>OW569333.1:16935537-18229704 GCA_937595015.1 Polyommatus icarus | reverse complement strand
CCATAGTGCCCCGTTTCCACTGCAGTCCAACCTTCTATTTTTTGGGCGAATTTCTCAACCACAAGCCGATACCTAGTAAAAAATCATGAAAAAGTTCAGGAAATCGTTTCAAATTCAAACGGTTTTGAACCAAAACATTCATTTACAAAATTCATTTAGTGCCCCAAACTTCTAATTAAACATGGGTAGAACTAATTAGGTGATAATGAAAAAAACAAGCATAATTAATGATTGTAGAGATTACATAATCACATAACGACCCTGTTTATTGCGGTAATGAGCACAAATCATTTAACTACCGTGAACATTATTTAAGTTGCGAAAAACCATTTAGAGCCGTCGCGTCGTGGTTTATGAGTATTGTAATTATAATGAACTAACATGGCTTTAAACTACAGATTCTATGACGTTTTACAGCGGGTTTACATTATTCTTATATAAGCCAGCCATTATTCACTTGCATTTCTTTATTTCGCTGTAAATATGAGTGAAATAATCGGTAACACCGTTTTGCTTTTTTTGCCAGAAAATTCCTGAAGAAGACTGCAACCTTAACTAAGAATTTTCTATGACTTTAAAGAAGAGACAATTTTGTTACAGTGCTTTCAGATTTTTTACTTCTGGCGCAGCCTTCTTAGCTACGATATGGTATCGTTAGCCTTGAAGTCAGAAAGAGGTCTACGTTCAGCAGGTGACGACAATAGACTGATAATATTGATGAATTTCATAGAGATTTCGAAGCAAAATATGAATTAACTACAATGAAGACATAAATGGTCCTCAACCTCATTCACCGCCACCACAAAACCACGGAAACCTAATGCAAATAACGCAATCGAAAGTAATTGTTTGTGTTCGATAGCTCATTGTGTGGGGATACCACAGGCCTCAGACCACCACAGTGGTTTAAGTTATTAAGGCGCTTACCATACAATGTAACATTTCGTTACCATATTGGTTCTTGAACTCTAGCCAAAATGTAACTTCTTAGGGACTATAATCGCTACAGCTTTTTTAAGCGTGCTTAGAAACTTGAGTAGAGACTGATCCGGTTTTAATGAAATTTGGTATAGAGATACTTCGACAGGATAGTTCTTAGTAAAAGATGTGTACAGTTTCAGGCGCAATGTAACTAAACGTCTGCTACAAGCGGATTTTAAAAGCCCCCGCTGATCCCAAGAGTTCCTTCAAACTAGGACGAATTCGGAGACTCCAGGACGGATGGTAGCCCTGTGTTTAGTGCTCGCTCAGCTTCTAACGCTAAACGCGCTGGTACCAGCACCTCGCCGCTGTACTTGTAAACCGGCAGGTCCACAGCTGTCTACTGCACCATCGCTGTCGCAACTCACCTGCTGGCGCAGCACGCGCTGGCAGGCGTCCGCCACGGCGTACACGTGGGGCGGCACCTCGAACATCTCGCGGCCGCGGTACTCCGCCATCACCGCCGGCCCGTATATGTCCAGCTGGCGGTACGGGTTCACCGACACCAGCACCTCGCCGATGTATGTGTAGATGAGGTTGTGCTCGAACCTGGAAACAAGGGATGAGGTTAGTATTCTGAGTAATAATACTCCCAGTGGCCAGTTTCATTGAAACCAGGCCTGTTACGCAGGAGTAGTTTTATAGTGCCCAAGTGTGTGCGCAGTACACGAGCACTCTCTATTCCTATTACTCTCATAACCCAGTGGGACGGGCGACCGACACGACTGGCGAAAGATCAGGCGCAGGACCGACTTTTTACACACCTATCCGACGCATGGATCATCTTACTTGTCAGACAATCAGGTGATCAGCCTGCATTGTCCTAACCAAACTTGGAAATAACAGGTTTCCAACGAGGGATTCGAACCCACGACCTCCGGAGTCGAGAGCCATGCTCTAACCACTAGACCACGGAGGCGTTCATTCTGAGTACTAAGTACTAGAGCGACCGCAGGGTCAAGGGACACTAAAGCTCTTGTCAACTCGCGGATATCCGCGAGAAGAGAAGCAAGAGTAAGTCGCTTAAGGTCGCTTAGTAGCGCTCTCTAGCTGCAAATGTAAAAGCTGATTTAAATAGGTACTTTCCACATTTAAATAGGTCCAGACTAGTAACGATAACGATAGTTTACTAAAGCAACAATAACTTCCCACTCTCATCTTGGCCGGCCATGTCAAGTTTTTGATCAGTCTCGATTCTATTGTTTATACGCAGACCAGACAATTTGAACAATATGTACCATGCTTAATCAGCTCTATCAATTCCATTAAAATAAGTGGAGTAGCCCATGTGCAAACACGCAATAAAAACAACCGCTTAGTTACTAACTGCCTTATTCATAAACGTTAATTAGCTATGTCCACAGTAGGCGCTTTCGTCTTCAATTTTCGTCATCTTCTTTCATTCAACATTCGTTTTGGCGCATTCAATAATTGAATGCGTCAACGAACGCAACGCCAACGTTGTCATTTTTGAAGTTTTGGATACGGTCTGAGGGCATGCGTCGCGGGCATGCCTCACGTTCGCTGTTGACTGCACTATAACGCATGCCCTTGACGAACAGAAAAAGGCACAGTGTGGACAAAGCTATTAAGTTTTAAGCAACACTTTAAATAATTTAACAAAAAATTGCATCCATAAACGCTAGTAAGTTAATTAAAATTGCATATAGTATCTTAAACCTGTAGATTTGCAAACTCACGTTATTAATACAGTATCCTGTATATAAAAGCATCGCGTGCCAAAATTCACATTCGCGGTTAACGACCTAAGGGTAACCAGTAACCACACACGTGCGTTTGTTTATAAAGTATAAACTGATGTAGAGATGACATAAAAAGAAAGTTGAGACTTGAGAGTGAGAAGAAACATGTAATTACTCAATAGTTATGTGCAATAACTATGATGTTACTAAATAGTAAATACTTGCTTCGAAGTAATGTGATGCCACAAATCGTAAAGTTTTTGATTTATAATTATTTTTAACATTATTATTTTTTAACAAAAAATTAAAACCGACTTCCAAGGTAAAAACAAAAGTACTTAATACTTACCTATTCTTAATCTAAAAAGTATCAAATAATTCTTATTCCTTATTATAGTGGCGTCTTCAGACTTCGCCTAAGCCTCAACTATTTCTGTACTCAATCTTCGTACTTTTGAAGTCGGTACCAGCAAGGAAAAGTTCTGAGATCCTTGACATAGCAATTACGCTAAGGTAAGCTGGTACCGACTTCAAAAGCATGAAGATTGAGTACAGAAATAGTTGAGGTTTAGGCAAAGTCTGAAGACGCCACTATAATAAGGAATAAGAATTATTTGATTCTTTTTAGATTAAGAATAGGTAAGTATTAAGTACTTTTGTTTTTACCTTGGAAGTCGGTTTTAATTTTTTGTTAAAAAATAATAATTTTACCCTTTTTAGTTACTTAATATGAGACGACAAGGCAATATTATAGCTTGTTGTCTTAGAGTTGTACATATTATTACTAGCGGTCGCCCGCGGCTCCGCCCGCGTGGATGTGGGTTACGACTGCAAAAAGCCTACCCAGGAAAGACTCGGTCAGCAAAATGATTCCCAGGTCAATTCACAGACTCCGACACTGACATCGACGACGCGGACGCAGTCATTATCCGAAGGGTGTAACTGCACAGTGAACACTGCACAGATTGTCTTCCTCTCGCAAGCGCATCCCACTTTCGTAATATTTTAATTTCGCCATAATTTCAAAACCAAACGTCCAATTTTAATCATTCAAAGAGCAAATTTTATCTACATAAACTGTACTTAGTGATGAAATAATTTATTTTGATAAGGATTAATGGCATGAGTAAAATAAATACGTTTAAATGTTGTCCAAAAAATTTCAAGATTTTTTAATAAAAAAAAAATTATTGTGCCTCATTCGACATAGATAAGTATAGTGTGTCGCAGACTTTTTTGTAGATATTTATAAAATCTACAATACTTAGAACATTTTATGGTTCTATCTTTTATAGTTTCGGCAGCGTACGCAAAATAAGTAACTTTTCTGGTTGATTTTTTCACCTGGCGTCAGAAAAACCCAAATATCTTACGAGAACCTATTTTTTCCAAAATAAAATTTAGCCTATGTTTAGCACAAATAATGTAGAATTTGCTTGGAGTAGTTTAAATAAAGCCAAAATCCTCAAACTTGTATCTATAAGGATTCAAAAGTTCTGTTGGGTACCTTCAGAACCAGGGTATATACTGGTGCAAAATCTTACTTTTTGGTAGTATATGCCTGAAATACTTCAGAAAAAATCGAAATCACTATATGCTCCCATATAAATTTCAAGGAGTCCCCTCGATTCCTCATGGATCCCATCATCAGATCACCACTTTTGTGAACATGGTACCAACCTTGGATTCAATCCTGTACAACAACAAAAGAATCATGAAAATCGGTCCATAAACGGCGAAGTTATGGTTGAACATACATAAAAAAATATAAACAGACGAACGTATAACCTCCTCCTTTTTGGAAGTCGGTTAAAAATAGTCGACTGTGGAAAAATTATTTAATAATAAATTTAATAATGATTGCGGGCATCATAATGATAAAACATACATAAAACATAACTTACATTCGTGAGTTAGTGTAGACTGTAGACTGTAGATACAACTTAGACCTCAGTATCAGTTAGGGCCTGTTTCTCCACTTCCTGATAAGTCCGCCATTTAACTTGACAGATAGAGTATGGAGAATCTGTCAAATAAGTTGTGGATAGCCTATCCGGCACTTTATCAGGAAGTAGTGAAATAGGCCCTAGTTTACTAAGTTGGCTTCAATTAAAACACGATGTTTCATGAGAAGTGTACCGTCGATATTAGGAAATTATGCGTTCCTTACATAAACGTATGATGCTAAAGACCAACAAAGAGTGCGAGAGAGAAGAAAATCCTTTATGGAATTATAACAAGATGAAAAGAGAGAGGCAGTCTAATGAAAACTTTAACCACTTTCATTTGACAGGTCGTCACCAAGTCGTCACCCGTTTTTATGCCCTTTCGGTATTTGCAATTTATTGTTTAAATCCTTTATTATTTTCGACAAATACTATTACATATAACAATGGTAACTTGTTCTGTGAGTGAGTGCAATGTAAATCATAGGAGTAATCCTGAAAAATATACATTTCACAGGTAATTAATCTTCATGTCCTAATTGCTACGATGTGTTTATTTTAGCTATATTCTGTCTATATTTCTCTAATTCAAATAAAATATTGTTAATCCTCCCCTTTACTTTCATATTTTGCATAACTAAAGGTACTATTGTTCTTAAATTACACAATTTTTAAAGAAATATTTTTAATTAAAATTGTTTACATATACGCTAAGGCTTGAATCAAATTTATCGATATGCCTATCGGTATTTAACACGAACATAAAACTAATCTAAAAATGTAACGGGGGTGTAAGGGTATTATGATTTGTATTTAATTTAAGAATAAATAATATACTATGTTTGTCATGTACTTTCAAATTTATATTTGCATTTCTATTAATGTAAGAGCTGATTTGTCAGATAGTTTTTACCTGAATAACAAGTAAGTAACTTTAAAATGTGTATATTATTTACCGTTATAAGAACCTCATGTTATAACATATCCGACGATTGAAAAAAAGACGGGTTGCACTCAGGGAGTGCCGGCAGAAGTAAAAACTTGATTATTAAAGTTGTGCATTTTTTAACCCATTTTTTATGAAAATCGATTATTAAAAAAATCGTTTTTTTTATTTAATCGAAACCCTTACAATCACTTCAAGTTCGAGTTCGACACAAAACACTACTCTCCGACCGTCTTACGGTTTTTCCAAGGTTTTTCGATCAGCACGAGAATCTGACGCGAGTTTCACAGTTTTTACCCATCCCACAAAAGTGCTCAACGCCGCTAAAGAAGTTTTCACTTCAAAAATCACCCCAACCGAAAATGTGTATCTACTTTTCAATCGTCCCCTTTTTACTGCCAAATAAAATATATGATACCTAATTTGAATTACAAAATCTGTCAAAGTTGCATATTATTTATTTCTCATAGAAACGCAGGTAAAATAACTCGATCGAACAATACTATCGATAGTAAAATATACATCACTAGCACACGCACACATTGACAGATCAAAAATCGTCACGCATTTTCGGGTTGTCAGGTGGTCTATACGACAGTATATATTATAAGTCTATGGTTCCTTAGTTGTGTCGCCATTTTGACAAATATTTGCAAAGGTTCGTGGTTTCGATGCCGGCACAAATGTTAACGACCTTGTTGACAAGGGTTTATGGAGCCCTATAAACTTTTGCGATTTGTTAGCTTTTATGGTCCAATAATGCACTAGCAGTAACAACCACTAATAAATTATAATTAATAGGTATTAAGGACAAACTAGGACAAACGACTAATAAGAAGAGAGGACACGTGCAAAGATGAGTGCAGTTTGGCTGATTTTAATGTGTGGTAGGTATACAGCTGAATATTATAGACATGGTAAGGCAAATTCTGAAAGTTAACAGGCCTCTACCATAAGTAGAAGCCTGTAAAGTTTTATAATTTGCTATTGTGAACTTTTTTCTATTCCACCATGGTAAAGCCGCATAAGGAATGACAAAAATAATGTCCTATACACCAGCGTTTCCCAAACTTTATTGGGGGCGGAACGCTTTTAACTAATCCCAAAGCGGCACCCGGCTGCCGCATAATCATTTCCTCTATGGGTGAAGACTGAAGCCAAACGAGCGTAATTTGTGAGTTGTTAGTCGCAGAATTTCGGTCGCGTGAATATCTTTTCATTACAAAAGTACGCTCGTGTGAATCAAACAGGACTTTTGTATGAAACTGAATGCAGCAGAATTTCTGCCAGCCGAAATTCCGCTAAGTCTATTATTACGCTCGTTTGGGTTCACCCTATACAAGGGATACATACACACCCTAAAGTGTTATCACTTAGTTTTACACCCTGTATAATAAGAATACGTTTATTGTATAATACCAATATTTTCCACCACATGAGCAGGTGACCCTCATTACCATACTCCACGGCTCATTACATACGTTTTCACTTGTATGTGCTGTGTACATAATGTATGTCCTTCCGTGTACGACCGTACCACGTTCGCTCAGATCATCATTATGATCAGCCTGTCGCCGTCTACTGGAGTATCACCCATTAAAAGAGAAAGAGAGAACTTATAAAAGAGTCCAACACGACCAGTGGATAGAATAATATACATCGACGGGTGCAAAGTAAAAAAAGTCATCTGCAATTTTGGGTTTTTTGTTTTTTTGTAAAAACTAGCTTAAAATATCATGTTCTACAATATAGCAAAAACAAAAATTCGAATATCACCTTATTTTTGGTACTTTTGTAACGTAAAAGAAGACATCTACTCCTGTTTTGTGAAATTGCACGATGTAGATGCGGATAACTATCGCTGGTCGTCTATACGCGGGACGCGCGGTGGTCATGTTATGCGGCATAAGCGGCTATCTGCCATATAGCTTTTTCTACGTTGCGATTGTGATTTAGATGTCTCAATTTACTTTTGTAAATTAGTATTGTTTGTGATGTTTATGAGTACCTGTCTATGTTAATTCTTATTGTTAGCTATATTAATTGACTTCTACTTTCCTACTGTTATTTTTAACTGTTGTTTAATGTTTAGAAAGTCCAAAACGACTTTTTAAAGAAGTTGAAAGTTTCCAGAACATAAACGAAAGATTTATCGAGCAAAATATTGTGCTGCCCCGATGAAGTTATATAACATCTTATAGCAGACCTTGATGTGTCAGCGATGAAGACAAAATGTGTATACTTAAGTTAACTTCGTTAACTTAAAGATATATCCCCATGATCTGAATACTCTAGGTCAGTCACACAAGTTCACTCTCAGTCTGAAATAAAAAATGATTCTGAAAATTTGGATGTCGATAATAGAGATTCTCAGCGAATTAACGAATACGGGGACACCCTCAGAATACAATTCATTACTTCATCCATCCATGACTTGCTTCAGTTTATTAACTCATACAGGCAATCGAGTATATTGTCCCTTTCAAACTGTAAATCTTCTAAGACAACGCCTTTGATATTTCTTCGGCATTGGAGGCATCATGTGAATGTTCTACGCCTTCCTCGTGAAGCGCTTCGCTAGAAAAAGACGTCAGTTCAGTATTAATCTAAAGAAAAGGCGATTGAGAAATTAAGAGTACGTGTATTGATACGAGACGTGAATTGCGACAATATTTAGGCAAACAATTACATCAGTCCAGAAATGGGAAATTGCAACCTGCAAAACATAATATTCCGGCATTAGCAAGTTTAACTGTAGTTTTAGTTTTCCTATTAACTTATCTTTGACCGGTTTTAGGATCTCTGTGATCGTGAAAAGCAATTGAGAAATCGTTGAAATAAAAACTCATTTTTTTGTTCTGAAGAATCGTACATACATTCCTCCGGTGGTATAAAACGTCCGGCGATGCTTATGATGTTATAATGAACACATCGTGATTACAAGTGCCAAGTATAAAGACTTAATAAGCCTCTGCCTACATTATAATAATTAACAACATAGTCTCTGTACTGATAAAGTATTGACACATAATTTCATTTTTCTTGTGAGAAATTACGATTTTTATGAAATTAAATGAATGATTCCTAAGTAAATCAATAGTAATATTATAAATGAGAAAGTGTGTTTGTTTATTTATTTGTTTGTTTGTCCTACCTTCACGCTCTAACGAATAAACTAATATTTTAACTTCCTTCTAAATCGTGCACTTTGCACCAAATCGACAACGTAGAAAAAGCAAGCAGCTACGCAATTATGTTCTGAATTTGCTGTGTTTAAGATGTAAAACGGTCATTAACTGCGTATTTTAATAATATAAAGTGTTACACTTTACGTATTTACTGATAATCGTACTCGTAATCGGTAAAACTACTTTAATTCATTTAATTTTTTTCCCCACGTAGAAACGACCAAGTGGTAGTTAACTCAGTTGTCATATTTTTAAGCGCAATGTAGATGAAGACAACTACAATATCTCGTAAATTAAACATTATTAGAAGAAATTAAGTACACACGTGGATTCATTAATAAATAATGAAGCAATGATAGAAATTTCAATAAATTTGATTGGAAATTGACAAAATGGGAGCATTTTTTCCTATTATGCGCTCTCCTGAAAAGTTGCTGTTTTGTAGATGACTCTTTTTACTTTGCACCCGTCGACATAGGTTCGTGGCTCTCATTAGAGGAAGTTAATTTTCCAAGGCAAAGAGATTGCAAATCTTTACTTTTTTCAGCATTTTAGATACTCCTTGTAAGGCAATTCTTAAGACTTTATGTTGGACCACGGACAACTATGATTTCTTCTATGGTTGCGAAGTTATGTATTGTTATTTTGCTTTGATTAAATTATGTACTTATACCTAATCAAAGACAAAATATTCCCCTCTATACGTTCATTATCACTTGTAATGGCCAAGGTGAAAATTGCGTGTTCTGGTCCATCATATTATGCCAACGTGAAAGGTCGCATTCTTTCATAAGGACAGTTCTAGTCCCTCTCTTATATTTGAGTATCCAACTACACATCGCTGACCTAATAACAGGGTGGCCTGAATTCCTCGTGCACTGACAATTACGCGATACGGGAGTAGTGACTCACATTCATTATCACAGTCATTATGAGCAGTGAGTACTCACAGTCTGTCCAGAATATTTTACTCATAGGACTTTTATACCAATGACATAAAATCACCCTTACGCCATTACTTACCCATCTTAACAAAAAATACATAAAATATAACAGATTGTTACGCCTAAACATTTTGTAGTACCTACCTACACCATAGGTAGCACCAAATTTTCACCATCACCATCACGCTTAATTAACATGGCCAGTACAGAAAAGGGTTTTTCATCTTGGAATAGAAAATGACATATGCAGTTTGGCGGGCTGCTAGGATAAGGTAAAAGGTTATCGAAATAATTAACAATTATTATTATTAAAAAAAAGATTATCGAAATAATAAATCTGTCGGTTTTTTCCCTGTCGGTCACTATTTGTATTCTTTTAAATTTCTACTGTGGTCTGTGGCTAAGCTAAGCCTGACATAGCTATCACGTGGTGCTTCTTTGGATGAAGTCACGCCTTGCCATTTAAAACAGTGGTATAATTAACTACCTATCAGTACCATCTGTAATCTGTTTGGATCATTGAAGTACCGTACGTAGAGACTTCGCACAGAATGAAGTCTACGGTTCATAATAGCTTCAGTAAACTTCTTATTAGATGACAATTACAGTATTTCTAACGCGTCATAATTTTTTGCATAGTATATTTTTTTCTACATGTTGGCTGACATTAGGACATTATGATTCTTACCACATGGGAGGACAAAAACTTATAAACAAATAATCAAAAAGGGAAACGAGAGAGAAGTTCGTGGTAGAGTCAAGTTCGCTCGTGACCCGGATTATAAAATCTTCAGGGGCCCAGTATGTCAATGTAGAGTCAAGATCGCTCTTCGGATAGCCTGAGGTTACGAGATCTCCAAGGGTATAGTACGTAAAAGTAGAGTCAAGGTCGCTCTATGCTTTATGGGATTACATAAGATATCCTAGGAGTCTTGTAGGTCAATATATTATCGTCAAGCTCGTTCTACGGGATTATAAGACCTCCAGGCTTCCAAGACTATGTAGATTTAAGTTCGCTCGAAGGGAATTGAAGATTTCCCGGGGTACAGACTACAGTATATTGTTAAAGTATAGTCAAGTTCGCTCTTCGAACAGCCTGAGCATACGAGATATCCAAGGGTCGCCATAGTACGTCCATGTAGAGTCAAGGTCGCTCTATAGATTTATGGGATAATATCCTCGTGTAGACTGTAGATATATGTCAATGTAGAGCCAAAGTTCACTTGATCTGGACAGCCTGAGCAAACAAGATCTTGATCTAGAAATCTCTAGGGTTAAGTCAAGTTCGCTCTTGGGATTATGAGATCTCTAGGAGTATAGTATGTCAATGGTAGAGTCAAGTTCGTGGTGACGTCACCGCAGCGGCACGGGCGTCTGCCGCGCCGGGGCCGGTTTTCAAGACCAACCACTAACTGAGGCTAAGCACTTACGTAATGCTAACCTGTCTATTGAATCAGACCGACAAACTAGAGATTCGCTTGCAGAGTTTGAAGAATTTCTCACAAGCGCGTTCTTATGGGCTTTACGTTTCGTTTTGAAGACAATCTTTGAAGAACAATCAGACTTCACCACCGCTTTTAACAGTTAGGAGAATAAGCAATTGAAAAACAATGGTAACCAATTCGATGCCCCACGTTAGTTCCTCATGTTATGAAGTAACCGAGTTTACAACTGTAGGCGTCAGGCTTGCCGCTTGCGTTGGGAAGTCACAACTCACAAGTTCACAACTTACAGACCAAGGCTTCAAAGTCGTTAACGCACTTAGATACTTCAAAAAAATCCTAAAATTTAACTACAAAGAAGTTACAGAAATATTGCCATTCTTTTACGCAATTTTCCGCCGATTTTCTGCAAAACCAGTCAGTTATCAGTACGGTGAAACATTTGCATGTTGAATGAGGTCATTCGTGCCTCTTCGTTGTATTCAATACAAAAGCAATCAGAATTTTGCGATGGAAATATTTTTTCTGTCACCTAAACATACTTTTTTGAGCAATAAAAGGGCTACAGACTAATAATATGGCCCATAACAAATTTTGGAACTAATGGCACTATATGGTACACTGTCAGCCGATAGACATTTGTTGCATCGCAAAAAAAGTGTCAAAATTCATGAATCGCGCGGGAACCGTACATTTTTCCGGTATAAAAAGTATCCTATGTCCTTTCCCGACACTGAAAATATACCCATACCAAATTTCAGCAAAATCGGTTCAGCGGTTCAGACGTGAAGAGGTAACAGACAGACAGACACACGGACACTCTTTCGTTATATTAAGTATGGATATAATATGTACTAGCGACCCGCCCCGGCGTCGCACGGGTATAAAATATATAGCCACTAAAAAAAATTATGCCTATAGCCTTCCTCAATAAATGGGCTATCTAACACTGAAACAATTTTTCAAATCGGACCAGTAGTTCCTGAGATTAGTGCATTCAAGTTAGCCCTTTCAAATAATTTCCCCGTTTTTTCCACATTTTCCTCTATTTCTTCGCTCCTATTAGTCTCAGCGTGATAAAATATAGCCTATAACCTTCCTCTATAAATGGGCTATCTAACACTGAAAGAATCATTAAAATCCGTTGCGTAGTTTTAAAGATTAATGGGAACAAAGGGACATGAGGGAAAAAAGCGACTTTGTTTTATAATAAGTATAGATATAGATTACATTATTACATTTAAAATTTTATTTCCTTGTCTTGCCAAACTAGGATAAGCTTGTTATTTAAAGAGACCAACTTCAAAATGCAACTAAAACTTGTAAGGCTCAAGGCAGTTAGTGCATTTTTATTTTGAGTGTGATGATATCACAAACAAGTTCAACATGCAAAGAGAAATTATCATACCACTAGTATGAGTCACGTTTAATAGATTCAGCATGCGAAGATAAATAAAACATTATTTTGACGTCATTATGTCTATCGAAACCGGTCAAGTGTGAGTCGGACTCGCGCACTTGGAGTTCCGCACAGAGAAATTATGTTTGTTAGTTAATAGAGGCATTCTTTAATATTTACTTTTTTATGTATTGAGCAACAGAAAGCAATATATTTATGGGTGGTTTCACAAAAATATGGAAACTTCGTTTCCGCAGCACATTTCAGTTAAAATCAATACTAATTATTTACTACCACAATTGCTAAATAATAGTTTACAATGTGTTTAATTTATCCCCCAATTTATGTTAAAATTAACATTATATTATATAAATACTTAATATTATAATTGGGAAGAGTTTGTTTGTTTGACGCGCTAATCTCAGGAACTACTGGTCCGATTTAAAAAATTCTTTTACTGTTGGATAGCCCATTTATCGAGGAAGGCTATAGGCTATATTTTATCACGCTAAGACTAATAGGAGCGAAGAAATAGAGGAAAATGTGGAAAAAACGGGGGAAATTATATGAAAGGGCTTATTCGAACGCGCTAATTTCAGGAACTACTGGTCCCATTTGAAAAATTATTTCAGTTAGATAGCCTATTTATCGGGAAAGGCTATAGGCTATAGTTTATCGCTAAACCTAATTGGAGCGAAGAAATAGAGAAAAATGTGGAAAAAACGGGGGAAATTATATAATATTGCTTATTATCTTAAGAACTACTGGAGCAATTTTTATGTTAAGTATTTGGCAAACATGAAGAATATACCACGTGAAGGGACGTAGGCTATTTTTTGCGGAAAAATGTACGGTTGCGTGAAATTCATAAATTACGCAAGCGAAAGCCGCGCGGAACACCTATATATAATAAAATCGTAGGAAAGTCAATTCTGTACATTGAATATTTTTGTACAATAAATAATACTTGGGATGTGATCTACTATGCAAACGCGGACGAAGTCGCGGGCAACAGCTAGTATTATATATTTAAAATCTGTTTTATATGTCCCAAATGTCAGGCCCTATGCGTGTCCGTTCTCCGAAATGTTGTGTTTAGGAATCCATATTTAAAAAAGTACTATGTTTATACTTATTTTTATTAAGGGAAGAGACCTAATGGCAGACACTATAAGGAAACATGAAACATTTTAATGTTATAAAATATATATTTATGAATATAAATGATTGATAACTTCTTCCATGTCTTCAGTAACTCTTACAAAATAAAACTATTATAATTATTCTCTGACAAATCAATTAAAAAATATATTATTGGTCTTTTTGTAAACTTAGTCATAAGTACTAATAGATGACATCACAAAAAACGAACATCACTAATAGTAGACACCAATATGAACTAATAGTTGACATAGAACTTTACATTACATTTTACATTTTTCCTATTATTAGGTCTTTATTTGCCATTTTTCAAAAGATTTCATTTACTTCATCATAGTAACTACATGCATTAGAAATATTATCCACGTTGTCTCCAGATTCTATTCATTCTTCTTCCATGCTGAAACTATCTTTCCTTTTATTTTTCATATTTTTAAAGTGAAAACTTCTTTAGCGGCGTTGAGTACGATGGGTAAAAACTGTGAAACTCGCGTCAGATTCTCGTGCTGATCGAAAAACCTTGGAAAAACCGTAAAGCGCATCACACACGGTGAAGATAATATAATATTTTATCTTAAGATGCCCAAATATAAAATATTATAGTATCTTAAGCGAATCACAGACGGTGAAGATAATATAAAATATATATTAATCTTAGAGCATATTTTAGAATATCGCTCACCATACAAATCCTATGAACCATCACACACGACGAAGTTAACTTATATTTTGTATCTTAAGATACGGAAATATATATTTCGTACCTTAATATTTTATCTTAAGATACGAAATATATATTTCGTATCTTAAAATGTTATCTTAAGATGCGAAATATATCTTTATGAATAGGTACAGGGTGTTTTTGCGTCGAGCAGCGGGATCATCGGTGATCGGACGCACTAGTAGATGCAGTGTTGCCAGTGCTGTATGTTAGAAAGTTACATACCTACTCTCATTCGAAAAGTAACATTTTGATGGAAAAAGTAACATTTCGGATAATTTTAAATAAAATTGACTTATAATTTATTGCTTTATTATTATTATTGCTTAAAAAGCTCATGAATCGAAATGAATGTTTTTCTTGAATTTCTAAAATACTCCTGAAACTTCTTCGTTGACAGTTATTGTTAAGGGTCTACACAGACGGACTGCATTTCAACTGCAATCCAACTGTAAATTGCAGTTCAAGTGCAGTTTGAATGCAGTTGACACGACTGCTATGCGACTACAATAGAACTGCAAACCAAACAGTTCACACGACTGCACGCCGACATCAACTGAACTACAATCCGACTGCGTGTTTGGTTTGCAGTTCTATTGCAGTCGCATTGCAGTCGTGTCAACTGCATTCAAACTGCAATTTGCAGTTGGATTGCAGTTGAAATGCAGTCCGTCTGTGTAGACCCTAAAGGTTAAATTCGCCGCAGGTTTTTCTCTTTTTTATGTGAGGCTCTATCCAAATGTTTCTCCTTTTGGAATGTGCTACTGCAATCTGCATTTCACATTCTATATCAGAATCATCGTCTGAGAAGCTGTCTAACAAATCAAGAAGTAAGACAGTATCAGTTATTAGTTATCACTCATAGTCAATCACCCTGTATATAGAACTCTAACAAGGAATACGTGTGGCACCAACGCAGACTCGTAAGGAAATGAACATATTTTTAATATTATCGTATCTTAGCCGTGTGTGATAGCTTAAGATACTATAATATTTTATATTTGGGCATCTTAAGATAAAATATTATATTATCTTCACCGTGTGTGATGCGATTTAAGCTATCAGGTGCAGTAGTTCTAAGTTCTTAGATTGTTAATAGAATTATATTTTCAGAGAATAGTGATGATTTTTGCAGTAGAATAAAGTACAAAATAACTTTAGTATGTATTGCAAAACTCAAAGATGAGATCCATGTCATCTATTAGGTTTTTTACATTTTCAAGAACTAATAGTAGACACCCTTTATATTGTTAGGGAAAATTGATAAAAAATCTTAAATAAACATTAATTTGTGTATACAACATGACCATTAATCCAATGAAATCAATAGAAATTACAAAAAATCAAATAAATGTATTCAAAACTTACGTGCAAAATTTCGCCTTCCTTAACCTATTTGCTAAGAAATTGCCGAGCGCGTGTTGACGCGGTCATATTATTTACGAAAACTGATCCCATTTTATGTTCCCGAAGGCGTCTCTAATATATTTTTTCATTTCAACAGATAGCTTGAGAAGCTTATAAAATTTACAGTGGTGAGAAATAATTAGAGTAATTCTTATTTTTATGGTATTTTTGTCATAAGTGTGATCTATTAGTTCCGTGTCTACCATTAGGTACTTTCCCGTAATATTTTTTAAAATGTTTAAGTACTCGCAGCTAATTATGTGAGTATTTTGTAGTTCAAATAAACAATAATTATTTTTTCTCGAATGAGTTTAGTGTCCTCAACTTTTTTCGCCAGGCCCTAGCCACTTACGAATTTTAAAATTTCGCGACATCATTAGAATGTGCGTTGAATATTGTTGGGGAATTTCAGAGTATTACATGAAGTTATTCTCTGACAACACTCGCTTTGCGGCGGTCATTTTATAAATCAGTGCAAAAATGAAAGTTTGTGGGCCACCACGTGGTAATTCCAGTCACTTGTTCAATCCCTAGACAAGTAATTTTGTTGTTTATTGATATTAGATTCTTATGAATTAATCAATATTTATAAGTAATACGTCGGCATTGTTTGCAATATCATATTAGACTTTATAATGTTATTTGCAACAGAATTTTAAGTTCAATTTTATTCCAAAATATCAGTCCCTAGAGTCTAGACCATCAGGCCCTAGCTTCTAAAGGCGCTCGGACTGACGTTTAGTATGAAAACATCAGTACTATAACGAAATACATATATTGTTTAAGCCTTCTCAACTGAAAAAATATAATAGACTTAAGAAAAACAATTATTGAAAATATTATATCAAAAGCTGAAACTCATCAAGAGCAGTCAAACAAACAGCTTTGGTCTGGCCCAAATATTGAAAAATATATACTATGGTGATACAGTTCCACTCTTTATATATCCTAAAAGAAGTTTCGACCAAGAAGACCTAAAATAATATAAAATCGGCTATGTGCGAGTCAGACTCGCGCATGAAGGCTTTAAAGTTGTCAGTCCCTAGATGCGTAAATCATCAAAACTCTAAAAATTTCGTAAAATAAGGCATAAAGTGACCGGCCCTTTTAGATAAGACACAATTAATTGATCACCTATCATGTACACTAACAGGGAATTTAATAACAAATTAAAAATGATGAGGACAAAATACCTTCAAAAGTTGCCCTATTTTTGTGAAAGCACCCTTATATCAGTTGTTATCGAATGAATTTACATTTATTTATGAATTTCGAGAATGTCGTGCATAGATCTTCAATGTGGTTCTAAACATTCTGCCATTCAGGTGGCGTGCAAAAGTAAATAGTAAGTCAAGCAGTCGCGGTTAAGGAGATACAGCACGGTAACAGCCGGACGGATAAAGAGCAAATTCTCAGTAATAGACCGTGTTGGTTGATAAAATTTTCCTGCGGATCCCTAAGAAGTAAACAAAGTATTTTTTTTTTTCACTTCAATAATCGAAACAATAGCTTTGTCTGCATTTAAACCTCTGACTTTAATCAGGACTTGCATCCTTACTATAACATTATAACCATTCTGTCTGTCTGTTTGTTAGCTCTTCGCGCCTAAATTACTAAACCGGTTTTAATAAAAGTCGATATAACGATACTTCATCTAGTGTAGAACTAAGTACTAAAATCTTGTCCCATAACCATTAAGGTAATTTCCATTTATCAGTTAAATTAACTTGTCTCCTAATTATTATTATTAACTCATGTGACGTGCAATAGTAATTGTCTTGACACAATCACAGACGATTATGCCGATGATTCATGATGATGTAAGCTGCTGATTCACAAATACGTGTTTATTTATAACAAATATACTAGCGCCATCATTGAGGATAGAGGGTCTTAGCCTATGGGATCATTAAAATGGATACGAGGTCTACTTCTACAGCAGTTAACAATGGCGCTAGCCAGTAGTCGCCACCAGTAAATGTTTGGACAAATAGGTAGTAGCAATGAATACTAATGTTATAAACGCGAAAATTTCGCTTTGAGTCCCGGGAAAGAACATGATAATATTAAATAATATGATACTTTTCCCCGAGACAAACGAATTCTGGCGCGATAAGAGTTGCGAAATTAAAAAAAAAATCAAAATACCAAGGTTTCCCAACTTAACTTAAATTATAACTGATACTTTTAAAACATTATTTTTTTAGATAATTTTATTTATCTAAAAAAATCAAAATGCTATAAAAATACTTAAATAATTGTGTACCCTTGCAAATCTATATTATGACCCCTAGGGAGAAGAAGATGAAGGTAACTATGATACGTCTTCTGTGCCACGCTAAATCTTCCCACGTGACGGTAGATTCTTATGGTAATAAACAAGATTACGTTACTATTACAACATCTTAATATAATTATTATTATTTTTAACAAAAAATAAAAACCGACTTCCAAGGTAAAAACAATAATAACATTAATATGAACTAAAAAGTATTAAATAATTTTTACTATCATAATTTTGAAAAAGGCACTATTACTTTTTCCGAATTCGGCTAAACCTCAACTATTTCTGTACTCAATCTTCATTATTTTGAAGTCGGTACCAGATGGCTGAATCTTCAGTCCTCTGACAGAATATTTGAAACTTTTGGAACTGGCACCGACTTCAAAATTAAGAAGATTGAGTACAGAAATAGTTGAGGTTTAGCCGAATTCGGAAAAAGGCACTATTAGATAGTAAAAATTATTTAATACTTTTTAGTTCATATTAATGTTATTATTGTTTTTACCTTGGAAGTCGGTTTTTATTTTTTGTTAAAAATAATAATAATTTTACTCTTTTTAGTTACACTAGTAGGTAAATCTTCGCGTATATTTTACGTATCTTATTACAATTTGTTAAGAATCACAACTCACCCTCACAAAATAATATAATATTATCAGTGAAGTGAACATATTGTGCTAAGTAATTTAACAATTTTAATACTTCAAGCCCGGTCACCGGCGATTGCGATAACAATAGAAAGGCTATTGTGTCTCGTTTTTCCACGATCGAAGGATCTATCAGATAAAAAATTGTACAAACTTGCATAGGATGTAGCGTAGCCTTCGATCACTAATATACAAGATACACAGTCTCATACAAAACCTCTCGAAAATCTGTCCCCGAGTAATAGAGTTTAATGAAGTATACATTTATCTAAAATCAACCTTAATTATAGTAATTATTAAAGATCTTTTTATAAAACAATGAACATTTGTGTTTACAAAGCAATAAAATTTTTACGTCCGATGCACGCTTCATACTAAATTCAACCGTCCGCGTATATGATTTAAGTTCAAATTTGTATAGTGCCAAAAAAAAATCCAATTTTACGACCGAAATTCGCCGCTGGAACAGGGCGAAGTGAAGTATGAGTGGAGTCGAACTGTTAAAATTTTTTTTGTTGATTGTAATTTGTAATAATTTTAATAGTCCATTTTTTTATTTTTCCGAAGTTTAATGTATAAAGTGAGGAGTAATTATTTTTTACTTGTAATATTATGTTGTTCTAATGTTATGTCTAATTTTATCATTAACCAAAATATACATAAGTGTACATACATTTTCCGATAGGCCACAAAGGACAACTCACATCACCCAACGCCCATACTTTTTAACCTACTTAAAAAATCCTTAATGGGAACTATATTTGATCGAAGATGGGAACATAATATTATTACCACATCTAACTGGATCTCGAGGAAACCTGAAAAAAATCCTCAATAAAAAAATAATAGTAATAGCGACTCCATCAAATGGAACAGAAACATAGCTTATAACCCGAACATTTCAAGTGGGCATGATAAACTACGATAAGTACCTTTAGTATGAGTATTCGCAATTGAGATGGTTTATACCTGGTGTTGATTTATTTACAACTTAATTTTAAAACTGTCTTTTGGTGATTTCTTAAAGAAATACCAATATTTACAATACAATTGTAAGAAATATATTAGGATAAAATTAATACTTACCGGAAATATGAAATTCCATCCTTTTTTTTGGTTTTAGACGTATGATTTCTACAATTATTAAACGCGCACCGAGGCATGTTTCCCGGCGGAGCGTTCGAGCACTACTAAATCAAAAGTGCACCAGAATGTTGAGTTTGGTGCTCTTTTGGTGAGGTCGTTTTTTGCCGCGGATTGTGTATCTTGTATATTAGTGATCGAAGAGCGTAGCATAATATTTAATATTATCATAATTATTGACAGCTGTTCTTGTAATGAAGAATTCAAATCGATAGGTAGTTAGTGCACCATCTATCGATTAATAAGTATAACTAATTAAAAAGACACTTAATGACTTTGTTTTGTTTAAATGCTCTTTTTAAAATAACTTTATTTTAATTCTATTTGTCTATTTAAATTTTATAAAGTAGTAAAGTATTCGATCTGTATATAAAGTAGTTAGTAAAGTATTCGATATTCTGTCTTCTGCCGCCACGCTTGCTTGCATGCTTTCTGTTCTTAAAACAACGCCGAAACTCCCAAACGTGTATCTATAAGGAATCAGGAGTTCTCTCAGCATCATCGAAACCATGGTATACCTTGACCCAATATTTGACTTTTTGGTAGCGTATTCTTAGTACACTTCACATAAAACCAAAATCACCATATGTTTCCATATAAATTTCGAGGAGTTCCCTCGATTACTCATGGATCCCATCATCAAGTCACCACTTTTGTGAAAATGGGACCAAATTGGAGTGAAACCTAATACAACAAAACAAAAATTTCGAAAATCGGTTCACAAACGGCGGAGTAATCGTTGAACATACAAAAAAAAATCCACAGCCGAACATATAACCTCCTCGTTTTTTGAAAGTCGGTTAAAAACAAACTAAATTTGAGCGCACCTCAACATATCCATTTCCGTTCCGCATATTTAAGATAATATTTCAGATAAACTACTTAATGGCGTCATCAAATATTAGACCGATTCACAATTAAATATTAAATCAATTTATTAAGTAGTTGACATTGAAAATTAAATTGCTATGGCAACCATAATACTTAGCCATTTTATCGCGTTTTAAAAATACAACTTTAACGTCTCGCGTCTTCACTTCTTGATAATAGTCTACTTTTAAGGGGCGATTTCATCAAAGAAATGGAACGCGTTCAATGTACACTGAACCGGTTCAAAACGTATAAACGCGATTATAACATCGAATTGCATTTCGCCAACATAAACTGAACGCGTTCACAGCAAATCCGAGTTTTATCTTCTGAACGCCCAAAGTCCGAAGTTTAACGTCATAAAACCCGTTCAAGCCCTGTCATGGCGGAATGAAAAACATAGACAAAAGAAATGTCAAAATAACAGTTTTGACACATGTGTTTGGTTAGTTTATGTATTGTTTCTTACTAATTTGTAGTTAAATTAACGTGAAAAGGCTTTAAAATGATGAAAACATGTAAAATAATCGCGTGACGTCACGTAAACTTAGATTTAATAATCGCGATCAATAGAATTTTTTGAAATCCATTTGAAAGTGAACGAGATTTACGTCGCTGCATGAACGCGTTCAATGGGAACTAAGTTTTATAAATCGAAGTTTTATGTGTGTTTGGTGAAATCCCACCTAAGTCATCGTAATAAAACTAATATTATTTCACTTATTCTACTTCTATTTTAGTACACACAAGTAAAATAAACAAACAGGTACAGTTAAAATACAGACTAGGAGTATTGAACTATGTATTTACTATTTAATGTTTCAACTGCCCTTTTACTAAAGATAAAAAATCTCTAGAGCACATTCCTTGAATTATCCATTAAATATAGTTCGCGATATTATGCTTAACCTGTCAACTCACAGCTGGCCAGATAAAAAAAAGAAAAAAACATTAAATATAAGGTCGGTGAGTCATGCCATGAACTGGTTATCAACACGTGAGCATTGTTTAAGTATCACCTCTTCACCGAAGGACTAAGCAATAAGCATTATCTTATTGTTGGTAATTTTCGAGGTGCACTTATTGAGAATCACTATTCGTTACTTGTCTGACATTAATTTTAGTTGACATGAGTGTCGACTCCTGCACTATAGAGCAGTGTTTCTTAAACTGTGGTCCGCGTACCCCTAAGGTTCGATTTATGAAAATTTTAATTAGAGAATAAACAGCAGAAACTCTTTATAATAATTAAACACGGCGGCGTCCTTTAGATTGTTTTTTTTTTCTAGGAATCCGCGGAATGAAAAAGATAGATAAAAAACCAGAGCCCAAAAGTAATAAGCTCTACCAATAATTCTCTTCAGTCACAACGACCACATAGTATTGTTATTTTTGTCAGAGCAGCCTCGTGCCACCATGCTCGTATTTATTTAAAAACAATCCTTATTTTGGTGAATGCAAGTGAAATGTGCCTCATGTGTTGTACCGTGTACGTGACCTCCATACTTCATGCGGTGGTGAAAGCGCCAGACCGTCTGTTACCGAACACCGATACTTTACATACCTACCGAGTGCACGACATATTGTAGGACTAGGTCACCGGAGGTCATCTACTAATTAAATATGGAATAATAGTCTACAGGCCTATCTCTATATATTATAGAGGCAATTATTCCATTTTTAACCCCCGACCAAAAAGACTGTGTTATAAGTTTGACGTGTCTGTCTGTCTGTCTGTGTGTCTGTCTGTGGCATCGTAGCGTCCAAACGGCTGGGCCGATTTTGATCTAGTTTTTTTTGTTTGAAAGCTGACATGACCGAGAGTGTTCTTAGCTATAGTTCATCATCATCAGCCTGCTGATTGCTGAAATATCACGGTTTATCTGGTTCGTGATCGATCATCCAACGATCGTCCTACGATTAGCAACTTGCAGTCGTTTGATGGGTTTTATATTTTGTATTCTGGTTCGTGACATTTATGAATACATATAGATATATACCATTATTGGAAAGTTGACCTGGTGCTGCAGCATCACCTGGTAATCAATATTATATCCAACTCCTCACCAACTTAGAGCAGAGGTTTCGTGTTTGGGCTCATTTTAATTGCGACAACCAGTAAGACGAAGATAAACAGTAAATATTTGCATGCTGCTGCTGCTGCTGCATCACCTGGATTCTGTAGGAGCCGAGCTCCGTGTGAACCCAAAGTGGAGGTTTCATGTTTGGGCTCATATTGACGGCCTCATCGAAGAGGACATATTTTATAGATGGTATTCATTGGGATATGATCCAGTTGATAGCAATATTCTGCACAAGTTTAAAAAGCATAAAATAAAATTAAATTAAGAAATTAAAAAAAAACCCCGCCAAAGATCTTTAAAAAGTAATGAAATAATATTTACTGGCTTTAAGTTTAAATAATTCCTAAGAGTAAAGTATTATTTTAGCCCATAAATGTTGTCAAGGTGTGTCGGGGGACCACTAATGTAGATGTTTGATTTCACATAACATGATAGTTTAAGGGTCAGTTCACAACGACCCGAATCGAGAGAATCAGCGACTATTATACAAACATACACATATTATGTGATACAAAATGCAAAAGTCAAACATTTATGGACTAAAATAATACTTTACTCTTTAGAATTATTTAAACTTAAAGCCAGTTATTTCATTACTTTTTAAAGATTTTTGGCGGGGTTTTTTTTTAATTTCTTAATTTTATTTTATTAATTATATGCTTACAATAAAATAACTACAAAATGTGCAGCTTTATGAGACATTGAATGATGCTTAAACTTTAATTTAATGAAGAGTTTGACAATTATATCAAAATCTTTATTTATTTGCAGTTGAAAGTAATTAATCCTTCATGCCCCATAAGAGCTCCGGTGATCGCGACAACGATAGAATACAATAGCAATGGGCATTGTCCAAAAAAAATCACATGTACTTTTTATATTTTTTTTCGTTAAAATAGGGTATTTTAAGAATATAAATTAAATAATTTTGAAATCCATTGGCTAGTTTTTTCTCAATAAATTTTTAAAGTTTCGCTCTGACGTCATCATCGGCGCCCAATTGACCTCTGTAGTATGTTTTTTTTCCTTTCAATCTTATTTATAATGGCTGGTTCGTCTAATGCAAGTTATCATTATGTGAAAGCTGATACGAGAAACTTACCAAAAGTTCGAAACGTAATGTTGATCGAATTTATTGCTAATTTAACGCCATTGAAGGTCAAACTAAGGTTAAACATATTTGTTCAAAAATATAAGTAACTAATGGGTATTTTTTTCGTTTATATACAGAAAAACGATCACTGACCTTATTCCTCGAAATGTTTTTGTAATGAGCAAAATTAAAAAAAAAAAATGGTTGCCTGTAAAGTCGGTTTTACGGGCGAAGATTTTACGTGACAACGTGTGGGAGAGAGACGCAAGGCATTCGGCGGGCCTCTCTCTCGTTCGGTGACTCATCGTAACGTTACCGAGCGTTACACTTTTTCATAAGTGACTCCCAGCCGCAACCTAATTTAAGACGTTGTCACGTCAAAATGGACAATCCCCATTCCAAGAATCCGCGATCGCAGGGTTAATATTTCTCGGTTCGGTAGTTACAATTACAGTAGTAGCTATGCAGAGTAGATGTGTCCAGTAATATGAATCGTTATTATGCGGAAAACCACAAAGCTATCCTTTATCCTTTTCACAGATTTTAGTGTCCATTCCAAAGACAGACTTTCGTATTCATTATATTATAACTTTGAATCGTCGATTACAACAGGCGTTTAGTATAACCATCGCAGTTTTTATAAAAACAATTCAAAATCAACTGCATTTTATCAACGAGTTCTAACATAGACTTGTGTTACATCAGTCAATTTAATACCCTATACAAGTGGCTACAGAGTCCACAAATTCTATAGATAGAGACTTAGGAGTTATTTTGGTGTTATTATTACAAACGCGAGCGGGAATATAACCACTACAAAAATAACGCGACACCTCGAATATCTTCGCTGGAGCATCATTTTGTTTATTATGTTCACGATTCTCACCTTGGCTTGGCTAATTTTAAAGATTCGTTGATTTTATTTACCGTACAAAATTGTTTCACCAGTTCCCGATAAGTGCCGAATAGGCTATCCACCAATTATCTTGACAGATGAAGTATGGAGAATCTGTGAATAGCCTATTCGGCACTTTATCAGAAAGTGGTGAAACAGGCCCTTAATCTATCATTTGCAGTGCCTTTCAACATGTAGACCCCCCAGGGGGTCACGAAGATTCTTATTCGATTTTTAAATATAAATTACTAATGTTATTGTCTACAAAAGTCTGCATTTAAGTAGAAAGGCTTGCTACTTGGTATTCCAAATAGATCCCTGACTAGATTTCCGAGTCAAACACCGCATAAGCAGTATGACGTCACATTGTGTTTATTTTTGTATGAATGCGAACTCGCCCCGCCCAACATCATTACTCATAGAGATAGAGTAAGAGGTTATGAATTACTAGTTGTTTCCCGCGACTTCGTCCGCGTTCACATAGTATACCTATAATATAGATTTTCAAGCCCTATTTCACCCCCTTGGGGGTAGAATTTTCAAAAACGCTTAAACACATATCCAATCATTTTTAATCAGTAGCCAAAACATAAAATTTCATGCTTCTAACTCAAGAAATAATGGACTTCTATTGAAACTTTCAACCCCAATTTCACCCCCTTTGGGGAAGAATTTCCAAAAACGCTTAAATACGTATCCATTCATTTTTAATCAGTAACCCAAAGATAAAGTTTCATGTTCCTAAGTCCTAACTTAAGATATGACGGACTTTCATTCAGACTTTGAACCCCTATTTCACCCCCTTCGGGGTAAAATTTTCAAAATTCCTTCCTTGGTGGGTGTTTACTAAATAAAACAACCCTGCTCACCAAATTTCGTGGCTGTAACTTTAACAGTTTTTGCTCAGCGATGATGAATTTGTCAGTCAGTCAGGACATGTAATTTTATAAGTATAGATGATGATCTAAATATTATGTACAGTCATTTCATGACTTTGAGGAATAAACGTACACGTAAATCGGGGCGCAGTGGGACGAGCCGACAATGCATTATACAAAGTAGATCACGTGAAGGATTATAGGCTATTCTTTTGGGCTAATATTTCTGTGAAATTCCCAATTTACGCGGACGAAGCCGCGTGGAACGTCTACTTATTGATATCGAGCAAAATATGGCAGAATAGCTTAGAATAGTCACGTTTGTTGTATGTATGCGTTACTAATTCCAGGCGTTGCACAGGCATTTCAAACATAAAAATACTTTTCAATTATTGTCGTTGGGTCTGTTTGCAAAAGCGGGACAATTTCGGCCTTGCGGGGGACAGCGGGACAGACTGCCTGAAAGCAGGACTGTCCCGCCCAAAGCGGGACGTATGGTCACGTTAAAACATCCAAATAAATTACTAACTCCACATTTCTTGCAAAATAAATTGAGGTTCGAGCTTCTTCGTTATTGGTTTGCGTTATAATAATGTAAACCTACAAAGACACAAATGCAGTGTCCAAATATCAGTGATGAAGGCTTGAGATTTCTTAAGAGGCTCTATCTTGGTAACGTAGCTTGGAGGGATGTTTTGAAAATGGTCGTCAAAATATAAGAGGTATGAGCCGATAGGTGTTAAAGCGACCCTACACCATAGCTGGTCAGAAGCTATATTGAAACACCAGCTGAGCGAAAATTCATGGCTTATCAACTAGCACTTATCATTGGCTCTTATCTGAGCATACAAGATAACACACCTGTTATATTTACTTACAATATTGGTATTTGGTCATTGAACATTACAATATAATTCCACTTATTCAAATACAAATTCTACATTTGTGCCTATTGTACAGTATTTCTACAGTACACGCCGCTTTTCTGTAGGGCCTTGCCCCTTGGTATACATCTATATTAATCTATTTATGTTCTATAGTCCTGATCAAATCCAGTAAAAAGAAAATCTTTATGGAACACCTCACAGGCAATCCTTTCGTAAAAACCTAACATAAAAAGTAAAAAAGCTTGATACTAGCCTTTTTACTCTTTTTACGTTGTTAAACAAGAGGTTTGCATTGAATAGACCTGTATTGATTGACTGACTCCAAAACTAAGCCTGTATTGATGAGATCTGGCATAAATGTAGACCCCAAGAAACTCTTCTACATATTGCAAGAAACTACGGTTTCCGCGAAATATTTTTTTTCGAGTACAGATTTTAGTGTACACAATGTTTTGAACTTTCAGAGCCTTTCCGTCGCGGGGACGTGTTGGCTCTACATAAGTGATAAGACATTACGCGTATGTGGGTCAGCTCTAATGAATAATGGGTAGTCGGGGCTATTGACCTGGCTCTGCCGAGATCTCATACACCTGGGGCCTGGGAATTAGTTGATACTGAGTATAAGTTCACTAGTACAATTTTTATAATTATGAAAAATACGATTTGTTTTTGTCAGTCTGCCCGTGGTTACCTTTTAACGCTTAAATTGCCGAATACAGTAACTTGAGTTCCGTAAAAGGATAGCTGTTGTTATTCTGAAAAAAAATTTGGTTCGCACAGTAAAAAAAATTCAGGCAAGGGCGGCCATTTCAGGGTACATCTTCGAAGATTAGACTATTACTACACAGTAGAGCTTGTCTAATTTGAAATGATGCGCCCCACCACTTGAAAGTTGATATAAATGAAACGTTTTTGTACTGTGAATACGAGGGAGGGGCGCGTCATTTTAAGTTAGACAAGCTCTACACATCTATCATAAACTTTGACAAGCAATTACGTAGGTGGTATGGACAAATCGCCTTCACTTCCTAGACCCATATTTCTTGATGATGACGCGGCGAATACGTATCCTGCCGGGAAATGGGGAACATCCTTCGTCTTATATACGTCTGAATCTACCCTAAACGGTGACAATTTAGATAGTATAGAGTTATAGGCTCTAAAACATAATATCTTCTTTAATTTTCAGAGATATCTAAGAAACTGTGCACCAACTCTTAAGACCTACATGTTTTGAACTGAGCGTTGAATTTAATATAATTTCATTTGGTTTTTTCGTATTTCTGTAAGATATAATATGTGTTATTTAACGTTTTTTAATCAAAGTTAACTGTAACACAGATTACTGCAAGTAGGCCTAAGTGACATGTTATTTGTGAATCTTTTAAACCGAATTAAATTGGGACCAAAATTATAAATTATTTTTGGTTAATAATTAATATAGGCTGAAGTTAATAATGTAAAAGCTCAATAATCCAGGTACTATTAAGTAATAATCAGCACATTGACAACTCCATCAGTGATAACATTATCATAAACACTGATAAGTGATAGCAGTACTGTGCGGTTTGATAAATATAGTGTTTTGTAGACATACCTACAGTACTTGGAATTTTGGCTGTCTTTTACATCGACTGTAAGAACAAAATATTGCTATTATATTCTTTACTATTTAAGATATACTAAAGTTACAACATTGCAAAAGAAGTTGCTCCCAATCTACCAATATTATTATTTATTTTTAAAGGGGATCAATTTACTTAATATTATATTTATAATATTATTCGTAATTCGAAAGATTTTATTTTATAAGTCGACGAACTATCTCAATTGAATGTGTCTGACTTGCCAGGGGGTACATAAATTAAGTTTCAGAAACCCTGAAATATAGAGTGTCAAATGGTGTAGTATTCTGTAGAATCATAGAATAAATATATGGAATTGTAACTACAATAGCTTCGTTACCTTGAAGACTTGAACTCATCTAGTTTACAATATATCGTACTAAAAATAAAACCAGCCAAGCGCGAATCGAATTTGCTTTAGAAAGGTTCCGTAGTAAATGGCTAAAATACGTCCGTTGTGTAAAATTCATAATTATTTAATGCTGTTTTGCTATAATTATAGTGGCGACAGAAATTAATCGTAATAGAAAATTTTAACTGTGTAGCTATCATAGCCTTTTTAGTTCTGTCTACTCTGGCCTTTTAGCAGAGAGACAGACGGACAGACAGTGAAGAATCACTAAAACTGTCTTTTCCGCTTTTAATACCGCGGAACCCTAAAAAACTGTTGTCAGTAAAGTTGTGACTTTGTAAGGCTACTAATATTTTATTAGTGGCAGTATCTACTATCTAGCCGCTGGGGGAATAATAAGAAGGGTGGGCTGGATATTTCCATAATTACGGTAAGAGGTGACTCATACGATTGAAACCCTTCAGTGAGGGTACTACAACTGCGATATCCCGCGCCGATTTTCCATGAGACCGTGGAATATTACATTACTGCCTTTGTTGTTTTTAATGAAATTAATGGGCAAAGATAATCATATATGATAATATAATCATAACTGGCCCGGCGATTGGTTTCTCGAGTAAGGATGTGTCCAAGTTGATAAATAGCATGAAGCGGGGAAAATCGCCTGGCCACGACGGACTCAGTGTGGAGCACCTGCGGCACGCAGGCTTTCATCTGCATAGAGTATTGGGAATGTTTTATACGTTTTGTATCCGGCACTCCTATCTGCTAGCAGACCTCATGAGAACTATTGTGGTCCCGATTGTAAAGAATGCTTCGGCGGATACGTCCAGTAAGCGAAATTATAGACCCATTTCCCTTGCTACAATACTAGCAAAAGTTCTAGATGCGCTGATGGATACGTTGCTAAAGAAGTACGATTCGATTGGGGACACACCATTTGGCTTTAGAGAGGGAGTGTCTACTGAAAGTGCCATACTATGTTTGAAACAGACGGTTGATTACTATACCAAACGAAAAACGCCGATCTTTGCATGTTTCTTGGATTTTTCCAAGGCATTTGATAGAGTATCGTATGGGAAGCTTTGGGCAAAGCTAAGAAAACTTGGCGTATCAAATGATATAATTGAGCTATTGACGTATTGGTATAGTAATCAATCACAGTTCCTGTGTTAGGTTGGGTAATGCACTCTCTGAGGATTACTCCTTAGAGTGTGGGGTGAAACAAGGGGGAAAAACCTTGCCCCGATTATTCAATATTTATGCTCTCAGTAGCTCAGCAGTACTCATACTGGTTGTCATATTGATGGTGTATGTTTAAATAACTTAACTTATGCTGATGATATGGTACTGCTGAGCCCCTCAATCGGTGGTCTTAACAGGCTGTTAAAAATTTGTGAGAGGTATGCTATTGAACACGGCTTAGAGTACAATGTTGGTACTTACCAATATTTGTACCAATATTATTACAAATATAAATATTATTTAAAAATTTACTATTGCATTTAAATATCATGTACTCACACTTGTGAGTACATGATATTTAAATGCAATAGTAAAATTTTTAATCATCAAAATTGTTCACCACCCTTACCTAACGGAGTACCTCTGAGTCGTGTTACAAAATTTAAATACCTCGGTCACGTGGTGACAGATACTCTCAGTGATGAGGAGGATATTGAGAAGGAGCGCAGGGCGCTATCTATCCGCGGTAATATGCTGGCACACGGATTTGCCAGGTGTACAGCGCCTGTCAAGATAACGCTTTTTAAAGCATTTTGTCAGACGTTTTACACCTGTGGTCTGTGGGCCAGCTTTACTCAACGGACCTATGGCGCCTTGCTCTGGGTCCTCTACAATAACATATTCAGGTCTCTATTGCGGCTCCCTCGATACTGCAGTGCATTCGGGATGTTTGCCGATGCAGGAGTCGACGATTATACGGAAAAAGATAGCGTCAGTAGTGCATAGAGTTCGGGAGAGCCGGAATGGGGTCCTGAAGATGATAGCGGAGCGCATGGGCGTATATAAGGGGGGGGTCCTGGGGGTCCGGACCCCCCCCATTACTATCCATCTTACTTGTCCAATCGACAATATATTATGTACCTACCGCACCGATTTTAATCGGCGACGTACATAATATGTGTTTTTTTTATTCACAGTATAATAATTTATTGTTATACTGTGGAGCGTGTCCATAGGGTACCGCGATGCCATAAGGGCGATGCGTTCGTAGTTCGACGCAGGGGCGCCGGGAAATGGCTGGCTGGTGGCACCACAGCTGCACAATTCCCCGTGCCCGTGGCGGTGCATTCAAACTATGCAAGTTTAGATGCACCGCCGCCAACCGCACAGACTCACTGGACTGGCGGCGCAGCTTGATTCCGATTTCCGAAAGAAATTATCCGAAGTTATAAAACGTAAACATTTATTCCGATATTCAAATTTTAAATATTCGGCCAAGTGCGAGTCGGTCTCGCGCAAGAAGGGTTCCGTATCGTTATAGAGCAAAATAGGCCAAAAATGGTGTTTTCTGTATGCCCTTAAATATGTATTAATATTTTATTTTAATTATATTATGTACTAGCTGTCCCGGCAAACGTTGCTTTGCCATAATCTCATATATAAAATTCTCGTGTCACAATGTTAGTCCACGAACTCCTCCGAAACGGCTTCACTGATTTTTACCAAATTTTATATGCATATTCAGTAGGTCTGAGAATCGGCTACTGGGTACTTCATATATTGATAAGTGCATTTGTTGAATAAATAATAGTTAGTAAATTATTACAACCTGAGACTGACGGCGACCATTGTTTGTGCGACGAGATAGCGATCGACGTTGCCATGGCGACATACTTATTTAGTCACTTCAATAAAATAATATGGGCGAAATACTATATATTATGGCAAAGCAACGTTTGCCGGGACAGCTAGTATTATATATAAATGTATTTGCCATATTATTTTATTGAAGTGACTAAATATTATGTATGTTACCATGGCAACGTCCATCGCTATCCCGTCGCGTCGCACAAACAATGGTCGTCATCAGTCTCAACTCTCAGGTTGTAATAATTTATTATTATTTATTCAACAAATGCACCTATCAATATAATATAAAGTACCCAGTAGCCGTTACTTACTCAATCCAGTCGAAAAGTTTCGACATCTGTTGGAATCTTTTGGAGTTAACAGATAATTGTGACTGTCAATTAATTATAGACAAATAATTTGCAATAAAATAAAATTGCGATTATAATTAAATATCTAAGCTATCCTATCTCTCAAGTTGGAAAAAAGCACACATTTAAAAAAAGAAACATTAAAATCAGTTAAGTAGTTTAGGAATCCATCGCGGACAAACATCGTGACAGGAGATTTATATATATTAGATTAATAAAGTACATATAAAACTAGCTGTTTCCCGCGACTTCGTCCGCGTGGACTTCAGTTTATGGCGCGCCATGTCAACAAAATTGGTGTCTAAAGCTTTTGTAAAAAAACCCTGGTACCCCTTAAATCAAAACACCCAAATACAGCTGTGCAGTGTGCACATAACTTATTTAATTTTTTTAAACTTTATTTATAAAAGTATATATTTTTGCCCCCCAATTACACAACTTTACCCATAAACTATTTATCATTGATAGGTTTAAGGTTACGTCACTGCATAGATAAAGTACTGAGTTATTTAATAACGTAAAAAAGAAATAACAATCGAAAAAATCCGAAACTCAATGTAAGATAATACCACTTCTTATAGAAAGACGTTTGAGTAAGCGTCACCGCGATGTAGGAGACGGCATGGCGCCATCTATTATGAATTTTTGGAACTAACTTAATTTGAACAAATTTACGCATTTTCACCTCCTTACAACCCTTTTTTCCAGTTAAAAAGTAGCCTATGTCCTTTCTCAGGCTAGACTATCTGTGTACAATATTTCATTACAATCGGTTCGGTAGTTTTGGCGTGAAACCGAGACAGACAGACAGACAGAGATACTTACGCACTTATAATATTAAGTATAGATAGATTTAGATGATATATTGAGGATTTTCTGAAAATTTCAAGTGCCTTTGAAGCCTCCCTTAAATATTAATTTTATTATTATAGGGGTAACAGAAATACACAATCTGTGAAAATTTTAGATGCTAGCTATATCCCATATAGCGGTTCTTGAGATACAGCCTGGAGACAGACAGACGGACAGACAACGAAGTCTAGTTAATAGGGTTCCGTTTTTACCCTTTGGGTACGGAACCCTAAAAATACTTTTGATTTCCTAAACACGTTACCTATTTGCTGCTGCGGAACCCTTCATGGGCGAGTCCAACTCGCACTTGGCCGTTTTTTTACGTTAGGGACCCCCCCCTTATCAAAGCTATATATACGCCCGTGAAGGTTTGAGAACCGCTGAGCTAAGGAAACTTTCAATTATAAACAATTTTGATTTGAGACTTAAGAAATATCATTTTTATACAAAGCTATTTCGGAAGCCCTTAAGTTTGGGAAACATTTAAGTTCGTATGTAACCAAAAGTTCTTATAAATGCGGCGTCCGATCACTGGGAGTTTTGACTTCACATCATCCCATCATCTGGGCGTTATTTTTTAATCCTTCGATCGCGGAAAAACGAGACACAAATAGCCTTTCAATTATTGTTATAGCGGCCCACTTGGGCCTTTCGGGAGTTGTCAAAGCGTTAAATATAAAATTGGTAGGTAGTCATAGGCGCGTTTAAAAGGTCTGCAGCGTATCATAATTCATAACATTCCAAACAATTACAAATACATTAGGCTGATAATGTTATCGTTGCCTGTCAGATGACGGTAATTCCCCTAATCCCGACCACGTGACCTGATAATTCATTGGTTTTATACTTAGCATAATGGCTACGATAATATTTATCTATTACTAGCATTCATAACGCTAGTAAGTTAATTAAAATTGCATAAAGTATCTTAAACCTGTAGATTTGCAAAATAACGTTACTAATACAGTATCCTATATACAAGAGCTTGTTAGCTTCATCGCGTTCTTCATCTTCATCTTCATTCATTAAAATAACATTCATAACAGCGCGCCTTGTACGGTGGCGGTTACGACGCTCGCCGCGTCCATGATAGGGCGAAATAGGAGAAAAAACCTTTTTAAGGCTTAATATAATACATATTTCAAAAAAGTTACCAAACCAAATTATTAACTTATGTATTGCAAAGCAGTAGATATTTTTTATATATTCTTTTGATAAATAATGAAGGAGTAAAGTGGTTTCATTCAGCGATTTGGAGGTGATTTGGTTTTTTATTTCTTTATTATGTGATACCGATAGAAAAAATATGGCAAAACCAAATTACGTATCATATCATGTAGATTACTATATAATTATTTTATTCAGATATAATTATCTGCACGCTTTTTTCGAGAGAGCAGCCTTAATTGAGCGTCCAATCGGAGAAATTTTTTTATTCCCACCACTGCAGCTCCATCACGACAGGATCGACACTCGCAGAGGCGGCGAAGGCGTGGGCGAAGTGGGCGACCGCCCATGGCCTCGCGGTCTACTGCCTCTTGGACCACGAGTTTTATTTAAGGATTTACGAGTTCTTGGAGATAGTTTATTTTTTTATTCCCTCCACTATAACTCCTGTAAGCCAGGATCGGCATTTACAACCAACCACGAAAATCACTACCACCGAGTACCCTAATAATTATGGCCGCAACATAGACCGGCCATTCTCAAAATATGCTCTGCGGAGACTTAGGGCTCCGCAAAAAGGGCTCCGCGAACGATACGTGAATGTTTTTTAGAAATGTCACCAGAACCTAGCTTGGAGAAAATTCATACAAAGACGAAACATTACTATTTTTGGGGGTCCATCAAAATTGTCGCTTCTTAGGCTTCTTACAGATGAACCGCACGTGTCGGCGGCAGTCGACGGCACGTATTGACGGCAGTCGACGGCTGACGACGGCACGTGTCGGCGGCAGTCGACTGCACGTATTGGCGGCAGTCGACGGCAGACGACGGCACGTGTCGGCGGCAGTCGACGGCAGACGACGGCACGTGTCGGCGGCAGTCGACGGCAGCTGACGGCAGCCTTTGACAGTTTATGACGCTTGCAGGAGGCCTACCACGACCTTTCCTAAAACTATCATGTTTCCAGAACACTTTGTTGTAAGTTGTAAGATTACAACAACGTTACCGTACTCACTTTTTAAATATAATTTTACTAAAAAACAGTAAAAAATGCAAAACAATGTTAAATCCGTTGTGAAATATCAACTTTTTTAAGATCGCTAGCTTGACGTTAAAGTAATAAATTCTTATCTGTCAAACGATGTCGGTTAGTAGAGGTGGTGGTAGGCCCCCAGTTGTGACGTACCCCCGCAAGGTAAGCGTCCACAGGTCGGTATCGTACGCAACGGACATCTCGCATCAAACGGATATTTTCTCACAGTACGTCCGCTGAATCGGCAGTGTACGGATTACTGTTTAGCCTAGTAAATGAATGCTCAAAAGGGGGGTATGGATGGAAAAGTCGAAAGCAGAAATTTTGACTTAGGAACTTTGTTTGCACTAATTTGAAGATAAACATACTAGCTAGTCGGTAATCCGTACGCTGCCGTACGATACAGTGAGACGTACTGTAAAAAAAAATATCCGTCTGATGCAATGTCACAACTGTAAGCGTTATATACTGTCGACGGCTGCCGTCAACTGCCGCCGACTGCCGCCGACACGTGCCGCCGACTGCCGTCGACTGCCGCCGACACGTGCCGTCGTCTGCCGTCGACTGCCTCGTAAGCGCTCTTAGGATCTCGGCGGCTCTCCATCAAAAAAGTTTGAGAGCCGCTGATAATAACAATATTTAACGTTTGTCGACAGTGCAGGGAACAATCGTGTGTTCCGTAACCCATAGCGGTGGGAGTGAGGTATACGCATTGTGCGATTTCTCGTAATCGATATAGATCTCGGTGGCTTTGTGATCATAGACGTACCATAATATGTGGGGACGTCGCATTCGCTTTATAAAGTTTTAAGGGCTCCTAACACAGTTTAATACACATACATAGGTGGTTTAATACTTAAAAGAAGGCTTTAGCCACTTTTAAAGCAAGATTGTAAAGACACCGAAAAAAGAATTATCATGTTATTTTCAATATCGTGACTCGTGAGTGAATCGTGGCCACCCTAAGTTTACGATGGCGGCTACCGAATTTTCGCGTACTTATTTGCAAGTTGACTGTTAAATATTCAAGGCCTAAACTCCAAACTCTAAAGGCTAATCTGACATAGAAAGATTTTCCTCAACAGCTGTGGATCTAACAAACCAAAATATCCCATGTGCTGACTGGCCGCAGCCACTCAATATTTCTATACTGTGTCGCAGCAGAGTGATTTTTCATTTTGCTACGGGCTGAAAATTGTTTATTTTACTTATCTCGGGCATTGTAGGCCTATATTACAAATTTTTTGTGCGATGCATATGTGTGACATCCATACTGGCAGTACATCAATGTTTGGGGTCGTAAAATTTGAGGTCGCAACAGTGCAACAGCCGCGAGGAATCATTTTACAGCCCAAGCCAAAATATTGCCAATGATTTTAGGCTTTAAAAACAAAATACGCACTCCGAGAGTGATTTTGAAGGAAACAAAATATTATTTTAAGTAAGTTAAAGTTTTAAAGTGTAGGAATAATCCTGTATTTTTAACTTTAAGTACTATACGTCCATACTATTTATGTAATAAAAAGGGTTTAAAAACGAGTTTATGTGGAGAAAGATTTATAGCTCTCTATAATACAAAACTCCTCTTAGATAACAATGGCAAAGAAAAGTTAAAATAAAATGCATATTCTAAGAATGATACATTTTTATCATAGCTTGATTAACTTTAGTTATAGCTTATAAGTAGGGCCCGGAAAAATATGTATTAAAAAATCGAAAATATGTACTTAAAATATGGACTAAAAAATCGAAAATATGGAAAAATATGGACTATAAAATTACAATAATTAAACATTGTTTTAGTGTTGGTAACCCTCAAATATTTATTTTATTTTAATTTTTTATCAATTATTAAAGTACAACTGAATTATATTAATGGTATAGTATAATTAAGGATTTTGTAAAAATTTCAAGTGCCTAGCTGTAGCCATTATTGATATCGAGCGAAAAATAGGAAAAAAATTACAGAGTGAGTAATTCAGGAGATAAAACATAAAAATTAAAAACATACATATACATATGCACTTCCCAGATACGGCACATTCGTTCAGACCCTGATATTACATGGAAATATTACATTGATACGGGTCGAATAACTACCTTTTTAAAAGTTGGTTAAAAATAACCATGTCATTATAAAAGTAATTAGACAGTCAAAGACTCAAAGATGCAAAGAAAATGTTGCAGGTGGGCATTGGGCATGCCTCTGAATGTGTACGTACTGCGAGTCTATAATATATAAAATATACAAAATAAAAATACGGTGGAGTTATCTACAAATAATTACAATACTGTATGATAGACGATAGTATTTACATTGTTGTTGTGCAAATTCTAAGGTACTTCTATCGAGCCTATTTTAGACTTGGTTTGCGTCACTTGTTAGCAATGATCAACCACTTGCATAATATGTTAAAATTATTTCTCAAATTGTAAAAATATGCATTCAAAATGTTGCGAGAAAAAGTTGTACGGTCCGACATCAAAGAGCGCCCGAGCGCGATTGAGCGCACAAGCCAAGCCTTTGCGCCTGCAATTTTATAGTTTTTTGATCGTCGTTATTTTATACATAATTCAATCGAGCCAAAAAATCAAAAGTGCCCAGATATATTCTGTGTCTTTCATTCAGTACAAAAATTCCAAATAATTTAGACATCGAGTGAAGTTCAACTGTGTTAAATCCTTAACTAACACATTTTTTTTTTCAGAATTTAAATTACTATATTTCTATGTCTCCTGTCACTTTTAAATCTTGAAAATCGTCTGTTTCTCGGAATACATGGCCTTAAGGTCTAAAAGTAATCACTGTAATTTGAACACTATTGATGCAATAAGGAAAAACTGTCAAAGGAAACCTTGGGTGACATCAGGTTATCAAGGCGGCTCTTGTGTCATCCAAAACCATATCCAGCCTCTAACAATTTTGCTGCAAGGTAATACCAATTTTCAGATAGCAGGGGTGCCCAAACTTTTTACATGATGGAATTGTTTTCTGATACTTGTTTAATGGTACCAAAAGGAGCAAAAATACAACCATTGTATCATAGGAAATGTATTATTATAAACAAAGGGATTACATAAACATATATTTATAGTTTATGAATATTATATATTTATTATAATATTCATATTCATATATTAGAACTACCGTTCGAAGGATTAATATAATATGTATTTTATAATAATATGTATTGTATAATATAATATGTATTGTATTGTTTACGTAAGTCTATTAAAATTAAATTTATATACTAGTTACTAATAGTTTTAATTACTATTTACATCTTAGATATAGAATTATAGATCCATTTATTTTATTGTTGATCCTTTGTGTCTCATTACCACAAATGCGCCTGTAATATACATTCTCAGTATCACCCTAAGGTTGGTTGGTAGAGAATGCCACAAGGCATTAAGCCCGCCTTTGTAAATTGCATAAAGTGTGAATAAATAAACAGCAGACCACAGAATAGAAAACAATAGGGGCCTAAAAACATAGGTGGCAATTACAAAATAGGCTTGTACAAAACAATTTTAAATAATCCTCTTATTGCATTATTTGAGAAGTTTTAATTACTAATTATTACAATTAGCTGATAACAAACTGCTATTATGCTTGTTACCCAACTATATTGAAGCTGAAAGAAGGGTTTGAAGTCTTTTTAAGTATGTTCGATTTATTTAGTGCCTAAACTAGTGGTCTTATCAGGATTAATGAGGTGTCTCTGTGAAGAATTGTTTAAAATGAATCTATTCACAATGTTGTGCTAGAACAGCCATTTGAAAGTGAAGGATTTTGGCACCCCTTTAGGCAAATTTTTTTGGACCTTGGTTTTAGCGCCCCTAAAGATGGCAATTTGGCGCCCCTAGAGGATGGCACCCGTGTGTATAATATGGTAGCGGGGGCCCTGTGTGAAGCCCTGGTTCTTGGCAAGTGCCATGAAGGTTATACAATTAGTATATTTAATAAATTGTTTTTAGAAATAATATTACACCAGCAGACATTCATCATTCCAAACTACAAGCCGAGTCAAAAAAGTTCATAAATTATGACAAAATTTGTGAGTTTTTTAATGTCGTAAGTCATACAAGAGGTACAAGACTTGTATTATGGTTTGAACCGTTACTACTCAGCTGAGATTTGAATATGAATTTATGGCTGCCAAAGCCTAGCTAAAATACTCTGCTGTAAAGCCAGTAAGTTTTTAAAGAACTAAGAATTCAAGTCACAACACCACAGGAGTCGCATGTGCAACTATGTCTATGGATTTTATGGTGTTCAGGTAATTTCATAAACTGAATGTTACATAGCACGCTAATTCCTACCGGTTTATTCTAAAAGTTCATTATAAATAGACAATAAACTCGAGTTCAGTTTCAAACATAACAACGCTACGTAGCGCAGCACGTAGCGTCGAAAAAAAATGCCCGATACCAAAGTGGACTAATATAAGTTAGTCTCTTTATTTAAAACATAATTACGGCTAAAAATATTATTAAATAAATCCTCCGCCGCATGGTTAAACTATTTACACAAGTGCCGAAATCGTGTCTTTGCTACAAACTGTTATATTTTATGAAATTGCACTACTTTTCGGAATTATATTTTTAGCGCTTTGTACTATATTTTCGCACTAAACTAGCTTGTACGGGACTCCTATTCTACAGCTACCCTACTTAACTCTACATATTATAATTTTATCCAAATAAATACCTTAGCTGCAAGTTTTGAACGAATGTGTCTGTTGTTAAATTGTCCAAAAGGACAAAATCCGAAACACCAACTTCATTAGGCTGCGCCATTTTCGCTGTTCACTTGTATCACATTCAATAAAATAGTACAATTGAAGGCACAGTTTTATAAAATTATCCTTATTTCATAAACCGTTAAAACTGTTAAACGAAAGAAGGCACAGCCACCTCCCACGAACATTTCATTTGAACTGAAAAAAATTCAAACAGCTGTCATTTAATAACATATTTTTGTGGATGTCAGACTGACAAATGAAATTTTTTTTTTAATTCGTCCCGGTCGGGACAGGCAAAGGGAGCGTTGCCCATACAGTCATTTCTATGTTTTCTCTATTTAATGCATAAACGTATGATACGTCAGTATATTCTATATCTATGATTTAATTAATCCTGACAAATGACATTTTTTTTAATTCGTCCCGGTCGGGACAGGCAAAGGGAGCGTTGCCCATACAGCCATTTTCATTCAGTAAAGTGGTAGACGCTTCACTGAAACTTTCGATGGAGTTTTGGAGGGAACACAAAATAGCACGTTTCTGGGTATTACATCACTTTCCTACACTTGTGCATGAACACGAATATCTAATGGTTAATATTCTACCAATATTACACATTAAAAACCCAGGTAACACAATTTTAGGAAAATAATACAAAAACACAACAGCACTCTTTCACATGCCCGCCAAAACTCCTGACAAATGACAATACAAGTGACATTTTTTTTTTTACGAAAATATAAAGTCATAAATGAATCGCCAACAGCTTAGCAGAATTTGTTATTTGACCAGAATCAATTTTTATGGCGGCGCTTGATAAAATTTACATCGGGAATAGTAAGAACTAACTAAGGTCTAACTTTTAAGACCCAATGACAGGTCATATTATCATAACTCATACGGGGAATATCAATGAAAATATTTTTTTAGTTAGTTGCAAAATAACTAGTTTAGTTCTGACTTCTGAGTGTATACAGGTTTTTTTTTTGTAAATAAGAAAATATAACTTTGTTCCATTTTATAATTATACACTTTACTTGCACATTTAATAAAACTTCAATCTCCAATAATTATAATTTTAATTAACACTTCAGTATATTCGATACACAATTTGGGCAGAATAACAGTGCAGTATATTAACCAAGTGCCCTTCTTCGTTGCTGCCGCTCGAATGCATTCTCTACCCGACTGCCCATTTCTACCCCACCATTCAAACCCCCTACCACCGTCAACAAACGGGTGGTGGGATTCGAACGGTGTTGCCAGGTATATACTGGTATTGCCACACATAAAATAAAAATCATGACATTCGGCCATCCTGGAACGTGCAGACTCCCGGCGCACGTAGATATAGGCAGTTGGTAAGATTTATTTTACATTAACAATAGTTACATAAGTACTAAGTAAAGAGTTACATTACATTAAATATTATAACACTTATTATTATTTATTACATATTTTTTTTTGTGAAAATTGATTCAGACGTACTAATGTAGAATTAAACATCGTTTTAATGCTTAACAATATAAAGATTTAAATTTAACGAGTATGTATAACATTTTTGTCAGTAAAGGAATTAAATTCAATCATACATATTTTAGTACATCATATTCCATTGACCAACTAAGTTGATTATATTAAAAAATAATAATAATAACTATGCTATTACATAATACCTCAATCAAACAAGATTAATTGATTAACACATAAGAAAATAAAAATCATGACATTACTTACTTCATAATATAAGATTAAACTACAACACTGTTTCCTAAAATTATAGAAAACCGATTTTTTTATTTATTTATAAATAAACATTGTTTTTATTTATTTCGGCAAGGCTGGCAATAAAGTTAATTTTCGTGTTCGTCTATATTGTTGTCGGTGTCCGAGCTACTACAATCACTATTATGTATTTCTAGTGCCTTTATATGTACCCACGGCCTCATCCTATCGGCCGCAATAACCGAATCATATAACTTTCCCCTTTTAGGAAAACCCGGAACGTCGACAACCCTGTAGCGATCATTCACTAGAACCTCTGAGACTCTATAGGGACCAATAAATTTTGAGAGAAGTTTAGCACTTTTGCCGTCATTGCAATAATTGTTTCGCGACACCTTCACTAGATCGCCTACACTATATTTAACCGCGGGAGTCCTATTTTTATCATGTCTATTCTTTTGTTTTATTTGATCCTTTTCTATGTTTAAACTAACCTTTTCCCTAATATCTTCCAAACTTTCGCTAACCTCCTTTTGTTCTATGTGCATCTTGTTAGTTAGCTTATCGCGCATTCTAACACCGAACAATACTTCTGTAGGAGATTTCTGAGTTGTCATATTGACAGTATTGTTGATTCCCCATTGAATTTTGCCTAGTTGCTTGTCCCAGTCGCGTTCGTGGCTATTATAATTTTGTGCTGCTAAGGAATTTAAGACAACTTGATTATATCTTTCAGCTTGGCCATTCGCCCTGGGACAAGCAACCGCATTCAAGACATGTTTAATTCCGTATTCTATGCAGAAGCGTTTAAAATCACCTGATGTAAAAGATGTCCCGCGATCAGATATTAACCTGGCTGGAATTCCAAAATCATGAAAAATATTTGTTAGAGCTTTGACGGTAGTTTTAGTTTTTGTATTTTTAACAGCCCGAATGAAAACATACTTCGTAAATCCGTCTACAATAGTTAAAATGTGAGTATTTCCGCTTTTACTCTTCACAAATGGGCCTAAATGGTCAACATGGACGGTATGAAACGGTATATCAATTTTTTCAATAGGAAATAAATGTCCAGTTTTAACACGCGAAGCACTATCCTTGTTATATGCACATTCTATGCACGCGCCTACATATTTTTTTACAAAACGTCTAAGTTTCGGAAACCAGTACTCATTTTTAACTCGCTCTAATGTTTTAGCATAACCAAGATGACCTAATTCATCGTGGTTTGCCCTACATATCTGCCACCTAGCGTTTCGCGGTACGACTAGGCGTAATCCATCGTCAACTTTTCTATATACTACGCGATTTTTGATAGTATAATTTTGCTTAATTTCTTTACACTCCTCATCCTCGTCCGGTTTTAGTATTTTTACTATGCGAGAAATATCCGGGTCAGCTAATTGTAAGGTAAGAAGCCAACTATCCGACTCGATATTAAAAATACTAACGCATGGATTATCTTCTACGTTCTCAGATAATACGGTATTCCTACTTAAAGCATCGACATGCAACATTTGTACACCGGGGCGATACTCTATATCGAATGAAAATTCGGAAATTTGTAACCACCACCTAGCTATGCGCGGTAATAAATCTCGTTTGGTTAGGGTGGTCCTGAGAGCCGCACAGTCTGTGTATACTTTGAAATGGAGTCCAAGTAAGTATACCCTAAATTTTTTTAGTGAGCAAACGACAGCTAAGGTTTCTAACTCATAAGAGTGGAGATGTCTTTCCTCCGGTGTCGTTTGCCTACTAAAATAAGCGACCGGCTTCAACACACGAATGTCACGCTGCCACTGCATCAATATTCCTCCAATACCGAGAGAGCTAGCATCAGTGTGCAACTCCGTTTCTAGCTTCGGATCATATAGGGCTAATACTGGCCTACTTATTAGCTTCTCTTTTAATAATGAAAACGCATTATCTTGCTCCTTAGACCATTGCCACGTAGAGTTCTTTTTCAACAGGGACGTAATAGGTCGTGCAATTTCTCCATAATTTTGTATAAATTTACGGTAATATCCCGTCAACCCCAAAAACTGTCGTACCTCGTGAATATTACTAGGTTTGGGAAAGGACTCTACGGCTTTTATTTTAGCTTTGCCTGGTTGTATCCCTGCAGAAGAAACCTCATACCCGAGATACTCTACATTGGTAGTGAAGAAACGGCATTTAGACAATTTTAAAGTAAGACCATGCTCTCTAAATAGTTTTAAAATCTCTTCTAATCGAATAAACATCTCGTCAATGTCTTTTGAAGGAATCAAAACGTCATCAAGATACGCTAACGCATATTCAAATCTCTTATTGCCTAAAATTTTATTTATCATCCTCTGAAAGACTGCAGGGGCATTAGCTAACCCGAAAGGCATACGCTTAAATTCGTAATGCCCGTCAGGTGTTACGAATCCGGTAAGATGACGGCTACTTTTGGCTAAAGGAACTTGGTAGTAACCGGACGCTAAGTCCAAAGTCGTAAAGTAAGAGTTGCCACTCAAATTAGTAACTTGATCATCGATCACGGGAAGAGGAAAACGATCTTTGCAAGTTTTATTATTAAGAGCCCTAAAATCCACACAAAGCCTAAACTCTCCAGTTTTCTTCCTCACCATTAGTATGGGACTAGAATAGTTTGAAGTCGATTCCTGAATAATGTCGCTTTTTAGAAGTTCATCTATAGTCTCCCTTACTTGCTCTCGTTCCGAATGCGAAAGTCGATATGGACGATACACAACAGGTCTATTATCCAAAAGTTCTATATGCATTTCTACATCCTTTACACAACCGACCTCGCTGAGATTGATAGCAAAACAATCCCTATAACTCTGTAATAAGGCATGTAATCTATCAACAACATCAGGATCTAAATTTTCACCGACAACAATCTCACTTTTATTTAGAGGTTCTACTTTAGAAGTGTCATCAGTTAAAATCCTATTAAGTTGTTGTGTATCACATTCAACAAAAGGCAATGCACGCGCTATTAATACTCCAGAGTTTAAAGTAACGACTTTAGGTGTTAAATTAGATACAACTAAGAAACTTTTACCATCGGTTACCCTATAAGCTCCTTGAACTAAACTATATTCGCAACCGGCTCCTAAGGCATGATAACCTTGCACAAAAACATCCCCAGAATATTTCGGATTCTCAGTATAAACAGGTAAAATATTTGTATGTGTCACTTGGGTGGTTTCTAAAACGTATAACTTGATTGGTGCAAAAGTAACTTCCGATTCAAAGGCATCGCAAGACGGACTCTTATAAAAATGTAATTGGATACTATCTTTTAAAACAGTTAAAAATGGCAACTCGGTGAAATTTTGTCCTATTATTAGTGAGGTTGGCATAAATTCATCAGCAATTACCAGAACATCTATAAAGGCTTCAACGTCATCAATCCTAATTGTAACGTGTGATTTGTATAACGGTCGGATACAAGAATTACCAAAACCTTTAACAATCGGAATACCGTCGTAATTTTTAGGTAACTGTAAATTTTCGGCTTCACTTTGACGTATAAGACTACACTCACTACCAAAATCTATGTACACTTCATACTCTTTATCATTAACTAATGACCGTTTTATAAACTTATTATTAGATTTTTCGGAAACAGTGATTTTTAAAGTTTTCTTTTCAGAAGAAGAATCATTTTGGTTTGTTGCTTGCACTAAACGTTGTACAGGGGTGAGCTTACAATCATTGTTATCATGACCGACTCTAAAGCAACGTTTACACTTAACAATCTGATTGGGGCATTTATAATATGGGTGACCCTTTGTACGACAATTGTAGCAGGTAATGTTACTATTTTTGGCTACACCACTATTTGATGAACTTGTAACATTCCTATGCACAAATCTTTGGCTACCCCTATCCTGACCTTTAGGATGATTAAATTGTTGTGGTTGCCACCTTTGGGAGCAAAGGAAATTTAAAAGACCTTCCGGTTCTTGACAATCAAGAGTCTGGGCACCACTTTTAATTGAACCTTCACTCAATCCATGCACTATACAATCTACTGCCTTTTTGCCAGTTATCTCGCATCTACTTAATAAACTAAGCTTATCATAAAAGTACTCACGAAGACTTTCATCACGACGCGAAGTTCGATTTAACATTTCTTCCAGAAGATGTCCATAATTTTCCTCGCTGGGAAACGCTTTTATAAGCTTTGCCTGCCACTCACTCCACGTATAAACTACCGTCGGTAGAGATTCAAACCACTTTTTGGCTAGTCCAGTTAATTTTTGTAACGAAAAGTGTACAACCTGGGCTTCATTCCATCCATAAATTCTGGCACACTCGTTTACCTTCTTCAACCAAATTTCTATAGTCTGAGCTCTATTCGATGGGTTAAACTCAGGAATCACATTGTTAAGATTGTTAAAATTCATTCCAGTACCTTGATCCCCTTTAAAGTTCGCTAAAAGTTTTAGCACATCGTCTGTAGTAAGTCTCCTTGATTTTCTACGCGATCGAGAGGGTTCCTCCTCCGACGAACTAGACGTTAAACGACGCCGCTTCCTTCGTCTATTCCTTGGTGGTGTCGTTGGAGGTGTACCTCCCTCACTTAATTCTCGCGGCATCCCTGCAATTGATTTAATAAAACATACGAGTAAACCATCTCAAAGTAATTCCTCAATCATGTACTTAATATGCAATGATAAAATTATAGTTTAATATTTAAATCCAGGGTTACTTAGCCAACCAGAAGAAAGTTATCAAAATAAAATGATTCACTCAGGTAACTTTACACCAATTTTAAAATATGTAAATACTTTGTCAAAATATAACTCGTCCACTCAATTTAATTCAATTATATAATTTTATTAATCCTAGTTCAATATGTATAAAGTCAAATATCACAGTTCACTAATAAACTGAACAAACCTAGTTCACTCAAGTAAATCCAGCCAACAAACCTAGTTCACCCAAGTATCCGGCGAACAAACCTAGTTCACCCAAGTAACCGGCGAACAAACCTAGTTCACCCAAGTAATCGGCCAACAAACCTAGTTCACCCAAGTAACCGGCGAACAAACCTAGTTCACCCAGGTATCCGGCGAACAAACCTAGTTCACCCAAGTATCCGGCGAACAAACCTAGTTCACCCAAGTATCCGGCGAACAAACCTAGTTCACACAGGTATCCGGCGAACAAACCTAGTTCATCATAACAAACCTAATTCACTTTAATCAATCTAACCAACCATTTTGTTGTCCAAGAAAATTAAATCAAAGTCAAAATTATATCCATTAAAAATTATTCCAACTCAATTATAAAACTTATTTTGTTCAGTTCTAAATTCTAATGTACCATCAGAGAAGTCGACTCCTAGGCAAATGGCGGACCCAAGTAATTCGGCCGCGCCAAGTCAAACCCATCAGACCGATCACAGCTAACATTGAGTTGATGCAGGTCCGTCATCCGCCCAGGCATCAATTTTCTCGATGGTACATGTACCCCTCGAATTATTATTAAAGTAAGTGGGTAGATTTTTTTTGTGTTGTTTATTTTGTACCAAATATCATGCTGTAAAGTTATAGAATGCATTGTCACAACGTCCAAAGAGTAATTATCTCATCTTATCTTAAAAATACAACTGGATTTTACTAGTGTTCCGTTTTCCTTAACGTTTAGTTTTTGAAAAACGCCCAACTAACAAAACTTAATCGTAATAGTTAAAACTTATTAAAATCAATCAACAGGAAGTAATCATTCACTAGATCACTTTATTTTAAAAAAGGATCAATTTCAATTAACTACAAATTCTACAATATTATAAACTAGGTATTCATACACGATATGTGACTTTAGTTAACTTTAAATATTGTTTGTGTTAGAACATGTTGAAAGTTATCTATTAATAGCAAAACAATTATAAAATGTTTCATGAATATAATATCTAATTATATAATAACTTCTATTAAGTTTTAAAGTATTATATAAAATGAAAAGTGTATTTGCGTAGTGTAATGCGAATCACTGTGTATAATAATGTTATAAGGATAAAATAATGTGGTGTTCACTGTCGAAGAGTTGCCTCGACCAAGTGAAATGTGTAATGATGTTTAAAATGTAATGTGATGTTCACTGTCGAAGAGTTGCCTCAACCAAGTGAAATGTGTAATGATGTTTAAAATGTAATGTGATGTTCACTGTCGAAGAGTTGCCTCGACCAAGTGAAATGTATAGTGATGTTGAGTGTGGTGCGTGGTAGTGTATTCTATTCAGTAACGTGTTTTTTGAATATCTTTTGGTAAAATTTTAAAACGATTAAATTACATTATTTCACCGTACTAATAATTGTCAACTTTTACTTTAAGTAAATGATAAGTTATAATGTATTATATAAAGTGAGCGTACATACCTGGGGGTTTCTTGTCCCGCTTCTGAAGTTTAATAAAACTTCAATCTCCAATAATTATAATTTTAATTAACACTTCAGTATATTCGATACACAATTTGGGCAGAATAACAGTGCAGTATATTAACCAAGTGCCCTTCTTCGTTGCTGCCGCTCGAATGCATTCTCTACCCGACTGCCCATTTCTACCCCACCATTCAAACCCCCTACCACCGTCAACAAACGGGTGGTGGGATTCGAACGGTGTTGCCAGGTATATACTGGTATTGCCACACATAAAATAAAAATCATGACACACAGTGCACTTATTCCACTTTATTTTAATATATTTGTTACAAAATTGTTTTATACACGACCGGTTTCGAATAAATCATCATCAGGTGACAGGTATATAATAATTATACTGATGATGATTTATTCGAAACCTTGACTTCTTTCACTTGACTAGTTACTAAATCATTTATTCTAGACTCTAGAGTTCTAGACGTCTTCAAAGTCAAAATATGGAATAAGCGCTTTCATTCAAATAAATGATCATTACATATTATTATTGAATAGTATATAATATCATAAGTCTATGATTATAATTATAATATAAATCCTTAATTTACATTTCCTTCAAAAAATTAAAACTCTCGATTCTCGAATAAAAATCGATTTATAGATTTTTTTTTCATTCAAGGTTTCACAGCAAACGACAAAATTATTTCTGTTTCACAAACTGTTTCATTATCTGTCAGCCGCCATTTTCCTTGTTGTAGGCGCCTCAAATGTCATAATAATTTTTAATTCTATTTTGCGATAAATACTTTAATCTTTTTTAATTTGATTTGCTATTTACAATATAATTTCGTTACGAAGTTGCGTTTTATATTTTCATAATGTGCATCAAATATCGTCCCGAGTGATATCTCACTAATGCATCAAGGATCTTCCTTGATGCGTTATAATGAAAAGCATAGATCATCCTCATAAAAGGTAGCAATTAATTTTAACGCCTACAACTCTGCGAGGTGTCGTTTCCGACCCGCGTTGTGTCCGAAACGAGTAAGGGACGTGTGATAAGTGCCATAAGATACGTAGATTGGTGAGTGAGAGTGAGTGGCGTATATGGAACAATGAGCGACTCCCCGGGAGTGGAGTGGCTGCCGGCGTACAGCCCGGGGCCGCCGCGCCACAGCCCCCTGGGCCCCATCCCGCGGTTCCTGTACGAGGATGTCCAACCTTTGGGCCTCCAACAGGAAAACAACAACAAGGAAATTGAGCAGCAACAAAACATCAATAAAATCAAACACGACAAACCAGCCTACAGGTACGTTTTCCCGTTATCGAAACCTTCACTCTTATTATATTATTATATTAATCCTTCGGAGGTTCTAGGAATTCCCCTTTGTATTCTTTTGTTCTCATGATCACCGGTGCTCGCGCGGGGCCTGAAGGATTAAGGAATGTGTACTTGCAAGCTCTGATTAAATGGATTATTTTCCAACGAGCATGGCTCATACTTATTTTCACTTCAGCCTTAGATTTGTTTCAGCTGACGTATCTACAACATTCTCTATAATATAGATAGGTTTTAATCCATTCGATCGCCAATTCTTGGAAATATTTTGTTATCGCGGCCAACCTGGGCCTTACGGGGATTGATGGGTTAAATCCTCTTTAGCTATACTATGGTACATGTTGGTAGCAACACTTTGGTGCAGTTTATAGCAATTTACATTTTAGCTCAATAATTATTTTAATCAATAATTATTTAAAAACAGATTAAAATAATTTTTAAACATAGATAAAGTTATCTTATTGAAGTTAAATCCATGAGTTCCTAGTTTATTCTAGGAAGTTAAGAAGATAAGTTATGAAGAGTAAATAATAACAAGATATAAACAGATAGCTTAACTAAACTGTTATTATATGATAAAAAGTATGTTTTATACAATACAAATAATATTTAAAGTACTTTTAAACAATAACATTAATCCTTCAATCACAGATTCTTGGAAATCTCTTGTTTATGCAGTCGAATTCAACCGCTTGGGAGTTGATAGGTTAACATGTATTTTTTATGGCAGAGCCCCACACTAGGCATAGCCTGATCTGTGGGATCATTCAACAAACAATACTACACAATATTTTGTCCTTATTTGTCAAATGACTTATCCAATTAGACAGGGACAAAACATTATACAGCTTATCCATACTAATATTATAAATGTAAAAGTATGTCTGTCTGTCTCCTTTTCACGCTCAAACTGCTGAACCGATTTTGCTGAAATTTGATATGGAAATACTTTGAGTCCTGGGAAAGGACATAGGATACTTTTAAAGCTACAAAAATGTACGGTTCCCATATAATGAAAGAATTTTGGCGCACTAGAGTTGCAGGCGTCATCTTGTTAATCTAATATATATAATTCTCCTGTCACGATGTTTGTCCGCGATGGATTCCTAAACTACTTAACCGATTTTAATGTTTGTTTTTTTTAAATGTTTGCTTTTTCCAACTTGAGAGATAGGATAGCTTAGATCTTTAATTATAGTCGCAATTTTATTTTAGTGCAAATTATTTGTCTATCTTTATAGCTCTTTTGCGACCATTGTTTAATGCGACGCGGGTCACGACTCACGGGATAGCGATGGACGTTGCCATGGTGACATACTTATTTAGTCACTTTTTTTTTTTTTAAGAGCCTATGCTGTCCCACTGCTGGGCAAAGGCCTCCCCCAAGTCCTTCCATTGATCCCGATCCATTGCCACCGTCGGCCAACCTGGCTTGTATGTGTCAAGTTCATCGCACCATCTTTTTCGAGGTTGAGGTCGTTTAGTCACTAATTCAATAAAATAATACGGGCGATATACTTTATATAATATGGCAAAGAAACATTTGCCGGGACAGCTAGTTATATCTTAAATTTTTTCTGAAGTCAGGTGATTAATATGACAAATGTGTATTTCAGCTACGCAAGCATGATAAGGTTGGCCATCAGCAGCTCGCCCAGCGGCAAGATGACCCTCAACGAGATATACAACTACATTTGCAACGCTTTTCCTTATTACAAGGAAGCAGGAAAGGGATGGATGGTATGAATTCGTAATGTTTGTGATTTGTAATTGTATTTTCTGTGAAATTTTCGTACTCTTTGTCTACTTGTAGAAAAGTGTTACTGTAATGCTACAAATTTAAATGCCATGTAGTAAACAAAATGGAATGAACTTACAGTTGACTTGAAGCAAAGCAATGCAGTATAAGGTCCATATGTATAACTCTGTGTTGAACAAATTTGACTGTGTCCTTGAATCTAAACCCAAGGACACAGTAATAACTCAGTTGTGTCCTTGAAACTAAACTCAAGCTGAACTTTTTTTATACTTTTCGCACACAACAAGGTGCAGAGATAATAGACACAAGATAACTGTACTAATGCAATAATGGAATAATAATAATTATGATGATACATTATTTTTGTCACTAATAAAACACAAAAAATGTGTTTTATTAGTGACAAAAATCACTAATAAAACACATTTTTTGTGCACTTTTCCATTATATTAAGATATAATTTGAATTTCCACCAAGAACCGACAGTACAATCAATTACATAGACTTTTTGAAGATTGTTTATCTTTTACTCTCTCTATCTCCGACTATCCACTATTTTTGGACTTGTTAGGTATTATGTAAATAGCTAAAATAAGTAATTGGTTTAGATTTTATTTTTTTTACAGAACTCAATAAGGCACAATCTGTCTCTGAACAAATGTTTTATGAAAGTGGCGCGGAGTAAAGACGACCCGGGCAAGGGGTCCTACTGGGCGATGGACACCAGTCAGAAGATTGGGGAGGTCACACAGCGACGTCGGCGAAGTCTTAGGGTATGATTAATTTATTAAAATCAGCTTTGCCTCACTTTGTAGCATGATACAAGGTCTTAACTCTTAACCTTGATTGTAATGCAAAATCTGTGTTCTGAATTACACCTGTCATTGTCAAGTCCTCAATTACATTTATTGTTGCTTGGTGACCAGAATTTAGTTGTTGTAAAGAGCAGTATTTTATAATTGCATGTTGTCTTTAATTTTTTTATTTACTGGGTGTAACAAATCAAAGTAATAATACATTGGGGATACAGACTAGATAGTAGACACCCTAAAGTACAATAATATCACTTTGTTTTGTAACACCCTGTATATTCACGTGTTTGCAGTCCATGATAAAATCTCGTTGTTGCCTATAAATAGGAAACGGCCGCCCATAGGCCATGGCCTATACTGCCTATACATAAATCCAGAGAGACAGGACGCCTTCGTGGTCTAGTGGTAAAGAGCGCGGCTCTTGACTCGGAGGTCGTGGGTTCGATTCCCGCGTTGGAAACATGTTATTTCCAAGTTTGGTTAGGACAATGCAGGCTGATCACCTGATTGTCTGACAAGTACATCGATCCATGCGTCGGATGGGCATGTAAAAAGTAGGTCCTGCGCCTGATCTCTCGCCGGTCGTGTCGGTCGTCCGTCCCACTGGGTTATGAGAGTAAAGGAATAGAGAGTGCTTTTGTGTAGTGCGCACACACTTGGGCATTATAAAATTACTCCTGCGTAGCTAGCCTGGTTTCAATGAAACCGGCCACCGTCACCGAAACCGGTGTAGGAGCTATTATTATTATTATTATAAATCCAGAGAATAATAAAGTGTCCACCACTCCCAGATGGCGCCATACAGCCCGGAGTGCAGCAGCAACAGCAGCGGGGAGGCGGGGGGAGCGCCGACGCCGCCCACCACGCCCGCCCCCTCCACGCCGACCACGCCCACGTCGCCCGCGCCCACGGCCACGCCCCTCCCCCCGCCGCCCATCATCAAAGAGGAGCCTGTGGTTAAAGAGGAGACAGGTAATTTTGAAGTATTATTAAAATGTACTAATGAACATTGATTTTTTTAATTGCTACTTATTTCCTACGGTGTACCACAAGGCTCCGTACTCAGACCATTCCTCTTTATACTTTATTTGGCAGACCCATATAAAGTATAAAGAGGAATGGTCCGAGTACGTAGTACGTAGTAGCCTTGTGGTACACCGTAGGAAATAACTAGCAATTAAAAAAATCAATGTTCATCAGTAAGTTGTGCAGTTAATACGTATTTCTCCATGTTTGCTGACGACACAAAATTTTTTGTTAATCCTGATACACTCTACCAAGCATTACAAAATGATTTGGTTTCTTAAATTTTAAGGGTTGTAGTTAAATTAACTTCTGTCAATGTTAGTGGCTGACGCTGATCTCACTCAGTCTACTAGACTAGTGTTGTTATCTACGAATAATAAAACCTAAGGAAACGTAACTCCCATACTAATACAGTTTTAAATTTGGTTCCATTCAAACTGTCATGTAACGTCAGCCTTTATACCGCTCAAGGTCACCTAAATATTGCAAATGTATGAAAAGTGAACCTAAGGTACACTTTGACAAGTATTTGGAGCGTGTTTTTTGACGGAGTCACTCTTCCTTAGTTTTTATTATTCGTAGGTTGTTATCGAAGAATGAATTAACTGGTCTAACCTTCTTCTGTTCTCATCTGTTTCAGCGGCGACGCGTCTGATGGACGACGCGTTGATCGCGCTCATGGATGATGACCTCATCACAGACGTCGACATCAGCAGAGGTATTTATTACAACTTATACTTGTATTGCGTTTTATCCTGTTAACATTAATTCTTATTATTGGTGTCATACTGCGCTTTTTCAATAGCTAAAGCATAGAGATAAGTCAAATCAGGCGGCAACAAATCGATTGAGGAAGATACAACATACTGTAGTCGTATGTTTATACAAAGAAATGGTTGATTACTCTACCTGTCATAACTTTATGTCATTTGATCAAATTTGTTTGACAAACACGTTTGATGTAATTTACGTTTTCATCAAACAGCAGCGCAGACGGTCAAACGTGCATCAAACAAGTTTGTCAAACAATTAGCTAGAATCGGTATGAGATCATGACATCTTGTTTGACAAATACAGCGGAACACGTTCATACACGTTTGTCAAACGCTACGCAAATCCAAATTTTCTTCAAACAGGACAAACACGTAGTTTGTTTGAGAAACGCTTCAAACAAAGCTGTACACTATCAAACTGTTTGACAAACGCGTAAAATTTGACAAACAATTTGATCGTTTGCGGGCTACTTTATTTTGTAAACATCATTGGTTGCAGTCTTGTTCCAAATTTATCCTGTCAGTGTTCTTCTATAACCAGAACTAATATAATTTTCCGTGCAGAGATGCGATGGCGGTGGTTGTCCCGGCGGCACGTGTGCGCCGGCCGCCACTCCGCGCTCACCGACGACTACGGCAACTTCCTAGAGACGCACGACGACTGCGACTGCCCTGCCGACGAGCCCTGCTAACACCCGGGCAGTTTACACCCCGGATATACCGGGGTAACTAGATACTGGATCTAGAAGATTCCGTCATGAAGGTGCAACATCAACAGTTCTTATATACCTGGTGGACATTAGAGTGGATACCGGGATAAACAGGGACACCGCGTCAAACAGTTCTTATATACCTGGTGGACATCAGGATAAACAGGGACACCGTATCCAACAGTTCTTATATACCTGGTGGACATCAGGATAAACAGGGACACCGCGTCAAACAGTTCTTATATACCTGGTGGACATCAGGATAAACAGGGACACTGCGTCCAACAGTTCTTATATACCTGGTGGACATCAGGATAAACAGGGACACCGCGTCAAACAGTTCTTATGTACCTGGTGGACATCAGGATAAACAGGGACACCGCGTCAAACAGTTCTTATATACCTGGTGGACATCAGGATAAACAGGGACACCGCGTCAAACAGTTCTTATATACCTGGTGGACATCAGGATAAACAGGGACACCGCGTCAAACAGTTCTTATATACCTGGTGGACAATAGAGTGGACACTGGGATAAACAGGGACACCAAGTTCAACAGTTTTTTCATTTGGCCACTGTTCCAGACACTACTCCGTCAGTTAAGACACTACAATAAACATCGGGATAACAGGGATACTGCATGTCCAACAGTTACTCACTGGGCAAAACCTGGCTGGCTAACATCTAGAAGATACTATACGATAGTTTTCCACACCTTGTGGATACAAAAGTAGACACCAGGATAACTAGATACTGGATATATTATGATGTAAAAGATGCTATAAACAGCTGCAAACCTGGTGGACACAAGAATGAACACTGGAATAAAATACTAGCTCTGCAGCATCTGTGAACACAGGGTACGATACCCAGTGGCTTCTATTGAGTGGACATCAAGCAAATCTTCATCTACAAGTACCAGCTTTATTAATCCTGGCACTAAAGTGCCTTTTAGTATTCTTGCATTGCTAGTATTCGCTTGATCTCTCTTTATGTTGCAGTTTACTACAACATAAAGAGAGATTTGGACTATATCTGAGAAATAACCAGCTGATTCACCTATTAATAATTAGTCTGCTTCATAACTACCCTAAAAAGTATCAAATCAGAGGCTGGAATCATAATACTCTGCCAAAACCTCCAACAGAAATGAGGTATTGATAAATGGAAGAGGTAAATATATTGCCAATTGAAAATTGAAAACAGTCCAAACAATAAGGGTAGTCACAAAATTTCATACAAAGTTTTGTGAACTCTTAGTTTGAACCTTATACTCATACCCCTTTACTAATATATTTTCTTAGCGTATAACTATTCAAGGTATGCTGTCGCCTGTCTTAAGCCCGTTGCAGACGATGCGCAGTAGCTTGCGCGAGTACTTGCGCAGGTACTTGCGCCAGAGTTCAAACGTAAAAGGATGACGCGAAGTAGCTTTGTATAGTGCCAGTGCATAGTAGGCAACCATGGACAAGCGTATGGTTTTGAATAAACTTTTTAAGTGTCTAATTCAAGAGCTAAATGGAGTGATAGCAGAGGAACTGATGCAGTTATAGCTTATATATACATTTCTATAAACTGTATGGACCCCCTGCGAGTTTCTTACGCCGGTTCTTCTCGCCGGGTTAGTTCCCGAACCGGTGGTAGGCATCATGTAGACTTTCAGAAAATATTTGCAAACATTTATTCTGAATAAAAAAAATTGAGTTTGAGTTTGAGTTTTGAGTTTGAGTTGAGTTTGTATAGTTTTGTCTGAATTCCATTTATTCATTTTTAATTCACAAACAATAACCAAGTAAACTAGAAACTAGAAATGGCTTAATAAAGCAACAAACAGACTGAGCTGGCGCTAGTACTGGCGCTAGTACTGGTCAACGCATGTTCAAACGATGAGCAGTGCAAGTAGCGCGGGGGTGAAGTAGACGGAGCGGGGGCAAATGAGTCGCACTTGCGCGGGGACCAAAGCGAGTGCTACTAAGCAACTTGCACTCGCACTTTCACTAAGCAAAATGCGTTCACACGATGAAAATATGTGCTTAGTATTAGTACTCGCGCAAGCTACTGCGCATCGTCTGCAACGGGCATAAAGTCTGTTGTATGACTTTTCAATGCCAGACAACAACTAGCAGACCTTATGTAGATATTTGCTATGTAAGTATTTTATAGGTATGGGGATAAAAAAATGCGACAGGTAATTTTTTGATATGGCCATTTTGAATTATATTAATCATATATTATATGTTACGTGTTAATTTTAGTGCTTATACCTAATGTATGTTTATACGAGTATTTCGAGTACTAATTACTTTTACAGACTTGAGATGCCAATCTTGTGGTCGAGGGACCGAGGCAAACTGACTTTATGACTCGTCACGTTAGATGGCAAAGTGAAATCGACGTGAGTTCGAAATATTCCTGGTAATATAAAACACTACCAGCTTGTTCTTAATGTTTAGCTGAAAATCTTCGTACTTCATACATTATTGTCCTGTAATTTCTAATGACAATGAATGCTGGGGTCCGAGGGCCATTCACAACATTAAAACTTTACATCGATTTCACTTTGTGAATTTTACCTGACGCGTGTCGAATTCGAGATTATCTGTATATGCATGAAAATTATATAGAATTTAACGTAGACATAAGGAATTAAGGCCTTAACATAAATGCCAGTGTTTAGAGTTTAACATTTAGTTTCACAGTAAGGGCGTTTTTCACTATCCGATCCGACATACGATATCGTTCCGATAATCTTTCTTAATATCGGTTTGTTGTCGGATATCGTATCGGATATTATGAAACGCCGTAAGAGCTAACCATTCATGTTAACTTGTGTGTTCAGATATATAATAGCTAGCTGATAGTTTTTTAAATGAGAATTTTTTTAATGAAACAATATTGTTAATTAGGGTCTAACATATCTGCCAACTAATATAGTGTAGGACTTAGTTACCCGTCTAGTTACTGTTAGTTGACTGACCGTTGTATAAAAGAGTATGAAACAGTAAAAATTTGAACTATATATTTTCATAGACTCACATTTTTAAACCAAGTCAAATATTATATCTTATCTCTTATCAATTATTTTCAAAGACGATTTACCGATATTACGCTATCAATTTAAAATGTCACATATTTACTGGCAATGGCTTTATTTACATTAAAATTAAAATTAATAGAAACGAAATATTTTTTTCGTGCAAATTCAGTGATTTAATTTAGACTTTATAAACGGTCAGTAATATTATTTTACTATAGTAACACAGCAGTTTGTCGTTTCATTAACGTCCAAACTTTGTAAGGAGCCATCCACATGCTACGTGACACAAAATATAGATTTTTTGAACCCCTCTGCTTTATGTCACACTGTTTTTGAAAACCTTCAACATGTATTTCCATTTTAGTACCTTTTAGCACTTTTATACCCTACCCCCTTTAGCTGTCACGTAATATGTGGATGGAGCCAAGATGGCCGAACAGTATTGATGCAGTTGGTTGTACCGGATCTCACAGCGACCAGTATAGTTGTTAATGTTAGAGGTGATGTAGTTAGTATATACGTAAGTCAGTAGGACGCTGGCCTAATGAACCAATAGTCTGGATGTAGTGTGGTCAGGGAGATTTAATTGTGCTTTGCTTTGTTCCAAGTTGGTAAGCAAATGATGAGAGTTTCGTGTTGTTTTGTTACAAACTGGTAAATAAATGATAACAAAAACAAGAAATTAGGGATTAGTATGTCCCGTCATAATCGGCAAGTTTTGTTATCATGACAAATTGTGCAGATTGCAAGTAATATAAACAGCTTTAATAATTTATTATGATTTATGAACAATCTAAAGGACAATCGAAGTGCTTATAGACTGGTCACGGCACACGCTGAAATTCGGCTGTCGATCTATCGGTATTTTGTCTTCTATTCACACGTCAATATTTTGCTATTGTGCTCTAGCATAACTGATGAAACGAGATAGCTAAATATTTTTTTATGCGCGAGTAAGAGAAGAGTAAAGGTATATAAATGGCAAAAAAATGTGACTGGAGAATTAAACATATTTCCCTGACCGTACAATCCAGGTACGTTGGCAGAAATGATGAAATGGTGTAGCTTATCATGGACCCCAGTGTAGGATGTTGGTACTTAGTTTTGGAGTAAGAGGACTTTTTGTAAGGCCAGTGCTTATTATAAATTGTCTACACTATAGTTTTACACCTGTGTCCGTTTTTGTGATTTCGATAAATTATTCCCGTAGCTGTCAGTGACAGTGTAAAGCCCCGCAGGAGACAAAATTGTCGCGGCGACTTTTTAATTTGAAATAGCCTTAGTTCAGTGTACACGACGCCGCTCTTGCAATGAAATTGTGTTTTCCTGTGTAGTGAATAAAGTTAAATTTTGTATAACATCTAAAACGTAGCTCTGGATCGCGTCTTGTCGTGACTTGTGAATCGACCTGAATTTTCACCACGAAAAGCGTCCACTCATATCTTAAACATGTGTTCAGGAGTTAGTGTTGTAGGCGTCTGTATATACTTAGTATGTGTAAGCGCGTTTTTACATTATGCGTTACGATATCTGTTATCGCACCGATGAAAAACATTGGTGTGTGACAGAGATTTTAGTTTGAAGCATATAATTTTATGATATAAAATTGAACGCTTTTATTTCGTTTCCGATTTATCGTATCGCATAATGTGTAAACGCTCTAAAGTCTAACGGAACCTTTACACGTTCCAAACTCTTTCAGTTCAATGCGCCATAGTAGTTTAGTCTGTCAACATAGTGTTGCCAAATGAAGTACTGATTTACAAAAATTAGTTTCGTCATTTTTTGTGCTAAATTCATTGGAATAACAAGTACAGTAATTTTTTCAGTATTTTTCGATGTGTACATGTGTAAAAATGTCCTGACACTGTCCCAATCGATGTTATGTATAAGTTTATTATATACTTAAATTAACTTTATGTGGCATTATGTGTACGCAATTAATACTTAGTAATATAAACGCGAGGGTTTGTTTGTCACTCCCGCAATAACTACTGAACGGATTAATGAAATTATGTAAATTATGATAAATCATTCTTCAACAAAATTAGCCTATATTGTGTTTCACAAAAGTGAAAATATAACTAGGTGAAATTGACATAGGCTACTTTTGTTGTAGAAAAAATATACGGTTCCCGCAAAATTTATTTGTGCGTACGAATTCGCGGGCATTACTTGAATTTTATGAAATATTTAGTTTTAGTTTAAGGGGATGTAATTAATTGGTACTCTCTATTTTATTGAAATTATGCAGATACATATTATAAGCTAAAATTCGTATGAGTATCTCAAATTCGGTATTTTACATTCCCAGTTTAAAAACGAAAAATGTATTCGATAGTATTTACTTTTTTTTAAATGTTAGATTTTTTAAAATAATTTATAACACGGTGCATAATATTAGTTGCCATTATATAATTTTAATAGTATTTATTATTTTCTGTGATAAAACATTGTTTTTGAAGAGAACCATTATTTACTCGTGGAAATATGCTGAATATATTTTTAATGCATTTTTAGAGGAAAAATTCATTTTTTATTTTAAGTAAAAATCATGGTAACTTCTTGTAAATATAAGGGTAAGGTTGGATGGTGCAAGAGGGAGTTTTTTTCGGGTCAAAAAGAAATTTTTGCCACTGGCAATCTTAATATATGGGCCGTCTTGCCCCATCTGCCGATAGTATATTTTGTAACAGTCGCCCGCAGTACTAGTGTAGTACAGTACGGTAGAGTACGTTTATTGGGTTTTCAGTCCGCCTACAGACGATTTCGACGTTTGGGAGCTATTTTATAATTGTTTTGACGTCAGCGCCGACAGAGTAGCGAGTTCTACCTCTAACGACATAATAGATGTACAATATAGACTTGAAAATATCTTGTGATGTTTCATTTTTTGTCTGCCCTTTTTTAAACTTCATAAACATCGAGCATATCTAGTATGGTCACTGACCTCCATTATACAAGTAAGCTGGTCGCTGGACCTATGATACCCTATGAAATGACAGCTGTTTTTTTGTGCCTATTTGAAGCAGAATCAGCGCCCCAATGCGGGGGAAGAGAACTAAATCTGACGTAAACATGACATTTAAAAGGCGCTGATAGCAGTAGCGGGAGTACTTGGAACTAATACTAGTTTCTACCACCGCGCCGTAGTGGTTATATTCTCTTTGGTTTCTACAACTAATAGCGATTGAGCGGCCATTTGCAAGTTACGTCAGATTTAGTTCTCTTCCCCCGCATTGGGGGAGCCGATTCCGCTTGAAATAGGCACAAAAAACAGCTGGGTATCTTATGTCCAGGGTACTTGTATAATGGAGGATTGATTTCAATTAACGTAAAATAATGCTGTCTCTGTCACACTCTAGACGAGCCGCGGCAGGTCGGATTACACCATAAAGGTAATATACCTATCGGAATAGAGAAACAATCCCGAGCTGTCAAGCTTAACCAAAATTTGATTTACATCTGTGTATACAATTATGTTTACGTGTGCGTGTCAGTGATGTACAAACATCTTGTAATTCGACAAAATATCGATCATGGAATAATAATTGTAAGATTGTAAACAAAATAAAATGGGATAAAATAAAACTGCATAGATATATAATAAAATTGTAATTTTGAAGTAAAATGTGACTTTTCTTCAAAATGCTTGCTGCATAATTAAGTATGCATGAAGTTTTCTTCGGAGTCCAGTTTGGACGGTTAATTATTTTAAGCCGTGAATTTCTGGTATCCAGGTCAGCAGGAAATCTGAAAAATTGGCCAAGTGTAAGTCGGACTCGCGCATGAAGGGTGACCGGTTTCAACCGGGCATTTTCTAAAACCCGACACGATACGACACGACATGACGTCATGACACGATTCGACACGACAGCTTATGTCACGTGACAATATGAGTACACGACACGACACGACTTCACTAGACCCTATTAATTTTCAATTCACTCTCAATGAGCCCTTTTATTTGATGCCCATCTTGCAGAAGTGCTTTCAACTATTCCCCTATCTTGGATGAGCAGCCATATTGGATGTAGAATGACATTACATCTGTGGAAATTTCAGAAGTCTATTACTATTATAGTGGTTCTTGTTATACAGCCTGGATACAGAGAGATGGACGGACGGATGGACAGACGGACAGGCAACGAAGTCTTAGTAGTAGAGCGGGCTGCGGGACCCCACTATTAGGACTTTTTACCCTTTGGGTGCGGAATCTTAAAAACGATGAATTATGTATGATAGTATATCAATATACTTAAACTAATTATAAACTACGGATGAGTATGTTATCATTTCAACATTCCTAGATAATTAGTATGCTTAACTAAAAAATATTTTCATATCGATACAACTTATCGATAAATTGAGGCAGCCCTAGTGTAAAATATATGAAAATTGTTTACACAAAATATCCTTAAATTGTGCACCAAGACTAGTCAAGTTATGTTTTCCATATAATGAACCCTTTAAAGAAGTGAGTTCTCAAAATCAATACCAATAACTCGTAGGGAATTGGCAAAAATAAACTTAAAATTAGGCCCTGTCGATGTAGAATAATTCACCTGTGAAATGAATATTTGTCCGGGTTTTTTCGATGTGTGGATCCAGAATCATTCCACAAACAATTAACCATGTTTCTAGAGCAGTATTTCTAAAAACTATTCATTATTTAACTTAAAATCACAATTTTTCTGAAAGCCCAAATTGACAACGATCGGCCCAGGGGCAGACAGACTGTCAAACAGATGAAAAAAAAGCTATGCAACCTCAAATCACGCTTCTCTTTCTACCACGCAGTATTACTGATAGTGACATCTCGCTTGCTCAGGCCTTTGTTTCTCTATTCCGATAAGTATATTAACTTTATGGATTACACTCGTTTTGTGACAGTGACACTGGGTACATAAAAAGTCGATGTAATTCTAATAACAGGTGTAACAGGTAACTGAGGTCATTGAAATGAAACAATTATATGAAATATCAACAACTTTAATGATTGAATATATACAAGAACAACAAAGCCGCCCGGCCATTTACAACTTCTATTGACGTTATACAACTGTAAATATTTTACAATCATCATCAGAGAAATGGACTTATGGACAAATAGCAGACCTCCGTTATTCGGTCGGGTTATAACTCGTCTGGGCTTGGTATAACCCGACCGGATCACATAGGTTTCCCATCTGCATATGAATCAATTCTCCGACAGTGCATCCGCGCTGCCTTCGTATTAAAAACAAAAATATAATGTTCCGGATAACTAATAATGAAATTATATAGGTTATATTAGTTACCAAATTGCGTGTAACAGACCAAACTTGCCTACCTTCACAGTAAAACATTACTATGATTTTCTAGTATTGTAGAATATCTATGTGACTTACATTTTTTATGTCTTAGTTATACATGTGAACACTATTGAAGACAATTTGGTTATCATAAAACAATAATATAATAATATAGATAATGAGTAATAGAATAGCAGTCACTTCTCATGCCACAGCGCAACGGTTGCACTCCGAGACATGCTATTTTAATGATAACTTAAGAAGTTACTTAGTGAAAGTTCACACAAAGTTTTTACATAATCTGTCAAATTGTTATTTAAATAACAGCCCTGTGCTACTAAAACACTACTTAAATTTAAGACGCCCCTTAAATTGAGCTTCTATTGTCACTGGTAACAGAAGGAACATGTAACTTAAACGCCAATTAATTTAAGTAGTGTTGCAGGAATCTTCAGTTAGTTTCTCTGTTCAAGCCATTGATAAAAGCAAAATCCAATTAAAATTTAATAATTCCAACATCTCCAATAACTATATACCTATGCGGGACCAACAATATAATAGTTAATGCTGCTATTTCTAAAATATCGGTTCAAATTATTGAGAGTATAAAGGTATATACAAGGACATTTTTTATTTGTATGCATATATACGTCATTTATATATAAACCCATTGTCTATTCAATCACAAAGTGACAAAAATCGTGTATAATATGTATTAGTTCGATATTACAGTGAATATAGCAGCAGCCGTATAAAGCACCAATTTAATAATGGATAACATACATAACTGGGTGATAACAAAACATAATATGAGATACAGAACATAAAGAAATTCCATCAGACCTCGAGTTAGTGAAATAATTACATCTATATACACATTAAAAACTAAAAATAATCTAAACGTGGCGAAAGATCTAGCACACAGCCGCAACGGTGTTTGGTTAGGGACGCTCCTGCCACAGTACAAAAGTAATAAATACGGCGAGAGATGTTTTCGTAAAAACAAAATATATCGTCGCGAGAAATAATTTAATCTACACCTACGATTGCGAGCGCAACCCCGCCCCTCTACTAATAATATTTTCACAGCCCTAGACGTCTCCCGACCTATGTACAGTAGCGAACATCGCGAGTCGCAACCTAAAACTAGTTTGGTTCAGGATTGAATATTGTCATCTTAAATATGCTGGAGATACGACGTATCGTATTTAAGCTGGCTGCTAGGATATTTTGGATACATGAGATTTTCGAAAGCGTAAGATCAGAAGCACAGGTAGTCCGTACACCGAGTCGCGGTGTGTCGTCGCGACGTGTCGCGGCGTGTCGCGGCGCCGGCAGGTGGCGGCGGAGCAGCCGCGCTACAACTCGCTCCAGCAGCTTTTCCGCATGCTCCGAAGCCTCGTGCCTGGGGACGTAACATTAGATTAAAACTAACAGATCAACGACAAAATGTCTAACGTATTGACTGCGATGTAAAGTAACGCTTACGTTAAGGTAAAGACAATGTTAATTATTTTGTTTCCCAAAAAAATAATAAATACAAAATGTAAGCGATGACGATTGACGTTACCTCAAAGCGAGTCGCGGTGCCACACCCAGGTGCGCTTGGTGTGGTCGAAGCGGTGCGCCAGCCACTGCGCCTGCAGCAGCTCGGTGCGGTCGCGGCTGAGGAACAGCGGCTTGCCGCGCTTCAAGTCGCGGTCCTCCTCGTCGTAGCTGTCCAGGTACAGCGAGCCCCACAGGCACGCGCGCCGCCCGCGGATCACGATGATGTACGTAGACGTGACGACCAGGAAGATGCCCGTGCCGCCGCCGCACTCCGCCGCGTGCGCCACCGCCTCCGCCACCTGCCGCTGCCGGCAGCACGCCGCCTTGAGGCACACCAGCGTGCCGCACAGCAGGCACACCGACGCCTCCTTGGGCACCGCGCCGCACTGCAGGCACACGCGCTCGTGGTAGTACGTGAACAGGCGGTCGTACTCGCGGGGCAGGGCGAGCAGCGCGGGCGGCCGCCACGCCGCGTGCAGCGAGCGCAGCACGCGCGCCACCGCCAGCGTGCCGCCCGCCGCCGCGCCCGCCAGCTGCCGCGCCCAGCCGCGCGCCGCCGCCGCCGCGCCGGGGGGCAGCTCGCCCAGCTCGAGGAACTGCCGCAGCGCACCCCACTCCTCCCGCTCGCTCTCTATGTGCGGCAGCTCGCACCCGTACAGGTGCTTCTTGAGTAGCGCCGAGATGCGCAGGAACGGCAACGTAAGCTCCTGCACCTGGATACCCCGGAATACGGAATATAATTTATTTATTTAGGTAGACGTCATCAGATATTTATAAACGTTCTAACAGCAACTAGACCCAATATCTACATTTATCTTATTTTTCCTTAAACACTGCTTTATAAATAAACCTTCTTACGTAAATAACGATACTTAATAAAATATGAGCTAGTATATTATACTAGTGAGTATAGTGAGTAGTATATTATACTATTATACATATTTTATTTTTTATCGTAATCGTATTAATATTTATCGTAAACATGCTGATATATTATATTATACTATATCAGCATGTTTACGAGACAAAAATTAAGTAAGTAATTTACTTTCATTTTTTATTGTTATATTTTCCAAGAAAATATCAATCAAAATTAAGATACTATGTTATATTTTGTCATTGTTTCAAATCAGCTGCAGAGTATTAGCTCACCTCCAACTCCAGCGTATCGAGGTCAGCGGGGGGCGCGGCGTCGTCGTAGTCCATGTCGGCGGGCGGGTCGTCGTCCAGCAGGTGGCCGGGCGCCAGCGCCGCCAGCAGCAGCCGCGCTGCCCCCGCCAGCCCCTCCCCCTCGCCAGCACCCGCCCCCGGCGACGCCAGCACGCCGCGGAACCGCCCGCACGCCACCAGCTGGTTCACCACCTGGTAGTACGTCAACGCGTACAGCGCCCACACGATGCATCGGAAGTGTTCTGCAACACACCCGAGAGGTGTTAATACTGCTGCGCCGCAGCGTCAGTAGCCAATGAGGGTGGAAAATTCAGCCTGTTCTAAGCTAGTATGGTAAACTGCCAGCAGTAGCCCTTACAAAAAATACTAGATGCACCAAAACTTGTTTATCGCGCGTGATCCGTACATTTACCCGTATGTCCTTCCCCGAGACTCAATGTGTCTATAGTGCTCTCAGCCTATCTTGTCTCTAGCGTTTATTCACCCTACCGCTACCATGTTTCAAAAAACCTTGACGTAATTTATCGTTTTCTATCAAATCGCGACAGAAAACGAAGCGACAAAAGTTTCATAATACCTCATCCAAATACGTAGTGTCGTAACTGAGAAATTAGGAATTTTTGAAGCTGGATTTCCTTAATTACGATATTGTCAGCAAATTCACATGAATTTGCTCAGAAAAATATCAATTCTTATCATAATTGTGATAAAAATAACATTATTTTTATCACAATTATGATAAGAATTGATATTTTTCTGAAAAAATCGGTTTTCATAATGATTTCTCATAATGAAACTTATAATATCAAATCGGTTTTCAATTTTTTTTAGGGAGTGCCTCCGCTGCCGGCGCCGGTTGCTGAAATGGCTGCCGACACCGTTTTCCAAACTCCGAAGTTTGTCGAAGTCACGCGATGTTTGCCGAATAGGCTGCCGGCGCCTATTCGGCAAACATCGCTTGTCAAATGACAGAATAATGATCAAAAACATCAGTATTGAGCTAAAGGACTATGAAAAGTAAAAATAATAAGGTCATAAATAGTCATTATTGTAAGGATGCATATTTGAATCCTTCGATCGGCGATTCTTGGAAATGCTATTGTATTCTATTGTTGTCGCGATCACCGGTGCTCGCGTATGGGGCTTGAATCTTGATGGGTTATTGGTGGTGATGATGATGCTGATAAATGTGATCTGCATAGTAGCATAATACAATATCTTTGCTTCTTTAAGCAACGCTGAAACTGTCTAACATGTATAAGGAATCTCTCCCCCCGCGGACTCGGTACGGCTAACATCGTCTGACGTGCGCTCCGGGAATTAAAATTGTTTTCGGTGGTTACAATCGTTAATTGCGTGCTGAGTGTGTGTAAAAAGCTAGGTAACGGTGTCATCTACGTTTACTGTAAGTTTTTGATCACATTTGCCCGTATTTTATTGGATTTATCTCGGTAAGTAATTCCCTTTGTTCATTTTTAACAGTAAGGAATTGTAGGTAGGTAAAGATATTGTATCGTCGGTACCGCGCGCGCAGCGCCGGGCGCCCGGCCTTGCGAACAGCTGATCATAAATAGTGTTATTGTTGTTGTTAACTTTAAAAACAAGACATAATGTCTAGTCATAATAACATGCCGCCAGATAAAAATACCAACCCATTTGAAAGAAGGGACGGCATACCTCGTTCCCCGCCAACGTCGTCCGGCAAACGTTTGCTGTCCGAACTATCGCCTTCTTCCGTGTCACCAGTCGAAAAACGTCACCAACCCATAAGGGACGAGCCGCAGTCCCCGGTTATTTCAATATTAGACACTAGCAGCGCAGTCGATGATTCGTTTAATTACTGCGAGTTAGTCCGCGAAGCGTCCTCGTACTTGGGTAAAATTAACGAATTCGCTAACGACACTGTCTCGAGACGCAATAACTTTGCCAATAAATCCGATATAATGAACATGACACAAAAATTGACAACTATAGTTTCTCTTCTTGCCATTAAAAACTCGTCACTTGAAACCAAAGTTGCGAATTTGGAGCGGGATTTAATATCCGTTAAACTTAATCAGGTCGTGAAACCGGCCCCCGCGGCGCCTCCGGTCTCTTATTCCGAGGCCCTCAAACTGAAACTCGCGAAATCGGTTCCCCCCGTCGAGACACGTAAACCACTCCCGTGTGTTATAGCCTACCCCACGCAAGAAAAATCGGCGGAATTAAAATCGGCAACTGAGACCAAGCAGGCTTTGATGAAGGTCATAAACCCGGCCGACGGTTTTCAATTTCACGGCGTTAAGAAAACAGCGAATTCGGGCGTGCTTCTGCGCCTCACGAGCGAGTCGCAAGTTAAAAAATTAAAGTCAGTCGAAGCGCTAAAATCTGCCGGTCTCCGTCTCGAGACACCCAAGGGGCGTAGCCCGCGCATCCTTATCAAAGATGTTCCTCAACACATTACAGACGATAATTTTCTTTTATCTCTTTACAACCAAAACGTAAACGGCGAAATTAATGTGACACAAGATCAATTCATGAGCTCCACAAAAATAGTAAGACGTCGTATTTTAAACAAAGAATATAATAATCGAAAATGGATAGGTATCGAACTAGACCCTAAAGTGCGTCAACACCTCATCGAAACAAAAGAAAAACTTTTTATCGACTGGGCAATGTGTCGCTTCGTCGATGATGTTGAACTCGTGCGCTGCGCTAACTGTCAACAGTACGGGCACACCGCTAAATTCTGTCGTGACACAAAGCCATGCTGTAAACATTGCGCCGAGGGGCATACCTCGGATAGCTGCCCAAAAAAAGATAAAGACGACTTTAAGCCGGTTTGCGGTAGTTGTTTGCGATATAAAAAACCGACCGACCACCACACAGGCTCCCCAGATTGTCCTACGTATAAGTCTAAAATGGAGCAACTTATTTTAACGACTCGGTATGGATAGTTTAAATATAGGACAGTTAAACCTCCACAATAATAAGCACGCAACGATAGAATTAGAAAAGTTGGTTTCCGATTACAATTTAGACTTGGTGCTCGTACAGGAGCAATATCAACTCGCGTCGCTACGGTCGAAGATAGTACAAATTGATAACCTAGCTCGCGCGGGTATTTATACACCTCAGTCTAGATTTTCAGTCACGGCCTTAACTAACCTTTCGACGTCGCACTGTGCGGTAGCCGAGGTATCGTGTCCTCAGTTTAGACTATACGTTGTAAGCTGCTACTTCCAGTACGCGGATTCCGTTAGCCCTCATTTACATCAACTTCGCCGCGTATTACAATCTCTCGCGGGTAATAAAATTATCATTGGCGCCGACGTCAATGCATCCTCGCCCTTATGGCACGGCCAACTTAGGTACACTGACCGCGACCGACGTACCGCTGTAGAAGACTTCATTGCGGAGTTTAACCTCCTTATTCACAACACCCCCGATGCACCACCTACCTATAGTAGCCCAACGGGCGAATCGTCGATTGACGTCACGCTATCCAGCGCGTACGTCCAGATTAGGCATTGGCGTGTCCTTCCTGATGCGTCATGTAGTGATCACCGCTTATTGGTGTACGAGTATTCTCGTGCGGTCCCGAGTGATACCGTAGTCAATTCTAATGACTATAAATACAATGTAAAGAACGGCGATTGGAATTTATTCCGCTCCCTCATTACCGCTCATGCCGGAGACTTCACTCGGCCGGATTTAAACGTCAACGAGTGCGCGGAAATTATGACAAACACATTTGTTTACTGTGCCGATGTAGCCTTGGGTCGTAGACCTCTTAAAAAAGATCACAACTGTAAATGGTGGAACAGTAAACTTCTTAATCTTCGTCGGGAATTTAGAAGGGCCAGGCGCAAAAATTAATAATCTTCGTAAATCTGGCCTCAATCGTTCGGATGATCACTACATAATTAGTTTAAACAACCTACGCATTTCAAGGTCACGCTATCGCGCCGCCGTTACGTTAGCAAAAAATAATATGTTGAAGAATGCCGCGAACAGACTAGATAAAGAGGGCCCCTGGTCCTCTTTATACCACGAGCTTAAACCCAGTAGTAGTAATGAGCCAAGCTTTTTCTCAAATATTAAAATTAACAACTCTTACACTTGTAGTTTAGACGAAACGGCGAAGGCATATCTAAACGTTCTCATCCCAGACGACGAGCCCTCCTTGGATGATGAACACCACCGCGTCATAAGGAGTAGAATGTTAGACCCCATTCATACACCGGTCTCAGATTTACCAACTTCGGATGAGTTTAGTAAAATAGTAAACCTTTTGCCTATAAAAAAATCTGCGGGCGAGGATAAAATATCGAATATTATGATAAAACAAGCGTGCTTAGCGGCCAATTCATCGATTCTACATGTTTACAACAGATGTATCGCAGAAGGTATATTTCCAAAAATTTGGCGCACCGGTTGCTTAAAATTAATACCTAAAGCGGGAAACAAACCTCCAGACGACCCAAAATCTTACCGTCCGATAACGTTACTGCCTTGCTTAGGTAAATTACTAGAACGTCTCATCGTACCTCGCCTGCTACCCGGTGGCCCTAAATTTCATAGTCATCAGTTCGGTTTCACCGCCGGGAAATCGACTGTTGACGCGGCTATGGAAGTTAGAAAAATAGTAAATCTTTCGGAATCGAAATACGTGGTCGCCATTTCATTAGATATTTCCGGCGCGTTCGATCATGCTTGGTGGCCGATATTATTATTAAAACTAAAAAATCGAGGCTGCTACTCTAATATTTATGCCATAATACGTTCTTACTTTTTTAATGGTCAAACTAAGCTTCGACTAGGACATTGTACACACGCCAAAGATTTAACTTGCGGCTGCCCTCAGGGCTCTGTTATCTCGCCAAAACTATGGAATTTAGGATTTGATGATTTATTAAGTCTTCCCCTACCACCGCTGTGCGTACTAGTTGGCTACGCCGATGACGGTTTTCTCATCGTTCAAGCAGATTCACGTTCCGAAATTGAATCTAAAGCCAATGATAGTCTTAATTTAATATCGAGCTGGGGTAAACGTAATCGCCTGAAATTTGCCGCGCATAAAACTTACCAAATTCTTTTAAAAGGTTCCCTTATATCTTCCCCTAGCATTAAACTTGACAATATTAACGTTAAACGCAAACAGTCGCTCTGTTATCTTGGTTTTTACTTGGAAAATAAATTTACATTTTTAGAACATATAATTCAAACTGGAGAGGAAGCGAAGCGCAATTTTTACTCCTTTACCAAAATATCTACGTCGACATGGGGCCTCTCTTTCAAAACCCTAAAATTAATTTACACCGCTACTTACCTAGGCAGCATTTGCTACGGGGCCCCCGTGTGGGCCGACAGAGCAACTATCGGCGCGGCTCGTCGCAAGTTGCTACAAAGCCAACGTCTTGCTCTTATATTCTTGTGCAAAGCTTACAGGACCACAAGCACTGAAGCCTTGCCTGTGTTAGCCGGAGTTTTACCCGTTGACCTTGAGATTCAGCGTCGTGCGACAATGTATTATCATAACAAAAACATGGACAACCCGTTCTTTTTAAGCGCTCGCGATAAAATTAAAATAGCAAGATTGTTTGAACCTTTAGAAAACTCTGTGCAAAGCCTAATCTCCGAATGGCAGTCGCGATGGGACTGTTCAACCAAAGGGCGTCATCTTTATAATTTTTTCCCTAATATTCGTGAACGGTTATCCAAACATTGGATGGATATTGATCACTGCGTTTCTCAATTCCTGACCGGTCATGGAAATTTTAAGGCCAAACTTTACGGATTTAAACTAGTTGCATCACCCATGTGCGAGTGCTCGACCGAAGGCAACATGTTTGAACAAACCGCGCATCATGTTCTCTGGGAGTGCAGTCTCTGGCAGGACGAAAGAACTACTATGCTAAACAACCTATTCTGTACATCTGGAGTCGCATACTACGGTGATCTCGTGGACAGCGCTAGGAACTTCCGTGCCTTCAAGCGTTTTTGTCACAATTATTATTGGCAACAGTCAAACACAATAAACTCCAATATCAACTTAGCTTAGCTTAGGAGTCACAATTATTATTAACCTTATTTCCGTGGTGCTCCCCCTTAAGTTCTTTGACTTTCGGTCATTGCAACTTTGTGCTGTCTCCCGCTTTTATGGGGAGGGAAATTGGAATCTTCCTACTCCTCCTATTTTCTTCTGATTAATTTCGTTGCGGGTCCCAAGACAGTTTTAGCATGTCCCTCGGGCTCCCTGAGATCACATCAAAGGGTTTTCGTGGTTGGATACCGCTGTCGATCCTGGCGACACAGGAGATACAGTGGTGGGAATGTGTGGTGGGCCAAAGCCCGTATAAGGAATCTGAAGTTCTGTTCAGTACCCTCGGAAGTATAATAGCACGGGGTTTATAACTGAAGCTGTGGTGAAAAATCATACTTTTTGATAGCTGAAAAAAGGTAGCTAAGGTAAAGCTAAGATAAGAAAATGCATCACAAAAAACTAAAATATCCACAGCAGAACAAATAGGTACCTAAAGTACCTTTGTAACCTTCACCTTTGGAAGTCGCTAAAGTCGAATATAATTGAGATTATAATTATTTCTTTTTAAAATTTGTGTATCGGCACTGGAACCTAGCGCTTTACGCATTATCACCGGCTCCCATTTTGAGTGCTAGCGCCGGCAGCCGTTGTTTTATATCTCGGCTGCCGGCAGTATACTTACCGCCGGCTCCCATTACAGATATTTTTGGGAGCCGGCGCCGGCAGCGGAGGCACTCCCTTTTTTATAAATATTATGTTTCTCATAGTTTTGTGCGTGTTAAATAAACAATTTGCAAATAATATTATCAGATAAAAGTGAATCATTATTTTTTTACGAAAACTACGCAAAAATATGAAGAAAATAAAAAGTTATATTTTTCACCAGCTGTCATTTACATAAATCCAAAAATTTAAGTTACTCCTGTTTTGTCACAAGTATCTTTAACTTACCTTTCACAACAGGGGTATATAATTTTTGGTCGCATTTGAGCTCGGAGTCTCCTTATGCTCGCTATAGAAATTACTTTTATAATACACAAAATGTTTTATAAAATAAATTAATTCTTCAGTAAAAGCTGAACGATTCCATTTCATATTTCGAGCGAGGAAACGAAACGATTGTCTAAGTTATAATAAACGTGGTCGGTACTAATTTGCAGGTTAGTAGGTACTTGGCACTAATATGCCATGATAAGCCAAAATACGTTCCTATTAATTTAGGTAGGATAAGGTATTGTGGTTTTAATTTAACCCTCCGTGCACCACGTGGATAAAAGTTACACCGCGCACCACGTGGGGTTTGTCAAACCCCAGGACTTATCTGGGCAAGGAATACGTAATTTGTATTTATTGTTTAATTTTATTTCAAATAACTATTTTTTGTCTATTTAATTGTAATATAAAACGATATTAAAGTTAAATATCTTCCATTTTTTATCTTTTACAGCAAAAATGAAAATTTAGTAATCTTTTACCAATTAAAACATAGACATTTCTTTGGGTCAGCTCCTACAATTAAAAAGTTATCTTTTATTTCCCATTCTGTTTAAAACTTTAAAACTAACTTTATAAATAATACAAAATTAATAACATTAACTTAATATAATCAGTTTACACTTTACATGATATTCAGGCAAGTTGAAATTAGTACATTTTTTTCAATGAAAGTGGACACGGTATGTGTAAGCGAATAGGTACATTATTCTGTTTGCAACTGTATTTGAATGTTCAATTTATATTCCTGATACAATTTGAATACTTCTACATTGATCTTGATAATATTTTTGGTGTTCCAGGAGCTGTTTTGCCAAGAAATTCGTGAAAGCGCTTATGAGAACCTCTTAGTATCCATGGATTATAACTTTACGATTTTCAAATCTTTTTCTATCAAAGTCATTCTTAATTTGTTCTTAAGCCTATCCAGAAATGCTAATTAAGTCGAAACAAATTAAAATATCCCTGAAATATTGATTTTTTCATATTTCACAATACTACGTCTACGTAACTTTTTGACGACGTCATGAACTACGTGGGGTTTGTGGGACCCCAGCGCACTTTGTGCATGTCTGTTCTTTGCATCGGCGACACAAATGCTAAACCACTGCCATCAAACGCTAGGACAACGTCTTAACTCCAGCTACTTAAAGCGTCAGTAAAATCACACGAATTTTTAAATAAATATGGAAGTTTTAGTACGTCTGGGGTTTGTCAGACCCCACGTGGTGCATGGAGGGTTAAAATATCCCTATAATTATAGCCAAAAAAATGAATGTGGTATACAATAATATGTAAGAAGTGAAAATTCATTATGACATTTTATTTTTATATTATATTTACAACTTCAATGAAATTACTACCTAATTTCAAGGTATAAAGAAAAAAAATATAAAAGCCAAATAATTGAGTTCTTATGAAATCTTTATTGGACTGTTCCTATGTTTTGTTCTAGAACATTCTACAGATCAAGATTCAATTTGGCAGAAGATTTCACGAATACGCGTAGGCCATAATAATAATTATTATTTTTACAAACTTCAAAGGAGTACTTAAACGAGATGGTGATATTTTGCACAAAAAACAAGATAAACAAAAAAGTCACGTTTTTCACATTGCTTCGAAATTTCTCTCATATACTTATCAATAAAATATAAGAAGCTCTACTTCATTAGGTATTTTCTCTTCCCCTCTCGAATAAAGATCAGTTTTACATATTATTATCCTCTAAACAGGCAAAGGTAATCGCGCAGGAGCAGCCTTTTCACCGATTTCATATACTTACATTTTGATATCTACAATTAATTAATACAAAATGTGTTTTTCTTATCGAGTAGCAAAATCTTGTTGTGTCACAAAAAACGTCTTCGCTGACTTTTTATTTCACTGTATACTTTTAGTTAATTTATAAATTAGAAACTGGGAGTAGATGAAACCTAGTATTTATTCAAATAATTAGCTGGAGAATTATAAAATAATAGTAATAATAGAAATATATTAGTTTCCCAATGAACCTATTAAGTGATAACTGATAACCCAGCCCCTTTCATACTCCACACAAAATAAAAAAACAATGTTTTATATTATGTATGTTTAGGTCTCCATCATTTTAAAAATATAAAATGGCCCCTACAAAAATAACCATTGTAAAATGTAAATTATGCTTCGTTGTGGGGTAAATGTCTTATATTTCTATGTAAGTGTTAAATACATCATCCGTTAGTCTACAATATTAGGTATATACTAGTAATCTGTGTCCGTTAGTTTATAATATATATTGAATAGCTCATGCTCGTATCGTTCTAAATTTTTTTGCAATTTTGACAACCGTTGTTTAAGGGCTTCCTTCCGTGAATCAATATCTGTATTGATTCATGTATAAACTTAGTTTAAAGAAGCGACATTCTGTATTCACCAAATAAGAAGCTGACATAGAATATAATATAATAATATTATATTATTTTTTAACTCTAAAACATGAGTTGCTTATAGCATGATTTAATTGATAACAATTTAAAAAAAAAATAACAAAATAAGTAATTTAAAATAAATGATATTATAATATTAGTAGCTTCATAATTCCTCCGAAAAATATTTCGTAAGAAAAAAAGGTTCGTGATACATGGCGGGGTCACGCTTCCTCCTGCTTGCTCTACCACGAAACTCGCGGTCATTTGAATTTAGAAACTTTTTGACAATTATGTCATACAAACGATGCGATAGATATAGCTACATCTGTAAAATTAGAATACAATGGTAGACGAGATGCCGATAACCGTTAGAGACAGGACTGAGCGTTTGAACCATACATACCGAACGTCAGCAAAATCGGATTAGCGGTATGGGCGTGAAGAGGTGACAGACAGACATGAGACAGATACACTTCCGCATTTATAATATTAAGTATAGATACTATGAAAGGGACCCGGATGGAACAAAGTTATTTCTTATTTACATTCACATCCGGTATCTATCTTGATATATTATGTCTTTTTTATTCAAACTTTTTGGTCTTAATTTTTTCCGTCTAGCTCACTTTCGCAACGCGCAATAAGATACTTCGTTCCAAAATTAGGGTGTACACTCACTGGGATCGAGGTGCGGGGGGTCGGGCGGCGCCAGGAGCAGCAGGTGTATGAGCAGCGTGGTGGGGTCCCGCAGCAGCAGCGGCACGGCGCGCGGCGCGGGCGGCGACGGCACGGGCGGCGCGGACGGCGCGGGCGGCGGGACAGGCGCGGCGGCCGGCACGAGCGCGCGCCACGCCGCCGCCGCGCCGAGCGCGTCGCGTGCGCCTGCCGCCGCCAGCGCCATAGCGTGCGCGCCCGCCACCGCCATGAGGGGCACTACAAACAAATGTAACAGTTGTAATCGTATGTATGTACCATCGAGGAAATTGATTCCTAGGCACTTGACGAACCTACGTCATGTGGTCGGCTTATGTCAATTCAATAACAAGCTGTGATCGGTCGAATGGTTTGACTTAACGCGACCAAATTACTTAGGGTCTACACAGACGGACTGCATTTCAACTGCAATCAAACTGCAAATTGCAGTTCAAGTGCAGTTTGAATGCAGTTGACACGACTGCAATGCGATTGCAATAGTTGACACGACTCGACGAGTCAGTTGACACGACTGCAATGCAATGCGACTGCAAACCAAACGCGCAGTCGGATTGCAGTTCAGTTGCAGTCGTGTGAACTGTTTGGTTTGCAGTTGAATTGCAGTTGAAATGCAGTCCCTCTTTGTAAACCTTGATAAGTGTTCTGTAGTGTCTTATGCACCCAAATAATTATAGGCTACTCATCTTTGATCCCGAACCGGTGGTAGGCAACGTAGTTTATTCGTTCTTTCTACGACTTTCAAAAAGTGTAGTCATTTAATTTGCAAGTCGATCATACAAACTGGATTTATAATAAGAATTTTCAAAGGTGTCCAAATGTGTCATATCTCACTAAAATTTTTTGCAATCAGACCAGTAGTTTCAGAGATTACCTCATACAAACAAAAAAGTTAATAAACAGACTACCTCATTATTATATTAGCGTAGATTACACGAGTAAAGTCTAATTGATATTTCCTATCTAATATATTTCCTATAGTGTAATGGCTCCTAATTATTGTAACTGCATCTAACAAAATCACTTGCCGAAGGACATTTTCGTCAAGTCTGGAAAACTGCTTTGATCACTCCCATATTTAAGTCCGGAAACTGCCAATTGATTACTAACTATAGACCTATTAGTAAGCTAAACATTTTTGCAAAAATATTTGAAAAAATAGTAACAAGAAAAATTACTGCTACTTTTTATAATCTTATATCTGACAGGCAACACGGTTTCTTCCAAGGTCGTAGTGTGGACACAAATTTACTTACTTTTACAGATTTCATTATTAATAATATTTCCCAGGGACGGCAGGTAGACGCAGTATACACTGATTTTTCCAAATGTTTTGACAAAATCAATCATAAATTGTTAATTTCTAAGCTTCAAAAGTTGGGTATACATGGAGATTTACTAAGGTGGATAAAATCATATTTAAATAACCGAAGCCAAGTAGTCGCTATAAAGGGATATACGTCGACTTTCCTCCCTATACCATCCGGAGTGCCACAGGGCTCGCACCTAAGTCCCTTACTTTTCATTCTCTTTTTGAACGATATTGACACTATTTTTAACTTCAGTGAACACATAATCTACGCCGATGATACTAAAATATATAAGGCAATCTCAAACATAGATGATTGTCATTCCTTACAGTTGGACCTACAAAATTTCTTAAACTATTGCACCCGCAATGAATTATATCTGAATTTAAACAAATGCTACGTATCAGTTTTTCTCGTAAAAATAATCCTATTAATTTTAATTACAACATAGGTGGAACACAAATAACCCGAGTAAATTCAATAAGGGACTTGGGAGTAACCCTGGACACTAAATTAACTTATAATATTCACATTGATAATATATGTAACCGTGCATACAAAATGCTAGGCATGATACTGCGTGTTGGGAAACCCTTTAAACGTGCCTGCACATATAAAATTCTTTATTATTCCTACGTTAGGAGCATTCTCGAATTTGGCAGCATCATATGGACTCCTCAATATCAAGTTCATGTAGACCGTCTAGAGCGTATTCAGGATATATTCCTTAAAAATATTTGCTATAGAACTAACTCCAAACAAATTAATTTAACTAAACTTAAGGACAGGCGTATTTATTTAGACTGCATTTTCTTTTTCAAAATAATTCAAAATCATATTAATTCGCATAACTTGTTAGAGAAAATAACATATAGCATTCCTGGTCACTTCTTACGTTCTCATAATCTGTTTCACATAGACTATGCCCACTCAAACTATGCTAAACATAGCTTTTTCAGGCGAGTACCAAAGTATTGTAATAATAACTTACACCATATAGACCCTTTTTGTCATTCTATAAACAAAATAAAAGACTTACTCAAAACTGAATTACTATAATTAGTTATTATGTTTTATACTTAGGATATATAATCTTATCTTAGGATTTTTGTAAACCCTACTTAATGTAAACTAATTACATATTATATGCAAAAATGGTTATATTTTATAAAAATTGTATACAAAATAAAATGTTGCTTATTTCATATTTGTATTCTGAAAGCTTTATGAGTTTCATGTAATTTTCTGTAAATTTTGTTTTCTTTTGCTGCACCTTAATTTTTTTTTGTAAACACACACATACACACACACACACACACACACACACACACACACACACACACACACACACACACACACACACACACACACACACCTAGTAGAACTAGTTTTCTAATCCCAAGACTTGTCGTAGGGCTAGGGTTCTTAACAAACACTTTAATTTTATGTAGCATTCTTTGTAAATTTTTATTAACTTTAATTTAAGAACCTAAAGGTCATTTTAATGTTAAACTTATATGTAACAGTGCTTTATCATATGACTTTATTCTGAATAAAAAAAAAAATCTAGCTTTAATTATCCTTAGGAGCTCACCGATACAGTCGTCGCGCGGTTTGTATCTTGGCGCGGGCGCGGCGCACAGGTGGCCGGAGCGCTGCACGAGCTCGCACTCGAGGTTGGTGCGCACCAGCGACGACACGAACGTGAAGATGGCGGCCGGCGACGAGCCGTACCGCTGCTTGAGCTTGCCGCCCGCTGTCGCCGTCATGTCCTCCATCGCCTTGCCCATCGCCTCCGACAGGCGAGAGGGCGAGGGCGCGGGCCGGTCGCGCTGCAACATCTCGAAAACCTGCGCCGCCAGCCGCGCATGGTCGGCGGCGGGCGGCGGCGCGGGCGGTGCGGGCGGGCGCGGCGCCAGCGGCAGCACCGAGTTGGCGAGCTGGCGGCACAGAGGGCACAGGAACTCGCCGCGCTCCACGTGCAGGTTGTGCGGGCGCTGCGGCGCGGCCAGCGAGCGCAGGTAGGCGCGCAGGCAGCGCAGGTGCAGGTGGTGGCCGCACGTCTGCGCCGCGACGCCACCCTCCCAGCCCGCGCCGGCCGCCAGCAGCGCGGCGTCGCGCTCCCAGTGCGCGCCGAGCTCCTCCAGAAGGCGGTCGTGCGCGGCGCCGGCGGTGGCCTGCTGCAGCGCCGCGAGCCGCGCGCGCTCGGGCTCGGCCAGCGGCAGGCGCACGGGGTCGGCGGTGCGGCGGCGGTGCGCCAGCGCGGAGGTGGACTGCAGCAGCACCACGAGACCGATGGGGTCGTGCGGCGCGGTGGGCGCGGTCGTGTTGCAGATGACGCAGTCGTAGTCGCGCTCGGGCGGGCCGTCGTCCCAGTCCATGGCGTGCGCGCCCTCGCCGTCCAGCGTGGATAGGAACTGCGCCTGGCGGCGGGCGAACTCGCGCATCAGCTGGGCCTGGCGCTCGCGCGCGCGCCGGGACCGCTCCTCCTTCTCGCGGCGCTCGCGGGCGCGCTGCTCAGCTTGCCGCTCGCGCTGGTGCGGCCACAGCGAGCGCCGCACGTGCGACACGGCGGCGGCGCACCGCGCGTCCAGAGCCGCAAGCTTGTGTAGTAATTTCGCGATGAAGAACGGCCCGTCACCTGGTGGCCAACAACATAACATTCAATTTTGGTAACTTGTACTTTATAAAAAATCTAATATTAAATTGAAGCTTCGTAGTAACAATCAGGTGTCGCCGTCACATCATTGCTGCTATAATCGCACATACCGATAGGCTCCTGCGATGCGGGCGCGGGCTCCTCCAGCGCGAAGGAGTCGAGGCGGCCCGACAGCTGCGAGTGCAGCTTCAGTAGCAGGGAGATGATGGACTCGTTCACTGCGATCTGCTCGCCGCTCGTCGAGTGGACTTGCACCTGGAGATTACCTTATATTAGCGTGTACGAAATAAATCGTAAACAATCTACTTCCTCTTCTTTACTACTACAAATACACGATTTGCGTGTCAGTGTATTGCGTGCACGTACCTGCGTATCGTGCGCAGCGTGCGGCTGCGGCGCGGGCAGTGCGGGCGGCGCGAGGGGCGGGGACTCGTCTCCCACCATCACACTCCATTCCTCCTCTGTTACAAACAAAATGTTTAATGTTGGGGCCTATTTAAACGAACACTACGATACGACAGTTAAAAAACAAGTTTATTTATTTGTTTGTTTCAAAAACTTGAATCTATTATTACATTTATCTGTCAATGCTAAAGTTTTAACTGAAATACATATCAGGCAAATGTTATGATAAGTTTAAACACAATCTTGAAGGCGAGACTAGAGAGAAAATTATCTAGTCGTCATGTTGGTCATAATATATTAGAATAACTAAAATCTCGCTTATGTTAGGTTAAGGTGTCTCCTCACCACGCCGGGAGCATTCGCTTGTAATGTAATGCTTGCTATGGAATGCTAATGCTCAAAGTCGAATCTATAATCATTAGAGACCGGATTATATGTATGTGTTACGCTCAAAGACCGAAATCGCTCAGTGAGCGAAAAAATAGCTCACGACGCGTTGTGGTCACAGTTAAACAGCCACGACGCGAAATTCGCGTTGTGGCTCTAATGAAAACGGCCACGACGCGTTCTGGCAATTACAAAAAGACCATAACGCGAAATTCGTGTCGTGGCTGAAATACTATTCGTTTTTCTTGATTTGTTCTTGATTGATTAATCTTCCATAGGTATGAAAGATTATAATATAATGTAGGTATTTGAATTACCACGCGTACTACAAAATATTTTTTCTTTTACTAAATCACTGCATAATGTGTAAATTATCATTATTGTTTATGAAATATCCATAGTTGCATATTATAACTATCCGTACAAATATTATTATTGTCTATATGGCTGGCGAAACGAAGTTGCGGGCATCAACTAGTAGTATTAAGTATGTTTAAATTATATAAATTAAAATAAAACTATATTTTTATTATTTATTGAGGTCAGATTACTTTATATTAAAAAAAAACAACAACACGTTGTGACAGACAGACAGACAGGCAGTAATAATATTACTATGGATAGTATGGAACTATGGATATTTTATAATACCTAATGATGAACACGTTATGCAGTGATTTAGTAAAAGAAAAAATATTTTGTAGTACGCATGGCAATTCAAATATAATCTTCCATACTTAAGGACGATTAATTAATCAAGAACAAATCAAGAAAAACGAATAGCATATCAGCCACGACACGAATTTCGCGTTATGGTCTTTTTTGTGATTGCCAGGGAGCCAATGGGCATTGTCCAAAAAAAATCACATGTACTTTTTATATTTTTTTTCGTTAAAATAGGGTATTTTAAGAATATAAATTAAATAATTTTGAAATTCATTGGCTAGTTTTTTCTCAATAATTTTTTTAAGTTTCGCTCTGACGTCATCATCGGCGGCCAATTGACCTCTGAAGTATGTTTTTTTTCGTTTCAATCTTATTTATAATGGCTGGTTTGTCAAATATAAGTTATCATTATGTGAAAGCTCATACGAGAAGCTTACCAAAAGTTCGAAACGTAATGTTGGTCGAATTTATTGCTAATTTAACGCCATTGAAGGTCAAACTAAGGTTAAACATATTTGTTCAAAAATATAAGTTACTAATGGGTATTTTTTTCGTTTATATACAGAAAAGCGATCACTGACCTTATTCCTCGAAATGTTTTTGTAATGAGCAAAATTTAAAAAAAATGGACAATCCCCATTCTCAGAATGTGAGAAAAGTTCATCTTCGGAAAAATTACCCAATTATGAGATTTTTACGAACGTAACGCAGTTTGTGTATTCTCAAAACTTCACATTCGAAATATTTCGTGCAAAGATCGCTCGAGTCGAGCGAGTGGAACCGGTTATAGATGTCCGAATTCGTACATCACACGTGGCCGCTTGGAAGTTGATGCGTTCGAGACCGGTTTGCTGCACGATACAATTTGTTGCTAATAGTTTTGTGTATTCTCAAAACTTCATACTCGAAATATTTCGTGTGAAGATCGCTCGAGTCATACAAGTGCTAGGGACCGGTAGATGTCCGAATTCGTACACAAATTCACCCTCCTATTGGTGGATATGTAGCAAAGTAGCTGTCTAGTAAATAAATGATGAGCAAATATTCGTGCTTGTGTTTCTTTTACGATATAATTACTAACTGGTTAAGTACTTATAAATTAATTTGTTTAAAAAAAGAAACTATTTAGGTATAAGTAATTTCGTTAAATTAGAGTAGCTTGTACTAATGTGTACCTATATTTTGTGGAGTAGCTGAATTTATTTTTTATATAATTAGACTATAAAAATATATAATTAGAGACTATTAAAATTTTATCAGAACTTTTGTTCTATCAAAATCAAAAAAAAAAATCAAAAATTCTATTATGTACCCATAAGTTTTTGGATAATTAAGTTTATCATAATAATATTAATATTCAATATATAAATAAGTACATAATATTATCTTCTTATCTTCATAAATTATTTAAAATTCTCGTGTCACAATGTTAGTTGCCTTATTCCTCCGAAACGGTTTTACTGATTAAGTATACTATTATTAATACTTCGATGGTGGATTCTTGGAAATCTATTGTTATTCTATTGTGTCTCGCTCACCGGTGAGCTTATGGGGCTATGATGGGTTAATTCATATTATTTAAAAGCAGCACGGGTCGCGGATACTATGGTCGCGGTCTCGCTCGCGTCGCGGTCGCCGTGCGAGCCTCGCATCGCCCCGCACTTGCCCGACAAGTCCCGAGAAATCCCGACGGAACGGCGTATGCGCGCGGCGCGCCTCGCGTCTCGCGAGTCGCGACGACTCGGGTCTCGGGCAGTCTCGCGCCCGCTTCCTATTACGAAAGTTGCGTATTTTGATATTACTTAATACTAACGCTGTATTAGAAGAATAATTAAATGTTGTATTTAGTAGTCTCTTACACTACTGTTATAATATTGTTGTTATAGTACTGTTATAATAATAATTGATAAATGTTGTTAAATAAATAACAGTAAGTAAATTATTAATTTTTAACTCAAGACCGGCGACCATTACCTATTGTTTGTGCAACGTACCATATTAAGTCACTTCAATAAAATATACAAATTTAAAAGAAAAATAATTTAGTTCTTAACTACAAATAATATAAGTTTACCTATATTGCAAAACAACCGCAAAACAATTTGCGCCGAGATAGCTAGTGAATAGTGATATTATAAAATCAATTATTTTGTAAGCTATATTTACTAGAATACACGTAAATATTATCAGTCACACGTTGCAAAATTTGTCCAAGCGTTTTTTTTGCCGAATCGGAACGCAAAATGTCTACGGCAGGAACACCCCGATAGTTCTATTGGCAAGTAATTGTTCTATTGGTCCCCAGAATACGGGTTTTAAGGATCATTCGAACTTGCCAGTAGAAATGAATAGTTCATGAAATAATTCTACGAGGATTTAGCTATTAACTACAAATTATTATATTATATTATGCATTGAGATATGAGTACTACGTAAATATATGGCAAAACAACCGCGAAACAACTTGCCGGGATAGCTAGTAATATTATAAAACCAATTATTTAGTAAGTTATATTTACTACAATACGCTTAAATATCTTCGCACGTTGCCAAATTTTGTAGTGTTTTTTAACGCCGAAACGGAACGCATAATAATGTCAATGGCAGGAACACTTCGATAGCTATCGGTCCCCAGAATACGAGTTTTAGGGATCATTCGAACTTGCCAGTAGAAATGAATAGTTCATGAAATAATTTTACGAGCGAAAAAGTTCACATCCTGAGAATTGGCTCCCTGAACGCGTCGTGGCCGTTTTCATTAGAGCCATAACGCGAATTTCGCGTCGTGGCTGTTTCACTGTAACCACAACGCGTTGTGAGCTATTTTTTCGCTCACTGAGCGATTTCGGTCTTTGAGCGTAACATATGCAACATAAAAAGTTTGTTATATGCATGCAAATATGCATGAGAAATGATAGAAATATGCACAAAAATTGGCAAAATATGCAAAATTATATGACAATATGCAAATTCAAAATCTGCATACAATTAGTACCTAAGTAAATTATTTTTTGATAGGTGATAATACAGGTAGGTACAGTAACATTATAATATGACATTAAAGTTATTTAAATTTTTAAAGGTAAGCAATCAAATATTTTTCTAAATTTTCAGTAGTAAGATTGTGTCTACGATCATTTAGAATATTTTTGTAAATAGAAAAGGTTCGCTCCACATTCACTGAGGAAACTGAGTAGAATTTGAACTTGGATGCTATGTTAGCACGTCTTACAGTTTCTGGCAAAAGTTCTGCCGTTTAATTTGTAGTTAGCGAGCGCGACTTTCCTCTGTCTCTTTCATTTTATTATCGTAACTGTCAAAACAAAAAAAACGCGCACGGCTACTGACTGCATTCGAAATGCAGTCATAAGTCACAACTATTACTCGATAGCATGTGGATAGCCCCTATGTTTTGTAAAGATTCTGTTATTGTTATTTTTGGTCGCATTTCGAAACGCAGCATTAGTGAAAAATGCTGTAAATGTACCGATAATATGCATCATAAGTAGATCTTAAGTGAAATATGCTATTATTGCTAAAAATGGCTAAAATATGCAAATGCATATAATCCGGTCTCTAATAACATTACACGCGAATGCTCCCGGTGAGGGGAGCAGCTTTAGGTTAACCTTAAACCTCGCTTAGCCATCATTATCTACCGACCTGGTGTAAAGTGGTGTGGGGAGGAGGGCAGCGCCAGCGACATCTGGTGGTCGGGTGCGGGCGCGCCGTCCGCCGGCCGCAGGCTGTGCTGCAGCAGCACCAGCGCTTGCAGCTCGTTTATGTCGCTCTACAAAAAAAAAACAATAACTCAAAATATAGATACAGCTCGACAGGGCTTTAAATGAACGTGGCCAAAAAAGGATCTAGCGCTGCCATCATACAAACACGTAATTTTTGACAGTTCTCCTTTACCAGCAGCGCCCCCGCTATACGTTCATTTAAAGCCTTGTCGCACTTCAAATATAAGACATAAATCGGAACCATAAACATTGGCCCTTAGGAATTGACTCATTAGCATCCAATATCACAAAATTGTCTTTAGTCAAAATATGTCAAGTAACCTAACCTAAACTTAATAGGCCTGGAGATAGTGACACAAAATTCTTGGTGATTTGTGCCAGTATGGCGGTTTTACAGGGGTATTATTACGTAAAGGCAAAAAGGAAAATGATGGTCATAGCGCTCGCACTGGCAGCCCAAACGCGTGGGCGTTAATCGAACGTGTCGGATAAATAACGAGCGTCCCTAATTACCCTAAATAAGTTCCAGCAGAAATCGCATAGGTTCCCGCTCACGCACTCTATACCCTCGTTTGAGTCATTCGTTAACCGGACTAAATGATGCCATGAATGTAAAAAATGATTTTACGTTTATAGTCGTATTTTTAAAACGTGTCAAATAAATAAGTATTTCAAGTATGGCAGCACTTTTTCCCCCTACTAGAAGTATGGGAAAAATAATAACGGTCATATTTTGTCAAATACTTTCCAAAAATTTAAATGGAAAAAAAAACTTATACCTTTGCAGTGGTATGGTGGCCATTGGGAGCTGTCGGAAAATTATGGCAAGGTGATTTTCGTGAATGGCTACTCGACGATGATTAGCTATGCAAAAATCAGCCTGGTACAAATGGTTCAATTTTTTTATTAAAATTAACGTATTCGTGTCGGTATGGCGGGCTGTAAAGGTGCGTTTACACCAAAAGAACATAGAGCAAGAACATCACAAGAACATTCATTCGTATTCGTTTAGTGTAAACTATAATTCGTTACAACATACTTTAGATCGTTTACACCAATCGAATCAACAAGAACATCAAGAATAAGAATTTTTGGTCTATAGATGAGAATCATATAGCTCCGTTTAGACCAAACGAGCGAATGCTAATTACTCATTCGTCAACGATAAGAAGTAGGGTTCACACTACACTCAAAGAGTATATAAACTACGTAACAACTACACTATATCTGACTGTAATAGCGATATTATGATTTCAAGTGCTGTATTTAATTAACACAATTAATGAAAAAGAAAAGAAGGAAAAGACGTTGGTGGGTGACGAATTTAATAAAAGAAGAATACTCGATAATTAAAAAAACCCGCCAAAAAGTAAAATATTTCAAGATATTATCCCTTTGAAGAAACCGCCTCGAAGAGCGAGCACGTCCGAACACAAAAGAACGCTCTAGGCAATTGCTTGAGCGCTCTTGCGTCGTTTACACCAACCGAGCGAGATTCTTAGAGCATTCTACCTATTTACCGCCGAACACGTGGCGAACATACTAGAACAACGAAAGAATGCTCGTTGTTAGTTTACATCAAAAGAGCTTTACTAGAATGAGCATTCGCTCGTTTGGTCTAAACGGAGCTTAAGCTGCACCCGCCAAGCTACTTATTCTTGCCTACTTATTTTTTTCGACTATCTGAAAATACAAGCATTTTTGTGGAACAAATCGTTCGACACTCGTTATTTATCCGACACGTTCGATTAACGCCCACGCGTTTGGGCTGCCAGTGCGAGCGCTATGACCATCATTTTCCTTTTTGCCTTTACGTAATTATACCCCTGTAAAACCGCCATACTGGCACAAATGACCAATAATTTTGTGTCACTATCTCCAGGCCTATAAGTAAATTGTTTGCTGGGGGCTAGTAAATACAAAGTCTGCTTGTTTTCTAGCCATAGGAGCCATTTCAAAGAAAAAGAAAGTTTGCCTTGAATGCACCGCGTAAACATCTTTTGTTAGTAAAGACAAGTCGTTACATAACTTTCTTCTTAACGCGAATAGAAACATCGGCACCTATCACGCTAGCTGTAACAAACCTCTAGAGCTCTGATCTCGGTTTCATCCCCGGCGTCGGATTGATCCGACATGGAGTTGCCGCGCACCAGCTCGAGCGGCGGCGGCACCGCTAGCGCTGTGCTAGCCCCGCTTAGATCTTGCATCGCTAGCGCTGTACTAGCCCCGCTCAGGTCTTGCACTGCTAGTGCCGTACTAGCCCCGCTCAGGTCTTGCACCGCTAGCGCTGTACTAGCGCCGCTGAGGTCATGTGGCACTGCTAGCGCGGTACTCGCCCCGCCCATTTCGTGCGGCACCGCGAGCGCCGAGCTAGCCCCGCCCATTCTGCTGGGCGGGCCCATTTCCGATTCCGATGTCTCCCACTCCGGTTCACCTGAAATTCAGTCGATTTTAGACTTCTCATAAAATATATAACCTTGCATGCAGTGTGATGGTGTTTGTCTAATCTAGTTACAGTCAAGAAGATGGCAAATGTGACGTAGATGAAATATAGCTGTATACTATTTATGTCTTGTAATAGGTATTTTATTCAGTATCCATGACTACAAAGTAAGAGTAGGTTCACACGGCACAACTCTGCAAGTTTTTTACAGTATACGTCTTAACATTCATATGCCGATTGTACTGCAACAAATCGTGCAGTACAATCGACGTGTGAATGATTCTATATACATTGTATGCGACACTATTTATTTGTTAAGACATATACTGCAAAAAAACGTGCAGGATGGTGCGGTGTGTACCTGGCCTAACATAGGCCTTGAGATTTTGATTGCCTTTGTTGTATAAAAATTTATACAACAAAGGCAATCAAAATCTCAACAAAGTCTAACGTTACATATCTCATTATAAATTTGTAAATATATAATTTCTTATTTCTTAACAACCAATTATACAAACTGTCAGATGGCGGTCGCGGCGCGGGCGAGTTGGCGGGCGCGCGTCGCGGCGGCGGCACGTGCGTGACGAGCGTGCGCGCGTTGTCGCACACCGAGCCGCCGGGGAATGCGCGCAGTAGCGGCACCCCGCCTACAGACTCCACCCCCTCCCCGCCCACTAGGCACACCTCACGCTGAACAGATTAAATATTTATTGATACGCATTACAAATGACAATCAGGAACATTGCTTCATAGGCAGATAGAAGAACTACGTTCCTTTGCCAGGTTATCGTTCAGTCAGTGTAGGTTGTAATACGAAAAAAAAACTCCATCGTGAACTACTCTCAGGACGGCCAATATTTTTGCGGCCGTACAACTATTGGCGGCGCGTTACTTCCGCACAATACAGATAACTATTTTTCGATTCGATCATTTCGGCAGCAGAGATGGAAACAAAAAATGTATGGGATTTAACAATAAAACATTGCAAGCAATATATTACTTGACAACATCTTAATAATTTGAATTGCTTCGCTGTCGAAATTACTACAAGCAAGTCATGTCGCCGGTTACACCGTCAAATTTTCATCGGTATGGATTGACGAAAATTCGATCGTGTACGCCACGGATTGATGGATTGATCGTATTTTTAATATGAATTTTTTAAACCCATCAATATTCAATCAATCAGATTGATGGATCAGATTAATGAAAATTTTACCGTGTAACCTGTGACTCTGTATGTCGCGAACTTCAAACATAATATCATCATCATCATCATCATACCTGGTCAGCGGCGCGTTCGGCGGCCAAGTCGGCGGCCACAGCCAGCAGGTACACGGCGAGCGCGAGCACGTGGTCCGGCGGCGCACCCCCCTCGCCCTCCGCCCCACCCCGCCGCCGCACGCCGCGCGCTAGTACCGCTAGTAACGCGCCGTGTAGCACACCTGTAATATGACAATGTTAAGATCTCTAATGTTTACAGGTATGTCGTTAAAAGCTTTACGCAATATTAAGGGTTCGCGGCCACCGAATCGGAATCGGAGCTTACGCAGCGTACGGATTTGTTGCTTTGTATTGATTTCTATGGTACTGCGTGCACTGGGACGTCATTTCTATGCATGACAGATTATAAATGGCGACGCTCCATCCTTACGCTCCGCTTAATAAACAATATTGTTAATAGCGAATGCCAATCAGATCTCAGTTATATGTCAATGATCATTTACTCTAGATTTCTCGACTCAACAGCATTCTCGCTGTTTCACGCGTCTGCGTGCGGCCGATGCTGATTGGTTTTATGCAGTATTGTAATGTATACGTTACGCTCTGGAGTTAAGATTGAATTTGTTATGTTTAATTTTGGTAAGTCGTTTCGATGCGCCTCGACTCTGCGCTAGTATAAATTGACCCTAAGCTAGTTGGACTACTGACCTGACGCGCACAGCTGTCTGGGATCGCCGGCAGCGGGCGGCGGCGGCGGCGCGGGCCGCAGCGGGGGCCACAGCGCCGCGCCCGCCTCCGTCTCGCCCGCACCGCACGCCCCGCCCACTGAACCGCCCTCCGCTTTCCGTTTCTCGCGCACGCTGTAAAAATTACGTTATAATGTAATATTGTTTTTTTATATATTTCTCAAATTTCAAAGATAAAAAATGGGGGTTGCCGAACTAAAAATGCGCGAAGTCGTGTGTTGCTACAAAGTTGAAAATAGACTTCTGAATAGCCGCGTACTGACCAAGCGAGCCGCCACGCTGCCGCGCCCGAGCGTGCCGCGGCCGAGCTAAAAGTTGTCGGTTTTTGGTCGATGCTCAAAGCCGCCTCGGACGTTTGCCGCGTACTAACACGTACTGACCGACCGATCAAATGCGCGCCAGGCTGCCGCGGCGAGGCGGCTCGCTTGGTCAGTACGCGGCTAATTATGAAGAATATTTCTACCGGCCAAAGACAGTCATGGTGGATATAAAACTGCCTGTTACACAAAATGGTACCTGCTATCAGATTAATAGGCCACATGCAAATTGTATTTAGACATAATAGAGGTAGATATATGATATTGAGGAATGTCTATTTCTAGTGTCTAAACACGCTAGGCCGAAAATACGCGGCCCAAGTTCAGAACACAGTACAAGTCAGGTAAGTCTGATTTTAGCCGCACAACAAACATGTTAAACGGCCTCTGTGGCTCAGTGGTGAGCGCGTTGGTAGCTCAAGCCGGGGGTCGCGGGACGGAACAAAACGTTTTCAAAGTTCCTGGGTCATGGATGTGTATTAAATATGTGTTTAACGTTGTTAGTGGCGGCCGAAAAAGAAGATCTTCCGGCTGAGCGAGATAGCATGCTTAGTAAGGCCGAAGCCCACTGACGTCATTTCAGACGTTGTATAATATATCTTGCCGTTCTCCGAAACTTCGATAGCGCGATGTAGGATTGTTAGGCGAATTGTGGGTACCGCCACATGCGTATCATATAATAAAAATCTTATATATATATATATATATATATATATATATATATATATATATATATATATATATATATATATATATATATATATATATATATATATATATCGACGGGTGAAAGCGGAAGTGGCGTAACTTGAAAAACCCAACTTTACAGTAGAGCCAAAAAACTTTTTAAAAAATTCATAACTTCTATATTTATCAAGATAGAACGTTGAAAATTGGAACGTATTTATATTATTCAAAGGTCCATACGATGAGTTTGTTCAATCTGTTCTAAAGTTGATATTTCATTGATTTTTAACAAGTTACGACAAAAAAAAATTCTGTTTTAGGCAGCAGAAATGTTGTATCTTTGAGAGGAAATGTATGGATAACTTAAAAAGGCATATTTTTTTGGGCGGCGGATTTGTCGTATCTTCAATATAACACGCCATAACACATTTCATTTCGCTGTATCTTGTTTACTTAACAAAATTGCATTACAACTTTTGGTTCAAGTGCATAATCGGCGACAGACGTTGTGAAAATGAAATGCTGTATCTTAAACTAAATGAATTGTTTGTTTTAAAAGAATGTCACTATAACAAATTAAAAGAAATAATACGACTATTTACTGTTATTTGTTTATAACATAAGAAAATAAAGGAATGGAAATTTGTTTTATTAATCAACATTAAAATATAAAATTATTATAATAAAATGAAAATGAATGTAATAAAACATTTATTTCTATTGTTTTTTCTACTTTGTAAAGGTTTAGGCCCTAATATATTATTCATGCTCATGAATTTAAAGTTATTCTTTTTATTTTATAAGATATGGGGGCAAATGAGCACACGGGTCACCTGATTGAAAGTAACTACCGTTGCCCATGGACACTAGCAACATGAGAAGAGCTGCTGGTGCATTGCCGGCCTTACCCGGTACTAATATGCTATCTTTTTGAAGGTTTTCAGGTCGTATAGGTTTGAAAATACTGCTGGTGAGAGTTCTGTGTTCAGTGGAAGACTGCCACTCATCAAAGTGATGAGGATGGTATATTTTTCGCGTGGAACGATGGCGAAAAATTGCAGGAGGTATGATTCCGAACAATCCCTCAGGGCACTCCCCGTGATACATCACGAAGCCGATAGAGGATGCAGAGTGAAGCTACATCTCGGCGTATTTCCAAGGAGTCCAGCCTGTTTGAAACACTATGGCAGTCAACAATGCGAACGGCCCTTCATTGTATACGATCCAAAGGGAGTAGTTGGTATTTGGCGACTCTTTCGGAACCCGTACTGTTTGTCCCTGGCCACCCAAGTATCGAAAGAGCTGGGTATTGATAATGGATTCCATAATCTTCGAGAAGACGGAGGTTATAGCGATTGGTCTGTAGCTGGAAGGATTTGAGCGGTCACCTATTTAAACCAAGGCTGTCTTCCAAGAAGCCGGGACAATGCCAGAAGAGTAGGAGAACCGAAAAAGACTACTAGTTGGAAGGATTTGAGCGATCACCTTTTTTGGGGATCGGGTGCACCAAGGCTGGATCCAGGAAGCCGGGACGATGCCAGTGGAATAGGAGAGCCGAAAAAGACGCGTCAAGACCGGAGCCAACTCTGGCGCACACTTTTTCAACACATTAGGAGGGATTCCGTCAGGCCAACTCTGCTTTTGCATATCAAGGGAAGGCTTCTGCCTTCCCTGACTGAGCGCTGATGAAACTCCGACATGATGCTACTGTATCGTGGTATGGTCGGCGTTTTCTATCCCCCGTCATCTAGGGTCGAGCTTGACGCAAAGAGCTTGCCCAAAAGATCGGTTTTGTATTTTGCATCGTGGGCCAGTGGTCCATTTTCTACTTGTAGGGATGGTAGGGATGGCTTGCAGAAATTGCCTTCAATAGCTTTTGCCAGAGACCATGTACGGGTTCCCGGAGGGAGTCTCGAGTCTCTCACAGACAGAGACATCTCTCTCTCTTGAAGGACCTAGAGGCAAGGTTGTACTCTATTTTATATTATGTGTTTGTCCACGCATAGACGCGAAGGAGCTCAATATCTATTAAGAACAACAATTATAGCTCAACAATATTTTTCATTGAACCATCAACAAAAAAAATATTAGCAAATTTACATTTTATACCATGCACTAATAAAGTCGAATACGACTTTATTAGTGCATGGTATAAAATATCGACTCATTTTTTATATAATAATATATAAAAAATGAGTCGATATTGTTAACAGAAAATATACGGGCTTTTATCTTTACTAACATGTAAAATCAACAAAATATGTATACAAGAATAAGTGTGTAGATGTCCAGAGCAATGCTCAGGGGAAAAAAATATACGTGGACACATACGTGGACAGAAATTGTGAACTATAAATAATAATTATAATAAGATCGTTGTAACCAATTTCTTGGAAATAAAGACTTATTTACTTACTTACGTGCCACATTTCACTATACGTCTTTAAGCTTCATTTAAGAATAAGCGTGTTCAGTTCCATTCAGAATAAACGTGCATTGATACACACAAACACGTTTTCTCAAATCGACGCTAACAACCAACTAAAAGGCGTTAAGAACGGCGTATATGGTGCGGCGGCGAAGGTATCATACAGGGGTGGGAGGGAGATGAAATGGCGTTACTTATCTCTGTACTCATTACTTAAGTATATTTATTGGTTGTAAGTATAGGTTTAAGAATAAAATTATGTGTTTGAAATGTAATAACTTTCTCATACCTATAAAATTTGTATGAAAAAAATTGTCGTATCTTTGTGAATGTTGTATTTTAGGCGACGAAAATGTCGTAACTCATTCAAATCAAACTAGAGAGTTAAAAAATCTGTGTCGTATCTTTTTCTAATTTTTCACGCATTGTCGTATCTATCTTTTATCCAAAAATTGCAGTTTTTCGGCTAGTTACGACAAATTTTTTTAAGGTCTGTGCTAAAAGATGATCAAAATCCATGATCGTATCTTTACTAGAATTTATCGTAGAAAGACGAGATATAGACCATTCGACGCAGAATTTTTTTTTATACAACAATCAATTAAAAAGTGATTTTGGCCAAAATTCAAGTTACGCCACTTCCGCTTTCACCCGTCGATATATATATATATATATATATATATATATATATATATATATATATATATGTATAGTATAAAATTATTAAATATATTTCCGGTGTCTGGTACCCGTAACACAAGTCCTTCGAGTACTTACCACGGGGCCAGACTGACGTGGTGTGAAGCGTCCATAGATATAAAAAAATAAAAAATATCCTGGTATACTAACTACTGTGTGAATCTGTCCATGGAGGAGTGGAAGTCGCGTCTGTGGACGGCGCGGCGCAGCACGTGCAGGGGGTCGTAGTAGCGCTGCCACACCACCGGCCGCGGCACGAACAGCCCCTGCTCGAGCGCCTCCGAGCCGCGAGGCGGCGCCCGGTATACTGATAGCTGGAACGATGATAATTGATATTAATCAAGACGTGAGTGGAAGAATAAGGTAAGTAACATGAAAAACTTCCCGTTTTTTTTTGCTTAAATGGAGGCTTTAGGACCGGAAAAATTATTTAAAATAGAAAAAATATGGATTACATGTGTAGCCAGATATATTAGCTAGGTTATGAAGTAGAAAACTTACAAGTTTTATTAAAATAATTAGGGAAAAAATGAGTTATTGTCCGCATGTTACGAAATGTTACTTGTTCGATTCTTCCACTCACGTCTTAATTTATTAACACGCTTTTATAATCTTGGGCTGTATTTAAGTAACGAATCTTCAGTAGTATAATTAATCCGAAACTTTGCATACGTATGAAGAGTCAATGACAATGCAATTTGTTAAAATTTTTCGATAAAAAAAAAAAATATCGTAAAAAAATTCTCGTTATTCGTTAAGCATAAAATTATGTTGTGCTTATTTTCAGTAAACACCGGAACAGAACAAACGAGTTGGAGTTTCGGCCAACAAATGGTTGCTGTGCATTTGTGTATTAACCCACATTTTTTTGTTGTTGACTTTTGAATGCAGACTTGCTCTAAATTCTACCGAACGTACGGTGCCAAAAGTTCAGCGGCTCAAGTGCCAGTCGCAATATTCAGTTATTATGACAAACCAAACGATCAAAACGCGGCGTCTTGTTCAGCGCGGTACGCAACGGAAAGTTACGTGGCAGTCGTCGTTAGTCTGTGTCGACTGTCGACACTTTATGGTGTGCGGTTATTGTGACGTACCTACTAATACTGAATTGCCTAGAAAAATAGATTTAATTAAAATAGACGGCTTGGAAGAATACCCGCCGCCCCCCGAACTTTCGGTCGCGCAACGCGTCGCGTGATGTGTCGCCTGCTATACACCAAATGCGTTTTAGCCTTCGATCACTAATATACAAGATACACAGTCTCATACAAAACCTCTCGAAAATCTGTCCCCGAGTAATAGAGTTTAATGAAGTATACATTTATCTAAAATCAACCTTAATTATAGTAATTATTAAAGATCTTTTTATAAAACAATGAACATTTGTGTTTACAAAGCAATAAAATTTTTACGTCCGATGCACGCTTCATACTAAATTCAACCATCCACGTATATGATTTAAGTTCAAATTTGTATAGTGCCAAAAAAAAATCCAATTTTACGACCGAAATTCGCCGCTGGAACAGGGCGAAGTGAAGTATGAGTGGAGTCGAACTGTTCAAATTTTTTTTGTTGATTGTAATTTGTAATAATTTTAATAGTCCATTTTTTTATTTTTCCGAAGTTTAATGTATAAAGTGAGGAGTAATTATTTTTTACTTGTAATATTATGTTGTTCTAATGTTATGTCTAATTTTATCATTAACCAAAATATACATAAGTGTACATACATTTTCCGATAGGCCACAAAGGACAACTCACATCACCCAACGCCCATACTTTTTAACCTACTTAAAAAATCCTTAATGGGAACTATATTTGATCGAAGATGGGAACATAATATTATTACCACATCTAACTGGATCTCGAGGAAACCTGAAAAAAATCCTCAATAAAAAAATAATAGTAATAGCGACTCCATCAAATGGAACAGAAACATAGCTTATAACCCGAACATTTCAAGTGGGCATGATAAACTACGATAAGTACCTTTAGTATGAGTATTCGCAATTGAGATGGTTTATACCTGGTGTTGATTTATTTACAACTTAATTTTAAAACTGTCTTTTGGTGATTTCTTAAAGAAATACCAATATTTACAATACAATTGTAAGAAATATATTAGGATAAAATTAATACTTACCGGAAATATGAAATTCCATTCTTTTTTTTGGTTTTAGACGTATGATTTCTACAATTATTAAACGCGCACCGAGGCATGTTTCCCGGCGGAGCGTTCGAGCACTACTAAATCAAAAGTGCACCAGAATGTTGAGTTTGGTGCTCTTTTGGTGAGGTCGTTTTTTGCCGCGGATTGTGTATCTTGTATATTAGTGATCGAAGGTTTTAGCTGAAAAAATCGCTCGACGAAAGGTTACAAACTACGCCGAACGCGGCGTAATTTACGCATGTGAAGAACATAACTGCATTACGTATTTTTTGTAAGTTAGTACACGATTGTAACAGCGTCCAAATGCAAATATCATCGTACAGCTTACCTCCTTGAGCACCTGCTCGAAGTTGCGCGTGTGGGCGTTGCCGGAGCGCTCGGGCATGAGCTCGAGCAGCTGCGAGTGCGTCTTGTCGCCCGCCGCCAGCAGCGTCGCCACCTCCAGCCGCGACTGCGTCAACTCGTCGTTGCCTGCGCACACACAATGACATGTAAGTAAAAAGTAATAAATGTCGTGTTCCTGTCGTGACGCTTGCGTGCGTTTTACCGCCCGGGGCGGGGTCATGATTTGTCACTGCCCCTTTTTGACAGACGTTACTGACGTGAGCTCTGAGCATAATGTAATATAAGGGGGTCCGTGAAAACTTCGACTTTCTAGGGGTTCGTGACTGGTCTTTTAGCGATATCGCCAGCATCAACACTCACCGAGGTTGGTGCGCGAGGAGACGAGTATGGCGAGGAAGGTGAGCAGCCCCTCCACCATGGCGTCCTGCTCCGCCGCCTGCACCAGCGACAGCGGCGTCAGGCTCAGCCACTCTCGCACGCCGAAACTGTCCAACACAATACATTCATGTCAATAAGACGCTACAAGTTTCCAAAAAGATTAATGCTGAACTTATTGAGCCCTCTGCCTGGAGTTTTGCTGTGATTTGAAGCGAACAGCGACGCGCTCTAATAGGCCTAACAGTCGTCATCTTAACAGCGCACAGCGCGTTTTTGACATAAAAAGAAAGAAATGCTTTTAATGGAGCCGGAAAAAAAGTGTTGTTACGACAAAAATAAGTGTTGGTTCTTCGATCTTTCTACAAGTTACATATTTTATTTGTCAATTTTCTGTCTATTTTTCGAGAAATAGACTAAAGATTGCCATACTAAGCCTGCTGGAATTTTCGATCTCTGGCTCGATCAACATCGGGCCGTGTTCTACCATTAGCGGTATTCGAGTTAGTAGACACTTCACACTATACTCACACATCAATGCACATATCGAGGAAGCTGTCAGCCGGCAGGTGGGCGGCGCACACCTGCAGCCAGTACACGTCCAGGTCGACCATGGAGTTGCAGAAGTTCGCCTGGATGTACGTCATCGCCTGCCCCTTGATCTGCAGCCCGTTGCGCACCCACACGCCCGCCAGGATCTCGTAGAACAGGCTCTGAGGATGGAAATGCATAAATTAACATTACTGTTTTTGATTATCCCACAAGACCAGCAGCCACACCCCCGAAACCAACGATGTCAATACTGGATATTGCATACGCCATCAAAACTGTAGCAATGTTTTTGCATGCAAAATGGGTATCGAGAAAATATTGTCGCCCCTTTTGTCTTACAGTAATAGCATATAGGTACTACTTTCTCGTTCACTCATTTTACGATTTCAATGCATATTTTAAGTAATCATTAATCAATGCATTAAACACGTCCGACTGTCACTGCGTCCTATGGCACACTGCTCTCAAATCAGTGAGCTCACTCATTTCGAGGGTGACACATTTTCGCGCTGACGATTGTATGGAATGCCTTGTCTAAAGATTATAATTCTATGCCCGAAACATATTGATGTACCATTGCATCGCGATAAATAGAGTTTTGCACAAACTTTGTTAGGTTGTCCACCAATATCTCTCAATATATTTTTTGTAAACAGATTAGTTTTAAAATTTCAATTATTGTTGCAATAGGCCAGAGGCCTGCATATACCTACTGTATATTTAAACAATCTATACTAATATTATAATTGGGAAGAGTTTGTTTGTTTGTTTGTTTGAACGCGCTAATCTCAGGAAGTACTGGTCCGATTTAAAAAATTCTTTCAGTGTTAGATAGCCCGTTTATCGAGAAAGGCTATAGGCTATATTTTATCACGCTAATAATAAGAGGAGCGAAGAAATAGAGGAAAGTGTGGAAAAAACGGGGAAAATTATTTGGAATGGCTTATTTGAATGCGCTAATCTCAGGAACTACTGGTCCGATTTGAAAAATTCTTTCAGTATTAGATAGCCCATTTATCGAAGAAGGCTATAGGCTATATTTTATACCACTAAAACTAATAGGAGCGAAGAAATAGAGGAAAATGTGAAAAAAGTGGGAAATTATTTTAAAAGGGCTGATCTCACGAGCTACTGCAGCAATTTTTCTGTTATTTGGCACAGATGAAGAATAGACCACGTGAAAGGACATAGGTTTCTTTTTTGCGGAAAAATGTACGGTTTCCGTGACATTCTTAAATTACGCGGGCGAGGCCGCGCGGAACATCTAGTTAAAGATAAGTGCCGTCAACTATACGACTGATAATCAGGGTCCGCAGTTCCAAGTACCTTCCGTCCGTCCGTCTGACGGAAGATCGTTGTCCTAACACAATATTATGTAAATATACACTATCAATGATGATTCATAAAGACTTCTTTATAACTGCGTAACTTATCTCACTGAAAGCACAAACCATAGAACGGTTTGGGTTCTATGGTTTGTGCTTTCAGCCGCTGAATACGCATTACAAGTCATGAGTCATGACTTTCTAAAAAAAACGTTTACGTAAAGTTATCACTCTTATAAAAATATAATATTACAAAACCTATATTCTCGCCGGAAGCAGGAGGCTTACCAATCCTGGGCCAACGCAGTGTCTGCTCGGGATTTAAATACCAGCACATATAAAAAGGAGTCCAACCTTGCCTCTAGGTCCCTCAAGAAAGAGATTACTCGGGCAAAGCAACAGCACGTCAATAGAATTGGCAAGAGACTTGAGCGCCTCCCCTCGGGAACCCGTACATTCTGGTCTCTGGCCAAAGCTATTGAAGGCAATTTCTGCGACCATACCGCGATGCACGAGCATCATGTCGGATATTCGGTTTCATCAGCGCTCAGTACGAAAAGCCCTCCGTTCCCTTGATATCCAAAAGTCGAGTGGGCCTGACGGAATCCCGCCTATTGTGTTAAAAAAGTATGCTCCAGAGTTGGCTCTGGTCTTGACGCGTCTTTTTCGGCTCTCCTATTCCACTCGCATCGTCCCGGCTTCCTGGAAGACAGCCTTGGTGCACCCGATCCCCAAAAAAGGTGATCGCTCAAATCCTTCCAACTACAGACCAATCGCTATAACCTCTCTCTTTTCGAAGATAATGGAATCCATTATCAATAGCCAGCTTCTTCGATACTTGGACGGCCAGGGATTACTAAGCGACAAACAATACGGGTTCCGTAAGGGTCGCTCGGCTGGTGATCTCTTGGCGTACCTGACTCATCGTTGGGCTCAGGCAATTGAGTCGAAGTGAGAGGCATTGGCTGTTAGTTTGGACATTGCGAAGGCCTTTGATCGGGTTTGGCATAAAATCAAATTTACTTTTAATTGGCGCTGCTATCAAAGCTTCCATCATACGGGCTGCCCGAGAAATTATGTAAGTGGGTCACTGGTTTCTTAGCAGACAGAATCAAAAAGGTCGTAGTTGACGGCGAATGCTCGGAAACTCAGTCTGTTGTTGCTGGTGTGCCTCAGGGCTGTGTGCTATCGCCTACTCTATTCTTACTGCATATCAATGACATGTTGCAGACCAGCGGCATTCATTGCTATGCGGATGACAGTACAGGTGATGCTGTATATAACGGCTCCCCCAATATTTCTCGGCAAAATGTCACTGAGAGTCGAAACGAACTTGTGTCTAAGGTGGAGAATTCATTGGAGAAGGTCTCTGAATGGGGTAGACGTAACTTGGTCCAATTCAACCCCGCCAAGACACAAGTCTGCGCGTTCACCACTAAAAAGTCACCAATGGTCGTATATCCTCGTTTCGAGGGCACATCTTTAACCATCTCCCCTAGCATTGAGATACTTGGCGTCAACATATCGAGCGAAGTCCAGTTCCGAGATCATCTAGAGGGTAAGGCCAAATTAGCCTCGAAGAAGCTTGGTGTTCTTGTAGCTGCACTACTTAGCTGCACTACGACGACCTTGACCTACAGCCAGACAGAGACGCAACGTTACCGTGTCGTCAGTCCCGCTCACACGCACTTAAACCGTGTCCCTTTTCTTGTAATCTAAATATAGCTCCGACCTGTAAAGTGTAAATAAATATAACATTCCTATTCCGATCATTGGTGTTTCAATACGTGTCTACCTCTAAATATACACCACTATAATAAGTCTATAATAAGTAGTACATCACATCGCTACATTGGTGACCCCGAGCAAGAAATAGGAATCAAGAAAAAGAACAATGTCCGAAGGAAGTGAAGCCGCCAAAGCCCACGAGAACGTCAACCCACCGACGCAGCCTCCGCAGTCACAAGAGACCCACGAGCTCGGTTCCATCGCCCTAAGCCTTAGAGTACCACCATTCTGGCGCGACCGTCCCAGGTTATGGTTCATCAGCTTCGAAGCCGCAACCCACGACCTGAAGAAGAGTCAAGCCCAACTTTCCCAGATGGTAATCGCCCAGCTAGACAAACAAGATGTCGAACAAATCGCCGATCTTCTCTACAGTCCGCCAGCCCAGAACCAGTACAAAATCCTGAAAGAACGCCTCATATCCGTCTACGAAGAAAGCGAAGGACGTCAATTCCAAAAATTACTACAAGAAATGGAACTTGGAGACCAGAGGCCTACTCAATTACTTCGTCGCATGCGCAATCTCGCTCGCGACAAAGTACCTGACTCAACATTACGTCTAATGTGGATGAATCATCTTCCCGCACACGTCCGCTCCGTACTTGTAGTAAGTGATACCATCAGCAAGACCGCTGCTCTCGACGAATTAGCACTTCTCGCCGACAAAATGCTGGAACAAAATCAAGAAATCTCCGCCGTCGCCTCAACGTCATCGTCGTGTTCACCTGCAAGCCGAGATCCGGAACTCCTAGAAATCATAAAACAATTAACAAACGAAATCGCCGAACTCAAGTCGTCGCAACATTACTACAGAGGCCGCTCGCCGTACAGACCGAGCCGTTCTTATCGCTTCCACTCACGCGATAGAAACAATAAACAACAGCGCCTGCCATCTCGCTCGCGCGAACGGTGCGGTACTCCATCGCCGTACTGTTACTATCATCGCCGCTTCGGAATTAATGCAATAAGATGTACAACTCCGTGTACATTTAAAGAAGATAACAAGTCGTCGGAAAACTAAGGAGAACGTTAGCAGCGGCGGAACCTAACGTATCAAGCAAATCCTACCGCCTATTTATCACTGAAAAGAGAACAAGGCTTCAATTTTTGGTTGATACCGGCGCAAATATTAGCGTCATACCGAGAAAAAAAGGATCAAAAGTTCAATCTCTCCCATTCAAGTTATACGCCGCCAACAATACAACAATAGCAACATACGGAGAAAAGACGCTCGAACTCGACCTAAACTTGAGAAGACCATACAAGTGGAAATTCGTCGTAGCAGATGTTACAAAACCAATCCTTGGCGCAGATTTTCTCAATTTCCACAATCTAATAGTCGATTTAAAAAACCGTCGACTAATAGATAATATCACCAACCTCACTGTGGCAGCTCCAGCGACCAGCACGAAGATACCTACCATAAGAAGCATCGACCAGCATCAGTCTTACCACGACATCCTGGCCGACTATCCTGGTACTACTCGTCTGTCCGCCATGAAGCTAAACAACAAGCACAACGTAGAACATGTCATAGAAACGACTGGACCGCCAATATATTGCCGAACGAGACCACTACCGCCGCACAGATACAACGACGTGAAGAATGAATTCATCAACATGATGCAGCAAGGATTATGCCGGCCAAGCAAAAGTCCTTGGGCGAGCCCACTGCACGTAGTATCGAAGAAAAATGGTGATATTCGCATCTGTGGTGACTATCGTCGATTAAATTCAGTCACTACACCCGACCGCTATCCGATCCCAAGACTACGTGACTTCACCAATCAACTGTCTTCGAAGGTCATTTTCTCAACGATCGACCTAAACCGAGCCTACCAACAATTACCTATCACGGAAAAGGACATAGAGAAAACTGCAATCACAACGCCGTTCGGACTCTTCGAATTTCCCCGAATGTGTCCCGGACTACGAAACGCCGGCCAAACATTCCAAAGATTTATTCACGAAGTACTCCGAGGACTCGACTACGCGTTCCCGTTTGTCGATGACGTCATTTTAGCCTCCGATAACGAGCATCAACATCGTCAACACCTACGTGAAGTACTACAGCGATTCGAAGAATACGGCATTACCATAAACCCGTCTAAATGTGTTTTTGGTCAGCCGCAAGTCAAGTTTTTGGGCTACACAGTCTCTCAAGAAGGTATCAAACCGCCGGAAGACAAGATTCAAGCTATTATCGATTACCCAAAACCATCTAATATTGAAGAACTCCGACGTTTTCTCGGTATGCTAAATTATTACCGGGAAAACATACCTAAAGCCGCCGACATACAAGCCCCGCTCAACTCATATCTACACAACTGCAAGAAAAAAGACAAGACGAAAATTCAGTGGACCGAAGAGGCAAATAAAGCTTTCATGAAATGCAAACAAAGCATTCAAGAAGCCGCCATTCTCGCTCACCCACATCATTCTGCCTCACTCGCACTCATGTGCGACGCTTCTGATAAGTGCGCGGGAGCCGTGCTACAACAACACTTAAACAACCGATGGCAGCCACTTGGATATTTTTCGAAAAAATTTTCCGACGCACAAACGAAGTACAGCGCATTCGACCGAGAGCTCACTGCAATCTACATGGCCGTCAAACATTTCCGAAAAATTTTCGAAGGAAGACATCTCATAATATATACGGACCACAAACCTCTCACATACGCCTTCACGAAGATAAATAGCAATAATGAAGTGGCCCGACGCACGCGACAAATATTATTCATCTCCGAATTTACGACGGACATACGACACATAAGTGGAGCCGATAATATCGTAGCCGACGCACTATCACGAGTCGATGCGATTACTTTTCCAACTTCGTTCGACTACGACAAACTTGCCGCAGCTCAAGAAAAGGACAGCGCTTTACAAGATTTAATGAGTCAACAACATCTTCAAATAAAGAAAATCAGCCTGCCGACATCTCAGAAACAAATATACTGCGAATGTTCAACTTCTCGCATTCGTCCATACATACCAGAAGAACTTCGTAGAAAAGCATTCAACGCCGTCCACGAACTCAGTCATCCTGGTATACGAACGACACGCAAACTTATTCAAGACCGCTTCTTTTGGCCCGCAATGAACATCGATGTCGGAAAATGGGCGAAAACCTGCATCGCATGTCAAAAGGCAAAGATACAGCGACACACATCAAGTACTGTATCTACTTTCCCGCCTTCCACGGATCGTTTTTCTCACTTGCATATCGACATTGTCGGACCTCTTTCCACTTCACCCGACGGAAAGCGCTACCTCATCACTATGGTAGACCGCGCAACCCGATGGCCCGAAGCAACGCCAGTAGAAGAAATATCAGCAGAAACTACAGCGAAGACACTCTACGAAACCTGGATTTCCCGCTTTGGATGTCCAACCAAAATAACATCGGATCAAGGAAGACAATTCGAGAGTCAACTATTCGTTGCTCTCACACAAATGCTAGGCGCTGAAAAATCACGAACTACAGCCTACCATCCTCAGAGCAACGGCCTAGTGGAACGATGGCATCGCAGTATGAAAGCAGCACTGAAAGCTCGACTCACACCAAACAAGAACTGGGTCGACGAACTACCTACTATTATGTTAGGTCTGCGTGCCGCAATCCGCGCTGACACGCGAGTTAGCGCCGCTGAACTCACTTACGGTCAAAGTCTGCGACTACCTAGCGACTTTTTCACCGAGCCAAGAGTCCAGACAACTATGGACTACAACTTCGTTTCCAATCTTCGCCGCACCATCAACAATCTGAAGCCACAGCCAGAACAGCATCACAGCAACAGCCGTGTCACATTTGTACACCCAGACCTGCAAAAATGTGAACATGTTTTTGTACGAATCGACGCTGTGAGAAAACCGCTGCAGCCGCCGTATCAAGGACCGTATCGTGTACTTAAGCGAAATAGCAAGTTTTATACGATACTCCGATCCGGACAAGAAGCCGTCGTATCAATCGACCGCTTGAAACCTGCGTACATCATCAACGAAGAAGAGGATGGACAATCGCGAGACGACGTGAAACAATCGCGATCCGGGCGAATCATCAGAACACCGGTACGTTTCACTTGAGGGGGAGTCCTGTAGCTGCACTACTTAGCTGCACTACGACGACCTTGACCTACAGCCAGACAGAGACGCAACGTTACCGTGTCGTCAGTCCCGCTCACACGCACTTAAACCGTGTCCCTTTTCTTGTAATCTAAATATAGCTCCGACCTGTAAAGTGTAAATAAATATAACATTCCTATTCCGATCATTGGTGTTTCAATACGTGTCTACCTCTAAATATACACCACTATAATAAGTCTATAATAAGTAGTACATCACATCACTACATTCTTAACAGAGCGAGACAGTACTTCAGTCCGGACCAACGCCTACAACTCTACAAGGCGCAGGTTCGGCCTCATATGGAATATTGTTCTCATCTCTGGGCAGGGGCGCCAAAATACCAACTGCTCCCTCTGGATCGTATCCAACGAAGGGCCGCTCGAATTGTTGATTGCCATAGTGTTTCAAACAGCTTGGACCCCTTGGAATTACGCCGAGATGTAGCTTCACTCTGCATCCTCTATCGGTTGTATCACGGGGAGTGCTCTGAGGAATTGTTCGGAATCATACCACCTGCAACTTTTCGCCATCGTCTCACGCGAAAAACATACCATCCTCATCACCTTGATGAGTGGCAGTCTTCCACAGTGCGTTTTTCGCGTAACTTTCTACCGCGCACTGTAAAACTCTGGAACGAACTGTCACCAGCAGTATTTCCGGACCTATACGACCTGCAAACCTTCAAGAAAAGAGCGTATTCCCTCTTAAAAGGCCGGCAACGCAGCTGCAGCTCTTCTGATGTTGCAAGTGTCCATGGGCGACGGTAGTTGCTTACCATCAGGTGACCCGTATGCTCGTTTGCCCCCTTATTTAATTAAAAAAAAAACGAATAAATTGCTTACAGATGTAATTGTATAGATCTATAATGTTGTTAAAGCCATGTATATTATCTACTTTTTGTTTTGTTCTAAAATCCATCCATACTAATATTATAAATGTGTCTGTCTGTCTGTCTGTTACCTCTTCACGCTCAAACCGCTGAACCGATTTGGCTGAAATTTGGCATGGAGATACTTTGAGTCCCGGGAAAGGACATAGGATAATAATAATAAAACACTTTATTGCTCACAATTACAAAAATTACACAAAACACAAGCTCAAATTAAAACAGTTATTTAAATATGTGGGTAAAGGCGATCTTATCGATACTTACTTATAGGATACTTTTTATCCCGGAAAAATGTACGGTTCCCGCGCGATAAACGAATTTTGGGGCGTCATCTAGTTGATTTATAAATCTATCCTAACAAATACGTAACAATAACTTTATAGCGCCCTATTCACTGACAGAGTGCAGAGGTAGCAGGTAGTCAGATTTTTTATGACTGAAACTAACAAACCAAAGAAAAGGATCACAGTTTACAATATGTATACGGGCCTACAAAATAATATACCGTACATGTAACACAGCTGCTAAACAGACTTGGAAAGGATGTTTTGGCGCATGTATTACATTGTCATTGAGGCTATTCGAAAGTCCGCAAAAGTTTTTGCATAAATCCATACTAATACTTTAAATGCAAGTGTGTCTGTCAGTCTGTCTGTCTATCTGTTACCTCTTTAGGCCCAAAATGCTGAACCGATTTTGCTGAAAATTTTAATATGGTATGGTAATGAAGATATCTTTAGCAGGACTTGAGAAGGGCATAGGATAATTTTTATCCCGGAAAAATTTACAGTTTTCGCGCGATAAACGAATTTTGGTGCAACGGAGTTGCGGGTGTTGTCTAGTCTATATCATTATATAAAAGGCTTTGTCCTGAATGACATGAAAATGGAATCACGCTAGGGCCTAAACCACTGATTGTAGATACTTAAAATTTGGAGAGAGTGTTCTTCGTATGACGTAGGCGTGTGATAAAAAGGAATTTTTAGAAATTCCTCTCCTAAGGGTGTGAAAAGGAGGGATGAAGTTAGTATGGGACAACTCGATTCCATAGTCCGAACGGCTCGAAAATTCGCATCATTATAATTTCATGTATTTTATGGAATATGTAATTTATAGTTTGTTAAATTTATCCTTAAAAGTCGTTTAGAAGCATGAACAGTTTACAGCGCTTTGCAACGTCTAGAAGCTGCTTGCGGCGACGTAGGGAGTTAGAGACGCCAATCATTGCTTTTTGCCACAATAGACATAATCTGTGTACTCTATTTTTGCCATGTAAGTTATGGCTGGTTTACACGTATTAAGTAGATAAGTAGTCAACTAAATTTTAACTTATGACTTTATACTTACTTAAATAAATTTGAACTTGCTACCTGCTACTAAATTTGTGTTTACATGCAATTGATAACTTAAAATTAAGTTAAAATTTAGTTAACTACTTATCAACTTAATACGTGTAAACCAACCATTATAGCTCTTTTTGAGTAAATACTATTTTGCTTATGAAATAAAGCCAACATTCACGATAAAGCGATCTCATTCTATTTGTAAATTATCTAGATTTACAATCGAAATTGCAACTTATGAAGCCTACCTATATTATCGTAACAATTATTTGTTACATCTAAATATTAATTATATATTTGTAACAATTTATTGTTATTATAATATTATTGTTTTCTTATACTTTTGTAGAATTTAGAAAGATTGTCTTGAATAGAGGGCTTTAATCATGTTTTATACATAATATATATTGGCGTTCGAAATTCAAAATTAATTATTCCTGTACGAATTGGTGTTTTTTTTTTCATTGAGATTTAATTTTATGCACAAAAGATTGTGTAAAGTGCCAAAAACTTTAAAAATATTTTTTTTTATAAGAAATGAAGTTAAGTACACTTTTACTATAATCTATTTATTTTAAAATAATAGTATATTATACAATATACATATTATCATATTATCAATAAAAGGCTTTGTCTTGAATGATAATATAATAATCATATTCAGTAAGTATTAATAATTAATACACATGGTGAGATATTAGTTTACAGTGTTGCCAGAATTAGACATACTATTTCCTTAGTCTATGTAGTAGCCGATTCTCAGACCTACTGAATATGCATAATCTATACTTATTATAAAATGAAGTCACTTTTTTTCCCTCATGTCCCTTTGTTCCCTTTAATCTTTAAAACTACGCAACGGATTTTAACGATTCTTCAGTGTTAGATAGCCCATTTATCGAGGAAGGTTATAGGCTATATTTTATCACGCTAAGATTAATAGAAGCGAAGAAATAGAGGAAAATGTGGAAAAAACGGGGGAAATTATTTGAAAGAGCTAATTTGAACGCGCTAATCTCAGGAACTACTGGTCCGATTTGAAAAATTCTTTCAGTGTTGGATAGCCTATTTACTGAGAAAGGCTATAAGCTATATTTTATCATGCTAAGATGATTAGGAGAATGTAGATAAATATTTGAAAGGGTTAAAGCGCTCGCGAAACGGTAATTCTGCATTACATGCATTACGTGCTGTAATGCACGCATTATCATGAATTGTAGTGAAAGATGCGAATTACATGCAAACTACGTGCTGTATATGATTGACAAGCTGTTTAATTTTTCGTCATGCAATATGATCGTTTCGCCAGAGTAGACAGAATGTCTATTGTGGTTTCGCCATCGACATAATATTATTACTTTTTCCCCTTTTAAGGGTTCCTTACCCAAAAATAAAAACGATGGATTTCCATACAACAACAAAATAATTTTTGAAATCGGTCCACAAATGGCAGAGTTGTTCGCGAACAAAATATATTAAAAATCGGCCAAGTGCGAGTCGGACTCACGCACGAAGGGTTCCGTACCGATACAGAGCAAAAATAGGCTAAAATTGTGTTTTTATACGGGAGCCTCCCTAAAATTTTTATTTTATTTTAATATTACTATTAAGTACTAGCTGACCCGACAGACGTTGTCTTGTCTTAACGATTATTTAATTCGAATTGGTATAATTAAGTAAACAATAGATTAAAATTAGTATCTCCATGCAAAATTTCATCAAAATAGATTGAATAGTAGGTACATAATATAAGCGAAAATCATAAAAGATTATTATGCAGGAACCGTACATTTTCCGGGGAAAAAAGTATCCCTTGTCCTTTCCCGAGAATCAAAGTATCTCCATACCAAATTTCATCAAAATAAATTGAATAGTTTAGGCGAAAATCATAAAAGTTTATTGTGCGGGAACCGTACATTTTCCGGGACAAAAAGTATCCATTGTCCTTTCCCGAGACTCAAAGTATCTCCATACCAAAATTCATCAAAATCGATTGAATATTTTACGCGCAAATTATAAAAGTATATTGTGCAGTAATCGTACATTAATTGTATGCACAGTCAAACTCATTTTGAAATCTTCATATTTTATTTTTGTGATTTGCGATAACTTTCATATTTTAGTTTGTGTTAAATATTGAATTATTCTGAGTGTAGATATTATTTTAGTTACTTTATCAATTTATGAATTATATTTTTTGTGTAATTATTAGGTATTAAGGGAAGGGCTTTCTACAATTTAGTACAATTTTTAAACCAAAAATGTTAAACTGTTTCTACCATTAACACCGACTTCCAAGGTAAAAACAATAATAACATTAATATGAACTAAAAAGTATTAAATAATTTTTACTATCTAATAGTGCCTTTTTCCGAATTCGGCTAAACCTCAACTATTTCTGTACTCAATCTTCATTATTTTGAAGTCGGTACCAGATAGCTGAATCTTCAGTCCTCTGACAGAATATTTAAAATTTTTGGAACTGGCATCGACTTCAAAATTATGAAGATTGAGTACAGAATTCGGAAAAAGGCACTATTAGATAGTAAAAATTATTTAATACTTTTTAGTTCATATTAATGTTATTATTGTTTTTACCTTGGAAGTCGGTTTTAATTATTGTTAAAAATAATAATAATTTCACTCTTTTTAGTTACACTAGTAGGTAAATCTTCGCGTATATTTTACGTATCTTATTACAATTTGTTAAGAGTCACAACTCACACTCACAAAATAATATAATATTATCAGTGAAGTGAACATATTGTGCTAAGTAATTTAACAATTTTAATACTTCAAGCCCGAAGCGGTCACCGGCGATTGCGATAACAATAGAAAGGCTATTGTGTCTCGTTTTTCCACGATCGAAGGATCTATCAGATAAAAAATTGTACAAACTTGCATAGGATGTAGCGTAGCATAATATTTAATATTATCATAATTATTGACGGCTGTTCTTGTAATCAAGAATTCAAATCGATAGGTACTTAGTGCACCATCTATCGATTAATAAGTATAACTAATTAAAAAGACACTTAATGACTTTGTTTTGTTTAAATGCTCTTTTAAAAATAACTTTATTTTAATTCTATTTGTCTATTAAAATTTTATAAAGTAGTAAAGTATTCGATCTGTATATAAAGTAGTTAGTAAAGTATTCGATATTCTGTCTTCTGCCGCCACGCGCCGCGCGGCGGCGCGACGCGGCGACGCCGACCGCCGTGTATTAAAAACAAACAGGTGTTGTTATACAGTACATAATTATTATTATTAGTATATCCATACCTATGCCCTGTACTATTATCTATTCTGTGCCATGAGACATTGGTGGCCTTAACACGACGTGGTAATGATGATGATGACGATGATGATGATGATGATTATGATGATGAATATGAATAGGCTACTTGACCTAATTTTTTTCTTCATGCTAATCGCTTCATAATCATTCATTTTTACAAAAAAAAACTAATATTTTAATATTTTACACAGTAGAAACCCATAAAAATGTTTATTGAAAAATATGCCTCATAAATGGCGCCGAAAACACTGTCCGCCATAGTGTGACGTCATACGCTTTGTATTTTAAACTCTCTTTATTGAAATTTTTTTAATGTGCTAAATGTACGAGTCTAAAAGTGCCCAAAAATTATAAAATAATTATATAAGAAATTAGAAATCATTTGTAATGTTGAAAACTTTTGGAGAAAAGTTTTGGCCATTTCATTTCCCGTCTACAATAAATGGAGATAATATATATAAAACTGATGTTTTATTTGAATTATTGAAGAAAATATATAATAGGCTTATTCTTATTACTTATGTACAAATAAACTTACATATAGCGAGCGCGATAAATAAAAGATATTAAATTAGTATGATGATGACGTCACATCCAAATCGGAAGTACCGCAAAAGCGTTTTCGTCAGTACAATTCCTATTTTCATAAAATCATATTTTCAAATCGACTTTATTTATCAATCATAAGCTTTTATTTGATAATAAGGGTGAAATACGGTTTCCTAGGCCAAGTTCTACTAGAAATATGCATTTGTTCAATGAAATTGAATATAGGTCAAGTAGCCTATTGCATAATAGTTTATGCTTTCTGTTCTTAAAACAACGCCGAAACTCCCAAACGTGTTATAAGGAGTCAGGAGTTCTCTCAGCATCTTCGAAACCATGGTATACCTTGACCCAATATTTGATTTTTTGGTAGCGTATTCTTAGTACACTTCACATAAAACCAAAATCACCATATGTTTCCATATAAATTTCGAGGAGTTCCCTCGATTACTCATGGATCCCATCATCAGGTCACCACTTTTGTGAAAATGGGACCAAATTGGAGTGAAACCTAATACAACAAAACAAAAATTTCGAAAATCGGTTCACAAACGGCGGAGTAATCGTTGAACATACAAAAATAATTAAAAAAAAAAACCACAGCCGAACATATAACCTCCTCGTTTTTTGGAAGTCGGTTAAAAAAATCCATACTAATATTATAAATGCGAGTGTGTCTGTCTGTCTGTCTGTTACCTCTTCACGCCCAAACCGCTGAACCGATTTGGCTAAAATTTGGCATGGAGATACTTTGAGTCCCGGGAGCGTATTGCCAAACTGTATACTGACCCAGACGCCCATAGTCTGTACTGAACTACGTCGCGCTCATTGAAAATTGGAGCAAAGTATATACGAGCTCAGACCAATCTGAGTAGGTATGCACTTTGCTCGCTTGTATGTAAAGCAAACTGTGACATGCGAATATCTGTAACTACCTATACAATGTGTTTAATAATTTCCCGTATATTTTTGTTATGTTGTTGTGTGTGGTTGTTATACCTATCCGTGAAACTGAACAACTTTCCCTAAAATATACCTATTGTGAATTATTTTGGGTTATAACGAAAGAAAACCCGTTGTACGAGTAAGTATTTTGAAAAATTTGAACTGTAACAATTATAGGTACAGGCTGTTAAAAAAAATGTAAGTGTTTCCAATGACAGTATTTATTAATTTTTCATAAAAAAGATGTACTGACTGACACAATAAATTGTACCTATTTGTAATCGATGTTCACTGAAAATAATAAAGGGTTCCTTCAATCAACAACAAACAAATAAATTAATGAATCAAGAACAGAAAAATGTCATAATTACTATTTTTGTTTTTTGCCTGTATTGTAACATCGTTTTTTTTTTACATACTACACCAGACGCCGAAAAGTATGGACGTCTGGACTCGTATGTATTTTGCTCAAGTATTTTAAAGCAAAATGTATTTCGATTCAGACACGCTCTGAATAGGTATACAGTTTGCTCTTCAACTATAAAGGCAAACTGCGATCGAACTCAGAGCAACCCCGGTCTGGGTCAGTATACAGTTTGGCAATACGCGTCCCGGGAAAGGACATAGGCTACTTTTTATCCCGGAAAAATGTACGGTTCCCGCGCGAAAAACGAATTTTGGCGCAACGGAGTTGCGGGCGTCATCTAGTTACAATTATAATTTTTGTATATTGAAACCTATTTGTTTGATAAATTAGTGATATTTTAGTAAAGTTTGCGGACGCAGCATAAAATAAACAGCAATCTACGAAACAGTAGAACGGTACGGTTCTTATCTACACGTAACACCGCTTTCTAATTCTTACTCATACTTTGGAAGGCTCTTTACGAGTTACTATAAAGATTAATCCTCATATTCGGGGAGTATTGCTCAATCGCTTAATAAACGAATAAGTATAGTTGTATCTCTACTTACTTAATAATTAGTGTCAAAGACAAGTAAGTATAATACAATAAATTCCATTATGTACAATTGGTGTACCAAGTAACCTAATCAGTCTCAATAATTCCAAAGTGCATTGTTAAAGCTTTGTTGTTGCCATTATGTAGGCTACCGGGAGGGGTATGTTAGTGTTGCCATGTTATTGCAGTCACCCAAATAAAGGGGAAAATTAAATAAGTTTTTTGAAGGGACTATTGCAATTAATATTTACTTTGAGTAAGTAACTTAAAAATTTTTGATGTAACAAAATTAGTTAATAATGTTGGTTTTTGATATACCTAATAATATTGTAAAGGTTTCATGAATTACTTAATATTAAAAACATAAGCGGAAAAAACCTTCGCATTTTAATCTCGACCTACATAAACTTGTAAATAAGTTTTATACTAATAATTATTGTAAAAACAACTTAAATATGTTGGGTGTTGATTATTCATTCACTTATATGTTGAACTGACGTAGGTACATAACATCTACATTCTACTGTCTACACTGCAGTGCGTATACATACATAATTATATACTAATGTATACGTTCAAACAACATAATAATATAAGCCTACAGGTAACACAAAGAGCAACCTGTAACACGTATATTGTGCAAATTCGAGGTCAGTCGTTTGAGCGGCCAGCGCTCACTAGTTAAACCGGTACTGTGACTCACGGCAGTAGACGTGGGTTAAATGACCGACTACAGCAGCTTTAAAAGAATACTTCTCAATCATAAAAATAACCTTCTATACAAATAAGATTCAAAAATAAATAAATCCAAATTCAAGCCGCGAGTGGGGAAAATCAATAGTAGCGAAAGTGGTTTTGTGAGCTGGCCACACCGGGCCGCTTCGCCAATCGCCGCACCCGTCAGTGTGCATCCGGCCGGCATGTGGGTTAAAGTGTGTGCGTGTGTGGTGCTCGTTCTCGGGCTGAGCCATGGCTTCCTCGACGACGCCGTGGAGGTCATCAAGCTCGGGAAGGAGATTGGTGAAGACGTGTTAGCCTCGTGGGAGATATTCGGGAAGGGGTACAATGTGACGGGCGGGGTGGCCCTGCCGTTTGGCGAACGGCGGCGGGAGCGCGCGGTGCTGGCGCGGCTGGCGCAAATCACGTCGGCCATACAGCGTGTTGAGTCCGAGCTGGTGAACACCAGAAGTCTGTCGCTGCTGCTGGCGAGCGCCGGCCGGGGTACTCGTCTCGAGCTGCGCCTGCTGGAGGCGTCTGATCTCCTGGCGCGGGTGGGCGCAGCGGAGGCGCAGATGCGCGAGTACGTGCGCTACCAGGAGCAGCTGGAGCGCAGCACGCTGGAGTCGTTCGCGCTGTGGTGCGTCTCGCCGGATCGCGGTGCGCTACCGGGCCTCGTCGAGCGCATCCATGCGCTGGTCGCGCCTCCCACGCACGCCTTCCTCGATAAGGGCATCTTGGCGCTAGCGGTCGACAGTCTACAGGTAAACAGCTGTGCATAGTATCTTCTTTGCTGAACAATCATTTGCGTGATGGCCTTGAAATTCAACGGTTTAACGTCACGAACAATAAGTTGCAAAAAACTATAATCGCCATCATTCATTCTCATTGAACGTGGAGGTAGGGTGAAAAGTTCGTTTTAAGGCAGGACTGGGATTTCAATGGTATGATTGATGCGAATTCTTGGTAAGTAAATTTTAATCTCCTTAGGTTTTTATTCAAATCGATCAACAGCTCTTTTTAACAATATTAAATGTAGCCTATATATCCTGACAAATAACAAGTTAATAACTGCTAATAACTAATACTTAAGTAATAACTAATTACTATAGGTTACATATTTTTATATTATACTAGCTGTCCCGGCAAACATTGCTTTGCCATAATATTATAAAGTATTTCGCTCATATTATTTTATTGAAGTGACTAAATAAATATGTCGCCATGGTAACCTCGATCACAAACAATGGCCGCTGTCCGTCTCAGTTTCTAATAATTTACTATTATTTATTCAACAAATGCACTTATCAATATATAAAGTACCCAGTAGCCGATTCTCAGACCTACTGAATATGCATATAAAATTTGGTAAAAATCTGTAAAGCCGTTTCGGAGGAGTTCGTGGACTAACATTGTGACACGAGAATTTTATATATAAGATTACTGATTACTAATTAGTAATTAGACTAATTATGTATTAGTATTTACCCTGCATCATTTTTCAACCTTTTTTAATGATACGACCCCTGCAACAGCTGCAGCTTCACGACCCTGCAGGGGGTCGCGACCCACAGGTTGAAAAACACTGCCCTACAGACTGGGTCGATTTCCCAGAAGCGACGTTATCAAATACCTAGTTAGGTGCTACCAACTTGCGACATGAGAACGAGATCACATTACACACAGCTACAGTCAACAAAATCTATGTATCAACAACACTATATTGTTCAACACGCAAACATCAAGGGAATCCGTACTAATATTTTAAACGAGTCAGTGTGTCTGTCTGTTACCTCGTCGCGCCCAAACCGCTGAATTGATTTTGCTGGGTATAGAGATACTTTGAGCAGCTTTGAGTCCCGGGAAAGGACATAGGATACTTTTTATCCGGGAAAAATGTACGGTTCCCGGGCGATAAACGAATTTTGGCGTAACGGAGTTGCAGGCGTCATCCAGAACTTAATTATAAGCGACAATAAGACAAGAATAAAACCATGTTGCTGTCTTAAATACATTAGAGAAGGCATTTTACTGTCAAATGGTGCTGCTAAAACAATATGACAGAATGACAGAGGAGAGGCAGTTAGGAATTAGTCTCATTTGTTAACTAAAATGCTGTAAGAGAAGGATTATAATGCTTCGATCGCAGATTCTTGGAAATCTTTTGTTATTATATTGTTGTCGCGATCACCGGTGCTCTTATGGGGCTTGATGGGTTAAAACAATTCCTCAGATAATATTGTGATGTTAGTGAGTCTGGAATCTGGATATCGTTTCAATTTATCATCTATCTCTCTTCTCATTAACTTCCGCACTTATCACTTTGATAAGCACTGATAACAGCTACACCACTACTAACTCATTGACATTTGATACGGTCTAGCTAACTACATAATGAATAATGCACTTATCAATTATGATAATTGATAACTTAATGACAGTAATTTAATTGAATTGGTTAATAATTAATTGTATTATAACAGTATTAGACATATTATTACATTCTAGAAAAACGTTTTAATTTTACTATATGGGTATTTAAAGTCTCAATTTTAACATTAAATTAGTGATTAATCATTTATGGTTCAAAGTTAAAGAGTAAAAAAATAATACAATAGTAACAAAGTTAAATGTAATTATATTTTAAAGTGCAATAATTATTTTCATATTTTCACGAATATGAGTGACATAATGCAACGTTTACTGTAATTCTTCTACATTTCCAGCAATAAAAGTGACATAATGCAGGTTTATTGATTCCGTACGTGCGCGTACGCAAACTGCGCACGCCAGCGAGCGTACGTGCCCGCAGATGTTTCCCGTTATCATTGCAAGTGATATCTACTTCTTTATTAGGGTTCGATATGCATAATTTGTTTGTAACCGCAATTTCTTAAATTAAAGATACTTAATGATAATCGATCCTCAGACCAATAAAAATATTGGTCTGAGCCTCGATCGTGGGAATCGCAGACATAATAGATTTTCAATTGTTATGCTACAGCCGGGTGCCGATTGGGGGATATGGGTTAATTAAAATAGTATTTACAAAATATTCGGTCGGACACCTTTTGACAGGCAAAGACCACATAGTGACAAAATATAACTAAAGGCACATTTAAAACGTGGATGAGATAATATGCTACGGCAATTATTATTGGCCTCTCAACCACATCTTAGGGTCTACACAGACGGACCGCATTTCAACTGCAATCCAACCGCAAATTGCAGTTCAAGTGCAGTTTGAATGCAGTTGACACGACTGCAATAGAACTGCAAACCAAACAGTTCACATGACTGCACGCCAACTGCAACTGAACTCCAATCCGACTGCGCGTTTGGCAGTTCTATTGCAGTCGTGTCAACTGCATTCAAACTGCACTTGAACTGCAATTTGCGGTTGGATTGCAGTATCTATTTTATAGAATCTTTATTATAGAAAACTGTCCTAAAGATCTGTGATTAGGGCCAGAATATACCTACCGAGTGGCGAGACAGTGCCCTCGGCCGAGCACGTCGTCGAAAAATCCACAGCCGAACATAATATAACCTCCTCGTTTTTCGGAAGTCGGTTAATAAAACACACTGTCTAGCCCAGTGGCCCCCAACCTTTTTTTCATGCGGGCCACAAACATGTTTTGGTCTTGGTGTCGCGGGTCGCAACAAACATTTTTTAGGGTTAAAAAATAACATTCTTGAAAATTAACGATTTAAAAGTGGAAAAAATTTAACGACTGTCACGTTACACGTAGACTACGTTATTTTGCCGGTGGGCATGAATTTTAAAACATCACGCGGGCCACAAATAAAGCCGCGGGTTGGGGATAGCGGGTCTAGCCAAGAGCTGCACTGGCTTGTATCAATTTTGGTATGCGCGTGATACTGATATTGACAGGCGACCGTTATGTCATGAACTCATGACTCATGGCTCATATTTCGTGAAGTTGGTGTCGTCCGTATTCGTAACTCGTAAGCAATTGCCCTCTTCCCTTTTATTTTAATTTTGACACCGGGGTTTGACCCCGAGGGCCTAACCCCAGTTTGGGGTCGATGTGCAGGGGCGTTAAAGTTTATGATTGCATTTATTGATACACTAAGGGAGTTTTAAATGAGAAAACAAAAACTAATATTAGTTGTTACAGAATTGAAAAGTTTATATTTTAAATGCGGGTCACCAATTTAGTATTGCTAAGGGGTTTTTAAAAAGTTAATTACATAGTTAAAAACATGTTAATTAATATAGCACATTAATAACTCGATCATGGGAATCGCTGACACAATATATTTTCAATTGTTATGCGGCAGCCGGTGCCACAGCTAATAGGGATTGATGGGTTAATCTAAGTTACATATAAGTAAATAATTATTGTAAAAGTTGAACAAAAGCCTTTGCTAGTTTATTAGCAGTGAACACTATTACACTCCTAATTTTAGGGAATTTAAAAACCTTGCTAAATTAAGAGTGTACACTGTACACTTGTACAGACAAATTAGATATGTACATAATTATAATTGACCGTAAGTATAATACATTTAATTTTTAAGATAATAATTAATAAATAATAATAATATGTAATATTTAATAATTATGTTAATATTATAATAAGTTTATTGATATCATTATCTTTCTTTGGAAATCCAAAAAAAACCGCATTCAAAATTTAGAAAATCTGTAATTATTACAGTATAAATATAAATTATATTTTGCTATAAGGATAAGATGTATGTATATTGGCGTGAGGGTAATATAAGATATTGTCATGGGGGCATGGCAAAACAGTTAGGCTGTCAATGAAGAGATTATCTCTTCACGCCCAAGTCCCAACTACTGAACCGATTTTGCTGAGATATTTTTTGAGTCCCGGGATAGGACATAGGATACTTTTTATCCCCGAAAAATGTACGGTTTCCGCGCGAGGAATGAATGAATTTTGGCGCAACGGAGATGCGGGCGTCATAAAAGAAAAAAAAAAGCTCACAAATCACGTTGGGGCCCCTGTAACACGGGGCCCGTATAATTGATACGGCGGTAGCTACGCCCCTGCTCGACATCAAGCAGTAACTATACTAACTTTTACTTCCCAAAGGTAAATAAGAAGGTTACAAAATTACAATATCTACGAGTATCAAACATCCATACAATCAAACTCACATTAATTAGTTTCAAAATGCACTCGTATTCAGCTCATCAGCTGAGTCGAGGCGGGAGTCGAACTATAATTTTGAGCATTGCAATGTCAACCGTATACCGTGGTGATAAGGTTAAAAGTCGCCGCATGTTAGAGTTGCGAAGTTACCTAACTATAATATAAACATACGGGTGAACTAGTGATGCGATAAGATGCTTATCGATAAAATTGTTTTTGCGTAACGAATCTGTTTTTAACGGTCACGGTATAAAAATTTAAGATATTTTAAATGGTATAAAAATAAGTGCCGATTTCACCAAATTAGGTAAGGCACTGTTAAAGTATTGGTAGATATTACTGTATTGTTGTAACTTATAAGTTTTTTTTTAACTCCTTTCTCGTATAACAGAAAGGTATAATTTTAAAGGTATACTACTAATGAACGTAAACACTATTGACATCCTGCAATTCAAAGATCGATAATTCCAAGCGGATTCTATTGTGGTTGTTCACAACAACAATTAAGTTACTTTGATATAATATCACATAATATTATGCCATTGTCGATAAACGTAGACAGAACCGGCAAAATTATTCTAAATGAGCATAATAAGTTTTATGCATCGAAAATGTTTGAAAAATTACACAAAAATATTTTGAGAGAAACCGTATTTGGTTCGAGTTTGAAGGAGGCGTATAAACAATAAACATCGACTGTCGACAGCTCCCCAGCCCATCACTAGCGAGTTACTGAACCGGGCGGCGCGCGGCGGGGGAGCCAGTGTTTGTTCGGCCTCGGTATGGGCCGCACGCGTATCACGATACTCAGCGCGCTGGCGCTGCTGACGGCCGCCGCCGCCAGCGTCAGCCAGGTGGACAACCTGCGGAACACCTTCTACACCCTCGAGCACGAGGCCTACCGAAACATTTCCGACCCAAACTGGGCCCCGGGGCTGGGAGATGTGGCGCTAACAAAGGTCTTTGTGGCGTTCGACGCGCGGCTGCAGGCGCTGCCGCGGCCCCGCAGGATCGACACCAGGAACTTCCTCTGGAGGAAGGTCGTGGAGCATCTGCAGGCGATTGATGGGTTCTACGATCACTTCGTCAAGTTCATGGCGCGTCAGGTGGTGCCGGGGGCGAAGCCGTCGCCGACGCGGGAGTGGTACGACCTGGCGGAGGCCAGCATCGGCGAAGGAGTCTCCGTGAGGCTGTTGGTGGAAAAACTGGCCGAGCTCATGGAGCACGGTGACCTGTTTCGGTCCACACTCCAGGTAAAACCACGCGCTAGGTGGAAAGTGTATCTTCAATACGTTTACTTAGTGTGCCGACTAACGAGTTATTTCCCAGGAAATTCGTCTTTAGGACCCAATCTTATTGGCATAGATAGTGAAATTAGTATCTGTGAGATAGTGAACAATTTTCCTGGTTATCTAGTGACTGTCGTGTAGAAACTAGAAAGTGAATCCCTGTGAGTTAACGCTGATCACGTACTGCCGTGTTGCTGTCACGTTATAATCGGCGCGAGGACGGGGTTTAAGTCACAGAGATTGTGCGACGCCCGATGACCTATTGAACTGATTATACGCAGATTCTTTTGTAAACAACACTATTTATACGCCGCAAATGTTTTGAACCACTTCAGATCTTAGCATTCGTTTAGTACCAACCCAAAACTTGGGCACAGAATATATTAAATTATATTACTAGTACCAAACTTGGGGTCATTGAAGTAAACTGAAGCGAATTCGGAATTTCACTAACGCGAACGCCATGACAACATTCTCATGCCCAAGAACCCATCAAGCCCCGTAACGAGCACCGGTGAATATTTGAGATGAGAATTAATACGAAGACCGAGAGAGTTAACGTGATATTCAATACGCGATTAACTTACAGACATAAAATTCTGCCTTGAGCAGTGTTTCATCAATTTTAATTGACACTCAAACTTGCATAAACACAATTAATTAAGTTTAATTCGTCACCTGAGCGATTGCACGCTTCCGTTCCACATAAAGTATAAACCCGTCTCAAACAAAGACCTTCAGTAACTCTAACCGACTTCCCAAAGGTTGTTAACATTATTCCTGACTCATTTGATACCCGATTCGGACGGATATAACAATGCCCTCTACGAGAGGGGAACACAACACTAAACTGAGAGGTGAAACCAAACACAATGACTGTTCGGATTATTTGATGCCTTTGCCTTTCCATACTAATATTATAAAATCGATAATGTTTCTGTCTGTCTTGCCTCTTCACGCCCAAACTGCTCCACCGATTTTCCTGAAATATGGTATATTGAGTCCCGGGAAAGGACATAAATACTTTTTATACCGGAAAAATATACGGTTCCCGTTTTTATCCGTTTCTGCAAACGCAATCGCTTGTTAATCCAAATAACATGCAACTCTGTTATTGCGTTTATTATAACCCAATTAAGCTGATTATGCAACCGAACGTTTGAATGAAGCCGAATAAGTGTTTCATCGATTACGGGCATGCCCTTCACACATAACAATTTACATAGTATCGACTGAACCAATGATATGTTTCACTTTGAGTCCTGGGAAAGGACATAAAAAATATTTAAAAAAAAAAGTTTGGTTCCCGTGCAAGAAACGATCAAAGTTGCCAGCAATATCTAGCTTTCCACTAGGAAACTATTAATGCAACAGACAACGAGACATACTGAAATCAGTTGTAATGTAACCTTGACATAGAAACCAAGATTAACTTGCAGTACCGTCTCGCCCGTTCGCTGGCAGGTCATAAACAATATGACAGTCATGTAAACAGTAAACACATCCAGACGACAATATAAATACATACAGTAGTACAATCCAATGATCTAAACTCTAAAGTCTAAACTCAAGAGATAATTTCGACGCAAGCGCGACACTGAAATGTTTAATGTTTTTCTACGAAATCGGGCGGTCAGTTATGAAAATAATGTACCGTACTTTATAATACCGTATATCCATAATATTATACAACATACAAAGACAAAGATGTTACAGTTACTTGCGATACAGTATGACTAACTTTTAATTATAATTTTACCTGGAACATGTTATTTACAGTTATAGAATAATAATAAGAATAAGAAAAGTTTATTTTGCACATCACACAACAAAATATTTACAAAGGACGAAAGAACACAGAACAATTAACATTTTAACATTATGTTGTGTGATATCACAAAAATGGTTAGATAATGGTTAGATAGTTAGATAATGTTTATGTTAATTTGTTCTTTACTTCCGTATAACGGACAATTTGCAAATCGAGGTAATTTAAAATCGTCCGTCATTGTTTTAACTCTGTTTACTTCAGGAAAGTTATTAAATTCGTTCTAAATCTAATCACAACCGTAAAAAACCTAACACCAAATTCTTTACCAGTAAAGCCGTGTCAACAAAAACCTTTACCAAGTACTCGAATATCAAATATTATCAATAAACCGCACATTATCCGGTGTGTTTCCCGCGCACGATAATAGACCGCATCCGGCGCATGACGGCAGCTGGTCGGGCTGCGCATGCGCACGTGCGGAATAAACAACGTAGTCAAGGAAACCCCATAGAAAAACATCCCATCCATACTAATATTTTGTGTGAATATTTCAACGAAAGGCAAATGTTTTATGCGCCTGCGACGGTTAATAACTTTGTTCTGCCCTCTAATGACAAAATAATCTATGATCTACTGTATATTACTTGTACAATGGTAGTACGTTACGCATAGAATAAAAAAATGACAAGGAAGCGGCAGACTACATTCTAGAACGACGTGCAACAAACTAAATGAGTCTAAGTTTATAAATGGACTTAGACCGGTTAAACCTAAGTTCCTACCATAATATTATACCAAATGAGGACCATTCTATAATGTCTATGGACGCATCACACCACGTCAGTCTGGCCCCGTGGTAAGTACCTAAAGGACTTGTGTTACGGGTACCAGACAACATTCTAAAAGTATTATAGAATAATCCATTTAGAAGTGAGATATTTTAGATTTCGATTTGTGTATATCCTAAGGACCAAACGCATCCTCAATAGAGATGCTCCTCACCTATCCTTTACATCAATCACAACAGATCCATTTGGGTCACAGTGACGTCATGGCTCTAAACACTCTCTCTTTCCATTCTAGCACGAGCAAGCCGACCTCTGCGAGCTGCAGCTCTCCCCACACCAGGTTGTGTACGACATGTACAACACCATCGCGCTAGCAGAGATCAAGGCGTACGCTATGATGCAGTTCTCTTGGATGCTGCTCAGGGTCTACGCTAGAGGTAAGGGATCTATATCTTACAAACCACCATGTTTCAAGAGTTTTTGTTAGTAATTATCTTGTTTGAAAATACAAGGCTATCGCCCGTGAAAGCAATTGCCCAATTGGTATCAATAATATTAATTAGCTTGATTTGAGAATTTTGTTGGTTGACCGTAACAGGTGCTATTAACCATTCTTACGAGCTTAGTCAGCCTAATGCCTAAGTATGCCATCATTTTAGAATTTGTGGAATGAAGAAAGAATGTGCCAATAAGAGACACTATAAAGTGAGTATGCACTTCGTCACCATCCTTAATGAAGTGCAATTAAGAGAATGGCTTCAATGTTCAACAATTAACAGCACACTATAATTCACACGAGCTCATTTCAGAAAATTCTCAACAAAATATACAACAATAAAGCACTTCCATTTACAGAAAACCTCATCTTTGAAATTTCAGGCAACTACTCTCAAGAAGCCAACCTAACGCGTAAGAGGTACGCGGAGAGAACTGCTCGAACTGCCGCCTTGGCCCGTTCAGCTCTGACCATAGCCAGGAGAGACGTGTACCGGTGCAACCCAGACAACCATGTAGCTGGTAAGTTACACGAGGCCAGATAACCCTGAAAACTGCTTATTTGAATTAGCTCAGCTTGTTTCACGCCTGACAAGTATATAAGTGATAGCCTGGCAAAAAAGACAGTATTAAAATATGAGAACATAAGTTCGTGGCATCTGACATATAGTTTAACAAGACAAAGATTTAATTCAGCGGCGCTTGGTGGGAGGAGGATAGTGGCGAACCACGAAACCACTAACTGCCATCAGAGGCGCATCGTGTGAGTCGAATTTTCCCCTACCGGCAATAGAAATATCGAAAACCATTATGGTATCCAGAAACAGAACCATAAGTTAACCATAACCGGCACCTTTCTCACACCCTATCTCTTTCTCTAATTCTCAGGTGAGACGTTCGCCGAAGTGACCCGTCTCCTGCAGGGCTACATCGAGAACGAAGTGGATCTAAACGGGGATGGGACGTGCAAGGAGAACTGCCCCTACTACACTGTAGCGGCCAGCCACAGCTGCTACGACCGGGGCGGCTACTGCAACGTCCAGCGGCGCTGCTCGGGCCGCATAGTCAACTGCCAGTTCATAGACTCTGACATGTGGGTCTGCCCTGCCGTGAGTGATTTCTTTGATAGACACATTGCCATGTCTATAATTAAGACATGTTGCAATGACAGGATATCCTTAAGAAATGAAAGATATTGGAATGGACAATCCATACTGCCATACTAATATTATAAATGCGAAAGTGTGTCTGTCTGTCTGTCTGTCTGTCTGTTACCTCTTCACGCCCAAACCACTGAACCGATTTTGCTGAAATTTGGTATGGAGATACTTTGAGTTCCGGGAAAGGACATAGGCTACTTTTTATACCGGAAAAATGTACGGTTCCCGCGCGATAAACGAGTTTTGGCGCAACTAGTAAGAAATAAGAGATTCTAGAAGTTCCAGTATATTAGACAACGGTTCGAAGAATCCTGTATGTAGAATTGATATTATACAATGGGCATTGTCCAAAAAAAATCACATGTACTTTTTATTTTTTTTTCGTTAAAATAGGGTATTTTAAGAATATAAATTAAATACTTTTGAAATTCATTGGCTAGTTTTTTCTCAATAAATTTTTAAAGTTTCGCTCTGACGTCATCATCGGCGGACAATTGACCTCTGTAGTATGTTTTTTTTCCTTTCAATCTTATTTGTAATGGCTGGTTCGTCTAATGCACAGATTTCTGTGGTCTAATGCAAGTTATCATTATGTGAAAGCTGATACGAGAAGCTTACCAAAAGTTCGAAACGTAATGTTGGTCGAATTTATTGCTAATTTAACGCCATTAAAGGTCAAACTAAGGTTAAACATATTTGTTCAAAAATATAAGTAACTAATAGGTATTTTTTTCGTTTATATACAGAAAAACGATCACTGACCTTATTCCTCGAAATGTTTTTGTAATGAGCAAAATTTAAAAAAAATGGACAATCCCCATTGTTTACATTTGTTGTCGCATGCACGTATGCTAAATCAGCTTTTGCAGTTAGTAAATATTGTAAATCATCTCCTAATTTACATATTTAATGAACTAAATAACTTGATAATGACGCATGTAAATAAAACGTGAGCAAAAGAGATAACATATTATATAGGTTTTAGCAATTAAACAGAGTTGTAGATTAAACTAGTGTTCTACAAGAATTTGAAATTTAAATATTTTTTTTTAATTTCAGAGCCGAAACAGTAACCGCAGATACGAGTTCATAGAATACGAAAACGGCCGCGTCCTCGGCAAACCGGGACAGTGTAGGCTGGGTACCACAAAGGTAATAAAAAACTACTCGAATTGGCAAAAAAAGAAAACGTAAAGAAATGTTTTAAAAACACAAACATTTTGAAAGAATGTTCGGCTGAATTCTTGAAATGATGACCAAGATGTTCTTTCAATTGCAGCTTAACCTAATAGCATTCACGTAGGCGTAGGTTATTTAACAAACACACACAAAAGTATGTCACATTTGGGGCCAAGTGTAAACACGGGCCGTACCACGAAAGCGTTATGAGACTCAAATAATCGTACGAGAATGCCGCGTCCTACTCTAACAAACGTGAAATGACGTTGTTAGAGTAGGACGCGGCATTCTCATTCGATTGTTTGAGGCTCAAAACGGTTTCGTAGTAGGCCTACAGGTGTAACAATGTGAGGTGCGCAGGTGGACTCCTGGTGGCGCTGGTTATTCTGGCACTGCTCCTACTGCATGTGCCTATGCGACGAGCCCGGCCCGACCTCCGACCGCTACTTCAGCCTATGGTCCTCCACCTCTGACGTCAAGAACAACAAGTCAGTGTCCCCAATTCGGGACACTCACACATGTTTAGAGAATGCCGGATTGCCTGGTTAGGGCACCGATGTAGGATTCTACATCTTCTATATCCAAATTTTTCATAAAAAATACACCCTACTCCTTTTGAGTATCGTCGCGGACAAGCTAACGATCTTTCTGAGATCATATCGAAGGGTTTTCGTGGCTGCCGCTGTCGATCCTGGTGTTAACTTTACAGGATAGGAGCGGTTACAATGTGTAGTAACCTAATGCCGATCAAAAAAAAAAATAGAGCCAATTCTCAGTGTCAAAAGATTTTAACCATCATAACATCCAACTTAATACAATATTCTCTCCAAAGGTCGACTCGTGGTGGAGAATCGTATACCATTGCTCGTACTGTTTCTGCCTTTGTGAGGAGACGGTGGGGCACGAGAGGACCTTCAGCCTGAGGGAAGCGGGGGCTGACATTGACAACAACAAGTCAGTTTAACCGTCCACAGCTGAGGGAGCGGAGCTTAAATGTGCTTGGGATTCTTAAACCGGGTTCAACTTTAACAGGGCTTTTTGGGCTTCTAAAGTTTATTTTGGTGCTAAATTATGATTAACAGGGAGTACAAAAAATATTGCAATGCTTAGATGGGTATTTTTAGCTTTATTTACTTTGTAATGGGCTTTAACCAGGGTTATATTATGACTAAATCAAGGCAGTTTCTAACATTTGTGGGTGTTTATAACTTCAGTGCGTCAAACCTATCTGACTTATGAATAATCTAATTGGTTCTTACATAATATTATTATTACATAGTCTTGTCATGTTTTAGAATTTCAAATCATCACATAAGTCAGTCAGTCAGGTTTTGCCACTGCTAAGTTTAGTTTAAGTTTAGTTTATATCTTAATTTGTTTAAAATTGGTGACTCAATTTTTACTCTTATTGCTTTTTATAAATTAATACGGGTATTATATCATTTGAAGAGAGCAATGATGCCCGTGGCATCATAGATATTTTGCATGTGACTTTACACGCATAGACAGTAAATTGTAATTAAAATAGAAAAAAAAATATGATTATTTTAAAAGGTATGTACACTAACCCTGTATCCCAGGGTTGTCGCCTCCACAAAATTTAAACTTTCTGCTCTCCATCCAGGGTCGTAACTGGCGTACGTCTGGTGAAGCACGGCCAGGTGTTCCACCTGCAGGTGAGCGAGGGCCACCTGGGGCCGCGGGGCAACGTGACCCCCGGCGGCTGGGTGCCGGTGCAGCGGTTCGAGATCACCGACAAGGGGGTGAGGGAAGGCGAGGACTACCACACGCTGACGTACGAGCGACGAGCCATCGATCTGGATGAGCTGGAGGCGCCTGTGGGCCGCGTGCTCACGGGAGTCAGGTGAGCAGATCTTAAGCAATTATTATAAACGTCAGCGAAGAAGGAATCATGTATTAAGTTTACCAAAAAAAAATCGAGTTATGTGAATGGACGCTAAGGATAACAGTCAACAATCGCCAGCCCATAGCCTTAATACCCAAGAACTTAGGTTTGACATCTGCATCGCAGAAAGAGAGTTACTATTTTAAATCCTCTAACAAAGCTTCTAGTACAACGACCAAATATTTTGAAGAATAATGACGATTAAAGATGACTCAAACTTCATCCGTAGAAAATATCAAAATTCTTCTACACTAATTCTACTACACTATAGATAACGACGTTAATTATTATCTTGTGATGATGGCAATTGCTGACACGACGTTAATCATCTTGTGACGTTTCTGATATTTCCAGGTTCCGTATGATCGGCGCCCACCTGCACTTCGAGATCCGCGCGACGATGTTTAACTACACCACCGGCCGCCTCGCGCCGCAGCACAGCGAGTGGATATCCAACGACAACACAGACGCTGGCGACAAACCACGGTATGAATAACTATGACAGTATTTCTAGGCTCTGCTAAAGGCAACAAAGTAAGATTTAAGAGTAAGCTGTCAATAATAGATAAATTTAAGGACTTTTGCAGTGTTTCTGAGCTCTTCTAGATGCAACAGCGACGAAGACATTTCTGTCGTGAACACTAGTTGACAGTTGTAATCCTGATATTTGTTAAACAATAACGTCAGATTAAAGAATCTCAAAATTCTTCAAAAATGTAGTCCATACAAACAGTACGATAGAGATATTGACTCGCATTTCGACGACCTCTGTGGCTCAATTGGTTGAGTGTGTGGCAGCTCAAGCCGGGGGTCGCGGGTTCGAATCCCGCCGACGGAACAAAAAGTATTCATTGTTCCCGGGTCTGGACGTTGTATTAAATATGTGTATGATATAATAAAAATCTTAAATATATGTATAGTATAAATATAAAAAATATAAAAATATAAAAAGAAGTATTAAATATATATTCCCAGTGTCTGGTACCTGTAAGTTGTAACACAAATCCTTTGGGTACTTAGCACGAGGCCAGACTGACGTGGTGTGTGTCCAATAGATATTTTACGCAACAAATTTCAAATCGTCAACATACAAAACGAAAGTAGGTAAATATATCTGTTATAACAACTGATATTAAATCTGCTACAACGACTTTTCAGTATAAAGCTCGAGCTCATCCGTCCGGACATACCGACGCGCGGCAACGTGCCGCTACAGATAGACTCAGCGCACGACCAGTTCGTGGAGTTTACACATAGCGACCTGGACGCTGATGCTGCACAGAGCACCGTGCCGTTCTTGGACGTACAGCCCGTGCAGCCGGCGAGAGGTGAGTGACGTCCGGACATACCGACGCGCGGCAACGTGCCGCTACAGATAGACTCAGCGCACGACCAGTTCGTGGAGTTCACACATAGCGACCTGGACGCTGATGCTGCACAGAGCACCGTGCCGTTCTTGGACGTACAGCCCGTGCAGCCGGCGAGAGGTGAGTGACGTCCGGACATACCGACGCGCGGCAACGTGCCGCTACAGATAGACTCAGCGCACGACCAGTTCGTGGAGTTCACACATAGCGACCTGGACGCTGATGCTGCACAGAGCACCGTGCCGTTCTTGGACGTACAGCCCGTGCAGCCGGCGAGAGGTGAGTGACGTCCGGACATACCGACGCGCGGCAACGTGCCGCTACAGATAGACTCAGCGCACGACCAGTTCGTGGAGTTCACACATAGCGACCTGGACGCTGATGCTGCACAGTGCACCGTGCCGTTCTTGGACGTACAGCCCGTGCAGCCGGCGAGAGGTGAGTGACGTCCGGACATACCGACGCGCGGCAACGTGCCGCTACAGATAGACTCAGCGCACGACCAGTTCGTGGAGTTCACACATAGCGACCTGGACGCTGATGCTGCACAGAGCACCGTGCCGTTCTTGGACGTACAGCCCGTGCAGCCGGCGAGAGGTGAGTGACGTCCGGACATACCGACGCGCGGCAACGTGCCGCTACAGATAGACTCAGCGCACGACCAGTTCGTGGAGTTCACACATAGCGACCTGGACATACAACCCGTGCAGCCGGCGAGAGGTGAGTTAATAATAATAACTCCCACATCGGTTTCGGTGACGGTGGCTGGTTTCATTGAAAACCGGGCCAGGTACGCAGGAATAATTTTTATAGTGCCCAAGTGTGTGCGTAGAACTCAATAACACTCTCAATTCCTTTACTCTCATAACCCAGTGGGACGGACGACCGACACGACTGGAGAGGTGAGTTAATAGTTGATACAGTAGGTTAAGGGGTTATGATGTTGGTTGTATCCTCGTTGGATGCAGAGGAGAGATGAGTATGTGTGTGATGCGAATGGACATATAAATAATATATAAAAAAGTTGTGTTAGTTACGCCACTTATAACTCAAGAAAGGATGAACCGATTTGGCTGAAAATTGGTGGAGAGGTATCTTAGAACCAGGAATAGGACATAGGATACATTTTGTCCCGGAAAAATGTACGGTTACTGCACAATATACTTTTATGATTTGCGCGTAAACTATTCAATCGATTTTGATGAATTTTGGTATGGAGATACTTTGAGTCTCGGGAAAGGACAAGGGATACTTTTGGTCCCGGAAAATGTACGGTTCCCGCACAATAAACTTTTATGATTTTCGCCTAAACTCTTCAATCTATTTTGATGAAAATTGGAATGGAGATACTTTAAGTCTCGGGAAAGGACAAGGGATACTTTTTGTTCTGGAAAATGTACGGTTCCTGCACAATAAACTTTTATGATTTTCGCCTAAACTATTCAGTCTATTTTTATTAAATTTGGTATGGAGATACTTTGAGTCTCAGGAAAGGACAAGGGATACTTTTTGTCCCAGAAAATGTACAGTTCCTGCACAATAAACTTTTATGATTTTCGCTTATACTATTTAATCTATTTTGATGGGCATGGAGATACTAATTTTAATCTATTGTTTTCTTAATTATACCAATTCGAATTAAATAATCATCGTTCAGACAGGACAACGTCTGTCGGGTCAGCTAGTTTGAGATAAATGCCATGTAGGTTAAGATCAGATAAGTAAGTTAAGTAACTTAAAATGGATCAATCAACACCAAGTAACAACTAAGTGCGAATACAATTGGAGACTAATTAGGTTATTGATACACTGCAGTGACCCAAGGCTTGATACTGTTTAAATTTCTTAACCGATATTAAAAGGAGGTTATATCCTATGTGTTTTTTAATATTTTTAAGCCTTTTAATGTCGTAAAAGTTACTACCTAATTGTAGTTTTATATTTAATCTTACAAAATGTTAATGATTGAGATTGAAATAACCAGTTATTATTAACTTAAATAAATATAATATGCTAGCTGTCCCGGCAAACGTTTCTTTGCCATCTATTCTATACATATTATAAAACAAAGTCGCTTTTTTCCCTCATGTCCCTTTGTTCCCTTTAATCTTTAAAACTACGCAACGGATTTTGATGATTCTTTCAGTGTTAGATATATTATAGCCCATTTATCGAGGAAGGTTATAGGCTATATTTTATCACGCTAAGACTAATAGGAGCGAAGAAATAGAGGAAAATGTGGAAAAAACGGGGAAAGTTATTTGAAAGGGCTAACTTGAACGCGCTAATCTCAGGAACTACTTGGTCCGACTTGAAAAATTCTTTCAGTGTTAGATAGCCCATTTATTGAGGAAGGATATAGGTTACTTTTTATCACGCTAAGACTAATAGGAGAATGTGGTAAAAACGGGGGAAATTATTTGAAAGGGAACTACTGGAGCATTTTTTTTGTTATTTGGCACAGATAAGAAGTAGACCACGTGAAGGATCATAGGCTATCGATTTTAATCATTTTTTCAGTGGCTATATATTTTATACCCGTGCGACGCCACACCGTGGCTCGCTAGTATTATATAATCTAGTATATAAGCTAGTAGTATATCGCCCGTATTATTTTATTGAATTAGTGGCAAGTTTGTCACCGTGGCAACGTTCATCGCTATCCCGTGACCCGCGTCGCATAAACAATGGTCGCTCTTTATAGACAAATAATTTGCAATAAAATAAAATTGCGACTATAATTAAAGATCTAAGCTATCCTATCTCTCAAGTTGGAAAAAAGCACACATTTAAAAAAAAAAACAACATTAAAATCGGTTAAGTAGTTTAGGAATCCATCGCGGACAAACATCGTGACAGGAGATTTATATATAAGTAATAGATTATATTATGACGTACTTTGTAACCAACAAATATTTTCAGGCGCGGGCCTACTGACTGGCGCAGGGGTATACCATCGCGGCGCGCTCCATAGCGGCGGCTTCCTCGGCCTCAAGGTGATAAGCTACGACATGACACGGCACATCCGCGCCGACCCACCACCCGCGAAATACGATGATGAGGATGATAAGGAGCCTAACGTACTCCCATCTGACGTGCAGTGAGCGTATCCGCAGTTTGCGTGCGCGCCGTGCGTACGTATACGCAGTTGCGTGTGCGAGTTGCGTGCGCGAAGCTTGGGTGATTGCGCACCGAGTTTAAAATATACGAACATTAAAGTAAGTAGGTTGTCTTGAATAATTATTTGATTGAATTTTAAGTGCTACTCCGATGTGATTTAATTTAAACGGGGTATATACTCATTTAGTGTTAATTACTTTAATATTTTAAAATAAATTTGTAAAATGAAATTGCTTTTTTATTTCGAAACCTAATACCGTTTGAAGACTATTGCATCATTGAAAAGTATTTGGAATGTATAAGTAGTCGAAAGTAGTAGAGTAGTAAAACACAGTACTTAATGTAGACTTCAAATTGATAAAAATAAAATTTGTTGTTCAAAATATTTAAAAATTCCCTGAAACTTCTTGTTTTATCACAAAAACAATAAATTTGAATCTAAAATATATTGTATGTTAATGTTATTGATCGAAGGTGCCTACACAAGTACACATAGTAGCAGCTGGCCGCTAAAAGGATGCCTTATAATTATTAAAAGTAAATAAAGGCAACTGGCAACCGGCATAGCTTACCGCTTTACGTGCAAAGCAGTAATTGCCTATTGCCAGTAGCTACAATGTGTATATTCACCTTGATATAAAAAAGGAACGTTCACTAACCTGTACTCGGAGCGGATGGTAGGCGAGCGCGATGAGGGCGCGCGGCGGCGGCAGCAGGTCGGCGGCGCGCAGGCCCAGCGAGCGCGTCGCGGCGCACAGAAACGCCGCCAGGTACCGGTGCAGCGGGAAGTGGAAGCTGGCGTGCGCGGGCGGGGGCGGGGCGAGCGCGGCGGCGGGCGCGGGGGCGGGGTCGTAGCCCACCGCCCGCAGCCACGCGCGCAGCCGCCGCAGCGCCGCGCACACCACGCCGCGCGCCAGCCCGCCCTGCGCCGGCTCGCTCAGGTGTGCCAGCACCGACCACATCGGGTACGCGGCCGCCTCCAGCTCGCACGAGAACGCCGCGTAGTACGACGACGGCTCGAACTCGATGTGCCCGCCCGTCTCGCGCACGTTCACGTTCATGCCCTGCAGCATCGCGAGGAACTCGAACCACATGTCGACGAGCGCCTCGTCCGCGAGGAACAGCAGCGCGACGCTGCGGTGCGACAGCACGTTGTTGAAGTCGGACACGAGCGGCCAGTAGCAGTGCTCCTTCATGACGCGGCGCGTGCAGTCGATGACGCGGTGCCGGTTGCGGGCGGGGTCGTGGAGGGTGTGGCGCACGAGGATCTTGCCCATCATGAGCCGGAGGGAGAGCACCATGACGTGGAGGAGGTGGAGCTCGGTGACGCAGCGCAGGGCGAGGGCCTCGTTGGAGAACAGCTGGACGGACATGTGTACGACGCGGTTGGAGAGGGTCTCGGGGTCGGAGGAGCCCTCGAGCACGAGCGGCATGCGGGCGTAGTGCAGCACAAAGGTGCGAGTAAGGTGCTCCTTGTAGTCCTGGTCGGGCAGCATGTTGAGCAGGAAGCACACCACGTTCTGCGGGAACTCGTACTTGAACGTCCAGAACAGGAACTCGTCCAGGAGCGTGTTGTGCGTCAGCCGCGGCGCCAACGCCGGCAGGTCCCGGTATCTGTTATACACAACAACCAGACATTTAGGAAACTCGTACCTATTTATAAATGTCGATAGAAAATAAGTCAACCTGCACAGTATATGAGGGCTACTATTTATGTATCCGGAAATAAAAAAAGAAACAAACATATATCATTTAATATGGTTTTATTGCTTTTGTGTCGATCATCGCGGCGAATATTTTGATATTCGCCGCGATGATCGACACACTTTTGCATACGCTGGAACCAATTTTCATAGCACTTTTTCCATTCTGATTGAGGTATCTCCAAAACGTGCATTTTGAACGCATCAACAGCCTCTTCGCGGCTCGAAAAACGTTGACCACGTAATTTGTTCTTCGCGTATGGAAATAAAAAGAAATCGTTAGGTGCCAAATCAGGGCTGTACGGCGGATGACCAGTCAATTCGATCTTTTGACCCTCCAAAAACTGAGTTGTTTCAGCTGAGGTGTGACAGCTAGCATTGTCGTGATGTAATATGATTCTGCGTTGTCGGTTGTCCTTTCTTATTTCTTCAAAGACTTCTGGTAAACAAATGGTCGTATACCATTCAGAATTAACCGTTTCACGATTCTCTAATGGCACTGTAGCCACATGTCCATTAATTCCAAAAAAACAGGCGACCATTTGCTTCAAAGTACTTTTTGCACGAGTAACTTTTGTTGGTTTCGGCTCATCTTGGAACACCCACACCGTTGACTGTTGTTTAGTTTCGGGGTCATATGCATAGATCCAAGATTCATCACCTGTGTAGATATTATAAACGGCTTTTGACGTACCACGGTTGTATTTTTTTATCATTTTTTTGCACCAATCGACACGAGCCCGTTTTTGATCGATTGTCAAGTTGTGCGGAATCCAACGCGAACATATTTTTTTTACAGCCAAATGTTCGTGTAATATCTTATGTATGCTCGTTATACTTATGCCTAAGGACGCCTCTATCTCGCGATATGTAACATGACGATCACGCATTATTAGTTCCCGCACAGCATCTATATTTTGTGGGACAACAGCTGTTTTTGGGCGACCTTCTTTATTTTCATCTGTGAGCATAGACCGCCCACGATTAAACTCACTGTACCAGTGATAAACAGTGGTTTTTGATGGTGCTTCGTCTCCAAAAGTTGCGGTGAGTTGAATAAAGCACTGTTGTTGATTTAGCCCACGCCGAAAATCGTAGTAAATCATGTTCACGCGTTAAGTCCATGGCAAATGAAGACACGCAATTTTCAAAATGACGCCACAATGGAAAAACAATTGACAGTCACATGAAACAAAATGTATTCTTCAACCAAAGAGTTCTATTTTTAAATGTTGTAATTACTTTTTAAATATTGTTCTTGTAAGTGGCCAGTTCCGGATACATAAATAGCAGCCCTCGTAGCGTAATTAAACTATAATAGTGATGAAACAAAATAACATTCTCATTTCGCTGTTTAATTTAAAGTCGAAGAAGTCATTTACTGTACTTATACTATTAACCATTCAATCCAGTTTTGTCTTATGTTTTAGCGTTACAAAGTCCACATGCCCAAATCTGTCACAGTTAATCATTAATTGAATAGATCGTTCTTTGAGAGGCATGAACTTAAGGCACCGAACGGGACTGGCGCGAGTGCCTCATCAGTCATCACTCATCATTCATCACTCATCAGTGACGAATAACTCACTCGTCGGGCGGCTCTGGGGCGGGGAAGGACTCGATGGCCTTCTCGTACATGTTGTTGGACTCGCACATGTAGTGGCCGTACTCCGTGTCCGGGAACGGCGGCTCCACCAGGTTGCGGTACATCTGGAACAGTTACAGGATAGTATTAACAACTGGGCATACAAACTACACTACATGGTATACTCTAGCTAAGAAGATTTGTTACAAATGTTTAGGGGGCATTTTTTTCACAGTGTTGTATCTGGGAATCAATATCCATACTCGTACTCTGATATTATAAATGTGGAAGTGTCTGCCTGTCTATTACAACTTCACTCCCAAACCTGTGAACTGGTTTTTCTGAAATTTGGTATGGAGATACTTTGAGTTTCGGGAAAGGACATAGGATACTTTTTATTCCTGAAAAATGTACGGTTCCCGCGCGATAAACGAAATTAGGCGAAACGGAGTTCCGAGCGTCATCTATTATTAATTATAAAGAGGAAAAGTTTGTGTTTGCATTGAATATGATCGGAAACTACCAGTAGTTTCCGATCATATCGACCCTGGTGGATTTTGGATAGTGAATCAACTGTAGGGGAGTTACAAAAATGGACATCTGTCTACTTAGCATTTATAGCATGGTTACATCGTTTCGGAGTAACTTCGAGTTATCAAATTTTTTTTATTAAATAAGGGGGCAAACGAGCAAACGGGTCACCTGATGGTAAGCAACTACCGTCGCGGGTCGCCCATGTTTTTTATGTTTATTGTATGATATTAATGTATGATATCATTGCCAGTCAGCTACATACCTGTGGGTTGATGAGCGCCTTGGTCATAGCGCCTCGCATGAGGTCTCCCATGTTGTTGAACTCCATCAGCATCTGCACGTAGCCCTCGCACTCCTGGATCGCCACGCGGTAGTTGTCTGAGCTGGTTAACGTGCTGGAACATAGGAGGACAAAGTTATTAACTTAGTTCAGGGGTTTCCAAACTTATTTTCTCTGGCCCATAGACGACCCTAATTATTGTAAAAAAAAATAAAAATAAAAACTTATTTTCTCTACTGACCACTTTCAGAACAAATTGTGTTACATTTATGTTTAAATTGAAACAAGTGGGGCCGCCCATTGTTTCAATTTAAAATGCATCCAGATGAAATAAATCACGCCCCAAGCCTCTACACAACGCCCATATTTTTTTCTGGGTCCCACACCGCCCCCCTTTAGACGTTCAGCGCCCACAGGGAGGCGTTATCACTCACTTCGGGAAAAACTGACTTAGTTAAAAGCAGCCTCGGATTTATAAATATGCCGTTATAGGCCACCGGAGCAGCAGCGTCCATAAATACTCTATAGATTTCGTACATGGGGCGGCAGAAAAAAAGTGGCCTACTCTAAAAAAAAACATAAATTCGGTACTGGTTGAAAGTGTAAATATGTAGTAGAAGGCTGTTTAGCAATAGAGTACTTCTAGAATCTAGATGGTAGATAAATAATAATTAATAATGTAGGTTTATGGGCAATGGAAGTAGTCGCCTCATAAACAAACAAAGAGTAAGATTTGTTTATGAAACCATTTTCCTGTTTTGTCTTACATTATTTGGGCATACCGCATAGCCATGTGATAGACAGTAATATGGATTAATAAATATGTTTTGACCCGTGTCTTCGTTTACAAATAAGGTAGTGAGTTGTTTATTATGTATTGACAAGTATAACCTAGTTCTTAATTAGGAATAACTTCTATTAGGAATTACTTTATTTCCCAAATAGAATATACTTCGCAAAAAGTCTAATGCGTACATCTTATTCACTCGCGCACAAAACAAGTCAGTCAGTCTGAAATCAATTCAGTCCATCAGTCTGATCCAGACTGAAGGGAGAATGATCGTGTAACCATTTGATTGATGGACTGATTTTTTTATTATCATGTACTATCAGAGAAGTTGATTCCTAGGCAAAGGGCGGACCCTAGGAATTTGGTCGCATTAAGTCAAACTCATCCGATCGATCACAACAGCTAACATTGAATATTGCCATAAGCCGACCAAACGACGTAGGTCTGTCAACTGCCTAGGAATCGATTTCCTCGATGGTACCGTCCGGTCATCATTCTGGCGTGGCGTCAGTCTCAGACGTATGGACTGAACTGATGCCAAACTGACCGTGTAACATATATGTTTTAGATCAAACCATGCAAAGGTCAGTACACACCTGTTCTCACGAAAGTGTTGCAGCAGGCGCAGCACCAGTCGCGGCATCATGGCCTCCGCGACGCACATGAGTTCCGCGGGCGCGGTGCCCGGCCGCGGACACTTGTTGCCGTGGTTGCTGCAGAACCTGGAAATGGCAACCAGAGGGGTTAATTAGAAACCAGTAACAGAGCAAAACCAGCACACGAAAGATTGCTAATTGTTACGCAATACCCAGCGTCTAAGGACAAAAGTCAAAGCAACAAGAGGCGAGAGATTTTCTTTGCCATCACTCACTTTGTTCAATCTACTCGAACCGAAAAAAAACGGATTTCTTATTAATTAGTTATTTGACTATATTAAGGGCCTGTTTCACCACTTCGTGATAAGGTGCCGGATAGGCTTATTTGACAGATTCTCCATACTCTGTCTGTCAAGTTATGTGGTGGATACCTATATCAGAAAGTGGTGAAACAGGCCCTAAAGATTGTTGAAATTGTTTCTGAGAAGTGCTATCTCTTTAGCGAACTTTTTTGTTATTATGTAGCCTTTTGTTTTTAAATTACGTCTTTAATAATACGATATCAAAACAAGTTTCTAATTTTCTATATCTATTCCCATGTTCACACAAATATAATATGGCTATCGGTGAATATACTTTAAAGGCGTTATCCAGTTTAGTAATACAAATTATTTAATTGAATATCTATTCATAAATAACACGAATATGGTGGCAATGCGAACAAGTTATCAAGGTGTCCCACGCTACAAAGTTGTGTGATAAATAGAAGGTTGTGGACAGGACATGGGTATATTTAGTTTCTGTGAAGTTATTTTTCACTTAGATGGTGATTATAGGAAATATATGGGCTTGAAGAGAGACCACATACGAAGATTGCTCATCAGCTAGGACCGGAAATATGGACCTTTTTAAAAATGAACCTTATACACCAACATCACTCGTAAATGTTTACTCCTAGAGGTCCGCTAAAGTCGTCATTATAGTCTTGTTGATGATCGATGACAGGGATGGGAAAAATGGTCATGTCCATTTTCCTAAGCATGTAGATAAAGAATATAGCCGGCAAGTGGCAATGCACCTGCACTCTTCTGATGTTGCCAAAGCCCTGGTCGACGGAGAACGGTAGTTGCTTTCCATCAGATTTGCTCGTTTGCCCCCTAATTTTGTAAAAAAAAATCCACGCAAAATGCCTGGACGTTTCCAAATTTTTTGGAATTCACTGAAAAAAATTGCTATCATCATGATCCGCATGGCCTTGTGTACATTCGCAACGCTTCCTGACGTATACGCTCGGAGTGCGGCCAAGTCGGTGTTCGGCGTGGGCGGATGACGTCATACCGCGGCACCGGTGCCGCGGTGGGCGACGCGTAAATGGACATTAATCGAATTCACCACACGAGCTGCCCAGCGATTGTGGGGTGATGTGACCTTTGTACAGTCATAAGTCTATGTAAGAATTGTTGAATGGAGATGGCAAAGTAGCAGCCAGATTGTCTGACAGTAAGCGGTAACCGCAGCAAATAAATGTGGACCTCAACGTTTGAATGTCCTAAATATTAGGTACTAGGTAGGTATGCTTGTTCTGCTTAGGATAATCAACGGGATAATATTTGTACGTCGTATCCAGAAACATGATGAATCGTAGACGTAAAACGTAGTCAAACAGCATCTATACTTATAAAATTACATGTCCTGGCTGACTGACTGATTTGTCATCGCTGAGCAAAAACTATTAAAGTTACAGCCACGAAATTTGGTGAGTAGGGTTGTTTTATTAAGTAGACACCCACTAAGGAAGGAATTTTGAAAATTTTACCCCGAAGGGCGTGAAATAGTGGTTGAAAGTTTGAATGAAAGTCCGTCATTTCTTAAGTTAGGAACATGAAACTTTGTTTTTGGATTACCGACTAAAAATAAATGAATATGTATTTAAGCGTTTTTGGAAATTATACCCCCCCAAGGGGGTGAAATCGGGGTTGAAAGTGTGAATGAAAGTCCGTTATTTCTTAAGTTAGAAACATGAATCTTAATATTTGGGTTAATAATTAAAAATTATTGGAAACGTGTTTAAGCGTTTCTGGAAATTTAACCCCCAAGGGGGTAAAATAGGGGTTGACAGTTTACTATGCTAACGCGGACAAGGTCACGGGCAACAGCTAGTAATATATAAAACACCGACCTAATATTTACCAGTCGTAACGGTCACCTGTTCCATTAGTGTACAACAGAACCTACACGAAAAGAGAGTGCTCTTGTGTAGCATGTAGTTGAATCTGTGTCCTCGCGATGTCATGCTGACATTAATTATAGTAGGAAGTAAGTGATATCTAACTCACCCATCCTCCTTCATCACGGAGTTGTCCCCGCAGTCGCAAGCCCCGCCAGCCTGCGATAGGAACATGTTGAAGTCGTGTGTGGAGTGGTCGCCTCGGTGGAAGCACTCCCGGCATATGCTCATGCAGGGCGATATCCCGCAAGTCCGGCACCGGTACGCGACCACGCGCGGTATCCACACCAGCCCGCATTTGTCGTGCTTGTCGTAGCTGCGCACTGGAATAGAGAGATGAAGGATCAATATCCCTTATAGATAGAGAAATCAATTTACATTTTAAGCTATCCCTAGGAGATGGAGGACCAACTTATGTTATCCCTTGCGCAGAGGTGGAGAAGGAGGAGCTGCCTTCACATTATGTAGCCAGTAGTGCGGCAGCCACGCTCTATACTAAAGAGAGTGTACTGTGTGTAAGAGACTCTTTAGTACAGAAGTCGCGCTGCTGCCGCACTACTCGCGACCTAATGTGAAGGCAGTCTTAGAAGTAAACTAGGTTGTCTGGAAACTACTTGTCTTTAGAGTTTAGGCCTTGGCTAAAGAGTAAAGACTCGAACGAAAACAAATGAACAACGCTGTTAAACCTACCAAAAACCCTTAGCAACCGGGCATCAATCAATCAAAATATTTGCAATGTCGATGCCCACGATCACAGACCACAGTGGGCGTCTCACGATGACCATCCATTCTTGAATCACGCGTGAATCATACGCGGATGACGGGTGCTTAGCCGTCGGATGCAAGTCATCGTTTTTGACCGAGACGCGGTCAAACACTTTGCAAACATTACAATGCCTGTATTTTATTTAGGCACAGTCAATGATATTCTACTTATACAGATCTGTTACTAAATCTCTTCCGAACAACATTGACAAATTTGACAGATAAGTGAAACAAAAGACACGAAATGCCATTTACATAAAAGATACAGACTAAATAAAAGACGACCCAATTGGCTCGTATTTGAGGCTTCGCAATGCGCGCGGTAGTAACATAATATTATCTGCTTTGAGTTTTTTTATAATACTATAATATCATTGGGCACAGTATAATCAAAGTGATTAAATACGGTCTACGGACCACTGAATATCCCTATTCACTACTAAATATTTTTTTATTTATTTATTTATTTCAGGCTACATAGGCCCATACAATATATACCTTAATGACTAACATACATATAAAATACACTTAATAACTACACTTTCGGCCGCACTCAGAGTCGTTCATTAAATCATCATTTAAAAAATCAAAATTATCCGCTGCCCATACAAACCGCAACACTAAATGCTCATTAAACATGAAATTCCCTCTCAGAGTCAGTTAATGATAAATTAACACCTCAAAATGGCGATTAAATTTAAATACAGAAGAAGCACCATTTAACTCGATTGAGTCGCTAATCGTGGATTTTGCTGTCAAAGGGGTATGACAGAGATTTTTTTTTAATTTGTCCCGGTCGGGACAGGCAAAGGGAGCGTTGCCCATACAGCCATTTCTATGTTTTCTCTATTTAATGAATGATAGTGAAGGCCGAAGCCAATTCTAGGACATAGAGAAATATAATACACGGGGGGCATGATCTTCTTCTTCTTTTTTATATGATTTTATTTATAGCTTGTCAAAAAAGAGTACCGTACACACTCTACGCAATTTTTTAATCATATTGTAACAAAATATACGAAAACCTTATTCAACCGAGTTAAAATTAATGTGCAAGGCAAATAATATTTAATGTGTTTAATGCGTTCTCTATGGAAATACAAAGGGAAAAAACCACCTTTTGAGCGTGATTACGTTTAGAAAATTTTTTGTTCTGTGTCTACTCTTTTTTCACAAACTGTAGTCGTGTTCGTTTCGTTTTTCAATGCACATTACGCATGCGCAAAGTTAAAAATTAGTGTCAGTGTCATGTTCTAAAACCTGACAGAAATTGTTAATATTTTAGAACATGACACTCAATTATTATGAAGTAGACAGTCAGCTGCCAAACTGCGAAAAAAGCCGCGCATGCGTAGTTGAAAAATGAAACGAACACGGCTTTCTAGTCTTGGAAAGTCAAGCCGTGTTCGTTTCATTTTTTTTTATTGGGCGTGAGTCGTGACTGCAGCCGTCAGAGTCGGTCATTTAAAAAATAGCGCTGAACATCATTTAACAAATTGAAATTTAATGCTTTCATTAGAGATACCTCTCAGAGACAAAATTAATTGACTGATTAAATTCTGTCCCCTATAAATCATTCGTACTATGACGAGAAGTAGTAGTAGTAGGTATCTAGTAATTTTTATTTTGTTTTTGGTTGGCGAATTTAACATAATAATATATTTTAACATACTTAATACATTTCAACAGGATTTCATTGGTCAGTATATACTTTAAATAAATAAACTATAAAGTACTTACCTGCTTATAATGTTTTGTACCAGTTTCAATTCTTATCACGCCATACTTTTATTTTAGTTAACAATGCAAGAAGACAAGAAGAAGTAAAAATTTACAAAGTTTGCATTGCTAGGCAGAATAATGAATATAGAAAAAAAATAACAAGAAATCAAATTAACTGATGCAGCTCGCTTCAACTACCGTACAGTTTGGCCCAAGTGGGCCGCGATAACAATTGAAAGGCTATTGTGTCTCGTTTTGCCGCGATCAAAGGAATAATAAAATATATATTTACTACTAAAATAATTTCATTCTTTCCTATCTTTCACCGTACCTCCCTACTATAGTTATGTAACAAACATAAAAGGTGTTAGAAAAAAAAAGCATGTTTTATATTGTTTTTATAATAGGTACTAGGTATTTAAGTATTTATTGCAACATTTGAAGTTTCTATGTTTTACAATTTGGATTGTGTGAATAACCTGTCTTATGTCTACTATTACCTACCATTTTAATATAAGAAAACCGTTTGCTATTAAGATTTATTCATAAATCATAATAATATTGTAACTATATAGTAAACATACTTTGAAATATACCGTATATATATACCGTATATGTATAAATATACCGTAAGACATAATTTGGTAACAATGTTCATACTTCTTTGTAGGTATATCTAGTTTGTATGGAAGTGACTATAGGTACACTTCATGTAAAATACTTCTATTTATTAGCAAGAAAAGGTAAAAATCGGCCAAGTACGAGTTGTACTCGTGCACGAAGGGTTCCGTACCACTAAAGAGCAAAAATAGGCTTAAAATTGTATTTTTTGTATGGGAGCCCCCCTTAATTATTTAATTTATTTAAATTATTAAAGTATAAATACAATTAAGTATTTTGTGAACATTTCAATTGCCTATGTGTTGCCGTTATTGATTAAGAGCAAAAAATAGAAAAAAGTTACGTTTGTTGTATGGGAGCCCCCCTTAAATATTTATTTTATTTTGTTTTTAGTATTTGTTGTTATAGCGGCAACAAATATACACAATCTGTGAAAATTTCAGAAGTCTAGCTATAGCGGTTCTTGAGTTACAGCCTGGTGACAGACAGACGGACAGACATCGCAGTCTTAGTAATAGGGTCCCGTTTTTACCCTTTGGGTACGGAACCCTAAAAACAGCTGTACTAAGTAACTAGGCATGTATTGCACAAAAATGCTTTAGTACTATCACAGTTATGAAGTTTTATGTTTACTGTGGCATTATCTAATATTATTATTATTTATTATTAACACTTAAAATAAATTTTATTTTTATCTTAATTTTATCTTTTGAAAAATTAAAACTGAAAAAAATTCAAGAATAACCTCAAACTTGAACATCAAACTTTGCAATTAGCGATTTTTAATTGTCATCTCTGAGAGGGACATATCATGTTAAATGAGCATTAAGTCTTAATTGACGTCTCTGAGTGCGGCGGTTAGTCACTAAGTTGTCGGCGACGTGACGCGCGCTTCATACCGGAGTCTCCCCCGGAACCTTCGGTAAACCACATCAGTCGGCCAGAATTCTAAATGCGAAAGTGTGTCTGTCTGTCTGTCTATGTCTATCTGACTGTCCGTTACCTCTTCTAAATCTTATTAACCGCTGAACCGATTTTGCTAAAATTTGGTATGGAGATAATTTGAGTTCCGGAAAAGGACATAGGATTTATTTAAATGTACCTCCCGGGCGATCAACGAATTTTGGCGCAACGGAGTTGCGGGCGTCATCACTCATCTAGTATTTAAATTTTAAATATTTGTGGTGTGTTGGTGTGGTTGAAATGGGCATTGTCCAAAAAAAATCACATGTACTTTTTATATTTTTTTTCGTTAAAATAGGGTATTTTAAGAATATAAATTAAATAATTTTGAAATTCATTGGCAAGTTTTTTCTCAATAAATTTTTAAAGTTTCGCTCTGACGTCATCATCGGCGGCCAATTGACCTCTGCAGTATGTTTAAATTTCCTTTCAATCTTATTATAATGGCTGGTTCGTCAAATGCAAGTTCTCATTATGTGAAAACTGATACGAGAAGCTTACCAAAAGTTCGAAACGTAATGTTGGTCGAATTTATTGCTAATTTAACGCCATTGAAGGTCAAACTAAGGTTAAACATATTTGTCCAAAAATATAAGTAACTAATGGGTATTTTTTTGGTTTATATACAGAAAAACGATCACTGACCTTATTCCTCGAAATGCTTTTGTAATGAGCAAAATTAAAAAAAAATGGACAATCCCCATTACTGAATTTCGTATAAGTTCATAGGACTAGTAATTAGTTAGATCAACACACGCCAGTCTATGGACATCATGTTTTAATGGCATGTTCTGTTATGTTTTACGACTTGCTGTCCGCTATTGCTAAAATTGAGGACACCTGACCGGTTCACGGTTTTTGGTGTATTTTGTCATAAGTTCATAACTTATAAGTAACTGATCGCGAGTCGTTCGCATTTTGTTATAAGAAAACGCACGCAGGCCGCAACTTCGCTGCGCCAAAATTAGTTTATCGGAACCGTACATTTTTCTGGAATATAAAGTATCCCGTGTCCTTTTCCGGGATCTCCAAGTATCTCTATACGAAATTTCATCAAAATCGATTTAGCGGTTTGGGCGTAAAGAGGTACCAGACAGACAGACGGACACACTTTCGCATTTATAATATTACTATAGTATAGATATTTTACTTTTCAAACAATAAGCTTGTTAAATCGATTTGAGCAGATATTTCTGATAGTCTATTTTAGTCAAAATAAGGTCGTTTTCCATTTGGGTACAGAAATCTTTATACATTTTTGTTTTAGCTCTATTAAATTCGATTAATGTGGTGTTCTTCTTATGAACAGAAAGCTGGATAAATTGATTTGAGCAGTTATTTCTGGGCTTCTATTTCCAAAATTGGGTCGTTTTTCATTTACAGAAATCTCATTAAATATGTTTGTTTTAACTTTGATCTTCAGCATGATTACGATTAAACTATTAAAGAATACATATTTCCCATTTTCCGTGGGGCCCATTACGCAGATTCAAGTTTACCTTGAGTAGCATACCATGTTATCCCTTTCATAATAATTAGGAAGATCTCTCGATAGTCCCCTAACTTCAACCTAGTAGGCTAAGTCCAAACCAAACATCACAATCACGTGTGATGTGTATTAGCGAGCCGCAGATAATAAATATATAAGTAAATAGTGATCGTGCGCGCGATTAAAAGCGAAGTCGATGCGCGGGCGCACGCGGGCGCCAACAATGTGCCATCGGTAATTATAGGTCGCGTGCGCCGCGACCGCGCTCGTGGTTGTTGAACCGCGCAGGGCTGACACCGCAGGGAATGGGCGGCTACCCTGAAATACTGGATTAGAAGCCCTGATGGCTTGGCAGCCCTGAAATTACCGACAAGCGGGCTGATTCACGATTTCCATTCGACTCGAATTCGGAAACTTTACGTACGATCATTGGTCAATGCTTAGCGCAGAGAGCGTTGATTGGGTGTCGCGCGGTGAAGTTTTCAAATTCGAGTCGAATTGCTCATCGGGAATCAGGGCCTAGGTAACCCTAGTAACCCTGAGATGTTGACTAGGCAGCCAGGATGTATACTAGCTAGGCAACACTGATACACTGGTTAGGATGCCTAGAAATTGCTGATTAGGCAACCATGCAATTATTTTGGTTAGAAAAGCCTCAGATATCGACTAGGCAGCCCTGAGATACTGAATAGGCAACCCTGATCCGAGGATCAGGCAGTCTTGACTCCTGACATATTTTAAGCTAGAAAACTACTTCAGCCACATCAACACGCTTAGAAAATCCTTTTGACGATAGACTGTAGAATAAAATATTAAGCTAAATATTAGTCCCTTATTGTATACTCGAATGTTTTCTAGTAGGTATTATCAGTTGTAAATTAGTTTATTCTTAGTAACAACCTAATAATAATTATGTTATGTATACTATTTTTGGGTTGCTGTCTAGCCTAGAACTTGAGATTATGTTTGTACTAAATATAAATAAATAAATAAAAATAGAATAGACAATGTGGCAATCTGTGTAGTGTTTAGAATAGTGATTCTATTCTTTGACATTAATTTTCGAATAGATTTAGAAAATCGTATTTTGTTGAGCATGTCTGCTAGATGTCTGATGGACGAGCTCGTACAATATTAGTTAATACAATTTTGAGGATTGGGAGAAAAGAAAGCAAGAAGTGAAAAATATAAACGATGAAACGACTAAACGACAGCCCTACAGGCCACCTACCACCGCGGAATTGACACTCGCTATCCAATTTCACTCGTTAGTCGTTACTGAAACGAGTTGTACACGCCGTCCAATTTTATATTACCTCCCACAAGGGCCTTAAGTTAGGGGCATTAGGTTCATAAGGCTCACCCAACGTAAAACATCTCTATACGGGCCGTAGTAGACATGTGCTCTGCGCAACAAGAGGAAATGTCACGCTTCTGTCACAGTAGAAGACGGGGGCTAGACTATAATGGGTTCAGGGCTGGTTTTTATTTTCAGTTTATAATGAATACAAGGTCTCTATTTAAAGGTATCATGTATCATATTTAATGAATCCCTTAACTTTGAACATATTTCGGGACCGTACATTTTCCGAGATAAACTATCCTATGTCCTGTTTCAGGATTCAGAGTATCACCATAGTCCGTACCTCATGAAAACAGGTTCAGCGGTTTAACAAACAGATCTGACACACTTTCGCATATTTATGATAAACAGCCTTTAGTATAAGATCATGTCAGATCTAAAACATATCCACAGTCAGTCAGTGTGCAAGAAAAAGAGATCCAAGTGATCCTAAGGATTCACCAAAAAGTAACCCTCTTTCTATAGTCGAGAAACTTTCGTGCTTACGATATAAGCTAAAAACAAAGCCATACATTCGTTTTCAAGAAAATCTAGTAAATAAAGAGTTCATCGCCTTTACGCCAACATAAAAGACAAACGGACAGACATAAAAATTATCCCAGTGATAAAATTCCATCCTCGTCCGCACGTAAGACAGTAGATAAGGTAATAACGTAAATATGCCTCGCGAACGCGACACACGGCAGTGGGTGCACAAAAACACCTTCATTGTAATTATATTATGTTCTGATGATAATGTTCCCTGCAACGGCTCGCTTGACCAATTACGGCATGGCCATAAACTCGCGACCGCGACGTCTGCGACCGCAGCGACGCGAGCATCTTCGAGGTTCGAGCGTTTAAAAAAATCAAGCTAAGAAAAAAATATGTGTCGTGACGTGGAAAGTGTTTTGATAACAACACCACTATCCAAATTAAAAAAAAATCCATCATTCCTCCTTTATATTATGGACTTTTTTCAATTCATTATCAAGAGCGCTGGTCTTTTTAGTAAAGAAGACAAGCTCCTCCCGCACTTCTGACGACCCAATGTGAAGGCGCCGTTAAAAAGATGTTACAGAGATGATGCTTTTTATGACGATAAAAACTGAATGATTCAAACGAGCTAATTTTGTATAAAACTAGTAGAGATTAGTAAATACATGGACATTACCATATATCTTTGTCCACATTGTGCCTTTTTCTGTTCATCAAGGGCGTTCATCAAGCGTTATAGCGCTGTCAACAGCGAACGTGAGGCATGCCCGAAACGCGCGTTGAAATCGTAGCGCGCGCTATGACACTTTTCTTTCAACGCGGGTGCATTTTGACCCACGTCACGGGCATGCCACACCTTCCCTGTTGACTGCGCTCTGTTGTGTTTCTGATATCTATGACTGCGCTATAACACATGCCCTTGTTGAACAAAAATAAAAGGCAGAATGTGGACAAGGCTTATCTCTAACAAACAGACAAATGTACGAATTACTTTAGACTATTTTTTTTTATTGAATAAGGGGGCAAACGAGCAAACGGGTCACTTGATGGTAAGCAACTACCGTCGCCCATAGACTGCCACTCATCAAGGTGATGAGGATGGTATGTTTTTCGCGTGGGTCGATGGCGAAAAGTTGCAGGTGGTATGATTCCGAACAATTCCTCAGAACACTCCCCGTGATACAACCGATAGAGGATGCAGAGTGAAGCTACATCTCGGCGTAATTCCAAGGGGTCCAAGCTGTCTGAAACACTATGGCAGTCAACAATTCGAGCGGCCCTTCGTTGGATACGATCCAGAGGGAGCAGTTGGTATTTTGGCGCCCCTGTTTTTATTATTCGTAGCTTTAGACCGACTAATTACTCTAGATTTTACATAATATTCCTTGGTCCTTGACGCATTCCCGACGCAGCCGCTCGTCGCTACGATCCCATTTCATGGCCACACCGGGAGCGTCGTGTTCTTGCAGACACCTTCCGCTTACATAATCCCGACTCCCGATTTGGCGACTCCGTATTACCTTATATGTAGTGTATTGTAGATGTTCGATAATTGTTACGGCAGAATCCACATACAGTATGAGGTAAAATGCTAATTTCCTTTTGAGTTCAGGAGATTGAAAGCTATAGTCTAGTCGCGTTAAAAAATCATTCACGAGCCAGCTAAAATTAACAACGCGTGATTTCTATGATCAGCTGTTTCTGAAGTTGGTCAGTTTTACAGATTAAAAAGGCTTTTTGACTTGGAGTTTATGTATTTACTGGAGCCCTTGGTTGGCTAACATCAGTAGTCACTAGTCACCAATCAAAAATGCTGTTTGTTGCATTAATAGCCAATCAATTTCAAATTTTAAATTTAGTTTTCAAGCCTTCGCAAACTACTAACGCTAGAATACCAAAGAATGTTCTGAAATAGAATTCAATTATGAAAATATGTAGATAAAAAATATTTGTTATCATAAATATTTTGAATGGTACGGCATTATTTATTACAATGGCGGCATCGGCGCGTGCGCAACAGCCATAAATAACCTCGCTGGGAACTAAAATAAAATCATCACATAAAACTTAATTGGGCCCACTATTTATTGTACAATTAACCTAGCATCGGACCCCGTCCATCAGCTAATCCCAGCATAAATACTAAGCTAAAAACCTTGCTGCTTCAGCGAGTCGATACTAAAAAAGCGGCCAAGTTCGATTCGACTCGGGCACAAAGGGTTCCGTACCGTTCCGTATTGTAGAGCCAAAATAGGCAAACATTGTGTTTATTGTATGGGAGCCCCCTTCATTCTAGTATAAAATAAATAAATAAATAAAACTTTATTTCAGACAAATTTTGACCATAATTAAATACTTGCACTGAGTTTTTTTGTGAACATTTCAAGTGCCTCCCTGTTGCCATTATTGATAGCGAGCAAAAAATGGCAAAAATCATGTTTATTGTATGGGAGCCCACCTAAATATTTAATTTATTTTATTTTTAGTACTTGTGAAAGCGGCAACAGAAATACACAATCTGTGAAAATTTTAGCTCTTTAGCTATTATTACCTACCATTCTTGATATACTGCCTGGAGATAGAGAGACAAACAGACATTGAGGTCTTAGTAATAGAGTCCCGTTTACACCCTTTGAGTACGGAACCCTAAAAACGAAATGATAGAGTCCGAGTCAATTACTCATAGACGCAAAAAGCCAACTAGTTTCAAGTTCCAACTGGTAGGGGAGGGTTCGCACGTGGTTAGATCAGCTGTTGGGGTCGACGGCCGGCAGCATCGCGCGGGCGAGGGGAGGCGGCCGAGTCAACGCACTCCGGTGAAACCTCGCCGCTTCTCAATTCGGCCGGGTTGGCCGCTGACGTCACTGGAGGTCAGGTGCGGGAGTCGGGAGAAGATATGACTCGCCAAACGAGTTTACATGGGAGCGAAGCGTATCCTGTTTATTATTTATTCACAGTTGTAAAATGGAGGAAAACAAAAGCGCCATAAAACTTTGGTTTCGTCTTACAAATTACAGCATCAATTCGCTTCTGTTTTTCAATAGGCGCCATAAACTTATAAAACTACACGAAACACGGACTCCTTGACTAATGAAAATTTCCACTCTGTTCTACACATAGACATTAGTTATGTTACAACAATGTTGTGTCCTTGTATGATACGTTAGATATGACTATAAAATCTGATAAACAAATTACAAACATTCACATCCAAAAAAATGAAATTTTAGCTTATTTAAATACACAATCCATAAATATAATATTAAGTAGATTATAGCTAAGACACAACAGAAGCCATTCACATATTGTGAGGATTCAGTAAATTAACAAAAAATTAAAACCGACTTCCAAGGTTACAACAATAATAACATTAATATGAACTAAAAAGTATTAAATAATTTTTACTATCTAATAGTGCCTTTTTCCGAATTCGGCTAAACCTCAACTATTTCTGTACTCAATCTTCATTATTTTGAAGTCGGTACCAGATAGCTGAATCTTCAGTCCTCTGACAAAATATTTAAAATTTTTGGAACTGGCACCGACTTCAAAATTATGAAGATTGAGTACAGAAATAGTTGAGGTTTAGCCGAATTCGGAAAAAGGCACTATTAGATAGTAAAAATTATTTAATACTTTTTAGTTCATATTAATGTTATTATTGTTGTAACCTTGGAAGTCGGTTTTAATTTTTTGTTAAAAATAATAATAATTTCACTCTTTTTAGTTACACTAGTAGGTAAATCTTCGCGTATATTTTACGTATCTTATTACAATTTGTTAAGAGTCACAACTCACACTCACAAAATAATATACCTAATATTATCAGTGAAGTGAACATATTGTGCTAAGGAATTTAACAATTTTAATACTTCAAGCCCGAAGCGGTCACCGGCGATTGCGATAACAATAGAAAGGCTATTGTGTCTCGTTTTTCCACGATCGAAGGATCTATCAGATAAAAAATTGTACAAACTTGCATAGGATGTAGCGTAGCATAATATTTAATATTATCATAAGTATTGACAGCTGTTCTTGTAATCAAGAATTCAAATCGATAGGTACTTAGTGCACCATCTATCGATTAATAAGTATAACTAATTAAAAAGACACTTAATGACTTTGTTTTGTTTAAATGCTCTTTTTAAAATAACTTTATTTTAATTCTATTTGTCTATTAAAATTTTATAAAGTAGTAAAGTATTCGATCTGTATATAAAGTAGTTAGTAAAGTATTCGATATTCTGTCTTCTGCCGCCACGCGCCGCGCGGCGGCGCTGGGCGGCGACGCCGACCGCCGCGTATTAAAAACAAACAGGTGTTGTTAATTGTTATACAGTACATAATTATTATTATTAGTATATCCATACCTATGCCTTGTACTATTATCTATTCTGTGCCATGAGACATTGGTGGCCTTAACACGACGTGGTAATGATGATGATGACGACGATGATGATGATGATTATGATGATGAATATGAATTGCATAGTAGTTTATGCTTTCTGTTCTTAAAACAACGCCGAAACTCCCAAACGTGTATCTATAAGGAATCAGGAGTTCTCTCAGCATCATCGAAACCATGGTATACCTTGACCCAATATTTGACTTTTTGGTAGCGTATTCTTAGTACACTTCACATAAAACCAAAATCACCATATGTTTCCATATAAATTTCGAGGAGTTCCCTCAATTACTCATGGATCCCATCATCAGGTCACCACCTTTGTGAAAATGGGACCAAATTGGAGTGAAACCTAATACAACAAAACAAAAATTTCGAAAATCGGTTCACAAACGGCGGAGTAATCGTTGAACATACAAAAATAAAAAAAAAAAAAAAAAAAAATATCCACAGCCGAACATATAACCTCCTCGTTTTTTGGAAGTCGGTTAAAAAAGGTGTTCACTACTTGGACTATGTACAGTCAGGCAGGCAGGAAAAAGTAAGAAAGTAGAAAAGTGGAAGGTCCAGGGAACAATATTCACATAATATATGGAGGAAAAAAATCGGGAATACTTCCATTCTAATATTATAAATGCAACAGTGTGTCTGTCTGTTATCTTTTCACGCTCAAACCACTGAACCGAATTTGGTATAGCTCTAGATACTTTGAGTTCCGGGATAAGACATAAGATACTTATTAGTACTGTTATTACTTATACTTCAGCGCGATAAACGGATTTTGGTGTCCGCAACAGAGTTCTACTATTAATAATATAATCCTTCGATCGCGGATTCTTGGAAATCTTGTTATTCTATTGGTGTCGCGGTCGCCGGTATCCTTATGGGGGTTGATAGGTTAATAAGTTCTCGTCACCAGTGGCGTCAAAACTAATTTTCTCGAAGCCCAAGTGACAAAGTTGGTAGCCTACAAACACACTATTGAGTCGTTTCTATCTTAATATGATCGTATTCCGATCGGGCCACGATCTAAATGACTTGACTGTACTGTACTCGGCGAAACATGGCGTTAGCGGTCATTGACCTTGTCATTTTCTATACATATAAACCGCGATTGACAATGAAGTGTCAGATGTTGTCAATCGCGGCTTTGTATAGAAAATTACAAGTTTTTGTCAGGGAGTCAATGACCACTACCGCCATGTTTCGCCGAGTACAGTATACTGTATAATGTTACATATAGAGCCCATTGACGTTCACATCTGCATGTGATATTGCTAAAGGTCCCGAACTTCGCAGCAAGCGACAAAAGTTCAAATGAAATGTCACTTTATGAAATAGGCCATAGGTTTAATTTTCGTCTGCGCCACTACAAAGGCTGTCTCGGTCACTGAACCAATGTCGGTAGAAAATACCTTTAGACCTCATACTAATTTTAACTAGGACTGTTGACAAAAAGGTCCTGCCTTTCTGTCAACGACATGGTCATTATACTGTACTCGGCTAAACATGGCGGTAGCGGACAGGCAAATTGTTTCATAAAACTTGGATATTATAACATTAGGTTTCTATGGGTAGATATGTCTTTGGGAATGAGACATCGCCGCTAGATCCCTTATAATTGACTGCGACCCTAAATGTCACAGTGTAAATAAACACGGTGCAGTGTACCGTTGTTTATTCCCTTGACATTTCTTGACACTAACATAGATGTGTTCAGAGTTCAGAATGCTGTTGGCCTAGGGCCTAGGTCATAAAGTGGTTTTTTATTTGAATTTTTGTCGGTGACGGCGGCAATGGACACTGGACAATCGACAAACAGCCGTTTACCGTGGGAGAGCCATGCTTCGGCACGAATGGGCCGGCTCGACCGGAGAAATACCACGGGCTCACAGAAAACCGGCGTGAAACTGGTTTGCCCCCATTTTTCATAAAAAATAAAATAAAAATTAAACCGGCCTAAAGGCGGGATACGGGATGTCGATGGGGTCGGACTGTCGCAGATTGACTGGACTAGGTCGACCAGGCTAGTTTCGTTTCCATTCCCGTGTGTGTGTCACAGTTAGAGATTGCAATCCCGCAATCCCGCGGGATCCCGCGCCAATTATTAATCTGCTGGATCCCGCACCTGCAAAAAGCGGATCCGCGGATCCCGCATGACCCATTTACATAATTTCTCGGGGAGCCCATGAGAAGCTTTGCTAGCAGCGCTTTGTGCCAAACCCGATGATGACCCCAAAGGCCTACGCAATGTCCAAACTAACAGCCAATGCCTCTCCCTTCGACACAATCGCCTAAGCCCAACGATGAGTAAGGTACGCCAAGAGATCACCAGCCGAGCGACCCTTACGGGACCCGTACTGTTTGTCACTTAGTAATCCCTGGCTTTCCAAGTATCCAAGAAGCTGGCTAATGCTAATTTATTCGATTATATTATAAATTGGTTATAGCGATTGGTCTGTAATTGGAAGAATTTGAGCGGTCACCTTTTTTGAGGATCGAGTATAATACCAAGGCTAGATCTTCCAGGAAGACGATACAATGCTAGACGAACAGGAGAGCCGAAAAAGACGCGTTAAGATCAGAGCCAACTCTGGAGCACAATTTTTTAACACAATTATAGGAGGATTCCGTCAGGCCCACTCGACTTTTGGATATAAAGGGAATGGAGGGCTATTTGCACTAAGCGCTGATGAAACCAAATATCCGACATGACGCTCGTACATCTTTGGTATGGTCGGCAGTTTCTGTCCCCCGTCAACTCGGGTCAAGTTTGACGCAAATAACTTACCCAGAAGATCGGCTTTGTCTTTTGCGTCATAGGCTAACGATCCATTTTCGACGTGCAGGGATGGTAGGGTTGGCTTGCAGAATGCACGGGTTCTCGAAAGCAGGGGCTCGAGTCTCTCACCAATTCTATTGATGTGCTGTTTCTTTTCCCAAGTGATCTCTTTCTTGAGTAGTTCATTTTATATGGGCTTGTATTTAAATCCCGAGTAGATACTGCATTGGCCCAGGATTGGTAAGCCTTCTGCTTCCGGCGAGAAGCTTTTTTGGAGGATGAACAATGCTTCAAGTTGGCACTACAGAGGACGGAATGAAAAGCTTCATCCCTTACATCACCACATTGGCAACGGAGTTGGCAGTGCTAGGCAAGGCAATGATCCAATGAACCAAGTGGTGCGGTCATGGATGCTTGGTAGCCATCAGGATTTGAAGTCGGCAGAAGGTCCAACATGGAAAAAATCTGACCGTCTCCATCTGGAATTCGCGAAGGCGTAGCAACCACTTGTGTTAAAAGTAGCTCGCAGGGGAAAAGTCCAGACAGATCTTTCCGCAGATCAGTTTTACTGGAATTGAGCCAGTCGGCGTGATGGGCGTTAAAGTCACCAAGTATTGTGATCTGTGCGAATAGGATCTACTGCTGCAGTAAATCTGAAGCAGTTTGCAGGTGTTCAAAGAGTCAGTCCGTCTCGGGGTCACCACTATGGGACCTATATAGGCACGCATAAACGCGAGGGTTGTCGTCGCAATCAATGCGGAGCCATAATGTTGAAAGGTCCCTGACATCAAGGTTTCTGAGGCATTAAAAGCATTTTAACTTTAAGATCTAATAAGACTAGAGTGATTACATAATATCAGTCTTCCGTCCCACAGGGTTATGCGAGTAAAGGAATACCGAGATTGCTCTTGAGTACTACGCACACACTTGGGCACTATAAATATACTCTTGGCCTGGTTTCAATGAAACCGGCCACCGTCACCAAAATCAGAGTGAGAGTTATTATTATTATTATCATCACACGTGTAATGCAACTATAGCAGATCTGAGAGGGCATCACCATATCTCTGAATCATACAGTTGAAACCAGCTGAGGGTTCTTCATCAGATACTTCAGACCTTTGATTTTTGACGTCAAATAAAGCGACCGACCAAGTTGAAGGTGGCATGTCGATCTCTAGTTTGGTTAGGCTCTTGTACAGGCACAGGTACTACAGGTACTCCAGCTCTTCGATTATCCTAGTTTTTACGGTTCCGTACCCAAAGGGTTAGTCTGTCTGTCTGTCTCCAGGCTAGACGAGCCGCGCCAACTCGAGCGACGCATTTGTTTCACTCCCACTAGTGCCCGTGTCACGTGTGGGAACTAGAGCGAGCGAGAGAAATGAGTGGCTCGATTTTTGTTCGGCGGTATCCGCGTTTCTGACATTTCACTAGATTTAGTTTAGTGAAATGACATATCACTAGCTATTGTAGAATTTATAAACCAAAAAATAAAGAAACGTTGATAATAAATGTATAAAATAAAAAATAACCGAAACACAAAATAGTGACACCGACTATGAGGTCGGGTATGACATCGGGGTCGGGTTTATGCACTTGTAGTTTACATCGCCAACGACGCAATATTATCATTGTCGCTTAAAATCACTCCTCGTACCACCCCCTCCAGCTACTGAGCCAACCAAGTTCCAAAATCGCACAGTTGAGAAATATTAAGTGTTATCTATACTTTACATGTCCTGACTGACTGATTCATCATCGCTGAGCAAAAACTCTAAAAGCTACAGCCACGAAATTTGGTGAGTAGGGTTGTTTTATTAAGTAGATACCCACTAAGGAAGCAATTTTGAAAATTTTACCCCGAAAGGGGTGAAATAGGGGTTGAAAGTTTGAATGAAAGTCCGTAATTTCTTAAGTTAGGATCATGAAACTTTATTTTTTTGGGTTACTGATTAAAAATGAATGGATAGCTATTTAAGCGGACGAAGTCGCGGGCAACTGCTAGTAAATTATAAACCGCCGGGTATGACATACCCGACTTCACTCACGCCGGGTTAACTTTATGATAAAAACCTTATCCATACTAATATTATAAATTTGCGAAAGTGTGTCAATCCGTCTGTCTGTCTGGTACCTCTTCACAACCAAATATGGTATGAAGATAATTTAAGTCCCAGGAAAGGATATAGAATAGTTTTTACTGCGAAAAAATATAAGGTTTCTGCGCGATAAACGATCGGACGTCATCTAGTATAAAATATATTAAAATATTATGTATATTATGTCCCAGTTCCTAAAATATCCTATTCTCTTGTAACTGAAAATAGTAATAAAGTAACTTACAAAGTTGTGTTTTACAAAGTATTTAAAAGGAAGGTTACAGATACTAATCAGTGTCAATTTTTTTTACAACAATAAATTGTTGCTATTGATGGCATTGTGACAAATTGAATTAAGAGGTTCAAGTAATACTGTGTCAAGGTAATAACAACAATTAATAATATCGTTTTTTGCCGGTTGTATTATGAGCAACATAGTTCTCAACATAATATTAGATTAACAATTTGTTTAAACTTTAGCAGGTTTCTGTCAAATCTACTGCAGATTTGGCAGAAAAACTTCCCAAAGAGTACACAAACATCCCAAAAAGTATTTTGAGTACCAAAGGGGTATTTAGTCAGTCAGTTCAGCTAGATATTTCTGCAACAACTAAATATTAAACTTGAAAGTGTGGTATAGGCTGTAAAGGATTAGTTACCCCTGGCCTGATAATAATTAGAAACTTTTGTAGATAATCTCAAACCATAACAAAATACAAGTGTGCACTGAAACATTATTTTTTAGCCGACTTAAAAAAAGGAGGTTATCAATTCGACGCGTATGTATGTAATATTTCCAGAACTGGCCAGTTTTGTATATATGTAATCTATAACAGCTTCTGAACAAATGTGCCAAATTTCAAAAGTGTACATGTATGTATGGGTGATTCTACAAAAATTGGGTAACTCGCTGTCACCAGTCAATATATTATATTAATTCACATTATATTTTAAAGATTTTATTCTTCATTTTAAAAGTATGTAATCTCCTTTAATTGGTCACTCAATTTCAGATACGTAATTTATTTAGAAATTGTATAAAATTAAAAGAGTATGCCCAAAACGTCAGTACTTTGGCCTGTCACAAACCCAAAAACGTTCAATCAAGAGACTGTGCATCAGATTTTACGAGTAATTTCAGAAAACTCGATATACAATTACAATATTTAATGTACGTAATAATGAATGTCAGGACTTTCATAATGTAAAAATATTTACAATGTATTTAAAAAAGAGAGGAAACTTTGTCATAGGTTTCATTTGTCAGTCCTTTGTGTAACTTTCAAATGCGAAAATTTTCACCAAAGAGCACGTATACATGGTCAAATACCTATTAATTATGTTTAGTTGGCAATATTGTCAGCTCAGAACTGCAGCATTTCTTTGCCACTATTACAGTATGAGTGCTAGCTCATCGGATATGACATAATCTTGCGCAGGACCAGTCAAAAACTCAGTACTGTTCCTTATAAATCTTAATTTTATTTTGATTTCTATACTGTTTACTATAATTAGTAAAAATTTAATATATTGATATTAGAAAATACGAAAAGAAACATTAACTTTAATTAAAACCTTAAATTTATGTCGAAATCATCAGTCCTTTGGTGTCAGTCCTTTGCCTGAAATCGTGCCAACGGATTGACATGTTGCCAGAGTACTGATTTTTTCTTAAAATCACTTTTATCACAACAATTAATGTGTGTTAACCATTTGTTTATTTATTTTAGTGTAAAACATAATAGCGGCGGTAATTTGTGGTAGACAAAAGACAAATTTGACTGAAGGATAATATATTAAATAAGAAAAGAGAAGCTGAAAAGACTTTCTTGTCGAGAATCAAACTACCTTTTCAAATAAGATGAATTGTCAAAGAAAAACATATTTTACAAAATGTACTTTAAAAAAGGAGAAAAGGCAAAGAAAAAATGTTAAAGAAACCACAAAAGCAAACGGTTAACTTGAAAAAATTGGTCAAGTGCGAGTCAGACTCTAGCATGAAGCCCTCATGCCATAAAATGGCTTTTTTCGTATGAGAGCTCCCTTTAAGTGTTTATTTTATTTTAATTTTGTTATCTACTATTAAAGAAGAAAAAAAATAGTATTTTGTGAACATTTCAATTGCCCACCTGGTGCCATTATTGACATTGAGTTGAAAAGACAAAAAAGTATATTCGTTGTATAGGAGACCCCTTAAAGATTTATTTTCTTATAATTTTATTATTTATTATTAAAGTAAGAACAATATTGAGTATTTCTATAGTATTTAAAATTACCTGGTTGCATTATTGACATTGAGCAAAAAAGGGCACAAAAATTACGTCTCTTAAATATTTATTTTGTTTTTATTTTTGTATTTTCATTATAGCTGCAACACAATTATACGTCATTTGTGAAAATAAAAACTATCTAGCCATCGCTGTTCTTGAGATACAGCCTGGTGACAGACAAATAGATAGACAGATGGATGTACTGATGGACAGATGGACAAAAAAAACGAAAACTTTAATTTTGTTGTTTGTTGATATTAATAATTAATGTCATACTGTTAAGTAAAATACTTAAATGTAAAAAAAATGTTTATTGCAATTGTCAAAATTCTTATAAAGGTTGTGCTTGTGTTTTCCCCGTATTATTACAAAATATTTTTCGATATTTAACTTACTAAGAACTTGATACATTAAAATAATGAAAGTGATATAATTATAGTTTATAAGCGTTTCTAATATGTTTGCATTATATATCAGTACTGTGTCACCCTCGTCAGTCCTCTGGCAGTCAAATTCAGAAAAATCGAAATATTTTAAAAACTACTCTAAAAAATTACTGTCCCGATTTGCAACAATATATTCATTATATTACCCATCTTATAAACCCAAATATGTCTAAATTTACCATAAAAACTACAGTAAACAAAATATCCCTAAAAGTTACCCAATTTTTGTAGAACCACCCGTATGTATGTATGTTTTTATGTTTGTGCACGCATATCTCCGGAACCACAAGTCCGATTTTAGTGATTTTTTTTTATTGTACTAGGTATTGTTCAACTTATAGAATACTGCAAGTTTCATCAAAATCGGTTCAGTAGTTTTTGAGATAGGGAATTTTAATTCTTAATTATATACAAAAATTTGAAGTCTTTGGCACTTTTTAAATCAGAAAGTGGTGAAACAGGCCCTAAACCTTTTAAAACTAAATCATAATATTATCAAGATATTACGATAACATTTTTACATCTTACCTCAATCTATAAAAGTCTTATTATATGATTCACAGAGCGACAAGGTCATCTTGCATCTGGTGTGACATTGACAGTGCATAAATGGACAGAGGTGAATGCTAATGTTTACAAACATCATCAGGTCTGTCAACAATGGGTAGAGCTGCCATTCGTCCAGATTTCCCTGGATTTGTGCTAGTTTGTAGGATGTCCGTGGACCATCTGGTAAGGTTTTTGTAAAGTATCTGGTCGAAAAATGGTCTTGTTCTAAAAGTTGTGAACTTAGAGGTGTCCAATGACCCATCTACAAGAAAGTTTAAAATTCGCGGCCCACCTTGTGTAAAAAAAAGCAGCAGTATGTTGCTGCCTCAGCATTTACCAGTTAATTCTGACGTTCACTGTTGGACTTGGGACTTTTCTACGTAAGTACGACAATCGTCCTATAGTTTTAGGGCCCACCCAAAATCTACCCACACCCACACTTTGGGAAATACTGGTATAGACAGTCAATCCCACGCCAGTGGAACTTTTTGTAACCCTATTACCATGCTGTACAAACTACAAAGATAGTTTGTAATGTTTCGGCACTAAATGTATTCAGTTGACTTCTGCCGGCGCACATGCCGTAACCCACCAAAACTATTCAATAGATGGGTCGTTCTATTTTTTCGGTCCCATTTGCTTTCAAGGTCAAAATTTGATATTTACGAAATAAATTTCTTCGATCAAATACTTTTAAAATGTTAAGTCTATAGTGTTCTACTTTGCCACGTATTGTGTATTTCCGTAAGATAATTAATCAAAAAGATATTTAACATCAAATAGCCAAAATTTCATTTCCTACCCCTGTACATTCCCAGATTGTTTAGCTTAAACACAATTTTCTTAGAGTTTTCGTAATTAATTTTCGTTTTGTACTGGAACATTAGCTTAAATACTCATATTAACCATTTTAAACATAAGAATGAACTTGTGCATGTGCAACATTGAGAGAACGCAGGTTTTCATTTTGTCACGCGAAATTTTTCATATCGTTCCGAGCGTTCGGAATCGTTTGGTTTTTATGTTTTTGACCAAATCTGCATCTGTAGATCTACGTGCAAACATGTTTCGGAACCCCCGGGCCCATGTCTGCCATATATTATAGGCGAGATAAGATGTGCGCATTGTTTGTCGGAGAAAATTTAATTTTTAGTTGCAAATTCTCGTTTTGTCACAGATAAACCTTCATTACCATCCATTGTCTATTTAAATGACTTTTGTTGCTAGTGATTTTTTAAATACATTATGATAAAGGCTATTGAAATACCTTCTAAAGATATGTTGCATGGCTTTTGAATAATATAAGAATACAACAAAAATTTAAATTAAATGCCAAAACTTCATTTCCATCCACTTCATTCCCATCCATTCCTTCCGATTTTTAAACCCATTTTCCGATTTTTTGGTATGATTTAGTATTCTATAACAGACTTTGTCCAAATCCTATCTATATATTACTTTCCATTTTTAATATTTCTTGCTGCGAGTCATTTTGTACCTCAAATCAATCAATCTCAAAAACAGAGAATGGATTGCTTCATCATCAGTTGGTTCACTTGAACGGTTCTATTTTGGGCGTCCCTTGTCTGTCTCATCACTGTTATCTGTCATTAGATAGAAAAGGGGGGCTTAATTACGTCTGAGACAATATTTACCTAGGAGAAGTCACTGACGTTCAAAACAAAGATTTTTACCTAGCATGTGGATTGTGGAACTCTATATTGATGTTGTAGATTAACGCCCTGTCAAAGATATGCGTCTGGAGCCTTCAATGAACCGACGAGCACACATTTCTGACAAATAAATATGGAAAATATATCTTCGAATAGTATTATTCATGTTAATCTCATAATGAAACTAAATATGTGATTATTTTCAAATAACTAGTATTTTTAGTAACACACGGATAACCCTGTATATTTTCCTTTTAATAAGTACCTATCCATGTGGTGCTAATCTAGCTAGTACTTCATAATTAAGTGATTAAGCATAATATTTAAGATTTTAAACTGTTTTTTTAATAATTTAAGATTTTATTAGTTACAGGAACATAATACATATTTTTGTTCCTAAACATCTGTATATCTAATGCCTGTTAATGTTTAAAGTGGTGTGTAACAAATTGGGATATTATTTTCAAGAGTTTACTAAAGTTTAGTTAAACTAGTTGGCGCTAAATTGCATAGAACTGCGATTAGTGAAACTATTTCTTAAAATAGTGTTTTCCTTAAAAACTCTAGTAAGTTAATAGTGAGGTAAAGTACATGGAATGTTGATTGTATACAATTATATAGTATAACTAAAGATTGGTTGCATTTTCTTAAATAAAATAATAATGTCTGACCTGTTTCCTACTTTTTAACAAAAGTCTTATATTTTTGTTAATTTTTTAGTAGAGGAGATTTAAATAACTAACACTGGTCTTATTACTCATAAAAATAAAACAATAATAAGTATTCTGTTTATCTAACATGAAATTCCTTAATTTTTTTCGCTTTCATATAACTATTTTTCATTTCCATCCAATCCTTTAAATTTCCATCGTATCGATTTTCATTTCTGTCTGTTGCATTGCATCATTACCATCCATCTATTTATATCGTAAATACAAATAGCAGACTAAGGCAATTCAGGATCAGAGTAAGTATATGTAAGCCTAAATACAAAATTTTGTCATAATATCTTTAAAAAAAAAATGATTCTACAAAAATAGCCAATTGGGACCGAAAAAATAGAACGACCCAGATACATTGACCATACATAACCAATTAATTAGGCACTGTTACTTCCAACTAAAATACAATAAATTTATTGACCGACTAATAACTTGTTTGACAAAATACTTATACTTTCTGGATTTAACTTTTATTTCTACATGAAAATTGGATAAATTTTGTCATATTAAGCTTGCCAATCTTGTTATAAGCATAATATTCAAATTCAACTAGTTTATTACTTTTTGTGACTGTTCAAATATTAAATATTTACACTGAGTTGTCACCATTTTAAATTTTATGTTCCTAACCTAACTCTAAATATATTTCCAGTTACAACTGATACTAACACGAGCTATAGAATATCATAACTGCATTATTTCTCATAACCTAGAAAAGTATGCCATACAATTATAAAGTACAGTTATAGTGGTCTAGCTTACCGATAGCCGCGAATTCGTCGGGGGTTCTGCCGCCCGCCAGGAGCCACCGACACCAGTCGATGGTCTCCCACTCGTCTATCGCCTTGCTGGGGTTCAGCAGGACGTCCAGCAATGGACCCAGGTGCTGCGGCGACCCACCAGCGCAGTCCGCGTGTATGTACGCCGCAGCACCCCTCTTCCCCTTTTTCATCAACACTTGAGCCGTCGTGTTGGACATTTTCGCGATTTCACAACTCACATCCACCGTTTCACTGTACACATAAGTCACTGTATATTTCGGTCACTCACGGAAGAAACACCATTTCCAGTTTTACATAAGGCAATGAACTATGGTCCGTAACGCATCCGCGGTTAATCGTCATGGTTAACGTCAGCAACGCTCCATTGAGCGTGAATGATGAATAAAATTGATGAAATCGAAATTATGGTATCGAATACATAAACACCAGTTACTCAATTTATTTCGCAGCAACGTAAAATAATAATGCATTGCAGAAATAGCTCGGCCATTCCTTTGTGTTACCAGAAAAAATAAAAAGTTCCCGTGTTTTTGATTTGACACAATCCACACCATTCACAGGTAATAAAAACTGAAAACTCTATCATCTATGGTTTCTTGCCTATAGACAACCAAAGATTTGTCGTGTTCGTTTAGTTTTTCAATTGCGCATGCGCGTCTTTTTTTGTGCGTCAGTGGGAGTGTCATATTCTAAAATACCGATCAGAGTTTTGGCGGGCATGTGAAAGAGTGCTGTTGTGTTTTTGTATTATTTTCCTAAAATTGTGTTAGCTGGGTTTTTAATGTGTAAGATTGGTAGAATATTAACCATTAGATATTCGTGTTCATGCACAAGTGTAGGAAAGTGATGTAATATCCAGAAACGTGCTATTTTGTGTTCCCTCCAAAACTGCATCGAAAGTTTCAGTAAAGCGTCTACCACTTTACTGAATCGACCGACTTGACTCCTTGACTGTATTGACTTTTACTTAGACTTTGACTAGACTTTAGACCTGACGATACATGAAAAGGAGGCATATGGTTTTCCCGCCATATTCCTTACCTTTTTACCTTGCCTGTGGCACAACATACACATCCTTTGTGTCAAGTTGCCAAAAAAGAAGAAAATGGAAGAAAAAAATACCGATCAATTTCTGTCAGATTTTAGAAAATCATAATTTAAGTTTTAACAGCCTGCCAAACTGTATAGCGGTTTGCCGGCGAGCATTACGCCACCATATTACTATAATATCTTATATCACCTATACCAGTATTATAGGTAATATAATAATATGAAATAATATTATAATAACTATATTTTATACAGTCTGTCTATAAAGTCACGAAATTAAAAAGTGGCAACATCGTAGTGTCATCCCTTTCAAATCAATCTAAGAAAAAAGGGATGACACTACGATGTTGCCACTTTTTAATTTCATGACTTTATAGACAGACTGTACTTACTACCATTATAATACTATACTATAGGTCTACCAGAATCTGATCGCAAAAAGTGAGAAATTAAATTGACTCTAGCTAAATCGGGGTAGATGGAATAAAACATTTTGATCCTTTTTTTCTAAATAGGGACTGATTATGTGTGTTAAACATACAAATATAAAAATAAATCCAATAATCAAGGATATTTTTTAAAAATCTTCTGTCAAAAATTGCCATCAGATTCTGGTAGACTTATACATAGTATTCATAATATATTATATGACTACGTTTTTAATAAACTTAAACTATCTTAGGCACAAACCCAACCGGTTTGTGGCATACCTCCTAGTACCACAAAGCAAGACGTGCTCAAGGAATGGGGTCACACACTAAGCAGGAAGCAATGGGCTGAGACTAGGGATGAAAAGCGGTAAAATTACTTTCGTAAAATTCGGTAATATACGATATTTTACGTAAAATATTATATTTTACGGTAAGTTACGGTAAAATTTGGTAAAAAACGATTTTTGACGAGTTCGTGGCATAATTTTCATTAATAATGGGGATATGGTTACTTAATGCACGTCTAGTGCAGTCAGTCAAAACAAAATAACTTCCAGGCCACCGGCTTGCTGTATACCCAAGTAGAGTTATATTTTTTTTAAATTAATTATAGTCCGATTTTTTTTGCACCAGTGTTTAGAGGAGGTCACAAATAGCTTAAATTTAAAAACTCGACCAAATCCGACGAGTGCGTTAGCCGCCACATTGGTTTGAAGTTTCAATATTTTTTTAGCTAATTATAACTAATTTTATTCTTTTTTCAAGAAAATGATAAAGTTCAAATTTGTCGCAAATTTGATTCTTTACAATTTCAGTCTTTATAATTTTTATTGTAAAATCAATATTTACGGAAATAATTGCAAAAAACAAGTCCAAGTATAATTTTGACCTGTATCGCGATTATTGTCAAATACAGAAAAAATACGGAAATAAACTTGTAGCTCATTAAATTAACCACAATTAAAATGAAGACTTCACTGCCTGTCCGTCTGTCTGTCTCCAGACTTCAAGAACGGTGATAGGTAGAGACTTGAAATTTTTAGATATTAAGTATGTATTTTGTTTCCCTCTATAACAACAAATACCAAAAATATAGCAGCACTAAGACAGTTAAAATAAGCATAAAATATTTAATTGCTTTTGTACTTTAAAAATTAAAATAAAGTAAAGATTAAGGGGGGGGGGGGGGGGGGGGGCATACAAAAAGCACAAATTTTTGTCTGTCTTTGCATTGAAAAAATAATGGTACGGAACCCTTCATGAGCGAGTCCGACTCGCACTTGGCCATTTTTTTAATAATGATTTAGGTGTAGGTTGTGCCGTAATAGTAAATAAGGTCTAATTCATGATCAGAAATATTCAGTTTTATCCAGTCGCTTGGGTCTCGGTACATTTACCATAGGTGTAGGAGCTTAAATATTGGTTTCTAAAAAAAGTCATAAGGATCAAATTTATAGGAAATCACCTATAACTTTGTTTCTATTCTACAATTACTTTCGCTAAATTCGATAATATTTGACATACAAGCGAAATTATACTTTGACTTGTTTTTTGCATTTATCTCCGTAAATATTGATTTTACGATGAAAATTATAATAATTCAAAATGTAGAAAATTAAATGTACATCAAATTTAGTCCTTATCATTTTCGTTAAAAAAATAAAATGAAGGAGATATAGCTAAAAAAAGATTGGACCTTCAAACCAATATGGCGGCTAACGCACTCGTCGGATTTGGTCGAGTTTTTTAATTTAAGTAATTTCTGACCTCCGCTAAACACTGGTGCAAAAAAATTTCTGAAAAATTAATTTCAGCTTCCCATACATGATATAAGGCTGAACTAACCCTACTGGGCTAGTATGCTCTGTCGAGTGACGTCAACAGCTGTCAACAAGTCGCAATAGCGCAAAATATTATGGCAAACAGCACTTATCGGCAACGTCGCATCGTGATTCGTGCGACGTGCACGCAGTATGCAAGATGCAACTTGCAACACGCTAGCCTCGCCCGCCGTTATACTTTCATTCACCATACATACGTAGCCGGTAATTTTACCGTAATTTATATAAATTACCGTAAAATACGCGTATTTTACCAGCGTTTTCGGTAAAATTACGTAATTTTGCAACCCTAGCTGAGACCCCTGGCCTTGAACACTCCAAAGCGCTTATTCCTGGCTTCAACAAGAAACTATCAGAATACCTAAACAAAAAGGTATTTGTAGCATAACGACTTGCAGATTCTGTGAGGAGGAGGATGAGACACCTATTCACCTTTTTTCGACTGTCCTGCTCTACTACAGAGCAGGAACTAATGGCTGGTTTACACGTATAAAGTTGATAAGTAGCTAAATTTAACTTGATTTTAAAATATTAATTGCATGTAAACACAAAATTTAGTAGCAAGTAGCAATACATAAAATTTAGTCAAGGTAAGTATAAAGTCAGAAGATAAAATTTAGTTGTCCTCTTATCTAATTAATACGTGTAAACCAGCCATAAGTGAATGCGGTGTCGTCGCTGAAATCGTCGCTCATGTGAAAACGTTCAAACGACAGACTGTGTGATATTAATTGTCTATGAATCGTGTCGTGTCGTGTCTCGTGTGAAAACACCGAAAGAGTGACGTTTTGTTTTTGTATTATTTTCCTAAAATTGTGTTATTTCGGTTTTTAATGTGTAAAGTTGGTAGAATATTAACCATTAAATATTCGTTGTCGTGCACAAGTGTGGGCAAGTGATACAACTTCAAGAAACGTGCCATTTTGTGTTCCCTCCAAAACTCCATCGAAAGTTTTAGTAAAGGGTCTAACCACTTTACTAAAACAACTGACTTGACTCGTTGACTTTACCGACTACTTTTTAGACTTTGACTAGACTTTCGACTTGACGATAATCTGGAAAAACAACTTGAAAATTTTGAAAATTTTTTACGATTTTTTTTCCCGCCAAAACTTTACTTGACACTGGCCATGGTTTAAAAGCCGAGAGCCATAACAAGAAAAAAAAAGAAGAAGAAGAAGATCCCTAAGTAGTCTGTGAAACATGGTTTTGGTGATTTTGGTGGTTGCTATATTTATATTTTTTAGTTACAAATTAAGATAAAGCACAAATTATATTCAAGTTATAACAGTGTGAAGAAAAATACAAACAAATATATACTTGTAATCTGTGAATACAAACAATTGTACAAAATTTACAAATTTAGGCAACAAAAATGACTGACGACAAAAAGGTTATGTTCCATGAAATGGAGTTAGATGATCGTATTTTAAAAGTGAGTAATGTTCAAGTTCTAATGTTTAAATACAATTAAGAACGATGAATAATCCGCATGTAAGCGTAAATAACTGTATGACCGAAAAATATAACCCACGTGCGAAACGTCAAATTGTTCATCATCTTTGTAATTTGTATTCAATTTGTAGCATTTTTCAGGCAATCTCCCAGCTAGGATGGCCACACCCGACTCTCATTCAGGAGACTGCGATCCCGTTGCTGTTGGAAGGCAAAGATGTGCTGATGAGGGCGAGAACAGGGTCGGGAAAGACAGCGGCGTTTACCATACCCGTGATACAGAAGATATTGAACCTCAAGAACACAAGTGCACACCAGTGTATACGGGCTCTCATACTATCACCCAGCAAAGAACTTTGTGGACAGGTAACTCGATTTGTGGCTATAATTAATCACGTCATGATAAGGTGCAGCGCAGGTAATAAACTATAGTACATACAGACTTATGCTACATAGGAATTATTGTTGTTTGAGTTGTTTTGTAGCTGTCCTCGTAACTGGTAACAGTAAAAAGATGTTAAAAAGATTTAAAAAAATAACTCATAACTCATCTATATACAGGATGGTCAAAAAGTCGTGGATCAAACGAAACAGGGAAATAAAGGATGTAATTTAAAAAAAAAATCTTTCTAGAGCATGGTCATAACTTCATTGCACGAATAGTAATAAATACTTTTGTTGTTTTCAATGAAACTACCGAATTTCTTACAATTTAATCAATAAAAAATTAAATTGACTAAAAACAATAAAACAAAAGATGTTGTATTATGACTTGATAATGTATCAATACTACAAAATTATTATTGCAGCTCTTGGCACCAAATTTAATGAGAAATGAATTTTTTTCCGTAAATTTTGAAGCGTTACAAAAAATTACTTCTCACTTTAATACAGGGTGCTCACCCTGTGAAAAAAAAATGTACTACGGAAAAGTGACCCTGTATTAAAAAAGCTTGCTAATTTAATGCTGATTAAAATGAGGTACAACACTTTATTGTTTGACCTTTAGTTTTTGTTTTATGGTTGTTTTTTCATATCAAGGTGCAAATTTATAAAATGGTAAATTTAAAGGAAAATTTAGATTTTTGTACATACATAGTATGTAGTAATTTCAGAAGCCATCATGAAATAAAAAGAACAATTTTATGACTTAGTAATTTTATTAAAATTACTAAGTCATAAAATTGTTAAAATGTTGTAAAAGTTTTTTCGATCAAACGAAACAGGGAAATAAAGTTTCCCTGTTTCGTTTGATCCACGACTTTTTGACCATCCTGTATATAAAAATGGATTTTCAAATGTGTTAGTCGTGCTAAAACTCGAAAACGGCTGAATGGATTGGGCTGATTTTAGCCTTAAAATATTCGTAGAAATCCAGGGAAGGTTTTAAAGTGACACGAAGTTCACCGGGACAGCTAGTAAGCTATAAAAATTTTATTTCACTGATTTCAGATTGCATCAGTTCTAAAGGACCTAACAATAAAATGCGCCAGAGAAGTGAGATGTATAGACATATCATCAAATGGTGACATGACCATTCAGAAGTCCCTTTTAGCCGACAAGCCAGATATTGTAGTGGCAACTCCGTCAAGAGCATTAGCTCATCTTAAGGCCAATAATATGAGGTTAAAGGAAGACCTTGGAGTACTGGTGGTGGATGAAGCTGACTTGGTGTTTTCTTTTGGCTATGAAGATGAAATTAAAGAGTTACTTGGGTATGTACTCTTTAGAATTTTACAATTATTATAGGCACTACTTATCATCGACCACAGTACTTCGCTGAGACATGTTGTGTTTATACACAACATGTCTCAGACTATTTTATAATAGTCTGAAGAATATTGCTGATAATGCTGAAAAATATTTGTAGATAAAGAAAAAGTTTTCCGATGAGCTATGATTGCTATTTTTAAATTTTTTATCCTGCAACTTGATAAAAAAACTTCTTGTTTTTTAGTCATTTGCCAAAGATATACCAAGCAGTGCTCGCATCAGCCACTCTATCAGATGATGTGTTGAGCTTGAAGAAAATAGTCCTCCGCAACCCTGTCACATTGAAGCTCGAGGAACCAGAGCTGGCTCCGTCGTCACAGCTCCAACATTACCATCTGTTTGCCGAGGAGGATGATAAGGCGGCCATCTTGTATGCACTTCTCAAGTTGAATCTTATTAGGGGCAAGAGTATAATATTCGTGAGGACAGTTGATAGGTGTTACAAGTGAGTATTTATTTCAAATATTAATTATATATGAACTTGTTATTTAATAACATTAGAGATTGTTCATGTCCTCACAAAAATGCAATTATGACTTGTTACAATCATTATTTTAAATTTCAAAAGTTTACTATTTTTGATAATGTTTTTCTCTTCAAAGCTATACATATACACTACAAACCATATCAGGGTTATGGAAGACTACATGACGCCCGCAACTTCGTTGCGCCAAAATTCGTTTATTTATTTTTCCGGGATAAAAAGTATCCTATGTCCTTTCCCGGGACTCAAAGTATCTCCATACCAAATTTCAGCAAAATCGGTTCAGCGGTTTGAGCGTGAAGAGGTAACAGACAGACAGACAGACACACTTTCGCATTTATAATATTAGTATGTATAGTATGGATGTGGAATATAATTTTTACTGTTCCAAGAAAAAATAATAGATCAAAGAACTAACCAACTTACTATTTCAGGCTGAAGTTATACTTGGAACAGTTTAAGATCAGTTCTTGTGTACTAAACTCAGAACTGCCTGCTGCTGTGAGGGTTCTATCGGTGAACCAATTCAATAAGGGCAAGTACCAGATCATTATAGCTTCTGATGAGAAAGCCCTGGAGAGGCCAGATGGAGGTCTACTGAGCGGAGAAGAAATGCCAAGTAAAAAAAAGGTATTACACTGTCTATTGTAGTTTGAAGTGCTCGTAATTTCAATGTTAATGTTTTTAATGAATTATTTTATCTATTATTATAGATAAAATAATTCATTAAAAATTTCTCATCAATTCAGGGGAGTTTGGCCCAATTTTTGTACTTCTTGCACTTTTTTTTACTTCTTTTACATCCTTTAAAGTTAACCCAAGGTTAAATTCAATGTTATATCCGTGTATTAAATTATTATAGAGTATAATGATGATGTTGACATGATGTTTTAACAGATGATTAGCATTTAGCTATAACACAGTGTAGAATACACATCTAATAATATTTTGTATGAAGTTTGTAGGTTGGTTTTATGTGGGTACATTCTTGTTTTTCTTATTGACATAATAAGATGAACTAAGTGGGTACATAAATATTTTCAGTGTATTTTGCTACCTAGCTCAATAAAGCTGATCTTTCGTAATTTAGTGTTTTAATACTTATTCTGGACATAATAGTGGCGACGAAGTGTAAAATTTGTGAAAATGGATCGAAAATGCGTAAAATTTAGTGAATACAATACACAAACAGACAATTGGGACAACTATATTGATAGACTAAAGTTTTGTTTTGAAGCAAATGGAATCATAGTGGACAATGTAAAACGTGCCAATTTTATTACGGTGTGCGGTCCGCAAGTGTACGAAACATTACTGGCGTTAATTACTCCGCGAAAAGCAACCGATGTGTCATTCAATGAAATCATAGACATTCTAACCAAACATTATAGTCCGAAACCAAATGAGATATCTATGTCGTACAAGTTTTATAAACGCGATCAAAATCGCGGCGAATCCGCTGCCGAGTATATAGCTCAACTTCGACGGATAAGTGCTAACTGCAATTTCAGCGACTTAGAACGAATGTTGCGGGACAGACTCGTGTGTGGCATGAAAGACGAGAAATTGCAGTACGAGTTGCTGAAAAAAGACAATCTTACTTACCAGGACGTAGTCGACGCCATGTTATCATCTGAAAGTGCCGTGCATATGATATAAGACATGCGTATGATACATGTAGTGGAGAGCACCAGCTACAGTGGGGCGCAGGCGCCGTCAGGAGCAACCGCGCTGGCTGCTGCACCCGTTGGGTCGCCGTTGCCGCCGCCGGAACCTATGGATTTGGATGTCAACGCGCTGCGCCCCCGCCCTCCTCCGCGAACGTCGGCGCCACCTACTGCAGCACTGCGGCCTGCTCCTCGAAATTATTTTCGACTGTGCTATCGCTGTGGAGACAGGCACGGTGGCGAATGCCGTTTCATCAATACGACGTGTCGGTTCCGCAAGAAAGTCGGACACCTGGAAAAAATCTGTATGACATGCAAACAAAATGAACTTTACGGAGGAGGAGGAAACTGCAAATTTGAATGGCATCTATGCGGTACAAAGTACAAGTCGAGTGCCGCCTTTCATCATTCGGGTGGTGCTTGCAGGCGCGCCAGTTGAGCTGCAGGTGGACACGGGCGCTTGCCACACGTTGATCAACGAGCGTACGTGGCGCGCGGTGCGGCCCCGCCTGCCGCCGCCGCATCGCCTCCAACCTGCGCCACTGGCACTGCGCACGTGGACCGACACGCCTGTTCATCTGCTCGGGCGGACAGTGGTACCTGTTCGATACATGGACGCCGACCACAAGCTCCCATTGCTAGTGGCCAAGGGTACCGGACCCAACCTACTAGGGAGAGACTGGCTCGGTCATCTTGGCATTAGTATGAACATAAATTTTCTTTCTAATGGAGATTCTAATGCGCTGGAAAGTATTATCACTAAACATAGTGAAGTGTTCAAGGACGGTCTCGGTACCTACCGTGGGGTAAATGTCACCATACATTTAAAACCAGGTGCTGTACCAAAATTTTTGAAAGCTCGCCCGGTTCCATACGCTATTAAGGAACGAGTAGAGAATGAAATTGACCGTCTAGTATCTGAAGATGTCCTACGACCAGTGGCATACTCGGAGTGGGCAACACCGATCGTACCTGTTATTAAAAAATCTGGTGAAGTCAGACTCTGCGGGGACTACCGTAGTACCGTCAATGAAGCCACTGAATCAGATACCTATCCTATGCCTACAGCGAATGAGGTGTTCGCTGAGATAGGTTGCGGGAAATTCTATACAACACTTGATCTGGATCGGGCATACACCCAAGTTACTGTCACCGACGAGACATCAAAACTTTTGACTTTGAATACTTGCAAAGGATTGTATTCCGTACACAGGCTAGCATTTGGCGTAAAAGCCTGCCCGGGCATTTTTCAAAGAATGATGACAGCTCTACTGGCAGGCATCAAAGGAGTAGCAGTTTTGATAGACGATATTATTGTCTCTGGTAGCACCATACAAGAAATGCTGAAACGCCTGGACAAGGTACTAGTACGCATCGAAACAGCGGGACTACGTCTTAATAAAAAGAAATGCAAGTTTGCAAAAGAAAAAGTTGAATTCTTGGGGTTTGTCATTGATAGTGATGGCATCCATCCGTCTCCGAGCAAGGTTGAGCCCTTACATCGGCTTTTGGATAAATCACAGGCATGGCAGTGGACGGAACGGGAACAAATTGCGTTTGACACAGCTAAACAAGCTCTTACATTTGACATGACACTCGTGCACTATGATTTAAACAAACCTCTCTTATTGACATGTGACAGTTCGGAGTATGGTGTTGGAGCGGTCCTCTCTCATATTATTGATGGTGGAAAAGAAAGCCCTGTTGCTATGAGCTCACGAACATTAAGCTCAACAGAGAGACGATATTCACAACTTGACAAAGAAGCAACAGCTATTTTATTTGGCATACAAAAATTTCACAACTATTTGGCTGGCAGGTCATTCACTGTGGTCACCGATCATAAACCCCTTCTTGGTATATTTCACCCCAAAAAACCGATGCCGACTATATTATCACCCCGTTTGACCAGAATAGCAATCGCTTTAACTGCACACAACTATAATATAGTATACAAGCCTGGAGCACAGATAGGTAGCGCTGACAGTTTGAGTAGGTGGCCACAGCCTGTGTCAGAAATGCCTGAAGAGGAAATGAGCGAAATATTATTAATGGCTGAAAAACCAGAAGACTTCCCGTTTGACGCTCAGCATATTGCGACAGAGACACAAAAAGATAAAACACTGTCTCAAATAATTCATTATGTCCTACGAGGATGGCCTACAAAAGTAAGGGAGCCAGAGCTACATACCTACTGGCTACATCGCTCTGAATTATCATTACAAGGTGGCTGTCTTTTGCTAGGTAATCGCGTAGTGGTACCGCCACCTTTGCGTGAAGCTACGTTACGAGCATTGCATAAGACGCATAGTGGAATTGTGCAGACCAAAGCACTAGCAAGAAGTTACGTTTGGTGGCCATATTTAAATGAAAATATAGAGGCACTAGTGAGTCAATGCAACAAATGTCTTGAACATCGGCATATGCCACCTAGAACACAGCATGAATGGATAACACCCACTAGACCTTGGTCCAGGATTCACATAGACTTCGCTGGCCCTTTTCAGAACAAAAATTTTTTGATCATCGTGGACGCGTACTCAAGATGGCCTGAAGTATTTATCGTTAACAATATGACCTCGGCGACGGTGATCCGACACCTACGAAGAGTCTTCGCGACACATGGTCTGTGTGAGATATTGGTGTCTGACAATGGTACAGCTTTTGTGTCTGAAGAAATGAGGCAGTTTTTAGACTCCAACAAAATAAGACACATCACCACAGCACCATATCACCCTGCTACCAACGGATTGGCTGAAAGGATGGTCCAGACTGTAAAAGATAAAATACGTAAAATGGATTACCTAACATGGGATGTGAAGATACCCAGTATGCTACTAGGTCTCCGAGCAACACCTTGCGCTGGAACACAAAAGAGTCCTGCAGAGCTCTTGATGAATCGGAAGATACGTACCTTACTGGATACCCTACATCCAGACCATTTACAACGAAGAAGAACCGATAAACAAATACATGACAATTGTCAGAGACGGAACAGAGAGACTAATGTTGGTTGTAAAATAAGATACCGAAACTATGCCTCTGGTCCAAACTGGTTACCTGGAGTTATAGTGGAGAAAACGGGTCCATCCAGTTATAAAGTGCAGACAGAAGGTGGGCTTATCATCGACAGGCATATTGATCAAATTATAAAAATCACATCACATGATAAGGACTCATCTCATGATACGGATGGAGGGAAAGATTCTAATATCTCAAGAAACGACGAGTCGCAAGATATTATAGAAATTCCTAGTGAAGAATCTTGGGCTGAGATGTTAGGAATACCAAAAAATTAAATTGTTATTTTGATTTATATTTATTGACTGATTGTTTAGAAAATTACTTTTTTTGGTTCAATATTATTGATGATGTGAAATGTTCAATTATTATTATTAATTACTTTGTTTTTTATGCTATACTTATGTACATACTTAAGGGGGAGGTATGTAGAATACACATCTAATAATATTTTGTATGAAGTTTGTAGGTTGGTTTTATGTGGGTACATTCTTGTTTTTCTTATTGACATAATAAGATGAACTAAGTGGGTACATAAATATTTTCAGTGTATTTTGCTACCTAGCTCAATAAAGCTGATCTTTCGTAATTTAGTGTTTTAATACTTGAATCGGTTATTTACTAAAGGGACTAAGTCAAGCACACCTAATTTTACAGGGCGTAAAAAAATATGTTTATTAAAAAAAATCCTTAGGTAAGTTTATTATTTTTTTATTTAAAAAGATAGTTAAAACCTATACAAGCATACTCATGCAAAGATTTTTGCTGTTTGTCTATTTTGGAAATAAATATGCTTATTTAAACTTGCTTGACTTATTCCTTTTGGTATCTAAATGAAGTTTTGAGGAAAAAAATAAACAAAAAGGTATTAAAAATAATATTTTATTCAACTTTTAGGCCAATTTTCTATAATATTTTCATAGTAGGCTTTATGTTCAGGTGGAATATATTGCATGGTACGCTTGAGATCTTCTATTTTATTTATTTTTATAGGCACAGGTCCACCATAAGCTTTTTCTGTTGGTAGTGTAACTATTTGAGTTTTATTCTTTCCTTAATCAAATGTGTTTGTTCTCATTTCATTCCCAATGAAAGGCCTGGTAATTACCATGCCTTTCATGTTTGAGGAGTACTCAAATTCCATAAAGTTAGATACCAAAAAATGTTGCTTTTCAGAACGTGGAATACTCCTTGATTGAGTCTCCAAAGAAATGGCATCCTTCTTATAAAATTTGCCCCGCCAGTTTTTAATATCTAGAATGTCATTAGTTTTAACCATAGATACTGTGAATTTTTTATGGGCATTGCATATAAACTCACACACTTCCTTAGGCAGATAATACCTATCTCTTCGTTTTAAAACTTTTTTCACTGTACCAAAGGACCGATCATTTGGTAGAAATGAGTGCCCTCGAACAGGGAAGCGGTGTACAATTTTATCGAACCGTCCTGTATCTACAAGTGCCTGGCATAAACTTATCATCATGTGATTGCGGTTTTGGCCACCAGCTCCATCTGAAAAAATATATAACTTTTTGATCTTATGTGGAACTTGCTCTTGGATATACTGTAGTAAAAATGTGCATGTTTCATTAGGTCCCTTCATAGCAACCCCTTCATGGTATAGAAAGAATCTACTTTCTTTAGATTTTAAATTCTTAATACAAAATGGGTATAATGATAACTGACGGTAATAGAACATCTCTTGAACTGGAATGCAGGGGAGTGATATATTTTGCATGTAATCAAAAGTTATGGCTAGGACATCCTCTTCATTTTCACTCATTTTTTCTACTTCACGGATACTTGCGTAGAACTTTGCTGCTCGTTTCTTATGGACTGTTAGTTCAGCTTTTGCTGCCATGATAGCCCGTTCTCCTAGGTCAGTTGAATTAACTCTAATATTGAGACGTTCGCACTCACAACAGGCATCAACTGCAGGCCGGCCAAAGTGTAAATCAAAGTGCTCTTTGAATATCTTGTAATAGAATGACTGTTTAACTTTAGTTTCTGGGTGTAAGTTCTTAAACATGATATACATCTTTTTAATATTTAATTCAGCTGACAGATAATTATTCTTTCGAAGAATAATGTGACTGCTTGACTGGAAATGACTCAATATGATTTTTGATCTGAAGTATGATCCACAGGAATAATTTTTTGGTTCTGTTGCTTGCCCCTTTGATCTTGAGGTAATTTGCCTTGTTGAAGTAACTGCTGAAGTCGGAAGAGAGCTTTGTTCTTTATGGAATAAATGCACATAAATAACTTTTTGCATACGCGTTTTTTATCATCATGCACCTTTATAAAATAGTTGAATGAGCATAATCTTCTTTTACTGTTTTCTTGTTGACGTGATCGTCTTTGTTTAATATCCTTAACTTTAAGAAGACTTTGAAGAAAAATATCTTGTTCATTTTTTGTACTCAAACTATACAATTCGTGGAATGCTTGGATTTTTAATTCATCAGTAATCTTAGTATAACATTTCAGCTTACAACATGACGTAATTTCACCAGGATTCTTTGCTGGAACAGTTTTACCACTAGTATTCATATACTCCTTTCCTTGTAAACGACTACGTTTAATTAATTGCTTTTTTGTTTCATTTCTTACTCCTTTCTTTCGTTTCGAAGTTGATGCATTTGGACTCGTATTTTCAGAATCAGACATTGTACTTATATTAAAATGAGGGATAAAACTGATATAACCCACAGATCAGAGTATATACTGATATAACCACTTTAAACATAGGTAGGTAATCTAAATTCTAAGCTATTAGCTAACTGATAAATTTATTTGACTTTGACATATCGAGTCAGATCAGTGTTGCCAATAAAGTAACGAAGAGGAATAAGTCAATGACTTGTTTCCTTTGGTAAATTCACGAAAAATATTGTGCCTACATTAGACTGGCAAAATGAACTAACTTATTTCTTTTCTTGACTACAATGAAAGATCTACCTAAAATGAATCAAACCGCTTCAAAATTGCCATTTCTCAAAAATGCTGACTTATTCCCTTTGGTAAATAACCGATTCACTTATTCTGGACATAATACACAGAATGGCCTTAGTTGATCAAAGTTTGCATGCATTAGCGTGCTAAAGTTGTTGGGAATCCCGAAGCTGGCGACAAAGGCGGTACCTTAAATGATGTTTAAATGTTTTCAGCCAAGATCCAAGCGGAAGAGGGACAAGGAGTCAGGCTCGTCCCGGGGTATCGACTTCCACCATGTGTCCAACGTCATCAACTTTGACTTTCCTCTCGACATCACGTCTTACGTGCACAGAGCGGGGCGCACGGCTAGGGGGAATAATCAGGTGAGTTAAGAGGAGTTGTAGGCACATTTTTTAAAATTCGACTGTTTTTTTATTATTATTAGCTATTTTGCTGGTACCAATGATATTGTATGTGTGTCATCATACCTAAGCTGGCGCGTCGTGCTCTGGGTTGGTAATCAGCGTCTCCTGTGACACATAGGCCTCCTCCAGCAGTTTCCATTTGTTTCTGTTCCTAGCCTCTCTCATCCATGTTACTCCTGCTATCTGTTTTATATCGTCGGGCCACCGTCTAATTAAATTCGACTACGGAGAAAGGGTTAATACGCCAGTCTATCCAAAAGAAAAGGCTAATTCGGCACTCGGCAGTATATGTATAGTGTATACCCTGCTTGAGAGCTTTAAGGAAAGAGGGATAAAGAATTACAAGCAAGTGTGGGGGACCATGCTTGACTATGACGAGTTCACATTCCGGTTGCTATATTCCTCCAACTTGCATGATCACTGATCATATTTTAATGATCAATAATTATTCTAATCCCAACTTAGCTGTTAGTGAAATTATTATTTTTAACAAAAAATTAAAACCGACTTCCAAGGTAAAAACAATAATAACATTAATATGAACTAAAAAGTATTAAATAATTTTTACTATCTAATAGTGCCTTTTTCCGAATTCGGCTAAACCTCAACTATTTCTGTACTCAATCTTCATTATTTTGAAGTCGGTACCAGATAGCTGAATCTTCAGTCCTCTGACAGAATATTAAAAATTTTTGGAACTGGCACCGACTTCAAAATTATGAAGATTGAGTACAGAAATAGTTGAGGTTTAGCCGAATTCGGAAAAAGGCACTATTAGATAGTAAAAATTATTTAATACTTTTTAGTTCATATTAATGTTATTATTGTTTTTACCTTGGAAGTCGGTTTAATTTTTTGTTTAATTTTTTGTTAAAAATAATAATAATTTCACTCTTTTTAGTTACACTAGTAGATAAATCTTCTATTTTACGTTTATTATATTTTACGTATCTTATTACAATTTGTTAAGAGTCACAACTCACACTCACAAAATAATATAATATTATCAGTGAAGTGAACATAATATTGTGCTAAGTAATTTAACGATTTTAATACTTCAAGCCCGAAGCGGTCACCGGCGATTGCGATAACAATAGAAAGGCTATTGTGTCTCGTTTTTCCACGATCGAAGGATCTATCAGATAAAAAATTGTACAAACTTGCATAGGATGTAGCGTAGCATAATATTTAATATTATCATAATTATTGACAGCTGTTCTTGTAATCAAGAATTCAAATCGATAGGTACTTAGTGCACCATCTATCGATTAATAAGTATAACTAATTAAAAAGACACTTAATGACTTTGTTTTGTTTAAATGCTCTTTTTAAAATAACTTTATTTTAATTTTATTTGTCTATTAAAATTTTATAAAGTAGTAAAGGATTCGATCTGTATATAAAGTAGTTAGTAAAGTATTCGATATTCTGTCTTCTGCCGCCACGCGCCGCTCGACCGCCGTGTATTAAAAACAAACAGGTGTTGTTAATTGTTATACAGTACATAATTATTATTATTAGTATATCCATACCTATGCCTTGTACTATTATCTATTCTGTGCCATGAGACATTGGTGGCCTTAACACGACGTGGTAATGATGAAGATGACGATGATGATGATGATGATTATGATGATGAATATGAATTGCATAGTAGTTTATGCTTTCTGTTCTTAAAACAACGCCGAAACTCCCAAACGTGTATCTATAAGGAATCAGGAGTTCTCTCAGCATCATCGAAACCATGGTATACCTTGACCCAATATTTGACTTTTTGGTAGCGTATTCTTAGTACACTTCACATAAAACCAAAATCACCATATGTTTCCATATAAATTTCGAGGAGTTCCCTCGATTACTCATGGATCCCATCATCAGGTCACCACCTTTGTGAAAATGGGACCAAATTGGATTGAAACCTAATACAACAAAACAAAAATTTCGAAAATCGGTTCACAAACGGCGGAGTAATCGTTGAACATACAAAAATAAAAAAAAATAAAAAAATATATCCACAGCCGAACATATAACCTCCTCGTTTTTTGGAAGTCGGTTAAAAAATGAATGAGCATCTAATCTCAATTTTAATACAATATGCAAATTTTTTCAGGGGTCAGTGTTGTCTTTTGTGGCTATAAAGGAGAAGCCTCTTATGGATGCAGTCGAGCAGCACTTATCCAAAGGTTTCAATGGACAGACTGTGTTACAGTGAGTATTGTTATTATTTTACACAAAACTTATGTTGCGAAGGCTCCAATTCTTATGAGTTGATTGTATTTTATTTAAACAGCATACTTATACATTTTTATAAATTATTCCTCATGTTGCATCATCAGAGAAATAGATAGACGTAATTTACTCAGGTTATATCAAGTCAATGGTAGTTGGGTAGTGATTTTGAGACTTTGATCAGCTTGCCGGAACCCGACCAAATTATGTTGGTATCTATACTAATATTATAAATGCGAAAGTGTCTCTGTCTGTCTGTCTGTCTGTCTCACTTTCACGCCAAAACTACTGAACCGATTGCAATGAAATTTTGTACACAGATATTCTAGAGCCTGAGAAAGGACATAGGCTACATTTTGATGAGGGAAAATATCTTATTTCCATGAAAATATCGATGAAAATTAATTCGCATTGTAGTTTCTTATACGTGACAGCAGATGTCGTTTTTATTGCCGATAGCTCCGTAGCTCAGTTGGTTAAGCGCGTGGTCAGCGCTCATCCCCCGGGATGAGCGCTATGCCTACAAGTCCTGGGTTCGAGTCCCGCCGACGGACCAAAAAGTTTTCAATGTTCTTTAGTGTCTTGGATGTGTATTAAATATTATATAATATGTATCATAATAATATTTCCAAAATCTTAAATATATTATATGTATAATATTATAAAAGTATTAAAATGTACGTATATTTCCGTTGTCTGGCACAGGTGTTACAGCTGTCCTGTAGGCACTTAGCACGGAGCCAGACTGACGTGGTGGAAGTGTCCATAAATTATTAATATTCATTCGTAATATTAACATTGTTTAAACATGCTCATACCTATCCAACATTTGCTCAATTATGTAAGACGTTTAATATAATATTACATAAAATACATTCAATAAAAAATAAAATAACATAAAAATAGTAATAAGTATTGTAAACATGATTACAGTGCAGAGCTATCCCAATTACCACCAAATAAAAATATCGGCAGTCACTAGGGCATTAATTTAGTTCGATAGCTCTATTATTTTAGTTTTATTATATGACAACAGATGGCGCTATTTGGACATTTATTAAGTTAATTTTAAAATTAGAATATTTTATTTTGGACATATTTTTATCACGGCATTCCCATGGAAACGGGAACCACCGTACGCTATAAACTAAAGTCCACGCGGACGTAGTCGCGGGCAACAGCTATAATATAAAGTTTAAAAAGTCTAAAGATTAAAGTGAATTAGTACTTAAATAAATGAGCCAAAAAAGAATCTGACCGATAGCTCATAAATGACTAAAAAATTACATAATATTATTAGGTATTGTATAGAAAATTTATCAGTCTTGAATCTTCTGTCAAATTAAGTTAGTTCCAAAAATTCATAACAGATGTCGCTAAGAGTCGTCTACATCGCGCTATTTCTTGCTCTAATGTGTTTCTATAAGAGGTGGTACCATCTCAGATTATACTTTTTGACTCCAAATAAAGTACTCGTACTCTGTGTTCGACTCTTTCGATTGATAAACACGCTTTCATAATTCATATAACTAACTACTCAGTACTTTATCTACGCAGTGACGTAACCTTTAAACCTATCAATGATAAATTATATTTTATGGGTAAAGTTGTGTAATGGGGGCTAAAATATAAGCTTTAAAATTTGTCATAAATAAAGTTTAATCATGGAGTAAAGACACAAATTTGTCTATGGTTTAATTTAGAATAATGAAATATTATGTGCACACTCTACAAATATATTCTAGTAATCTGTGGTGCACACTGCACAGCTGTTTTTGGGTATTATGATTTATTTTAAAAAGCTTTTGACAACAATTTTATTGACACCGCGCGCTATAAACTGAAGTCCACGCGGACGTAGTCGCGGGCAACAGCTAATATAGTATATACCTACGAATCAATTATCATCATTAACAAAGCATATTGTTCGTGTTTCAGGAAGTACTCGTTCAGTATGTCCGAAGTGGAGGGATTCCGGTACCGATCGCGTGACGCGTGGCGCTCCGTCACACGTGTAGCGGTGCGCGAGGCGCGACTCGCTGAGATCCGCAGAGATTTGTTGGCTTGTCAGCGGCTGCAGGTACGTCTGTACACTTGATAGATAGATTTACTAGCTACAATACTGAAAAAATTGAAATGCGTCGGAAAGGCTAAACAAAAAAAAACACAAAATACTCGAGAGGTGCCAAGAGACACTCGGATGGCACGAAGTTTTGTATACACTAAAAAAAAAAAATTTTGCTCTAGGTGTAATATTATACCGACACTTTTGTGTCGTGTCGTTACAACTTTTTCCGTCTAGCCCCCTTTTGCATCGCGCGATAAGAAACTTCGTTCCAAAAAGGTGTAAATAGAATTATTATAATTGCGAAAGGTTTTGGCCTCGATGGCCACAAAAACCCAAAGACCATTATGGTTTCATCTAAAAATTATTTTAGTTTGCTCGGTATAAAAATTTGCAAGTTCGACTCCTATATTCACATGATGAACAAATCCAAACATAAGACATTGATGAACGACTAATCTTCTCTCTGACTCACCCTCCTACCCTGGCTCAAACCCCCACCATAACTCCACTAATCTCTACCTCCTCCCAGGGTTACTTCGAGGAGAACCCGTCGGACCTGGCGGCGTTGAAGCGGGACAAGGCGCTGCACACCGTCCGGCATCAGGCGCAGTTGGCGCACGTGCCGGACTACCTGCTTCCGGCGGCACTCCGCAGCCAGGCCGAGCCGGAGGGGGAGGAGGGCGCGGCGCGGGACGGGGGCGAAGCGCCCGCCAAGAAGAAGAAGACGGCCAGCTTCAAGAGCGCCAAAAGGCACAAGTATCAGGTATGTAAATAAATAAATAAATAATATATTTATTTAAACCATAAAGTTCTACAGTAAGAAGTAATGAAACCGGTAGGTGTTTAGGCTGCGTTTCCACTGAAGCGGAGCGGAGCTTTGCGGTGCCCGAATTGACTAATCGTGCTATTCTAACGGAGATGGTGATTGGTCAATTCGGCACCGCTAAGCTCCGCTGCTCTTCAGTGGTAACGCACACTAAAGAAGTAATGAAATCGGCAGGTGAATGAAGAAAAATATTCTTGGAATTAGGCTAGTCTACTATAATGTAGATAATTATATACGAACTTCACTAGAAGCATTTTTACGTGTTTCTCCCGATATTGATAATACTAGAAAACAAAATAAATGTCGGATACAATGGTGTTGACATGACTTGAGCACACAATCTCTAAATAATGTAATAATGAAGTGTCATGTTCCCTATGTTTTAAACAAGAGATAAATAAGAATTCGTTTCGATTGTCTCGTATAATGCATTTTGTAACCATAAATATAACAATCATTGTTTATTTCAGGCGCGCCAGAGTGATCCACTCAAGAGTTTTGACATCAAAATCCTGAAGAAAACACCGGCGGCCGAAACGTAGTAGTTAGTACAGTGATTGTTAATATACCTTTTACAGTTATACACAGTGTTCGTTTATTTATCTACCCAGTGTAGATAATATATTTCGATACAGAGGTCTCAAAAACATTCCTGTTCAGTCTTTAAGCCTGTAAAATTAACATAGCGCAAAATTCTTGCGCGTTCGGCCTTATTTTCTTTATATTCGCTGTCTTAGAGCTGGTACATATTGAGCGTTTTGAAGCGCGCGCTTTGCTAACGCACGTTTCGAGAAGTGAGAACCCCGGATTCAATTGAAGCGTACACATGCAAGCGCGCCAGTAACGCACGTAACGGTTCTCGAAACGCGCGTTAGCAAAGCACGCGCTTAAAACGCCCAATGTCTGCCAGCTCTTACGACCCAGTCAGTTTTCTATGTTGAATATTATGTTGATTTGATACGTCATGAGAATACAATTTTTTAGTTTGATAGGATAGAACGAGGAATGAAGCTGCGATTGCATAATATTATTAATCTATACATATTATAAAACAAAGTCGCTTTTTTTTCCCTCATGTCCCTTTGTTCCCTTTAATCTTTAAAACTACGCAACGGATTTTGATGATTCTTTCAGTGTTAGATAGCCCGTTTATCGAGGAAGGCTATAGGCTATATTTTATCACGCTAAGACTAACAGGAGCGAAGAAATAAAGGAAAATGTGGAAAAATCGGCCAAGTGCGAGTCGGACTCGCGCACGAAGGGTTCCGTACCGTTATAGAGCAAAAATAGGCCAAAGTTGCGTTTTTTGTATGGGAGCCCCCCTTAAATTATTATTTTATTTAAATATTATTTTTAATTATTAAAGTACACATAATAATTAAGGCTTTTGTAAAAATTTCAAGTGCCTACTTGTTGTCATCGTTGATACCGAGCAAAAAATGTTGAAAAAATTACGTTTGTTGTATGGGAGCCCCCCTAAAATATTTAATTTATTTTGTTTTTAGTATTTGTTGTTATAGCGGCAACAGAAATACATAATCTGTGAAAATTTCAACTCTCTAGTCTAGCTATTACCGTTCTTGAGTTACAGCCTGGAGACAGACGGACAGACAGACAGACAGACAGACGGACAGACGGACTGATATCGAAGTCTCAGTAATAGGGTCCCGTTTTTACCCTTTGGGTACGGAACCCTAAAAAACGGGAAAAATTATTTTAAAGGTCTAACTTGAACGCGCTAATCTCAGAAACCACTGGTCCGATTTGAAAAATTCTTTCAGTGTTAGATAGCCCATTTATTGAGGAAGGCTATAGACTATATTTTATCACGCTAAGACTAATAGGAGAATGTGGAAAAAACGGGGGATTTTATTTGAAAGGGCTTATCTCGAGAACTACTGGAGCAATTTTATGTTATTTGGCAAAGATAAGAAGTAGAGCACGTGAAGGATCTTTTCAGTGGCTATATATTTTATACCCGTGCGACGCCGGGGCGGGTCGCTAGTATTATAATATGCAAAATTTGCATATTTTAGCGGTAAAATTATTTCGATTGGACTGCGCCGAACGCAAGTCCAAACTACCAAAAATTATGCGCACGACCTATGCAGTCACAGACGGGTGTTGACCCAGCCCGGGGCGGCCGCCTTCGTGATCGCGGTGTGCCCTGCGCCAGGTTAGTATGAGTTGTCCGCGTTGCACCGCCTTATATACCCCCGCGCGGCCATCGCGATCGCGCGATGCAATTTTGAAAATTTTCGAATTTCGAATAGCGCCATCTATTGGTACTTTGTTTGTTAACAGATTGACAGAACCATGTTGTTGTTGGTTGTTTTTTTAAATATACAAACACAATATGAGCACGAGACATGAGCTACTCTTGAGTTCTTATGTCAATGCTCTTGAGTCTTGAGTAAATTTTAATTTAATATGTTTGTTACCATTTCTTAAAATATAATTGCTGTACCATAGTAAATTTATTAGTTGAGGTGTTCTCCATATTTTATTAGTAAATAATATCTCAAGTTAATAAAAAAAGATTAAATAGTTTTTATTAGGCCGTGCAAGCAAACTCGCGGAAGTCTTGCGTGAGTTTCTTGCATTATTGTTTACTTACATTTCGTACTATGTAATTCCTGCAATTTACTTATTGCTGCAATAAATGTCTTGCGAGAAGCTCGCGGATAATACTATCGCAAATTATCGCGGAGGTATTTATGCACGAGAGCTTACGAATGTCGCGATAGGAACTATATCATCACGTCGGGGTCACCAATGTAAGGGGAGCGCCCTAAGAGAGATGAATTAAAAATGTATATTTTCGGACTTCATTTATTAATAGTGTTCAAGTATACTACACTGCCTTCCAATAGCTTAAACATCGCTAAGCCACAGGTGGTCGATTTTGAGTTTTTGATGCCATTCTACATAGAAAAAAAATCTCTATCGATCTGTTATATAATCATTCTTGTAGCGTTTTTAGTTCAGGAAATAGCTCTTGCAAAAACCGCGTTAACTACAGTAAAATATATATTTTACACCACTATAACTACGTTAACTATCAATACTTTGCTAAATAGTCACTTGAAGTCACTAACGTTGTCAGCATATACAAAATATTCTATCCTTTGCCTAGCTAAAAAAACTCTTCACCATTTTACAAGACTAGGTACTCATTATGATACTTTTGCGAACTTTAAGTCATGGTTCGGCTACCTATTAAACGACTTTAATCTTAGCTAAAAAGACGTCATACAACAATGGTACACTATAAACACGTCAAACTCTCTTAGTGCTTTTATAGCGTAGGATTGCGGCCATTACAATAAACAGTTTCCTTTTCTTAAAAACTCTATCCGCCTTTAAAGACTTGGATGATTAATTATTTTAATGAGAATCATACGCTACAACAACGCTAAGCCACAAAACTTAGCTAAAACATCGCTATCTGCGCTCACGTCTCACCCCGCAGCGCACCCGCGCCCGTCATGTATCGTGTCGCCCAGGCAGTCATCAAGTACGCACGTCGCGTCGGGCTATTTGGCGCCAAATTGTAATTATACGACTAACACCCGGTTTCTGAAAGGTTTTGCGATTTGTTTGTCTTCGTTCATTTGTCAGAATTTTGATTTTCAATTTTTCAGACGTTATCGATTCCTAAATTCTTCTTCATTATCTAGAAATGAAATTGATTATAATATACATTTTTTGAAAATAAAACGAGTATTGCAAATAAAACAGTTTATTTGCATTATCGACGTATTTATTACGAAGTTTTATTAAAACTTCATAATAAATGTGTTTACAAACCTTATAGTAACGTAGGTTCAAAGAGAAAATGTAGATTTACATAAAAAAACAATTGAATTCATAAGTTAATTCACCCACAATTACCGATTAGTTGACACAGCTTTTGACAAACGTTTAATCTATGATCACGGCTTGACTAGCGTTTCGGAAACCCAAAATGGCGGTTGACATATGATTCTCGAGTCAAATTGAACAGCCGTGTCAACTGACGCGCTTATCAAATTAAACTAACTAATCATGCTTCTAGCAACCCAATTGGTACTTGACAAGAGATTTAACAGACGATTAGTTAATTTTAGTGTTGATCATCCTTTCAGAAACCGGGTGTAAAGGTTAGTTTTACGATCTAGTTAACTTATAGTCCGGTCATTTTAGACAATTGAAATAAAGAAAATTCCGACAGAGCCAAATTTTCGTAGAGACCTTAGGTTTACCACAAGGAATAAAGTGTCAAAAGTCCCCATCAGTCCCATGTGAGCTTAGGGACTTATTCGGGGCCCAAGGTAAAAATTTTAGGTTTTTGGATTTTTCTCGAAAACGGTAAGTTTTATCGAAAAAGTACCTCAGAGCAAAGTTGTAGATCTTAAAATTGTCTATAAAAATGGTCCCTATGATTTTTTCTCTAAGACCCACTATTTCCCAGATATTACGCTTGTAAGAATCACGTTCTACATAGTATGCACACATATGCCACGTATACCGGGTGCAATTAAACCTACCTGCCAAATTTTTTTTGGGGCTTAGGTGTCATAAGGAGAGTCCATTAAACCACAAAAAATAGGGTGCTAATTTTTTTACCATAACATATTTTATCCCAACCTAATTCAGTACAGCTTGGTCACTACACGCACTCGCAACGGCGCCACTCTGTCGCCCGAAGGCGGCAAAAACCGGCTACCGGCAGGGGTCACCAATTAGTTTCGCTCGGGGTCCATTTTAAGAAAAGAAATGACCTTCGCGAACCGCACATTTTATAATAAAAAAAAAATAATTATGAAACAAAGGTAATTATGGAAATTACAAAGGTATTTATTTACATATCAATAAGAAAAGTGATAATTTTATTGCTTGCTTGGAGTGAAATTGATGCAAGCTATTGAAATTAAATCCAGGATGTTCATCAGTAAGTCAAGACTGAAATTTATTTTTAAAGTCGATCAAACATCAAACATGTCAAACACGTACAAATTACGTGTTTAACGTGTTTGAAGAAAATTTGGATTTTACTACGTGTTTGACGTGTTTGACGTGTTTGATGTTTGATAGTTTGCGGGCTACTTAACGAAGTTCACCTTCGAAAATGCTCGGTCCGCATACAAAGGGTCGGCGGTCCGGATGCTGACCGCGGTAAGCCATTTGGTGGTTTCGAGTATACTATCAAGTTCAGACATGGCAAGGCAATGAACTGAACCCTGAAGACTGGGGTTGGAAATTGATAAATAATACTTTGGAACCGATTCGAACTTTACTGCCCCCTGCTCCAGAAAAACTTCTTGACACTATTTTTTGCAATTGCAAGAAAGGTTGTAGTGCCAAATGTGGCTGTAAAAAAGTAGGGTTGCAGTGTTCTCCAGCGTGTACCAATTGCCAAGGTGTATCTTGCTCAAATGTTCAATTAAATACAAGAGAGGAAAATTCATGTCATTTTGATGAAGAGACAACTTCAACAAGCGTTCATCAACAGGAAGGAGAAGAAGAAGAACAATAAGAAATTGAAGAAAACATGTTTGTTGAAGTTGAATATGAAGAGTATGAGTCAGATTAAAGTAATAAAAAAAAGTTAGAACGACAGTTAAACTCAGTAACCCATATCAATAATCTTCAAACTATTAAATAATTATTGTTCCTGAAAATAACTTAATAAAGGTTCGTGGAATAGGCCTACCGGGGATACGACGTTAAAAAAACGCGCCGAGTACACTACCTCACAGGTGGTGTGGAAATGTGTGCATATTATGTAGAACGTGATTCTTACAAGCGTAATATCTGGGAAATAGTGGGTCTTAGAGAAAAAATCATAGGAACCATTTTTATAGAGAATTTTAAGTTCTACAACTTTGCTCTGAGGTACTTTTTCGATAAAACTTACCGTTTTCGAGAAAAACCCAAAAAACCTAAAATTTTTACCTTGGGCCCCGAATAAGTCCCTAAGCTCACATGGGACTGATGGGGACTTTTGACACTTTATTCCTTGTGGTAAACCTAAGGTATCTACGAAGATTTGGCTCTGTCGGAATTTTCTTTATTTGATCACTATTTTGATGTCTAAAATGACCGGACTATTACTACTTATATGAATGTGCAATCAAAGTTATAACTTTAATAGCATATTCTGAAACAGAGCCTAATAATATTATAATCATTTTATTATGTGGGAGTTTTGCTATGCTTTCACCCGGTTTCTGAAAGGTCTGTCAAATCACTGATCAACTAACATTGCTGTTAATTTAGCATGGATGTCAAATCAATTTGAGTTTCTGATACATTGATCAGCCAAAAATTAACTAATCTATGATCATTTTTAATTTAACTAGCGATTTGTTATTTTTCGTTCATTACTTCACTATTAACTATCAAAAATGCCAATGAAATGTCAAAAGAAGGAATTGCAGACTGTCATTGCTATCAAAAATATTCTGGGAATTTCAAATCTGATGTTTTCTGATTCATTGATCAAACGAAAATTAACTAATGTGTGATCATTTTGATTTGACATGCGTTTTGTTTATCTTCGTTCATTTGTCAGAATTTTGATTTTCAATTTTTCAGACGTTATCGATTCCTAAATTCTTCTTCAATAGAAATGAAATTAATTATAGTATACATTTTTTGAAAATAAAACGAGTATTGCAAATAAAACAGTTTATTTGCATTATCGACGTATTTATTACGAAGTTTTATTAAAACTTCATAATAAATGTGTTTACAAACCTTATAGTAACGTAGGTTCAAAGAGAAAATGTAGATTTACATAAAAAATCAATTGAATTCATAAGTTAATTCACCCACAATTACCGATTAGTTGACACAGCTTTTGACAAACGTTTAATCTATGATCACGGCTTGACTAGCGTTTCGGAAACCCAAAATGGCGGTTGACATAATATGATTCTCGAGTCAAATTGAACAGCCGTGTCAACTGACGCGCTGATCAAATTAAACTAACTAATCATGCTTCTAGCAACCCAATTGGTACTTGACAAGAGATTTAACAGGCGATTAGTTAATTTTAGTGTTGATCAGCCTTTCAGAAACCGGGTGTTTGACAGTTAAATGCAACGGCTGAACGGTTTCGGATGTAATTTGAGTTTAATACAAAGGCTGTCTTTCTTTACTTACTTTTACTTGCTTTTTAATAGCTTAACAGCTATTTTTAAATATTATGTGCTTTTTTAACAGAAACGATGAAATCGAACCGAGCGAAAGCGATACTTGCTATACTAGCTAGTGCTGATACTGCTAGCAATGGCTCACCAAGCAAAAGCTGCAAGAGCTTTTGCAGTAGCATTTAGAAGCAATTGAATTCTTGATTACAATATTTTACAAGAACAGCTGTCAATAATTATGATAATATTATATATTATGAGTAGCTACGCTACATCCTATGCAAGTTTATACAATATTTTATCTGATAGATCCTTCGATCGTGGAAAAACGAGACACAATAGCCTTTCTATTGTTATCGCAATCGCCGGTGACCGCTTGGGGCTTGAAGCATTAGAATTGTTAAATTACTTAGCACAATATTATGTTCACTTCACTGATAATATATTATTTTGTGAGTGTGAATTGTGACTCTTAACAAATTGTAATAAGATACGTAAAATATACGCGAAGGTTTACCTACTAGTCACTAGTGTAACTAAAAAGAGTGAAATTATTATTATTTTTAACAAAAAATTAAAACTGACTTCCAAGGTAAAAACAATACTTAATAAAATTAATATGAACTAAAAAGTATTAAATAATTTTTACTATCTAATAGTGCCTTTTTCCGAATTCGGCTAAACCTCAACTATTTCTGTACTCAATCTTCATAATTTTGAAGTCGGTGCCAGTTCCAAAAGTTTCAAATATTCTGTCAGAGGACTGAAGATTCAGCTATCTGGTACCGACTTCAAAATTATGAAGATTGAGTACAGAAATAGTTGAGGTTTAGCCGAATTCGGAAAAAGGCACTATTAGATAAGTAGTAAAAATTATTTAATACTTTTTAGTTCATATTAATTTTATTAAGTATTGTTTTTACCTTGGAAGCCGGTTTTAATTTTTTGTTAAAAATAATCATTTGTTGATAACGTATAATTTTTGTACCTCCCTTGAAGTAGTCGACCCGATAACGTTGTTTTAATCACATAATTGAAACAACGATAACGTTGTTTTAATCACATAATTGAAACAACGATAACGTTGTTTTAATCACATAATTAAAACAACGTTATCGTTAAAGGTTTTAAGCTTAGCGTCCTTTTAGTAGAGTATTTTTTTTAATAAAACGCTATTAAAAATAAACAAAAAATGCTTATGTTAAAAAGCTAGTCTTTAATAACGTTAGACAACCATAGCGTCATTCAAGCTTAGGAAAGATGGTAAAAACTCAAATTAATACTAAACAATAATAACCTTAAATGCGCTTAGCGACTTTTTAGTGTAGGAGAAGCACATTATTTTATTACATAAAAAACGGGGTCACAATTTACGTAAAAATCCTACTCTAAAATATCGCTGCGGTACACTTAGCGATATTTTTGTAAAGTATTCTAAAGTAAAATAACTTAACATTCCATAGCTAAAACTCCTAAACACATTTTTCTCCTTTTAAATCTAGTTGTTTTAAATCGAGATATTTGCTATTCGACAGTAAATCAAAAGAGCTATCTTTTGATAATTCAAAGTTTTTGATACGACTATTAACAGTTAAATGGCATCACTTTAAAAAAACTCCCGCGTTTTTCGTCCATATTTCAAAACTTGGTTTTGTGGCTTAGCGATGTTTAAGCTATCGGTAGGCAGTACATAGGTGCCGGCAGGGCGACAAGCCCTTACGGAATCTTACATGAGACTAATTAATGTAACTAACGGCTAAAGGGGCACCTGACACGTATGTGCCAATAATGCACACACACAATATAATTATTGTGTATGTGCATAACTGCACATGCTGCACGTTACATTTTTAACAAAAAACACAAGCCGTGGGTGCGATAACTTGCTGCCAGATATAGCAGCGAGATCTGTCGCGAGTCCATGCAGACTACGCTAGACGCTGTCGCAACTACTCGCAGGAAGCGCTTGACAAATTGTCGCGACAGCACTTGCTACGATGCCACTTGCCAAGCAAGCTGCTGTCAGACAGACTATCAGACACTTCTCGCGACAGTTGCCTTGCAGGTGGAAACACGGCCGATTAAGTTAACAACTGTTTAACAGTAAAGCTTTGTATTTTTTGTAATAAAATTTAAAAAAGTGCTAAATGATTGAACAAGATATAAAATAAAACGAGTATTACAATCTTTAGTATTTATTGTCATATAGATTTAGAAGCGCGTCGTTTCTTCATCTCTACATTGAGTTCAGTGGCGTCGCTGTACGCTCGTCGCAGGGGGCGCTGACGGCGCGCGGTGGGGGGCGGGGGCGGCCGGCTGAGGTAGTACTCGAACGGACCAAGCTCCTGACGATACAGGGGGTTCTGGGTTACCCTGGAATCATTGGTGGCGTCAGACGAGGCGATCGGCAGCGATTGACAGCAGATATTGAACAACCTGTTGTGTTTCTGTCGCAAGGTAGAAAATGTGATTTTATATTTTGCATTAGCAAGACTGCGGTTTAGCCACATTAAAGGTACAATTCCGTGCATCGCAATCGATCGCGGTCGCGCACGACCTACGACTGTCGTCGGACGCTCGCGACCATAGTCAGCGCATGAAAATGTATGGCACCGCTTCCGAGGCCCGCGACTGACGCGCGCGGCCTACTGGCGAGCGTCCGACGACAGTCGTAGGTCGTGCGCGACCGCGATCGATCGCGATGCACGGAATTGTACCTTAAGGCCGTGTTTCCACTGACGCGGAGCGGAGCTTAGCGGTGCCGAATTGACCAATTACCATGCTCGAAATCTTCGCTCCGCTTCGCTGTCACTTCGCTGGAATAGCACGATTGGTCAATTTGGGCACCGCTCAGATCCGCTCCGCTCCGCTTCAGTGGAAACGCACCTTAATAATATAATATATAATATTTTAAAGTAAGAGAGAGAATATGACAGTGACCAAAACCACTATTGTAACTTGCGCTTATTCTCACTAAAAAAATAACGTAGGTACTACGTACGAACGTTCTACGTAGCGGAAATAGTTACAAAGAAACCAGCCACCCGTCTCGTATACAAATATATAGCAAGGGTGGTCTTTATCGATTAAGTAGGCCCAGATTATATTTAGCGGTATACGGTAATATACCGTATACCTAATGACTAGGCCTAATAAATACGCAATAAGCCTCTACCATGATATGAACATACCAGACCATAACCACCGGTGGTTGTGCTGTACGGCGCGTCCACACATGCAGCATCAACGGCGCCGCGCTGCTCAGCCAGACCAGTGCCTGCTGCGCCGTGCGGCATCCGCTTACATCTTCGGCCAATATCACCCCGTTCTGAAGAGTAAACCATGTTAGAAGTTGGCAGGCACACATTGATTGTTGTGGCGGAACAACTAGCGCTACAATCCTTCATCACGTTATCGAAGTTTTCTACGCACGTCGGTATAAATATGTACGACAATATTATTTTTAAATCAATTTAGTGGGCTTCGGCCTGCTTGGGAATAACACCGCGCTCGGTTGGAAGATCTTCCATTGCGGCTACCACTACTATTTCCACATAGACCATAGTTACTACACAAACACAAGTCTTCTAGTCTAACATAGTTACTAGCATACAGCTCGCGTCTGCTTTGTTCTTACTAGTTATTGCTTCCTAGTCTTGTAAACATACTTACATTTTTGTACGTCACTTCCACCAGGTACTTGATAATGTGCACCAGACCCGCCCAGAAGTGGAGGGAGTAGATCAACATCCATACGTAGATCAAGTGCTGAAAATTAAAATATGACAATCAATACATGCTCTCGAAAATATATCTAAATAAAAGAAAACTACAGACTGATCAAAGACAAGAAAACATATTTTAAAGAGAAATGGACTGATGGATGGATTGTAATGGGCATGCGTTAGAATGAAAGTCCCTGAGGACTTGCAGGAAGAGAGGTGCAAATATGCTTCTGACCAAGCATATTTGCACCTCTCTTTCTTTAGAGCCTTCATCAGCGCCTGTAGCACTAATGTAAACAACTGGGAGGTAGTGGCGGCCCTAGGGGGTAGCGAACAGGGCAGTCGCCCGCGAGGCCCCGCGCGGCGGGGCCCCGCTCTTGCAGGGGCCTCGCAAGGTGTTTTGCTATAAGACAAAGGGCCTCGCAAATGCCTTCCGCCCACGGCCTCGTAAAGACCTTCCGCCCGGGACCTCGCAATGGGTAAAAGGGGTGACAGACTCGCGTCGGTGACACACGAGAATCTATCACACTGGATTACCATGCCCCCAGGCTCGCGGCTCGCGGCCCCCGGCTCGCGGCTCTTTGCTGACACACACTCATCGAGCCATAAGTCCGCGTACTTACTCGCACGTCTGTCACCCCCTTAAGGCCGCCACTGCTGGGAGGCCTTGGTAATACCTGCAGCAGAATCTCCCACAGCGGCACACGGCGGAAGATGAACCGTTTGAACATGGCGGCCATGAGACGGTGCGCAAGCGTCGCCGCCCCCACCGCCCACAACACAGTGGGGACGACAGACACATTGCTCTCGTCGCACTTCAGCCACTCCACCAGCTGTAAAAAGTTCCCAGTAGGCTTAGCATGGCCACAGGCCACAGTAGACAAGAAACGCCGACAGAGATTTGCGGACAAACTGACAGATTTCCATTGTTAATTCATCACTTTGTCTACTTTACCATAAGAATAGTTAAATATTTCTGTGGTGGCCATGCTATTAAGTTTGCAGCAGTCTGAACGAAGTAGAAATAGGAGGTAAAGACACAGATTAACTGTAAGGAAATCTATTCCAATAACTCTGTTCCCTAGCTAGAGCCTAGTAGAATCCAATTCTTTGGTAGCTATGCGTGGTAATAAGCCTTCAGGCTTCATAAGATCATAATATCATCCTGTACTACAACAAATGGCGGGTAGTCTACCATTCGCAGTTCCACTCTTAAATTGTTATCGTGTTCATAATACTGAGAATTCATTGAGACCAAATTTGCTGTTAAATCCTAAAAAAAATACAGTCTGACCTGTACATATTTATTCTGCATGAAGTTGGTAGTTATCATGTCCGGGATTTATACATTTGGGTGAAAAATATATTCTGTTTATTTCATTTTACAATACATGATTGTAGCCAAAGCCAAATTGTGATAATTTTTTGTTGACATATTTTGTTGATGACATTATAATATTGTCATTTACAATGAAAGCTAACTTTTTTATGACTCAAATACATGACGCCCGCAACTCCGTTGCGCCAAAATTTGTTTATCGCGCGGGAACCGTACATTTTTCCGGGGTAAAAATCCTATGTCCTTTCCTGGGACTCAAAATATGTCCATACCACAGCAAAATCGGTTCGGCGGTTTGGCTGCGAAGAGCTGTACCTAACATGTACATTTTTTTTAGCACTTGTAATATTCGTAGTAGCAGATAGAAATAAGGGAAAGATGAATAGCTAAGTTCTGTACAGGGTGGTTTGTTGGTAAATGGTAGGAATCCTACATTAGGATAAAAGAATACAGAATACTCAAAACTAAAGTTACAATAGATAAACACAATGTCACTGCTTGAATGAATATTTAATTATTAAACATTTCAAATGTCATTGATTTTCATGGCAAGGGGGTGAGTCTTGTCTGCATGCGGCTGTACCATTCTTGGCCTGCTCCCCGCCTGCGCAGGCACATCTAGTTTCCTGCAAGAGATAAATAGTTATTTGTGAAAAAAAAAACGATAAATATTCATATAAGTTCATAAAGGCTAACTTTGAAAATAGTAGACTAACCACTAATGCTATAGGGCATAGGCTATATTATTATATAGCCTATGCTATACGCAGTGGCGGATTAACCGTTTCCGAGGCCCTAAGCACATAGCCTGTGCTGAGCCCTCTATTGCATAAATTTGGTAGGTATAAAGTATAAAATTAAAGTCTTATTATTCCATGATCGATATTTTGTCGAATTACAAGATGTTTGTTACATCACTGACACGCACACGTAAACATAATTGTATACACAGATGTAAATCAAATTTTGGTTAAGCTTGACAGCTGGAGACTGTTTCTCTCATAAAGTTAATATACCTATCGGAATAGAACAACAATCTCGAGCTGTCAAACGAGACCAAAATTGATTTTCATCTGTGTGAAAAATATGTGTACATATACACTTACACAAGAATGATTGGACATGAATTCTATGAAATTTAATTGGCAACGTGCGGCACGTGCCGACTGGACGTCAAAAAAAGAGTGCTGCTGTCATGTATCACACGTCTCTGTTTACCACGCGGTGTTACTGATAGTGGCATCTCTCTTGCTCAGGCCTTTGTTTCTCTATTCCGCTAGGTATATTAACTTTATGGTTTCTCTATTCCGATAGGTATACATATTACCTTTATAGGGTGACCTTTATTTCTGAAGATTCATATTTTATTCGAACATATTTACGAAAAGGCAAATAAATAACACGGCAACTGATATCTTTATACGGTTTTAGACGACTTTCTATTAAGTCACAAAAAAACTAACTTTGCAGTGATTAAATATCTTAGCAACTACTAAACTATACAAGCAACAAAAGGCTAGGATCAGGAAAACTAAAGAACGGCTGCTACTGTAAGGTATCAAATATATCAAGCGGGATCAGTGTAAAACTGGTTAAGGTATTAAAAAACCTAATGTGGCGACAAATTTTTCCGAAGGGATATCAAACATTCTTCACTGGCAACTATTGGCTTTCATTATAAAAATATACATTTGAGTAGGTTAGCTTAGAACTTAGACCACAACACAGAGGGAGCCAAGCGAGCGCAGCGAGCGTTCTGCGGCTGCAGCCGGCGACCGTTATAAAGTAAAAGGGGGAGTCGGGGGGCGCAGCCCCCCGCCAAAACAAAAACAGACACAATCCAGAAAGTTCAAAAGTTGGTTAGGTTAGAACTGTGACTGTGCTGCGGTAGCAGCCGGCGACCGTCACATAACACGTTGTAGGTTGGGTTAAAGGCGTTAAAAAGTAAGTTACTCAAAGTAAGTGCAAGTGCATCACCTGACACCCCCCAGCCGGCGCCCATGATTAAATCAAAACTAATTAAATTAATTTGTCGCCGTGTTAAATACGTGCCTTACGAAAATGATTAAATTCGCCGAGGAAGTTTTCATTGAAGTCTTCTGGGTAAGCTTGTAAGAGCATTTGGATATCTTTTTCATATTCTGACACGGTTCAGGCTCTGTGATTGGTTGGCTGTCAAAATTTGGACCAATCACAGAGTCAAACCGCGTCTTGAGACCGGGTTGCATCTTGAGTACTGACCAAAAATACGGGCCTAAGTACTAACTCACTCGGTCTCGTCTCTGGACTCTCGCGGCGCGACGCGACGTGCGGGCGCAGAGGGGGCAGGGCCCTGCGGGGGTGTATGAAGGGTCACTCCCGTAAGTCCCGGACCGCTCGCGCCTTGTGATTTCGGACATGTGGATGAATCTCGATAAAATGTAGGTATAAAATGAAACGCTAGCAGAGGATGGAGGCCCCTAGAGAACAGAGGCCCCAAGCACGTGCTTGTAGTGCTTATACGTTAACCCGCCACTGGCTATACGTAGATAAATAGAGCTACCAGGAGTTTTATTTTTTGCTATAGAAGCCTTATGAGGTTTTTGATCAATGAACTGTTAAGAATGCAATAAACGATAGTTATTGCACTTTTGTTATGAAATTACATTTCTATTTAATGCTAACCGCTATATACGTGCGTAGACTTTCAATAATGAGGTTAGTTTTACTGGTCGCTTCGCGGTCGAGTCTGGCCGCTTCGGTTGTTCCGCCTCCTTCGAAAATCTTGACTGTTGCTCTTCTTTCGAAGGCTGTGGCCGCTTCGCTCGTGGTTTTGGCCGCTTCGTTTGCACACGAGACGCTAGTAGCTGCTTCGCAAGGTCTGCAACTCCTCGTCGCTTCGTCCACTAGCCTGTTTATATACAAGCACAAAAGAACTCTTTAATTAACTTTAATTTTTTGCTGAATTTGTCAAAAATTTATCAATCTTACATTTAAATCTTTAATTTAAAAATAAGTATTGTAATCATTGAAAATGACACTTAATGTGCGGTAGAACACGCTTCTATCTTTTAATACTGCATATAACGTAGATACAGCTGTAATACTAAGTTTCCTCTTATATAAGAGCTTAGCTGTTACAGTTTTGTAGTAAGGTAGTTACTGCACTCACGTGCACGCTGGGGGTGGGGGTGCGCAGGTGCGGAGACGCGAGTTCACGGCGTCCACGAAGCTGTTGACCTGCCGCACCGCACCCTGTACCCCGCGAGCCATCTGCACCTGCAGCGCTGCCTGCCTGCACAATAACCCATAAAAAATGTAAAATTACAAAAAAAAAAACACATCGTGCCATCTGAACTGCAACTACACAGCAGTCAGCACGAAAATGTTGTGTGCCAATATGAATTTTGTATCATGTCGCACAGTTTTGGCTTCCGCTCTAATTCCAATCTCATTCGCCAGTCCCTCAAGCACGTGAGGCGTAATCATCGGTAAAATCCCTCCAGTGGCGGGCCAAGATGTAAATTTGATGTGGGCAAGATATATTTTTAATTATTTTGCGAGGCCCCCTGATGGATAATGCAAGGAGACAGATTTTGTCGAGAGAATGATTGTGTCGATACTCAAACTTTTATATAAAAAAAATTGGAGTATCAAAACTAGTCAAAAAAATCCAGTCCAATGGGCGCGAGGCCCCTTGGACCGCGAGGCCGTGGGCGGTGATGCACGTCGCCCACGCCTTACGCCGCCTCTGAATCTCTCTATGCATATTACCACTCCTCCAAGTACGGCAGGGTGAACCGCTGGCAGCATCGCTTGCGGACGTAGTCTGCGTAGCAGAGCGCGATGAACCAGCACAGGGTGACGTGGATTTGGGGCTGCTGCTGGCGGAGGAACCGGGTGAGGGAGCCCAGGGGCACCAGCTCCGAGCGGTCGCCGAGGAAGCTCGCTTTGGTCACCTCGAGGAGCATGGAGGGGCTCTGAAAGGGGATCAGTGGTTTTTTTTCAGGAAAAAACAATTCTATGGTCATTCTCCAATTACAGTACAATTTATATTTAAATAAAAAAACATAATTCGTTAAGGCAGTGTTTACCAATCTGTAGTCCGCGGACCCGCGGACCCCTAGTGGTCAACGAGTATATTACGTATAGTGGTCCGCGGTGTAATCTCTGGACCATACATAGTCCGAAATATTTTGCTGTTTATTTTACTAAGGGGTCTATGAAAACTGTGCTTGATTCCCTAGTGGTCCGTAGCTGAAAATGATTGGGAAACACTGCGTTAAGGCAAAAGAGGTTAAAGACAGACAGACATACAGAGTCTGCCAGTCTATCTATTAATATTAGTATGGATTAATATTAGAAGTACGAGAATAGACTTACGTCTTTAATAACGGTGTCGAGGTAGTACTGGAAGAACCGCATGGCACAGACCCACAGGTGGACCATCAACGCCAGCATGCCCAGCACCATGGTGGACTGTAACACCATCATCATCAACAGGCACTATCATTATCTGATTTATATTAATAAAAAAAAATGTTTTTTTCCAGATAGTCACTGTAAGTACCTACATAAAATGTTTAGTCATTGTTGTTTAGCCAGTATTTAGCGTACCAGACAAAGTGTGTATTTGCGTGTTTTTGAGCTAGGATAGAAATTTGCAGACAACCAAATTGTCCGATTAATTCTACAAAAATGTTTAAGCAGTAGGTAACTTGTAGGACGCTCGTATAACGTATGCTAATAAACTGTAGCTACGTATTTGACGTATATTTCTCAGAAGCAATTTAAACAAAATATTATATTCTAATTGTCGGCTTAAACTGGATAACACCTGTACTTGACATTGTCCCAGCTTAGAAGCCCTACGACGCCCTAGGGCGTAGGGCTCGCCCTTCGAGGCGACGTGCTTATCACAGATCAAGTCACTTGGGATCACCATCATTATTTTTATCAAACTTTTGCTCATCATTTTCGTAGAAACTTTGCTATTAAGATTCACGAAGAAAGATACTTGGATTTTATTGATTTGATCAGAAGTTGAGGTAAAGTTTTAACATTATAAAATGTAGAGTTTGCCCGCGATTTTGTGCGCGCTATCTCGCAGGTATCACGTTTTTTTTTCAGCAAAATCAAAAATAATCTACTTAATATGCCTTTTTCCATTTGGTAGTTTGTATACAATAAGTAACTTTAAAATTTTTCTTTTAAATCGGCTCAGTTTCTTTGGAGTCTATTTGATTACCGTATATATTTTTTTTAGGTAATCACAAAATTTCATATTTTTGATTATAATATTACACATACCTACTGCCCGTTTCATTTATTAAGAGATCTCTAATTTCCTTCCTTTGCAGCAACTCAATTTCTGTCTACTCCAACCCTTACTTTACTCAAGTTACCAGCAGAGTTCTCATTCCATGTCTGCCTACTACAACCCAGACTGCGTTTCCATCTAGAGATGTGTTGCGAGGAATGTGTTTTTAATATCCAATAGCATCGCCGCGCTAAGCAATGTCATGGCAAGCTCACGTCAATGAAGCGATTCTATTGCTTCTCCAAAACACATTTCTCGCAACACATCTCTGGTGGAAACGTAGTCTTACTCTCCCACTAGAAGTGAGTTACCAGCAGAGTCCTCTGCAGCAGCGAGTCCCTGCCGACGGCTGTCTCCAGCTCCTGGTACAGGTAGAGGGCGGCGGCGCTGGCGAACACCGCCGTGGGGCCGAGCCCCCACCCCTCGCCGTTCACGCTCAGCCATCGCACCACCGACTCCGATCCAGCCTGCTGAGGGGAGAGGATTAGGGGTATTGCAAACGGGTGCTATGTTTAAAAGAGCGCAGGTGTATTATTGGTTTAACGCCTCCGTGGTCCAGTGGTTTAGAGCCCGGCTCTTGACTCGGAGGTCGTGGGTTCGATTCCCGCGTTCGGAACGTGTTATTTCCAAGTTTGATTAGGACAATGCAGGCTGATCACCTGATTGTCTGACAAGTAAGATGATTCATGCGTCACATGCTACGTCGCATGTAAAAAGCCGGTCCTGCGCCTGATCTCTCGCCAGTCGTGTCAGTCTTCAGTTTCACTGGGTTATGAGAGTAAAATAATAGCGTCGAGTGCTCTTGTGTACTGCGAATATTTTTTATTTGTAAGTTGCTGTAATCAAATGTTCTTAGTAAACTGGCTTATTGCTTTTCTTTGACGATTTGGACGCTTACTAAAATATTTTTAATGTAAATATTATATGAATTATCTTACAATTTTGATCGCCATGCAAATGCAAGCCGTCTATGCTACATAGCATTTTCACTTGTGATTTTATTTATTTTTACCATGATTGTGTATTTTGGTATTTTGTTTTGTTTATTGTTTCAATTGGTGTCCGTCAGCATTACGTATTTGACTGAAATCTAGGCGGAAATGTGTCATAAATGACATCATGAATTAAAAAAAATACCTTGAGAAAAGTCCATGAAAAGTCTTTCTGTAATTTGCTACCATAGACTTTAATATATACTGTCGTATTTGCTACTGATACGTTAGTGATAAGTGATAACTAATAACTGATAAGTGGATAACTGATAAGTGATAACTGATATGTATATTAATTTTCTTGACCGAGGCTTTGGCAAGCAGGTTATATTATGTTATAATTAGATGTTATTACCCGCAAGCCGCAACCATACATTTTTAACGCGACTGCCTTTCCGGGAACTCTAACGCCTCTAGTACACCGACGCCGCGAACCGCGAAACAGCGAAGAACCGATTTACTGTCTCACCCGCCACATGACAATGGCTTATATTGCATCTCGCTCTATTCCTGTTTCGCAGATTTTTTTGCGTTTCGCATTGTCGGCGTACTAGAGGCGTAGTGATAATATAAAGTTTAACTAGAACACAAAAATAAAAAATTCTAAAGGTGGAAATTAGACCCCTCGGTGACTGTCCCAACGACCTTTTTAGTCCTAATTTCGTCAGCCGAGGAAAAAATATTAGTGGTACAAACAAACGGATTCTTTTATTGGATTCTTAAAGAATGGAGGTATAATCAATACAAATTTCATAATCTCAATCGTTATACATTCAAAATAGCGGGAGAAATAAAACTGTCCCAACATTTTGTCTTGATTCGGTGAATAAAAAAGTACCTGTTAAAACTTAGTAACTACATGCATCAGAAATGTTATCCACGTTGTCTCCATATTCTATTCATTCTTCTTCCATGCTGAAACTATCTTTCCTTTTATTTTTCGTATTTTTTCCTAGCAGATTTATTTTCAGTCTTTAGTCTCCATGCTGCTTTTGCCTCTTCTTTTTTCTTTTCTCAGCTCTCCTTTTTCTTCTTTTACTGCTAAAAAACTAAAGCAATCAATTTTTAGATCAGTACAAGGTCTAATAATAGATACCGTGTCCATTTTTAGGTGCAGTAGTTCTAAGTTCTTAGATTGTTAATAGAATCATATTTTCAGAGATTATTTTTAACAAAAAATTAAAACCGACTTCCAAGGTAAAAACAATAATAACATTAATGTGAACTAAAAAGTATTAAATAATTTTTACTATCTAATAGTGCCTTTTTCCGAATTCGGCTAAACCTCAACTATTTCTGTACTCAATCTTCATTATTTTGAAGTCGGTACCAGATAGCTGAATCTTCAGTCCTCTGACAGTATATTTAAAATTTTTGGAACTGGCACCGACTTCAAAATTATGAAGATTGAGTACAGAAATAGTTGAGGTTTAGCCGAATTCGGAAAAAGGCACTATTAGATAGTAAAAATTATTTAATACTTTTTAGTTCACATTAATGTTATTATTGTTTTTACCTTGGAAGTCGGTTTTAATTTTTTGTTAAAAATAATAATAATTTCACTCTTTTTAGTTACACTAGTAGATAAATCTTCGCGTATATTTTACGTATCTTATTACAATTTGTTAAGAGTCACAACTCACACTCACAAAATAATATAATATTATCAGTGAAGTGAACATATTGTGCTAAGTAATTTAACAATTTTAATATTTCAAGCCCGAAGCGGTCACCGGCGATTGCGATAACAATAGAAAGGCTATTGTGTCTCGTTTTTCCACGATCGAAGGATCTATCAGATAAAAAATTGTACAAACTTGCATAGGATGTAGCGTAGCATAATATTTAATATTATCATAATTATTGACAGCTGTTCTTGTTATCAAGAATTCAAATCGATAGGTACTTAGTGCACCATCTATCGATTAATAAGTATAACTAATTAAAAAGACACTTAATGACTTTGTTTTGTTTAAATGCTCTTTTTAAAATAACTTTATTTTAATTCTATTTGTCTATTAAAATTTTATAAAGTAGTAAAGTATTCGATCTGTATATTATAAAGTAGTTAGTAAAGTATTCGATATTCTGTCTTCGCGCGGCGGCGCTGGGCGGCGACCGACGCCGACCGCCGTGTATTAAAAACAAACAGGTGTTGTTAATTGTTATACAGTACATCATTATTATTATTAGTATATCCATACCTATGCCTTGTACTATTATCTATTCTGTGCCATGAGACATTCGTGGCCTTAACACGACGTGGTAATGATGATGATGACGATGATGATGATTATGATGATGAATATGAATTGCATAGTAGTTTATGCTTTCTGTTCTTAAAACAACGCCGAAACTCCCAAACGTGTATCTATAAGGAATCAGGAGTTCTCTCAGCATCATCGAAACCATGGTATACCTTGACCCAATATTTGACTTTTTGGTAGCGTATTCTTAGTACACTTCACATAAAACCAAAATCACCATATGTTTCCATATAAATTTCGAGGAGTTCCCTCGATTACTCATGGATCCCATCATCAGGTCACCACCTTTGTGAAAATGGGACCAAATTGGAGTGAAACCTAATACAACAAAACAAAAATTTCGAAAATCGGTTCACAAACGGCGGAGTAATCGTTGAACATACAAAAATAAAAAAAAAAATAAAAAAAATATCCACAGCCGAACATATAACCTCCTCGTTTTTTGGAAGTCGGTTAATGATGATTTTTGCAGTAGAATAAAGTACAAAATAACAGTAGTATGTATTGCAAAACTCAAAGATGAGATCCATGTCATCTATTAGGTTTTTTACATTTTCAAGAACTTATAGTAGACACCCTTTATATTGTTAGGGAAAATGTATAAAAAATCTTAAATAAACATTAATTAGTGTTTACAGCATGACCATTAATCCAATGAAATCAATAGAAATTACAAAAATCAAATAAATGTATTCAAAACTTACGTGCAAAATTTCGCCTTCCTTAACCTATTTGCTAAGAAATTGCCGAGCGTGTGTTGACGCGGTCATATTATTTACGAAAACTGATCCCATTTTAAAATTTTGTCTCCGAAGGCGTCTCTAATAATTATTTTTTCAATTCAACAGATAGCTTGAGAAGCTTATAAAATTTACTGTGGTAAGAAATAATCAGAGTAATTCTTATTTTTATGGTATTTTTGTCATAAGTGCATTAGGTCTTTTACCTTATAATATATTACAATAATATGTATTTTGCTTTTGACAACATTTACTATAATTTGCAAATAATTTTGTAGATGGCACCACATACGCCTATCATTTTCACTATCAGCGCACGCGCAATGTCATTCATTACTCATTTTATTTAGACGATCGCGCGCTAGATGCCGCTGTCAAGGTTACCCTCATTTCTACATCGCGCTATCGAAAACGCGGCCGGTATAATGAGGTCCCCGCGATCGTCGATATTCGACAAGACCTTACTTCATAGGATCATTTCTATAGTAAGCTCTTCACGAGATCATCACACTATGTGAGATCACCACTGACCGCGATGAGGAGACGTGGCGCGGTGCCCTGAGCGTGAGGCGGGCGATGGTACAACCACCATCAGCCCTCGATGATCGTTCACTCTCTCTTCGGAGGGAGCGTGGGGTACTGTCGCTGTCTGAGTGGTCATTTTTAACCCCTATAAAATTCTGTATAAAATTAAAATCCAAAGGCAGGGTTACTTAAACTTTCAGCTTCACGAGGCACGAAGTACGAACCCCTTACTAACTAAGGAGATCTCCCCCAAGAAAATAATAAAATTGACTGTTGAGAAAGGTTTTTATTGAAATGAAAGGTAACACGTAAAGTGCAAAAAGGGTGCCGCGCCTGCCTGCAAGTTATCGTGAACCCCCTGCCGTTGAATGGCGAACCCCCCACTTTGAGAAACCCTGGCCCCTAAGCATTATGCTTGTAAGCTCTCGTATAGATTTGATAACACTTATTTATTTTAATAATAATTATTGCAAGAAGGTCGAACATAAGTCACTAAAAATCATTGCTAAATTAATAATAATTAGCATTCTACCCTAATTCCAAGCTGATATGATCTCGGAATCCCTCGAAATAGTGGAACCACAACATAGTTTACATACCTAATGAATAATTCATATCGTTGATAAGAGAAGGTGGAGTTTTGCTGGGAATACGAAAGAGTGACGTTGTGTCTTTGTATTTAATTTCCTAAAATTGTGTTGTTTCGGTTTTTAATGTGTAATGTTGGTAGAATATTAACCATTAAATATTCGTTGTCGTGCACAAGTGTGGGCAAGTGATACAACTTCAAGAAACGTGCCATTTTGTGTTCCCTCCAAAACTCCATCGAAAGTTTTAGTAAAGGGTCTACCACTTTACTAAAACAACTGACTGGACTCGTTGACTTTACCGACTACTTTTTAGACTTTGACTAGACTTTCGACTTGACGATAATCTGGAAAAATGACTTGAAAATTTTGTAAATTTTTTACGAAAAAATATTTTTTCCCGCCAATACTTTACTTGACACTGGCCATGGTAAAGCCGAGCGCCATAACAAGAACAACAAGAGAAGGTGCAGGTGTGATAATAAACAGTGCAGTTGATATTAGATTACAAGGTTAATACCTTAGTATAGATAATTCTATACTAGTTGTGTGATGCTGCTTTCGTCGCCATTGCTTCATGAGCTAACAAAAACACAAAATTCGTCTATACAGGGTGTAACAAAAACTAGTGATAATACTTACGGTGTGTACGTGTTCCCTGTAGAGAGTTCACTGTGAAAGTAGCGGCGCTGAAAGACCAAAAATTTTTTTCACTTTTGTATGGGGAAACTCGTGACGCTCGGGCCCTTGCCCATACAAAAGTGAAAAAAAAATTTGGTCTTTCAGCGCTGCTACTTTCACACTGAACTCTCTACAGGGAACACGTACACACCCTAAAGTATTATCACTAGTTTTTGTTACACCCTGTATAAACATCCATGCTAATATTATAAAACGCTGTGTCTGTCACCTCTTCACGCTCGCTAAACCAATATTGTTGTTTGTTATGGAGATACTTTAGAGTCCCAGGAAAGGACATAGGGATCCCGGATAAACTGAAAAAGGTACGGTGCCCGCCTGATAATCGAGTTCCTGCGCAAATTATATTAAGGAGGGTTAGGTAATAACTAATACCTCGATCGTGGGAATCGCAGACACAATAGATTTTTAATTGTTATGCTACAGCCGGGTGCCGCTTGTGGATTGATGGGTTAAAAGTTTTTTTTTTTTTGATATCGCAGGGGAAAACCATCATGGGTTGGGTGCCCCGGGTTGGGTACCCCGGGGGTATGTGAGACTCCTACTCACTAAAACCAGCGTGCGCGCTGCCTCGAAACACTCCACTGATGTATACCCGTCGGATTCATTTCGACGACACGACGTTCTAAATTTAAATTGTCAACACGCCGCGTTCCACATTCAAATGTTTTGACAATTTGTTTTTTTTACGCCTCGAAATGTCGAGACATTTATCTGCGCAGCCTAAAAATAAAATCTAAGCAACTTATTAGCAGTTTCTTCAGTTTACCACTGTTTATCTTGCCGTTCCTCGCAGGCCGCAGCACGCCACCTGAAAAATAAATAGAGTAAAAATGATTACCCAAACGGCGAAAAGTTTTCCCTCGAGCTGAATTCTATTTGCGCAAAAATACAAGACAAAGGCCGATCAATGTAGCCGTGGACTTTGTCTTGGACATGTTCCATCGTAATCAGTAGGCGCAAATAAATATATACGAGCGTTAAATTAAACGTGGCATTTTAACAAGCCCGCCGGCCATTTTGTTTCGACTTGCCCACGTTTTTTGCAGCGACCGACTTAAATGGACCCAATTGAGTGTATTTTCTACACTTTTATTTCTCTAAACCACTATCTGTATCTTAGATTTTGTTAATTTACTCTTTATTGGTTCGGAATTGCGTTTAGAAAATTCTTTTTACATTTGCGCTCCCGTTTATTTTGTCCCTTCTTGTGAATAGGCGCTTTTACTAATACAACTATTTACCTACGCCATGTAAAGTTTATACAATATTTTGTCCTCCTCTGTTGCGTTCAAAAGGTCTTTTAATAGACAAGGATAACATATTACCTATATTATTGGTACTGTCCGGACTTATAATATTAAATGCTTAATAGTACATGGAAACTGTACGTACTTATAATGCTTTGGTTTATTATACGGTAAATTGTAATTCAACGGTTTCACTTCGATAGATTACAATCTTTCGAATAATAATACGTTAAATTGTAAGCAGTACGTTGCGGTTCACAATCTTTCGACAGTTTTCAATCTCGTGAGATAGATTATAATCTAACGGTATTTACAATCTTACGTCACCGTAAGATTGTAAATACCATTTGGACATATAATATTATACAATATATATTGGACATATATATTGTATAATATTATATCTTCCAAGAGTACAGCGCTTATCGTGTACGTAATCCGTACTAATATTAATTATTATAAACGCGAAAGTGAGTGTCTGTACGACTGTACAACTTCACGCCCAAACCACTGTATCTAACTATTTTTTTGAAAAGCTAAAAATGACGTTCACTGCGGGAACACCAGAAATAAGCACAACCTAGATTTGCCGGTGATCAGACTTAGTTACTTTTTTATTCACCGAATCAAGACAAAATGTTGGGATAGTTTAATTTAATTCCATGCTTGCATTTTGATTGTCAATAATTTCCTGTGGGATATTCTCCTACTCCTCCAGTAGCGCCAACTCGAGCTCCTGGACATATTTTGGACCGGAGTTTTTACTCGTACCGTTTACCGTACTCGGATCCACATCCGTAGACCGTGCTGACCTCTCCACCTGGGCTACGCCAGCATCGTTTAGGTAATAATATCCGATTTTCTTACTCTATGGACGCGCATAAAATTGAAGTTACTACCTAAAACTGTGTAAAAGGCACACCATGCAGTTCCAAAATGTCTGTACTATAGCCCTGTACTGTCAAAATACCATCATTAATAATCATCAGCTCCGTGCGGGCTCCAAATCATATGCCACTCCAAACCATTACCAAGCCAGCATCATAGGCCAGTGTTTCCGTTAAGTTTGATGGCCTATAGCGTTCCTTACGATTTATCCACATTCTTTATCGCCTGTCAACAAAATGTATACAGAATTTGCTCCCATCACTGTACAGCACAAAATTTCACTCACTTGTCTAATTTTAATGTTCACGCGCAAATCTTAGCCTGGTTGTTCGGTGTCCTGTCTCAAGTTTTGGTGCCCTTGCTGGCACTTTTGAGATTAATTTAACTTCTTTAAGTCTTCTTCTTACTACACAATCACTTACACGTACATCTCGGACCTATTCCGACAGGTTTCGTGCCTGCATAGCAGTTTGAGGTCGATTTCTTAGGGTTTGTATCCTTACAAAATGGTCATCCTGAACCATTGTCACCCGATATCTGCCTTGTTCTCGTCTCCGAACGTAAGATCCAGTCTCTCTGTAGCGTTGAAAGTTACGATGGACCACGGAAGCCGACACACCTAAGGCCTGACTGACCGAACGGTAGGTGTGACCTTTCTCTATCGTTGTTACAGCTCTAGCTGTCGTAGATGCTGGGAAATCACTAATTTTGTATCTAAGCAATGTGTTTTCCTAAAACCAAACAATGAAATAAGCTGAGCATACCTTGCACCCCGCTAAAACGCCATTATTATTAGGAACACTTACAACGTCAATCATCAAAAAACACTTTCAATAATTTATTTCTTAAATGAGCTTAGAAACTATAAAAAAGGATTTCACACAGCCCGACCCACTTGAGTTCATGTTGTGGCACTTTTTATCTATGTTCCACTAATTTTGCCGGTGTGTGTAGGTTATTTTTCATGTTTCAACCAGTATAGTGACGGATTGGGTTAATAACTGAAATAAATCTGTTATTAACCCAATAAATTTGAAATTTACTCAGGTTAACCTTTTATATGGGTTAGTTTGAATAGGTTATCCGTTTCATAAGATTATCAAATACTTAATTTTAAACTGTTAACTATGTTGGTAAATTAACCTTTACCAAGTGTTAACAGTACTAACATGTAACCGTTTTAAAAGGTTTTCGATTTAATCTGTAACCATTTATTCAGATTATCCTTATAAATGGGTTATACTCTCACTGCTGTTAACAGTTAAGATTTTTACATCTGATACTGTTTGGAGCATAGACTTATAATATACTGTTTGGAAAGTTCAAGTAGGAAGAAGTTAAGAGGAGGCAGGGTAAATAAAACAAGTATTTCAAATGTCCAGACGGATCTGCGATGGCTGACGCAGGCCGCGTCTACCCATTTGTTTATTACTAACAACGATACACAACTACCACAAACTATAAAAATAGTAGGTATATGAACTAGGTTTTCAACAGTTTTATATAAAAACACCTAACACATACACTTACATAGACATTTTTATTGAAAAACTGCAAATTATAAATAATAATTGATTATATTCGTACAGAGTGAGTTGGCCAAAACATATTTTATAGTTAAGTTCATTAATTAAAGCATAGCTGGGTTAAACCTTAGTTTGTTATCTCTTTCATAAAAATAAAGAACGAACGAGATCGCAATGATACATGAAACCAAATCTATGCAAGTAGAACTTAAGAAATCGCATCTGAAAATTAGTCTTTATTCACCCGAAGTAAAAATATATTAGAGATTATCTTCGCTGGAGATGATTTTAACTAACTTTAAAATGATGAATATGCATGTAAATTCTTTATGTATAAATTGGATATTGGGGAATTTCAAGAGAACCAGGGTTAAAAGTAGATTTTTACGCATGACCTACATTTATTTGACGATTTTATTAGAGTACGGTATCCTTAGACTGGTATCTTTTCACCGCGCCATAAAGCAGAGTTGACCCAAGACCCTCAGATAAACTCATTCATCAGGAAACATGTAAAAAACTATGCTGACTTAACCTGACTTTGAAAAGAAAAAAAAAAATGTTTGGCTGTGGATTTCGTGTGGTCAAAGATCTGTGGGGGATTTTTTTTCGTAATCAGAAATCATAAAATATTATAATTAGTCTGATGTTAAAATATTTGCTACGCTATGCATTTTGATAATAATATTATTATATTATATTATATATTATCCTTATTATATTATTTTTATAACCACATGAACAAAAACACGTATTTTTTTCAAGTTGAATGGAAAGTTTTATCAGCGACGTTAAAATGAATTAGGTATGGGATTTGATGTTTACGCATCTCCAAGTAGCATAATATAATAGTGCTTGCGATGGATATCAACTTCCATTATTGGTTTTTAACTTTGCTGACGAATATATCGTTTGCAACTGACTAAACGCCTAAGCTACGTTTAAAGTTATGCTCATTAAATTGTATAATGCTCACAAGACAAACATTTAAACGCCAATACAGCAAATCACATCACATCTAAAAACTCCACTTAAAAATATCAAGCTTACACGGAAAACTACTAATATTTAAACAACAATAAACAACATATTATTTTTCTACATTATATTATATGCTTAAGGTACACGACAAGAACGCCTTGGGCGAAAAAGTTAAAAGTAGAGACATGAATATAGCTGTCTCTGAATACTTCTAAAATACTTCTAAATATGAAACTAATTTTATTATATTATACTTTCTCATAATACATAATCTCCATCGTCAAACACAGTAATAAGCTCTATTATATACTTAGAATAGCAATCAAATATACGAAATATACCAACAATTCTATACTTATTGCCCTAAAATATAGAATTGGTAGCATAATTAGCAAAAAATATCTCTGAAGCAATATTCATTTCATACTTTTTATAGTCCATCCAGCATTTTCGAAGAGTTAATACTCTTTTTAACCTAATTCTCTACGATGATAATATCTTACAAGTTTTATACTTCGTTGTATATTCTTAACAACTATACTTTGATTATACGATTATATACCTCTTCTACTAAATAGGTAAACATTTTTAAAGCCTTAACTTTGAAGCCCGCACGATTCTGTCGAATATAAATCTAGGGAAAACATTTATATTATAGGAACCATTTTAAGTACAATATTAAACTATATTTTTGTTTTTTTTTTCTACTGTGCTATAACAGTAACTTGTTATGATGTTAACATGATTAAGAGTCAGTTTCCATCGAAACGAGGCGAAATAAGGCGTAACTTGTCGATGAATAAAAGCAATAAAATAGAGAAGGCGACGCCTGATGTATCCTTCGTTTCAGTATGGACTGACCCTAAAAGATTACGATAAGTAACTTATATAAATTCTATCAAACTATTTCTTCTACTTTATATTGAAACATTCTACGTATATTTTGTCTATACAATAGGCTTTTATATACAGCGATACTAAGTTAAAATATAACTTAAATCCTAACGGGTGAGGTTCTTAAACTTAGGCTACATATTTGATTACATTCTTTAATATATACGTTGATTACATACTACGAAATCTACATATTCTGATAAAAATATTAAATTATTATAGATATAATCATGGACGTATAAAAAAAGGCGGAAGGAGTCCCACCATACACAAAACTGTGTCGTTCAGAGTCGGCCAGCTGGCTGTATGTACACGGTCCGCACGCACACATTCTTGCGCTAGTCCATACCATTTGACAGGCATCAGAACGTGTGCGTGGCCGACTCAGAAGAAAAGTGAAGACACCAGAAGACACAGTTTTGTATATGACAAGACTCCGTCCGCCTTTTTTTCTACGTTCATGGATATAATATTAAAGAAGAATCTTGGCACAAAATCTGTAACAATATCTACATTGATGCTGGCCTACGCCATTTTAAAAATAAGAAGAACATTGGAACTTTTTTAAACAAAATCAGTCAAAATCAAGAATCAAGATTAAAAAAATTGGTCGCCATTATTGAGATGTAGTCGCCATGGCGTTTTTAGCGACATTAAATAAATAAAAAAAATTAGACATGCTACGGTTGTTAGACGAGCCACTCTACGGTCGGCGGCTTGGCGAACCGCTGGTGTTGTGGCGGTCACAGCGCGCACAGCGCCTGGTCAGTCGGCGGAACTGACGTCACTTCCGGTGTCTTCATGGTGCGCAGGCGCTGCGAGGGGAACATCATCATTTATATGAATTAGTCAGTTAAGAATCAGTGCGAAAAGAGAATAATAATTACGAGTATAAGTCGTATCCATGGCAACGAGAAATTCATGGTCTTTGATGACAAGAGTTTATCTATCCAACAGCGTACAATTTATCCAATTCAAAAGTGGTTGTAAATAAATAAAGTGCTGCAGTATCTTAGGTAGGTTTCTTCAGGCCCTCTTACATCTGGGTCATTGTTATAAGCAAGTGGGTTTTTTCAAAATACTCACAGTAAGGAAGCTCCCAGGTGTGATGATGAACTTGTAGATGATATACAGGGGTATCATGGAGACAGTGGTGCCGGTGAGCGCCCAGCCCACGGCGATGGACCACGGCGGGTACTCGTACTCCCCGCCCAGCATCTCCGCGTGGCCCAGCACGGAGAACACGAAGAGGACCAGCAGGAACACGGGGCTGGGAGAGTCAGTCAGTTAGAAAAGTGGTGTGTGATGATGCGTAATTTTAGAGGAGTGTAGCTAGCAATATGACTGAAAATAATAACAAAATTGGTTCGTAAAATGGTCGGCAATTGCAAGAAGAAAAAGAGAAAGATTATCAGAAAATAATGGATTGAATCATGATTACTAGAGTGCATATTAGATAAGTCACGCACGGGTATAAACAAAAATATGTAGGCTCTGCATGATGCATCAGAGAAACAACTACCAGTTTCCTGACAGTGTTTACACGAAAAGAAAGGCAGTAAGCGAGGATGAACAGAAGAAACGGTCTGAACGACTGTATATCACCTTTGGGAGTTGCGTGTCATCTTTCTACGTTATCATTTTCTGTGCTTCGACAAAATGGCTTTCTTGTCTATCCTTTTGAATGTTTTATCAGATTTCCTGATATGAGCAGCGAATACAACGAATACCTGATGTAGGACCAGCACGCGCGCCAGAACCAGCCGGGCTCGTGGCCCAGCATGGCGCGCACGTCGCGGGAGAAGCGCCCCACGCCGTACACCCAGCAGACGCCCGCCGCCTCCGCGAACACCACGAACAGGATCGCCAGCCCAGGGCCGTACACGTTGAGCAGGTCCACCAGGTAGACACCGCCCTGGGGAAGGATGATGTTCTTAATTACATCATCTAAAAATTGTTATAAATATCAAGGAAACTTAAGGAACAGGATCGTAAGACCCGGAACATAAACTTTGAGAAGGTCCACCAGATAGACAAGGCCCTTGAGGAACATGGACTTTGTTGTTCGGAGAAGTGGTTCTTAATATTATCTTTAAATAATTTCTGTCTTGTCACTGACCGTTTAGAGTTTGAAGGATAGCCAGAAATTTTGTTACAAAAAAATCAACATACTAATATGCTAAGCCTTCAAATATTCAGGATCTTGGTCACGTCAAGCATAATACGTAGCGTTGCTTTAACTCATCATTTTTTTAACTCTGCTGACAACTTCGTATTCTTCTAGAACCACTGACTAAAATGATCCTTGAATTACTCTAACAATAGCTCCTCAATGTGATATGTGAATTTGAAGATAAATATCTAAACAATTAAAAAACTTAATTCCATTACGCGTTAGATCACAATATTTCAAATAGCATAGTTTACTATGCTATTTCAAATAGCATAATATAATTAAGCTTTATAAATAAGCATAGTATATTATGCTATTTCAAATAGCATAATATACTATGCTATTTGCATTATATTATATTGCTTATATATAAACTGTACACTATCAAACTGTTTGACAAACACGTAAAATTTGATAGTGTACAGCTTTGTTTGAAGCGTTTGTCAAACAAACTACGTGTTTGAAGAAAATTTGCATTGGCGTAGCGTTTGTCAAACATGTTTGACCGTGTTCCGTTGTATTTGTAAAACAAGATCTCATGATCTCAAACCGATTCTAGCTAATTGTTTGACAAAGATGTTTGATGCACGTTTGTTCTTCTGCGCTGCTGTTTGATGAAAACGTAAATTACATCAAACATGTTTGTCAAACAAATTTGATCGTTTGTGGGGTACTGTATAAACAGAGAGAAGGAAAAATAATGGGACTTATCACTTATGTCTAAAGCTTATGTCTTTTAACGACGTTCCTTTCCAAATTCAACCTTCTTCAGCTAAGTAAAAAAAAAATATTATAAATGATCAAACAAAAGCATACATTAATAGCTTCATTTCTGTATGACCTTAATTGCATTAGCTTCAGCTGTAGATAAGGGCCTGATGATGAGTCATCACTCCAGGGCGGAGGGCCACAAGATTAATGTGGCGCTATCTGGTCCTGCATTATGCATGGCCACTCACCGCGATCACTCTCACACTTCAACCCTAATGAAAGCTTTAGTGTATTGGTAACTAGCTGCTATATAGGTCACGGCGATGTATGCTTACCCCAAAAAACAAACGCAACTGATATTTTTAAGTCAGTGGCCTTTCAACTAAACAATTTGTAAAGTTACCTTGACATTTTTGCACGAAACTCTTGAGATTGGAATCATTTTTTAAACGTAGAAAAGATCTAGTGAAATTGTTTTGTGGGTAAAATTATACATAAAATAATTCGTATTTTTACCATTTCATTGTAATCATAGTATTTTATCTGTATTTTTAGGCTGCTTATTCCTAGCAATGACAAAGTGTTTTATTATGTTGGAAAAATAAAGGTAAAAGTTGAAATTAATGATGCATTACGATCAGGTGGTGATGATAAGACGGAATTGGTAAAATTGCACACTCAGGGTTCCGATCGAGTGACCAACGACTTTTGTTCAATAAATGCTTAGTATGACTTTTGACACTTTTGTTTTGCTAGCTTACCGGCTTTGTTTTCGAAGCGGTACACTGGGTACATAACATTAAAACATACCGGTCCGTCGCAACAATCGAAGTTGATTTCAGTATAAGGAAATTACTGTATGAGAAAATGTGTAATAAATGAATAGATTCGTCATTTTAACAAACAAAATTAAAAATGTAAGTAGCAGCAACACCGTATTATATCCTTATGCCCACTACGTCACCATTCGAGTCCCTTGTATATCATCAGCATCACTCACGTAGGTGGTGGTGGGCAGCGCGCAGATGTAGATGAGCAGCAGCAGGCCGGCCACAAACAGCTCGCGGTGGCGGCCCAGCGCGCGCGGGTACTCGTCGCACAGCGCCGTCGTCACCGCCTCCAGACCTGCCCATCATCAGAGTTAAAGTTTCCAGTAAGCACCAAGAGATCTTCACGATAAGGTAAATTGTAGCAGACGAATTAGCCAAAATCCTGAATGCGCTGCGCTATCTGAGTTTTCAGAGCGAGTAACCAAATACAAGAACTGAGATAGTGGCTTGACCAAACACCGCGTTTGATCGGGGTGCTTCTTTTGGGGCTTCCAATTTATATTCTCAAATTATGAACTATGAAAACAATAGAGCTACATCAAAACTGTTGACATCAAATCGACAGAAAATATTAGATTACTTAGACCATTTCAGCTCATCGAATCAATCTTTAGTGAGTGGCTAAGGTGACGTATCTTACCTCCAAAGGTGCTATCCAGCCCCAACGTTATCAGCATGAGGAAGAAGATGATTGCCCAGAAGACAGATCCGGTCATGGTAGCGATGGCCTCTGGGTACACGATGAACACCAGCCCTGGTCCCTCCAGGCCCACCTCCTCAATGCTCTTGTTTTGGACGTGCGCCATGTAGCTGGAAATAGTTGATGTCAGAACCTGACCTGGCCAATAGCCTTTCTGATTAATTTGGCCATAAAAAGCTGATAAAGCTGGTTTGTGGTTAAAAATAATCATGGTTCTGTATTGAAATTAGCATGCTTATCAGATTGTGTAAGTACTTCAACTGAACGATGAAATTTAACTCTCTGTTTTCTTGTCGTTTATGTTTATACCTGAATTTAGCAGTAACACTAAGCTCCATTAAATTTTGAATGAAGAAACATAAATTATCACATCTTTTAAACCGATATCTTTGGAGATTTGTTGAGCTGATGATCGTAGTCGAAGGAATATCGCTCGGATACACATAACATGTTGAGGAAATTGAACTAGGTCTTATACCCCAGTACGGAGAAGATGACGAAGCCGGCAAGGAAGCTGGTGAGGCAGTTGATGGAGGAGGTGAGGAGCGCGTCGCGGTAGCAGTTGTTGTTGAACTTGTTGTAGCTGGACAGTGCCAGCAGCGTGCCGAACCCCGGACCCAGGGAGAAGAAGATCTGGGACGCCGCGTCGATCCATACCTGGTGATGAGTCAAGGTGAGCAAAAAGGTCTTTTTGCATACATACTACAGTTGCAGTACCTAAACAAGGGTCAATTCAGACCGCAACGCGAGGCGTAGATGCGTTTTGTATGGATTTGACAGATTTGTAAGACGTCTCACGCAATTGAGATCTGTCAATTCAGTACAAATTTAGAAATTTTTGCGGAGTTGCGGTCTGATTTGACCCTTACAGTTAAAAAAAATCTTTATTTACAGCTCGCGGACGAAATATAAAGCTGTTTTGTCACATTTGAACCATATATTTCATGATGCAGCTGTGTAGATTGCTGCTTGAAATTGCTATTTATTTCTCATTAAAGTAGTCAAGTGGCTCCTTAGCTTAGCTATCCAGTTGCGTATTGAACATGCTTCTGAATCTTCATACTGGCTCCTTACCTCCAAAGGTGCTATCTAGACTCTTATTAGATTTACATGCGTAGTTTCATCGTCCTCACTATGTGGATGATTTTGGCGGTGAGATGGAGTATTATGGATTGGATGACACTATGTGCTAAGCGTAATCGAATATGAATCTGACAAGCGGTATCTCCTCATTCCACGTACCTTGGAGTTCTGCAGCTTGTGCCACTCTGGGGTGAGGTAGTATCGGATACCCTCCGTGGCGCCGGGCAGCGTCACCCCCCGCACCAGCAGGATCAGCAGCACCGCGTACGGCGCTAGCGCGGTCACCCACACCACCTGGATGAAGGTCATAGTCACGACAAATAGAAAATACAAAGGAAGACTTGTCTAAGCGCCCACGAATTGAGATAACGTGGCCTGACACGAAGTGAACATTTTTTATCCATCCCAAAACATCATAACGCCGCTAAAGAAGTGTTCACTTCAAAAGGACGTAAGTAGATGGCGATCTGTGACAATAACAAAATGCGTAAGATGATGCTTAAGACGTAGGGCTATGTAGTTTAACGCATTATAATGTTTAAGAACTTCTATAGTAAAAGTGGCGAAAACTACTAGGCTAAATGCCATGTATACTTTATATACTATATTCTAAAATCAGAGTTGGGCAAAAAGTAATTAAATTAGAGATTACAGAAATACAAATACAGTTGTTAATCAGATTGATGAAGTAATTGTGCACCTGAAATTAACCAGTAGTTAATTCAAATGAATTTAGATTAAAATATTCGAATTAGTTTTCAATTAGATTAATAATTAAGAATAATAATCGAGTATTTCAATTATGCCCCACTCTGTCCAAAATGCACGAAAAATCTTATAGAATCTTGTAGCGCGTAGACCGTAGCTGTAGCTTTGCTACGAGTTCGTAGCAGCGTAGATTGCAGCTGTAGCATAGCTACGAGTACGTAGCAGCGTAGATTGCAGCTGTAGCATAGCTACGAGTACGTAGCAGCGTAGATTGCAGCTGTAGCACAGCTACGAGTACGAGTGCGTAGCAGCTACGTCAAGTTGTCGTAGCAAGCTCTACGACTTCTACGAGGCTACGGAATAAGTTGGACTATTTAATTTTGTCGTAATGAGGTAAATGCAATTATTGTTTGCTTCTTTTCTCAGATTACATTAAAATAAGTAAGATTCTTGTAAGTGTTGTAAATAAACTCTTAATGATGAATGTTAAAATAGATTTGTCATAAAGTTTCATTGAATTAATATTTCATGTAGTTTATAACTTTTAGCATTTAATAACCCTAATTATTTTATTTCTATTACTTACCTTCCCAGCACTCCTCACTCCCTTCCACAGGCTGAAGTAGACGAGTACGAAGACGCCGAAGACGCACAACGCGAGCGAAGGCTTGATGGGGCCCATGTCGTCCAGGCCGTTAGACCGATGTTGTTCCAGGACGTTGCGCCTGCACAGGTTATATTATGATAAATATTATACATAAAATAATAATTATACAATATCATAATAATTACTTTTGACACATTTTAATTATTAAATGATGGAGAGTTATTTTTTACTACACAAGATTATGTTTAGTCAGTGTCTAAGCTTTTGACAGTGTATATAAATAAAAGTTTTGAATAAATTGTACTTAAGTAAGTATTCCTATAAAAGGGTGTGGTAATTGAATGTTTAAAAACCTAACATATAAAAATGTTTTCAAAGAATCAAGGCTAACGTATAGTGTCGTGGTTACTAGATAGTAGGGGGGTTAGAGGGGTGGGAAGTCTTACAGCTGATCCACCCAGAACTTAACGCCAGCAAGGCGATCAGGTAGTTCCCCGCCCGCCCTGGAGTTGTTTCCTCTGACCCACGCTAGCCAGCTGACCTACCTCGCCCGCCTAGGAGGCCACCAGGTAGTGCCCCGCCCCAGCTGTAACACTCACTCGAAGAACTCCTTCGCTGGCGTGGAGGACGTGTTGGTGAGGGCGGTGACGGGCGCGCAGGCGGGCGTGTTCCACGCGTTGTCGCAGCTCGTCCACGGCAGCTGCCCGCGGATGGACGCCAGGGAGGCCACCAGGTAGTACACCGCCCAGCCGATGATGGTGTTGTAGTACATGCCCATGTAGATGTCGATCATGCAGATCGCGTAGCCCACGCCTGGGGAGAGGAAAATTTGTTTGTGACGTGGAAAACCATATTGTACTATCAGAGAAATTGATTCATATGCAGATGGCAGTATTTTGGTCGCATTATGTCATACCCAGCCGACAGATGACGACATAAATTCAGTTGAAAAAATCTGTCTATGAATCAATTTTTTTGATGGTACATCTCGGTTGACGGTTAGGTATTGATTCATAGGTAAATAGTAGACCATTGCAATTCGATGACACAAGTTGTTGTTAAAGTTGTCTTGGCATAACTTCACCAAATAACGCAGGTTTACAATCTATCTATGAATCATAGATTGGTATATTAAGCGCTGTCTTACATTTTTCTAAAAACAAAAATGTGTACCAGCTGATTATTCATAAAAAAGAATCAAAAGTGCACCGCGTAAAGTTTTTTTATACCGCTATTCAAAAGTGCAGCGCGTAAAGTGTAGAGTGCAAAGTTTTTTCATACCGCATATAAATGCTCGAAAAATCTAACCCTTTTATTGCCCAGTTTAAAAGATACAAAGCATTATCTTACAATACAGCCTTCATTGAAAACCAGCTTTCAAATAACCTTTACATGATACAATACAAACAAGAGGATTAAGACAGACTAATAAAATCATCCGACTCACAAGACTCGAGAAACAGTTATAAACGAATTAGCGAAGTTGGCGCCATCTGTCGGTAATCAAATATAACGTAATTGGCTGTGAGATTCGCGAGATAGGCGAGATTCGAGTATTGATAGCGTAATTACATTTCGAATATAAATCTTGAATATTGATGTTTGTTCATGTAATCTTATTTAGTTATGTGTCGCTATAATACGGTATCGAAGCATTAATGTGTGTCAACATGTGTGCAAAAACATGTCACACTAAGAGATATTTAATTATAATTAACCATCATTTAATGAAGAGTTTGACAGATAATGTGTGATGTTTATGTCAAATTTTTATTACATTTAAATAATTACTAATTAATGTGCCACTCTGAGTACGGTAGTTTGTTTCATAAAAGTCTTTAGTATTTCAATTATTGTGTCACTTTGTTTTACATTTATTTTGCTTATCCACTTTTGTCAAAGTTAATCCATAACTTTAAGTTAAAAATAAGTTACCATTGCTGAATTTCATAATTTTCTTAAAAATAAAATAAAAAAAGTCATAATCAATGATCAATCTAACATAATCCTCAACGGTAACTGTATCTTCGTATATTTCACACCGGACGCGCTGACGAGGCAATAAGGTGCCGATAAGAACTCCCAGGGAAATGACTTTGGTACGCGTCGCAATAACAGCTGATATGTTTCATTATCGATGGCTGTTGGTGTTTGCTGAAGATTTGGTATCTCAATAACCTTGACGCCGAGACATACAGTTTTTATACCCCTTTAAGCATTAATTCCCGCGATGTTTTTTTTATTTCCGCTTATTAGCGCTTACGTCAAAACAACGATGTTAAAATTTAGTTTGTTATTATTTTTAGCAATATTCCGCGAAATAAACTTCTACCTTTAAGTAAATGAGTGAGTGTACGCATGTGTGCGTACACTCACTCATTTATGTACTAATTTTAAGCTATGGATTTCCGCAAAGTAACGCCTGATTCCATTAACTAACAACGAATTTAGAATTGCTCATTTCAAACACTTTGCAATGTGAATTGATTTAATTTGACAATGTACTGAACATACTACAAGAATTTTAATGATGCAATAAATTTTTTGTATTTTTTTCTTTTCAATTTTAAATATGATGCTACTAAAAAGCGACTGAAAAGTTATACACATAAAATAATCTAAGTATCGAGATACGAATGAGGAATGTCGATAATAAAATATTCATTTAAATTACAGAGAAAACGAACAGGAAATGAAGATTTTGCAACTCCCCAAACTTAGAAATTAATAAAGTACGGGATTCTCCTAATTATAAATATCTATTATTATTAATTTACCACCACATTTTAACTGTGACAATAGATTTAAACTGGTGGCTAATTACATACATAAATACAGTATATAGTCGTAAACTACTATGACAGTATATTATACCCTACCCTGAAAGTATAAGGTGTAAAGTTACTCGTAGCAGACCCAAAAACATTAAGGCCCTAATCCCAAGAATTTTGATATACAATGTTATGAAATTTAAAATAATCTGGATATTCTGACCCATTTTGACAACAATAGAAAGTCAAATAGGTAATTGCAGTAGCTTATAATATATTTTGTCGTGTATCTAAATTCCTTAAACTGAAGAAACTTAAATGCCTACTGCTGCCTAGTTTTTACTAAGTACTACAGAAGTAAGGAGTCTAGTCGCGACTAAGTACCGCCACAAATATTTGTCGAGCGGTCCCAAGTGGTCTTTACCGCTAAGCGTTCTACAATTTAATAGAAAACTTTAACGAATTCCTTTTTTAAAATAGTAACAGTGAGGACATTTTGTTACCATTTTCCTTATCATCTAAAGTTAAAAACTATTAAAAACTATAAATTGACTAGGCAATGTAATGACCATGTACACTCGGGGAAGTTGATTCCTATGCAAATGGGGGATCTACGTAGTTTGGTCGCATTACGTCAAACTCAGCCGACAGATCACAATTAATATTGAATTGACATAATCGACCAAATGACGTTGGTCTCTCAACTGCATAGGAATCAACTTCCTCGATGGTACATTGTCCAGTTAGAACACATTCACTTAAATCTAAATTATAAATTAGAGCAATAGCTAATTAACTCGACAGAAATTTTGCGACTCAATCCACTTTCGGAGTTATAACGAAAGATATCTAGTAGTTTAAAAGTCCAATTAAGATTTTTCAAAAGTGGAATAACTCCATGAAATAACTGTTTTCGAAATTCCAACCCTAAAGGGATTACAGAGGGAACCCATATATTCTAAGAATACTTTTTTACGCGCGAAAATCTGCTGAAAAAGGTAACATAATATATACGGGTGAATTGAGAAACCTCCTCCTTTTTGGAAGTCGGTTAAAAACCTACTAGAACAGAGGTTCCCATACTTTTTTTCTCATAGACCACTTTAAACATTTTGCTGGATCCGGTGGAAGCCCGCGCTCTTTTTATAGAACCCCGTAAACGACTCGTGGACCCCAATTTTTCTTCCACGCAAGCGTAGACCCCTGTCGGGCTCCCGTGGACCCCTGGGGGTCCATCTGGACCACTTTGGGAATCAATTCACTAGAAGATAAGAGGCAGTGTGGCGAATAAACACAGTGTTCCCGGCATTACGCGGTCAGAGAGTTTCATACATTTTAATCCACGACGATCGCGATAAAAGCATTGCCTGTTGTATATTTATAAGCCTAGCCGGTATATAAAGTGGCGGCCATTGATTTACAGAATGTATTACACGTTGAACGCGTAGAAGAAAAGCAACCGTACTTTTTAGGGTGAAGCCAAACGACCGTAATTTGTAAGTTGTGAGTCGCAGAATTTCGGTCGCGTAAAAATATTTTCATACAAATCAATAGTCACGACTCACAAATTTACGCTCGTGTGAATCAAACATGACTATTGTATGAAACTGAATGCAGCAGAATTTCTAACAGCCGAAATTCTGCGAGTCACAACTCACAAAATATTACGCTCGTTTGGCTTCACCCTTACTCGATATGTAATAGAAATGTATTTTGGTTTTTCATTGCATTTTACCGGGTCAATAGATATACTATAGCCCTTTTCGGGACTCGAAGTACGAGAGTAGCTCTGTATCATACTCGTATTTCATCTAAATTATAAATTGATGTGTGTAGTTTTAGCGTGGCGTCTTAAAAACAAACAAAAAGAAAAGTATGGTACGGCCGTGCCTTTGCTAAAAAGCTTGGCTGGGGCACTACCGTGCCCCCAGACGTATGTAACAATGAAATTATACAAAAAAAATAAGTAACATAAATAATAATTATTGTCCTGATTTTATTTATATTTTGTTGAGGAAACTTACAGCAAACATACAGGTAATTAAATAGTTTTTACATAATAAAGTAACAAAGGGATGTGTAAAGTTATAGTATGATATTGTATGTTAAATGACAATTGGATGCTCAAACCCATCTGGATTCCGACAACAAGTCAACTGTTCATGCTTCCTCACAAACAGCGCCGGAGGTAAGCCCACTTTGCCATTTTCCGTTCACGAAAATACTTTTCCTAAAGATTAGAAACTCATGGAGACTTTTCTCATGTTTAGAAGTATTTAAATTCAAACAATAAATGTACAAACATGCTTGTGTTGTTATGTGTCTGTCTGTTCAGAGGTTTAAGCGTGAAGAGGTAATTTGTAACAACATTGATAAAAGGTACTTTAAGTCCAGGGAAAGGACAGAAGATAGTTTTAGTAACTGTACTCTTGAAGAATTTCCGCGCAATGTAATCATTAATTATTATTATTTAAATATATTATGTATAGAAGTTTCAGTCAAGTTTCAGCTTAATTAGTCTGATGACTCACTTGAAATTTACGCGAATATTAAAAGTTTTTAAGACGGTTTTAATACATAATCATTTAATACACGTATACATAGCTTATCAAATATCCAATGTATATTGGCAAATGGCAACACATTACAAATCCCAGCGGTTTCGATTTTATTTCTATAGATCTCAGTACAATAAGCGCCCAGGGAGCTCTTTGATCGACTGATTCATTGTATTTTACGCTGATTGACAAGAAACGAGGCAATATTGAAGATTGGTAAAATATTAAACATTGATTTTGTCGTAAATTATTACAGTAATTTGAATGATTTTATAAACTTGAAATATGTTTTTATGTGAATAAAACATATTTTAAGTTTCCCCGCGCCCATTGTACACATAAATGTCCCCGTCGCGCGTCGCTTACTTTTTGCATTCCAAAATTGATTTTATCATATTCGTCGATCGCAGATTCCTGGAAATCTATCGTAAGTGTATTGTTATCGCGGCCCACGTGGGCCGTACGGGGCTGCACAATAGAATATACTTTCTTCAAACTAAATATTGTAGAAGAGATATATTTTAGATACTATACAAGCATCCATAGATAAAATTATAATCATGGACGGTGATGGCCGTATTGGTTATCCGTTTAACTGAATTACGTGAATAAAATAATAGAGTGCGCATAAACTTGGTACTATAAAATAACTTGTGGCCTGGCCTCGTGTATGTCACAGTTATTGCAACCGGGCAGCTAATTTACATTTTGAAGACCCGCGTCGCTGTCAAAATATCCAATATAGTCCAGTGGTTTAGAGCGTGCCTCTTGACTTGGAGTGGAGGTCGTGGGTTCGATTCCCGCGTTGGAAGCATGTTATTTCTAAGTTTGGTTAGGAAAATGCTGGCTGATCTGATTGTCTGACAAGTATAAGGCGCAGGTGTAAAATTAGATACTCCTGCGTAACTGGATTGGTTTTAATGAAACCAGCCACCGTCAACGAAACCGGTGTGGTAGTTATTATCATATAGCTTCTATATGATACGTACCTTTGAGTGCCGGACAGATTCTCTTCCACAGCGTGAGGCAGCCGCAGCGGTGGTACTGCCCCAGCGCCAGCTCCATGAAGAACAGAGGTAGACCGCCGAACACCAGCATCACGCAGTACGGGATCAGGAACGCCCCTGCGCAGAGGAGAATAGGTTGTATTTTGTTTTGCAGAGGGTCCAAGATTGAAAAGCACTAACGGATATGACAGTATTTAATTTGTTGTATAATCAGCAATGCCCCTGAATAGAGGGAAATGGATTATTATTTTTCAGGAGGTCAAAGGCTTTATAGCTTGAACTTGTTAGCAAAGGACCGGCTTCTTTTAGAGTTAGAAACGAGGAAGCCTCCCACGAAAATCCAAAATATAGACTGCTGATCCTAGTCAGGCCAAAGCCCATTTTAGTAATTCTGTTGTTAAAGTAAAGTGATATCCTCGCTCGTGTTCGCGTCAACCACATTTACAAAGCAGCGAGAACTAGCAGCAGTTCTCGCACGGCTTTAGACTTACGAGTACCTCCGCCATTCTGGTAGCAGATGTAGGCAAGCGCCACACGTTGCCCAGGTCCAGGGCGAAGCCCATCACCGCCAGCAGGAACTCCGCCTTCTTCGCCCAGGTCTCGCGCTGCCGCTCCGGCGTCAGAGAAACCACCACCGACCGGCTGCTGGCACCTGGTGGTAAGTCTTACCTCCACCGTTCTGGTAGCAGATGTAGGGGAAGCGCCACACGTTGCCCAGGTCCACGGCGAAGCCCACCACCGCCAGCAGGAACTCCGCCTTCTTCGCCCAGGTCTCGCGCTGCCGCTCCGGCGTCAGAGATACCACCACCGACCGACTCTTTGGTATCTGATGGATAGAGATTTCTCATCAATAAGATCTTTGGAGCCCTATATTGACGTATGCTGAAAGTTAGGCAAATTTGGTTGTAAAAAATTTAATAAAATATTAAATTTCCATTAATGAAAGAGCTCGATTTTTATACGCTAGTGAATGAAACAAATAGGGGATGAATGGATGATTTCCTATGCAACCGGAGCACTCTTACTCCAATTTACTCGCAGTTTATTGGCGCAATTAACAAGGACGCCCTCGAACTGATTCCTGGAGATGTAGTTCATTATTATCATCATCAACAGCCTATTGCCGTCCACTGCTGAACGTAGGCGATGTAGTTGATGCTTCATAAAATTGCCTTTCATACTTTTGCTTTTAGATAGTAAGTCTTAGTCAACTCACGTTGTTAGTCGGCGGCGGCTCTGCCGGGGGCGGCGGCGCGGGCTGCGCAGGCGACTCCGGTGGCGGCATATCGTCCCCTCCCTCGCCCCACTCGCCCGCCTCACCTCCCTCACCCGTCTCGCCCCCCTCGCCCGGATGGTCCGGTGCAGGGCGAGAGCCCTAAACAGGCATTATCGTTAGTAATAGTAGAGCATGCATGAAGGAATTTTTGTTTACTAATCGAGGATGTGACCGACGTAACCATGGGGGTACTTCGGCTATCCTCAGAAAATGCTAATCCATTTACTTTGTAATTCCACAAAAATGTAATCCCACCAAAAACATAAATGTAAAAATGCTGAGCCAAGTTCCATACAAACATTATATTTCTTGTCTATGAACTTCGCCGTAAAAAGGATGGAGATCTAAATGCTACATTTATGTTTTTGGTGGGATATCACTACTTTTTGTGAAGTAAACTTTCCGAGCAAGGGTAGACACCATCATCTTCCCAGTTTAAACATTCATAATATTCGACTTTATTTCGCAACTTTAATGTGTCGTTTCACCACTTCCCGACAAGTGTGGGCTATGCTATCTGCAACTTATCTGGCAGATACTTCATCTATCGGATAAGTTGTGGATAGCCTTTCTGAAACTTATCAGGAAGTGGGGAAACAGCCCCTAAGCCTTGCCTTGTTGAGACGTGAGTATCAGACGAATAAAACAAAGAAAATCCAAGCGAATGGAAAATGCAGAGTGTACAACTTACTATGCGGAAGTTAAGTAGCTATTATTATAGCTGTCTAACAGACAGACAGACAAACGGACGGACGGACAAACAAACGGACAGACATATTGAAATAATTCTATGTCTATTCTCGGGACTCGAACTATATCTCCATACCAAAGAACAATCGGTACAAGCAGTTTGGGCGTGAAGACGTAGCAGACAGACAGACACACTTCATAAAGTCACCTTGTATTCATTTCAAGTTTTTTCAATTCACAAATAAAATATGTTTACGGGGAGCTTCCATACGTGATTTTTTGGCCTTTTTTGCTCTAAATCAATAATGGCTACCGAAAGGTACTTGAAATGTTCACAAAATCCTTAATTATATTTCTTCTTTCATAAAAAATAATAAAATTAAAATAAAATAAATATTTAAAGGGGGTCTCCGTACAAAAAACACAATTTTCGCTCTGTACGACTCGCACTTGACCATTTTTTTTTTGTTTTCGGATTTTTCCCCACGGTTACACACAATTATCGAGCTGGATTCCAAATTTCAGCCTTCTAGGTCATCTGGAAGTGGGTTAGAATTTTGATCTATAGGTCAGTCAGTCAGTGATAAAAATTTAGATCGGACGTTAATATCTCAACAACCGTTTAAGCTGTGCTTATGAAATTTAAAGTATGTATTTATCTCGCAAGTCTCATTATATGAGCTAAATTTGAAACGTTTATGTGAAATAGTTTCTGAATTATGAGGGGGTCAAAAGTAGCTACAAATGGTTCGTGTAATATTACACACGGTGCGGCTCGCCATTCTGTTTTGCTGGAACTCGGCTTGACACTCTACCGCGTGTCTAGATTAATAGTAGCAAGCGTAAGAAGACATAAGTGGATGAACCTGCACGTAACAATAATTTGAACTGTCGTTATTTTGCATAAATGAAGGCTTTGAAAATGTTTTGAAATAAAAAAGATGTAGATTCTATGTATAGCTAGATATATTAGCTAAATGATAAACTATAAAGTAAGGAAGTTAAAAGTTTTGTTCGAATTATAAAGGAAAAAATGAGTAATTTGTTCTTATGTTGTAAAATGTTGGTTAACGGCTTCGTTAACTCTGAATGTCTGTAATTATTACCGTTTCTCCCTCTACAGTAGGGCTTAGGTAATCCGGACTCCTACTTGTTCGGTGATCGCTCTAATCCGGCCGGCCAATGGGAGCCGCGGGGGAGGCCGGCAGGCAGAGTCTTTTGTTTATCGCCTTTTGTGTAATACGTATAGTCCGTCAACAAAGTAAAGAAATAAAAAAAGTGGCAATATCATAGTGTCATCCCTTTCAAATCAATCCAAGAAAAGAAAGGGATGGCAGTACGATGTTGCCACTTTTTAACTTCTTCACCTTTTTGACGGACTATTAGTACACTGTACAGTGTCAATTTAGCGCGTTTGCTAAGACCATGGCGCCGGCACGTGAATATTCGACATTGATATTAAGAAACTAAGGTTAAACATGTGTTTTATTTACATTAAATATTGCATACTGTAATCCGGATGCCTCGATAATCCGCAAAGCGTCGTGTTTTTGCCCCTCCGGATTACCGAGGCCCTACTGTATTTTATAAAAAATCGAAATTATATGCTCAATGCTCATGTTTTTGCTGCATGTTTTATCTAAATAGCTCTATGCCCGAAACATGATGAAATGAAAATCAAAGGTCAGTCGGTGAATAGATGTCCTGCAATTTCTTTGATTGAATTTGGTACCCTCATGTGTGCTTGAGCAAGCTTTATAAAAGAAGTTTTTTTTTTTAAGTTCAACTGTTTACCTACTCAGAAACTCTTTTTAAATATATTATTTTAAAAACGGTAATAATAAAGATTTAGTTTCTGAGAAAAAAGCTCTGTTTGAAGCCAAATAACGAAAAGATCGGAGATAACTCAATGAACTGTCTCTGATCTTTTATTGCTTTAGCTGATGATGATATTATGAGAAAATACTCTAGGATATAGATCTAGGTCCTAGAGACTTCGAGCTAAATCGCTATTTTGTCGTCCAAAAATATCAACATAATAGCAGCCGTTACCAAGGGTAATACAAGGTGTAACAAAACTTATTAATAATACTTTAGGGTGTGTACGTGTTCCTTGTAGTGAGTTCACTGTGAAAGTAGCAGCGCTGAAAGACCAATTTTTTCACTTGTATGGGCAAGCGCTCCAGCGTACGTATTCCCCATACAAAAGTTAGAAAAAGTGTTGTTTCAGCGCTGCTACTTTCACATTGAACTCTTTATATAAGGGATACATACACACCCTAAAGTTTTATCACTTAGTTTTGTTACACGTTGTATAAGACTATCTCGTTTTAAAGATTTATTTTTATTTGCGGCTAAATCCAAGCTAAATCCTTAAACATTTAGAAAACCTCCGTTTGTGTCAACATGTTGCGAGATTGGTCGACAAACATCTGTGACGCTGACGACCCTCGCTTACACTTCAAAGCCAATAAAGATTTTAAGGGAATTCTTGTTTGTGATGCGAAAATAATGTCTAAATTACGTTCCTTATACTTTATGTGGTCGCAAATATCCATCCATACTAATATTATAAATGCGAAAGTGTGTCTGTATGTCTGTATGTCTCTTCACGCCCGAACCGCTGAACCGATTTGGCTGAAATTTGGCATGGAGATACTTTGAGTCCCGGGAAAGGACATAGGATACTTTTATCCCGGAAAAATGTACGGTTCCCGCGCGATAGACTAATTTTGGCGCAACGGAGTTGCGAGCATCATCTAGTCCACTATAATCTTTGTAAGTTTAATAATAATAATATCTATGGACGCTTCACACCACGTCAGTCTGGCCCCGTGTTAAGTACCTAAAGGACTTGTGTTACAGGTACCAGACAACGGAAATATATTTAATGCTTTTATGCTATACATATATTTAAGATTTTTATTATATCATACACAAATTTAATACACATCCAGACCCGGGAACATTGAAAACTTTTTGTTCCGTCGGCGGGATTCGAACCCGCGACCCCCGGCTTGAGTGTCCAACACGCTTACCACTGAGCCACAGAGGTTGTCGAAGTTTGTTAGCATGGGTGAATAGATTTATACAAAATGGCAGCTTAGGTTGTGTGCGTGTTTTCAAGTTGTGTAAAAGTTTAATCTCTGAAATACGTACACTACCTTTATCCTAAAATAGCGATGTAAACGCAGAAAACGTATACGTGTAATAAATAAGAGGAGAAATTACTTTAAAAAAAACCTGAGAGGTGTCAAGGAACACCCGGATGGAACGAAGTTATTAAAAAAATGAAGAGACCGCCACCCCACCCTTGACTTCATCGCCACATCAACGCCCTCTGCCCCTACTTCGCAGGTACTAAAATAAGTGTCGTTCAAAAAGTGTCAGTCAAAAAGTGTCGTTACAACTTTTTCCGTCTAGCCCCCTTTCGTAACGCGTGATAAGGAACTTTGTTCCAAAAACCTTGTATAAAAAGTTTTTTTTTATTATAGCAATCTCAGCTCCTTCCAACAATAAACGGTGGAATCCGTTTCAATTATCAGTCGGCAATAAAAGCTTAATTAATTCGTTTATACGATCACTAAGTACGGTAATGGAGACCGACAGGAGGGTAACTCGGTAGATTACTGATGGGTTAAATTACTATCTGTATACTTTGTGGGTTAAGTGATATTTAAGGCTTAATAACAAGTAAATGAGATATCTATAAACCATAATATCAACGTTATAAATCGCGAAAGCATATCTGTTTGCCTCTTAATGATTTTACCGCTGGACTGATTTTGCAAAATGTTGTGTGCAAATAGTAGGGGAGGGGAAGGTGCTATTTTTGTAGTCACTCGAGCGTCATGGAGACCTAGTAGGTTGTATACATTAGGTAAAACTGATAAAAAAATAATAAGAGCATTTTTTATTTTAGCGGTGGGTTCAGAAACTGCGGCCATTTTAAAGTTTTGAAAAAGAAAATATATTCAGAAAATTGGTTATTTCGGTCAGTTATTATTATATTTTAGACAACAAGGACTAAATCATTTAGTTTAGTGCAAAATAAAATATCTGCGAAGCTTAGTTAGGAAAATATAAAGCTTTATATTTTTATATTTTAAAATGTCCCTACGGGCTTACCAAACCTTTGAATCGTCAGTGCTTTTTATGGAAGCTTTTTTAGGGTATACTAAACATCCCCTATCTTAATCTGACAGATCGGATGACATTTCAATACTCAAAAAAAAAAAAATTAACCCACCACGTGAGAAATCTGATTTCTATAGCATGATAACTAGACACATGTCGGAAGCCTATACAAGCTTAATCTGACACGCTCGAGCTACTCCCGAAATCCCCTCTTCGCCTCCTCTACTAAAAGAATGTTTTGAGTTGGAAAAATAAAAATAGGTATTACGTGGTTTACATACCTACTCTTTGAACGGTTAAAGATCTGCAGTTTTCGAACGAAGGTTTCTGGACTTATTAGTTACTAGATGATGTCCGCAACTCTGTTGCGCTAAAACTAGTTTATCGCGCGGGGACCGTACATTTTTGCGGAACAAAAAGTATCGTAAGTCCTTTCCCGAGACAAAACGAGATAAATTTCAGCAAAATCGGTTCAGCAGTTTTGGCGTGACAGACAAACAGACATACACACTTTCGCATTATATAGTTATAAAGCATATTACATAGTATGGACTACAAACAAATTCGAAAGATATAAAATTGCAGTACGATTTTAAAGCTTTGAAGCATTTCCTTCAATCTTTATATTCTTCTTGAATAGAAACTCATTGGCCGTAGTAGGAAGGGTTCCTGAATAGAACATAATATAAAAACCTTTTATAGGTATGTAGTTAAATAGATTTAAACACTATAACGATATATTTACGTACTACGATCTCTTACGTCAGCTTATTGGCGTCTTTATTGTCAATAACAGGGATCGTAAACGACCGCCTTTTGTTGTTACAAACTAGGCTTTTGGAACAAATGAGAAGAGTTTTACGTCAATATTAGTGGCTGGACCTATGATAATGGATCCTTGAAAATAAATTGTATGTTTTCCGGGACCTAATGAATCCATTAAAATATTATTCATTGAATCGGATGATTTAATGAATGAAGAATGATTGTGTAAGCAGTATGCAGTTAATAGAACTATTAAAATAATTATCAACAAACATGCGTCCTGTTATTTCTAAAACACATTTAGGAAACCACATTCAAGGAATGATGTAGCGTGAAGCGACGTGGCCTGCTGAAATAGTTGCAAAGTTTACACAGTAACATCGCGGACACAAGTCTGAAATTCCTGCTTGTTACTAAGTAAGCATAGGACCTTCCTATAATAAGTACTCTTTTTTTCGCACTACTTTAAGTAGAGGTGCTAGATGTCAAAATGCGCTAAACGCCAAAACTCGTTTATCGCGCGGGAACCGTAAATTTTTCCGGGATTAAAAGTATCCTATGTTCTTTCTCGAGACTATCTGTATCTACATATCAAATTTCTGCACAATCGGTTCATTGGTTTGGGCGTGAAGAGGTAACAGACGGGCAGACAGACCGACACACTTTCGCATTTATACTTATGGATATGGAAGTAGATATATTAGTATGGAACTTAGACAAAACAATTTTGTGTATTTAAACCGCTTTTTTGTGTAAATAAACAAAATTACACATTCTAAAAAATTTTGGGATAAAACTAAAGTCGTCTTCCTCATCTTTTAGCAAAAGTATTTAGTCGACAGTAACAATAGGTTTTATTTTATTTTAATTCCCCGTTTTTGGTGACAAAGAGACGCTCTTATCTTTTAATTGCGGGGTTCCTTGAATTATATTAATAATTTAAATCCTTTAACGCTTTCTATGGGGCCGTGAAATAGAAAAGCTGAATTTTTTGAGGCTAGGATTGCTTGGATCATCTCGTGCATATTTAATTTTAGTAGTAATCGATCCCTAGAATTTTTATACCTATCTCGACGCAAGCAGAAGGGAATTATTATACCTATGTAATGTGCATACGTCTAAGGATTTACTACCAAATTATTTGGGTCAAATTGGAGATGAACTAAACATTTTGCTTCCATCACCCCACCACGATCACGTCAAATAACTTTGTTTCTGTAAAAATTTGAGTACTCTTCATCCTTCAGCCATTTAACAATCAAAAGAAACATTTTATTTCAGTATTAGACAACTTTGGATATTGACATTAATAATGAATTCAGTCCAATGAATAAATTGATACTTTGTCAGGTAGTAAAACGATTCTAAAGTCAAACAGTTCATTTAAATATTTTTTAACCGCCATGAAAAAAGGGGTGTTCGTAGCATAGTATATAGTTACAGCGACGAATATCCCTCACTATACAGATTTTGTTATGTTTTTTTTTTGTATTTGAAAGCTAATGAATTTTAAAGTGTTCCACAAATCATTGCCATCTTTAACTTGGTTACTCGATATACCGTTAAAGAAATTTACTCATAGGCAGATACCGGACCTACTTTTATACTACTTTGGTCGTATTAATTAGAAGTCCAGCCGTTCACGATAGCATGACATTACCCGATGAAATAATAGAGGTCTACCTTCTGCCTATCAATTTCTATGCGGACATACAGGGTGTCTATTATAAAATATAAGTGTTTATATATGTTATACAAACTAATAGTTTATGATAACCTGGGTGTAACAAAACTAACTTATAATGTACTTAAAAAGTGCACTGTGAAAGTAGCAGCACTGAAAGAGTAACTTTTGTATAAGCCTGCTTTGACGCTCGAGAGCTTGCTATGGGCAAATCACAAGAAAAAAAAATGCAGCTCTCACAGCGCTACTTTCTCAGTCAATTCTGTACAACGAACACATCCATACTAATCCATACTTAATAATATTATAAATGCGAAAGTGTGTCTGTCTGTCTGTCTGTTGTCTCTTCACGCTCAAACCGCCGAACTGATTTTGCTGAAATTTGGCATGAAGATACTTTGGGCCCCGGGAAAGGACATAGGATACTTTTTATCCGGGAAAAATGTACGGTTCCCGCGCGATAAACGAGTTTTGGCGCAACGGAGTTGCGGGCGTCATCTATGATCTAGTACACCCTAAAGTATTTTATCACTTAGTTTAGTTACACCCTGTTAGTATGGAGTCAATGACACAGTTACTATACTGTATGATATGTATACTGTGGTAGTGACGGTGAACCACGCCATCAAAGTTGAATAGTTTTGGTAACAAGTTTGTCATCTTGTGGTTGCGTTTGTCCAAAATGTACATACTTAGATTTAGTTCCTCATCATCAACAAGATAATAATATTATACGTCTTCTCCTATCCAAGTGTGTCTGTCTGTCAGTCTATTAGCTCTTTACGCCTAGATCGTAGACCCAAAGACCCAATTTTGATGATATTTGGAATAAAACTAAAATATAAAAAATAGTCCTGGCAAAGGACAGTTCCCAGTAAAGGACTGGATTTGGTATACCAAAACTTGTTCTGGACTAGTTTTTATAGGATTAGAAATAAATGAGCTGTCAATGAACCTATTGATAAGCATTGACCGAGACTAGCTCAAATATAAAGTCCACAGGCGGTTCCGGAGACTCGGAGAGCAGTGGCTGCTGAGGAGGTGGGAAGAGCATCTGGCGCAGACCCGGTACGGTAAACGTACCGTTGAGTCTCTGCGTCCATTTCTTGTGGCGTGGATGCGCCGCAAGAAGAAACCCCTCATCTTCCGCCTTACACAGGTACTCACCCGACACGGGTGCTTCGGTGAGTACCTGTGTAGGGTTGCCAGGAGAGAGCCAACGCCAGCCTGCCATGAATGTGACGCTGCGGAGGACACGGCCCAGCATACCCTTGAGGTGTGCGATCGTTGGGCCGTGCAGCGCCACGATCTCGTGGCGGTGCTAGGTGGAGACCTCTCACTCCCGAGCATGGTGCGCTGCATGCTCGAGAGCGACGAGGCCTGGCAGGCGGCGGTCTCTTTCTGCGAATTTGTCATGTCGCAGAAAGAGGCCACGGAGCTGGACAGAGAGAATGACCCCACCACTCTGCCGCTCCGCCGGCGTAGGACGGGAGTGCCGAGGCCTCGCTACGCGAACCTCCAAACTCTTGTCTAACGGGGCTCCGGGTCAGGATGGGAACCTGCCCGGCTTTGTCAGTCCCGGCGCCGAGGGGAACGATTTAGTTCGCCTAAGCGTTCCCTTACTTTGGTGGAAGTCCGGTCCGAGGTAGACCGGCCAGTCGTGGAGGGAGTCCCGTGTTTGTTAGATCCGGGATATCCCTCCGTTATACGGCTGAAGGCGAACCGCAGGTGGTTTTAGTGAGTAAGAGTCTCACATACCACCGGGGTACCCAACCCGGGGCACCCATGATGGGTTTCCCCTGCGACATCAAAAAAAAAAATATAAAGTCCAAAATAAAATAAAAAGTGTCACCAAACTTCATATTAAATGTTAAAAGTATAAAATTTTGTGACCAGCTTCATGACTTCGACCGTAGTGTCATATTACAAGGTCACTGAATATGAGTCGTTTACATTCAGTAAGGGCCTTTTCATACCAAACAGGTCGTGAAGCTATTTTCTAGGTTTAAAGTTTCAAAACAATAGATTTTTCACTGCATCTTCGTGGACTGTACAAATATTTTGGAGATATAAAATGTAGCCTATGTGCCAGTGTTTGCTTTCAGTTTCGGAGCTTATTCGAAAAATATATCCGTTTTAATGAAGATAATATAAAGTTTGTTTTTCGAAGTAGCGGGTACCTTTTTGCCTGTGTTTCCTTCGTTGTTCATTGTGCAGGAACTGAAAAATTTTCCGGAATAAAACAATAGGCTTGATGACAAAAATTTTTCTTATTGGTAATTGAAAGACCCTTAAGAAATAGAAACATCGCTGAAAGAATATGTCTCTGATAGCTTAAAAATTCACCAAGATATGACAATTCAAACATCTCATAAAATAGATCTGCCCGAAACGCTCCATACAAAGTGCTACGAAAGACTGACGTCACTCTTTCGTAGTTTGTACGGTTCGGGAGAGAACTTTGTTCGATAGGTATATTAAATATTGCGTTTATGAAAGTGGTTTCATAACAAAAGTTGCTATTATTTCCATAAGTTATCGAGTGGTATACAAATATTAAGAAATTTAATAAAAAAAAAATCGACTTGATTATCCAACTTTGAAGGCGCATAACAAAAAAAAAAATACAAATGCTATCGAGCTGAAATTTTGGGAACGCTTATTTTTTACCATGATTTCTTTATTTTATTAACAAAATTCGCTAATCTTTGACCTTGTCATCATCCCTATTCTACTTTATATCTAAAAAACTGAAGTTAAAACTCGGACTTGAAAATATATACTCGTATGTGTAGAAAGCTTACGCAGATACACTTTCTCAATTTATAACACACTAGATGTTGCCCGCAACTCCGTTGCGCTAAATCGTTTAGCACGTGGGAACCGCACATTTATCCACAATGATTATGTTATTTTATCAAAGTCAGTTTAGCGGTTTTAGCGTGAAGAGGTAACAAAGATATTAAAGTCAAAAATCCTAGCAAGGTTTCTTTTGTTGCTTTGCTATTTAGCCTTAATTTGCCCTCCTATATGAGTCAGCCCTTAGTTTGTATACAAAGGGCCGCCCTAGAATGCCGGCCACATAGTTGCTCCAACTCCACGTAATTGTTACATCTATCCAAATGTTTTGGCGAAATTATTTTCATCAAATTGAAGGTCCGGACCAGATTTTAATAATTTGGTGTAATATTATGTAATTTAAAAAATTTGGCAGATATTTTTTAATTTAAAAGACGAAGAAATTAGCAGATTATTGATCTAGTTGTATGCGTCGCCCAAAAAAGTTTGAATGATAAAGCAGTTTTTATTCCTTTGGTAACTTTTTAGCAAAAAATAAAAACTTTTATAAAGTCACAGATACTTTTTAGAAAATATACGGAATATTCAACAAAAAAAACTTTTTTTATCATCACGTACCTTGGTGTTGAGTAGACGTCAGCGCTCCGGCGAGAGGAAGGTCATGTCGAAGCGGAGCAGGTGCGTCATGGTGGCGGGCCGGTGCTGGACTGGCCTCGTGACGGGCCGGTGATGGACTGGCCTCGTGACGGGCCTCGTGACAGGCCACGGCCGGCGGGGCGGGCCGACAGGTGGGCGGGGCCGCCACGCCCCCACAACAAGTGTATTAGTTTTATCCCGATGGTAAGGCTGTTGATACATGAACTATTCATCATCATCAATGCAAGCAAAAATAGGGGTTACAACTACTTGCTAAAGTTCAATATCATCATCGATCACCGGCGCGCCGGATGTTCCTCCATGTAGTCGTATATATTATTTATGTATGCTCTGGCGGAAGTCTGCCCAACTGTTCCAAATATCTGCCTGAAATACTTACACACCTACCAATGTATATAAATACAAAAGTGAGCATTTAGCCAAGACTTTCTCTTTATCGCTTCTTTATAGGATCGCCGATCGAAATGTATGGCATTGACATTATACGAACGTAAACTTCGTACTGTAATCGAACGCTTAAAATATATCAATTACATACATACATTTTTGTCGGAAAACTTCTTGGCTAAAGGGATTGATCTATTAGTTTTTGTCAAAAACAAAGTTTCGGCTTTACAGTTAATTAACATGAAAAAGTTTTCTTACAAGAGTGGCAATAATATCAAAATAACCCCTAGTAAAAGGTAGGTAAAACGTGGTTCATTTGGCATTTAACCTATAGGGAAAAAGCCAGGAAAACTCAGTATTACTTTTATACAAAATGCACAATACACCTTCAACAAAATCCCAAATAATAGTAGTAAAAATGTATACTTGTCCTAACTAGCAACATAAACGCCCATCGCTTGTGACTTTTGTAGATTGGACCAATATACTATCGATCTACATAGTGGGAAATCTCGGAAAATGTCGGTAATACTTTTCCCAGATCTTTCCAGAACATTGAGGTTACTCTCCGAAAGTCACGATCTACCTGTTGCGGACCTCGACAAATTATGGTAAAATATATCTTAGTTTTTATATTGCATGATGATAAAACTTACATATATTTTATACCACGACGAAAAAATAAGTTTGAGGTGTCTGCCTGTCTGTCTGTGTGTGTTTGTCTGTAGCTATATATCATAACATCTATTAACGGATGGACCGATTTTGATCTAGTTTTTTACCATCGAATTTTATAATATAAATATATTTTATACCACGACGAAAAAATAAGTTTGAGGTGTCTGCCTGTCTGTCTGTGTGTGTTTCTGTCTGTAGCTATATATCATAACATCTATTAACGGATGGACCGATTTTGACCTAGTTTTTTACCATCGAATTTTATAATATAAGATAAGGGGTACTGATATAATATAACATGAAGACTTTGCAGGGGGTATGATTTCGAAAAATTCCTCGGAACACCTAAGTAAGCGAAAAGACTAATACTTTAAGCAATCTATGTTTAACCATTATATTTTGTTTCACAGTCTTGCATAACCTACCGGTAGGATTTAAGAGTCTAGTATCAAAAAAAGAGTAATAAAGGATATATTATAGCTCACTAAACTAGCTTAGTTTTGTAATTTTGCTACTGCTACAAGTCTAATCTTTACTTATCTATACTAATATTATAAAGTAAAGCGGAAGAGTCTTCGACTGCATGTTTCAACGCGCTAACCTTAGAAAGTACTGAGTCGATTTAAAAAATATTTTTGTGTTGGTTAGTCCATTTATCGAGAAGGCATAATATATAACATCACTAGGGCCCGGAAAAATATGTATTAAAAATCCAAAATATGTACTTAAAATATTGTCAAAAAAAATCGAAAATATGGAAAAATATGGACCATAAAACAGAAATATGGAAAAATATTGACTATAAAATTACAATAATTAAACATTGTTTTAGTGTAGGTAACCCTTAAATATGTGGCGGTACCCACAATTCGCCTAACAATTCTGCATCGCGCTATCGAAGTTTCGGAGAACGGCAAGATATATACAACGTCTGAAATGACGTCAGTGGGCTTCGGCCTGACCGAGCATGCTATCTCGCTCGGTCGGAAGATCTTCCTTTTCGGCCGCCACGAACAACGTTAAAAATATTTATTTTATTTTAATTTTTTATCAATTATTAAAGATCAAATATAAATAAGGATTTTGTAAAAATTTCAAGTGCCTAGCTGTAGCCATTATTGATATCGAGCGAAAAATAGCAAAAAAATTACGTTTGTTGTATGGGAACCACCCATAATTATTAATTTTATTTTGTTTTTAGTATTTGTTGTTATTGCGGCAATAGATATATACACATTCTGTGAAAATTTCAGAAGTTTAGCTATAACCGGTCTTGAGATACAGCCTGGTGACAGACAGATGGACAGACAGACATCAAAGTCTTACTAATAGGGTCCCGTTTTTACCCTTTTGGTACGGAACCCTAATTATCGGCACAGATTTTTTTTTTCTTTGTGTGTTACTTACTACCTACTTAAATCCTTTATTTTACCCGAAGCCCGAAACATAGTTCAGTTTTTGTTTAGCCATGTCAGCAACAGGACCTTTTGCATCTGAAACTTTATTTTCTATTTATTTATTAATCATCCGATCGCGTATTCTTGGAAATGCTATTGTATTCTATTGTTGTCGCGATCACCGGTGCTCTTATTGGGCTTGAATCCTGAAACTAGAATAATCTTCTTTGAAAACGATTAATACGACGATAAAGCGCGAGAGGAACGAAATACGCAGCCGCATGGTGACGGGAACGTTTTTTTTTTGTATTTTTAGATTGTGACATTTTCTTGCAAAACTTATCTGAACTTATTAATAACTTAACTTTGAACTTATCTTTGAAAATAAAAATTGGGTTTTCATAGTCACATGATAATTCGTGTAAAAAACACATTCTAGGCCGAAAATCACGCAAAACAAAAATATGTATTTAGGTACATGATATAAATCCGGGCCCTAAACATATTATCACGCTGCGACCAAAAGGAGCGAAAAATTAGAGGAAGACGTGAAAAAAAACGAGGACAATAATTATTATTTGAACGCGCTAATCTCAAGAACAACTGGCCTGATTTGTATGATATTTGGCACAGATATAGATTAGCAATAAAGATAGGTAATTCATAATCAGAATACTCATTTACGCGGGCAACTAACCCAAAATTGTCGGTTGTTTTAATTCATTTTTATACTTGAAAATAAGCCCCGTATTGTTCCATTTTATAACATAGACATACTACTATATTTCCGAGAATCCGACCTAGCGAAAACACGATATCTTAAAATTTTCTCGATAGAAAAAAATCACAAAGATGCATCTAATTTTCACGAATTTTTCATCTATTGCCATAACCATGCTAAGTTAATATTTTAACACATTGCATACAATGCATATTTATCATTGAGAATGTGACCTAGTGGATGATTAAAATGTTGTATATACGCGTATTTTATCGAGTTATTAAGAAATAACCGTAGGAAATAACTAACTTGGTGATGATTCCGCGTCGTCATTTTTCACGATGTTTGATTTTTTTCGTTAGTTGCCCTCACCCGTCGAGCGTACGCCTCTGCTAATGCCCTAAGTACCGTTTACGTTTCGGATTCCAGGATTTGCAAAAATTTTGCAATGGGGGTTCGCAAATCGTAAAGTTACGGATAATAACCTATAAATGACACCTTACATAATATACATCGTTGTAATCTACACAAAAAATCCTACCAAATCAAATCAGAATATTCACATAGATATTTACTTGAAAAAAATTAAGTTTCAGTATTAGGGAAATCAGCTGAAGCCTACAATATGGGGCATTGTAGATAACGTATGAAGGGTCAGCATACGGGCTCTATCTCTGTAACAATACACTCTGTTGTATTATACTCGTATGCCGTGTTTATGACACTTAAACATGTACATGGATGTCTGTGACTGACATTTTGAGGTTAGGATAGATCTAGAATATTTAGGCCAATCTAGACTAATTTCTAGCTATGCAATGTATCAATTTTATCAGCTAGATGATACATATAGCTGATAAAATTGATAGAGAATAGAAACATGTTATTTAAGTAGCTTTTAACTTTTTTTCTTTATTAATTATTCTAATTAATTTTGTTGTCTGAATAATAAGTTAATAACTAATAAGCAATCTTCAGCCATCTTGAAATGAAACAATTGAAAGAAGCATTCTGATCGTTGCAATCAAATATTTTTGTGAGTTAATATTATAACGACAGAAGGAGAAAATTAAACAGTGAATTAAAACACATTTGTCACTTGTTATTAAATAACATTGATTTGGAATTGAAAATAGGTTAAAATAACTGTAACTCAAACACATTGTGTATTTGCACGGCGCAGTTATTAAAATAATTAGTTGTTTGTGTTTGATAACTCACAACGTAAGTCTGTGATTATCACCATTTGAAGAGGGATAGGAAACATTTTCAGAAATCAAAACGCGGAAAAAGTACAGTAAAAGCTGTTAATTATACTATAACTATAACTTATAGCTGTTAGTTAAAAAGGAAACACGATTCGAAAAATATAAGATATCTTTTTAAAACATTGGAATAGAAGAACAGAAGTGAAGTAAGAAGACGTGTTTCCTACACGTCTTCAGATTGCAAAATTAATTCTTTGCATAAGTTGAATATACTGTCATATTTTAAATTATTTAGGTAGGTACATACCTATCACAACTTAATTTTCTTCTGAAAATAGCAGATCCTTTCAGCAGATTGCTAAAAGCAATCGTAGTTTATAAACTTTTAATGAATTTCAGAAAAGATAAAATATATTTTATATTCGGTTGCACTTTGTAACCATATATTATTTATTTTAGTTTGTCTTAACATTTAGTACAATTTTCTACATGAAGTTGTCAACACCTGCTAAACTTACAACCGACATTATTTAACCAAGTACTTCTATTACCACAAGCAGTGTCATGTTATATTTCGGCTATAGACAAGGTTAAGCTTAACAGTTAGACAAAGCTGAAATAGAAGCACTTTCCATATTATAATACGACTAAGTTGAAGTTTGGAAAACACAAAGCTACAAAGTAGCACCTATTATTCTGTTCCTTATTTTCTTCTTTTAATCCAGTATTGTGCCCCAGTTAATTGGTGATTTTTCTGCATAGGTACAAAGTACCGATAACTTTTCCGTAACGTGTTCCTAAAATGTTCCTAATAAGGAACACGAACTTGGCCGTGTCGGTGCCGTTGACGGCGCTGCGGTGCGCGGGCTTCTGGGCACCGGAGCTCGTTAACAGGACACTGTATAACTTGTACGCGACTTTCTCCTTCATGTACTTACTAGGTTTGTATTTTTTTCTGTAATGTACATAATTTTAATAGTTCTCCACATTAGTTTCGTTAACGGTGGCCGGTTGGAGCCAGACTGCAGACACAGGAAATTCTTTTACATAAATGCGTGCGCTGTTATAAACAAGATCACTCTTTTATTTCTTTGATCCGTAATCAAGCAGGACAAATGACCGACTTGCATGGGTCGCCAACTTCTTTTGAGACAGTCAAAGGAGATCTCATAATATTTTCCTAACCAAACTTATAATGTCTTCTTTTGTACTGTTGAATCGATAGCTAAATTCTTAAGTACATAACTACGCAAAGAAACTATGTAGACTATTTTATACTCATGATAGACTGTATACGTATTTTTTGTCGGGATATGTCTGGCCCAGCCATGAGTCACGACTGACCCGACCAAATAATTCGCCGTCAACTCAATTTTCCTGCTAATAGACAACGATGCTAATACATAAGATGCGTACTACATACAACTTGATTTTGTTAAACTGAACTCTTACTTATCTCAGGAATCTACCTCACCATCCAAGTGATAGATCTCTACATGATCTGGGGCGACATCCCCATGATGACCGGAGTAGCGTTCCTGCTGTTCACCAACCTGGCGCAGGCGCTGAAGATCCTCAACTTCCTCGTCCGCCGGCGCAGGATACAGACCATCATTGAGGACAACGACAGGGTCTTCCGGGAGGTGAAGACGGTGGAAGGGAGGGAGATTATCAGGAGGTAAGTTTAAATCACCTCCTGTTGCCCCTGATTGGATTTAAGTTAATGGTGTTTTCATGATAGTACGGGAGCCCTAGAACAAATTACTTTGTGATTACTAACATGCAAATTTTTGACGTGACAACGTCTTATAATTCGATATGGGCTGCGCGCACGAAAAAACATGACGCAATATGCGGCGTTACCTCGCTCTGAGGCGTTCCATTTAAGGCTATGATGTTGTCACGTTCAACTATCGTTAGTAAACCGACTTTACAGACAACCGAGTTCGAGTCGAGTTCGAGTCGAGTTCGAGTTCGAGTCGAGTTCGAGTTCGAGTCTAGTTCGAGTACGAGTTCGAGTTCGAGTTCGAGTTCGAGTTCGAGTTCGAGTTCGAGTTCGAGTTCGAGTTCGACACAAAGCACTACTCTCCAACCGTCTTTTTGTGAGTAGCTACATTTTGATAAGAAAAACAACATTTTTGATTGTTCAAAAACGTTGTTCGTCTTATCAAAATGTAGCTACTCACAAAAAATTAGCTTGTTAGTAATCACTAATCACAAAAAAAAATGTTCTAGGGCTCCCTCACTATGATGTCTATCTTTTGAAAGAGAGTAAATGTACTCTCTTTCAAAAGATAGACATCATAGTGAGGGAGCCTTTGTTACAGTAATGACTGTAACAAAGGATTAGCAATAACTTAGTTAAAATAAGTTTTGGCGGGCATGTGAAAGAGTGCTGTCGTGTTTTTGTATTATTTTCCTAAAATTGTGTTAGCTGGGTTTTTAATGTGTAATATTGGTAGAATATTAACCATTAGATATTCGTGTTCATGCACAAGTGTAGGAAAGTGATGTAATATCCAGAAACGTGCTATTTTGTGTTCCCTCCAAAACTCCATCGAAAGTTTCAGTAAAGCGTCTACCACTTTACTGAATCGACCGACTTGACCCCTTGACTGTATTGACTTTTACTTAGACTTTGACTAGACTTTAGACCTGACGATACATGAAAACGATGATGAAAATTATAATAGGAGGAATATGGTTTTCCCGCCATATTCCTTACCTTTTTACCTTGTCTGTGGCACAACATACACATCCTTTGTGTCAAGTTGCCAAAAAAGAAGAAAAAGAAAGAAAGAACTTAGTTAAAAATCATCAAAACCATTCATTTCAAAGTATTTTTTTTAACATAGACTGGTATTTTATGCAGTTGGACACGGGGCTTTGCAATGCAAAGCTAGCTCCCTCTCATCATTAGAGTACAATAATTAAAGGACTACGCCATTTGGACAAGTGGAATCTCTTATATTTTAGTACTTTTACAAAAAATACAAAAAAATAACTGTCCATTCAATAAGAAAGCTGGCTTTGCAATGGAACCATTCCAAATACGACTATTGTTTTATCAGCATTAACCTAACAAGTTAATCCCTCTCTTCCTTGGTAATCATTTAAATAGCTCAGAAAAGAAGAATTATAATTTGTTGTAGCTGCGACCGGGAGACGTCATTTCTGCTGATGCTGTACGTCATCCTGACCCTCGTCACCACCACGGGCTGGGCCAGCAGCGCCGAGAAAGGAAAACTGCCTTTTCAAGCCTGGTATGTTATTGCAAATGGTCTAAAGCAGAGGTTTCTAACGTGTGCGCCGCGTCGCGGCGCCCTGGTGCGCCGTGGAAAGGCAATGGTGCCGTGAGGCGATCCTTCGACATCATTATCCAAAACCACAAAAACTATAATATTATACTAGCTGTCCCGGCTTCTTTGCCATATTTTATAAAGTATATCGCCCGTATTATTTTAATGAATTAGTGACTAAATAAGTATGTTACCATGGCAACGTCCATCGCTATCCCGTGACCCGCGTCGCATAAACAATGGTCGCTCTTTATAGACAAATGATTTGCAATAAAATAAAATTGCGACTATAATTAAAGATCTAAGCTATCCTATCTCTCAAGTCAAGTCAATATGTCTCCTTGCTTAAAAAGAGAAACTTTAGATTACCTGGTAGCACTGTCAAAACTTCCTTTGCCCAGCGCTTCGCGACTTTTCTTTTCCCGCTTATCTACAATAAGTTGATTAAATCATGCCAACTGGAAAGGCTCCCCCTGCGTAAATCTAAGGAAATAATTACAAAGATGCTCCTCAGTACTTCTTACGAAGAAGCTGAAAACATACTAAAGGTTACTGTATAAGATCCCAATTTGTTCAACGTCCGCATATATTACAACAAAAGCACAACAACACACACACACACTCACACTCACACACACATACACGCGCACGTATACATGCACACACCCACCCTCACTCACACTACACATAATAAATAATTAATATACCTGCTCTTACCTTAATCTTACGTTGTTAACCTACTTGTAAACGTTTTAATAACTACTTATGTATCCTAGTGTCAATGTTCTCAAGAATGTTCCTACTGGCCCCACAGGACAGGCTATGCCTAGTGTGGGGATATGTCTTAATCTTAACTTGAATATTGTATTTTTTGGAAATAAATTATTTGTATTTGTATTTGTATTTGTAAGTTGGAAAAAAAAAAAACATTAAAAAAAACAACATTAAAATCGGTTAAGTAGTTTAGGAATCCATCGCGGACAAACATCGTGACAAGAGATTTATATATCTATATATATAAAAGAAAGTTGTGTTAGTTACGCCACTTATAAATCAAGAAAGGATGAACCGATTTGGCTGAAAATTGGTGGAGAGGTAGCTTAGAACCAGGAATAGCACATAGGATACATTTTGTCCCGGAAAAATGTACGGTTACTGCACAATATGCTTTTATAATTTGCGCGTAAACTATTCAATCTATTTTGATGAATTTTGGTATGGACATACTTTGAGTCTCGGGAAAGGACAAGGGATACTTTTGGTCCCGGAAAATGTACGGTTCCCGCACAATATACATTTATCTCAAGAACGGATGAACCGATTTGGCTGAAAATTGGTGGAGAGGTAGCTTAGAACCAAGAAAAGGACATAGGATACATTTTGTCCCGGAAAAATGTACGATTCCCGCACAATAAACTTTTATGATTTTCGCCTAAACTATTCAGTCTATTTTTATGAAATTCGGTATGGAGATACTTTGAGTCTCGGGAAAGAACAAGGGAAACTTTTTGTCCCGGAAAATGTACGGTTGCTGCACAATAAACTTTTATGATTTTCGCTTAAACTATTTTATCTATCTTGATGAAATTTGGCATGAAGATACTAATTTTAATCTATTGTTTTCTTAATTATACCAATTAGAATTAAATAATCATCGTTAAGACAGGACAACGTCTGTCGGGTCAGCTATTATTAGATAAAAATGGATTCTCAAATGTGTTAGTCGTGCTAAAACTCGAAAACGGCTGAATGGATTGGGCTGATTTTAGTGGCAGTAGAAAAATTGCGAGTTATATTATGCTAATAACGACACTTTAATTTTCCCCATACAAAACGTTCTTGTCCTGTTTGTTACGAAGATTCCATATTTTTGGCATGATAACACGTAGATCTAGATAAAATAAGGGTTTTGACTTTTGAATCGACAACATATTAATATTATATGAATTCACAATAGCCGAATTATCGCGTATTCGTAAAAATAAAAATAATATACTTTTAACACTTTTCAAATTGAATTTGACACAAAAACAAACATTTTCTAACAAGCCAGCTATTTAAATTGACATTTCGATAGAGTATAGACTATAGAACAAAGAATACTTCTTCTTCTTTTAAATTTCTCCTGCGTGAATGGCCTACATCAGAGTGTGATGACGGAGACTGTAATATTATAATACCACTAAAATAACCGGTAACCATTAGGGTGGATGGGTGGCTTACATCCGAAACGAAACTTGTCAAATATGTGTTTTGTATTGACGCTGCCGCTTCGCAGTCGCGTGGTCGCGTAGGTTTGTGCAAAGCATTAATGATTTTTACCAAATTTTATATGCATATTCATTAGGTCTGAGAATCGGCTACGGGCTATTATTTATATTGTAAGTGCATATTTTGTTGAATAAATAAAAGACGTAAATTATTACAACTTGAGACTGACGGCGACCATTGTTTGAGTGATAGCGATGGACGTTGTCATGGTGACATACTTATTTAGTCACTTCAATAAAAGAATATGGGCGAAATACTTTATTTGGCAAAACAACGTTTGCAGGGACAGCTAGTATATTATAAAATAAAATAATAACCTTAATAATGTAAAGCAGGTATATGATCTCTTATATATAAAAGTGTTAGTCGCGCTAAAACTCGAAAACGGCTGGACGGATTGGGCTGATTTTAGTCTTAAAATATTCGTAGAAGTCCAGGGAAGGATTTAAAGTGACACGAAGTTCACCGGGACAGCTAGTTAAATATATATTTTGTTTATTATCATTTAACTGCACAACATTTAACTACATATTATAATTATTGAGGGTATATAATTGGAGTATATTTAAGTATCTTTTTCTAATAGCTAGGTAGACGTGACAAAATATTGTGACGTGCAACTGCGCCGCAGGCTGAAAAACTTTCAGAACCCGGGTCTAGAGAGTACAATATGTTTAGCAAACCTCAAAAGCCTGCAGTCTATAGTCCGCGTGGAACTAGTTGGCCGCTCTGCCCATATACTCACATATCGGCAGAGCGGCCAACTAGTTCCACGCGGACTATAGACTGCCGATATGTGAGTATATGGGCAGAGCGGCCAACTATAGTTGCGCGCGGACAACCACAGAGACGCTAAGAATTTTCTTGCACTGTGTAAAAGTTTATACAGTCAGTACAGTATTGGTGAATGTTTGTTACTTTTGCATGTGCAAACTAAATGTATATAGATGGATGGATGGCATGGAGTGGTGGGCAAAAGTAATTTATTCCTTCAGGCCCCGCGCGAGCACCGGTGAGAACAAAAGAATACAATGGGAATTCCTAGAACCTCCGATCGAAGGATTAATGTTTAATAACTTAGTGGTACCTATGCAGGTATCCGTACGACACGAGCAAGACACCGGCCTTCCAGCTGACATACATTCACCAGGTCTCTGCGCTGGTGACCACCGCGCTGCTCAACGTGTGCAAGGACACGCTAGTGGCCACGCTCATAGCGCAGGGCCGCTGCCGCCTGCGCCTGCTGGCCGCCCGCCTGCGGGGGCTCATGGAGGACCTGGGCCAGGTCAGTGCTGCACCAGGTGTCCGCGCTGGTGACCACCGCGCTGCTCAACGTGTGCAAGGACATGCTAGTGGCCACGCTCATAGCGCAGGGCCGCTGCCGCCTGCGCCTGCTGGCCGCCCGCCTGCGGGGGCTCACGGAGGACCTGGGCCAGGTTAGTGCTGCACTAGGTGTCCGCACTGGTGACCACCGCGCTGCTCAACGTGTGCAAGTGTCCTTGCACACGTTGAGCAGCGCGGTGGTCACGCTCATAGCGCAGGGCCGCTGCCGCCTGCGCCTGCTGGCCGCCCGCCTGCGGGGGCTCACGGAGGACCTGGGCCAGGTTAGTGCTGCACCAGGTGCCTAGGTGTCCGCATCCGTGATTGTGTGAGCTACGCGTGTGTCTCAGCAATACCAGGAGCTAGCATAGTATTAATATTATATTTAAAAGTCTAATCTTAAATATTGCGTTCGCCTGATCCGTGTAAAAGTAGGCAAAATATAATAATGTTATTATATTATTATTTCTTCAAACTGCGTTGTCATCAAAAAATATCTTGCTTTTTGCGACGATGATCGCAACAATAAGTGTTTAAGCACTTTCGACGAAAAACGAAATTCCGCGGCGGAAGTTCGGCATGATTCCGCCTGCAATGTATTTTAAATAATGACACACCTTGCCGAAATTCCGTCGCGTTACAAATTACAATGCGCCATTACGCCGCGTAACTTCGGCGGTGTGTTTAGACAGTTCATGCAAAATACGGACGGAACGCGACGGAATTTGAAATACATTGCGGCGTAATCATGCGGAATTCACGCCGCGTAACTTCGGCCTAGCGTGTTTAGACAAGAAACGGGACGGATGGGCACGGGTAATAAAAGCCTAGATGGGAAAACTCAAAAGTTTTTTTTTTTTTTTTTTATTTTTTTTTTTTATTTAAATTGATACACCAGCAACTTATTGCTACAAGATTACATTATTTCTTTACAGGTAGGTATACTTATTCTAAATCAAAAGTTAATTACAGGTGTACACAGCATTCACAATTAATATTATAGTTCTCCGTGCAGTTATCAGAAATACTTATTAGCAAGACACAATTAATATTATTCACAAGTTTAATAAGAAACATTGCCATCTAACGGAATTTTCCGGACCTAACTGTATGGTTTGAAGTACGTCAAGTGGAGAGCGTCATGAACACCACATTGACTAACAGGTTTCGGAAAATTTCAACAGATGGCGCTGCCAAGCTGATGAAAATAGTCATAGCATAGTTTTGTTCTTAAACTTATAATACATACTGATGGTTTTGTTAATTCGTAGCATAGCATTATCAAAATAGACTGTAGATACTTTTTATAAAAAAAATCTTTACTCTTTACTGTATTCCGTACCCGAAGGGTAAAAACGAGGTACAATATCTTTGTTAAAAACCAATAAAGGTAATATCTTATATATAAAATTTCCCTGTCACAATGTTAGTTACCGTACTCCTCCGAAACGGCTTGACCGATCTTTATGAAATTTTATATGCATATTCAGTAGGTCTGAGAACCGGCTACTGGGTACTTTATATATTTATAAGTGCATTTGTTGAATAAATAATATTAAATTACTACAAATCGAGACTGAGGGCGACTATTGTTTGTGCGACGGGATAGCGATAGATGTTGCTATGGTAACATACTTATTAGGCACTTCAAAAAATAATATGGGCGAAATAGGTACTTTATATTATGGCAAAGCAACGTTTGCCTGGACAGTTAGTACCTATATATTATAATAGGTATATTAACTTTATGGTAAAAACAGGAACCTGTTACCAAACCTTTGTTGTCTGTCTGTCCGTCTGCTTATCACCAGGCATCAGGTAAAGCAAGAATAATAATAAAAATCAGAATACTTTTTATTGCCAGCATCACACGATACGAGTAGACAAGGTAAGGAACTCTTCGTGCACGACGACGTGATTTTAACTTTGTATTCTGTTATAGGATGAACCAATCGACAAGCGCCGCACAAGCTACCTCTTGACTCCATCAGAGGAGGCGGTGGTACAGGAGCGTCTGCGCAGCTGTGTGGTGGAACACCAGAGAGTGCTGGACACAGCGCAGCGCCTCCAGGCCGCCTTCTCCGAGCCCACCTTCCTGCAGCTCATGGTGTCGCTCATCATCATATGCGTTACGGCTTTTCAACTTATATCGGTACGAAAATCTTTTCAATTGTCTTGATTAAGATATTCTTAAAAAAGGACCGGATTTATATTTTTTATGAGTGTAGGCCGCTATGCTTAGCACAAACCTACGCGACCACGCGACTGCGAAGCGGCAGCGTCAATACAAAACACACATTTGACAAATGACGTCCCTATGTACGAACTCTGCCGTCATCCTCGGACGCTACCGCCCCGCTAGGACTCAGTAGGGTGCTGCCGCCCATAGGCCATGACTAACCTAACCTAACCTATACTGCCTGTACATAAATCCAGATCTGGTTGTAGGCCAATCATTTATTTATAGGCTCTGCCTAATATAATGGCAACTTATTTTATTTTTCGAATCTCGACGTCACATTTAGTGGACTCTTTCAGACAATGTTGAAAGACAGTTAATGTCTGGTTTTGTTTCAGCAAACGGGTAACTTGGTGCGGTTCCTGTCGATGGGCACGTACCTGCTGAACATGATGTTCCAGGTCTTCCTCTACTGCTACCAGGGGAATCATCTCACAGAAGAGGTATCATATAATTGAGATCAAGACCATATCGTCACGTCGGCTGATTCAAGTATTGATTTGTCCAAACAATGAAAAGATAGTTATATAGAATTTCTGAAATTTATTGGTAAAATACCATAATGAATGATAAAGTGCTATCTGGGAATCTAATTCATAAGCAGGTAGAACGTTTTCATGACAACTTTGCAGCAAAGTAATTACGACCACCACCAACGGGATTTTCCGTCATACAACAGTATACAATGATCTTTAGGCATTTGCCTCCCTTGCATGGCATCGACAGGAGATGGTGTATGTCCGAAACAGCTGTTGATCAAAGGATTCAAGATGGCAACGACGTGGTACGGCTTTTATTATTCATCTTGTCCAGATAAACTTATTGTTGTTTTTGCGGCAAGATTTTTTATACTTTTGTAACATTATTATGTATTGAACAAAATAAATAAATAAATAAAATGAATATTTCTCTCTCTCTCTTTCTCTCTCTCTCTCTCAGAGTGCGGGTGTAGCGGGCGCGGCGTACGAGTGCCGGTGGTACGCGTGCGGCGCGGGCGTGCGACGTGCTCTGGCGCTGTTGATGGTACGCTGTCGCCGCGTCGTCAAGATAACCGCGGGCGGGTTCACCACGCTGTCACTCGCCACCTTCATGGCCGTAAGTGTATTGCACTCTCCCTCTCTGTCTCTCTCTCTCTCGCTCTCTCTCTCTCTCTCACACACACACACAAACACAGCGCGACAGTTGTGGCGGGATCCATTATTTTCGCTTTGAAGTCAGCTGATATTGATGTTTTTACCTCGCTGAAAAGGTGAAACGAACTAGCTGAGATAACAAATTTGAGAATGAATCCCAACTATTTAAGAATAAAGCAAAAAAGTGAGACCTAAATTATATTATGTCTTTTTTCCAGGTAATAAAAACATCATATTCGCTATACACTCTCCTACAGCAAGTTGATGAAAAGCGTTAAAAGCTAGTTAAAAGGATATAATAGTATCTTATACGCTTAGAGTTTAGACTAATAGAAAATAGATATAGAAAATAGAAACACAGATATTATATAGCATATTATATAGTTTTTTTTTACCTGAGCCTTAATAATGTAGCATTTCAAAACATATCTACCAAACTCTATTGAAGTGTTAAGGTTGATACTTGGTCGATTATTATAATTGCTTAAACTGTCAAGGACTCTACAATCTACATCCATACTAATGTTAAATAGATGCGAATGTGTGTGTTTATATCTGTTGCATCTACACGATCAAAACGCGCAACCAATAGGCTACTTGACCTAATTTTTTTCTTCATGCTAATCGCTTCATAATCATTCATTTTTACAAAAAAAAAACAATATTTTAATATTTTACACAGTAGAAACCCATAAAAATGTTTATTGAAAAATATGCCTCTTAAATGGCGCCGAAAACACTGTCCGCCATAGTGTGACGTCATACGCTTTGTATTTTAAACTCTCTTTATTGAAATTTTTTTAATGTGCTAAATGTACGAGTCTAAAAGTGCCCAAAAATTATAAAATAATTATATAAGAAATTAGAAATCATTTGTAATGTTGAAAACTTTTGGCCATTTCATTTCCCGTCTACAATAAATGGAGATAATATATATAAAACTGATGTTTTATTTGTATTATTGAAGAAAATATATAATAGGCTTATTCTTATTATTTATGTACAAATAAACTTACATATAGCGAGCGCGATAAATAAAAGATATTAAATTAGTATGAGGATGACGTCACATCCAAATCGGAAGTACCGCAAAAACGTTTTCGTCAGTACAATTCCTATTTTCATAAAATCATATTTTCAAATCGACTTTATTTATCAATCATAAGCTTTTATTTGATAATAAGGGTGAAATACGGTTTCCTAGGCCAAGTTCTACTAGAAATATGCATTTGTTCAATGAAATTGAATATAGGTCAAGTAGCCTATTTTGATGAAACTTATTAGGGAGATACTTTGAGTCACGGGAAAGGACACACTTTTATTCCGGAAAAATGATGGTTCCCGCGCGATAAATAAATGTCGGCGAAAAGGAGTTGCAGGTGCCATCTAGTATTGTATATATAAGCTTTTAGCTTTATGTAGATACTAGTTTAATTAAAAACTACGTATGTTTTTACCTAAATGAAGGTGCTAAATACAGATAATTATAACTTACAAATTACATAACCTAGATGTAAATATTTAAGTGATAATGGCTATGTAGAGCTGGTGAAGTAATTACTACCCACAATAATAACTGCTTTACCTACACAAAATATACTCATGTGTTGACAACATGTTTATAATAATTGTAGTTGAATTATAAAACTATATAGTTTAATTCCCACAGGTACCTTACATGTATTTCAAAAGTATTTTTTTTGGTATTTTGGGCTGCAACAAAATTTTTTTAGGGTTAAAAAATAACATTCTTCAAACTTAACGATTTAAATGTGAAAATCGTTGGGCGTGAATTTCAAAATTGTTTAACATCTTGCGGGCCACAAATAAAGTCTTGGCGGGCCGCGGGTTGGGGATAGCGGCTTTAGAATACTGAATAACAGAGAAGAAATACCAAGATCACGCAAGAATAGTATAATTTTTAACTGTGATAGGGCTTAATATGCATTTTGGCATATATTCTTCAATAATTTACCACGGAACAGGACAAATAGCGGGGAATTTCTAGGAAAATTTACAAAATGGTTGACAACTTCTGCATTCCTTAACAAGGACCTGCCCCTTATAAGCGGCAGGATGACAATATTCCGCCAAAATGAGAACCCCACTGAAGTTCGTGACGTTTTGGTTCAGAGCGTTAGGGTTCTGGGCTCCTAACAATGTCAGTCTCACTAAGAAAGTCTTTTTCGCTTTTTATATCTTTTTCTCCTATATGTGGACGCTGGGTAAGTTCTTACTTACATCCTTAACATTACTACTTACCGCCTAATTTATGTTTAAGAGAAGATATAATTCGATTCAAATAGGCTTGTTCGGATATATAACATCATGGCTGTTTCACCACTTTCTGATAAGTGACGAACAGGCTATCCACCAATTAACTTGACAGATCAAGTATGGAATTGGAGAACCAATCAAAAAAGTTGTGAATAGCCTATTCGGCACTTTATCAGGAAGTGGTGAAACAGGCCGTAAGTATTGCAGACTTAACGGCTTGTTCCGAATACCTGATGGTAGAGGTGGTGAAATAATTACTACCCCCTGTAATAACTGCTTACCGATGCAAATACTCATGTGTTGACAACATGTTGTTAAATTATATTATATACCGGTAGTTCCCGAACCGGTGGTAGGCATCATGTAGACTTTCAGAAAATATTTGCAAAAATTTATTCTGAATAAAAAAATTTGAGTTTGAGTTTGAGTTTTGATACGAGCTGTCCCGGTGAACTTCGTGTCACAGGTCACTTTAAAACCTTCCCTAGACTTCTACGAATATTTTAAGACTAAAATCAGCCCAATCCGTTCAGCAGTTTTCGAGTTTTAGCGCGACTAACACATTTGAAAATCCATTTTTATATATAAGACTAGCTGTCCCGGTGAACTTCGTGTCACAGGTCAGTTTAAAACCTTCCCTGGACTTCTACGAATATTTTAAGACCAAAATGAGCCCAATCCGTTCAGCCGTTTTCGAGTTTTAGCGCGACTAACACATTTAAAAATCCATTTTTATATATAAGGCTAGCTGTCCCGGTGAACTTCGTGTCACTTTAAAACCTTCCCTGGACTTGTACGAATATTTTAAGACTAAAATCAGCCCAATCGGTTCAGCCGTTTTCGAGTTTTAGCGCGACTAACACATTTGAAAATCCATTTTTATATATAAGAAGACTAGCTTCTCCCACTTTTTATAGGGAAAACTGTATACTTCCAGTAGGAAGAGTACCTCCTATCTTCTTCTAATTAAATTCGTTGCGGGTCCCAAGACAGCTTTATCATGTCCCTCGGGCACCCTGAGATCATATCAAAGGGTTTTCGTGGTTGGATACCGCTGTCGATCCTGGCGACACAGGAGATACAATAGTGGGAACGTGTGGTGGGCCAAAGCCCGTTTAAAAAAATAGCTTCTCCCCCAAAAACTACACATTTATTGGGATAAAGTTATCATTGGTAATTTCTTGGAACTATGTATGTCTGTGCCTAGATTTAAGCGTGAAAATGTAGCAGACGGACATATACATTTTGGCATTGTGTGTATTTTTTATATATATGCAGCAAAAGTGGCGATAAATTGCTTTATAGTAAACAAAACGATTAGCCTCTAAAAGTAGGGCTTGAATATTGAGGTTACAAACTGGGGTGTTGAAAAATATAGCGTGTTAGACATGAAATAAATCCTAGAGATCTTCGAATGAATAATGTCTATTTTGTAAATTATTTGTGTGAGAGAGTGTTTTATAGGTCCTTCTTCTATTTGGATTAGGGCATTCGTAGGCCTACGCCAATATTTTTTACAATCCCAAAGCCGTGTTATTGGTTCAAACCACGGCGCGAGTCACAAAAATTCATAGTTATTTTTTAAATTGGTACTAAATAAATGGGAATTTGCGCGTAACTTTCTGCCGCACACTGTAAAACTCTGAAACGAACTGTCACCAGCAGTATTTCCGGACCTATACGACCTGCAAACCTTCAAGAAAAGAGCGTATTCCCTCTTAAAAGGTCGGCAACGCACCTGCAGCTCTTCTTATGTTGCGAGTGTCCATGGGCGACGATAGTTGCTTACCATCAGGTGACCCGTTTGCTCGTTTGCCCCCTTATTTAATTAAAAAATAATAATAATTCTGTGTCTACTTTCGTCGTTATGGACGGTACGAAAGTTTACAAAATGGTTGACAACATCTGCATTTCTCTAACAAAGGTCCTGCCCTTTATAAGCGGTAGGGCTACAATATGCCGTCAAAATGAGTACCCCACTGAAGTTCGTGACGTTTTGGTTCAGAGCGTTAGGGTTCTGGGCTCCTAACGATGTCAGTCTCACTAAGAAAGTCTTCTTCGCTTATTACATCTTTTTCTCCTATATGTGGACGGTGGGTAAGTTTTTTAAGTTACCTCCTCAATATTATTACTTATCGCTCAATTTGTATTTTAGAGAATATAGATTCTATTCAAATATTATATACTGACCAAGTCCGTTGCCAAGCCCATGTTGCTATTAAAATGTTTATTGATGATTTTTAAACAGATGTACACATATGTTTAAAAATCAATGGGCATTGTCCAAAAAAAATCACATGTACTTTTTATATTTTTTTTCGTTAAAATAGGGTATTTTAAGAATATAAATTAAATAATTTTGAAATTCATTGGCTAGTTTTTTCTCAATAAATTTTTAAAGTTTCGCTCTGACGTCATCATCGGCGGCCAATTGACCTCTGCAGTGTGTTTAAATTTACTTTCAATCTTATTATAATGGCTGGTTCGTCAAATACAAGTTCTCATTATATGAAAACTGATACGAGAAGCTTACCAAAAGTTTGAAACGTAATGTTGGTCGAATTTATTGCTAATTTAACGCCATTGAAGGTCAAACTAAGGTTAAACATATTTGTTCAAAAATATAAGTAACTAATGGGTATTTTTTTGGTTTATATACAGAAAAACGATTACTGACCTTATTCCTCGACATGTTTTTGTAATGAGCAAAATTAAAAAAAAATGGACAATCCCCATTCTATGCTTAACTCTAATTGCCACCCTGATTTTGAAGCTTTTGGAGCTATCTATTAGCAAGCACAATACTAATGTATTGTGCTTGCTTGCTCATAGACGAAAATGCCTATCTACTACATGTTAGATTATTTATATTTATTATATCAATCAATCGCTTATAAGTTAACATACCACGTGAGCTTTGTATGTTTGTAGGTCTGTATGTGATCATACAGACAGGTGAGCTGTACCATGTGTGGGGGAACGTCGCGGAGATGACAGCAGTACTGTTCCTGCTCAGCACCAACGTTAGTCAGAGTATTAAGGTACTGTCATTTCATAAGGGACTGGAAATGTAGGGGAAAGTAAGGCAACCAAGGAAAAGAACTAGATAGAAATAAGAATACGAAAAGTACTGAAGATTCCTTTAATATTGTTACTAAAATTAATAATAAACAAGATGTATTTCTTTGCATGTATAAAACTTTTTGGGTAGACCTAGTTTGGTTCGCACTCGCAGAGGGTGCAGGTTCGATCCCGGGTGGAGGCGTGTACCAATGAGACATTTTCTGAACTCAAGTACATAATGCGGACGCTCGTACGGTGAAGGAAAACATCGTGAGGAAACCCGCACAGGGTTGGTCCCAGACGTATTGACTAGTTCTTTCCTCTGGACTAGGCCGACTATGTTGCGAGAATGCCGTATGCGCTTGGGCAACCATACAGGCATTTAAAAATCTTCCAGGCACCCAGGCACTACAGTATTTGAGGAGTGGTTACTTCGCTCTGAAAATACTGTATAAATCATCCACAACGGATGCAAAGGCCTAGTTATTATAAAACATTTACTATCCCAACACATCCCAACTGCAGGTCGCCTTATCAAGTAAGGCAAAGTTTTGCTTCTGTACGTGTTTGTGATGGGAAAATCACGATTCATTGATTGATGTATTTACATTTTTATTTAACTTGAGTTTGTTTTTCACAATAATTTTTTATCTTTAGCTATTCAACGCTACAAGCAAGAAGAATGTCGTTAAAGAGATGGTAGAAGAGTTTGAAGTGGCAATGGATAATGAAACAACTAGGAACAAGAATGCTCAAGAAGTAGCAAAAAGGTTGGTCACAAGATTTATAGAATAAAATGATTATACTCAATAAATTCAAGAGTGATAATTGTATATAGTTTTTGTCATAACTCGCTGTGAACATTATATACTAGGGTATACTATAACTTTACTAATTTCTATGTCATCGATACAACATAGTATTAAACAAGCTACGAATAATAAAAACTATATTATTGGTAGCAAACAAGGATATTGTTTAGTACCAAAATTATTTAACTTTTATGCGGCGAGTAGAAAAAAAACTAGCAGGACAAACTTGTGTGCATATTTTTTTTAGTTTGGACTACGAAGGCAAGATCCAGCTGTTAGCGTATCTATTCATGAGTATCACGTGTATACTGGGCTGGTTCTTTAGCACCGATGAGGGAGAGCTTTTGTTCAAAGCTTGGTAAGAAAATACCTTAATTTTATTAGTAAGTTTTTAAGTAAAACTGTTGTTATAACATACAGACACAGATAAGTTTTAGTGTATTACTAAGATAACAGATCATTTTGGTCTTACAGGTACCCGTATGATGTGACCAAGTCACCAGCGTATGAACTTAGCTACGCCCATCAGGTAAGCTCATTGTAGGTACTTTTCATAATTTCAAAGACCAAACTCCAAAGACAAAGGGTATCTATGAATTTTACTTCATAGTCATAGGCGTTCGCTATCTTATAGTTTTGAACTATTGCATAAGTTTTGAGCACGGTGACCGAATCAAGAAATTCCGTAACAAAAAAAACCTAACACCCCCCACTCCGACGCCGTCGGTGCGGAGTTGCCGTGCATTGTCTAACGTCGTTTCAGTTCGGCAGACAGCAGACTTCGGCACGGTGCTGGTGTGCTTGCGACTAGACGTATGCAAATTGTAGTTGTAAAAAATTTTAGCGCAGCACTCACCGAATGCCACACGTGTTTTTTTTTTATCCCAAACATATTGTAATCGTAGTTTTACATAGAGATGAGCATCTAATCACCATTTTCATAGAGAAACTATGAATTATGCTCTATGGCTGAATTGTACATGTTATTACGTCATGTTTAAGTGATTGTCTTTATGTAAAGTATTAAGTGATTCAACCTTAGCTATAACCATATCCTGCTCCCCTAGTGCATAGCCCTGCCCGTCACCGCCATGCTGAACATCTCCAGCGACACGCTGGTGACGTCGTTGATCGCGCAGTGCCGCTGCCGGCTGCGACTCCTGGCGAGAGCGTTGACCAGCCTGTGTGATGGACTAGATCTGACAAAGGTATGTTTTATATCACAACCCTGCCACCGCTGCCGGCTGAGACTTCTGGCAAGGGCCCTGGCCCTTTAGCCGAGACGTTTTCTTAATAGAATTGCCGATCAAAATGTATGGAATTGACATAAGACGAGTCGAACTTCAAAGTCATATTAACGAACATTTATGTAAATTCCATACATTTTGGTCGGTGATTCTTTAAAGAAGTAATAAAGACGAGATCTTGGCGAAAGGGCCCTACCAGCCTGTGTACCCTCTCTATCTCTCTCTCGTCTTATCTGACGATAGGATGTTATATATTTGGAATAAAATAGAACCCTGCCACTATGAGTCTACTATTCGCCGCCGGTACATTTTATGTAACCAGGCCTTTATCTAGGTCAGTAGACATTTTTAAGGAACATGTTGTAGATTCAGAAAATATGTCCACTTCTAGGAAATTCTATCAGACGCCGACCAAGACATAGTGGAGACTCGCCTGAAGCGCTGCGCGGTGCAGCACGAGGCGTGCCTTCGCAGCGCGCGCCGCATCGAGGACTACTTCTCCTTCGCCATCCTCGTCCAGTTCTGTGTCTCCATGCTCATCATCTGCGTGTCCGCTTACCAGCTGGCTTTTGTGAGTACACTTAAACTAAACAAAAATAAGGGCTTATAAAGGAAATCTCAGATCAAATAGAGGGAAAGGCAGAACACGAATCTTTGTGAGGCAAAGATGTAGGTTAGTATATAAGGTTAAAATAAATAAGGTTAAGTTTGTAAGGCCCAAATCTTTCTCGGAAATCCAGTTCCTTTATTTTTATTTTTCATTCAAAAGATACACCAACAACATATTGTGACAAAATTCAAAACTTTAAACTAATTAATACATTTTTGTTTTATACTAACACATAATAGTTAATTACAGGCGTATGCATTATAAGAGCGTAGTTTCGTTATTTATGTGCGTGAGGAGTAGTTTACTTAGACCTGGTTTTTATTATTCGTAGCTTAGACCGGTATTAAATTGGTGGGTAGATCGTCTCACTTCACTTCATCGCCTTCACTTTTTATTTCTTCTTATACTTACACTTATACTTATATACTTGTTATTAGGTTCATTTCTTTCTTAATACCTGGATGTCCGTTTAGGCGACTACGAATGCCAGTGAGAAGATAGGAATGGCGTTCTACCTGATAGTGATGGCGTATCAGGTGTTCGTGTACTGCTACCAGGGGAACGAACTGCTATTGGAGGTATCTAATTCTATTTGTGTATATTCAACTTTTAGCATATAATATATACCTTTGATAAGTATCTTCGACTATCCATACTAATAATATTATAAATGCGAAAGTGTGTCTGTCTGTCTGGCCGTCCGTCTGTAGATACTTTGAATCCCATGAATGGACAGAGGATACTTTGTATGACGGAAAACTGTACGGTTCCCGCGCGATAAACTAAGTTTGGCGCAACGGTGTTGCGGGCAACATATAGTTTGAAATAAACTTTTACCAGTTTATAAATCCACAATACAAAATTCGCTATTTTTGGCACGCTGTAAAGATTAACTACTTTTGTAATATGAACTGAGGTAAATGTTTTGTAGCTGTGAGAATGACGCTGGATCCAGCAAAACTGTTAGGTTTTCGTTTTGTTTAGATTTTGTAAAGATTCGTGATTTGTATTACAGAGCGATCCTGAAATACATTGTATCTTTTAAGAGTATCCGCACTGCCGATGAAAAATTTGTATGAATAAATTCGCGAAAATAAAAATCACGTGATTAAAATTCACAGCGCGGACAGGCTCTTCTAGCTCTTTAATCCTTCGATTACGGATTTTTGGAAATCTTTTGTTATTCTATTGATTGTCGCGGTCGCCCGTGTTCTTATGGGGGTTGATAGGCTAAGGGCTTATTTCACCACTTTCTGATAAAGTACCGAATATGCTATTCACAACTTTTTTCTCCATACTTCATCTGTCAAGTTAAGTGGTGGATAGTCTATTCGGCACTTATCAGGAAGTAGTGAAACAGGCCCTTAGTCTTTAACTACTTGCAATTTATGGCTCTTTAATTTTATCTGTCACTTCTTGTTTATCTTTCTTACCCATGTCTTCTCTATTCAGAGTGAGAGCCTCCTCGGCGCGGCGTACGAGTGTCCGTGGTACAAGCTGGGCGTGCGGTCCCGTCGCAGCCTGCTCATCATCATGACGCGGACGCGGCGGGTCGCGAAGCTGACTGCTGGCGGCTTCACTGTCATCTCACTGTCTTGTTTTACCTCGGTGTGTTTTATTCTTTACATTTAAGAACACCTTATTGGCCTGCAGGTACTTACTGAAAGTGAAAATACAGGTGCAGTCTTGAGCTAAATAATGCAATCGGCGGCGCAGCTATTTCATAAAAAATTACTTAGGACATTACGGAGTTTTAAATACTATAACTATCTGACCTGGCAAATGTTGTTTTGCTATATACATTATTCCTTGTATCATTATTCCTACAAAAAACCTATTCTTTGGCCTAACGAATTGTACATTTTTTAAATTTATTTCATTAACGAATTGTACAAAAATTTCATTCAAATCGGTTGAGCCGTTTCGCGCACAAGCACATGTGATACGAGAATTTTATATGTTATTTCGCCCATATTATTTTATTGAAATGACTAAATAAGTATGTCACCATGGCAACGTCGCGTCGATCGCTATCTCGTCGCACAAACAATGGTCGCCGTCTGTCTCAGGTTGTAATAATTTACTATTATTTATTCAATATAAATGCACTTATCAATATATAAAGTACCCAGTAGCCGATTCTCAGACCTACTGAATATGCATATAAAATTTGGTAAAAATTAGTAAAGCCATTTCGGAGGAGTTCGTGGACTAACATTGTGACACGAGAATTTTATATATAAGATATTATACTCTTTAGTCTTTGTTACAATATAACAGCCAATATTTTTTTGTCAATTTAAAGAAATCAGAAAAACATTGCCAGTTTTAAATGGCCATTTTTTCGGGCATGCTGCATGCACTATTTTATAGTAAAAAGAACGCAATTCCTAGAAAATTTTTTATCATATCGTTCGATTGTGTATCAGCTGTCTATATTTATAGTCATAGTGACTATATCATAAATAGAAATAATCTAGAGTTGTCACTATTAACTAAGAACCAATGTATTATATTTCAGATCATCAAGGCATCCTACAGTTTCTACACTGTACTACAACAGATGGAAGCATAAGAACAAAATATAAAAATTGTTAAAAATAACTAAAAAAACCGGCCAAGTGCGTGTCGGGCCACGCGCAATATAGGGTTCCGTAGTACCGCAAGTTTTTGATAATTTTTATGGTCAATGAACGTACATTTAAAGCGTGTTTTACACTACTAACAACACCATCCCAGTTACTTTCAATGGAATTTGAACGAAAAGGTCCTTTATACTTAGCCGAATACATTTTTTTTAGTTAATCGACTATTACTCAATAACTTTTGAAGTCTTCTTAGCCGTGATAGTTTTCCTTTTAAATTCAGTGAATTTTTTCACATTTCCAGAAGCAACCGTTTAGCTGGCAGAAGGGGGGGGACACTGGATTCCAACGATTTTTTCCACTTTGAAACTTAATATTTCACAAACGGATCCCTAAATCGGAAAATGATTTATGAATACTCGCAATATTTTTAAAAAACCTATTCAACGACACCCCACACGATGGGGTGGCTTCTCCTCTTCTATCCCCGCTTGATGTGTAGGGGAGGTACCATAAAAAAATATTTTTTTACGATTTCATGTACCATTTTGTTGCCATCACTAATATTATGTGTATTCATGCCAAATTTGAAATTACAGCTTTGTAGGTCCTATAGTCTCTGAGTGAAATCGCGGACAGACAGTAAGACAGACAGACAGACAGACAGACGGACAGACGGATGGACAGACCGAAACTATAAGGGTTCCTTGTTGACTACGGAACCCTAAAAACACATTTTTTTTAATTTTTACAAATGATTGCATTGTAATTAGCTTTTAATACGTATAATTTCATACGAGCCTATGACGAATAAATAATGTTTTAAACTATAGATTACAAAGATAACAAGTACTGTAAAATAATGACTAATTTTCACAATGATTTGAGTCATAGTGAGATTTATCAATTTCAGTAATTGGTTATCAATGATTTATACACGAGTAAGTTAAAGTCATTTCGTGTTGCAATTTTTTAATAATCTGTCAAACAACATAGCCGCCAGTACATATTAGTTTGCTTTAATTTCATCATAATTATTATGTCAATGGTTTGCTGAAAATAATTATTAGTATATGGAAATTCGAATGCACGGAATCAGTAGAAAAGCGAACTTTTACGCTAGTCTCGCGGACTTTTTAAAAACTTCATTAGAATGATTTATTGCAAAGATGTGGTACAAAAAGATCTTACAACATTGGGAAATCAAATACGCAAAACGTCTAGCCAGTATTCAAATTACATTACATTATAGTTTGGACAGCAAACCTACAAATAAAATATTATGTGACTTGAAATAACGCTAAGTCACATAGCTTTAACCTGTACCCTGGGCGAAACATTAAATACCTTATCTGATATTATAGCACCCAGTAGGAAGTTCAATATTCAAATCTGCTGACTGATAAAACTTAAACTAAGTTTTACCGCCTAACAATATTTTTATAGATTAGATATCAGACAGATAAGTGTATGGTAATTGAAGGCGTGATGGTCGCGTGAGCTGAAGTGGCTCAAAATGTGGGCCTGTGCAGATAGCGACCGATTACATGAGCTGTACACTTGTTGTACATTGTACTATCAGAGAAGTTGATTCCTAGGCAGATGAGGGACCTACGTAGTTTGGTCGCATTACGCCAAACCCAGCCGACAGGTCACAATAACATTGAATTGACATTACCCGACCAAATGACGTTAGTCTGTCAACTGCCTAGGAATCAATTTCCTCGATGGTACTACAAGTGTACATGCATAAAAAGTATCCTATGTCCTTTCCCGGGACTTTAAGTATCTCCATGACTCGGAAATCGGTCCATTGTATTAAGCGTTAAGAGGTTACAGACAGACATACAGATAGACACACTTTCTCATATATAATGTTAGTATGGCTATGTTCCCACTTTTGTGTCACGAAAAAATGCACGGTTTTTTGGTGCTAGCGTATTTCGTTTCAACGAAGTTGCATGCAACAACTAGTTTAGTCTAAAGCCATTAAACTTTCGCCCCTGATATAACAACCTAGGACCGATATAACCAGTAGAAACAACACGTATCGATCATGAATATTGCCTAATTGTCAGTGATATACGATAACACAGAAAGCGGTAATTGCCAGATTACTTATCTACGTGATAGCGAGCGACCCATCTAAGTGATACTGACTAGACTAGAGATAAAGATCTATAGATCAATCATCGATTTTCTAGACTTTGGTCAGTATATTTGGAGATCTTGGAAGATCTAATCAATAGCCTTCCATGCATATTTTTGTGACGGTGGCGAGTTTCATTAAAATCAAGCTAGAATCTGAGTAATTTTATGGTGTCCAAGTGTTCGCACACATTAGCATTCTCACTTCCTTCACACTCATATTATAATAATAATAGCTACCACACCGGTTTCGGTGATGGTGGCCGGTTTCATTGAAACCAGGCCAGTTACGCAGGAGTAATTTTATAGTGCCCAGGTGTGTGCGCAGTACACAAGAGCACTCTCTATTCCTTTACTCTCATAACTCAGTGGGACGGCAGACCGACACGACCGGCGAGAGATAAGACGCAGGAGCGACTTTTTACATGTCCATCCGACGCATGGATCATCTTACTTACACCCGATCAGACAATCAGGTGATCAGCCTGCACTTTCCTAACATCATGATCCTGAAATATCATGTTTCCAACGTGGGAATCGAACCCACGACCTCCGAGTCAAGAGCCGCGCTCTTGACTCGGAGGTCGTGGGTTCGATACCACTACACCACGGAGGCGTCACTCTCATAACCCATTGGATGACCGACATGATAAGGGAGAGATCAAGCGTATGGCCGACTTTTGATGCTCATCTCACTTGTCAGTAGCAGGTCTGTTTCCGAATTAGTACTAACAATGTAGACTACATTGTCAATACTAATTCGGAAACAGCATTTTTCCAATGCGGGAATCGAACCCACAGCCTTTGAGTCAAGAGCCTTATATAGCTAATGGTACTGTATCAAAACAGTGTAGCACCAGATTTATTGACAAGATCATACAGTTTCCTCAATCAAAAATTTTGACATTGCAGGGACGACAGGGCTCTATACACTGATACGATTTAGATTTACGAGTCTGATTAGTTCCAAATTGAGCCGCAGCACGATTTTGCGCTAGTTATGTAGTGAGTAGCAAAAGTTTTGATATCGAGCTGATGCGATTCTCGATTCGATTCTGATTCTATCAGGAGTAAGGCAGTTGCTTTCGAACACAAAAAAAATGATGATGATGATGATCCAGGGTTATCTCACGAGCTGAAGGCGTGTTACACGTGGTGCCCCGCCCCCGCCGCCCGCGCCGGTCACTTTATCTAGTTTATCTATTATCGCATCGTAGAGTAAATCCTATAAAGTTATGTTCATAATGGTAATCAATTACAAATGATTCATCCATGGTGGACGATACTAGGGTGCACTAAGATTGTTCAGCTGCATTTGCAGTTTGCTACGCAATTGACAATCATGCACTACATAACACAATGTACTGCTCATTTACCCCTGTACAAGTTCGTATTTGCTTGTTAACCAGAGACCGTACCACGAAACCGTTTTGAGACTCAAACAATCGTACGAGAATGCCGCATCCTACTATAACAAACGAGAAATTACGTTGTTAGAGCAGGACACGGCAATCTCATCCGATTGATGAGTCTCAAGACGGTTTCGTAGTAGGCCTACAGGGTCGAAGGTTTTTTTTTATGCAATAAAGGGGCAAACGAGCAAACGGGTCACCTGATGGAAAGCAACTTCCGTCGCCCATGGACACTCGCAGCATCAGATGAGCTGCAGGTGCGTTGCCGGCCTTTTAAGGGGTAATAGGGGAGGGTAGGGAAGGAAATAGGGAAGGGTAGGGTGTGGAATAGGGTAGGGAAGGGAAAAGGGTAGGGGATTGGGCCACCGGTAAACTCACTCACTCGGCGAAACACAGCGCAAGCGCTGTTTCACGCCGGTTTTCTGTGAGGACGTGGTATTTCTCCGGTCGAGCCGGCCCATTCGTGCCGAAGCATGGCTCTCCCACGTGCAAATTAATTTCTACGATGGAACATTTTGGTTGAACGAATTCCCACTTCACAAAAAGACATAATATGCATCATAATAGATCAGAGTGAAATAATGAATTGAATGTGCGTTACGCACTTTATTACAATTAATTTTGTTAAGATTTGAATTGTAACATTATAAGCAGTTTATAACTAACAGTTTAAACACCGTTATAAAGTTAACTTTATGTTAAACCAGTTAATTAAACTCGTTTCGAAAGCGAATGCGAAAACATTTAGTTTGCTTTTGCATTTCAATCGCTCGGCTCGTCACTATAAACCAAATATTTCACAATATGGCCGAGGCTTTACAATTTAAAATAAGATTACCAATGTATAAAAAGTGATGATCTATGTGGATGTGTATAGTCAGGACAATGATCTCCCTGGTTCTGGTGTTGGTAGCTGGTGCTGTAGTGGAGGGGTGCTACTGGAACGCCCAGTGTCCCTTCCCGCTGTACTCCACCAAGACCCCCTATGACACCGTCCGAGGGGACATAAGAGACAACCCGACTCCGCAGAGTAAGTAAAGCAATTGAAGATCATAAAATATGTAAGTTACCTCTAAGGAAATGCTTACTAATGTAGAAAAAGAAATGCTTACATAAAATGTCATTGGTATATCATTTATTTTTAATTTTATTTTAATGAAAAAAAAGAAGAATTTAAATTTATACCGCGAAGAAGCATATTCTATATACGATTTACATAGCCTACTTAATAATGGTCTATCACCCGTTTTCCAGTATTCTTCGTTAAGACTTACAAACATAATAATTATCATGCATACAACAATAATTTACTAAAGCTAATAGCTATAATATTCTATTGAAACATTGTTTGTTTTTATAGACACTCAAATATCTAGGCCTTTCTATATTTTATTTATCACAAACAGTATTTATAGACACTCGAAGATCTAACCCCTTCTATCTAATTCCCACTTTTTATATAGACACTCGAAGACGAACCCCTTCTGCCTATTTCAGACTGCGAAGCGATAAGTATCTGGACTCTCAACCGCCACGGCAACAGGAACCCTGGTGGAAGCGTCACTGAAGCCATCAACGAGCTGCAGGCCAGGCTTAAGGACCAGATCATTGAAGCTTATGATGCAGGCAGGAGTCAGCTTTGTGCCCAGGTGAGCGACGACATGATAATAAGACAAGGTTAATAGAAAATTATAATAATTGTCTCTATTTAATCAAAATAATTTGAATGTTAGCTTGAGTTAAGTTATGCAACTATGCTTCTTGATGTTAATAACAAAATTTCACACTTTTTCCAGTGATGTATCATTTGATATATATATTTAGAATTTTAATATAATACATTAAAAGTTTAATAGAAGTTAGTTCATGGTTAGGTTAAAAATAAAAAAAACAAAATAAGAATTGATCAAGTAAATACAAAACATAACATTTTACCCAAAACGTATCTCGAAACAAAAATTGGTAAACAAATGCCTGTGGTTTCTCCGAATCATTATTTCGCAACACACTTGCGAGTTATCCGGTGTTTCCAATTTTCATCAGGTGATTCGTTTGTAAGATAATTATAAACTGTTACTTTAAACAATAATACTTTTGCAGGACATTCAAGAGTTCCGCAAATGGACCTGGAATGAGACTATGGAGGTGTCCCAATCCTTCCTCACGGGCACAGGGTACGAGGAGATATACGAAATGGCGCTGAGGATCAAGGAGAAGTACCCTCACCTGATGGCAGGCGACGACGACAAGTACTACTTCAGGCCGACCAACGAGCAGAGAACTGTCACCAGCGCTATGGCATTCGTCCATGGGATCACGGAAAACAGCAATCTGAATGTTACCATCGATGGGCCTTGGACGAGGGATGATGTAATACGAGTAAGAGAACATTTTTTATTCAGATTTTATAATTTTATTTATTTATTTATTCATTTATTTATTTATTCTTCACAAAAGTATACATATTACAAAAATAAAACTCGGTGTCACAAAAACCTGACGGGTTTTTCCGTACACCGGTGCATCTATCTTCAAATGCTCACGCTTACTGCTATAATACTTATCAAACTATATCAGTACATACAGTATTACTAATTATTTTAATAGAAAAACCTTATATTACGTACAAAATATTAAAATATAAACAACATTCAAACACAATGTGAAATTAGAACTGCCAATAATTAATTATAAGGCGGGCATCGAATGGGTGAGCGACTCATACCGCACGTCGCGTCGCACGGCTAGCGCGCTGCGTGCGCCGCTCGACCAGAGATAGCAAGGAGATATCACAACCCGTTCGGTGTTGCACCGCACGAGTACAGCCACAGGGGTATTTGTATTGGTTTTATTCTTACGATGACTTTTAATTTTTCTTTATGCATCTAGTTTAAGTTTTGTTTAATAGGTCGTGATAATATGATTTTAGTTTACTTTTAATATTTTTATCATTAATATTTTGTTTTAGATCTAAAGGTAATGTGTTTAGTAGCGTAGGTATTAAATATTCGATACATTGTTTTCCGTATAGGTTGTTAAAGTTTGGGACAATGCATTTTTCATTATTTATACTACGTGTTTTTATATGGTGTGATTTACGTATTTGAATATTAAGATTAAAAAAGTTTTCTTTTATTATTGAATATTTAAACATATCTTGTATGGGTCAAATTCTACAAAAAGAAAATACTTTATGATAATTATTACTGAGGTCTTTTTTTTATTTTAACTGGTATTATTGTTTTAAGAATTCTTAGTTGAAGTTGATATATTCAATTTAGATGTGTTTTGCACGTTCTACCGTAGCTGCTCAAGCCGTACGAAATAATGGATTCTACGAGAGTTGTATATAGTAGAAGAAGTGTTTGATATGGGATATTGTTTTTAATCAATGTAAATTTAGCTAACAACGCACGCATATTGTCACACACATAGTTTATATGTTCAGTCCACTTGAAGCGGTCGTCTATCAAGAGTCCTAAATACTTATACGTACTGACTACTTCAACTGTACTGCAATTACATGTTTGCGGATTTAAGTGTAGGCACTCGTGTTCATGGGCAACCAATTTGGGTACTACATTACTTCTGTTTTGGCTTGAGCTTACATACATGACTTTGGTCTTATTGTTGTTGATCACAAGCCCAACATCATGTGACCATTTTGCTAGCAAGGTGAAGTCTTCTTGTAAACGTTGGAGGGCTAAGTTTATATCATCGTCGGCTGAGATGAGGCACGTGTCGTCGGCAAATTGGAACAGGATACAGTTTTTAATTAGGTGTACTAGGTCGTTTACATATGTAATAAAGTGGCATGGCCCAAGCACTGAGCCTTGGGCTGTGCCCTCTGTCGAATCTACTTCCATGCTTACTGCGTCACCTACTTTTACCACATATGTTCTATCTTTTAGAAAATTTTTACACCATTCTAGTAACGGTCCTCTTATACCGCATTCTTCTAGTTTTTGAATCATTGTTTTATGCCTTAGAATATCAAACGTCTTGCTGTAGTCGATAAAGACTATCAGCACATGTTTTCTGGTGTTTAGAAAGTTATTAATAGTGTCCGTAAATTTGGATAAGAGTTGAGTTGTACTTTTCTTTCTTAAAAATCCTTACTGATTTTATTTAATATATTGTTCTTTAAAAGAAATGTGTACATCTGTTCACAAATAAATTTTTCGATTATTTTGTCGACCGTGGACAGTATGGTAATTGGGCAATAATTATCGTAATCTTTGTGACTTCCCTTTTTATGGATTGGCCTCACTATTCCCTTTTTAAGATCAGTGGGATATTTTCCAGTCGCAACAGAGATATTTATTAACTGAGCTAAGGCTGGTGCCATATTTTGGCTTATTGCTTTGAGATCTGATGCGCGTATTTTATCTACTCCTGGCGCTTTGTGTGTGTTTAAGCTTTTAATAATCTTTTTTACAGCCTCTGGCGTTGCTTTGTTAAATCGTATTGAACAATTTGCCGAACGCGTGTACAAAGATTTCTCTATTAGGTTTTTTGAGCAGTCCAGTAAGATACTTTTTACATTACTTTGAAAAGCTTTAGCAAAATTGTTTGATATGTCTGAAATAGTACAAGCCGGGTTATGTAACGCGTTAATAATAATATCGTCTAATGAACTTTTATGTCTGCCCGTAAGCTCGTTTAATAAAAACCATAGTTTTTTAGGATTGTCCTTATTTTCAATAATATTAGAATAGTAATATTTATTTTTACACTGTCTTATTAATTTATTTACACTGTTCCGTATTTTATTATATTTTAGTTTTAGTATTTTATTACCTGGATCTTTAGTCCATTCTATGAAAATTTTGTCCCTATAGTTGCATGCGTCAATAACTTTTTTATTTACCCATTTACTATTATTTATTCTAGTCGAATTTTTTGATATTTTAATTTTATTTTCAGATTTACTATAACATCTATGTATAGATGTCACTATTTTATTGTATATTTGGTGTGTGCATTTACTATTCTTAATATCGATCCAATTAATTTCGTTGAGAGCGTTATGAAGTTCACTCAGATTGTGTTTTATTTTGTACGCGGAGTTCCCCTGTGTCTGTACACTGTCCGGCCCGAAGCAAGCTAGTAGTGCGAGCATACGATGGTAAGCCAGTGCAGTTCCGAGTACCGAGGTGTACAAGTCTTGTGAGTGGGATCTCGCGTATATTATGTGGTCAATACATGTCTTACTTAATGAACTATTTCTATACTCTAGTCTCGTAAAATCTGTAATCCCACACACAAGGCCGTGATTGTACATAGCAGTGTTATATTTATGTTTTACAAATCAAATCAAATCAAATCAAATCATTTATTCTTGCAATTGTAGGTTACATAAGATATTACAAAGATGTCCTGGTACTTATCTACAATTAGCCAATAAGGCGTGCAATAATAATAATTAATAAGTCATAAATTATACTTAATATTTTATCAGAATTAGTCTTAACAATTTTTTTTTTTTTTAATAAATATATTATGACCTATGCACTGGTGTCAGTAACAATAATAATTATCAATACATTAATGGCCCATTTCACTAATATCAGCTGACCCGATGAACTTGCGGTATCGCTTCCGTCCTAATTTAAACCTTCCGTGCACTTCCACGAACATTTCAAGACCAAAGTTCTTGAGTTTTAGCGAGACTAACAAAATGTAATATCGATATTTATGCATACCGATCATGTCTCTTTTTCGTTTAAGTATTCTTTCAATGTGTAATAACATTTATTTATTAAGTAGTTCTTTAATTTACATTTAAAGTGTTTTAGTTCCTCAATATTTTTTATATTTGTAGGTAGTTTATTATAAATTTTAGGTGCCATACAAACTATACTTTTTCTTTTAAATTCCGATTTAGCTTGTATTGCTAGCAGTTTGTCTTTATGTCTAGCCGAGGAACATGTTTCGTAATTCTCTAGATTTTTCCTAACATACAAAGCACATTCATAAATATATATTGATGGTAATGTTAATATATTTAAATTAATAAACTTCGGTTTACACGAATCCCTCTTACCAATATTGCAAATAGCCCTGATGCATTTCTTTTGGGCCCTAAATACCATTAACCAATGAGTGGAGTTGCTCCAGAACATTATGCCGTATCTAATAATAGATGAAACATATCCATGGTATGCTGTTAACAGTGTTGATAAATTTGTTTTAGGTCTAAGTTTATATAGAGCGTATGCACTTTGATTAATTTTTTTACTTATATATTCTAGATGTGGTTTCCATGTCAATTTGTGGTCAATTACTACTCCTAAAAACTTTATTGTGTCAATTTCTTCGTCGTCTGTCCTTCATACGTCCTTGTGTTCGTGAGCTCTTTGTTCTGGACTGGATTTAAACTTTTGTATTCACTTGTTTTGTATTCACTTTTTTGGTAATTTACGTTTCTTTTTAGTTATTAATCACTTATTGTTGATGATATTATAGTTATTTACACTTGAACACTTTTATTCTTCTAATATTTTTTTGATTTATAAAATGTTAATATTTTTATAACCGGTTGATATTTTTCGTAGAAAACAATTTCACATAGTTCTCGTCACTGGTTTTACATGTTTTTGCACAGAGATCACAGATTAAAGTTATATTATTATTTTAAAACTTTATTTAATACGGAGCCGATGCGCTTAGTATGACCTGTCTGTCAACTCATACTTACAGGATTATTAAACCTTAAATCTATGTTTATATCGCCTAATATGAAGAAATTCTTACAGTGTTTTGTTTTTGTTAAGAGTGAATTTAGCTCCTCGATAAATAAGTGCTTACTTTTGTTAGGGGGTCTATATAAGGTACACAAATTTGCGGAAAACCCCGAAGAGGTGGTAATTTCACCATAAAGTAGTTCAAAATGTTGTGCTTGCATATTTTTAACAGTAAACTTATGCTTTTTATTAATGTATATTATAATTCCACCTCCACGGCGCCCGTTTCGCAGTTTTGTGTACATTTTGTATTCTTGTAGCTGATACAATGGGCTTATACTATCACAAATATTTGCTTCAGTAATCATAATTACATCAGGTATTTTAGTACATTGTGTGATACATTGCTCGAGTGATGAAAAATATTTTATCAAGGACCTAATATTAATGTGAATACACAAAAGATCAATTTTGTTTGAGGGGATGCATTGTACAAAGTATTGTAGATTTAAACAGTTATTAATTTCGACAATATTATCATTAAAATTTACAGCCATATTGAATTAATATACTATTAACTTACTTACAGTTATTTAATAATGTTAGGTACTTATAATTTTAGTTTATTAACATCTTCCTTGGAATGAATAATTGTAGTTTTTCTTTATCACCTTCTTTACGGACACGAATTACTCCTTTTTTGATCCAGATATATTTGTATGTGCTATTTAGTTCCTTTTTGGTATACCACAGGAGATGTTTGTTATAAGATGTTATGGATTCTCGAATATAAATAGGTACTTCCTTGAGTGTGCAATCATTTTCAGCTGATGGAAAAATATTTGCAGTTGTAATTTGTGTGCGTTTTGATTTAAAGCTTGACATCCATGCTTCCTGTATTTGTTGTGACTTTAGGTGTACTTTTAATGGCCCAGGTTGCTCGTTCTTTCCGGGAAGTCTAGTTGCAGATATTATTTCGTTGCTTGATTGGTTTAGTTTGATAGCTATTTTACTTGCAATGGTTTCTGGATTTTCATTTTTTAAAGCTGGAACATTACAGATTTCGATGGTATCACAAATGTTACGCTGTTCCAACTCCTGCATTCGTTGTTCCGCAGCACTAAGTCTAGTTTCCAGATTATTGTTTTTATTTGTGAGCTCAATATTTTTTCTTTTTAGGTCTTTTAGGGCCACTTGCACCACTTGGTGAGTGACAGATATGACATAATGTTTAACTCAGAGTTAATTTTAACTCTGAGTTAAACATCATGGTGCAAGTGGCCCTTAGAGTATTTTGACATGCTTCCAAACTCATAATAACTTCATCCATTTTATTTGTATGGAATTCTAGTGACTGGTGGACTTCTCTGAGCTCTCTTTTCAGCGTTTTTTCCATTTCCTTAGTGGACCTGAGAAGTTCAGACAGCAGGTGGTTATCGTCAATTTTATGACTTTGAGTCTCACAGGACATACTATTTTTATTATATTTGTCGTCATCTGCTTCGTCAGGAACGATGATCGAGCGACGTTTGGGTGAAAGTTCGTGGCACTCTTGACATGTCCAGTCTAAGTTTTCAGTAACTCTGACTGCTGCTAGCTGTTTGTTGGTTAGGCCTGAACATGAAGTGTTGAGGTGCACTACCTTTTCACAGCGGATACACTCCAATCCAGGTTTAGTTTTTGTTATATTTTTATCACATTTATCGCATTTATTTATAATGAGGGTATTTGTTAATTTGTTTACTGATTTGACGTACGTGTAGCGCGCTTGAACATCTGACGACGACTGGTTTATATTTATACATATAGACTAAGGACCTGTTTCACCACTTTGATAAAGTGCCGAATAGGCTATTCACAACTTTTTTGCCAGATTCTCCATACTTCATCTGTCAAGTTAAGTGGTGGATGGCCTATTCGGCACTTATCAGGAAGTGGTGAAACAGGCCCATACTAAACAAAACTGACTGTGATCTTGAATTCTAATAATATAATGATAAAGATAAAACTAATATATTTATAACCATTTACTTTTAGCCCTACGAAAACTGTGACAGATATCAAGAATTGGTTAAAGGTGGCCAAACCCTTATTGATGAGATAGAAGCATACAGCCAAACCAGTGAATATGCTGCAGTACGTATAAAAACAAAAATATTAAATATTATTTCTACTATTTTAATCCTCCGATTGCGGATTCTTGGAAATGCTATTTGACGACCTCTGTGGCTCAATGGGTAGAGTGTGTGGCAGCTCAAGCCGGGGGTCGCGGGTTCGAGTCCCGCCGACGGAACAAAAAGTTTTTCAATGTTCCTGGGTCATGGACGTGTATTAAATATGTGTATGATATAATAAAAATCTTAAATACATGTATAGTATAATAGTATTAAATATATTTCCGTTGTCTGGTACCCGTAACACAAGTCCTTCAGGTACTTAGCACGGGGCCAGATTGACGTGGTGTGAAGCGTCCATAGATATTATATTCTATTGTTGTTGCGATCACCAGTGCTCTTCCATAAGAGCAATCATCCATCCTTCAAGCCACATGGCTTGAAGGATTAACACCGCTTTTTAAACTGAGGAAGGTCTGGCCGTCACAGGCTCTTACTATATTACTAAAACTATGAAATGATTAATAATATCTCATGACGATGATAACGATGCTAATCTATAAGTAGATTGACTATATAGATAAGATAGCTTCTTTGATTTACTAGCAACAGTTCATCGAAATAAGTCAACTAAAACTATAGATAAACTTATATCTGTAGGTACAAAGAGCAGTGCAAAACCGCTTAGGAATCACGAGCCAGCTATCAATAGATGACATCTACAATCTCTACGAGATCTGCCGCTTCTTCCGCTCCTGGAGCCCGAAGCTCCAGTCTCCCTGGTGCTCCGTGTTCTCTGATGAGGATCTCATCGTTTTGGAGTACAGAGACGATGTTAGACATTATCATAGAAATGGCTACGGATCTTGGGTGAGTAATATAATATTTAAGAAACTTCATGTATTATCGAAGAAATGGATTCCTGGGCAATTGACGGACCTACAGTACGTCATTTTGGTCGGGTTACGTCAATTCAATACGGCTACGTAGGTCCACCATCTGCCTGGGGATCAACTTCTCTGAATATACAGTATCAAGTGGTCGCTTGTTTAAAGCAGTAGCTATTTGTTCATTTGTGGTAAGGTAAGAGTTTGGTTACTTGAAGGAGGTTAACTTCTATTACCCTGTTTTAGGTAAACGTAAATCTCGGAGGACCACCCATGAAAGATTTATACGAGAACTTCGAAGCGGCTGTTAACGGTTCCGGTCGCAACTTGGTATCATACTTTACACACGACACCATGATGGAGATGGCGTTCTGCGCCATGGGACTCTTCAAAGACGCATCCCCAATCAGAGGAGCCGTCAGGGATGTGAACAGACTTTGGAAGACTAGCAACATCGCTGCCTTCTCAACCAACTTCATTGCTGTTCTAAACAGGTACTTTCTTAATTTTTCTTATACTATGGGCAATTGCATTCATAGGCACATGATGGACCTATCAAAACCAAGTTACGTAGGTTCACATTAATAATTATTACTTTTAAAACTTGAATACCATTGGTGTATCCGATTTACTGGATGTACTGGATAGAAAGCTACACACACACTACACATATTATATTTAAATTCAATTTCAATTTCAGATGTCAAGAGTCTGGAACCACTACTCATCGGGTGCAGTTCTTTATCAACGAGAAGGTGACCAGCCTCTGTCCAGCAAACGGGTGCACCTGGCAGGAGTTTGTTGCCAAATTTCAGCCCTTCACACAATCTGACCTGGAGTTCTGTTCCATGTCCTACGAAGTTCCCGACCCAGCAGAACCTGTGACTGACAGTGCTGCTATTACGAAGGCTTTTCTAGGATTGTTGATACTCGTACAAGGAATGTTCTTAGTTGTTTAAGTAGCTTAATTTTATAACTAAAGACTTAATGTTTATACAAAATTTAAAATGATTACGTCATCAGCTGTTATACTCGTACCTAAGTAATTTGCTGTTTCCGTAGTTTCTAATTTGTCTTATCATATTCTACGGGAACTTTTAAATGGGTATAAAAGGATCTGAATTTTACTGTATATAATGTAAATAAAATATTTTTGTATCAATTCGATAATTTATTATTGCACTATAAGTTTATCTAATGCACAATATTATAATGTACACAGCACTTGCCTTTAATCCTTCGATCGCGGATTCTTGTAAATCTATTGTTATTCTATTGTTGTCGCGGTCGCCGGTGTCCTTATAGGCGTTAATAGGTTAAAATGTTGTTCAGTTTCTTTAGCTTGTTGAATCTTGAATATCGAATCAAAGCAACAGCAGTATTTCTTACTTTTGCTAAATATCAGCAAAAGTCAATAACATTGTCCAAATATTGCTCGAATTTCTTCTCAAATTCTTTCCACGTACAGATGTGTTCCCCACATGGGAAGATCTCTTTCTCATTGGTGAAGAACTGCACCTTGTCTTGGCCGACGTCACATCTGAAAAAGATAACACTTATCGGATAGTGTTTTTATCAGATACAATTTTATTAGAATCTAAAATCGTACGTAATTTATTACTCATTAGTCATAATAAATTAGATCATCGTAGATAACACTAGTCGACACGATTTTTGAGCCTGAGTTCTGTGCACCCTATTTGGATGTATTACACCTAATTAATTATAGAATCAGTGACTTTAACTCAAAAAGTTTGCTTTTATAGAAATAGAGAGCTTTTGAAATTTCAAATTTTGAAGAAAACCTAATTTTCTTCTTTCAGTTATGTATTAAAATAATAAAATATATGATTAATTTTCTTATTTATATCGTTGCTTATATTCCAAAAATGGAATTAAAATGGAAAAAATACGTTATTTACATTTAAAAATTAATATTTTTTGTATCTAGGTGAGCATACCCTAAACGCAGCTTGCTGTGTGCTCCGGTATAGATATGTGGCACTCATATTTATTGTCTAGTATTAAATAGGAACTTTAAAATTATTTCATAGGCTTGACAAAGTCTTTATTTTGTTGATGCAACTATCTTTTTAACTCTCATTTCAATAAATTCTTTGCAAATGTAGCAAAAACTTTTCTACTATATTTTGTTGAATAGGCAGGTGCCGCTTGTATTTTATTTAGGTCTTACTTTGGTATTAATGGAATCAAACATATTTATTTATTACATATATATCATTATTGACATTCACTCAGAAGGAAATATTATAGAAATTAGGTTTAAAAATTGATCTTTTTTGTATTTAGGTGGCACACTCCAAACATAGCTTGTAGCGTGCATCTTTAGTAAGTACGTGAGATATGTGGCGCCCATATTTATTTTGGCTTTTAATAGGAAGTTTAAAATATATTTTGAAGGTTTGATTAATACTACTATTTGTTGATGCGAGTAACTTTTTTGCTCTTACTTCAATAAATTTTTCGAAAATGTAGCAAAAAATTTTCACGACCATTTTACACATTTTTTCAGATATTGTTACGCTTTGAAGTACACAAAACACAAAATTTCTCTAAAAATTGAATACGCACAGTGAGTGCCAGTGACACACTTCCCCTTTCAACTCTACGAGTAATTTCAACCGGAACCCGTTTTTATTAGTTACGGCGAGAGTTAGTCTCTAAGAATTTAGTAAAAAACTTATATTTTTATTGGTCATCGCCTGGATTATAAAAGCAAACTTTCATTTTTGAAATTTGTGTTTCTGGTTAATTTTCAATGCAAACAATCGGATAATAGCCATAAAATAACAGGCACAAGAAAAAAGTAATTTTTTGTCTACCTATATAATAAATAGGCATATCGTTTGTAGCGATTCATCACGTCAGGTAGCGGTGGGGTTTATTCGGAGGGCACTCAATTTTTCGTTACATATTGACTGTATCTTAACACAGTTTTAAGCAATAAATATTTCTTTGTCTTTGTCTAATAATATTATTCTGAGAAAATCATAAGTAAAGGGCGATCAAACGACCATAAAATACACAATCACCTAAAAATACTGATAACGTAGATTTTTGGAGAAATTAATTCATAGGCAGATGGTGGACTCTCATCATTGACGCGACCAAATTACGTAGGTCGGTGATCTGTTAATAAATCAACTTCTCCGATAGTACAAAAGTTATGTAAGATATCGACACTGGAAATATCACTTAACGTAAGGGACATTTTGGCGAAAATGAGTTATATATATCATTGGATTCAGAATTTCGAGCTCTATCATTTGGCATACTTGAAATCCTTCTATCGTTAATAAAATGTCCCTTACAGTATATATTTTTTAAAGTCAAGACAGGATTTTTCCTAAAAAATTGATTTAACGGACGTAAATATTTTTACGTGTTAAAAAAAATAACGTAAATGCTTTTAAAATAAAATTCAGTCCCTTACGTTAACCTTTAGCTTAGTACAATTCTCTTAGCATGTCCTTTACGTTAAGAACTGATACATAATAGCTGTCATAGCTTCACTAAAATTTGTTCCTTACCTTAATCTTAAATACTTATGATTTTTCAAGAAGATAAATTTTTTGGCACCTACTCACATAGTATTATCCGTAAAAGTTTAAAATTTTCTATAAAGTTTTAGTGTTTTAGCTAAATCTTTAGCCTTTAGGTATACTCTCCTGGCTGTAAATGAAATCGAGACGCAAGAACTGTTTTAGAGAATGAAGCAAATGATCAATAACTTGGGCTGCTCAATTAATAAAGGGAAACCTAAAAATATGGTCATAGACAGAAGCAACACTCTGCCTTTGACTGGCGCGCTAAAATTGGAAATGGTTAGCAAATTTGTCTTTGATCTTTACGAACAACGGCTCCTATTAACCAAATATACATAGAAGAATTGGGATGACTAAGATCGCCATGTCTCAAATGCATAAAACCTGGCTTGACATGAAGATTTTGTTAAAAACCAGGAGGAAATTTGTGCACATGCTCATATTCTTCATCTGTCTATAAGGATACGAGACATGGACTCTGAAGTCTGCAGACCGCAGACGTATCAAGGCCGTCAAGGGTGCTGGAGGAAAATGCTCTGAATTCCATAAACTGCTTACAGAACCAACTCATCCAGGCTGGCTAAACTAAACATAAAAACAAGGCTCTCTACCATCTGTCTAATAACGCATCTTAGAATATTTCAGACACATTACCATGACAAAAAGGAGAAAACCTTGAAACCATGGTATGGAAAACTCATGCTAATTGGCAAGATTGAGCAGAAAAAGACCGCGAAGCCGCTGTCTCATTCGTTGGTCTGATCAAATCCGTACCAAACTTGAGTTGACTGACTGTCTACGACGCTCTTCGAATGGCCGATAATAGAAATAGCTGGCGTAACACCATAAAAAGGAACGTCATAGAAGGGGAAGGTCATGACTGGGCACTGGCGAAGCAGCTCTGACAGTTGCGATAAAAGAGAGCAGTAGCTCCTGATAAGGTGAAATGAGAAGCTTAATGCCAGGTCAAGAACGAACATTTAGACTTGTGTTGTGCGATCACTAGTTCAGGTTCACAGAAAAACAGGGAGGAAGATCCATCTTCCATTCGGCTCAGGATACAGATTTCGGTAAGACAACAGAGCAGAGACGTGGTTTTGCAAAGTTCCACCTTGTCTAAAGGGGCTCTGGGTGTAGATTGGAACAGTCCCGGTGCCAAGGGAAATGTTTCAGTCTGCCGAAGTTCCCTTATTTTGCTGGAAATCCTATCCCTTATGTGGTAGATCAGCCAGTAGTGGTGGGCTTATTGTGTTAGATTTTAATATATTACATCAAACTTCCTCCAAAGCATAGTTTTTTATGTCCTTTACAGTAGATTTGTGTTGCAGTTTCACATTAAACTTGGTGCTTACTTTAATATGGCATAGTTGACATTGAAAAATTCAGTGCTGTAAGGGACAAATAAGCAAAAATTTTTAATGTAAGGGACATGCTATTTTCTAAACGCGTAAATTTACGAAAATAATTTTTTTATAGTTATATAGCCGACAAAATTCTAAGAAACTTTGTCATAAACACCTTTAAGATCGGACTAAATGATAAAAAGTTACAGACGAATTTGTAAAAAAAAATTGTTTTTTCGCTCTCCTGAAAAGTCGTGTTTTGTCCCTTACATTAAGTGATATTTCCGGTGTCGATATAGTATTAACAAAGTAAAGGACATATTTCTCTAATTCGTCAAGATCTCACCTCTGCAGAATCGCGATCAGAGTGCCTCCGAAGGGCGTCATGAAGGATTTCCTCCAGACCCTGTTCACGTCACGGGTGAGGCCACTGATCGGCCACTGGAACATCCCCAGGGCTGTGTACATCATGTCCACCATAGCGCCATGAGAGAAGTACGCACTCAATGTGTTTGTGCCGTTGTGAGCGATTGCGAACTTCTGATACATATTCTTCAACCCAGAAGCACCGAGGATCGGGTTCATTGATGTTCCGTATCCGTTTCTGTAAACACGTGTTGCGATTATTAGATATTAAGCAATATTTATTGTATCAATTGATTTCTTATTATTACTTTCGGTAAAAACGTATTAGTAATTCAGTACTTCCAACAACGGTTAAAAAGTCCTCAGCAAACCCATTTTCCAGAATGTGACATTAATGATGATAATGATGATAAAAACTACTTACACATAATAATGTCGTATATCCTCAACATATTCCAAAACCTCTAGGTCTTTGTCTCTGAATATCGCGCACCAGGGGTTGGTCTTATCCGGCTCGAAGGACCGGAGGTATCGGCATAAGTTGTAAAGGTCTATTACATCATCTTCTGTAAGATGTAGTAGACCAGTCCGATGTCTTACTCTTTGAGCCATCTGCAAAAGACAAAACTTGACCTGATAAAACTTAAAAATAAAAATGTTTTTAGATGGCACAACAGTAAAAAATTTGTTGCAAAACTGATAGTTGATGTATAAAGTAGTATAAGTATACTGCTTTATAAATCCAGTATATTATAGTTAAGTACCGACCGTCAACTTTTTGTTCCTTATTACTGTATGGAAATAATTATTTCTTAATTCTTACCATTTGAAATTCCTCCGACTGGGTGAATTTTTCTATCTCATGCATCATCTTCTTTGAGCGAAGGGCTTCCATTGCACGCTTCTTGCAATGTCTGTAAGGCTAAATAAATATTTCTTTTTAATCTTGTCTACTTGCTTTTTATTATTTAAATAAGAACGATTGATTCATTCCTTATCAAGTCCAAACCACAAAGCTCATTCTAAAATTTCTTACGAACTACATTCAGTATGAAGTTCTCTTTCATCTTGCTGTTTGGGCTATACGACTTCTTTTAAGATATTACGTTATTAGCTCACCCTAATAATCATGTCATCCTTGACTCGTTTCAGTTTAATATCCCAAAGTTTATTCTTCCTAACTCCCCTGAGGAAGGCTCTCGCGCTCATGGCGGTTCGTTGTTCCTTCGTCGCCTGCACGCTGTAGTCGTCCAGAGAGTCCAGAAACTCCGGAAACCGTTCACCGAACCTCATCCCGAAGTGCATTAGCTCCTTGTATCCTTCCAGCGTCAGAAATGACGTAAGATCCGCGAGTTTCTTGTCCCAAGACCAGCTCTTCAGAACTTCTATATCCTGAATTTTTGGGAGTCTTCAATATTATACACAATAACACAATCAACTAAGCTACCATTACCAACCTATTTGGGCCTTCAGAAATCTTATTTAAGGACAAGACGACCCTTATGTGCTAAAGTTGAACTCTTACGCCAATGAAATTAGACCTTCAAATATGAACTTTTAAATTACTACTGCATACTTTTTTCTCGACGCTGAGTTACACCTTCTTTAGAGAGAGACGTTAGAGTTTAGACCTTTAAAGTAACTTACTTCCTCACACATACTGCCATTGCCTTGAAGATGACTCTGTATAATTTGTTCCTTCATCCGAGATGTTTCACGAAGCGCGTGACGATCTCTCTTGTCAGGAAACCTCGTGCCGTGTCGCACCATGAACCAAATGCTGGCAGGACTGCATCCTAAATAGACAATGAACAATGAACTGGTATACTTTGTAAATAAAAGACGATGATGATCAGCAGCTTGATAGTTGATACTTTCCGTAAAAGAGTTCGTATCAGCCGCAATTTTGGTGGTCACGTCCCTCAGCCATGAGGATACGACTAGGAAGAAGAAGAATCAGCCGCACGGTATAGCACCGCACGAAGAAAGAGTCGCGCTTATCTCAAGTTTGGAAAACAGCTAGATATTTAATTTTTCACCATAAGATATATTGATTTTATTTTCATTCAAGAAATAGTGTCCTCCAAAAGATAAATTTCACCGATAACATTGTTTGGAAGCGAAATACTGGAGAGTTGAGGTAAATGATGTGACAAATTGAAGACAATGCCGTAGAACTAATTAGCCTTATTAGTGAATTACATAACAAAGATGCGTAGCATGGCCAATATCGTCAAAAGAATTAATGCAGTAATTCATATTAAGGTCTCTTGCACAGTAATAATAATAATTTTGCAAATCTAATTTGAAAGGGCGGATCAGAAAAGAAAAAATCCAATTACTCTATGTGTCAATTATTTCTCACTTTGCTAAAAATATAATAATTGTTTTAAACTAAGCAACTATTCATATCAAACTCTGATCGCTTCTCGTAATTTCGTTGTTCTGAAAGTAATATATATCATGGTCAACGAAATACTGCATAACGACTTGTTACTTTTTAATAATTCTAAAACTTTTTAAATTAAAAGTTTAAGAAGTATTCAAAAGTAATTTTGTATTTAAAAGTAAAATTGGCCTCTACAAATCGGAGTTTTACAAATTCTATAAACAATCTTTAGATATAGTCCTTATTGGCCTTATTAAAAAGAAATAAAGTTATAGGCAACTGACATTTTAGAATTTGCGGAAAACAAGCTCAACAGATGGCGCTAGATAGGTACATATTTAGTTTTCAAGCCGTCGTTGATTTCAATAATTTTCAGAAATAATGTGATCACGTGGTAAACTCGATATACAGACTAATGATTAACAGAGAGGCCATGTTCACAACTTAATAAACGAAATCTTTAATGAATTTTGTATTATAAGAATAAGAATAAGAATCATTTATTTGCAGAAAGTACCGTACAAAAGATGTTATAATTATACAGGGTTTCAGTCTTTCTACCTAATAACAATATGCATGCACAATTTATAGTAATCAGTGATCACACACAGAATAATTTTTAATAAAATAATGAAATTATGTATTATATGTGACGCTTCACACCACGTTAATCTGGCCCCGTGCTAAGTACCTGAAGGACTTGTGTTACGGGTACCAGACAACGGAAATATATTTAATACTTTTATACTATACATGTATTTAAGATTTTTATTATATCATACACATATTTAATACACATCCATGACCCAGGAACATTGAAAAACTTTTTGTTCCGTCGGCGGGACTCGAACCCGCGACCCCCGGCTTGAGCTGCCACACACTTTACCCATTGAGCCACAGCTGAGCTCGTCAAATGACTAGTAGATTGGACAGTACTAGTCATTGGAAAAAGCACAAAACACTATATATTTTATTAATGTTGCTTGTAAACTGACTGTTTTTCTTTAAAAACAGGCGTTCTTTTACTTTAAAAACAGGAAATTTTTAAAGCAACATTAATAAATATTATGTTTTTTGAGTAGCTTCATTTTGATAAGACAAACAACTTTTTTATCTGCGAAAAATCTTCCGTTTTAGGGTACCGTAGTCAACCATGTTTTGTTGATTACAGAACCCTAAAACGGAACCCTAACCAGCTGATTTTTTGTATATTGGTAGGTTAATCTATACTTCTATACTAATATTATAAATGCGAAAGTGTCTCTATCTGTCTGTCTTTCTCGCTTTCACGCCAAAACTACTGAACCGATTGTAACGAAATTTTGTACACAGATTTTGTACACAGCCTGAGAAAGGACATAGGCTACTTTTTAACCGAAAAAAGGGGTTGTAAGGGGGTGAAAATGCGTAAATTGGTTCAAATTAAGTTAGTTCCAAAAAATCATAAAAGATGGCGCCGTGCGCCTCCTACATCGCGATATCGCTTGCTCATGCATCTTTCTATAAGAGGAGGTACCAAGTTGAGTAGCTGTTTTCGATTCTTGCGATAGTTATGCACGTCGATAATGAATAACTCACTACTCAGTAGTCAGTACTCAGTACTTTATCTACGCAGTGATGTGTGACGAAACCTTAAACCTTATAATAATTAATGCTATATAGTTTATGGGTAAAGCTAAAGTTGTGTAATGGGTATGGGGGGCTAAATAAGCTTTAGGTTTAATATGAAAAATTAAATTAAATGTGCGCACTGCACAGCTGTTTTTGGGTGTTTTGATTTAAGGGGTACCAGGGTTTTAAAAAGCATTTAAATTTGACACCAATTTTGTTGACACCACGCGCTATAAACTGAAGTCCACGCGGACGAAGTCGCGGGCAACAGCTAGTAGTTATATAATTTAAGGGTAACATCGTTCTATAAATTGAACAATCCATATTTTAGGACCATCAAATCAAATTATGAAATCCTTTCTATCTCTGTTAGCTACCACTTTCAAGATTTTCGCAGATAAAAAAGTTGTTTGTCTTATCAAAATAAAGCTACTCACAAAAGAATTAGCTTGTTAGTAATAAAAAATGTTCTAGGGCTCCTTGACTATAAGATGTTATATCTTTCTATTGCTATAGATTGGACATGTTCGATAAAATTGTTGTTTAACATAATAATATCATTATCATTTTACAATGTCTACACATCCCTCAAAATGTGTCTCTGGGTTGAAACACTCTGTTCATTACATAAAGTTAATATACCTATCGGAATAGAGCAACAATCTCGAGCTGTCAAACGTAACCAAAATTGGTTTTCATCTGTGTGAAAAATATGTGTACGTATACACTTACACAAGCATGATTGAACATGAATTCTATGAGATTATATTGACAACGTGCGGCACGTGCCGACTGGACGTCAAAAAAAGAGTGCTGCTGTCATGTATCACACGTCTCTTTTTACCACGCGGTGTTACTGATAGTGGCATCTCGCTTGCTCAGGCCTTTGTTTCTCTATTCCGCTAGGTATATTAACTTTATGGTTCATTATTATCCGACTTAGCTGTGGTATTTGCATTTATGACTTTCAAACCTACCAAAAACGTATAAATGATCGTTTGGCGAATATAAATTATCAAATATATATCAATAAGATACCTAATAAAGTAGTCTCTCACCAAATATTAGGTTACAAAACAATATTGTAATATTTGTAAACCAAACATATTGCCTATGTTCTGAAATAAAACCCAGTTTACTTACCAGTGATCAAGACGTCATCTTACGATGCCGCACTGTATTGTACTGTATTCCACTAGTAAGATAAGTGTAGAGCTTGTCTAACTTGAAATGACGCGCCCCTCCCTCGTATTTACAGTACAAAAATGTTTCATTTATATCAACTTTGAAGTGGTGGGGCGCGTCATTTCAAATTAGACAAGCTCTAACGTATTATATTCACATTAAGTATACGACAATGCACTGGCAAATATTTCGAAACGAATCGACAGTATGGGACCACGCCGATTCTGGGCCTAAGGAGCTCTGGCCAGTATACTGGGATATATTTGTGAACATACTCTAGTTTTTCTGTAATAGACAATCAGTCACTGAAAGACAGATTTCACTGATGTCATTCAATTATTATCCATCAAAACGCCTGTGGAATTGTTATGGCAAATATTGAAAGCAGGCGTTGCATTCGAAAATCAATAATTCGTTCGAATTTGTGATCAAAACGATTTATCTTTATTATTGTTATTATATATCAAAAACGAAGCTGACCATAACCTTCGAAATCATAATTTAAACAATTTTGTATAAAAATATTTTTTCCTGCGTTTATTTTCGCTGAATTCTAGTCGAAATAAAATTTTGTAAATAGTATTCTTTATTACTCTTTTTTTAGTGGTAAATGGATTTAAATCAAAATTCTAAGCTGACTGGGGCCTTGGTAAGGAATGTAACAAACCTACAAAAAATGTTTAAATGCTTATAATTACTTCTGGTCAAAGTTCTAGTGAAAATAAAAACATGAAATTTCACTAGTCCTCGTTATATGCGGCCTTAAGTTATAATGAAACTGGCGTGGCGTGACGAGCTGGTAGCATATCAGCCAGGCTGGCCATCGATGACATAGGAGCAAGAACAGTGGAAGATCCTGGGCCCGTTGCCCAGCAGTGGAACACTATAGGCTAAAAAAATCCTTACCTTCTAACGGTGGGACCTCCCTAATATCGCCCCTGACGATGTCATACGGGGTCTTGTTCCCGTAGAACAGGTAGTGGCTTTTGCTCCTCCAGTAACATTCTCCGGCGACGAGCGAGATCAGGGACACCCAAACCAGCCACATGCTGTGTCTACACTGACTGGAATGCAGTGAGGAACTATTCTCTATACCCAATTAAATAAGGCATTTAGCAGGTGTGTCGAATGGTTGATAACATCTATGGACTATTGTGCTACCATTAGAGTTTTCATGGATTTTAGTTGATAAGGCTACCTCGTCAGAGTAAGGACATAGATTACTTAATAGTTACTATGTACTTAAGGACTTATAGCATAGATATATAAAATGTTGTAATTTTATAGAAATCTGGGCTATGAACCCAATTTCCCGATGTTGAAATTGTGACTTTATATTACTTACATCTATAGATAATAAGCAATTTAAGAGAGATTCTCTCAAATTGTTTGCGATAGTAATATTGGACTTTTAGGTCCACAGCACAACACAGGTTTAAAGGGTCTTTCTCTTTCACTCTTATCCAGGGTTGTTTTGTCAAGCAAGTAGCTATTGTTCACGCTTTAGCTTTAGCATTTTTTATATTTCCATGTTTTAATCCTTTTTCTTTGGTTACGTCCATGGTTAATCAGTCATGTCATTGCATAGCCATGGCAAGGAAAGTTAGACCTCGTGTAGTTCCAATTAGTTAATTAATACTATTGTTTATAATTGTAATACTGTTGCCACCAGCGATCTTATGTAAAAGTATGAATCATCAATTTTTACACTAAATTTTCTGTATAGTTTTCTTAAACAAAAAAAACAAAGCTAGATAAATTAATTGTAAGAAATTTTAATTCCACTTATTATAATATAATGAGAAACAGAGGCTCTTCAAGATTTCAACTATGGTCTACGAATAATAAGTTTTAATTATTATCGTATTATGTTATAGCATTTTTAAAAGAAGTTCATGGATTTTTAGCTACTTTGTCAATTATTCTGGATTAAACTAATTACTTGATTGGAATAAAAATTACAGGATTGGAATAAAAAATAAAACTCCAGTGAAATATTTATTGACAACGATATCGCTTTATTGGCTGTGGGCGAGGCGGAGGCTGCGAGCGCGGGAGTGCCGGTGATAAGGTGGAAAGTGTGTCTCTGAAGCCGCGGCCCCGCGCGCGCAGCCTCCCCCCCGCTACATACATACTCCACGGAAATAAATAAATATAAATATCAACAAATTATAAAATATCCCTTTGGTAAAAACATTAAGAATACTAGAGTGTATATTTTTTTGGGCATTACATTTTTTACAGCTTCATTGTCTCGCTGTTAACACTGCTATTGTATAAAAACTTGATCAGTACAGTCCGTTTTTTTTTTTGTAGTGGAACGTTTAGAATTCGCTATCGGGCGCCAGGTCGAACCTTGGTGGGAAGGTGCCCAGGCCGTCGAAGGCCGAAGGGCGCGAACGTGGGGGCTGGAAAGAAGAATCACATGTGAGTATTATGAAGTGTGATGAAGTTGTGACAGACATGAAAATGATAGGATCAGATGATAAACTAGGTATAGAATGAAAGGATCATTATCATATTTTTATGTTAAATTAAGGGTTGTTACTCGAAATTTAAATTAGAAATTACTTTCTAAATACTTTCAAAGTTTGGAACTTCAAATGAGGTGATGGTATTAATGATGACTTAATTGAATAACTAGCGATGCTTAAAATAACATTTAAAAGTAAACTAAGGACAAATAAATTAAAAAATAAATCTGCTATTCTATGGAACTAAACCTATAGACAAAAACTTGCTTTGAAGTATAATAATATTAATTCACGATAACCATGCAGGATACATGCTCCAAAATCTATCGGTCCCCTTTATTGTCATGCTTTAAACATTTCATCAATAATAAACGCATTTGTGGCTGGGCTTGTTTTGACATTTGGTTTCTTGCATCCGCAATAAATGGTTTGTAACAATAATCAACACTGTTTTTGGTGTTGTTTCATTTGTTTCTTACAGGGGTCACCTCAACTTACATGTATCCAGTGAAGATCTATGGACGCCCTTTAACGGACGCCTAAGACAATAAAAATCATTTTAGTTATTTGTGAATTATTGTGTTTTTCGGGGGGTGCGGATTTTTAGTGCGGATACTGCATTTCGTGTTTTTATTTTGTGTCAACCCTATTAATACGCGTTAATGTAAAGCTAACTATATTTGTCTTGTATATTGATATAAAAGCATCGTTTTGTAAAGCGGGGGTTACTGGTTATAGCTATATCAGACAACTTACTGCCGGACTGACTCCTCTCGCCGCAGAGCCCGCGCGTCCCTTTCCACGGAATTTGCTGATGGCCTGTTCGGCCAGGTCTGCTCTTTCCTCAGCCTCCTCCAACTCCTGCTGCGCCTTGCGGAACTTAGCCAAGTTGAGGGCGGCGATTTCTTCCGCCTCCTCGATCTGCCTCTTGTAGGTCTTGATCTTCTGTTGGAGTTTGTCGACGAGGTCCTGCATGCGTTCGTGGTTCTTGCGGTCCTCCTCGGCTTGGAAGGTCAACTCCTTGATACGCCTCTCGGACTTGCGCAGGTTCTTCTGTGCGTCCGCGTGCCGTCTCTGTTCTCCGTCAAGCTCGTTCTCGAGCTCCCTCACTCTCTGTTCCAGTTTCTGGATGGCCTTCTTGCCTCCCTTGAGTGCGTTGGCCTCGGCCTCGTCTAACCTAACTTGCAGCTCCTTGATCTGTTGTTCAAGGGCCTTGCGGAGTTTCTCCTGTGTCTGTGCGTGTTCCTGTTCGGCACGGAGCTCATCGGCTAACCTAGCGGCGTCGACCATGGCCTTCTTCGCCTTCTCCTCGGAGTTCTTGGCCTCGTTCAGGAGCTCATCGAGATCTGAGTGCAGGGTCTGTAATTCAGTCTCAAGTTTCCTCTTGGCGGCAGACAACGACGCGCTCTGGGCAGAGAGCTCGTTAAGCTGTTCGTGAGCATCACCGAGCTCTTGTTCGGCCTGGCGACGAGCGCGGTCGGCCTGTTCCAATAAGGTACGGGACTCTTCGAGCTCGTTCTGGAGGGCGTTTGCGCGGCGTTCCGAAATACCGAGCTGTTCGCGAGCATCGTCACGAGCACGCTGTTCCTCTTCGAGGGCGGTCTGGAGGTCCTTGATCTGTTGTTGGTACCGTTTGATGTTCTTCTGTGCCTCAGCGTTAGCCTTGTTAGCGTGGTCAAGAGCGATTTCGAGCTCATTGATGTCGGCTTCGAGCTTCTTCTTCATGCGCAGGGCCTCAGCCTTACCCTTGGCTTCGGCTTCGAGGGAAGCTTGCATGGAGTCGAGGGCGCGTTGGTGGTTCTTGCGTGTGTTTTCGAATTCTTCCTCCTTCTCTTGTATCCTCCTGTCGATTTCTTGTCTGACCTGAGACAGCTCAAGTTGAGCACGGAGGACCTTGTTTTCTTCCTGTTCAAGAGCGGCTTCAGCTTCCTCGAGAGCAGCTTGGAGTTCGTCCTTCTCGGCTTCGAGACGCTTCCTGGCCTTCTCGATTTCATGAATGTTGCGGCCACCTTCACCGATTTGGTCGAGCAAGTCCTTGACTTCATCGGCGAGGTTCTTGTTCTCACGGCGGACGGCCTCGAGCTGTTCTTGGCCTTCCTCGTAAGCACCCTTAAGGCGGAACAGTTCAGTGGAATAGTTGCGGCACTCCTTCTGGCTGGCATCAAGCTCAGCAGCCAGGTCGTCAACCTTGAGTTTCCATTCACCGATGATCTTGTCGAAGGCCTTCTGTTTCTTCTCGGCGGCGTTAGCGATAGCGGTGGCACGGTCGACCTCGAGTTGCAGGTCTTCAACTTCAGTCGCAAGGCGTTGCTTAGTCTTTTCGAGGGCAACAACCTTCTGGTTGAGAGATTCGATGGTCTCCTCGGCTTCTGCAAGACGAGCTTGGAGCTTACGTTTGGCTTCCTCGAGTTCCTCAGAGCGAGCGACACCCTCGGACTCGTATTTGGAGCGCCACAGTTGAGCCTCAGCGTTGGCCTTGGACAGTTGGCGTTGCAGGTCAGCCTTGCCCTCAGCTTCCTCCTCAACTTGTTCACGGATGTTGTCGAGGTCGTGCTCCAAGTTGCGGAACTTGCCAAGAAGGGTAGCGCGTTCCTGTTGGGCAAAATATTTTATAAGAATATCATACATATTGATTTTATTAGTGGCATTTTATATTAATATCCTATAAATTTTAACATGATATACGACAGTAATATACTAACCCTGGATTCCTCATCAGCGAGCCTCTTGGTGTCTTCCAGTTGGGTGGTAAGGGAGACCTTGATCTTGGAGAGCTGTGACACCTGCGACTCAGCCTCCTCCAGTTGACGGAGCAGGTCGGAGTTCTCGATGGACAGCTTCTTCTTGGCGGCATCCAGGTCATTGAGGGTGCGGTTAGCCTCATCAGCTCTAGACTGAACGTCGTTGAGTTGGTGTTGCAGTTGCTTGACGATCTTCTCTTGGGCAGCCTGGGCAAATTAAAAATAAAATTAGTATCGTGCAAAATCGTGCATTATTTTTATTATTTGTTTTAACTTGTAGAGATCAACTACGATAACATGGCGCGCCCCTCCAAATGACTGTTTCAATGTGTGTAGTCACATCCTTATGAAAGAGTTTGTATGTAGTAAGTATTCAACCAATCACAGTACACGTAATATTTCAGTTAATGTCACTTATTACCAAGATTTGTTTGTCAATTAATCATAACTTGCCGACCGCGCAAAAAAACGCTTTTCAAAAGTTTTGACAACGTACTTCAAACGTTTTGAATTTTGGAGGGGCGCGCCATGTTATCGTAGTTGATCTCTAATCACTACATTAAAGTCACTCGTTTTGAATGTTTGAGACTTTTGGAAAACAAATTTTGTAATTCGTAAGGTTTTTCTAAATGAATTATTATTCTATTTTATGATTTAGAAGTATACAGCGAAGGAAAGGCAAACAAAGGGATTAGAAAATTAATTCTGAAAATACGTCGCGGTTAAAGTCGATTAATATGATTTTTTAACTGTTATGATGTAATTTTATTAAATGAGATCACTTAATCATAAGTTATCACTTATCAGGTCATGCATAAAATCAAAATTATTTATTATTTTATTACTATCACAATTAGCGTTAATGCACTTATCGGATATGTTACAGAAGTCATTATTGAAGCTAGTAGTTCGTATGTCTGCAGTTCTGTGTTTATATACAATAGTATATTTGTCATAATCTCGCTGAAAAGCTGCAAAGCGTTCACTATTTTTTGCCAACACATTTTTTCTTTCATAATTTTGTACCTTTTCGTTGGACAAGTGGTCGAGACCGGCGCGAAGATCATTAACTTCGCTAAAGAATTGAGAACGCTCTTTCTCAGCCCTGGGTGGATAAAATGTAACATATTTAATACCTATAGCAGAATTTGGAATCACATATTTGGGCCAATAGAATTTCGACTGGATATAGTGTTTAAAGTGTGTGTTGTTACACTGGAACAAAGGGAATCATGCAACACCCCGGGTGGTAGACATGCCTCATTAGATGACATGTTACCTTCTCCCTCGCTACTTGATCGACAGCAGCGCGCGTGTTGTTAAGCTCATTGTAGCAAGACGCACGGTCATGTTCAGCCCTAAATTTTTATGTTTACATATTAATACACTAATAAAACTCATTTCGTATTGAATAAATAACCAGCAAATAGCACATACTATTCTTCAAGTTAAATTAGCGTATTATGATACGGTGCTAAGATATTATGTTTTATAATATAAGAGATCCTAAAACATTTTAGAGTTTGTCATAATATTATTATGATCTAAAAATATTTTTGAAAAAGAAGAAGAAATAACGAGTTCGATAACTTCAGATATATAAGTAATACTCACTTGGCCTTGAGTTTGTTGAGCTGGTCGAGTTGCTCACCCATCTCCGCAACAGCATCGTTGTGCTTCTTGCGAAGGTTGGCGAGGGTGGACTCGTGCTGGATGTTGGCCTCCTCCAAGTCGCGGCGAAGCTTGCTGAGCTCGGCCTCGCGCTTCTTGTTCAGCTCAATTTGGGCTGAAGTAGCGCCACCGGCCTCCTCAAGACGCTCACCCAGCTCCTCGAGCTCGCGGGCGAGGTCGGCACGTTGTTTCTCGGCCTTGGCGCGGGCTTGACGTTCTGATTCGACTTCCTCCTCGAGTTCCTCGATGCGGGCCTGCAGTTCCTTGATCTGTTTCTGGTGCTTGCTGACCAAAGATTGTTCGTCCTCGAGTTTTGCCGTGAGAGATGAGATTTCCTTGTCCTTGCGTTGAATAGTCTGTTCGAGTTCCTTTTTGTTGCGTTCGAGGTCGGATACGGCTTCCTGGGTGAGCTTGAGGTCGCCCTCGACCTTCCTCCTCTGCTTCTCGACGTCGGCGCGCAGCTTCTTCTCGCGCTCGAGGGAGTCCTCCAGCTCGTCGAGGGTCTGCTCGAGCTTCTGCTTGACCTTGTTGAGGTGGTTGACCTTGTCCTCGGCCGCCTGCAGCTCCTCGGACGTCTTCTGGTTCGACTCGCCCTGGAGTTTCTTCTCCTTGTTCAACTTGTTGATGAGCTCGTCCTGGTGGGCGATCTCGTCGTTCAAGTTGCGGATCTGGTGGTCCTTGGTGGCCTTGTCCTGTTCGGCCTTCTGGACGGACAGTTCGAGGTCCTCGACATCCTTCTTCAGTCCGGAGACCTCCTGCTCCAGCTTCTTCTTAGCCTGGAAGAGCTGGTTGCGGGCATCCTCCTCCTGGGTGAGGCGGTCTTGGGTGTCCTAAAATAAAAACGAATTTATGTTAAAGTATAAAAAATAGAACGTACATAAAAATAAAAGTTAGTGTTACATCGTAAAGGCGGGCATCTGGTTTAAATCAATCGACACCTACTCCTCGTAATAAGTATTATTGTTTGCAATAAAATCGTGCACTTTATTGTCGTGCAATTTATTTTCATCACTTTTAAATAAAGTTTCTGCTATTTAAACTAGGAAAAATTTAAAATAAACTTTAATTTTCAACTAAAGTTTATTTTAAATTTTTAATATTGAAAAAATATATGTCACTGTTATATTTTAGAAAAGATTTTAAACTTTTTAATACCGATAATAATATATTCACTATAACATTTTAAATTTAATGAAGACTATTATACTTTAGTTACTTCTTGCAACAAAATTAGAAACTTATTTAATTCACTTTAAATTTCTAAAAACATACTCTTTATTTACTATACAAAATAATATGTAAAATGTGTTATGTTAATATCCTTTAAATTAATTAAATATAACTTCAACCAGCCTATAACACGTGTCAAATATAACTTACCCTAAGTTGGCTCTCAAGATCGGCCTTCTGCGCCTGGAGTTTGGCAGCGCGCTCCTGGGTCTCGGAGAGGGAGCCCTTCTCGCCCTCGAGGTTCGCAAGCAGAGCCTGCTTCTCCTCGAGCAGCTTGGCGTTGAGGGCCTCGACCTCCTTGCGGAGTTTCTCCTCCTTCTCGAAGGCTTCCTGGGCCTTCTGCGCCTTCTCCTCGAGTTTCTGTAAAATCACCTCACTATCAACACCATCCCACTTGGTCACGTACGCCGCCATGATCTACCCCTAATGCGATATCATCAAATTATCTAAGTACTCTACGTCGATCGTTCGGATAGGAAGGGCGGTGCGCGCGCCGCAAACCACTTCGCTACTGAGTGGCGCTGGAGTTTTCCAGCGCGCGCCGCCCCCGCAACATCGCGGATAAAAACCGCGCCTGGAGTGGGGCGGAATCCAGAAATGGCCGGCAGGTGCGCCGGTGTCACGTAACCGCAGGTGGGCGCGGTCGCCGCTATTTATACACCCTTGATTCACACGTTATAAGCGCCGAGGTGTTTTATGGGTCAGCCCGATCATTGAACAGGTGAACTCACCGCGATCTCATCCTCGACGCGGGTGACGTTGAGGAGGGGCTTGACCTTCTGCCACAGCTTCCACCAGGGCCAGGTGCGGAGTTGCAAGTATTTGCGCAAGTTGCGTTGGACAACTTGGAGAGACAATCTACAAAAGTTTTCCGTGTTAATTAAAATTGCAGAAATATAAAATCTCTGGAATAATTTTATAATATATTAATGTGTTATTGAAGTTTAAAAAAATATTTGAGAAGAAAAGTATTTTTTACTTGAGGAAACGATTTTTTAAATATACTCAGGTGAGACCACCAAGGTGTTACCTATAAAATTAATAAAGACACCTGTTAAAAATATGATTATGATTTTATGTTCGTACCTCTGTTCTTGCAGCTTCTTGAAGTCCTTACGCGAGAGGTAACCACGGATGTAGGCCTGGAGCCAAGATACGATCTTGGAAAGCCTGTCATCACGCAGCTCTTCCATCTGACCCAGGACACCAGCTCGGAAGAATACCTGCTCACCCATAGCGACCATGATTAGTAACGAGTTTCGGAGAAAAAATAAGAAATAAAATTTGATAACATAAATTGACTATTGAAAGAAAGCTTTTAACAGCCTTTACAAAAATTTCAGTATTTGTTAATTTTTTTAATATTTAGTAACTACAAAATTAAAATTAAGGAAACGTTACCAATATTAATCAGATGAAGAAAGACAATGAAAGGATAGATTAAGAGTATTAATATTTACAAATATTACAGCGTTACTCATGCAAATAGCTCTACCTTGGTCTTTCCGAGCCTGAAAGACTCCGAGTCCAAACCGGTTTGTTCAAGGATAATCGCGGTGGCTTTTTCAGGGGTAATCGAATCTTTGATGAGGTTCGGGCACAGAATTTTGTATCTGCGTTTGAGGAGGACACAAAAGATGAAAACAATATAGGTGCAAATGAACGGGAACGGGAAAACAAAACTCGAGCCTAGTGGCTTGGGCTCGAGGGACCAGCCTTCGTATTAAAGGTTTACTGGCCCAGGATTGAGGTAAAACATACTAACTACAAGGGTACTACTAAATCCTAAAGCGCAACGATCCGATCTGTCACTGGGGATCGCCAGTACCAAACCGCTATCTACTATAACGTCAGACATGCCTTGGTATGACCGAGACGGTAAGACTCGGGATCCAAGCCAGTCGATTCCAGGATAACTTGAGCGATTTTCTTAGGATCGGTCTCTTTCGCGGCGGCGGCGGGATTGAGGATCTTGTAGCTATGTTATTGAAATAATATAAACAAAATGATAAAGGTCTGCTTAAATGTACCATTATAAAAACATCCAACGCAATACGTTGGACTGAGGTAAAAAATCTTATGAATAAAAAACATGATTTGTAGGTTCATGTTCAAATGTTCGAATGTTTTACAGATAGTTTTACTATCTGCTATTATAAAAAATATTGAGGTCTAAAATGATTTAGACCCTTACTTAGGGAAACCTTTAAAAAACTCTATTCTTTAGAGTTTAAAATGTTCTTTCACACTAATACTTTATGGTTGCACTCCCTTGCCTTCGTATGTCCTATACGGTAGCTTTCTGGGTCAAGCCCAATCGATTCAAAACATTTCCTAGCGGCCTCTTTAGGGTCCTCTTCTGCTGCCATGATTGCTGGTGCAAGAATCATGTAACTGTCCATTAATTGAATAACAGTTAAAGTAATGTGCCATATCCAATATATATATTATATAACATTAATATTTCACAAAATCCTAAGTCGTGTTACTCATAACACTCATAACTCAAAACATATGTTATTGACGTCATATAGGATCCGTGAGCGTCGAACGAAAATAGCCCGCTCCAAGAATCTTCCAGACATGAAAAATTTTGTTGATGATTATGTTTTCCTACGTGATGACCTAATAAATTTATTTTTATTGCGTATAACCGATTCATCGGCGGACGATGTCCGTAAAATTTTTTATTGAGACTTCGTGATAACTTACCGGAGCTTGAAGTCGGGGTAGACCATCCTGTTGGGGAAACCTTTACGGCAAATACGGATACCTTCCAACACACCGTTACAGGTGAGCTGGTGCATCACAAGGTGGGAGTCGATGAGACCTAAAAGGCGAAAGCAGGACATGTATCTCGTAACCTAGATCATTTTGGTCTAGGTGATTTAGGACGAAAAGATTTAGTTACATAGATACTAGAAAAAAGATCAGATATGCGAATTTTAATTAACGCTGAAAATAATTTTAATAACCTGACCCAAATTTTAAAGTAGGATATATATTTAAGATTCCGGTAAGCGTCTAAATATATTTCATCCACTCAACACCTACAGAAATATGTTCTAATCGTGAGTAATAAGCCCGTGGGTGTTAAATTTGAAAGCATTTCTGGATTTTGCAATTTAAAATAAACTCTGATAAATAAATATACAGTTGCTGTAACACGCAGTGTTGAAATCTGTTTTCAGACGAAATATTTTGGTCGGATTCGTAACGCTCTTAATAGAATTGCATACAGACTTTGGTATCTTTATATATTTCCAACATTAAAATTTAATTAAAAAGGTATTTTGTGTATTTCTACAATTTGTTTTTTGGGGACGAAAGTTCTTTCATATTTTTAGTATCTGGCAAAATTGTCATTCTAAGTATCAACATAATATGTTCAACAGAATTCATCAATGTAAAAAAATATAATATGTGACCATATAAATGATGAAATGTTAAAAATAATATAAAACTTACCAGGCTGTTTCAATTCGTTGGGGATGATACAACGGACGAAGTGAGGCTGGGTTGATTTCAGGGTGGTCATCAGGTTGTTAAGTTGTTCCTAAACATAAGTCCAAAATTAATTTCATCGTTCCTTAAGGTGAGTTTGGCAAAAACTACATATTTCAAATAATAACATAAATCCTTAATACACAAATGATGGAGAAGTATTCGTAGGTCGAAACATGTAAAGCGATGAATTTGGAAGTATTATTGTGAAACATATAGGATTAGAAAAAAACACACTCGAAAACATGTTAGATGTACGAAATAAAGCGTTGTAAACTCTGCGGAAATAATGATCTTCCTGAAAAACTGGATATCGAATTTTGACGTACCAAGGTATTTAAGTACGTATAATGAATTTTGAATATATGTTACAACATTTAGATGAGGAAATTTCACCTGATCGTTGTGAAAATAATGATCAGATCTGAAAAACTATTTCGCTTACAGAATAGTTATCAACACCGTTGAATTTTTAACAACATTTGGGGATTAAATATACAAAATATAAACAAATAATAACAAATATAGATATACCCTGTAGGCAGAGGAGACAGTAGCAAAACCACCTCCCTTCTTAGCACGTCCTCCTATGGATGTACAGTAACAAGTAACGGTTAATGCTAATCTAGTACTTAATATAACAAAAACTATCATCTACATATTGGCCGCACTCTCCGTCGTCGACATGAGCTGTGCTGTAAAACGTACACGAACATGGATAGACAATAGACAAAGATGAAAGCGCCGGGGCCGACACATATTTCTCTATCAATTATAAAGGTTATAACAAAACTATTTCTAGCAATGAAAGAAAGTATAGTTGCGTTATAAACGTAAAAAATTTTACGAATTTCAGTCGTTTTCACTTATATAAAAGTACAAAATAATGTGGCGACCCCTTGTAAGTAGAGATAGACGAGGACAAAAGCCACGTGACAGAAGCAAATTTTTGTCATGTGTTCCATTTTACCCTGTAGAGTGATGACACGGTCTGGAAGGCAGAACCCTTAGCACGCTTGCCTCCAGCTCCTAATTTGTTCAAAACAAGTTTGTCAGAATAGGAATTGAAATTTGATGATTTCGATGATATTCTAATACTAATGCTCGATGTCTATAATCGAGTTAATAAAAATTTTGATGAGTCTACTGTGATATGACAGTTGGAATTGCATAAAGTTTTTATATGCAATTGTACGTTCACAGAAGTAGTGACAGCTCATGATAATAATTCTTGGAATAACAACGACTTACATGTCCTGGAGATTATGGATGATTAATTAAAAATATCATTATCATTTCCTGTGATGCCTTAAGCTTCAAGGAATTTTAAGTAAGTTTCAATTGTCAATTATAGTAGTTGTTGTATATAAGAAGATGCTACGTACCCTTGCCACCACCACCGCCAGCGCCGGCATCACCGGACTGTCCGGGGTGATCAGCGAAGATCTCCACCAGCAGTTTGTTGGCTCCCTTCTTGAACTGGTCTACGACGGTATCGTTAAGAGGGTCCTTGTTCTTCTCAAGCCATCCGGTGATGTTGTAACCGACCTGTTTTGGGGCGATACAGTTATTAGTCAAATGTTACGTTTTAAATTTTTAATTTAATCTTTTTGTTACTTGATTTTAAATTTCTTTAAAGTTGAAAGTATGATTTTGACATTTTGAAAACCTGTAACTTAGATGAGAGGATCCATAAATCTGTAGTAGTAGTACCTCTAAGCATAGAATTTTAAAGGTTAAAAATATAAAGAGGAATCAGTACTTACATTACCGGCGTAGTGACCAATGGCGAAGTGAGCGGCTTGGCAACCAGGCTTGGGGGGTTTGGGCTTCAGGTAAGGAGCGGACTTGCCCAAGTGGTTGTTGTTCAACTTCTCAACGAATGTCTGGTCGGTGGCTTTCGGGAACATAGACTCTTCCTCAAGGATGGAGAGGATACCCATAGGCTAAAATCGGACAAATACGATTAGGGGCAATGTAAACGACGTCTAAGCTAATGGTCATTTTTCGAAATAGTAATTTTGAACCGTATTAAATTTAAAAAAAAATCTACTTACCAATTTATTTTTTGAATGAAAATAATTTCTTCCAAACTTACCCTTACTTACCAAAGCAATAAAAAGTGAATAAAATTTAAAATTTACAAAGCAATAAAATTTACATATTTTGTACAAACTTTTACATGAATTTTACAGGGATCTTAAAGTAAATCTTAAAACTAAGAGCATTTGTTGTTACAAAGCGACATGCAATTTTGTAAACAGTTGTAAGTGAAATAAAGTATAGTAGTATATAGGCATCAATATATTTGCGAGTATCAAACTGCGTTAGCACATAATAATATGCTGTGTTATGAAAAAATTAAATATACTGTGAGTTATAAATTACGAGTTAAAATAAAAATAAGTATAAATAAGCGTATTATTCTTAACATTTCCAAAAACTAGGCAATACTACGTGTGCGCCTACGATAATATTTCATGTCGCGATACTAAAAGTGAATTCAATGATACTTCTGAAAATGAAAGAAATGAAATAGCGATCGAAGACTCGAAAGCTACTGAAGCCGAATCTGATACGCGCGGGGAAGGGACTCAGCCAGCAGTATACTTTGCACTTGCAGGCGTATGAAAGGCGTCGAATCTCAATGTCCAGCCTGAAGCCTCCTCTATTCGCGGCCCTACAGCCTCAAGCTACATAAGTTACTCGTCTAATACCTTTTCTATTAAATTTATAGTCGGTTGGAGATCCATACCAAAATCTATAAATTCCCATATGATCCCTTCTCTTTCATATTCTTCTTGTTCTAGGACGAACATGAAATGATTAAAGTACTGTTGTAATTTTTCGTTCGTAAAGTTAATACAGAGTTGGTTAAATCCGTTCGACTGCAGTGGTGACATGTAAAAAAATATTCAAGTAACTCGTTAAAATACTTGTATTGCTTCGTTTTTTGTCGTGTCTGTGAGTGTATTGTTGCGTTGGATTAAGTATAGATATAGAAGAAGAGAAAAATTACACACTTTAGGTCACACAACACAGGTAATTGCTTTGAAGAGTCGACCGAGTAAAACCTTTCCAATTTCCGTATGTAATTTTGAAAGGAATTCATAGAGGAGAATTTAGACGGCTTTACTCGGCGACCATGGCGAGCTGCAAGCGTTCATTGTTGCGTTTCCGCCATATACCTTTTCAATAAGGTCAATGCAAAGTTGGAGATCCATGCCAAAATCAATGAAGGTCCATTCAATGCCTTCGCGTTGGTATTCTTCTTGTTCCAACACGAACATGTGGTGGTTAAAGAACTGCTGGAGTTTCTCGTTGGTGAAGTTAATGCAGAGTTGTTCAAAACCGTTGAACTGCAGGGAGATAATTAATGAAAGGGTTAGGGTAAAAGAGATAGATATTAATAGGACGTGGTGTACTTCCGGCTACGGATTTCGTTCCGTAGGTAGGTCCTAAAGAAAGTGCAAGAAGAGGATGTCGGAGCCGCATCTATTCCATAGACGGCCTCGATGAACAAACGGGTGTGTTGGATGTCCAGGCGACTGGAGGACCAGTGTGTCAATTTACCTTCTCGATCAGGTCAATACAAGCGAGTAAGTCCATTCCAAAATCGATGAAGGTCCACGAGATACCCTCCTTCTTGTATTCCTCTTGTTCGAGGACAAACATGTGGTGGTTAAAGAATTGCTGGAGCTTCTCATTGGTGAAATTAATGCAGAGTTGCTCGAAACCGTTGTACTTTTATAAACAATACGAAAACCAAGTGAATGTGTGGTACAAACAAAAGTGAGAAAACTTAAAAATAGGTGGTGCCAGTGGAAAATTTTGAAAAAGAACTCAATAACACCCAACGGTTTGCGTGGTTTCGGGGTATTCTCCATCTGGTATACCTTTTCAATGAGTTCAATACAGGCTAGAAGATCCATTCCAAAGTCAATGAACTCCCATACAATGCCTTCTTTGGTATACTCTTGTTGCTCCAATACAAACATATGGTGGTTGAAGAATTGTTGCAACCTCTCATTTGTGAAGTTAATACAAAGTTGTTCGAACCCATTATACTAAGAAATCAAATTAAATTATAAACAAAATTTTGAGAAACCACCAAACAATAGTGGCTTTTCCTATTCGAATTATAAATATACTGAAATAAATAATAATAAATTTTGTGATCTAAAGAAATGAATACAAAAAATACAATGATTATAAATTTAAAATTACTCTTATTTAATTATTTCGCTTCTTTATATTAAAGAGCATAGGACTTCCTTTTCGGATAATTAATAAAATAGTATTGTACTATTTTTAGGTAAATAAAATAATATAAAAAAATTGTTTCTCCTCAGTGGGAATTCAAGTTTCCTGAGCTCGGATAATTAATAAAATAGTATTGTACTATTTTTAGGTAAATAAAATAATATAAAAAAATTGTTTCCCCTCAGTGGGAATTCAAGTTTCCTGAGCTAACAATCATACAAACATATCACTGTTGAATGCTTACAACACATTCAAATAATTACTTTCTAAGTATTCATGATGATTAAGTAATGATATTTCTCTGAAGCATCAGACAAATATCATCAGTCCCCGATACTCACGTCGAAGATCTCGAAACCAGCAATATCCAGTACACCGATGAAGTGCTGTCTCTTCTGCTTGGTGTCTAGGGTCTCGTTACACTTCTTCACCAGCCACTTGAACAGACGATCGAAGATACCCTTGCAAAGAGCACCCACGGAGTTGGTGACCTGATCCTTGCCTTGACCCTTGGTGACGAACTCGTTACCGACTTTGATACGCGGCTTGAGCAAGTTCTTGTATAGGTCAGCGCAGTCGACACCGAGAAGAGTGGCGACTTTTTGACCATCCTGGAAGTAACAGAAAGGTATTATGAAATAGGTGAAGTTAAGGAGATTTAACATCAACAAAAAAACAATATGATTACGGTTTCTTATGTTAAAAACTAAAGTTATAGTTCTTGCAATCTACGAGTGCGCGTCGCCTTTATTTGTAGTTGGAAATGTGAATAGACATTTTCGTTAGTGTCACGTACCTGACGGAACAGTCAGTAGCGAGCGAGCCATGTACGCGTGTATAGATATGGTCACTCACACAACTAAGGGCGACGCGCACTCCTAGATTGCAAGAACTATACGTTAAGGAAAAAAATAAAAGTAAAGTTTGGAAGAATTTTAACAGTGTTTCATATACGAGCAAAAACAATATATGAAATGTACTGAAAATATTGAAGAAAAAGAGATATTTACCTCAGTACCATCGGCCTCAGCCTGTTCTTCTCGACCCCTCTGCTTGAACTTCATGCAACCCATGTGCATGACGGCGGCGGTGATCTTGTATACGTTGTCCTTCTCCTCTTGGGTGAAGCCCAGAATGTCGAAGGCTTGCTATAATACGAAAAATGTATTAGAACATTTTAAACAAAACAGGTGCGTTGTTATCTAAAAATAGAGTGCTGAAGAATTAGGCTTTGAATGTGTTTTTAAGAATTAATTTTGAAATGTTTCTGAAGAATTAAATTTTGGATGTTTTGAGATACATGCACCACTTACCTGACTTTTTACATATTAGTATCAGAAAAAGTTATGCTGCTTAGGTCATTTTACACTGTACACCTATTGCACAGATATTTTGTAGACCCCGGAATTTTTTGGACAACATCTTTAGGTAACTTAAAACTAACAATATAATATCCCTTATTTTTTCAAGGAACCTATTCTATTAAAATAAGAAAGGACGGACTATTCTATTAATTTATAATTTCTCATATCCATTCTTTGGACTTTTAGACATTATATAATTTTTAGCATGACATTATATTTGACATCGACAAGACAATTGAGGATATTTTAACTGACAATAATCCATCCCTTGGATTTTATCAACATTCTTACTACGTTTAGCGTCCATCGCTGCTAGGGGGAACTCGACATGTATGCGTACTACAATACAACTTACATCAGTCAAAGTACATTCCTCGCCGTCATCGACATTGGGAATTGTAATCTTACCCTGGGAGACGTTATGGTAATCGTATATGTCGTTGGACAACATAGTCATCTCTGTAGATTAAACAACTTCATTTAGTGACATAGCTTTACCCCGCGCACCTAGTTAACTGGCCTACACCTCATCCTCCTATGTATTCTGTCAAGACGTTTATTTATTACCGTTATGGGGTGCAAGTGCTGGAGATGAGGGAACTTCCGGTGGTTCATTCTGTGCATCATGCTGACTTGACCTCTAGCACGGAGCGAGCATGCTATGTGTATGTCAGATAATGTCGGCAAACAATAAACCGCGGCAAGTAAGACGCACGCTCCCTGCGTAGGTTCAGGACTTACGACCGTGAGATCGAACTGTTCCGCATCGTTAACGCCCGGTATCCGAGTCTTCCCTTGACTTATGAGGGGATAGTCCGAAATGCGGTTGCTAATCATCGTTAACTCTGCAAATTTCAAATTATCTGACATATACATGCAACGACTTTGAAAACAGTCGGAAGCGGAACAAGCATAGAGAAAGTGATAGACATAAAACAAAGGAAAAGACGAGCCAGTTGTCTCATTCTGGACTCACGTCTGTCAGTTTCATTTCTTCACCGTCGTCAACTCCGGGGATCACGGTCTTGCCTTGGGCGACGATGTTGTAGTCATTGATGTCGTTAGACAACAAACATTTGGCTATAAAACGACATTGGTCACATTCAGGTGGATATACACATTCAGGGTGCTATCGGACTAAAATCTAGGGGCACATGCTTTTGGCGGGAGACACATAATATTCCATCTCGTTTCCGCTCTGAGGCGAGATGTTCGTCAATCGGTTGTATACGAGAGGTGAACAAGGAAAACAAAACACTTGGGCACGTCTTTCAAGCCTTCGTTTCTTGGAAGGCTGAACTTACATCGGTTAAAGTACATTCCTCTCCGTCATCTACGTTGGGGATGGTAGTTTTTCCTTGCGATATGATGTAATAGTCATATACGTCATTTGACAGCATACACATCTCTAAAGTTAAATTATATGTTAATATTATTTTTCTCAGAATACTATTGAGAACCATAGTAATATATTTAAAAATTATTACCAATTTTTAATCTGTAATATCAAAGTAAAGTGCTTGATCGAAGAACAAATATAACTTATTTAAAAACAGGTTCTCTTTTATACGAAGGAAGTATACGTTACCTTTAAGACCAGGTACAGAGCCGGACATCATCTGGTAGAAGATGTGGTAGGAACGCTCGAGAGCCTGTTGAGAGATGACACGGGCCTTCTCCAGCAGATCTGCAGAGTAATAAATAAAGTTTAGTCAACATTTTAGAAGTCTGTATTAGAACAGAGGTACTTGTTCTTCTTCTGGGCATATTTTGTTTTAAGTTGTAATTTTAAAATAAACTGTTCAAAGGATTTAGTCTAGTGAGTAGACTGTAGAGCATTTAAAAGAGTTGGACTATGTTAATAAATCACAATGGATCTAAAGATCTTATTTTTGGAAGATAGTTCCGTATGTGAATAAAAAGTTAAACTTACAAGTTTCGATATCAGCACCAGCCAGTTTTCCAGATGGGCCGAAGTGGATACGGATGAATTTACCCTGGGCGAGAAGGAAAACAACAATTAATACGGTACAATGTACATACATAATAATAACACAATGGAATTTCCGGGTGGAATGTTCATCTTATTCATTATAAAGAAAGTCTCAAAAATGGAAAATTTATATAAGTGACGAATGTAAGCACTAACATGAAAATAGAAGGTTCTATATTAGAATCTAGCACGTGTATCAGCGACCACATACTGACGTGTATAAACACTGTTGATAAGTATAATAATTAGGTGTGCATTCCAATACATATTGAGATAAATGATTTTGACACTGATACTAAAACAAAAGTGGTTGATGCATACGAACGGCTTATTTTAAGAAGTACTTTTAGAAGACTTTGATAGTAGTAGAAGAGTCAAGATATCACCACGTAGAATAGAATATAAGTTTTACTTGCATATTCATAAAAAAAAAAAAAACAAATACAAAAGTATAAGGGTCTATTTCACCACTTCCTGATAAGTGCCGAATAGGTTATCAACCACTTAACTTGACCGATGGAGTATGGAGAATCTGTCAAAAAAGTTGTGGATAGCCTATTTGGCACTTTATCAGGAAGTGGTGAAACAGGCCCTAAGACTTGCATAAATCTTATTGCAAGAAGCTGTTTCTTATAGACGAACTAGCTTCATATTATAATACTATTAGGACTACTGTAAATAAGTATAAAAATAATAAGATATACTTACGAAACGGGAAGAGTTGTCGTTACGGACGGTCTTGGCGTTACCGAAGGCTTCAAGCACAGGGTTAGTTTGGACGACCTGGTCCTCGAGGGAGCCCTTCTTCTCCTGAGACGGGTCCTTCTTCTGGGAGGCACCGACGGTGGCGAAGTACGCAATTACCTTCTTCGTGTTCTCAGTCTTTCCGGCACCAGACTCTCCGCTGTAGATTAAGAAGTTCGTTTATATGACATTTTGGTGGAAGAAGAATCTTCCGAGATTATGGATGGAAATTTCTCCGCTTTTGATACTTTGAGAATTTTCCTGGGTCATGGATGAAGTACAGATAGGTTTTTCTGCTTCTCATAGTTTTTTGGGACATTGCAATTACTTATACAAGTTTTTTTCGTTATCATGAAGATACTCTAAATTTTAAATTCATGGATTTGTTTTTCAAGATTAAAAATCGATATTTAGATTTTACCAAGGAAACAACCACAGCCATAGATCAAGATAGATACCGCATATGTATGTACTTCACGTGCCATATCGCGTTCCCAGCAATGCTCGTCTTTCGAAAGTCTGTTCTTTAGTCTGCTATCAGAATCGGACATCAATAGGAATTTTAAAAATGCCCGTATTGAGCTGTAGAAATTCAAATAGAAACGTCGGCCAAGGTAATGGACACGATTCTTATCATCGGTGCGTCACAATAAGTAGGAAAAAAGTGACACGCTCGTTTTCATACAAATGGAGCGATATGCGGTATCTATCTTGATCGATGTCTGTGGAAACAACAAAGTTAAACTTACGTAATCAACATAGATTGATTCTCGTGGTTGGTCAACATGTTGACGTAGGCGCCGTCGGAAATGGCGAAGATGTGAGGTGGCACCTCCGAACGGCGCTTGCCTCGGTACAGCTTGGCGCATCGGAACGTGTACACGGGGAATCTCTTGTAAGGGTTGATAGCCACACAGAAGAGACCCGAGTACGTCTGCATAAAGAAACAGTGATAAAACCAAGAAGAAATAGGGTGATGTGCCTTTGAAATTTTGATATCAGGAAATTTTGAGAAAAAAATTTGGGCAGAATTTCCTCCCACCAACATAATAGTGCTTGGTAGAGGGAAATCATAGGTCCAACTTTTGTGGATATCATTGCTGTACATGATATACAAGCAATATCAATGAAGATACTACAAATCATTTAAAAGACACATTTGAACAAAAATATGTAAAAAAAACTAATATGCCGTTACAGTCGTTTTGGTAATTGATATTATATTGTGATCCTCAATTTTTTGTGAGCAGTAGCAGACGTCAATTACATTCAAAATAACATATAACCGCATAATAGATCACAGACCGTAAATCATATAAAAATTACTTAAAATAACGCAGAGAGAGTATTTTTATAATACTTTATATCTCCGCAAAAATGTTAAATTTTCCACGGCATTTTTATTCGTTCATCACTTATTCAGGTATTTCAAACAAATGACTCAATTACTGGCGAATTCAACTGTGAAATATTTAACACACATGACACAAAGAAAATCTATAGAAACTCCTAGAAAAAAAAAGAAGAGCTAGGACATTTCGTAATGCCTTTGTAGCTCAAAAAAGAGAAGAAATTTCTATTCTAGAAAATACTAACAAGAAATAGAAACCTCTTTTAAAACACAACAACTATAAAACCTTTTCTAAAAGAAAACACGTAGGTAAACAAAGTCCTGGACGCCTTGAAGTCCATTCACCGTCTTGTCCTGTGTAGAAGGTTTCAAGTACGGCTGGAGTGATGAGGGGATGGTGATGATGAAAATAATGACTAGGAAAACCTATCAAATTATATGTTTATTTAATCAGATATTATGTATCCTTTTCGATATTCAAAGCCAATATTACGAAAAAATAAAGTACTTTGTATATACGTGAAACTTATTGTGTTTTTTTTAAGTCTCAATTACAGTTTTATCAATATGTAATTGAATTTCGTAAACATTAATTACTAATCAGAATTATTTATTGGCTATATTCTATAGTAAATAAACAACTGATTATGTGATAGTGATGGTCATTTAACTATGTGAATATTTAAACTTCAAAACATTGCTTGCAAAACTTTCGACCTTGAAAACAAAGCAACTTGCTATTTTCAGAACTTCTCAATACTTAATATAATCAAAAATGTGTTCGATTATACCGAGCACTTAGAATAATTGATTATGATAATAAATCTTCCATCAAATGAAAGCGAACTATTTATAACCGCAATAGAGTTGGCGGATGAATTTAAAAATAGCCACATCAAAGGAGATGTAATCGTACGAGTAGATTCTATGAATGTTGGAGATTTTCCAATGAGGATCGATGAAGGAAGGAAGAGGCATGCAAACTGCAACGCTGCAACTCCTGACCAGCCGACTTACGTAAATGAGCTTATGGTAATATCTCTGCTTCAAGTTATACAATACAGAAGCGTCGTTGAGGTATGTCAAGTTGGACATGTCCTCACATTTTTCGTATTTGGGCGGGTTGACTTGAGCTACCAGATCCTTTTTGAAGTCTTTTGTCTGCGGGAGAGATATCGTTATGAGTATTAGTGTAAGGGAAAAGGCGCTCGGGGCGCCTACTTACGTAGATCAGTTTCGCATAGTATCGTTGTCGGAGATTATGGAGTACGGCAGCCTCGTTTAGGTAGGTGAGGTCGGCCATGTCCTCGACTTTCTCGAATTTCGGCGGGTTAACTTGAGAGACGAGCTCTTTTTTTAATGTCTTTTCCTGCTCATTAAATACACATTAGAATCATTATCACTATTTCATGTCAATGACCACCTTTAGCAACTTTAGATGTTTCTGAATTGTTATCTTTATTAAATTCGGTTTACTTTATTGTTACAAATAACTTAGTGATATTAATTAAATTAATGACTTGTTTACTTTATTGTTACAATACTACATTTATTCATATTATAGTAATCTGATTTAACTATTATTACAGCTCATTGTTATCATTGCATGTATTTTAAATTAATTTTTCTAATTTAATATACTAATGAATTATTTTCTCTTAAATTTGAATGCAATTTTTATTGGTTTCAATCAAGTTAATGCATAAAGGTGTCATTGAACCTTGACATAATGTAAAGGTAATACAATTAAACACAATAAAATTATGAAAGTGTTTTTAAAGCTATCATCAATATTAAATTTTACTTCATCACATTGTTTCGTCATACTTTATCACAGGCATCCACTGGTCTTGAACATAGGCCTCCTTTTCACTTGTAAATATTTACAGTTCGGAAAACCATATTTAAGGTTCTTTGAACTCGATTAGATACTTATAAAGATCCATAGTTACCTCGCCACCGGGCAGGCTGACGGTCACAAGGTCGCCCTTGGTGGCCTTAATTTCGCCCTGCAAGAAGCCCTCCTTCTCGTCGGGTACCCAGCAAGCCTTCTTGCCATCGTACGGCTTGCTCTGGTCGATACGTTTCTGTTCCAGAGAAACGAACAGGTACGGGGTGGGATCGGGGTCCTCGCCCTCTTGTGCTACTGGCTTCGGCATTTCGGAGGGCTAACGAGACTTTGGGCTTGTCGAGACACGAGAACGCAGCCCTGGAGCCTTCCTGCGGGTCGGAGGAACACTGAGTTAGCGCGCGGCCTGCGGCGCGGCTATTTGTGGCGTAACCCGAGAGCCGGTCGGAGCCGAGCCAGAGCCGTTTGCGTAACGCCGGCCCCGGCGCGAGCGCCGACCCGCCCGTTACGTCACAGGTATTCGCCTGGAGGGCCGCCAACCGGACCGCGGATCGTCGCTTATTGTCTTTTATGGCAATGGTTGATGGCAACAATTTGTGACGATACTTCAAATGCACGCGTCGGAAAACTCGGTAGCGTCGAGCGCATCAACTGAACTGTCCTCTATCGCGTATCACTGAACCGTTTCCACATCCATCACCATAACGATAAACAAACGATGATCACTTCACAATCCACTGTCCGGAGGCGGCGCGGCGCGCACGTGCGTGCGTGCGTACTTACGTTTGAAGCCGTTCTGACCGGCGGCGGGGCGCGCGGGTGCTTTTTATACGCGCAACACGACACCACCGCGCCCGAGCGCCCCATTTTAGGCGGATGTCAGTGTCCCGGCTTCTATACTTTCAGCCGAGCTTGGCTTTCACTCGCGCGAACGCCGCCGCTGCGCGTGCGCCGCTCATGCTGATCGTATGCACCGGGGATGGATCAATCAAAATCCAATAAATCGTAATTCAAACGCCGTGTTAACGGCCGAGTAATTAACTAAAAAACATGAACGAAATAATCTAGGTTAAAAAAAAAGTCTGCAGGCGTAAATATTTATTGTGTCGATATTTTTTTCGCGGATTCGTTCCGTTAGACAATCTCCAGCCTCCTCGCTCCAAGAATTCTCCATGAAGTGATGATGTCCGTCAGACGGGCCGCGTTATATAGTCATACTATCTGTTTATCTCTAGTCCTGGTGCAGTCGGAAAATAAATGTGCCACTTTCGTGCCTCAGGACCCACACCCACCGCGGTTTAAATACCTCCCATTAATTTAGGTTTATTAATGCGGTGCTATTTCTAGATTTGCGCTTCCTGCATTTATTTTGTATCATGTTTCGTCGCTATTTAAGATTTTACACTCGAAATCGCGATAGGACAGTCATACCTGCATTTATAAATAGTATATTTTCTCGTTTGACGAAATATTTTTAGATTGTTTACGTTGACTCTGCTGAACTGTGATGATTGATGACTGCATAACTTTTACACCATATATACGGACAATATTTTACGAAAATAGAAAAAATATTCTTCTACAAAATTTTGCAATAAAATCAACATTCACAAATCACTCTTTTCTACTTTATGGTGTAAATTGGAGCCGAACAAGAGGTGAAAACGTACAGAATTATAAACACACAATAAATGTTTCAGCCCCAATACTAAACAGTCGGAAGTATCGGTAAATTACACCCAAATCTTTTGAGAGAATCGTAAAACTTTTATTATATTTCAAACCGGGGTTTTTAATTTATTTGTAGTTTTATAGATTCTGCAAAATTAATTATAATGAAACTATTGGTCTACAATTTTAGGCAAAAATTAGTTTACGACTTTTTACTTTTTATTTATCTATATTTTTTCTGGGATCTAAAGAGCTCTACTTTTATATTTTAAATCGGTTTAAAGTTGTACGAAAAATTAACAGTATATCTGTTACTTTTCCGTACATTTGCATTGTTATTTTGTATTTATATTATACTAGCGACCCGCCCCGGCGTCGCACGGGTATAAAATATATAGCCACTAAAAAAATTATGCCAATAGCCTTCCTCAATAAATTGGCTATCTAACACTGAAAAAAATTTTCAAATCGGACCAGTAGTTCCTGAGATTAGCGCATTCAAGTTAGCCCTTTCAAATAATTTCCCCCGTTTTTCCACATTTTCCTCTATTTCTTCGCTCCTATTAGTCTTAGCGTGATAAAATATAACCTATAACCTTCCTCGATAAATGGGCTATCTAACACTGAAAAAATCATCAAAATCCGTTGCGTAGTTTTAAAGATTAAAAGGAACAAAGGGACATGAGGGAAAAAAAGCGACTTTGTTTTATAATAAGTATAGATTGAGCGATAGCGTTTGCATCTTTTATGTTAACACTCTAAACAAAAGTGGTGTTAATAATCTGCACTCGATAACATAATATATGTTTTTATAAACATCAACATCAACATTTATATTAAATCTTCGGTCATTAATGAATCAGAATCATAGCTTTAGATATTTTGAAAGCTATGATTCTGATTCATTAACCGAAAATCGGAGGAAAACGTAAACTTTATTTTATTTATATTAAACATTAATTAGCTATAATGTCGGTGAAGTTGTGATCGCTAATTGCAGACTGCGGTTTATCGCCAGATATTTATCATTTGGAATAGGGTTGATGCTTATGAGATAGTAATTCTAAAAGTTACCTATATTTTATTTTACTGTAGCGTTATATTAAAAAAATGAGTAGTTAATGGAATCAGGCGTCAATTTGCGGAAATCCATAGCTTAAAATTTAGTTTGTTATTATTTTTAGCAATATTCCGCGAATTTCACGGAATATTGCAATTTAAACTAAATTAAAAAAAAGAATTTAGACAAGTTTGCTGCGTTGTTATTGTCTTCGAATTTTTGCCATTTAATCTTGTTTATTTTAACCCATCAATCCCCAAGCGGCAGCAGGCTGCCGCGTAGTAATTGAAAAAATCTATTGTGTCTGCGATACCCACGATGGAGGTGTTAAACACTTTATTTTTTTTATAGCACGAATAGACTACTGCTTATATTTAAATAGAATACTCGTTTTTTCTGTAATAAAGATTTTAAAAATATTTTTTCCTATAGCACATAAGATAATTAATATAAGATGGAATAATAATTAAATAGATAATAACAGTAAAGATTACAATATTCTCGAAGAACGAGCAAAACAGATAGGGTCAAAAATTTTGAAGCTACGTATGCTACGTAGGCAACGCATAGCGGCCACAGCTACGGCGTAGCGCTACGGAGCTACGCCGTAGAAGGCTACAGCAAAATTAGATTTTACTTTGAATTTTCGTTTATATTTACTAGTTAACCGGCATACGTTGTTTTAACGGGCTATATGTATTTCGTATATAAAAAATAGATGTTGACTGATTCTCAGACTACCCGACAACCTCACAAAATTTTCCCAAAATCTATTCAATCGTTTAGGAGGACTTTGACAACATTATCGCGTCAGAAGATTTTTTACATAAGACAAATCAAATAAAATCAATAATTTTTAATCAAAGCAGGTATAAAAATCTACGTTTTGAACGTCAAATCTGTAGTGCTATCACCGGTTCGGAAACTAACCTGGCGAGAAGAACTGGCGTAAGAAACTCGCACGGGCATCTTTTACAAAAAAGGAGGAAAAAATTCTTAATTTTTTTTTTGTCAGATTATGATATCAAAAAAAAATTGAATAAATAAAGCAACAATAATTGAGAAAGTAGCAAAGTAATTATTGATTGAGCTAGTGATGACCCTGTTTTTAATTATACCTCGTTCGAACTTCCAGCAGAATCGATTAAACATAGCAACGTAATTATGTCGAATTATATGACGCTACTATCACATGTTAGAGTTAAATATATGAGTACTATGTTATATTAATTGCTATTAAATTCATTAGGCTGGTGTGCAGCGAGAGTTATTGAATAACTACTGGACCGTAGGCTGGACCGATTTAAATGAAACTTGGCACACGAATTGTTCGTAGACTGGATTATTTCATAATGATAATAATATTCTTTATTTGTATAAATATGGTACAATAAGGTGTTAGTAACACCTAGCAGTGTTTCACATATTTTGTCAATTTTCTCGACGTGCAAATGTTAATAATTTATGATACCTACCTACATCCTTAAATACATGATTCTATAATTTTCATAGCTCATTTGAATCATTAATATTATTGGTTTAAGTTTGAGTCAAAATATAATAGGTAACGTTTAAATTTTAATATAGATAACGTTTTTGTATCAGCCTGGAGATCCTGGTGTCCTGAAGTACAGGCTTTGCCTAGTTTAGGCACCAGTCTCCCACAAAACCAGTGTCAAGTTTGTTGAGTATGTATTACATAACATTGTATTGATCTTGTGGTGAGATAATAAACGATTTTTTTTTGTTATTTTATTTATATTTATTTATGATTTAGCGATATTTCGTTTTTTAAGCTGCGTTTCCACCGGAGCTGAGCTAAACTAAGTTGCAAAGAATGCGTTTAATAAGTACCAGCAATCAAGATTCGTTGTGCTGAACGAGTTCAGGTAAATGAAGCGTTTCTATTGGTTGTTAAAACATATTCCTCGCAACGCAACTTAGCTCAGCTCCGGTGGAAATGCAGCCTAAAAAATATCGCTAAATAACGACCTCTGTGGCTCAATTGGTTGAGTGTGTGGCAGCTGAAGCCGGCAGTCGCGGTTTCGAATCCCGCCGACGGAACAAAAAGTTTTCAATGTCTCCGGATCTGAATGTGTATTAAAGATGAACGCAGATTTGGCCACACCGCAAGCACCGCAGTCGCCGCATTTCGAATTCTTTATATGAAGTTATAGGCAAGCTCGCATACCTACCCACGCCGCAGTCTTCGCAACTTCTACATTCTTTATATGAAGATTTCGAAATGCGGCGACTGCGGTGCGTGCGGTGCGGCCAAATCTGCGTTCACCTTAAATGTGTATGATATAATGAAAATCTTAAATATATGTATAGTATAAATAATTTAATATAAAGTAGTACTTCAGGTAGTTAGCACGGGGCCAGACTGACGTTGTCGCGAATCGCGCGAACTTGTAGGTAACAAAGGTAAACAACGGTATTCAAATTATATAATCATAGGAGGGTAGTTGTAATATTCTCTGGTGACGCATGTCACTAGGGACAGCTGCTGTCAAACAGACGATCGAGAACCGCAGACGGGCGAACACGCGGCGCAGTCTTATCAGTGAGTCATTATAATCATTATTTAAATATTGTGATCTTAAACGTTATTATTTAGGCTGTGTGTTCAGTTCATCGAGGATATCCAACGCCTCGAAACTGTTATGTTTATGTATAATAATATTATAATATGTAACATGTTGATACTGTATTTAGATTGCGAACAATGAGTCGATCGTTTAGTTAACTTACTATACGAGGTATTGTAGTCGTTTGTGGCCGGTTGGTCACATCTAGTGTTTACTGCCTACTGTTGAGTAGGTTTGATTTAGACCTTAGCTATAGAATGCTCGGTTGAGCCGTGTGGTAGTTTGTGGCCGGTTGGTCACATCTAGTGTTTACTGCCTACTGTTGAGTGGGTTTGATTTAGACCTTAGCTATAGAATGCTCGGTTGAGCCGTGTGGTAGTTTGTGGCCGGTTGGTCACATCTAGTGTTTACTGCCTACTGCTGAGTGGGTTTGATTTAGACCTTAGCTATAGAATGCTCGGTTGAGCCGTGTGGTAGTTTGTGGCCGGTTGGTCACATCTAGTGTTTACTGCCTACTGCTGAGTGGGTTTGATTTAGACCTTAGCTATAGAATGCTCGGTTGAGCCGTGTGGTAGTTTGTGGCCGGTTGGTCATATCTAGTGTTTACTGCCTACTGTTGAGTGGGTTTGATTTAGACCTTAGCTATAGAACGCTCGGTTGAGCCGTGTGGTAAGGGGTCGCTGTAAGGGGTGGTTGGAGGCGACTGCACAGTATAGAAACCGTGTTCATCGTTTGTGGTGATTACCAGATGGACACGTGTGTATAGTTTAGTTGGCAGCCATGCGACTGCACAGTATAGAAACCGTGTTCATCGTTTGTGGTGATTACCAGATGGACACGTGTGTATAGTTTAGTTGGCAGCCATGCGACTGCACAGTATAGAAACCGTGTTCATCGTTTGTGGTGATTATCAGATGGACACGAGTGTATAGTTTAGTTGGCAGCCATGCGACTGCACAGTATAGAAACCGTGTTCATCGTTTATGTGGTGATTACCAGATGGACACGTGTGTATAGTTTAGTTGGCAGCCTACGCGGTCATTGACCTGCTAGGCCATCATGATATAGAATGCCATAGTCTAGTGCGGACTAGCCGCATAGGCGAAATTGTCATGTGTGCTCACACAGGTGGACGCAGCAGAGTTATAGTTATAGTTTTCGCCTCCACTGAGGTGGTTGCGACAGACGTGGTGTGAAGCGTCCATAGAATATATTATTATTATGTTTAAATTCACCTTAGACCCCATGTAACGTATGACGATGATGATGACTGGAATCAGATAATTTTAAATAGCATAACAATGTAAACTAGTCTGTGTAGATACTAGGTGGTAGGCCTCATGACGTAGACTTGACGTTCTAAAAGTGCTAACTGTGTTAACCTATTTAGAAATAAACATTTTGATTTTGATTTTATGCATTGTGTTTAATACTTCGATCGCGGATTCCTGGAAAACTATTGTTATTCTATTGTTGTCGCGGTCACCGGTGTCCTTGATGGGTTAATTTCAAGGACACGACTGAGTTTTCTTACCGAAGGTTTTCTGTTAGGGAGAGGCTTCTACTGAAATAGTCTCTCGTCAGAGGTCGAGAAAACTATCTCAGTAAAAAACAATAAATATTTGAAAAAAAAAATCATATAGAAATTAGAAGAATTATAACAAAATAACAAAGTTATTTTAATATTCATAATAATATATAAAGGGACTTGGCTTTTGTCAGGATACGTCTTCATTGTAAAGTACTAGGTCAAGACAGTGGCGTGGGAGACGGGCGAGGGAGAATAGTACGCAATAATACCACCTTATAATCCCTCCATTGTAATTCTTATTGAGCTTCTACTATTAGAGATTATGAAACAACGACAATTAGTCGTAATAATTTCCAATTGAAACAATGGCGTCCGCCAAACACTTGAATGCGAGCGCGTCCAACAACCGAATCTCATTTAGAACCATTTTCTTCTTCTCCTTCTTTTTTATCCATAGACAATAAACCATAGTTTTGCCATATTCGGCCAGTACCATTTTATTTGGCCGCCTATTCAGTGTTTAGCGTTACGTCAGAGCGATAACTCTATTTCGTTTGGAAATTACCAATTACAATATTAATCTAAGTACCAAAAAATCATATTTGAAGTACAACTATTTCGGTAGCGCCGTCATATACATACATGAATAAAAATGCAAATAAGGCTGAAAACTTGAAAAACACTGTTTTGTCATTATATGACACGTAAATCTGGTCCCGTGGTATTAACGAATATATTTATACTTAGATACGTCAAAGATACATAATATTATGTTCAAATTATACTAACATTCAATATAATCATTTCATTCCTGATTTAGGAAGATTGGAATCTTTTAAACTCGGTCTTTGACGTACTAAATCTGTGATACAGAGGTCTTAAATTATATTTTTATATTTCCTGTTTTTGTGCAAGTCATGTGGGAGCGCACCGCTCCATGTGACGACATACCTTGGATGTGGAGCAAGAATCCATCACCACCTGCCTGCCAAAAATGCGCGTCCATGTTGATTATCGTTTCTTCTATTGCTTTCTTATTAGAAAATAATACTGTATTTATTTTCTAATAAGAAAGTAAGTAAAACTAACGTATCATACGCATCATCATACAATTAAAGATCTAAAGTTATTTTAGATGTTTATTTTACACAAAATTTGTGACTAGCTATGATCGAAGTTTATGCTTTAAACTAACATGATTTTATCCCGAGATTATTATTATTTTTAACAAAAAATTAAAACCGACTTCCAAGGTAAAAACAATAATAACATTAAAGCGTCTCCCAGACAGACGCGGCCTGCGGTGGCGGTGGCGGTGGCGGTCAGTCGAATGGCTTGGCCGCGTGGCCGCGTGTGTCTGTGTCGTTCCTAGAACTCTCAAGTCATCCAACTGACCGCCACCGCTACCGCCACCGCAGGCCGCGTCTGTCTGGGAGACGCTTAATATGAACTAAAAAGTATTAAATAATTTTTACTATCTAATAGTGCCTTTTTCCGAATTCGGCTAAACCTCAACTATTTCTGTACTCAATCTTCATTATTTTGAAGTCGGTACCAGATAGCTGAATCTTCAGTCCTCTGACAGAATATTTGAAACTTTTGGAACTGGCACCGACTTCAAAATTATGAAGATTGAGTACAGAAATAGTTGAGGTTTATCCGAATTCGGAAAAAGGCACTATTAGATAGTAAAAATTATTTAATACTTTTTAGTTCATATTAATGTTATTATTGTTTTTACCTTGGAAGTCGGTTTTAATTTTTTGTTAAAAATAATAATAATTTCACTCTTTTTGGTTACACTAGTACGTAAACCTTCGCGTATATTTTACGTATTTTATTACAATTTGTTAAGTGTTGAGATTTGTAAACTTTATATTTTCTAAGAAAATTTAGTTCCGCAATTCAACAACAGATGTCGTTGTTAAGCATCTGCATCGCGGTATCGCTTACTCGACAGCATTTGATATAACTAATTCGCTACAAAAAATTTTTTCTTCTCGCTCACACTCACTGGTTGTCTTAATTGATATTACGCCAGAGGGATTAACGTCCCAGGGTAACCCTACAGAACCATAAGACCAGTTTTAGGCGTATGACGTCTTTTCTTTACATTAAGCGTCACAACTCACACTCACAAAATAATATATTATCAGTGAAGTGAACAGTAGTTAGTAAAGTATTCGATCTGTATAATATAAAGTAGTAAAATATTCGATCTGTCGTCTGCCGCCACGCGCCGCCCGCGCGTCACCGTCGCGTCTGCAGCGCCGACCGCCGTGTATTAAACAAACAGATGTTGTTATGTAACAATACATAATAATTATTATTAGTATATCCATACCTATGCCTTGTACTACTATCTATTCTGTGCCATGAGACATTGGTGACCTTAACACGACGTGGTAATGATGATGATGACGATGATGATGATTGTGATTATGATGATGAATATTAATTGCATAGTAGCATATGCTTTCTGTTCTTAAAACAACGCCGAAACTCCCAAACGTGTATCTATAAGGAGTCAGGAGTTCTCTCAGCATCTTCGAAACCATGGTATACCTTGACCCAATATTTGACTTTTTGGTAGAATATTCTTAGTACAGTTCACATTATAAAACCAAAACCACCATATGTTTCCATATAAATTTCGAGGAGTTCCCTTGATTACTCATGGATCCCATCATCAAGTCACCACTTTTGTGAACATGGTACCAAATTGGAGTGAAACCTAATACAACAAAACAAAAATTTCGAAAATCGGTTCACAAACGGCGGAGTAATCGTTGAACATACAAAAAAAAAATTAAAAAAAAAAAAAAAAACCACAGCTGAACATATAACCTCCTCGTTTTTTGGAAGTCGGTTAAAAATAGTATTTTCGTGGGATATTATAAATGACTTTATTTTCCTTGATAATCAAAATCTGGTAATATTATAAAGAAACATTATTAAGAGGCCGGGTACCCTTGGAATTTTTCATACAAACGTAATACCAAAATCATTTTCTCATACGAAAATATTTAACATGTTTGAGTTATTTTTCAGTTTAGAATAGTAATTACCTAGGTTCCTGCACAAAAATTTTCTTCAAAATATTTAAACACAAAAAAAAATATTTTTGTTTAAAATTTTTTTTTAGTAAATTTACTACTCAATATTGAAACACAAAAAAATAGAGTAAAAAAAAAATTTTTTTTGTTTAAATATTTTGAAGTTAATTTTTGTGTAGGAACCTAGGTAATTACTATCTTAAACTGAAAAATAATTCAAACATGTTAAATATTTTCGTATGCGAAAATGATTTTGGTATTACGTTTGTATGAGAAATTCCAAGGGTACCCGGCCCCTTAATGATCTTAATGTTTGTATTGTATAGGCTCCAGACCTTATTGGCCGATTTTGATAAAACTTGGCACAAATATAATACAACTGTAGACATTTAAAATGAGTAGAATTATCAAATCGTGATTTCGCACCACATGTCACTCATGAAAACATTTTAGAAAATAAAGTTTCTTCATTTAAAATGCTTTCAATAAAAACAGTTAAGTATCAATTATTAAATATTTCTAGAAAAGTTACAAACCTATGTCAGACCGTGTTTTTTACAGTTTCTATCAACGTTAATCTTGGATTTTTACTTTGAAAATAATAAATCTAGACACGCGGTAGAGTGTCAAGCCAAGTTCCAGCATAACAGAATGGCGAGCATGCACTGTGTGTAATATTACACGAACCATTTGCAGCGACTTTTGACCCCCTCATAATTCAGAAACTATTTCACATAAACGTTTCAAATTTGGCTCATATAATGAGACTTGCGAGATAAATACATGCTCTAAATTTCATAAGCACAGCTTAAACGGTTATTAAGATATTAAAGTGCGAAAATTTAAATTTTTATCACTGACTGACTGACCTATAGATCAAAATTCTAACCCACTTCCAGATAACCTAGAAGGCTGAAATTTGGAATCCAGCTCAGTAATTGTGTGTAAACGTAGGAAAAAATCCGAAAACAAAAAAAATCGGTCAAGTGCGAGTCGTACAGAGCGAGAATTGTTTTTTTTTTTTGTATGGAGTTAAATATTTATTTTATTTTACTTTTATTATTTATTATGAAAGAAGAAATATAATTAAAGATTTTGTGAATATTTCAAGTTCCTATCGGCTGCCATTATTGATTTAGAGCAAAAAAGGCCAAAAAATCACGTTTGTTGTGTGGGAGCTCCCCGTAAACATTTATTTGTGAATTGAAAAAACTTGAAATGAATAGAAGGTGACTTTATGAAGTGTGTCTGTCTGTCTGTGACGTCTTCACGCCCAAACTGCTTGTACCGATTGTTCTTAAATTTGATAAGGAGATATAGTTTGAGTCCCGAGAATAGACATAGAATTATTTCAATATGTCTGTCCGTCTGTCTGTCCGTCCGTCCGTTTGTCTGTCTGCCTGTTAGACAGCTATAATAATAGCTACTTAACTTCCACACAGTAGGTTGTACACTATAGTTAATGGTTGAAAATAGAGTTGTGTTATACCATATTATTATTCAAATGCCTTCTGAATTCTGCTGAATTTTCCATTCGCTTGGATTTTCTTTGTTTTATTCGTCTGATACTCAAGTCTCAACAAGGCTTAGGGGCTGTTTCTCAACTTCCTGATAAGTTTCAGATAGGCTATCCACAACTTATCAGCTAGATGAAGTATCTGCCAGATAAGTTGCGGATAGCATAGTCGACACTTGTCGCGAAGTGGTGAAACGACACCTTAAGGTTGCGAATTGCGATTGAATATAGACGAATATTATGGATGTTTGAACTGGGAAGATGAAGGTGTCTACCCTTGCTGGGAAAGTTTTCTTTACAAAAAGTAGTGATATCCCACCAAAAACATAAATGTAAAAATGCTGAGCCAAGTTCCATACAAACATTATATTTCTTGTCTATGGACTTCGCCGTAAAAAGGATGGATATCTAAATGAGTGCCAAGTTCCATGGAAAATCGAATTATGTACGTATAGGAACCAAATAACATTATGAACAAATAATAGAGTCTATTTCTTTGCTTTATTGAGTATCTATAACAATTGATATTATTTAAATAATGTGAGATCTTAAACTAGATTAGATTTTACTTGGCTAGTTTTCATCAGAATTAGAATGTTCAATAACTTTATGAAAAATGCCTTACGTAATAAAAACTGGCCAAGTTAGATCTAATCTACTTTAATATCTCACATTATTTAAATAACATCAATTGTTATAGATACTCAATAAAGCAAAGAAATAGACTCTATTATTTGTTCATAATGTTATTTGGTTCCTATACGTACATAATTCGATTTTCCATGGAACTTGGCACTCATTTAGATCTCCATCCTTTTTACGGCGAAGTCCATAGACAAGAAATATAATATTTGTATGGAATTTGGCTCAGCATTTTTACATTTATGTTTTTAGTGGGATATTTAGTGCAATTAATTCTTTATCTAAAATAGAGTCTATAAAGCCTAAAATCGTTCGCAATGCTCGTCGCTTGTATTCAACGTCGAATTAGTAGAACAAAAATTTAAATAAACTAATTAACTCGGGATGCCCTTTAATCGAAGCCAGACATTTGAGGAACTTTGAAGAATTTTCACCAAATAAACGATCGCATATAGTTCTTTCGCCACACAAGAGGTGATCAGAAACTTTTAGCACTTCTTTTAGCTTACTATAATTATTTAGAATGATCACTCATCAGTAACTTTTAGCTTTAGAGTGATATTTTAATCTTAAAAATAAAATAAAAAACGAGTCTATGTATTTATTGAGTGTATTTTATATATTTATTTACAATATAACGAAAGCACATTTTTGCTGCTGTACCGTGCTATCACAAGCAATAGTATTAAGTAACGTTTTTTTTTAAAGTGATAAGTGGCGCGATTATGCTGTCATTTAAATACGATTGTTTGTGATAATATGCCCAACCGCGCGTTCGGGCGACGCATATAAATCGAACCTAACACTATTTCGCGCCGATCTTCCTCAACGCATCCGACCCATGCCTGTCGAAGTAAAAAGATCAGTCAAAGATTACGCAAGTGTCGCCGATATCCGCGACACGCGACCCACATTGTGTGGCTATAAATAGCGGCGCCGAAATAGCCGACAGCACTGCCGCGGCATCGCCCGACGCAGCTACATCTCTGTCAGTGACTCAGCAGGCTACCCCCGTGCTTGGACAGACTAATGCCAAGCTAAGGGGGCGTCCACAAATTACGTGAAGTGTTTGGGGGGGGGTCGAGTCAAATCTCATCTAATCTCACGTTGGGGAGAGGGGGGTCTCGACAAATCTCACGTCATTTTTTTCTTAACAAAATAATACTATTTTGGTGCATTTCATCCAGATTGTACGTATGCTTTAATAGATTTAATCGTAGACGTAATCGTTATACGATTAAGATCACTTATAAATTCGTTCGAAAGAACATCTACTGACTATCAAACCAAACGTTTACGTAAGAAACCCACATTATAAAAAATCTAACGTGAGCTTTGGAGGGGGTTGAATAAAATCTCACGAAATCTCTCAAGGCAGGGGGTCAAAAAATTCAAAAAAACACCTCACGTAATTTGTGAACGCCCCCTAATAGCCAACCGCAGCTAAATACACAGTAAAGCAACTAAGCGGTTTTCCTGAAAACTTTTAAAACGTAGACGCGATACTTGCAGACAGAACATTAAATATTTTATGGAATTTGTATAAGCCGTGGATTTATCAAATACTAGATAACGCCCGCAACTTCCTTGCGCCAAAATTCGTTTTACGAGCGGGAACCGTACATTTTTCCGGGGTAAAATGAAATTATTTGTCGTAATTAGCATGAAAATTCGATCAACAGTCCAAACAATCGGTGCTCATTGCAAGTTTAAGATATAGATGAATTTTAGGATTCAAATATTTACAAATTGCACAATATTTTGTAATAAATACCAATAAACTTCTTAAATATATAACTCAGCATTTAATAGTTTCGCTGAAAAACTGTTGGCTTTGTCTTGCTGAGAAAATGTTACATAGATTTTTAATTCATATTATTTATGCAGAAGGCTATTTTCATTTGTATTGAATAGGCTCAATAAATCAATAAATTAGTCGGCGGCGAAAGGTTGTGGTTTGTAGCAAAATGTACGATTCCCGAGATATACGAACTGCTGCACGAACGAAGTAGCGAGTAACACCTAGTTATACTCTGAAACTCGATTTTAGGTCATGGGTGTATTGTTTTTGGCATCGTTTAGGTAATAAGATATTTTATGCGCTATACGGCCAACGTGAATACTCTTCTTGCTGTTAACGAAAAATTCGGACAGACGGACATGACGAATCCATAAGAATCATATTATTTTCAATATGCGAGTTTCCTATGCCGGTTCTTCTCGCCGGGTTAGTTCCCGAACCGGTGGTAGGCACCAGTAGCAACATCTTTCTGAAAGTATTTAATTCAAATCTATTCAGAAATAAAATATTTTTTTTTTATTATTTTTTGTAATAATTATACACTGTTCTTGCACTTATTCCACTTTATTATCTATAAAGGTAACGTTATTTTCCATTTGGCTACGGAACCCTAAAAAAGGATAATTTAAAGAAATGGGGATATCTATTAGCGCCCACACCACATTCGGTCGGTGACCGGTTTCATTGAAATCAAGCCAGCTATACACGGGAGGGATTCTTATAGTGCCTAGGTGTGTGTGCAGTGCACACGCTCTCCAATACTTTACTGACATAATCCAGGGGGGCTAGCAATAAAACAGAACAGGACTGGTGAGAAATCAGGCCCAGGACCTTGTTCAAACAACAATCTTTCTTATAAGACAATCAGGAGATCAACCTGCTGATCTTTACAAACACCATTTCCAGTTCGGCCTTTCCAGTAGTCGTCGAGAATCGAACCCTTGACCTCACGTCTGGCCCGAATCGTAAGCGAAGCTTTAATTACTAGACTACAGAGACGTAGCCGAAGAATAAAAAATAGCACAAGAATATCGTGCAATGTCCATTTTGTCGGCTGGATTTAAAAATAACATTTTTGTTTCTCTTGCGCTGAAAATATACTTCCTGATCATATCAGATAGTAATGTAGGTTATGGGGTAATTAAATTAGTTGCATTATACTTGCATTGCTTCGGCACTACTGAGCTGGTTCGAGCTTCGTTATCCATACTACTCCGAATTCCAATCTAGTATTATAAATGCGAAACGTGTGTAAGTATGTCTGTTATATCTTCATGCCCAAACCACAGAACCAATTTTGCTGTGCTAAGCAACTTTCTCTCCCGCGATAAATCACTAATTATGGCACAGAGTTGCGGGTGTCATCTAATAAATTACTTACTACATAGTTTAAACAATGCTCTGTCCTTCCCCCGTAGACTAGCGGCAAGCGATCATCGTAAACGCTACATTTGTCAAGCTAACGCTACATAATGTCAAGTTCCATACATAGCGACGCGATGACTTATGTCAAATCGCATACATTTTGTGGCGTTAGCGTTAGCGTTTACGATAATCGCTTGCCACTTATAAGTTCTAACACTCATTTGACAGACAAGCACAGAATTTTGTTGTACTATCTTCTTGGAGGCGACGCCCCCAACTTTATTACTTATTAGTATTACCTATAATGTTCATTTTCAAAATTCGCCGTTGTATAATATGTCCGTCGTCCTTAGCGTTATGTTTATTTCTGTATAGTAGTAACAAAGACTCGTTGTCTATTTCAGATATGCACAGAAGTAATAAAATACAGTTATGTAAAGGTTTACTACAGTGTATTTTAAAATCAACCGAAAATATGACAATTACCTTGGTAACAGGACATACCTTTAGCAATATAATAATTAATAAACATTGCATTTTTGTGAAGTTGGCTTATTTGCCATGCCAGCTATGCACAAGTAATCTGCCCAAGTGTGTGCGTAGTACACAAAAACACTCTGTCCTCTTTTACTCTAGTTAACCAGTGGGACGAATGACAATTAAGGTGTAGAATAAGAGACTTTTTACATGTTCTTAAATCGATTTAGACATTTATTACGGTGATTCCTTTTAAGGCCCGGGAAAGGAAAGTATAAAATGACAACTTATCTGAAAGATATAGTATGGAGTATCTGTCAGATCCTCCATACTATATCTACCTACTATACCTTCAAGAAAAGAGCGTATTCCCTCTTAAAAGGCCGGCAACTCACCTGCAGCTCTTCTGATGTTGCGAGTGTCCATGGACGACGGTAGTTGCTTCCCATCAGGTGACCCGTTTGCTCGTTTGTCCCCTTATTTAATAAAAAAAGATAAGTAGTGGATAGCCTATCCGGTACTTATCAGTAAGTGGTGAAACCACCCCTTATCATGAATAAGGTGTCCGCTTGACAATATCTCAGGAATGTCAGGCAAAACAGTTGGGTATATGAGTCAGAACAAGCCTATATGCAGATCACATAGCCTGCCAATTCTATTATTATGTACAGGTAAAGCACAGCAATTTATTTACAACCTTAATAATATACATTCAGAATTGAAATTGCTTTGATCAAAGATGATGATAATATAACCAGACGATTGTGTGTCCTATTATTTTGAATATAAAGTTTAAAGTTGATTAGTGGTAAAATTTTTGGGCGCGATATAACAAAACGTCACTTTTTACATTCTGGGGAATTTATACATGTCGAAATTGTACGTGAAGCGGCAGTTGCTTGGGCAACTCTTGCGCATGTTATTGTAATAGTAAATATAGGGCTCCAGAAATGTACTATTAATCTAGTCTAAAGAATTTCGGCTAGGTAGCCGTTTTACATTACTAAATTTCTGACAGCTAGGTAGAACAACAATTTTTCAGAGACTTACAAGTTTTTATACGATAATCCATCCTAATATTATAAATGCGAAAGGGTGTCTGTCTGTCTGTCTGTCTGTTACCTCTTTACGCCCCAACCGCTTAACCGATTTTGCTGAAATTTGGCATGGAGATACTTTGAGTCCCGGGAAAGGACATAGGTTACTTTTTATCCCGGAAAAATGTACGGCTCCCGCGCGATAAACGAATTTTGGCGCAACGAAGTTGCGGGCGTCACCTAGTTTAAAATAAATTTGTATACAACGATCGATCTAAGAATCAGCAAACATAAGTTTTTCATATCCAAAATAACATAGGTAATATATCGAGTCGGCTTTCATGAAGCTAAAGCTAAAGCTTATTAGGAAATTTGCCAAATAAGGGTTTTTATGTTACGTTGGTGACATTAATCATGCCTTGTTTTGTGGTGGTAGCCGGTAGGTAGCAAGGTGTCGGAAAATTCTTAGATTTTGAAAACGCACGTCTTCCAGGATTTTCCTAACGGCAAATGAAATATTGAAAACCCTCATTGATATACTGGTGTCATTTCCCTGAAACGTAAAGGCCAGGCCTGTAGAACTAGTGAGGCCCGTAGAGCGCGCTACGCCGAGCGCCGCAGATCAAACTTCATCGCGATTACTGTGGGTGAGTAGCAGTTTAATAAAAAAAAGAATAGGCACAAAAAGATCATATATACAGAGTGTAACATACTTTAGGGTGTGTAGGAGTTCTCTGTATACCGTTTACTGTGACACTAGCAGCGCTGAAAAAGTAACTTTTTTATTTTAATAGGCAACATGACACTGGGTCGCTTGCTCATACAAATTACAAAAAATTGCTCTATCAGAGCTACTACTTTCACAGTAAACTAGCCAATATAAGGACATGCACAATACACATCCTAAAGTTTTATCACCTGTATAGTTAAAAGTTTTTTCCTTGCCCAAAATATGTTTTATATAAATTTTAAAGTGTTTTAAAGTATCCAGGATTAAAATATTATGATTTAGATTTCTGATGGTGATGAGTGATAACTGATAATGATGAATATGAGTCAGTCGACCTCGTCCTTGTTGGCCGAGATTGCTGTCGCGACAATCAAATCTTTTTAACTATAAATAGTACGTAAATTGTAACTGTTACTTAACAGATATTTTTGGATGATCATCCTACAATATTTAAATTACAAAACTAGATCAACCTGTACTCGATCAAACTAGATCGAAACCATATATTTCTTGGCGGAAAATAATAATAAATTGTCTATTCTTCCCTGGGGTTTACTCAATGTCTGTGCAAAATTTTATCAAAATCGGTACCGTAGTTTCGGAGCTTTTCCTCATATAATATAAGCACAGTTATTACATCTGCTGCATGAATTTCTGGTTTAGACATATTCTCAATCATAATTTGATATTTTTAAAATATAATAATAATAATAATAATAATAATATCTATGGACGCTTCACACCACCGTCAGTCTGGCCCCGTGATAAGTACCTAAAGGACTTGTGTTACAGGTACCAGACAACGGAAATATATTTAATACTTTTATACTATACATATATTTAAGATTTTTATTATAATATCATACACATATTTAATACACATCCAGATTCCAGACCCGGGAACAATGAAATCTTCTTGTTCCGTCGCCGGGATTCGAACCCGCGACCCCCGGCTTGAGCTGCGACACACTCAACCAATTGAGCCACAGAGGTCAAAAAAATAATATCTATGTTCGAAAACTTAAATACAAGAAATAAACTGTAAAGATTTGTGAGAGCGGAAAATGTAGCGGCAACTGAGGTGATGGAGGATTCATAAATTATATCTCATTTGCTTTTAGCACCAGAATTTATTTTTAAAATGTCTCAAAGTATATTTTTAACTCTGTTGCACCAAAATTTGTTTATCGCGCAGGAACCGTACCTTTATTTTTTCGGGATATAAAGTATCCTATGTCCTTTCCCGGGACTCAAAGTATCTCCATGACAAATTTCAGCAAAAATCGGTTTAGCGATTTGGGCGTGAAGAGGTAACAGATAGACAGACAGACACACTTTCGTATTTATAATATTAAGTATGAAAGTATGGATTTGCTTTTAGCACCACAATTTATTTTTAAAATATATCAAAGTATATTTTTAATATTAGCTTACTAAATCTGTTACGGATAATTTTACTTTTCTGTAATCAAAGCAGCGTTATACATGGTGTCACAAAACAAAGTACAACATACTTTAGGATGTGTACGTGTGCCTTATAATATGGAGTGCACCGTGAAAGTAGCAGCGCTGAAAGAGGTTTTTTTTCTATTTGTATGGGCAAGCGCTCCAGCATCATGAATTTGGCCACAGAAATAAAAAAAAAGACGGGTTGCACTCCGGGAGTGCCGGCAGAAGTGAAAACTTTATTATTATGTAACGTTGTGCATTTTTTTAACCCATTTTTATGAAAATCGATTAAAAAAATCTATTTTTTAATTTATCGAAACCCTTACAATCAATTCGAGTTCGAGTTCGAGTTCGACACAAAACACTACTCTCCAACCGTCTTACGGTTTTACCAAGGTTTTTCGATCAGCACGAGAATCTGACGCGAGTTTCACAGTTTTTACTCATCCCATAAAAATGCTCAACGCCGCTAAAGAAGCTTTCACTTCAATAAAATTCTTTCGACTCTGGCACTTTTACAGTAAACTCACAGGGAACTCATAATATTGTTTTGTTACATCCATATCCATATTCCATACTAATATCATAAATGTGAAAGTGTGTCTGCCTGTCTATCTGTCTGTCTGTCTGTCGGTTTGTCTGTTATCTCTTCACGCCTAAATCGCTGAATCGATTAGCTAGTATGAATATACTTGAGTCCCGAAAATGGACATAACATATTTTTGTCCCTGAAAAATGTACGATTCCCGCGCGATAATCGAATTTAGGCGCAACGGAGTGTCATATTCTAGTCCTGTATAAGCCATCAAGATGTACATTCTCTAGCAGGCAATTATGACTCATGAGTCATGAGTCAGATGTTAGTCAGTAGTCAGAACTAGACGCGTCTTCGCCCTATACGAGTATTTAGGGTGCAGGGCTGGACAGCTTCCAGTAGTATTCATTCATGGATTTGTCACTCATCATATTACTCTATTATTGACTTGAATACAGTGGCCAGATGGTGCTAAATTCTCTCCGATATTATGGTTACAATTCGGTCCAAGCATCTATATATTATGATTTCTGTTTATTGCAGTATATTTCATGTTTACGTCAAATACTATGCTGGATGATATTGGCACATAATAATATACCGACAATATTAAGAGTGGGTTGCACCAACTAACTTTAACTCCAATTCAAAATGTCAAATCTCTGGTTAAAGTTAAATATGGCGCCCAAACACCCCATATGCTCATACGAAATCTGTCAATTTTTCCGGTTACAGTTAAAGCTAAAGGACGCCATATTTAACTTTAACCATAACTTTAACCTTAACTTTAACTTTAACCACGCCTCTGGTGCAATTCACTCTTATTGACGACCTCTGTGGCTCAGTTGGTGAGCACGTTGGTAGCTCAAGCCGGGAGTCGCGGGTTCGAGTCCTGCCGACGGAACAAAAAGTTTTCAAAGTTCCTGGGTCATGGATGTGTATTAAATATGTGTATCATAATATAATAAAAAATCTTTAATATAATAGGTATTATGTATAAGTAGTATAAAAGTATTAAATATATTTCCGTTGTCTGGTACCCGTAACACAAGTCTTTTAGCTACTTAGCACGGGGCCAGACTGACGTGGTGTGAAGCGTCCATAGATATTAATTGCCATATATTATATTAATATACAGCTACTCGTGGATGCTGTACAATCATACATATGACATTAACATAATAAATACTATACTGGAGTGTATTGAAACACGAATAATATTATGCTGTAATAATATTATGACTTTCAAATTCATGCAGTTCTGGGGTCTTATTCTCGTGCAAAGAATGTCAGTTCGTTCTCGTGGCTTTAACCCATTGCTTTAACCTCAAATTTTTTTTATATAAAATTGGGGCCGTCTATGGGCTGTTCGCCCATATCCTTTTTTTTGTTATTTTATTATTAAGATTTTTCGCACCAAGCAGTTAAGTCAAGTGAAGTATTTGTACTATTTAGATCGTTGTTACAGAACTTATAAATAATAATAATGAGAGATTACTTGTTATAAAATTAGATTAATAATATGTAATTTTTTAATAACTTAATAACGATTTTACGATTGACAAAAAAGTAAATAAAGATTTTTACGTCCAACTTCCGCACTCAGAACTAAACCAAATTAAACGAAGAGTTTGACAGATATTGTACGGGCATTTTGTCAAAATCATAATTTAATTACAGTTAAGTAATTAATATTCACTTCTGAGTGCAGCTTAAAGTTATTTCTCTATTGGCAGTTCTAAATGCACTAATATCATACCTACATGTTGAATATAGCTCCAAGGTTCTCCAGCACTCTCCAATACCGAGGTCAATGTTAGAATCAATCCGAATTCTTGGCGGCGTGTTACGTCGAGTATTGCTGTATTACGACGTATTACGATGTATTTTCAGCGTTGCCTTGCCTGAATTAAACGCTTTACATTAATTACTTGTATTTCGGAAGGTTAATTTCAAGGGAGAGTCCCTACTCAATGTTATAAATTGTGTAATTGCGTAGAATCTACATGTTATTAAAATGAATAAGTCTACGGTAAAAGCAATTTCGCAAAGGTCGAAGCAGAGTAATAGAATAGCATATTAAATACAGTAAATAATTATATACAAGATCTTTGTGTTAACACCGTTGTCCTTGAAACCATCAAATGAGCCCGTCAAAATGAACAACTTTTTCTATGAGAACAATGCTGGCAATTAAAAAAATCTGTCTTAATCATCATTAATCCAATACAAATTGCCGATCCTCGCATATAAAGATGCGAGGATCGGCAATTTGTATTGGTATGAAGACAGATTTTTCAGACGCCATCTAACGTCAAAATACTGCACTAACATGTCCTATCCCTAAATTATAAGTAACGTGCTATGAAAAACAATATGAGTGTACCTATTAAGATTTCTTTCCCTTCATTAAAGTTGAGCTCTGTAAACTTTAGGATTTTAAATGATGTTCCTAGTGTGATGATGATGATGTATGTAATCAGCACAGTGAGTTGTTTACCGCTGTATCCGGGGATATAGTGGGCCGATGTAGGCAGATAATGTAAACATATAAAACTGATACATTTAACTTTATATAACAAATAAGATGTCTATTATGTTACTGGAATCTCAAAAGAAATAAAATAGCCTTAATTTTATCCGACGCCTCTGTCTAAATAAATAAATAAACAAAACTTTATTTCAGACTAATTTTGTCCATAGATCTGTTAATAACAGTTAGTAACAATTAGCTCAAATAAGTATGTTAGTAGTGTTAGTAGTAATCAGTATATTTTAAATTTTACTTCAAGCCTATCCCAACCTCCATCCAGTGTTTTTGAATGGGACAGTCTAATTTAGAGGCAATGACCTTCAGAATGCTGTTTTCACTGCTACGAAGTATCTGCAATGACGAGGCTTCTTTTTTGCGCATCACTGCGTGAAAGCCGTCAACGCGAGACTCGGCAAACATTTTTGACGCACTGCAGCGCCATGGCAGCCCAAGCAGCATTCTGAAGATATTGTTGTATTGGACGCGCAGGACGCAGTAGGTTCGGCGCAAATATGTCAGCCACAGGCCACTCGAATAAAACGACTGACAGAACGCTCTGAATAGAGTCGTTTTAACGTCCGTGGTACAGCGAGAGAACCTGCGTACTATCATATTGCCCCTCACCGCCAGCGCCCTGCGTTCCCTTTCAATGTCCTCATCGAGTCTGAGGTCACTCGTAACAATATGACCCAGGTACTTAAACCTACTGACCTGCTCCAGGGGAGTGCCACCGAGGCATATCGGAGGCACACGGCGAAGTACCTGCTTTGGCGTTAGGAAGATTAAAATTTGGCTCTTTTTAGTGTTATAAATAAGACCATGTGCCTCAGCATATGCCTCACACACACTCAACAGTTTCCTTAAACCTGCTACCGAGTGACTAGAAGCACCATCTAAGCTAATAAAAAACTTGTTATGGTAAAAATATACGTTTCCTGTGAACTGTTTTTAAATCCTAATGTAAGCTACAAACAAGATACAAAACGTTCAAAGTTCTTTAAAAAAATATTATCAAAAAAGTATGGCGTACTTTTCATATTTGATGTTGTATGTATCAGAAGAATTGATACAATTAGTAGGCCGATGGTCATGATGATTGATCGGGCTTTTAGCCTAAGAAAATTAAGCCGAAAATGGACGATCAGCGGAAATAATTCGTGTAGTTTTGAAAATCGCTACAGTTATTCCTTGAGATATCCAGATAATCATATCGAAAATCCCCAAGGGTGGGGGGTGAGCTAAAGGTGTAGGAGGGGGTCAAAGGACCCTTTTTTTAGATTTAAGCTCATAAGTCTAAAACCTGCACAAATAGCGTAACGGTTACTTCTAGGAAAACATTCTACATAAAATTTCCTTTAAATTTGATCCTATAATTTTTTTTGTATGGTCGATACTTTAGAAGTTACAGAGTGTTCAACTTTATATAGGTATAAAAAATGAGACGGTTTTATAAATAAAATAAAATTGGTATGTTTTCAAAATGTATTCAAAACTAGAAAATAATAATTAGACAGTCTTAATTAAATCAATAATTTTCTTCTACTACATCATCATCATCTTCACCTTCTATATCTACCAAATCTACAGGTACGCCATTTGTACACGAACCCAAGCAGCCGTTGCATACTAGACTGATCAGAAGACATAGACAAATTGACTTGACGACTGAATTCCGACGATTGAATAATAGGTCTAACACGACTGGACAGGTGATGACGACGTTTCTTAGACGTAATACGCGACACAAGACGCAGGCCAGACCGACCATTGACTCTAACCACTTCCCTATCCGTACGGGTTCGAAAAACACCTGTTGCTGGATGTGTCCAAAGAAGACCAGGACCATATGGAAGTGTGAGGAGTGCGACGTGAATTTATGCATAGAAGGCTGCATTACGTGATACCAGCTTTTCGGCATCCACAATTACCAGTGCAATCACTTTTGCAGCGACAAAATATTGACTTCAGCACGGTGTCAGGAGCTGGAGGATCATGAGTGGTAACAGGCTCGAGGTTTCCATCAGCTCCTCGCTTCCATCCCCACATTTCAGGAGGCAGTGCGTTACCTAACCACTCTTGTACTTGGTGGAACACTCGGAATGAGTGAAATTTTGCTGATCCCTTTGTAGGTGGGAGAGAGGAAAGATCTGGTTTGGATTTGGTGCTGGATTTGACAAAAACTGAGTATCGATGTCTGTTAAGATCAAGCTGATCAGTGGCTGCACGATACATCGTCAAAAACATCCTTTTCCTGACTCCGCTATTTCTTCAGATGTTGATGTTGGATTGTAGAAGATGGCGGCAATATCCTTGATTTTTGGTTTTTGATCAAATAGCTTAACAACTGACACTTTGCCTTTCCTGTAAATAGCTGAAGTTGTGTCGCAACCGCTGAAGCTATGTAGGAAGAGAATGGAAGAGCAAAATGAGAGTTTTTGGAGTTCTTGTGAGGAAAATATTTGCATTTCCACTTTACCTCTTCCTGGCTTCACAAAGAACTAGTGTAACCATGCTTCTTGCCTATGTGTAAATCTTAAGACATTTTAAAAGAAAATCGCACAACTGAGAAGCTCAGTTTAATAACAATTATTGAAATTAAATAATATTAAACTGAAGCAGGAAAGCGCAGTATTAAAACATGTCGTTATTTATGCCTTATTTTATCGTTTTCTACGAAAAATGCTTTTTTCAATTTACTACCAATGTATTATCGTATATTTTACATGGCAATTGTGCGAAAGGGACAAACCAAGAAAATCGATTTCTCGCTCGTGCTCGCTACTATAAGGAGATATTAGTTAATAAAAATAATACTTTAGCACATGGAAGTAAGGTTCATTTTAGTATTTCAAAATGATGAAGTAAGCCTTCCAGCTGTATAGTACTTCCTAATTCCATGGTGACTAGTCTAACGTTTTGTAATAATAGCAGCTAGGACAAATAATTATCTGTGAATAGCAGGTATTTGAATCAGAATAAGTTGTTTTCTTAGTCTCGGACGTTCGATGCGTGTTATTTTCGCGATTCGCACTTTTGAGGAATTTGACCCCCCTGTAGTTCCTAAAGTATCGACCGTACAAAAAAATTTATAGGACATAATTTAGAGGAAATTTTATGTAGAAAATTTTCCTAGAAGTAACTGTAATGCTATTTGTGCAGGTTTTTTACTTATGAGCAAAAACCTAAAAAAAGGGTCCTTTGACCCCCCCCCTACACTCTTAGCTCACCCCCCACCCTTGAGGACTTTTGACATGTTCATCTGGATATCACAAGGAATAACTGTAGCGATTTTCAAAACTACACGAAATATTTCCGCTGATTTTATTAATTTGATCGTATTATTTATAATGTAAAGTCTATATACTAGTCGTGACTGCGGTCAGCTGAGTATGTTGATATAGTTCGACTAAATTTTGTTTGTGCGCCTATGAATGAATTTCTTAGAAGGTATACAGGGTGTAACAAAACTTTAGGGTGTGTATGTACCCCTTAGATAGAGTTCCTTGTGAAAGTAGCAGCTCTGGAAGAGCAATTTTTTGTAATTTGTATGTACGGACGAAAGGTAAATAAACCTTCCCCCAAAACGAGCCTGCTATACCCCAAACAGCAGGCGACCGCCGATGGAGTTGCGGATGTAATGTTGTGGCTCCGTCCGTAAATTTTTCCAAATAATTCGTAGGTATTTGGCCTCTAATCTGTTCTATGACTCGGATAGGGACGTTGGGATCGATTACTTATTACTTTTAATTAATAAAATAAGTTTAATTACATGTTATAAAAAAAGTTTGACCTTGAATAACAACTCGGAGACTTGACTTAGAACTTTGGTGTAAGGTCAATGTGTCGAAGTCCGTCTGGGAGGTAAGTCCGTCTAGCGGCAATAACTTCCATATTTGAACGACTAGTTACATATGGCTCAGTGGGTAAAACAATATTGCAAAGTTAGTTTGACCTAAGAAACAGATATGTCGCTACTAACTACCTGTTACGAAAAAAATGATCTCAAAATTTTTTCCCGTTTTGTAGTCGCAGTCAGAGAGTAAGTCTCTCCCAAAAAAATTTAAAAAAGTGGAAATACGAAGGAGTTTTTGGAGTTTCTTGAATGACATAAGTAATTTAGTGATCCTTTTACTTATTACTGGTGTTCGATTCGTTAATATCGCTTTAATTTTGTTATTATCACCTTTTTTTTTTTTTTTTTTTTTTTTTTTTTTTTTTTTGCGTTGGGGGAATGCATTTACGCATCCCCGGGGTCTGGGGAGGACCACCGGGGTATGTGGGACTCCCCGGGGCGGACGCACCCGGGACTACCCACTAAAACCCCAACGGTGTTCCTGCTCCTGAAGGTGGGACTACGGGAAACGCGTGATACACGACCGCAGCCCCACCACCTCTGCCTCTTCAGGCTCACTCGTGGACCACAGTCCACATTACTCCGCGACGATGCGCTGGAACACCTAGCGCATCGTGGCCTACCCGGGACTCGTTGTCATGGGCGACGGCAGCCCCATACCGACGCCCCGAGCTCCCTGCTAAGGCGGGATGTCGTGCCCATGTCTGGCCCTTGGTCTCCGCCTCGGCCTTCTCCGAGGATCGAGCGTCACCGCCTCTCGCCTACGCTCCGCCTCCTCCTTCGACGACATTACTACTTCGGCGAATGTCTCGACTGCGCTCCAACAGTGTTGGCTGTCCAGCATCGCACGAACGATGGCCGGCAGCGAGATGTCGAGTCCAATAGTGGCCTGTAGGGCCGCTCTTTGTCTACACCAAGCGGGACAGACGAGCAACGTGTGCTGTGCCGTATCCCGGTCGTCACTGCAGTGATGGCAAGCAGTGTTTTGCTCGCGTCTGGCCATGTCGCACAGATACTGACCGAAGCAGCCATGCCCGGTCAGTAGCTGTGTGAGACGGTACGACAACGCACCGCTGCGTCTGTCCACCCATTCCCTCAATACGGGACGCATTGCGTTCAGCAGTTCTACGCTGACTAGGGACTCGTTTAGACGACCGAGCCAAAGGTCTAAATCCCGGTCCCGTGCTGCTGTTCTCCATCGCCGTATCTGGTCTGGCGATGGGATCCGTCCTTCCCCACGCTCCTCCTGGCACAGCCAAAATACCTCGGCCAGTGACTCGGCTTCAATGTCCCACGGGACACTGCCGGCAAGAACACATGCGGCATTTTTCGAAATGGTGCGGTATCCCCTTATCGCCCTTATAGCCATCGTCCGTTGCAACCCAGTTAGGATATTCCTCGTCCTGATCGTCAGTCGCTCGGCCCATATCGGCGCACCGTACATACACATGGAGCTGATTACTCCCATGTACAGTCGCCGACATCCCAAACTGGGTCCCCCCAGATTCGGGAGAAGACCCGCCAGACCGCCGGCGGCCTTGGAGACTTTTGCCGTTAAACGGTGGAAGTGCTCTTTAAAAGTCCACCGGCTATCCAGCACTAGACCTAGGTAGGTCATGGACTGACTGACCTCAATCCTTGTACCGCCTACCATAACGGCAGCTCCCGTCGGTGGCGCGTTTCGTGGGCCATGAAAACAGATCGCCTCGGATTTCTCCAATGCAACCTCCAGGCCAAGAGCGCGGATGCGGCGCACCACCTCGGCAACCGCAGCTGTCGCAAGAATTATGACCTCGCGATAAGTTTTCCCGCGACAAATAACTAGTGTGTCATCGGCATAACACAGCACCACTACTCCTTGCAGGTTGGCAACTCGTAACACCCAGTCGTATCCGATGTTCCACAGGTGAGGGCCTAAGGCAGACCCCTGTGGAACACCACACACAACTGCCATTCTTTTCCAGCCTTCTTTTGTTGGGTACTCTATGTATCGCACCGAAAGGTAATTCCCAAGAATCTTTCTCAGGTACCTGGGCACCTTATGGTACCGGAGCCCTTCCTTTATCGTTGCCCAGGGCAAGGAGTTGAAGGCATTACAAATATCCAGGGATATTGCCAAAACTACCTCACCCCGGGCGGTTCCTTCCCTTACGATAGTCCGCAATTGATCTACCGCCCCGATGGTGGATCGTCCCATCCGAAAGCCAAACTGATTGGCGTTGAGGTTTGGGCCAGCACGATGAAGGTGCTCGGTGAGGCGCGCAACAAGCACTCTCTCGAGTATTTTGCACACCTCATCGAGCAGAACGATCGGGCGATACGCCGAAGGCTGAGTCTCTGGTCTGCCCTTTTTACGGAGCAGGACCAGCTTGCCGCGCTTCCAGCAACTCGGAAATCGGCATTGCGACATACAGATATTGAGTACGGTGAGTACCCGCTCCCCCATCTCTTCCAAGGCGAGCACCCACACGCGGCTCGGTATGCCATCTAGGCCCGGGGCTGCGTTCTTCTGTCGCATCTTTGCTGCTGCCGCTGCAAGTTCCGCCGATGTTATGGGCGGAATTTCTCCGTCTGTCTCATCGTCGGAATCATTTGGTGGCATCATCGTCGGCGGAGTCCAGTCAGCCCTAGGAGGGAAAAGGGCGGAGAGGACAGCCTCCCTTAGCTGTGGATCCAGGCTCTCGGTGAGAGGTGGGGCGGCCGGACGAAGCTTTTGCCTCATATATTTATAGGGACGACCCCACGGATCCTGGTCGAGAGTCTCCAGCCACTCTGTCCAGGCTTCGTTTTTGGCTCGCCGGATACTACTTTTAAGGGTAGAACGAAGCGTCCTGTAGGACTCGTAGGCAGCCTCCTCCGCTTCAGCATTCCGGTTCCTCCGTCTTCGTAGCCGGGTAAAGCGACGGTGTGCCGCCACGCATTCAGCACGGAGTTGCTGTATCTCCGGTCGCCACCAGTACGCGTTGCGTCGACGTTGTGTCGGTCTGGCTCGGGGCATAGCTGCATCGCAGATTTGCGTCATTGCTTCAGTCAGCCACCGCGCAGCCGCTTCCGCATCCATATCTGGAGGCATGGGCACCCAAGACTGCACGATGGCGGCTTCCTTCAGGACGTCTTTATCAAGACGTTGCAAGGACCACCGGGGGCCGCCCTGAAGCAAAGATTGGCGACCTCTTCTATCTGAGGCGTTGTCGATGTTAAACCTTATATACCGGTGGTCCGACAATGTCTCCGCGTTTTCAATGACGTGCCATCTGTTTACCCGGCGAGCTATGCTGGGCGTAGCCAAAGTAATATCGACAATGGACTCCCCATTATGTCGTACGCATGTGCTCACATTGCCGCGATTGAGCACGACAAGTCCGATTGCGTTCGCCCAATCGGCGAGCACACGGCCTCTGGCGTTCGTCACCGTAGAGCCCCATAACTCAGACTTGGCATTAAAATCCCCGGCGACGACAACCGGTTGGGACTGTTCACATATAAGAGCGGAGAGTCTCGTCAAAAGTGCCTCGAAATCTCTCAATGGTCTGTTCGGCGAGAAATAGACGCCTACGACTGTAAGAGTCCCGATGTTGACCGCAACGAAGCCTTGACCCCGGGTGGAGCCGTTTGTCACTATTCTAGGCCCGGTGACTACCGCTACGGAAGAGTCTACGTCGCTTGTCCAATCCGTACGATTTGGGATGCTGTATGGTTCAGCCACTACTGCAATGTCTATGGACCACTGCGCCATTGAGTGGACGAAAAGATCCTGCGCATTGGCGCAGTGATTCAGATTACATTGTAGAAATTTTTTAGCCATTATTAGTGGTGTCCATCAAATTAGCCTGCTCTGATTCGGGGACCGCAGCCGGATTTGACGTAGCTGGTTCCCGAATTGTCTTGCTCTTTTCAGAGCTTGCCTTATTTTTAGAAGCCGGTCTATCGCAAGTCTTGCTACCCACGCGATGGTCAGCTGGTCTGCCTTTAGATTCGCAGAGAGCGCAGTGGGCTGCGTTCTCGCATCTTACCGATACGTGACCCGGTTGTCCGCAGCGGAAGCAGAGTCCGCTGCGATCAATGTCACATGTGCACTTGGCCTTTGCATGACCTGCCTCTTGGCACTTGTAGCACCGCAATTGCCGCGATGGCAGCAGTGTTACTTGTGCTACTACCCAGCCCACATACAGCTTATATTGCGGACTCGAGACAATCATGGCGGCCTCTACTGGGCATCTTACCCAGACCGTGCCCAGACCGCGTCTGTCTCTGCGTAGCTCCCCTGTTTTAACTGCCTCTACGGGACAATTGGCAGCCCTCGCGATCGCCTCGCCAACCTCGATAGGCGTGACTGTATCGTCAAGGCCTGACACTCGTAGCTCGGCACACTTTTGGGGTCTAGAGATTTTTACTTTCTCTTCCCCTAAAATCTCCTTTAGTTTTCCGGCCAGGGCGTCAGCCTTTTCGCTGTACGCGTCACCAGAAACCTCAAAAATTCGGGCTCCAGTTACAGCGACCCTGAATCTCATATCCGAGATCTCAAGCGCCTTTAGATCCATGCGCTTTCTCGCCTCGCTAAGAACTTCCTCATATGAAGCTCCGCTCTTCTCAGCCTCTGGCTGAAGGGTTACGACCACAGCCGCAGACTTAGGAGCGCGCAGTTTCTTAACCTTCCTTTTCTTCCTCCGTTTCTTCGGTGCTAAGGAACTTCTCTTATCTGTCTCCTGTTCTCTTCCCTGTCTTTTCCTGTTTCTTTTAACCACCTCTGACCACTCTGCAGTGGGAGGTGGTATAGGTGCTGCTTCTGACTCGGTGACGTCGATACGTGCACTCGCCGCCTCTTTAGCAGCCGCAGTCATCCGGACCTTCTTTTGTTTTTTCGGCGCTGGGTTCGTCGGCGGCGGCATCAGTGGTGTGACTGACGGGGCTGGCGTACTATTCTTCTTCGATCGTGTCGACATTGCAGGTGTTGCTGCAGCTGTCGAACCATCCTGAATCCTATCTGAGGCGAGAGGGGGGCGCAGGCGCGGTTCCGGGAGAAGCCGTGCTTCTAGTCCTTCAATCCGTGCGTCCAATCTGGCGCTGGTCACGGAGACCGCTTCGCGTACGGCACGCTGCAGCAGTTCCTCTACATCTAGCTCCCTGGGAGCTGTCTGTGGCTGAGCATCCACCATCTTTCGCTTGACGGTCTCCAGCTCGCGTTTTATCTCATCCAGTTCTTTAGAGAGGCGCGCGTTTGCGGCCTCTAAAGCCCTCGTTTCAGCCGACGCTGTTCGCTTAAGAAGCGTGAAGCACGCCTCTTGTATGTCGCTGGTTGCCTTTTTCAAGGCGGCCACGGACGACCCCTTGAGGTTCTTAGAAATTTGGACGACGTTTGAGATGTTTCCGAGGCTCTCCGTAATAACAGCGCCCAACTGCGCTGAAGTAACTTCCTCGTCTACTATCATTGCCGAATCCGAGATACCGGAGGACTCCGACAGCCGGCGTGACCGAAGCCGCGGGACCCCTTTCGCTGACTCCAGAATCCCGCTCTCGACCTCCAAGGCTCTGATCACTTGATCATTGTGATCATTTTTGGCCTTGGCCAGACCTACGTTATGGCCAGTGGTGGGAGGGCGTCCTCTGCCTCGCTTGGAGACAGGTTTTCGCGTCTCCTTGTCCTTCTCAGGGCTATCTGGATTTCCACGTCTTTTACGTAGAAACCTCTCCCGTTCTTTCACCTTCTCACCATCTCTTTTTAAGCCTTGAGAGGTAGCAGACCCGCTGCCGCTCTCTCCGTCAGTGTCACTTCCAAAAAGAAGCCTACTCGTGAAGACAGAAGTGGACACGGGCGTCGCTACTCGTGATCCTCCCTCTCCCTCACTTGCCGTCGCCATAGATCCATTATCGTCTTGCCTAACGTTGTCCATTGAGCTATTGCCATCGTCGTCGGTTTCCTTCGAACTACTTTTCCTAACCTCCTTCTCCTCCTTCGCATTATGTGGCCCCCCCGTATACGAGGGCCTGACTTCCGCCGCAACGGAAGTGTGGGATTCCCCAGTCTTGCTGAGACCCACCCGGGGATTGTTTTTCATAAGGCGACCTTCCATATTGAAACCCCATTTTAGGCTGGGACGACCTTGTGCCCTAGCGGCCTGAACTCGCCGAGTGACCATGCAGCCTATCACCGGGCACAAAAGCTTAGGCTTCGGGGCCCACGGGCCCATCCATCTCACATGCACACACAGAATTACACACACAACCACGCATACCGGCGTTCAGCCACCCCTCCCGTGTCACCGCGAAAATGCTCACGGTGGTACGGGGGAGGTGCCCAGGGACACGGCGTGGACGGACCGGTATCGCCCCCTTGTTATTATCACCTGCAACATGTGTCTAACCTAAAATTGCAATAATTGGGAAGTCCGTCTAGTCTTAATAAGGAAAGGCCGTCATATGCCTGTCTTGCCTCGAATCAGATATTGTCAATCTTTTCAAATATACATGTCTTTATTGTTAATTTGCATTTCAACTTAAGACTACTAAATCATAGCATTTCCCAAATTTTACTGCACGAAAAGAGCATACAAGAGGAGCTGATAAAAGTTGCAAATAAAGTAAAAAAAGAAGGGTTTGGTTTTTTTTTAATATTCCAAAAACCAAAAATTATTTGAAATAATCAAAATTTGAAAATGATCCTTTATGAGCAGGAAATTTCCTTAAAAAAATCCTACCTCCCGGACCAACAACCCTTAAAATTTTAATTGAGCGGCGAAATGAAAATGTTTGCGACCACTTAGACGTACGATATGCCGGGCTTGCCCTTAAAATGATATAAAATTAATTTTCTCTTGAATGCGAACCTTATTACCGACACCTTAAACACATATTTGAATAGCCGTTTTGCGGCTTTGCTAGGAACCGTTGCCATGCATTTTACTTCACAAGTTAGGGCTATACTGCTGCTAGACGGACTTACCTTAAACTGTAAGGGAAGTCTACACGCCGAGTTTTTAAAAAATACCACGTAAGTAAAAAAATACGGCAATTAAGATCATTTTTAGATCATTATATATCTAATTAATATATAGCCTATAATTTCCGATGACACAAGATACTTTAAAAAGCGAATCTCAAGTCAATAAATTATGTTAAACTTTAATTTTAGAAAAGTATGCCGAACTTCGACACATTGACCTTAATAATAAAAATTATTTCTTAGATTATATTCTATTGAAATAAGGGGTTTAATTGCGTTGGCCGGCACTTTTAAAATTAGCCCAAAATTGTATGGACGTTGGATCTTGTCCTTTTGTTTGTGTGCCGTCTGCCTATAAATGATTTTCTTAGAAGGTATACAGAGTGTAACAAAACCTTAGGGTATGAAGGGTGTCACAGCACCCTCACTCAGACGTGTCTGCCGACGACCAGGCAGACGCCTGCTGATAGAACTGCGGTGGCCCCACATTTCCCGTGGATCTGTCAGTAGCGGCACAGAAAGGAACACGGTCGGGTTTTCGTGGGTAGAGCTGCGGTCACTGACCATCTCATCGGTCGCGACGAGTCCCACATTCCCCGGTTGTCCTCCCCAGCACTGCCGGGGATGCATAACAGCATTTCCCAACAAAAAAAAAGGTGTGTACTGTGTACGATAGAGTTCCCTTAGGAAATAGCAGCTCTGGAAGAGCAAAAATATAGAAAATGTTTATTCTTTCAGCACTGCTACTATTACAGTGAAGTGAAGAACTTATACTGGAGACTCACACACACCTAGTGGGTGAATTTCCCAAACGCTTTTTTTTCGCGGCTACTGTGAAATTGGGGATGTGAAATGGCTTTTTAGGGTTAAATAAAATTTCATCGTATAGTTTGTGTGATTATCCATATGAGGCAACAGACACGTTTTTAATTCGATAACTAGAACATAAAAATAAAAAATTCTAAAGGTGGAAATTAGGCCCCTCGGTGACTGTCCCAACGACCTTTTTAGTCCTAATTTCGTCAGCCGAGGAAAAAATATTAGTGGTACAAACAAACGGATTCTTTTATTGGATTCTTAAAAAATTGAGGTATAATCAATACAAATTTCATAATCTCAATCGTTATACTTTCAAAATAGCGGGAGAAATAAAACTGTCCCAACATTTTGTCTTGATTCGGTGAATAAAAAAGAAACATGAATTGTCGAGACCAGAAGTACTTTTGAAAGTAATGCAACTTCTCGAACTCAAGCGCCAGTCATGCTTGTGCCTTCGGAGCTAGAGGTGGTTTGCTGCGTCGCTGCGTGTTCCCGCTATCGGCTCGGTGACACCCGACACTTTTCTCTATATTTCCGTGATTCAATTTATCATATTAATTGAACCAGCTAGAAGTATTAATTTATTTTCTTACAAACACTTTTAATAATATGTATCAGTATGTAGTATAGATATCGGTATAATTACTATAGGAGTCAAAATATTCAACGATTTGTCGCAAATTTTAATATCAGTGATTCCGTTTCGGTGAATTCGGTGACCTATTTGTTCACCGAAATGAAAAAAAATCACCGATATGAAAAAAATCACGGAAATGGTGACTCGGTGACTTTCGGTGACAATAGTTTTCATATCGGTGAATGCATTTTCATCTCGGTGATTTTTAAAGTTGTTTTATACAGGTGAACAATAATCTGCGAAATCGTAAAAAAATGTTAATAAATAAAAAAGAAATATGGTACTTCTTAATGTTTCATTTTTTTGAGCTATTGTATAGCTTTTATCGCGTTTATCAAGAAATTTCGTAACGAAAAACACCTAACATTCGTCGTTTCAGTCAATATTTGTAATTTTTTTTAACTTTAAATATTTACAAGGACATAATATTTACCTTTCATTTTATGAATAAGAAACTCAGAGAATGGTATTTTGACCTCATGTAGTTTATTAGAATTATCTAAATATTGACTTTTGTTGATTAGTGAATTAGCAATAACATAGATAATAATATAATATGATTATTTAATATTAGAATTTAATGAATCCAATCAAAAAGTAGTTTTGGTTATAATAATGTTAGAATAATAGTTACTCAATTTTTACTTTAACTGTTTAACTTAAGTATATTTTTATAACGAAAAATTTTAACTAAGCACTAGAAGATACCTTTTCAAAATAGTAACAGCATTTATTCTTTTCCGAGTGAAGTTGGCGCGTGGTAATTTTTATTCAAAGCCAATGTGTTAATTATTTTCCAGTATTAATATATTTTGTTATTTGTAATTAAAGTCGTTTGTAACATGATTTTTTTTAAATAAAAATACATTGTTCTATCCACAGACATAGATCAAGATAGATACTGCATGTGTATGTACTTCACGTGAAATATCGCGTTTCCAAACGACGAGCAATGCTCGTCTTTCGAAAGTCTGTTCTTTGGTCTGCTATCGGAATCGGACGTAAATCGGAATTTTAAAAATGCCTCAATGCCTAAAATGGCCGTATTGAGCTGTAGAAATTCAAATAGAAACATTGGCCTTGATAATGGACACGTTTCTTATCATCGGTACGTCACGGAGGCAAAAGAGTTGTGCAATTATAGCTGATTTCGTGATGGATTTTTTGTGATGGATATAGGTTATGTTTTATTCTGAAAAATATTAGAGATAATTTCAAAAATTGCAAAAGTGTAACCCAAAGTGTCAAAATTTTTCCATAATAATACATTATTTCGCTTGTTGAGAAAAATACATTATTTAGCTATACTGTGCTATACTATTTCGGTGAATTTACATTTCGGTGAATTTTGTTTTCATCTCGGTGACTGACTTTTTCATCTCGGTGGCAGCTAAAATATAAACGTGTGTGCTACGTTTGCATATTATTTAATTTTTATGTCATTAGTTTCGTAGTCATAAAACATTAAAATTGAGACGAAACTTCGGTAAAAACTCAAAAAAACATAGAAACAAAAAAGTTCACCGAAATGAAAAAAAATAAGGACATGTTGAGATTCACCCTAGTATTATTACACCCTCAACCCTGTATAAGTTACGAGTACTAACATACATTACACATAACATATTTCCAGCACAACTCATACCATAAAGTGTGGTAATGACAGAGCTCGCTATAAATTGTTTAAAATAGCGTAAAGTTGGCTCGGTCGCTTATGAATCATTATGGACCGAAATAATTTCAATAAAAACATACGTGGGTACGTCAGAGCCATCGATACCGGCGAATTCCTTTCCGCTAAGAATTGCAGGACGTATACGGCAGGATGATTACGTATCTTGCGACAGGTAAGCGACAGGCGTTCGACAGCAGATATAGCACAATACTCGTATCTGCTGTCTGTCAGGTTAACGATTTTTTTATAGACAGGAATTGTTCGGAGTCGCACCTCCTGCAATTTTCTTGAATTATTATTATTTTATTGAATTGGTGACTAAATAAGTATGTCACCATGGCAACGTCCATCGCTATCCCGTGACCCGCGTCGCATTTATAAACAATGATCGCTCTTTAATCTTTACAGACAAATAATTTGCAATAAAATAAAATTGTGACTATAATTAAAGATCTAAGCTATCCTATCTCTCAAGTTGAAAAAAAACGCACACATTAAAAAAAACATTAAAATCGGTTAAGTAGTTTAAGAATCCATCGCGGACAAACATCGTGACAGGAGATTTATATATATTAGATGTATAGTATAAAATATATTTCCGTTGTCTGGTACCTGTAACACAAGTCCTCCAGATACTTACCACGGGGCCAGACTGACGTGGTGTGAAGCGTCCATAGATATTATCTTGTATCTTTAAAGGAGCAATTCTTGTATATAAATAAATAAAATAAGATCTCTGAATCGGCTCCAACGATATTCATGGAATTTAGTACACAGGGGGTTTCAGGGGCGATAAATCGATCTAGGTAGGAATCATTTTTAGAAAATGTCATTTTGTTCATGTTTTATCGAAGACCGAGCAAAGCTCAGTCCAATAGCTAGTTATTATTAAAAGAGGGTACTGCCTCTTAAAAGGCCGGCAATGCATCAGAATCTCTTCTAATGTTGCGAAAAAAAGATATTGTGAAATACCTGTTATCAAACGCCTGCTGTATAATATCTGTCACAATAATTATCCTGCGAGCTCTACCGAGGGAATGTTGAAGATGCGCGTGCGCTGCATCGGTGTCGGCCCGTACGCGCAGTCATTATTCACAAAATACTGACGGTTCTTTGACATTTCGATTCACACTGTAGCAACGAAAAAAATTAATTAGCATAATGAGAAACCAATATTTCTAAGGAAGACTATCATTCAAATAAGTATTAATGACATTTGTGAATATGAATAGGTAGTATTTAAACTTTTAACTTTAATTTAAGATATATCAAAAGAATAAGTTAACGTGTTTACATTTGTCTTGGTAATGTTTAAAACCTACTTTAAACCTGAAATTTCTGACGAACCATATTGCTCACGCCTACATGAATCATCGTTAGTTAAACTAATCAATAGTTCAGCTGTCATTAATCTATAATTACACGATTCTTGGCTCAGGTACTCCCCTGTCCTCTTTCTATTTTAAAGTCATTATATATTCGAAGAATTCTATACCGTGGAATTGTATGTAGGCCAAAACTGTGCCTAAAAATACAAAAATGGTATAAAAATAGGTAAACTATTTTTCCGGACTTGACGAAAAAAGGACGATGGTTTTGCATAATGTATGTTTGCTTCACCATAGTGCCCCATAGTGCCTGTAGGCTCATGGTGTTTTACTGAACATGAAAAATTATATTACATATAATTTAACTGTTTTAATTAATAACAATTAATTCCATCCATACTTATTATTAATATGAATGCGAAAATGTGTCTGTCTATCTGTTACCTCTTCACGCTCAAACCGCTGAACCGATTTTGCTGAAATTTGGTATGGAGATACTTCGAGTCCCGGGAAAGGACATAGGATACATTTTTCCCGAAAAAATATGCGGTTCCCGCGCGATTGTCTCAAGAGAGTTGCGGGAGACATCTAGTACTTAAAATAAGGCTCTGAGATTCAACTTCTACGAGTAGTACTCCTCTAGGATGCTATACTATATGCCGACTATCTGCTATAGTCGGCATATAGGAGGGGTTGAAATTCCCGGCTAGCCCGGTGATCTACTTCTGTCCGTCCGTGTTTCCGCGTATATATATAGACAGTGTTAGGGTGAGGACACAATGTAATAGTTATTTAAACAAAAAAATTGTTTTTGAGTAAAATGGTCATTTTTTCAACCTTTTGTCTTTAAATTGGAACACTGCAACAAAAGCAGACCCAGTTATCCTAATTATAACATATTTTATATTTTTATCTGTAAAAATCAACTTTCAAAGTTTAGCCAGAACAATTAATTAATAGGTATTCGAAAAAATATTTTTTATAGTTTTGAATTATTCTTTGAGTGACGAAAACACAAAACTCTTTAATATGTATAATTTCTTTCTTCCCTGTTGTTAATAGAAAATGAATGTGTTTCTTCTTCTCTTATGAGGTAGAAAAAAAACGATAAAACAATGGCCAAGTACGAGTTGGACTCGCGCACGAAGGGTTCCGTACCATAAAAGAACGAAAATAGTAAAAAAAGTGTTTTTTGTCTGGGGGGCTCCCTAGTCCCTTTATTAATTATTTTGTTTCAATTTTATTATTAATTATTAAAGTATATAAACAGCTCAGTATTTTGTGAATATATTTTCAGGTGCCTACATGTGTCATATTATTGATACCGAGCAAAAAATGTTAGAAAATCACGTTTACTGTATGGGATCTTAAATATTTAATTTATTTTTAGTATTTGTTGTTATAGCGGCAACAGAAATACATAATCTGATGATAATCTGTGAAAATTTCAACTCTCTAGCTATTACCGTTCTTGAGTTATAGCCTGGAGACAGACGGACAGACGGACAGACACCGAACTCTCAGTAATAGAGTCTCGTTTTAACCCTTTGGGTACGTAACCCTAAAAATATCTGTCACAACTTAATGCATGGTACTCGTGTGTCCTCGCCTTACGAGCACGCAACAGGCCGGGAATAGAATCTGGAACTTCTCGCCTGAAATAGGTTAAAACTGAGCTTTTCTAAATATGTATAGCTATTATACATCAGCTGTGGTTTCTGCAGTGCTCCAGATTGCATGGAATTTGATCTTTTCGAGGATATTTATTTATTTTTATTGTTTTCGAAGAACAAAATTTTTCGCTTCGATTTTTTAATCATTATTAAAAGAAACTTTATTTGATATCGCAATTTTGACGCAATTTGGTTGCAATTCATTCGCAATTGGGTCGCAATTGGATTGCAATTTAGATGCAATTCAATCGTTATCGAGTCGATATTCAGTCACAATTTGGCCGCAATTAAGTTATAGTTCAATCGCAATTGAGTTTGAAATCAGCCCGAATTTGGAGTCAATTCTAAATTCAGTCACAATTCAGGTACAATTGAGTTGCTTTTCAGTCGCTTCATTTTCCGCCGCAGCCTCACATACGCAATCACTCGTCATCCGCCGTCGGCTGATGATGATGTAACAATGGCATGTCAATACGCATTCTGCCAGGGCGCCGCTACTGTCAAACCGCTCTTGAAATATTGGGTTAATTGCTTCTAGGCCCACCTGCGCCAATACTAGTTGAAATTAATCGTAGATCAAATAATATGCCCTCGAGAGATGTTGTCTTTCTAAAACAGTGGTTCTTAGCAGGTCGTCCACGGACCACTGGTGGTCCCTGAAGGCATTCTAAGTGGTCCGCGAAGCCATTCAGAAGTTAGTAAAGAGTCAGCCACAAAAATCACTATAAATTAAAATCTGTAACTTTTGCCAAATAAAAAATGAGTGCTAATTTTATAATTATTTATAGTTATTAGTTATGCTTGTTTTCTTTATCAAACCATCCTTAATTTAGGTAAACCAACAGGGTGGTCCCCAGCAAGACAAACATTTGGTAAGATTGGCCCTCATGACTAAAAGGTTAAGAACCACTGTTCTAAAATTTAAGAAGAACAAAAAAAAGTGAGAAAAGTGTGTCAGCTCCGACGCACGACTGGAGTTTACTCCTTAAGTACGAGTATCTAACCATACGCAAAAAGAGTTTATTCAACTGAATTATTTTTAACAAAAAATTAAAACCGACTTCCAAGGTAAAAACAATAATAACATTAATATGAACTAAAAAGTATTAAATAATTTTTACTATCTAATAGTGCCTTTTTCCGAATTCGGCTAAACCTCAACTATTTCTGTACTCAATCTTCATTATTTTGAAGTCGGAACCAGATAGCTGAATCTTCAGTCCTCTGACAGAATATTTAAAATTTTTGGAACTGGCACCGACTTCAAAATTATGAAGATTGAGTACAGAAATAGTTGAGGTTTAGCCGAATTCGGAAAAAGGCACTATTAGATAGTAAAAATTATTTAATACTTTTTAGTTCATATTAATGTTATTATTGTTTTTACCTTGGAAGTCGGTTTTAATTTTTTGTTAAAAATAATAATAATTTCACTCTTTTTAGTTACACTAGTAGATAAATCTTCGCGTATATTTTACGTATCTTACGAGTATTACAATTTGTTAAGAGTCACAACTCACACTCACAAAATAATATAATATTATCAGTGAAGTGAACATATTGTGCTAAGTAATTTAACAATTATAATACTTCAAGCCCGAAGCTGTCACCGGCGATTGCGATAACAATAGAAAGGCTATTGTGTCTCGTTTTTCCACGATCGAAGGATCTATCAGATAAAAAATTGTACAAACTTGCATAGGATGTAGCGTAGCATAATATTTAATATTATCATAATTATTGACAGCTGTTCTTGTTATCAAGAATTCAAATCGATAGGTACTTAGTGCACCATCTATCGATTAATAAGTATAACTAATTAAAAAGACACTTAATGACTTTGTTTTGTTTAAATGCTCTTTTTAAAATAAGTTTATTTTAATTCTATTTGTCTATTAAAATTTTATAAAGTAGTAAAGTATTCGATCTGTATATAAAGTAGTTAGTAAAGTATTCGATACTCTGTCTTCTGCCGCCACGCGCCGCGCGGCGGCGCTGGGCGGCGACGCCGACCGCCGTGTATTAAAAACAAACAGGTGTTGTTAATTGTTATACAGTACATAATTATTATTATTAGTATATCCATACCTATGCCTTGTACTATTATCTATTCTGTGCCATGAGACATTGGTGGCCTTAACACGACGTGGTAATGATGATGATGACGATGATGATGATGATGATTATGATGATGAATATGAATTGCATAGTAGTTTATGCTTTCTGTTCTTAAAACAACGCCGAAACTCCCAAACGTGTATCTATAAGGAATCAGGAGTTCTCTCAGCATCATCGAAACCATGGTATACCTTGACCCAATATTTGACTTTTTGGTAGCGTATTCTTAGTACACTTCACATAAAACCAAAATCACCATATGTTTCCATATAAATTTCGAGGAGTTCCTTCGATTACTCATGGATCCCATCATCAGGTCACCACCTTTGTGAAAATGGGACCAAATTGGAGTGAAACCTAATACAACAAAACAAAAATTTCGAAAATCGGTTCACAAACGGCGGAGTAATCGTTGAACATACAAAAAAAAAAAAAAAAAAATATCCACAGCCGAACATATAACCTCCTCGTTTTTTGGAAGTCGGTTAAAAAAGATTAATATCATCTGAAATCAGATGATCCGGCAATATTATCTACACCCCTTTCTGCCATAGTTATTTCAAAATACTTTTAGTTCACTTTAGCTAGTATAGTTCGTGGACTAACATTGTGAAACGAGAATGTTATGTTATATAATTAAATATATATATATATATATATATATATATATATATATTTAATTATATAACATAACATTCTAACATTCTCGTTAATTAAATAAAAATATATATATATATATATATATATATATATATATATATATATATATATATATATATATATATATATATATATATATATATATATATATATATATATATATATATATATATATATATATATATTTAATTATATAACATAACATTCTCGTGTATATATATATATATATATATATATATATGTACGGTATATATATATATAATAATCTTATTATATATATAATATATATAAATAATAAGATTATTATATTTATAAATATAATAATCTTATACATAACATTCTCGTGTCACAATGTTAGTCCACGAACTCCGATGTCCGATGATTCCAAAAACGTGACACATTTTTTCGTTACATGTTTAATAATGATATACTATATATTTACCTACATCTTCCCGTCCCAGAACTCCATCTGATTTCCGCCCTATCTCAATCCTACCCTATTTATCCAAAGTTCTGGAGAGGATAATCCATCACCAGCTCACAGAATATGTCTCGCGCAATAGTCTGCTTACTCCGTTACAGTCAGGCTTTCGTATTGGCCATAGCACTACAACTGCTCTAATAACAGTTGCTGATAATATTCGGTTAGGAATGGATCAAAAAAAGCTCACTTTACTCACATTACTGGACACACAGTAATGCTTTTAGCTCTATTGACCACGATATTCTTTTAAGCCGACTTGCGTCGTGTAACCTTTTGCCATCGGTAATTGGTTTGCTACGAAGCTACCTAGTAGGAAGACGACAAAGAGTTAAAGTATCTGATAGCTATTCTGACTGGAGTAATATTTCGGGTGGTGTTCCGCAGGGTGGAGTGCTGTTGCCTCTTTTATTCTCTTTATTTATTAATTCAATAATTGCTTCAATTAGTTCTTTTTATCACCTGTATGCAGATGACCTACAAGTATACATCCAGTCAGAATTGAGCGGTCTTCATACAGCTATCAGTAATTTGAATAGAGATTTGTCGACGATCTGTGACTGGAGTAGGAACTATGGACTTTTTATTAATCCCGCAAAAACCCAATTAATTCTAATCGGCAGCCCGGGGCTAGTCTCCAAGATTGACCATAATTCCTTACCACCCGTCCTTATCAATGGTATTACAATCCCATTTAGTAAGGTTGTGAAAAATCTCGGGGTGGCATTCGATGAAAATTTTTCTTGGTCGCCACAACTACAAAATGTTAGCAAAAAAGTATTTTCTACCTGGCATTCCCTAAAAAGGCTCCGGTACGTTCTTCCTACCCAAACCAAAGTAGTTTTAGCTCAGTCCCTCTTTCTCTCCCTTCTAGATTATGCTGATGCTTGCTACACCAACCTAACTGAAGACCAACTTAATAAGCTTGAGCGCCTCCAAAATCTTTCGCTGAGGTTCATATTTGGCTTACGTAAATATGACCATATCACTGAATACCGTCTCAAGCTTAAGTGGCTCCCAATACGTTATCGCCGTGATTTTCGCATACTCTCCTTACTATACAATATTTTATTCGATTCCCATTACCCTAGTTACCTAAAAAACAATTATAGGTATGTTCCACAATTATGATAGGCAAGATCTCCGCTCCCATTCCAAACTCCTCCTCAATATTCCCACCCATCAAACAAAATATTTTCACTCCTCCTTTACTGTCAAGTCCATTGTACTTTGGAACTCCTTACCTAATTATATCAGGCAGGCGAAAACGTTAAATCATTTTAAGTCGTTACTTTTTAATCACTATTTTAATTCATCAGTCAACAATAATTATTAATTTCATTTATATAATCCTTTTTTATGACCACTTATTTTGTATATAATATATTATATACTTATATATATTTATATATATAATATAATATTATTATGGTAAATATGTATTATAATTGTATATAAATATATTTTTGTACTTATTGTATATTATGTAATATGTATGTACTATACTATATTTATTATATATTATTATTATATAGTTTAGTTCGTTGTTGTCAAAAATGTAATATACTTTTGCACATCTCCATTTTCCTAAGTTCTTCATCTCAAAGACGTGTAAAGGTTGCCTGGAAGATATTGCTTTAAAGTGAGGCCGCCTTTATTTATTTTCTTTGTACCTGTGTATTTTGTAATGATATAAATATGTGCACAATAAAGTATGTTTGTTTGTTTGACATACTTAGTTATTTTTTAATTTTGAGAGAAAAGGAATACGACGTTTTATTATAATTCAATTTTATTATACAACTAGAATATGACGCCCGCAACTCCGATGCCCCAAAATTAGTTTATCGCGCGGGAACCGAACATTTTTCCGGGATAAGAAGCATCTCCTATTCTCCATACCCAGCAAAATCTGTTCAGCGGTTTGCGCGTTAAAAGGTAACAGACTGACACACTTTCGCATTTATTATATTAGTATGGATGGCTTGCACAAATCCAATATCCATCCTATACATATTAATTTTTGTGGCAAATGCTAACTGATTAGTGACTACTGATGAGTGATAACATTAAACATACTATAACTCATAATAATAATCTATATTATTGTTGTACATGTTAGCACTACTACAGAGCGTCCGTGGCCTATTGGGTAGACCTTTGGTTCGCACTCGCAGAGGGTGCAGGTTCGATCCCGGGTGGAGGCGTGTACCAATGAGACAATTTCTGATCTCAAGTACATAATTCGGACGCTCGTACGGTGAAGGAAAACATCGTGAGGAAACCCGCACATGGTTGGTCCCAGACGTATTGACTAGTTCTTTCCTCTGGACTAGGCCGACTATGTTGCGAGAATGCCGTATGCGCTTGGGCAACCATACAGGCATTTAAAAATCTTGTCCCAGGCACTACAGTATTTGAAGAGTGGCTACTTCGCTCTGAAAATGCTGTATAAATCATCCACAATGGATGCAAAGGCCTAATTACCACTACGAATTATTATTTTATTTACACCATACAACAGTCGGACCATCAAGACTTTTCAGCGAATAATTTGGTAAACAATTTGGCGCTGCACGTCAGGTAATGAGTGATGACGCTACACCAAGATATTTTCAGACTTAAATCGACGTTATTTACATAATTGCAGTGTAAATATGAACACGAAGACAGATTAGTAGTTTTCGACTTTGTTCCTTGGCAATACGGTTCAAATGTGCGTAATTCTGATCGGTAGTTGACTGTGGCGTATACATAAAGCCACACATTCAGTGACGGTGGTTGATTTCATTGAAACTATTAAAGCAGGAGTTGTTTCCAAGTTTGTATGTTCATAGACTGAACTCCTCATTCTCCTAAAAATGGTTTTTACAAAGTGGCAATCAAACCCATAACTCTTCTTAGTTGGGACTTGGGAGCTAATCTCTAACCCGCTAGACTACAATGGCGTTTAGAATAATTATAGACGTATTTTAAGTATATTGACGCAAAAAGGCTGGCAACGCACCTGCAGCTCTTCTGATGTTGCGAGTGTCCATGGGCGACGGTAGTTGCTTACCATCAGGTGACCCGTTTGCTCGTTTGCCCCCTTATTCAATAAAAAAAAAGTTTGTTTTAGATTATTTACTTCTATTGTAAATTACAATTTCTGAGATTTAGAAAAGTAATTATATATCGGTTGTATCACGGGGAGTGCTCAGAGGAAATGTTCGGAATCATACCACCTGCAACTTTTCGCCATCGACCCACGCGAAAAACATACCATCCTCATCACCTTGATGAGTGGCAGTCTTCCACAGTGCGTTTTTTGCGTAACTTTCTGCCGCGCACTGTAAAACTCTGGAACGAACTGTCACCAGCAGTTTTTCCGGACCTATACGACCTGCAAACCTTCAAGAAAAGAGCGTATTCCCTCTTAAAAGGCCGGCAACGCACCTGCAGCTCTTCTGATGTTGCGAGTGTCCATGGGCGACGGTAGTTGCTTACCATCAGGTGACCCGTTTGCTCGTTTGCCCCCTTATTTAATAAAAAAAAATTAATGCTCTCACATTTCATTTATCAAAATCATCACAATTAATATTTATTATGTGGGTATTTGCGCGAAATCTTGTCTGTAACAGCGGCTGAGTCGTTTAGAGTGAGGCTTTGATTCCTGGTTATGATCGGCACCACCACCGCACAGAAGTTGCTCAGGATCGCCACGAGACCGATCACAGAGAGGCCAAGAAGAAAACCCTGGAAAAGAAAAGAAAAAAGTTAGCCTGAGAGATGTAAAACACCTCTTATTCAAAATGTTGTTGTTGCTATATCTTAAAAATATTTTAGATGTTTTATAACTACCACTGACAACACTAGAAGATAATTCCGTTGCAGCAAAATTCGTTTATCACGTATTTTTCCGGGTAAAAAGAATCCTATATCCTTTCCCTGAACTCTAAAGTGTCTCCATACCAATTTCAGCAAAATCGATTCAGCGGTTTGAGGTGACAGACAGACAAACACACATTTGCATTTATAATATTAGTATGCATTACATGGATTAGTGAAAGCTTCGTGTAATTTTTATTAATTAGGAAGAAAAAGTATTGAAAATTATTGTTTGGTACTGGGTAGTTAGAAAATATTATATATTACTCGTATTGTTATTGAACAATTTCTTAAAGGATTACAATAGACTATACTAAAGGTTTAATATAAAAATACAAAATTAAACTGTTTTATAAATCTTTGTTTTGTTTTTTGTGGCAAAATAATATAACTTAGACAGGTACTGCGCAAAGATGCATATTTATGCTAAAGTATAAAATGTAGAGCCGTGGAATTTTAGTAGTTTGCAACTTAGTCGTAATAAGCCGGCTGTACTCTAGCGAGCTATTAGAAGCGTAGGCTCAAAAACCACATTCAGCGATTCTAGCCTTCTACCTAGCTTGGCATTTTAAAGCTAAAATTACAAAACACATGTCGATAATCATAATATATTCCCCAAAAACACCCATTGTACTGGCCTCCCGCCAAAATATTCGTGATAATAAAGGAAAACATTTGGTAACATACATCTAAAATGCTAAACTAATAATAACATTCAATATTAGATAACCGATTGGTACAAGCCACACATAGCTTTAAGATTTTTGGGCAAAAATGGAAGAGGAATAGAGGAAAATCTACAGAGATGAGGTTTGGTTTTTTAATAGAGTGAATTATAATATTAAATTAACTCGAATTCGTCAAATTAACTAGACGCACGGTGATGACGTCATTACGGAGCTTGCATGTATTGCAATCCAGTAATGCGTCACGATAATGTGACCGTGTTGTACTGTATAATATGTTTTAAATTGACAACATTTCAAAAATTTTAAGTCTTAAAATAAAAAATACCCTTTCTTTAGTTTCTTCTCCTGATATCAAAAAAATATTCTAATTTTTTTTATATTGCTTATTTACTGAGAAAATAAAGAAAAACTGAAAAATACGCTGTGACGTCATACTTACGGCATATCAGACATTTTTTCTTTGCCTGGTGTAAAATCGTTTTAAAAAGACATCATGAAGTATAAAAAAACAGTCACTGTCAACAATGACATTTCAAACATACGAAAATACCACGATGACATTGACAGACGTCCTAATAAACGTGACAAACTTATATTAACATATTTTTTTCTTTTGTAAACTAATGGAATTAACTTATAAAATATATACTGTCGTATAGACCACCTGACAACCCGTAAATGCGTGACGATTTTTGAGCTGTCAATGTGTGCGTGTTCTAGTGATCTGGGGGCACGGCAGTGCCCCAGCTAAGCTTTTTAGTAAAGGCACGGCCGTACCATACTTTTCTCGAAGCGGTTCGCGGCTATTTCACACCCTCCTTATCTTCGATGCAAACAAAGCTAGAGATTTAGAATTTCGATGACGAGAAGCAAGTATTAAAACTAGCTTAACCTCCAAATTATATTATATTCTGATTAATAGTTTACTAGTTACGGATGGTCAAATTTACTACGTTTTGTCACTGACTGACAGATCCTCAAAATTCTAAGGTACTTCTAGCAGACTTAGAACCTTGAAATTTGGTACCCGGATAGGTCTTTATTCTCAATGAAAGGAAAAATTATGAAACCGGTCAAGTTCGAGTCGGACTGGCGTAGATAGGATTCTATACCGTAAATTTGTATGGGAGCCCCCCTTAAATAAAAAGGTTTATTTAATTTTTATTATTTATTATTAAAGTTGAAATACAATTGAGTATTTTCTGAAATTTCCGAAAACCTTACTGTTACCATTATGAAGCAAAAAAAGCAAAAAAATCGTGTTTGTTGCACGAGATCCGCCATTCCTAAATTATTTTATTTTAATAGGACTATTCTATTTTATAGCGACAACAAAAATACATAATTTGTGAAAAATTCAACTATCTAGTTATTGCGGTTCTCGAGACACAGCCTGGTGACAGACAGACAGCGAAGTCTTAAGACTTTGTTAAAATGGTAGAATAGTTTTAACATGACCTGAAAAGAAAACAACCTTAAAAAAAGGAATGAAATCCCACCAAAAACATGAAATGTAAAAGGAGCCAAGCAAAATATTGCATAGCTATGCAACACTTCTGTCGTAAAAAGTTTTCAGATCACATTCAAGCCAAGCCTTCAACTTATATATTAAAATCAACATTCAGTGAATGTATCAATAGTTTTCTTTATTTTAAAATTATTATAGTGGCTTGGCAATGAGCACTAGAGAAATAATCAGCGACTAATTGTATTTATATGGGTACCTGCATCGACCAGATGCGTCGTTACGATAAACTAAAAAAACACTTTACGCTTGCCGTCTGTGTAAGTATGAACTCCTCCAAATATGCAGTTTTATATTTGTTTCTTAATAATTATGTGCTCATTGCCGAGCCACTATAATAATTTTAAAATAAAGAAAACTATTGATACATTCACTGAATGTTGATTTCAATTACAAAATTTCTTGTCAAAAAAAATAAATAGAAACAATAAATTGCAAATACCGAAAGGGCATAAAAACGGTTGACGACTTTTGGCCGACCTGTCAAATGAAAGTGGTTACAGTTTTCATGAGCTCTCTCTTTTCATCTTGTTATAATTCCATAAAGGATGTTCTTCTCTCTCGCACTCTTTGTTGGTCTTTTGCATCTTAAGTTTATGGAATTAACCGTTCAGGCGTAAGTATGACGTCACTTGGCGCTTACGTCTCTTTAGAATACGAAGGATTAAAATCTATTTTTAGGTATCTTAAAAACATAATTTTGAAAAAGCAAGAAACACGTGTAGCTTTATTTTAAGTCTACTTTCTTATAAAATAATAAAAAAGTCATGTTAAAATTTTGAAATGTTGTCAATTGTAACCTTCCCTCTTTTTAGTAAAAGATGGCCCCGTGCGAGTTTATTACGCCTATTCTTCTCGCCGGGTTAGTTCCCGAACCGGTGGTAGGCACCGTAGTATCGACATTCAGAAATGTTTTTGTAAAAACATTACTCCGAATAAAAATATTTTGATTTGATTTGATTTAATGACCCGGTGAACTTCGTATTTCCTTTACCGGGACTCAAAATATCTCATTGCCCAGCAGAATCGGTTCAGTGGTTTGGGCGTAAGAGGTAACAGATAGACATACACATTTTCGCATTTATAACATATCTAGTATGTTGCCCGCAACCCCGTTGCGCCAAAATTAGTTTATCGCGCGGGAACCGTACATTTTTCCGGGACAAAAAGTATCCTATTTCCTTTCCCGGGACTCAAGGTATCTCCATGCCAAATTTCAGCAAAATCGGTTCGGCGGTTTGGGCGTGAAGAGGTAACAGACAGACAGGCACATTTTCGCATTTATAATTTAGTATGAATATCGGTGTAGACTATATAGTATATAGCCTAGATCAGGGGTTACCAATTTTAATCAAATAAATTTAGCACATTTTCACGGCTACACTACAAAAAATACAGCCGGAATACCTTCAATGATAATATTTTTGTGGTTTCTGATAATGATGGAGGATCGAATCACGGGCCACGGCGGCCCTCTTTACTTTTCACGACGCATCAGGGCGCCGCAGCGCACAGTTTGTGAACCACTGGCCTAGAAATTATGTATCTTCCCGTGGCTACATGATACATCAATTGATTTTCGCCAGGATACGTGTGTTTCCATCAACAAACTACGTAATGTAACGCACACGTGTATAATGCATCTTACTAATGAGCTGTTGAAAAATAGCCGATAGATATATCTCCACGTCTACACTGTGTGTATTTGTTCTAGTCGTACGTCAGAGCTACGGCATTAATAGGAGTTTGAAACGATTTTAGAGGTTAAGGCTGTGTTTCCACCGGAGATGAGCTAAGCTGCGATGCGAGGAATGTGTTTTACAAGAACCAATAGAATCGTTGCACTGAACGTGGAACTAAATGAAGCGTTTCTATTGGTTCTTAAAAACACATTCCTCGCAACACAACAGCCTAAGAATCGTCTTTTAGAAGTTAGATCATCACACTGTACCCATATTCTTATCAAATAAATTTAGATTGATTAATTGATTGATAGAGTGATAGATAACGATAGGATGTTTGGTAGGTTGTTGCCCGTGAAATCGCAAGCGGAATTGGAACTTTGCGGAAACTGTGTATTTTTCTCTTATAAAAAGTAGCTAATGTATTTTCCGGTGCTCTACTCAACTTAAGCCGACTATGAAACGACTTACTTTTTAATTTACCAGACTGAAACCACTGTGGAACTCTTTGAAACCTGGTTTGATGCAATTTGAGTTTGTGGGACGATTGCATATTTTGTCTTGGTCTTAAGAGTGATCAGGTATTATATTATATCCATACTAATATTATAAATGCGAAAGTATCTCTGTCTGTCTGTCTGCCTCGCTTTCACGCCAAAACTACTGAACCGATTGTAATGAAATTTTTTACACAGATAGTCTAAAGCCTGAGAAAGGACATAGGCTACTTTTTAACCGGAAAAGGGGTTGTAAGGGGGGCGAAAATGCGTAAATTTGTTCAAATTAAGTTAGTTCCAAAAATTCATAATAGATGGCGCTGTGCGTCTCCTACATCGCGCTATTGCTTACACAAATGTCTTTCTATAAGACGTGGTATCATCTTGTATCTAGTTTTCGATTTTTTCGATTGTTATCATGTACTCTTTTACGTTATTAAATAACTCAGTACTTTATCTATGCAGTGATAAGTGACGTAACCTTAAACCTGTCAATAGCCGGGTCCACACCTTACCACAATAGACATAACTACCAGTAGTTCGACTGCAAAGAAACGGACAGGTTTCAATATCTGTCAAATTCGTCGGGTTTCACTAGAATTATGAACGGAATGTGCCTCGCGCTGGCTGATATAATTTATTTAAATCCCACCAAAAACATGAAACGTAAAAGGTCGAGCCAAGCAAAGTATTGCAGGATGTTGATTTAAATTACAAAATAAGTTGAAGGCTTGGCTTGAATGTAATCTGAAAACTTTTTACGACAGAAGTATTGAATATCCTGCAATACTTTGCTTGGCTCGACCTGTTGCGTTTCATGTTTTTGGTGGGATTTCATTTCTTTTTGGAAGGTTTTTTTCAGGTCACGTTATAACTTTTCTGTACTTAGCTTAGCACCCATTCTTCATCCCCTTTCGTATTTTTTCTTTGAGGCTTCGTCAGTTGTATAGGTGGACAACGTAACGTAAATACTTCTGAGTTCTGAGTCGATTATTATATTCATATATTATATAATATATGTATATAAAACTCAAAGGTCATTGACATGGTGATCTATCAACGCACAGCTCAAACCACTGGACGGATTGGGCTGAACTTTTGAATGCAGGTAGCTATGTTATGATGTAGGCATCCGCTCAGAAAGTATTTTGATGAATTCTACCTCCAAGGGTTTAAAAAGGGGATCAAAGTTTGTACATAATAATACTACTTAACGCGAGCGAAGCCGCGGGCAAAAGCAAAAAAAAAAGATTTTATTGTAATAAAGTATTTATTATTATATTATTCTTCAGTTTTTAGGTTTCTCTGCCCAAAGGATGAAAACGGGACTCTATTATCAATAAGGCTGGATCTCAAGAACCGCAATAGCTAGATAGTTGCAATTTTCACAAATTATGTATTTCTGGTGTCGTTATAAAAGCTCAAAGTCTAATTGAAATTAAATAAATTATTAATGGGAAAAAGTCGTGTTTGTTGAATGAGGCCCTCATTCAACAAACACGCCTTTTTTTCCTTTTTAGCCCTATATCCATAATGGTAACAGTAAGGTTTTTGAAAATTTCAGAAAATACTGAATTGTATTTTAACTTTAATAATTAATAATAAAAATTAAATAAACTTATTATTTAAGGGGAGCTCCCATACAAATTTACGGTACAGAACCCCATGTACGCTAGTCCGACTCGCTCTTGGCCGGTTTCATAATTTTTCCTTTCATTGTGAATAAAGACCTATCCGGGTACCAAATTTCAAGGTTCTAAGTCTGCTAGAAGTACCTTAGAATTTTGATGATCTATATGTCAGTGAGTGACAAAATGTAGTAACTTTGACCATCCGTAACTATTGAGCTATTTATCGAAATTTCATGTAATTTGGAGGTTAAGCTAGTTTTAATATTTGCTCCTAGTGACCGAAATTCTAAATCCCTAGCTTTGTTAACATCGAAGATAAAGGGAGTGTGAAATAGCCGCGAACCGCTTCGAGAAAAGTATGGTATGGCCGTGCCTTTGCTAAAAAGCTTGGCTGGGGCACTGCCGTACCCCCATATAAAGATTTCAAAATTGGATTCTGACAATAATTTTAATCGAATGTGCCAAAACACAAACAACAATACGACCAAAGAGGAACACGTCCAGTGAATATGTCATAGTTTTAAATTCGTGGTTAACAAGTCAACAACCCTAGCGACGATTTTCGTCATAATACGTCAAATTTAAAAATTTCAACATCAGTTCTAAGTCGGCGTACTCAATAATTCTGTCTACTCTGACCTAACGATCCAACGCGCTCCGATCGCGCGCGGCATGAAGCGCGCTCCACGGAGCGTTTGGTGTGGTCTGTGGACGTGCCGCGCGTGATCCATACGCAAGTTTTGGAGCGTGCGCTCCCTGGTGCTCGCGATCCGTGCGTTGTCGGTTTTTTTGCCCGCTTCAAAGGTGCCTCAGTTACATGGCGCGCGCGGTGTGGACAGTTTTGTGTGATTCGCGCGATCCATCACACCAAAATTCGCAAAGTCGCCGTCTGATGTCGCTTTATAAGGAATTTAAATATTAATGGGACCCAAAAGACTCTGCGTAAAGTTAAGCCCCAGATTCCAAGCGATTTTTGTATATTTTTTTTACTCAGAACCGTATTTTTCGCTTTTGTAATTTTTTGCGCCATAATTTAAGCAAAAACGGATCGCCTTTGGATCGGTCTAACGCGATCCGCGATCCAAGCTTCACGATCCTGGATCGCGGATCGCGGGATCGCCGCTCCAAGACGAATCGTCAGGTGTGGACCCGGCTAATGATAAATAGTTTATGGGTAAAGTTGTGTAATTGGGGGGCTAAATATATTATGTACTTTAAAATTTGGCATAAATAAAGTTTAATTCAAAAAAATGAAATAAGTTATGTGCACACTGCACGGCTGTTTTTGGGTGTTTTGATTTAAGGGGTACCAGGGTTTTTTTATAAAAGCTTTTGCCACCAATTTTGTTAACATCGCGCGCTATAAACTGAAGTCCACGCGGACGAAGTCGCGGGCAACAGCTAATATTATTATACAGCCAAGTTTTTTTGTTAGGTTATTTACACCCTTCTTTTTATTTCTATCATTAATCATTATCATCATCATCATACTCCCATCTTTTTTTCTATTGTTATCATCATCATCATCATCATCATCATCATCACTCACCACGCTGCCGCCAAGGTCTGCGAGGAACAGGTTCCAGTCGTAGTTGTGTCGCTCCTCGTACACCGACACCATCATGTTGTTGAAGTGGATGTAAAGCTGGCAACGAAAGTTAACATCATCTTACAACCTTACGCCTAAGCAAAGGAGCTCCTTTGCTTAGCACATTTGTGGCGGTACCCACAATTCGCCTAACATTCCAGCATCGCGCTATCGAAGTTTTCTGAGCGCGTCGGTATATATACGACAGCTGAAATGTATCACGTGGGGCTTCGGCCTGATCGGGCATACCACCTCGCTCGGTCGGAAGATCTTTTGTGGTGGCCACGCATATCCCCACATTAATCCCCTTAGCATAGCACTTAGCACATTCATTCTCATTCCTTGTAAGCTGCGTGTTGATTGCAAAATTGAAATGTTTTTGAAGACCAATAAAATAGTTTTATTTAGTACTGATCTCGCTAAGCACAGCGATTGTATTGTATCTTAAAATGAATTACTATAGCAACGCAGCTCCGGTGAGAGCGCAGCCTAAAATTAGGGACGCGCCTACAAAAAATTTGGTCTATAGACTAGTAAAGCTTTACCGTACAAGGAAGCTGCATTCATGTTTTTATCGTTGTCTGTTGTGAGTTGTGACTTGCGGGTTATACAGGATGTAACAAAAAAGTGATGATACATTAGGGTGTGTATTTTAGTAAAACCTTTATGTACAAACAATTTACTTAGTAGTTCACTGTGAAAATAGCAGCGCTTAAAGAGGTAACTCTACTTCTAAAAGAGGTAACGCTACTTCCACAGTGAACTCTAATATAAGGGACACAAACACACCCTAAAGTATTATCGCTTTGTTTTGTTACAGCCTGTATATCTGTCTCGTCTTACGGTAGTCTGCAGCTCAGCAGCACTCTTGGCGTTCCACCCGTAGTGTCTCTGTCTGTCCGTCACGAAGGCACCGTACAACAGCGAGCGGCACGTGCGAGGACAGTCAACGCTGTCGTGGTTCTCTTGCATGCTGTAATATAACAACAGGGCGCGATAGCAAAGACACACTGACAGATTCATAAACATCACATTATTTATTATTATTTATCTATTTATTTTAATCTTTTAATATACTTAACAAAACTGCTTACGCAGCATTATATTTCAGAAAACTGTATTTTGTCGATTGTTTCATATTATCTCGTACGGCTTTGCAATGTGTGAAGTGTGTGCCATGAATTGCGGCAGCACAGTCGAAATAAGTACTTAATATATACACGTAAAACTATATAACTCATTTATTTACTTGATGTAAGTGGATATGAGGTTCCTCATGTCGTGGAAGTTGTCACAGGGCGGCAGATCGCTTGTTATCCACGGCCCGGAGCAGCCCACGGCCAAGCCCACTTCCCGCCACACGTACTCCGTTGTGCACTGGAACAAATTAACAAACTAATCGTAATAATGGAACTATTACGAAACATACTAACAACGGTAGTGGTGGCTGGACTTTTTTGTCAACTAAGCTCTATCTTTTTTTGTCAAGTTGAGAAAGATGTAACTCAATATTGGCATTTACGTGCTGATCAGATTAGTGAATTATTAATTACTTGGTGGCCTAAGCAGCCCATGGCTGTGAGCCTCTTTATTCGTATGTCAACTAGAATCGGTCTTCGAAGCTTTACTCTTCTAGTGCCTTGTCAGACGTGATGATTAAGAGTTAATCCATTTAAAGTCAATCCATCAATTGCCTGCTAGCGACTCACTCGTCTCTTTCACCAGTCAGTAATATATTGGAACAGACATAGAGGGAAACTCCATCTCACCTCTAGTGATGAGCAAAATGAGTCTTGGTCTTGCAGTCTTGGTCTTGCAAAAATTGCAAGACCAAGACCAAGACCAAGACTAACCTAAGACTAGCAAGACCAAGACCAAGACTAGGTGTGCAAGAACAAGACCAAGACCAAGACCGACTATGCAAGAGTCTTGCTCCATGCAAGACTCTTGCAAAAAAATTTTACTTAGTCGCAGCGACTATAATATTCATGAAATAAAATATTTATAACAATATAATATCTACTTAACATTAATTTTAAGTTCTTGTGATACAGCCTGGAAACAGGCAGACGAACAGGCAGTGATGTGTAAGTAATTGGGTCCCATTTTTACCTTTTTGATTATGTAACCATGCATTTAAAGTTCTAACTAAAAATTTGGGAATATACGTAATACGTGGCGGCCGAAAAGGAAGATCTTTCAACCGAGATAGAGAGAATCCGAAAATCCGGCCAAGTGCGAGTTGGACTCGCCCATGAAGGGTTCCGACTCCGCAGCAGCAAAAAGGTTTATTATGAAATTATGTTATGAAATTAAAAGGTTTTTGATTTATTTTTATATTTCAGTTGATTTAATGAAAGTTAAATTATTAAGGTTTTATTAAATTATTAAGGTATTTATCATTTATGACGTATAAAAAAACTACTTCCTAGTTCTCGTTCAAACCAATTTTCCTTTGTAGTTTTTATAGTAATGTAGTTTTAATAGTAAATACGTAACGTCACTCGTCATACCACTTTGGAAGAGTCTCTCTCGCAAACTATTCAGGTTAGAAGAAAATGATATTAGAAATCTCAATTAGATTTTGAAAGACCTATTCATAGATATCCCACACGCATAGGCTTGATGAGAAAAAACTTCAGAGGTATCAAGGGACACCCGGATGGAACGAAGTTATTTCTCCCGCAACTCTGTTGCGCCAATATTCGTTTATCGCGCAAAAACCGTACATTTTTTCCGGGATAAAAAGTATTCTATGCCCTTTCCTGGGCCTCAAAGTATCTCCATGCCAAATTTCAGCAAAATCGGTTCAGCGGTTTGAGCGTGAAGAGGTAACAGACAGACAGACACACTTTCGCATTTATAATATTAGTATGGATGTACAAAAAACCCGTATACATTACAAAAAAAGAAAAAAATCATAACTGGCTTTCTTTCGATGAGAGAGAGAGAGACCGACATGACAGAGAAAGACGCGCACGACGCACGGCTTATAACTATAGCAAAAAGCACAGACATAGATCAAGATAGATACAAACAGTGGCAAAAAGTGTCGTTCTTCCGTCTAGCCCCATTTCGCAATGCGCGATAACTTCGTTCCTAAAAATTTTTTTTTTTCAGTTGTACCTATGGGGACCCCTACAATTTTTAATAATTTTTCTATTTAACCGACTTCCAAAAAACGAGGAGGTTATATGTTCGGCTGTGGATATTTTTTTTTTTTTTTTTATTTTTTTTTTTTTATTTTTTTTTATTTTTGTATGTTCAACGATTACTCCGCCGTTTGTGAACCGATTTTCGAAATTTTTGCTTTGTTGTATTTGGTTTTACTCCAATTTGGTACCATGTTCACAAAGTGGTGACCTGATGATGGGATCCAGGAGTAATCGAGGGAACTCCTCGAAATTTATATGGAAACATATGGTGATTTTGGTTTTATGTGAAGTGTACTAAGAATATGCTACCAAAAAGTCAAATATTGGGTCAAGGTATACCATGGTTTCGAGGATGCTGAGAGAACTCCTGACTCCTTATAGATACACGTTTGGGAGTTTCGGCGTTGTTTTAAGAACAGAAAGCATATGCTACTATGCAACTCATATTCATCATCATAATCATCATCATCATCTCCATCATCATCATCGTCTTCATCATTACCACGTCGTGTTAAGGTCACCAATGTCTCATGGCACAGAATAGTACAAGGCATAGGTGTGGATATACTAATAATAATAATAATTTTATACTGTATAACAACACTTTGTTTAAATATACACGGCGGTCAGCGCCACGGAGGCGACGGTATCGCGGCGCGTGGCGGAAGATCGAATATACTTTACTACTTTATAATATACAGATCGAATACTTTACTAACTACTTTATAAAATTTTAATAGACAAAATATAGAATTAAAATAAAGTTATTTTAAAAAGAGCATTTAAACAAAACAAAGTCAATAAGTGTCTTTTTAATTAGTTATACTTATTAATCGATAGATGGCGCACTAAGTATCGATTTGAATGGATTTGAAATTGAATTCTTGATTACAAGAACAGCTGTCAATAATTACGATAATATTATATTATATTACTAGCTGTCCCGGCAAACGTTGTTTTGCCATATAAATAATTTTTGGTATGAAAAATAGATGTTGGCCGATTCTCAGACCAATATCCTCACAATATGCTCACATAATTTCATGAGAATCGGTCAAGCCGTTTCCGAGGAGTATGGCAACGAAAAATGTTACACGAGAATTTTATATATTAGATGAGTAGCTACGCTACATCCTATGCAAGTTTATACAGTTTTTTATCTGATAGATCCTTCGATCGTGGAAAAACGAGACACAATAGCCTTTCTATTGTTATCGCAATCGCCGGTGACCGCTTGGGGTTTGAAGTATTAAAATTGTTAAATTACTTAGCACAATATGTTCACTTCACTGATAATATATTATTTTGTGAGTGTGAACTGTGACTCTTAACAAATTGTAATAAGATACGTAAAATATACGCGAAGGTTTACCTACTAGTGTAACTAAAAAGAGTGAAATTATTATTATTTAAAAAAAAAAATTAAAACCGACTTCCAAGGTAAAAACAATATTAACATTAATATGAACTAAAAAGTATTAAATAATTTTTGCTATCTAATAGTGCCTTTTTCCGAATTCGGCTAAACCTCAACTATTTCTGTACTCAATCTTCATAATTTTGAAGTCGGTGCCAGTTCCAAAAGTTTCAAATATTCTGTCAGAGGACTGAAGATTCAGCTATCTGGTACCGACTTCAAAATAATGAAGATTGAGTACAGAAATAGTTGAGGTTTAGCCGAATTCGGAAAAAGGCACTATTAGATAGCAAAAATTATTTAATACTTTTTAGTTCATATTAATGTTAATATTGTTTTTACCTTGGAAGTCGGTTTTAATTTTTTTTTAAAAATAATAATAATTTTGTATCAAAATCTTAATGCGGTTCACATAATTACTACACCTACATACCAAGTTTCAATTGTATAGCTCTTATAGTTTCGGAGAAAAGTGACTGTGACATATGGACGGACAGACAGACAGACAGACATGACGAATCTATGAGGGTTCTGTTTTTTGCCATTTGGCTACGGAAACCTAAAAATAAAAAAGTTATTATTTTTCAAAATTTTCATTTTTCTTAAGGACATTATTGCCGCTAGAAGATCAGCCTATGCTGATTTGGCTCTCGACTTTTCATTAGTATTTTCAATTCAAGAACCATTCTCATATCAAGTTAAGATAATATTATGATCATCATCAGCTAACTTCTAATAACTTAGGTTTGAAAAGGTTTTTCGAGAAAATGAAAACGTTTACAAAAAGTTTAGAAAAATGTTTGCAAGAGTCTTGCTTTTTGCAAGACCAAGACCAAGACTAGGCGTGCAAGACCAAGACCAAGACCAAGACCAGACAGATTTAAGCAAGACCAAGACCAAGACTGCACAAGCAAGAACAAGACCAAGACCAAGACTGGTCGAGTCTTGGTCTTGGTCTTGCTTTGCTCATCACTACTCACCTCATTAGCGCTATACCCCGGCTCATCAGTGCAGGGGTCATCATCGTCACCGATCATCACGTACTCGTTCACCGTCAGCTTGATGTCCAGGGTCTCGCCCGTGTTCACGTACAGGTAGTCCACCAGACCACCGTTGTATACCTCCACTTCTATAAGCAGAGGTGGGATGAATGAGAAAGAGAGGATGATCAGGCACTTTAGCTGAGACCTTTTTTATCGCTTCTTTATAAAATCGCCAATCAAAATGCATGAAATTGACATAAGCGTTCGTTAATATGAAGTCTATTGTCAATTCCATACATTTTGATCCACGATTCTATTTTAAGAAGCGATAAAGAAAACGTCTTGGCTATGGGCTTCCTAAATTCGTCTCAACTCGTAAAAGGTCTTGAGACGTCACAGCCTTGGCCCTTGCGACTCATTAGGCATCTATCCATACTTATATTATAAATGCGAAAGTGTGTCTGTCTGTCAGTTACCTCTTCACGCCTAAACCACTGAACCGATTTTGCTGAAATTTTGACGCAACAGAGTTGCTGGCGTCATCCAGGCTATAAAATATTGATTACTTCTCTACATCATGAATCATATCTCATATTCTCATCTCTGCTGTCGCACCATAAAGGAGCTACTAACAAAAATTAAACATGGACAAAGTTAATTACATATTTTATAGAAGTTTAAGAATTAAGATCGACACTTGGTCTAGAACAGTAGTCGGCAACCTTTTTGCAGGCAAGGGCCACAAGGTGGCAAAACAAACTAAAGGCGGGCCGCAGACCGATTACTCGTATTAACCCTAGAAGCTCAATATACCTACACATATTGGAAAGGAAATATATATTTTTAATGGGACAAACAGCTACGTACTTAAGTGGTGATAACTACTGGATTAGAAAACATTGTTTTTGATACACATAACTTATGCACAAAACATTCACGGGCCGCAAGTAAGACGTTCGCGGGCCGCGTGTTGCCGACCGCTGGTCTAGAAGTCGCGAAGGCAAGATTACCCACCAGTATATGGCTCCTCTGTGTAATGCACATGCACGTGATACCCTGGCGGGAGCACGCTGGTGGCGGTGGCCATGTCAGCCACCTGGTGCTGCAGGGTCACGGAGTAGCCCTGCGCCTGGGAGGAGGCGCGGGACACGTTGCGGGGGGAGAGGGTGAAGCAGCGACCCGTGATGAAGCCCAAGGTTGAGGTGACGACCACATCTGAAGAATATTCCATTTGTGAGAGGAAATTATGCATAGCCGGTTTCTGACCAGAGTTAAGCTTTTTAAAAATGTTTATGGGTTAATATTTAGCTGTGGCAGAGCAAAATACACATGGCTGGTTTCTGAGGGCTTTGACTGTTTAACAGTATGTTGATTGGTTAATATTTGCCTGGTTCAGAGCAACTCATACATATACATACCTGGTTTCTAAGGTTGTTTGAATGGAGTTTCATTTATTCAACAACGTTGGTGGTTGATTAATTTTGCTTAAAGTTAAGGCGTCAGCCAGTCATTTACTGGTGATAAGGCCAGCGATTTTGATTAACTCTAGTTTCTTGTACTTGCTTGTAATAAAATAATCAATAGGTAACAATATTAACATTTAAACATTTGTCTTTTAATCGCATAGAAATATTACTACCACGCTGCTATTGCGTAGTCGCGAAGAGGAAAAAAAATGTGGGAGCAGGAGACAAGACGTAGAACTATTGTGACTTTTATCTTGCTCATTGCTCTTGCAAAGAAGCCACTATCAGATTCAGAGAATTCCTAGGCAGATGGGGGACCTACGTAGTTTGGTCGCGTTACGTTAATCCCAGCTAACAATATTTAATTGACAATATCCGACCAAATGACGTAGGCTCGTCAACTGCCTATGAATCAACTTCTCTGATAGTACAAATTCATAATTGGACTATAGAACTCACTCTCTCTCCGGTTCTCCAGGCCGTACTGCACGAAGAAGTCCTGCTCGTTATACGTGATCTCCTCCCACAGCTGGTCCAGGGAGATCCGGGAGAAGTTGAACCCGAACCACGTTGACGTGAACCGCGGATGCGAATATAGACCGTATTCCTATGGTAACATGGATTTAAAAAAAAATAGTACAGTGATGTAAGTTTAGGCTGCCTTCATATTAGCGTTTCGCCAGCGTAGGCGTTCGATAAATGTATGCGCAGCGCAGATGCCGCTACAACGCGGCGCGTACGTCGCGTTGTCGCCGCTTCTCTACTGGAACAATCAGTACGCCGCGCCGCGCTAGCGCCGCGTGTGCGCGACGTAAACGCCGCGTTCATGCGGTGTCATGTACTATCAGAGAAGTTGATTCCTGTGCAGATGGGGGACCTACGTAGTTTGGTCGCATTACGTCAAACCCAGCCGACAGATCACAATTAACATTGAATTGACATGATCGACCAAATAACGTTGGTCTCTCAAATGCATAGGAATCAATTTCCTCGATGGTTTCAATGTCTTTCCGTTGTTGAACTCATTTTACGTCGTATTACTTCGGGCGCTTGTCTACGAATGAAAGAATCAACGCGTGCACAGGGGTACATTACATGACACCGCAGTAACGCGGCGTATGTGTCGCGCTGCGCGCACACGCGGCGCTAGCGCAGCGTACTGATTGTTCCAGAAGAGAAGCGGCGACAACGCGACGTACGCGCCGCGTTGTCGCGGCGTCTACGCTGCTCATATACGTTCATCGAACGCCTACGCTGGACAAACGCTAGTGTGAAGGCAGCCTTAGGGTAGTTTAATAAATTTTGGCGGTAAAATGACTGCAATGATAGTATTGCTATTTATTTTTCAAAGGCGTGTAACTTTTAAACATGATTTGGATACTGTTTAATTCTGGACTCATTGCACCAGAATTCAAGTGATTTGAATCGACCAACTGGTCGATTACAATGAGTTTCATTACGGAGAAACTGTTAACAATGATATACCTTTGCCAGTTACAATAAAATTTTGTCACCAACAATAGAATTGCCAGTTACAATAAGTTTGCCGACTACAATGAAAGCTGCTTAACATGAGTTTGTCGTACTTGCAGGGTGGTTGACGACAGAAGGTGTGATGCTGGGATAGCGGATAGTGCGGTTGCAGGCTACTCACGATGAGTCTACAATAATTATTTTGCCTACTTACAATGAGTACTACTTAGTACTTACAATGAGTTTGTCGTACTTGTAGGGCGGTTCCCGGCAGAAGGTGACTCTGGGATAGCGGATGGTGCGGTTGCAGGCTACTCACAATGAGTCTACAATTATTTTGCCTACTTACAATGAGTACTACTTAGTACTTACGATGAGTTTGTCGTACTTATACGGCGGTTCCCGATAGAAGGTGACGCTGGGATGGGGTAGCGGATGGTGCGGTTGCGGGTTGCAGGCTACTCACAATGAGTTACTTACAATGAGTACTATCTGGTACTTACGATGAGTTTGTCGTACTTGTAGGGCGGTTCCCGACAGAAGGTGACGCTAGGATAGCGGACGGTGCGGTTGAACTCGAAGTGTGTGTACGTGGTCACCGGCACGTCGATCAGCTTCATAACGCATGACGTAATCTGTTGATCATCATTACTAACTCCCACACCGGTTTCAGTGACGGTGGCCGGTTTCATTGAAACCAGGCCAGTTACGCCGGAGTATTGATATAGTGCCCTAACGTGTGCAATACACAAGAGCACTCTCTATCCTCTCCCTTCCCCCTTTTACTCTCATAGCTCAGTGGGACAGAAGATCGACACGACTAGCGAGAGATCAGGCGCAGGATCGACTTTTTACATGCCCATCCGACGCATGGATCATCTTACGTGTCAGATAGTCAGATGATCAGCCTGCATTGTCCTAACCAAACTTAACATAAGTTTCGTACCACGAACGTTTCGTAACATCGAACCCACGACCTCCGAGTCAAGATCCACGTTCTAAACCACTGGACCGCGGAGGCGTTCATCATTAATAGTTGTGTAGTGTGCTGTTGATGATACTGTCATGATTCTATGATGACCGAAATTTTCAAAAATCCAAATGTTTCCAGCGTTGTTCCTCCACTAATAGCACAGCTAGGACTTATAAATAGTAGATGTTACCCGCTTTAGTAGCGTCAAGCGTGCCTCGTCTGGGCCCTATGTAAAAAATTTCGGTACCCTTGGAAAGGTTGCATTTTTACTTTTGTCATATTTTTAAATAAAAAAATTAAGTTATTAGTAAGCCCCCGCAGACTGCAAACTTTTGGTCGGTCGATAGTTTGTATTTGTGAAGTGCGCATCGAATATCCTTGCAATTTCGACATTTCACACGGAATTTGTATACTGACCTAGATATGACTCCTCGTCCCTCTTACCTGCTGCACCAGCAATACGAAACAGCCGAGAGCCACGAGTGTCTTCAGTAGGTTCGGCCCACGGAACAACTTCACACACTTGCCTTTCAGGCCCTGAGAAACACAACATTTTGCAGGTATTATTTCACGATTTCAATCAATTTTTATTTGTTTATTTATTTTATTTTCTTAGGAAAACTTACAGCATTTTAAGACAACAGTGAGATACACGATACACAGCGATATGCCAATTAAAAGTTTCCACTAATGTATAATAACTTACACTTAAATCTAACATACGAAGCATCAAATCATGACAAACACAACATAATAATAAGACTTACTATAAGCTACATAAATTTGAAACTGTTTAATAGCAATAAGCAGCAAAAATTATTAAACCACAAGAAAAGGATAGAAAATTAGAGAATTAAGTTAGTAGTTTAGTTTAAATTAGGATAAAATTGTTCGGCGTGCATCCGTTGTCTGATTGCCATAACACAAGTTTTTACTTAGCATGGGATTAGATGATGTGATGTACGCTACTTGGCTTTTATACTATTGTATATTATTGTATGCTTAATAGTAGTTAGCAAAATGTCTCTACCTAAAGAACTCTTAATGATTTTAGGAGGATGTCACTTATATATTTTGTATAAGTTCAGTAAGATCAAGGAAGCGCAGTTTTTCTCTCCCAAAACAAGTTTAAATTATAAAATTACTTACACTTTCTTTCGCCTCGACGACCATTTTGGCTCCCGACATCAGCTAAACAAAATGTCATCCACATAAACTCATAACCACTATGATATAAAGCAGGTAATAATAGATAAGTTGTTTTATGTCGATTGTATAACATATTAGATCGTAACTCATGTTGTTTTGGTTATTGCTAGTGGTACAGCTAAGGAAATAAAATGTTTGGCTGTTTGTCATACACTTGCGTTTATAATACGTCAAAATATTACTCTACTTGGCTCATGTTAACAATTTTCTTTTAATAGAAGAGACGTTGTACTTCAATTTTGTGAATAATTTTGACAAATACTCGTAATGTATAGGATTAATGTCAAAATATTCATTTAATTACAGTTATGTAATTATTAATTAATATTTTTACCTGAGAGTGTCAGTTTGAGTTTTTACGTGTATTGGAAATAAAAATAAAATAATTGTTACATAGTTTATTAATATTACAATATCTTAGATATAACAACCTTACATTAATCACTGGTAAATAAGTACCTATGATACCATTATTGTTTATATATGATATAAAGCTGGACTATAGTTTAAAAAATTGTAAAAAAAATATTAAATATTTTTTTAACAATCATTACTAAAAATGGAATGTTTTATTTTGATGAAATTATGCATTTTCAATTCAATCGTGGAACAATTTGGAATGTAACTTTTCTTTTACATCTTATAAACATACCTATTTACATTTTTACATAATTCACAAATACCTAATGATGAAATGAAATCAAAATTAGTAGGCAAATTCATAATAATGCTTTCATGCATTACTCAGATTTTTAAAATAACATCGAGAATCGAGAACTGGTCTATTCCAGTTATTAAAAGATCATTAATACTTAAGACTAGTTTATTAATTCTGAATGTAAACGATTTAAGAGCTCTCCTGACTTAAAAAATCAAACATCGTCCTTCTCTCTTCACACTCACGCCCGTCTTTCATATGCCAGGTGAAAAAGGACGGCGCGGAATCATCGCCAAGTTAGTTTTACTTGAATAAAAGACGAACTATAATGATTATGAAAAAAGTGTTTTGAGCAAATTTAGATTTTATCAATGCCTTTTTAGATATTAAAATATATTAACGAAAAGACAGCAAACTTCGAAGATCCAAGCAAAAATGTGTCTAAAACAAGGTTTTTTGTAAAAAAGATACTATCGAGCATTTTTTCAGTAATCGTGTTTTCGTCTTGAGCATTTAATCTTCATGAACTGAAGTTACTTGTGTCAAAAAATCAGTTTTCTAGACCTTACAGATTTTGAGATCTAGGTTTAAGTATGTAGTCAAGTTAGGGTCAGGTGCGCTCTTAAAATCGTCAAAACATAAAATATAAATCCGTAGAATACGCAAAGGAATAGAATCTTGAATGTATATTTATAAGATAAACGAGAAAATTACTAAAAAAAAGGAAATATTTAGATCATAGAGTTCACAGAGTAGCATTCTTTAGAAATTTTACATCCTTTATCAAATTAACTACGTAATTTGGTTTGTTAAGGGCCTGCTTCACCACTTACTGACAAGTGCCCGATAGGCTATCCACAACTTATCTGACAGATAGAGTATTGAGTATCTGACAGATAAGTTGTTGATAGCCTATCTGGCACTTATCAGTAAGTGTGAAACAGGCCCTAAGTCAAGTCCAGCCGACAGACAGATATTAACACGACTAACATTGACTTGACCATAATCCGATAAATAACTATAGGACTGCCGTGTACTTTTAAACTTTCAAAGCGTAGGGCCATTGCTACGAAAACTGTTTTTTCGTCCGCCTAACTGATAAATGTAGACAGAACTCAGAATTATATTTAAAAGGACTGACTAGGAGATTCATGATGCAAAAGTTAGCAAACACTTAAAAAATTAGTGAATTACAATACTCAATGTAAAGATAATAAAATATACAACGTTTCCAAAACTACGATTACATCCAAGAGATTCTCTTAAGTCTTTCAGACAGGATAAATACGGGATCTTAAATCTTAAATACTAGATCTTCCTTTCATAAAACAAATAGGTAACGTATACAATGTATCATCAGAGAAATAGATTCATAAGCAGATGCTGGACGTACTTTATTCGATTGGGCTATATCAAGCTAATATTTTTGCCGCGATTTGGCGCTTCACCTTCACATAATCCGGAAAAATTACATAGATCCGTAATTTGCCCATGAATGAATATCTCTGATGGTAAAACTCTCCTTACGATTAAATCTGACTCTTTAACTTCAATTATTAATAATAATATTTTATAGTAAAAGCGATTACGTTAATAACAAGATCGTTAAAGCAATACTTAGAATGGAAGCACCAATGGTTGCGGAAGAACTAGGAGTTGTTATGGTCCTATTCATTTCCAGTTCCTTTATTTTTTCCACGCTGGGGTTGGGATCGCAGGCGGTATGGTTGATGGCCTTCAAGACAGGGCCTGAAAACACTCTGAAGTTGATATCCGTATCGTTCAACAAGCTATCCATCCACAAAGGAAGCCTATTCGACAGGACCCAAAGGTTATCCTTAGTGTCAACTTTGATATCAGTGGGATAGACCATTGTATCGTCGTCCTTGTAAATCCTGCCCTGATTCGTCATATTGTACACCTTGTTGGTGGTCCTCCAGCAGACAACTGCGTTCATGTTGACCAGAGAATAGAAGAGAACTCGAGTTTTGGGATCGAGGAATGATACTCCAGATTGCGCATTCGGTCCCCTACTTCCTAAATGCTTGAACGCTTCGAAATTCGCCTCAGCAATCGACTCGTTCCTTAGATATTCCGTAGAGACGGCAAACTCGTCGAAACTCGACATCGGATGGAAGTATAACGTGCTGAAGCTGTTGTTATTTGGTGCCAAAGACAACCCAAAGATCGCATCGTCCCAAGTGAAGTCGTGTCCCTTAACGCTGTACTCACACGCCATGGGGTCGATATTGAAGAAGTGGTGGTGAATTCGCCAGGATTCGTTCTTCGCCCAAGAGTATACTACTAAACCAGCTTTGCCCACATCACCGGCGTAGGCGTAAGTGTTCTCACAGTCCATATCCTCGACGGCAATGACGGCGAAGCCTGAGTCTTCTTTCACTTGGTCTTCTGGGAAGGTGTACCTTCTGATGACCGTGTCAGTCTTTAAGTCGAAGATGATGAGTGCTGGTGTGAATTTGATGGTGCCGTTTTCGTTGAGGGAGTTGATCTTGCCGCTGTCCAACACCCAGAGTCGGTCGCACCTGTCCGCGCGAACTCGGAAGGGGGAGACGATGTCTGGCTTCTTGTCCCCCTCTCTCATGTGCGCCTCCCAATTTGGGTATGGAATCAGTTTCGGTGACTTCGTAGAATTGTCTGAAAATATAAATATTAGAATTAATAGGGTTATTTTACATTCGTTTACTCTAAATTATGAGGGTAGCCGGGGTAGACGCACAGAATACATGTAGAAGTAAGATTGTTAGATAGGCTTAGAATATGCCAAATCGGCTTATATGGTTAGGTCTTCATAAAAAGCCACAAGTGACGAAAGATGAAAGTTAACTAACACAACTCGAAGTTTACTTCCATTACTCATCATCGGTAGAAATACTAGAAAGTTAAGGTACACACAGATTACGTAATAAATAATTGTCCTGAAGAACCCTAGCAACCGCAGTGACTATTGCATTGTTTCTATAACTGCAATCGCTAAGCAACTCGGGCAATTAAGAGCTACTCAATACCATAGTATAATTAATATGATACAGTACAGTAGCTCAGGCGTGCTTTTAAAAACAAACTTGCTTATTACGGTGACAGTTTTACGCGCGTGCAACGTTGAACTATATCTTTTTGCTACTTTAAGTTATCTGAGCTCACGCTAATGCATGCGTGCGCCTGATCCGGGCAGTCTAGTACGTTAGTCTACTGTTTATCACTTATACTGTACCAATACTGATCGACTACTGGGTCATTAGTTACAAAACTGGAGGTGGTGGGGGGTCACCTTCACGCGTGCGCGTGCGCCGCAAACCGGTCTCAGTCACGCACATTCCGACTTCGTCCAGAGTTATGCCTCAGGTATGAATATGATCATTATGACAAGTGACATAAGGGTGATGGTATAAGTAAAATAAAGTTGAACTTAGGCTGTAGGGTGGAATTATTGGTACACCTCCATGAATGTCCGGGAAGTTTTTGAATGTGGGCTTTTCCTTGACGCAAGAAAAGAAAATTACCTTACAAGAGAGATCCCTAAGTCAACAGCATAAGGGTGCTGTTAAAGGCAAAATAGACTTGAACGGAAATTGTAGAGTGTAAACTGTAAAGCACATGGAATATTGATACACCTCCATTAATTAATGTCCCGGAACTTTTTGAATGTGGATTTTCCCGTGACGCATTTTGTAAGACAGAAATCACTGGAACCGGTGTCACAAGTAATGGTGACTCAGAGTTTCAGGCATTCGGAATCAGGAAAAATTTGTAAATAGGAAAATGATCTCACGGTCAACAAACTACGGTTAAGTTATTACTTATTACTTAAGTGTGGTTTTATGACTGTTTGAAAGCGGTGACTGCACAATGCAATGTTAAAATTAATCATCATCAGACTGAAATTCAGAAATATTATTTTAATTTTTTCCCTTTTTATGATGCACAATATTATTTAACCTGTTTCAAAAGTAGAAATATACTAGATGAAAACCGCATCTCCGTTGCGCCAAAATTCGTTCATCGCGCGGGAACCGTACATTTTCCGAGATAAAAAGTGTCGTATGTACATTTCCGGGACTCAAAGCAATTTCCCCATACCTTTCAGCAAGCGGTTTTAGCGGCGTGAAGAGGTACTCGTAACAGACACACACACACTTTCACCATTTGTATGAAAGCGGAAAAATCAAGCAAAACTTCCTCACCCGTGAGATTCACGTATGTCAAACTAGCTGGTACTCCTCCCCTCCACCTGGGCACCGTCACGAACAGCTTGTCCCCATAAACCTCCACCCCCATGGGTATGTTGTTCTCGGGGATGAAGGTGCGGTTCTCGATCATCCGCTCCCTGACCGCCGGCGAGGGAAACTGGAAGTCCAGCTGCTTCCACTCGTAGACGATGTCAAGCTGCTCCATGCTGGCGCTGATGTAGACCAGCTGGACGAAGATTAGGAACTTGAAGCCCCCCATTCTGGACCTGAAATGTGTAACGGATTCTTAGGAAAGATGGTTCTGGCAGTTTTAGGCCCCCTTTATTTCGCTCTTAATCTCCTACTCGACATACGCTCTCAGCATCTTTAGATAGTCTTTAATTATTATTAGTTCGATATCAGTTTTGACAGCACTTAAGTCAAGAATCACTACACTTAAGATACAGCCTTTCAAGTAGCAGTAAACTTCCTAACACACAAGTACGGTACTTATAAGTACGATCTATGATCTATTAAGGGCCTACGGTCAAAACGCTAACCCCGCCTACACACAACGCTATCCTCCAATCGTGATACAATATCGTGCTCCCGGGCAATGTGTTTTAGGCTGCAGCTAATAGTGAACTATATCGCATAACAACGGTTCCCGCATTATAGATCGTAAGTCCCAAAACTGTTTTTTGATGATTACTTAAAAACTAAACACAATTTCCTAATATTTCCTGTAGCTATTATTTTATAAAGTGTGTGATTGTAGTAGTGCAAGTTATTAAATGATAGTAACACAATAAGTGTAACAGATATTTGTTGAAATGCCTAAAAAGATTTATAATTTCGAAAAATAAAAGTATCGAGTCGTAATAAGTGAATCGTGTTTTCCGTAAGCTAAGTAGGTATCAGATGAATATAAAATGATTAAATAAATCCCAATTTCATTTGAGTTAATCGTCTTCCAGGATCGTAATACTTATTAAGGGGGGTATTACATTATCATTAATATTGGATCATTTAAAGGATCAAGTATGGGATCCAAAAAAAATGATCATTTGATAATATCTGCATATTACATTATCATTTAACATTGATCCTATTTTACGTCATATGTGGTTTCAATAGCCAATGGGGAGCGCTAACGCTGACAGGTATTGACATCAGTGTTACTAGATCTCAGAGAATTCGATTTGTCAAAAGACATCGGCATATTAAAAAATATGGCTTGTTTTTTGTTATTTCAGCAAGATTATTCAAGTATATAATTAGAAAAAGAATTACATTACATTATTTAAAACATATTAACGAACAAGAAATTAAAAACTCTTTTTTTAAATTAAATAACTGACAACACCAATTTCTATGACCGTATTGGATCCAATCTCTCAGCAAATGTCAAAAATCTATGATCAAGGAAAAATTAATCATTTATCTATATTACATTATACAATATAAATGACTCAATGATATTGGATCCCCCCTAAAAATGGAATAATACCCCCCTAAAAAACACAGCAAAATTGCACAGCCCGCTCTTAAGGCCGTCCCCCGAGCAAACGACCTTGGCCATACATTTGCCGCGTTGCCGAGATCGCGCCAAAACCCTATTATTTTTACTTATCTTAGTTCAAAATTGTCCTAAAAAAAATTTAAAACGACGAATATGTAGTTTATGATATTGTCGATCTATTGGCGTGAGTTTCAAATAAAAGTAATTTGTAAATACTAAGGAGATGCTGAATGTATGCTTGAATTTTAACAAATTGGTATTACTTTGGAAGCTGATATCATGAGTATAAGAAACAAAAATAGAAAATTTAAAACGACAAAAGGAATGTTGATATACTGAAGATTATTGCTGTATTTTTATTATAACTTTGTAGCTTTCAGATTATGAGTTTATAAGGTTTTAAATACGGTCAATTACGGAATCTCCGGACGGAACGCCCTTAATTTAAAAAGCGGCCAAGTGCGTGTCGGGCACGCGCAATATAAGGTTCCGTAGTACCGCTACTTTTTGATAATCTTTCTATGGTCAAAAAATGTACATATTTGGACACACAAACATCCTCTACAATTATGTAAAAAGCAAGTGCTTAAATAACAGAAGGGTAGAATTTCAGAGAATAGAAGCTAATAAAATAGCTTGGGTATTCAAGTAGCTTGGCTAGCCGTGGGTTAATGTAACCTTCATATCTGAACTTACAAGTCTCATAACTCGGAACGCACAGCTCTAATAACAAATGTGTCTTAGCAATTGTTGTTCCACTTCAAGAGACCTATCCAATGACACATATTATTTCAATGCCATTGGTGGATGGTCCCAGGTTCCATACATTTTTGCCCATCGTCTTTTATATGGTATTTTATTAACCGACTTCCAAAAAACGAGGAGGTTATATGTTCGGCTGTGGATATTTTTTTTTTATTTTTTTATTTTTGTATGTTCAACGATTACTCCGCCGTTTGTGAACCGATTTTCGAAATTTTTGCTTTGTTGTATTTGGTTTTACTCCAATTTGGTACCATTTTCACAAAGTGGTGACCTGATGATGGGATCCAGGAGTAATCGAGGGAACTCCTCGAAATTTATATGGAAACATATGGTGATTTTGGTTTTATGTGAAGTGTACTAAGAATATGCTACCAAAAAGTCAAATATTGGGTCAAGGTATACCATGGTTTCGAAGATGCTGAGAGAACTCCTGACTCCTTATAGATACACGTTTGGGAGTTTCGGCGTTGTTTTAAGAACAGAAAGCATATGCTACTATGCAATTAATATTCATCATCATAATCATAATCATCATCATCGTCATCATCATCATTACCACGTCGTGTTAAGGTCACCAATGTCTCATGGCACAGAATAGATAGTAGTACTGCAAGGCATAGGTATGGATATACTAACTCGTAATAATAATTATGTATTGTTACATAACAACACCTGTTTGTTTAATACACGGCGGTCGGCGCTACAGAGGCGACGGTGTCGCGCGGGCGGCGCGTGGCGGCAAACGAGAGATCGAATATTTTACTACTTTATATTATACAGATCGAATACTTTACTAACTACTGTTCACTTCACTGATAATATATTATTTTGTGAGTGTGAGTTGTGACTCTTATGGCCTGTTTCACCGCTTCCTGATAAGGTACCCGATAGGGTTATTTGACAGATTTTCTATACTCCATCTGTCAAATTAAGTGGTGGATAGCCTTATCAGGAAGCGGTGAAACAGGCCCTTAATGTAAAGAATAGACGTCTACGTCTTACGCCTAAAACTGGTCTTATGGTTCTGGGACGTTAATCCCTCTGGCGTAATATCAATTATGACAACCAGTGAGTGTGAGCGAGAAGAAGATAATTATTGTAGCGAATTATTTATATCAAATGCTATCGAGTAAGCGATACCGCGATGCAGAAACTTAACAACGACATCTGTTGTTGAATTGCGGAACTAAATTTTCTTAGAAAATAAAAAATTTACAAATCTCAACACTTAACAAATTGTAATAAATTACGTAAAATATACGCGAAGGTTTACGTACTAGTGTAATTAAAAAGAGTGAAATTATTATTATTTTTAACAAAAAATTAAAACCGACTTCCAAGGTAAAAACAATAATAACATTAATATGAACTAAAAAGTATTAAATAATTTTTACTATCTAATAGTGCCTTTTTCCGAATTCGGCTAAACCTCAACTATTTCTGTACTCAATCTTCATAATTTTGAAGTCGGTGCCAGTTCCAAAAGTTTCAAATATTCTGTCAGAGGACTGAAGATTCAGCTATCTGGTACCGACTTCAAAATAATGAAGATTGAGTACAGAAATAGTTGAGGTTTAGCCGAATTCGGAAAAAGGCACTATTAGATAGTAAAAATTATTTAATACTTTTTAGTTCATATTAATGTTATTATTGTTTTTATTTACACAATACATAAGTTCAGTTACGTTCAAAGGAATTTGCACGAAAAGTTCCTTTATATTTCGCCGAACTCGCAATCGTTAAGCTATATTAAATCATTTCTTTCTGGCTTCAATTGTAATTTATGTAAGCTTGGGGTAAGAATGTGTTTATTATACCAATAGCAATACTGTCCGGAGACTGAAAAGTGAAAAAACACTACCGTACTTTAATCCTTGAAGCCCCATACGAGCACTGGTGATCGCGACAACAATAGAATGCAATAGCATTTCCAAGAATCCCCGATCGAAGGATTTATATAAAAGAGTAGAGGTAGAGAGTCATTTAAAGACTTGATATTATATTCTAGGCGTTAAATCTAGTATTTGGTAGAGTATTTTCTTATAAGATTGAATTCTAGATAAAATTTTATAATGTGCGATGTAATGACATTCAGTGTATAATATTTCTTTTAAGGTGTCATTTTATATGAACCAGATGACCTTGAGACACAAAAATGGACTGAAGCAGAATAATATTCGTGAAAAGGAAATTATTAAGAGCGACATAATATTTACGCTTAAAATCTATAATATATTTGGTTCGTCACGATTTACGAAGTATTATGGTAACAAAATATATTATGTACGACAAAATAAGGGATAGGTCGTACGTACGTGCGTAGGTGCGACAAAATAAGGGATAGGTCGTACGGTCTATTCGACTGATTGGATAAGTAAACTGTAGTCGAGTTATACTTATGAGGAGACTAGATGTGCCTATTCGCCCATATTTGACGTCGATGGCATATTTATCGAGTTATTGAGAAGAAACTAATTTAGCGATGAATCCGCATCGTCCTTTTTCACCTGGCATGTAAAAACCGGGCGTGAGTGTGAAGAGAGAAAGACGATGTTTGATTTTTTGGGTTAGTCGCCCTCTTAATAAAAACTTGGAACGAACTGTAGTAATTTATGAACGGAAGGCAAAAAATGAATCATTATCATACCTTCGTTGGCGTTGTAGCCGTAGGTCGCTGCAGTAACCTCTGGAGACTGGTCGTTTCACCTTGGAGCCTTTAAAAAGGCCTCTTGGGCGTTTGCTCTATTTTTATTACCTTTTTCCTATTGTGTTATGTTGAGAGTAGTTAAAAGATTTTTAAGTATATTCTACTAACTACTGTACATACAATTTTATGTATGTTCTGTTTTCCTCTAATTACTTTGCAAGCTTTAGCTTATAAGCCCTGTGCCTCTTGGTCATCCCTGGGAACAATTAATATCAAAAGGTTTTCGTGGTCGGTTATTCTGGCGACATAATATTATGACTTTAAGTACTTAGTGGAAGCATGTAGTTAAATTTAAATTCCATTATATGTATTTATGCTTATGTTATATTATGTACTACCAGAGAAGTTGATTCCTTGGCAGATGGACCTAATACGCGTTAAGTTAAGTCCATCCGACCGATCACAGCTAACATTGAATTGACATAAGCCGACCAAAAGACGTAGGTCCGTCAACTGCTTAGGTAACAATTTCCTCGATGGTAGTGATGGTACCTACTCTTCTCACGAAACTTGGGATTGCTAAGACATCAACAATTTTGTTCGACCTCGGACATCGGAATATTAGCAACGGAATATTGACAAGCGATGTCTGCTGAATAGGCGCCGGCAGCCTATTCGGCAAACATCGCGTGACTTCGGCAAACTTCGGAGTTCGCAAAACGGCGCCGGCAGCCATTTCGGCAACAGAGGCACTCCCATATTAGTATTATAGTCATATTATCCATAATATAATTATAATTAGACTGTTTATCAAACGATTATTCCGAAGGTAACTACTATGTTTCGGTATTGAAAGGTGTGTCGAAATAAGCAATTACAGTTTCAATGTTAGGTGTAAGTATAATGTAGGTATATGTAGCGGAACTAAACCAAGGCCCACACTAAAGACAGGTTCGGTGCGGAAGTTCTGATCTTAAAAATACGAATGCCAGTGTCAGGGGAAGTACATAGGATATGCAGTTCGACAAATAATAATAATAATATCTATGGACGCTTCACACCACGTCAGTCTGGTCCCGTGCTAAGTGCCTAGAGGGCTTGCGTTACAACGGAAATATATTTAATACTTTTACACTATACATATATTTAAGATTTTTATTATAATATCTTACACATATTTAATACACATCCAGACCCGGGAACATTGAAAACTTTTTGTTCCGTCGGCGGGATTTGAACCCGCGACCCCCGGCTTGAGCTACCAACGCGCTCCCCACTGAGCCACAGAGGTCGTCAAGCTTTAAAATTTAAATGAATATTATGTCAATGATGTCAATGGGCGCTGCTCGCTGCTGGTAAAAGAGAACTGTAAAAATGACGTTTTTGTATGATAGAAGTGTTAGTTCCTTTTATCACCACGTTTATAAACAGCCTTGTCGAACTGTAGGTCTTGAATGCTAATATGTTGCCTGCATTGGTTGCCTGCAATTTTGTTCAGCAGAATTTCGTTTATTTGGTAACATCGCCATTCGAAATTTTTGTTCTCCTACGAAAACAGAGGGGTTGTATCAAATTTGAGTATCCAAAGTGTCCGTCTGTGGCATTAGAGCTTCTCTAAACTTGGCCGATTTTAATCCATTTTTTTTTGTTTGAAAGCTGATGTGTTCTTCAATAGCTAGCTCACTGCTTGAAAAAATCGTCTAACGATTTGCTAAAGTCAGTCTGAATAAAATATCCTGAAAACGAACGCACGACTAACGAACGTGGTGCGGATTTTTAACCGACTTTTCACCATTTTACTAGTATTTTCATACTAGTAAAAAGGTGGACATTCTATATTCGGCGGTGAATATTTTTTAATAAAATGTTAAATGAGCTTGTTCAATTTTCGTCTAGGGAAATTGATTTTCCGAAAAACGAATAATTGCTGTTAGTTTATTAATATCACAAGTAAAACTGCGACATATTTGAACACTAAACACATCCTATACAGTTCCAGATTTCGCATATTATGCGAAATATAACTATGTATAATTATTATATTAAGTAAGTACTTATGTATAATAATTTCAATATTTTTTTTATGATATTCAGAGTTTAGACTTTAGGGTCTTAATTCACCATGATCTCCCAGTAAACTAGGTGCATTACCATAATATCATAATCGGCCATAATGTAGGAGTGGACAACTGGACACTGGACAGAATATTTGGGTCTATAACTTGTAAGTTGTAATTTTTTAAGCTTTTTACAATTAAAGGTTGAACTTGCAGTCTTTGTCTGAATAAAGCTACCACGGTCTTACAGAAAACCGGCATGTATGAACGCTTGCATGGTGTTTGGGAAATATAAAGATTTGTAAAAACTTTAAAATAATAATTCGAATTCGTCGTTTTCAAAAATTATAACAAAAAATTAAAAGTGTGTTATATAGGTGTACCAGAATCTGATGGCAAAAAGTGAGAAAATTAATTGACTCTAGTCTCTAGCAATACCGGGGTAATTGAAATAAAACATTTTGATCCTTTTCTTTTAGCAGCTAATTTGTGTATGAAACATGCAAATATAATAAAATTTATCCAATGATTTAGGATATTTTTTGAAAATTTGCTGTCAAAAATTGCCATCAGATTCTGGTAGACCTATAATAACGCAATGAAGAACATTATAAAAGTCGGAAAATGCTAAGCGTTGAAATTATCTGTCTTTTCCCGAATGGGGACCAACAAAAATCATAAAAAACATTAGTAAATAGTAGCATACGTTTGTATTATTGTTATGTAGCTGTAATCTACATCTTGAGTTAGTATTATTTTATCTTGAAACTTTATGTTGACTTATCGAGCAATAACAAATAAATGGAGCAAACGCCCTGATACCACTAATTGTACGTCTGCAATCAATAATTAAACCTCCTGTGTAAACAACTAGACATTCCGAACATTCACCTTGTAAAAAAGCAAAAAATCTTCTAGATCTAGAAATTAGGTAGACTTAAGATTTCTCTACACCACCTTATCGAACACTGAACCCTAAAAACCGTGCATCCATACCGGAATTTTTAGTTTTGGCGTGCGATCTTGTCATTCCACGAAAAAGTAGCCCGTTTATAAGGCCGCTCGCAGGTGTGGTACTCGAAGGCGAAATTACTCACTCGTTCCAGATGTTTCTGCTTCTCCCGACTTCGCAGGCACTCGCTCACTTCTGCAACTGCAATATCCTCAAAAGGTGCCAAATTTTGATGAATATTCTGTCGATATTCACGGCGATTTAGGCAGGAAACGCGCTAGCGCCACGTCCATTCACTCCGGGCAGTCCGGCAAACTAAACAAACGCGAAACACCGCGGGTGCGCGTGCGCCGCTGCATGACAACAAAACTGTTCATGATGCCTCAAATGAGGCCTCTCAGGCAACGGCATAAGGACCACTCTCAGAGACAGCTAGTGAAATTAACTTTGGGACAAAGCTAGGGAAACTTGTTATCAGTAATATCCTATGTCATACTCATCAATACAGCATATTCATAAGTCATACGGCACCTAATACTGGATGATAAAAAGAAAAGCTGGTAGTTACTGTCACTGGTTGAGTGATAGACCGTAGGTACTCATCATCGTGTATTATGGACTTGGTGTAGCCTCTACGTCAAATACTCAAAGTATAGGGGAACTGTACAGTGAAGACAAAATGAAATTGGGTTCGACATAGCGCGACCAAATTATTTAGGTCTAAGGCCCTCTATCTGGCTACTAGACGTAGTGATTGTATTCTCTTTGGCTACTAGTAGAAGACAGGGGCGTCTTTCCCTTAGGTGCAGGGTGTGCGTTGCACACGGGCACCGCGTTCCTAGGGGGCGCCGAGCGCCTCTTGCAACGGAGCATCACTTGGCCGGCCGCCGCCCGCCGCGCTTTAATGACCAACGTAAAAAGAACTCCAGTTTGCATACATTTTGTGTAGCATCTGGAGCTCTTCTTATATATTTTGTCGAATTACAGCAAAGCAAGGCACGCCACGAGCGGCTCGGCTTTTGCAATATAAAATATATAAACTTTATTTTTCAACGTGAAATGAACCTTAAATGTTAAAACATATAGGTAAATGAAGATTATATTTGTCGTCGAGATGGGCGCCAAAATGAGAGCTGCATGGCTTGCGTCAGACTGGGTTTATATTATGCGCCGCTACACCACAAGATCACAAGCAAATGTATTCTAGAGTCTAAACGGCGCCCTTGCGGTCGCACCGGGCGCCGTGCAGCCTGCGCCCTCCGTGCCTCCTTCTCATGGGATCTGCGTATTAATTTGCTTCCTGCTCTCTCTATGCATCCGTTTGCGACATAACAGTTTTGCAGAGGGTATAACTTATAAGCTATTGCCTCCCAATAAGTAGTACTTAAGGTCCAATCCAAGGACGGCGCAAAACTCAGCCCGTTGCTCAGCCCAAGCAGAGCGTTCAATGAGCGTATGCTGCGCCGTATCGTCTTTCTCAGGCTGTGTTGGCACCTATGCGATGGTTTCCTCCTGTCCGTTTGGTCCAGGTAATGACCGAAGGTAAGGGCGCCCCTTAAATATAGCATCCACTGTCGTCTGTGGTAGTATCGACCGGATTGCTTTCACAGTTCGGCGGCTGGCAATTAGGGACACCATCTGGTCTTGCCAGGTGCGTATTATAATAGCATGGGTCTGGAAGCGTTATCGGGTTGCCAGGTCTGATAGCACCCGCTCTTCTCACTTTTTAGACTCGACAGCACGCGAGCCTCCAGGTTCGACGGACCCTGTCAGCGCCAACGCCGCTTCGCCAGCTAACGGTTCGATAGCAGCGTAGTATGAAGTATCCGCAGCTCTAAAGCATGCTGCGGGCTTCTAAGCAGCTGTATATTTCGGGCGCCTATGTGTTCCGCCCAAACAGGACTTCAGGAGTCTGTATGAAACCGCCTGGACCCCAGAGTTTGGCAGAAGGCGATTCAGGGCCATGGTTGTTTTCTTCAGTTTTAGACCCATCGACGAAAATTAGGGGTAAAGGTCCATTCAGAATCCAGGACCAAATCCAAGTACTGCATTTCAGCGCCGATCGGCACACTCTCCTCCACATCTCTGCGATGCGCAGTGATGTTTCCGCGGGTGCGGTACTTTCAAGGCCCATAGAAAAACATGGCCAACATCTTTTCGACTGCGATGGACTTGTACCCATTTCATTTTGACCGCGCGCTTGCTAGGGGGCGCTAGGGTAATATTTGACTACGGCCGCCACATGGGCTAGAGACGCCACTGGTAGAAGATTCCAATATTTTCATGCATTTGTAAGAAAGATAAGCAGCAAACGCTACCATAATTATGTACAATGTGTGCATTACACACGGGCGCCATCCTTAAGGCCTTGTTCCACTGAAGCGGAGCTTAGCGGTGCCGAATTTGGGCGCTTGACAGACAAGCTAATATATTAAATTTATGTCAAAATCTCAGCGGCACGGTGGCGGCGACATCGAAAGTATTATCATTTATCAGAGAAATATTTCTTGTCTAAAACTATGGTACGTGGTTAGTGCTTCTAGTCATGTTTAACGTAAAAAAAATGTCAATTTGTCAAATGTCAGAGTGACACTGACGGCTGACCAGCTGTTTTTGACATGTGATTGATTATTCTGTGGATTGATCAAAACAAAAAATACAGGATCAAATATTTAGTTTATTTCATAATTACTATGTCATTTAATATTTACGAATAAAAATAACACATATTTTAAATAGCTATGATAACTTTGCTATCACACCTTCTTGCTATTACTTGTTTCCACGTTATAATAGTGCCGGGAAGTTTTACACTAGACCACTGTAATTTTAGAGTAAATGTCGATCAAAATCTTCAAAATAATGGTTTTCACAGGTGCGTTCAACATAGAATACACTGTTTAATCAAAATGAAATCATTTATTAACACTTCGATTGATAAAGATTTGTTGACACCATTTCATGTCTCCTAAATTGTGACCACTTTATTTGTATTTATTATTGTCAATAATTGTAACTTGTAACCGTTTTTGAGTTTCTTTTTGTATTACCGTTATATTCCATTATCCATAATATTGTGTTTATCTACCAAAAACTTCTTAAAATATTTTTTGTAAGAGCATAATAATTTATATTGCATGCTGTGTTCACTGTAGAAGGTTGTATACTCAGTTATACTAACATACCTACTGCATTATTTTATATAATTGTTTTAGTGATACAGCCAGTTTGTGAACCTTTCAATTAAAAAAAAAAGTATCTAGAAACATACAAATAATTTGACCCCAGGTCCAAATGTATGTTATCACTTATCTGTGACGTTATTGTGCTTACAATACATATTTTTTTTTATAATATCTTTATCCTTCGATCGGAGGTTCTAGGAATTCCCATTGTATTCTTTTGTTCTCACGATCACCGGTGCTCGCGCGGGGCCTGAAGGATTAAATTCAGTAATACATTTTTATCCAAAATTCAAAAAGAGGTTATTTTACCTTATATTATGTTATCTCTGTGTTGCAGGAACTTAAGCTATGTATTAACATTTGTAAACGACTACGACGAGATTTTGACTGGAGACACACCAGATGATTCCTGTCACATTGGACTAGAACAGATATTGCCACCAGGAATATACTTCAGGCCTGATGAAGTTAGAGTAAGTTTAATTTTATATAGGAGAACACAAAGTATGTGCTTGACTGTATTAATGCTTCAAGCTCCAAGCGCTCGCTTGCGACCGCGATTGCAATAGAAACCTATTGTGTCTCGTTTTTTCCACGATCGAGGGATTAATTCTCTTTATAAATGCGAGCCAGCATGAAACAATCCTTGTTGTGTTCAACCATGTCTGTAGTAACTGGAGGCCGAAGGTGGATGGAAGGAAAGAAAAACTTGCATCACTAGAAATTACATGTTTATATCTGCTCTGAGTTAGTGATGTGTTTATATATTGTAACTTACCATTAGGCATGAACTTCTCAATTGACTTTTATTAAAAAAAACTCTTTTGCTAAAAAGTGGGCCCCATGCGAGTTTCTTACGATGGTTCTTCTCGCCGGGTTAGTTCCCGAACCAGTGGTAGGCACCATGTAGACTTTCTGAAAACAAATTTGTTTCAAATTTATTCAAAAATATTACAATTTTAATTATTATAAATTATTTACATTTAAATACTTATATCTAATATTATATTTTCAAAATTGTACCAAACCATACCAAAAAAATTTACTTTTTGTAGCCAACTTCGTACTCTTTAAAATGGTGCTAGAACAAAATAAATTAAATCTTTTTTACAAGTTAAAAAACTGCATGAGGTTGAGTGCATTCGGTTTGCTTGATATTGTGTTGGTAGTACACAGAGGTATTTTTACGGGTTCAATGTTTAAGAGGTTTATTAATCAATAAAAAATTATCATAATCATACTATGATTTACTTTATTAAAATAATTATCGTATTGATGATGTTTACTTAAACATCCCTTGCCTACTTTAATAATGCTTCAACTCCCAAGAGGCCACATGTGGCTGCGAGAACAAATAGATTTCCAAGAATCGACGATCGAAGGAATAATTTCTTAGTGTAATAAATAAACAAATCTGCAATATATTTTCCAGCAAGCATTAATCAAGACACCAGTGAATATCGAGGCTTCTGCGGAAGAATCCCAGGGACTCATAATCCAGATGTTTGCACCAGTATTATATGACTGGACAGTGGAGATGTATCTTCTACTGCATGCTCGATACCATGCTGCCAACGCTCAGGGAGGGTAAGTTCTAGATTTATTCACCTTCTCCTCGACTGGCCAGCTCTACTACAGAGCAGGAACAGGCACCTTGGTCACCACGAATACTCATCCACAGAGGAAATTCGTGGCACCAACCCCAACCATATCGTTTAATTTATGAGCAGTATTGGGTTGGGGCTGATTCTCTAGTGCAAAGGAGTCACAATAGATCCTCATGGGTCGCAGAGATGTCAGGGCTATAGCGACCTGCCTTCTCTAAAAAAAAGTTCTAGATTAATCTATCAAGCGTCATAAGAGCACCTGTGATCGCGACAACAATAGAGTAACAATAGATTTCCAAGAATCCACGATCGAAGGATTATGTTTCTTTTTATTTTTAAAATTATTCACGACTGTGCCATAGCTAGTATACTGCAACGTGAACTTGTTGTTCACGAACAAAATGTTGTGACTTGGCAATTTTTTTATTGCTATTAAAATACTTAGGGCCTGTTTCACCACTTCCTGATAAAGTGCCGGATAGGCTATCCACAACTTTTTTGACATATTCTCCATACTCTATGTGTTGAGTTAAGTGGTGGATACTGGATAGCCTATCCGGAACTTATCAGGAAGTGGTGAAACAGGCCCTTAGTCAAGTCATGTTTTGTTACATAAAGCCATCGAGATCAGTGATCCTTAGTTAATGATTTCCTCAAGTAATTTTACTGCATTTTTTTAGGAAAAAACGCAATGTACTCGAAGCGCCGAAGGTATTTTTAAATTGTAAAGATGATAGACTCCTCTGCACTAGCTACATGAACAGCTCAAAAGTCAACAGCTTTTGTCAGAAAGGTGCACCTTGTACGTGGACTGAACTGCCAACACATGTGGTGAGTTAAGATTTTCGTGTATCTTGGCCAGCCAACACAATTATAATTATTTTATCATCATTGTGTTGGCTGGCCTTTATTAAATTATTAAATTAAAAGTACCAAGAAACGGTAAATTCTTCACATAGCTATTATACTAGTATCTGATAAAATTTGATAGCATCTGATTTTGAAAAAAACTAAATTTATAAAATCCAAAAATTGGCAAATGGAAATGGTACCGTAGGCCTCAGTTTCTAAAAGTGTTAACTTTGTTAACCAATAAATATGTATTTTGAATATGAAACACCCAAATATGAGGGTGTTTGATATTCTATTTGCCACTGTGCCGCTATGTGTCTATTTCGACAGATATATTATATCGTGACATAAGACAGCAGTTTGAGACGATAGACCCTAAAGTACCCTGTAAACGATCAAATTTGTTTGACAAACTTGTTTGATGAAATTTACGTTTTCATCAAACAGCAGCGCAGATGAACCAAAAGTGCATCATACAAGTTTGTCAAACAATTAGCTAGAATCGGTTTGAGATCATGAGAACTTGTTTGGCAAATGCAGCGAAACACGTTGAAACACGTTTGTCAAACGCTACGCCAATCCAAAAATTTTTCAAACAGCTCAAACACGTAGATTGTTTGACAAACGCTTCAAACAAAGCTGTACACTATCAAATTGTTTGACAAACACGTAAAGTTTGACAAACAATTTGATCGTTTACACTTTACAGTTTACAGGGTGCTTAAGTCTACATAGCGGCACCTGGTGACAAATGGAATGTTTCAAAAAACCCTCTTTTTCACTATGCGAGCTAACTTGTAAATATCTTTCTTTTCGCCGCTAGATGTCACTAGTGATATGATAATTCGAACCGACTTTTAGAAAACTGAGACTTAGTTAGAAATATCAGTATTTATAACGAATGTTATGTTTCTAATAGTATCTCTTTTAATATTATATAAAATTCCCGTGTCACAGTGTTTGTGCGCGAACTCCTCCAAAACGGCCCAACCGATGTTAATGAAATTTTGTATATTATGTAGGATGTAGGTACATTCGTTAGGCCTGAGAATAGGTTTTTATCTACTTTTTATATTTATACTAGAAATAATTTAAATGGCAAAACAACGTTTGCTGGCTCAGCTATTTTTTATCTATAATTTGTATTACAGGAACCGATCAAATTAACGTGGGACGTCCCTGTTGGTAACACGCAGGATTACTACGTGGTGGCCGTGGGGACCACACTTGCCGTCGCTCTTGGCTCCCTCTACCTCCTGATGACTATTCACGAATATATGCTAAAGAACAGCCGACTTGAAACTAAAGTTGAATAATAAATTTTGAATTATTCTGTTTAACGACTGAGTATTATAATATTATGCTTAGGATTAATCTAGAATCTATTTAACATAAAAGAGTAAAATTTTATATTATTTGGAAATATTAATTTATTTCACGTAAAATTGATCTCTTAAATTTTTTAAGTTCTTAAGTAATAAAAATAAATTAAATAAAATTTATTTTTATTTAAAATAAGTATTAGAAATAAGTACGCTTTTTGAACGTCGAGACTACGGTGCCTACCACCGGTTCGGGAACTAGCCCGCTGCCCGGCGAGAAGAACCGAAGTAAGAAACTCGCACGGGGCCACCTTTTACCAAAGAGATGGAAAAATAATCCTTTTAAATATTGGCCTTTTAATATTAATCCTTTTAAATAAAATGATATTTTATAGCAACTTTACAAGCTACTTAACAGAAAAAAAGTAAATTAACCTGCATGGGGCCACCCTATTCCCAAGGTGTGCTGTCTTCGATAAAATCATTCACTGCATAATATGTTTTAACTTTTAACACACAAACTTTCTTTAATTGATTTTTAAATTTATTTAAAGATAAATATTGAACATTTTCTGAAATAATAATTCTAGTTTGTATAAAATACTATCGTGAAAAGGCAAGACACTGTATTCAAGAGTACAGTGTTTTTCCTTAACAACGCTTATTTTGATCGGAATAAGGTCTACTATAGGGTGACATTTGTATTTTTACGATAGGGCATTTATTTATGGATATATACAACATTCTAAAAGCACGTATTTGGAAAAAATACAACTTTAGACAAGGTTCAAGACTGTATAGCCTTATAGCGTGTTTTACCTAAACAACGAAGCCCGATTTAAGAAAATATACAGTGTCTTGCCATACTCCGCTGGCCAGCGCGCATCCTATTTATTTTATTGCTATCTCTCTCGTACATTGCTCTCGCACTGATGTTAGAGTAGTATAGCTGCGACCTGTGCACCGCGTGCTCGGTTTGTTTTGATTTTTATCAGTTTGCTTTAACAGGTGCTGGTGTAATTATAATTCGCGCGTTTTTTTTTTACAGACAGTATCATAATACAAGTTCGTCGTCGATTATAGCTTCAAATGTGAGTAGGGACGTGACTGCTGGCTCCTCAAGTGTTATTCAAGATGATTATACTTACTTACCATCGGGGCAGAGTTCCAGAAATATAAGTCCAATAATGCCTTTAAGTGAAACTCAGCTGGACGAGTGTATGACAGAAGAGTTTGGCTCGAAAGTTTATACAGACTTAGTTCCTTACGTATATCAAGTAATTGAAAATGGTAATGTTATTTCGGAGCGGATCCAACCGGACTCGGGCAACAGAACCGTAGTTCAGCACCACTTGCCGACAAGCTCACCTATTAATCAAGACGATCTACTGATTACAGCGACGGAATACAACTCACAATCTCATAATTTTCTGTACCAAGAAGATACACAGAATAAAAGTGTAAGAAATGAAGAAATTTTGGTGGTAAATGAAGAATCTTTGACACAAATTGAAGCAAACTTATCGGCTGAAAATAATGTGGAAAAAGACACAGTAGAATATGATGGAAATGAAGTTAATATTGAGTGTGAAAAAGAAAATAACGCACAAATGCCCGGGGCATCATTTGAACAAGTAATTAGCCGGGCAATAAATTCTGCTTGCTGTCCCAACACAACCATAGTTATCTTAGTCGGGAGAAGGGGAAAGATGAACAAAAAACAAATGACTGACTATATTGATACATTAAGTAGAAAAGAAAATGTTAGTAGACTTATTTTGTTTACCTTTCCTTACATTAAGAAATTGCCACACGAGAGTAAGGAAAATTATATTAGGTTTAAGCTGAACAGCCTACTATGTAGCGCAACAAATCAAAATTGTTTAGTATTAAGTAATACCTTACCACGAATAGATGTGGTGGACATTAATCATATTTTCGATTCTAGATTAGGTAATTTGACATAATATGATAAGTATTTCTTATCTAATTTTTTAACTCGACATTTAGCTAAATGGCTATACAACTTTATAGTTTTAAGACAAGCCAAAAAATTGGCTAAGCTGACCACTGCTTTTATTGAGCAGTGTTCTTATTCTAATCAATATGTAACTGAGAGCTTGGAATATGTTCCAAATAATTTAAATTAGATTCTAGGACAACAGAGGCACACTCTAGCAGTATATTATTAAACAAAAATAATAATACTAATGCCTACCACCAGCAACGTAGTAAAATTGTAATTCTAGTATAAACTTGGTGCATCAGAACTTACAGGGAAAAATAGAAAAATATAAATTTAAAAAAGCAGTTAAAGAACGTTTGTGTGCTTTAGCGTATTATAAAGTCAAAGATTTCATCGAGGACAGCACACCTTGGGAATAGGGTGGCTCCATGCAGGTTACTTTTATTTTTGTTACATAGCTGTAAGCCATAACATTGTAATTATCCATTTTTTATTTTTTTTTGTTAAAGATGGCCCAGTGCGAGTTTCTTACGCCGGTTCTTCTCGGCGGGGTAGTTCCCGAACCGGTGGCAGGCAACATGCTTCTTCGTTCGACTTTCAAAAAGAGTATCATGATACCTATTTTGAATAAAAAGATATTTTATTTTATTTTATTTTAAATCCTGAACAGAGAAGACTCGCAAAATGACATGATACAAGATGATATTAATGATTCCGGTCAAGGTGAGCAGAGGGTAAAAAAAAGAAAAAGAAATAGAACTCCTGACAGTATTTTAAAAGCTCAAAGAAATAAGCATCCTATGTTACCTACATGTTCATGTAAGAAAAACTGTGTTGAAAAGATTTCAGAAGAAAAAAGAAAAGATATCTGGGATCAGTTTTGGAGTATTGATCGTCAACGTCGTCGAGATTTTCTATCTAGGAACGTTGAAAAAAAACCTACTCTACAAGTATGTAGGAATGGAAGCAGAAGACACAATACTTTATTTTGGATACTTGAAAACATCAAGGTTTGTAAAAAAAATTTTTAGGAACTTCAGGCTACAAAAATGATGAAGCCGTGCAGACAGTATTGAAAAGCAATCACTTGACTAATAACAAACACCCAAAAATCAGTGCCGCTCCTGATATGAGAGGTAAGAAAACACCTGCAAATTCATTCCCTCCAGCTTATAAAACCGAAATTACAGACTTTATTATGAAATACAAACCAGTTCAGTCACATTACAATTTGAAACATGCTCCAAACAGAAAATATTTACCCGCTTGTGTAAACTTTACATTAATTTATAATCAATTTAAAGAACACTGTATTGAAAAGGAGCTTAAGGTATGCAGCTGGACTCATTTTCATTCAATTATAAAATCTTTGAATTTATCAACTGCTGAAATGCCTCAAGACATTTGTACCAAATGTAGGCACCACGAAATGGAACACAAAAGTCGCCCATTACCCTGCAACTGTGACTTGTGTATAGATTTAGCCAATCACTTGGAAAATAAGAGAAACAGTAGAAAAGATTTGAAGGCAGTTGAAGAAAAATGTGAGAATTCGAATGGTGATGATTTTGTTTATACCGTCGACATGCAAAAAGTTATTTGTATGCCTCTGCTTAATTCAAAAGATTATTTCTTTCGAGGAAGCTCATACTTTTTAATATGAATCTTTTGTTCCTCCGGGGAAAGGTAATGATGCTGTTTGTGTTATTTGGCATGAGGGAGAGAGTGGTAGAAATGCGTACAAGATAGCCAGTACTTACGTATACACTCTTAGAAAATTTAACAGGGACAACAAAAATGTGTACTTCTTTATCGACAACTGCAATGCACAAAATAAAAATAAAACCCTCATGTCAGCTTTGGTCAGAGCAGTTAATGATGATAAGACTGAAATAGAGAAACTGACACTTGAATATTTTGAAGCAGGGCTCGAAAACGTTATTTTTAATAACGGTTTTGATTCGTTCGGAACGGTTCACTGTAATAACGTTTTTGAGAACAAAAACGTACGTATTTTGTTTTTAGGCAAGTAATTATTAATATACAAAAAAGTGCAAGCAGAACTCGTGCACGAAGAGTTCCGAGTTCCGTACCATTTTTTGGCCTATTTTTGCTCTGTACCTAACAGAGCAAAAATAGGCCAAAAAATGTTTTTTGTGTATGGGAGTCCCCCTCAAATATTTATATTATTTTAATTTTAAATGGTTTTTTGACGTGACAACGTCTTAAATTAGGTTGCGGCTGGGAGTCACTTATGAAAAAGTGTAACGCTCGGTAACGTTACGATGAGTCACCGAACGAGAGAGAGGCCCGCCGAATGCCTTGCGTGTCTCTCCCACACGTTGTCACGTAAAATCTTCGCCCGTAAAACCGACTTTACAGGCAACCATTTTTTTTTTTATGTTTTTCACTCTATTTCGATTAAAATTTCCCAGAGCTTTTTTTTTTATAAAAATAAATTTTTTTATTTAATTCGTGATGAAGTAGAAACTGATCCCATTGTAAAATTTTGTTCCCGAAGGCGTCTCTAATATATTTTTAACCGACTTCCAAAAAACGAGGAGGTTATATGTTCGGCTGTGGATATTTTTTTTTTTTTATTTTTGTATGTTCAACGATTACTCCGCCGTTTGTGAACCGATTTTCGAAATTTTTACTTTGTTGTATTTGGTTTTACTCCAATTTGGTACCATGTTCACAAAAGTGGTGACCTGATGATGGGATCCAGGAGTAATCGAGGGAACTCCTCGAAATTTATATGGAAACATATGGTGATTTTGGTTTTATGTGAAGTGTACTAAGAATATGCTACCAAAAAGTCAAATATTGGGTCAAGGTATACCATGGTTTCGAAGATGCTGCGAGAACTCCTGACTCCTTATACATACACGTTTGGGAGTTTCGGCGTTGTTTTAAGAACAGAAAGCATATGCTACTATGCAACTCATATTCATCATCATAATCATCATCATCATCATCATCATCGTCTTCATCATTACCACGTCGTGTTAAGGTCACCAATGTCTCATGGCACAGAATAGATAATAGTACAAGGCATAGGTGTGGATAAACTAATAATAATAAGAATTTTATACTGTATAACAACACTTTGTTTAAATATACACGGCGGTCAGCGCCGCGGAGGCGACGATATCGCGGCGCCGCCGCGCGGCGCGTGGCGGAGGATCGAATATACTTTACTACTTTATATACAGATCGAATACTTTACTAACTACTTTATAAAATTTTAATAGACAAAATATAGAATTAAAATAAAGTTATTTTAAAAAGAGCATTTAAAGAAAACAAAGTCAATAAGTGTCTTTTTAATTAGTTATACTTATTAATCGATAGATGGCGCACTAAGTATCGATTTGAATGGATTTGAAATTGAGTTCTTGATTACAAGAACAGCTGTCAATAATTATGATAATATTATATTATATTACTAGCTGTCCCGGCAAACGTTGTTTTGCCATATAAATAATTTTTGGTATGAAAAATAGATGTTAGCCGATTCTCAGACCAATATTCTCACAATATGCTCACATAATTTCATGAGAATCGGTCAAGCCGTTTCCGAGGAGTATGGCAACGAAAACTGTGACACGAGAATTTTATATATTAGATGAGTAGCTACGCTACATCCTATGCAAGTTTATACAATTTTTTATCTGATAGATCCTTCGATCGTGGAAAAATGAGACACAATAGCCTTTCTATTGATATCGCAATCGCCGGTGACCGCTTGGGGTTTGAAGTATTAAAATTGTTAAATTACTTAGCACAATATGTTCACTTCACTGATAATATATTATTTTGTGAGTGTGAACTGTGACTCTTAACAAATTGTAATAAGATACGTAAAATATACGCGAAGGTTTACCTACTAGTGTAACTAAAAAGAGTGAAATTATTATTATTTTTAATAAAAAATTAAAACCGACTTCCAAGGTAAAAACAATATTAACATTAATATGAACTAAAAAGTATTAAATAATTTTTGCTATCTAATAGTGCCTTTTTCCGAATTCGGCTAAACCTCAACTATTTCTGTACTCAATCTTCATAATTTTGAAGTCGGTGCCAGTTCCAAAAGTTTCAAATATTCTGTCAGAGGACTGAAGATTCAGCTAACTGGTACCGACTTCAAAATAATGAAGATTGAGTACAGAAATAGTTGAGGTTTAGCCGAATTCGGAAAAAGGCACTATTAGATAGCAAAAATTATTTAATACTTTTTAGTTCATATTAATGTTAATATTGTTTTTACCTTGGAAGTCGGTTTTAATTTTTTGTTAAAAATAATAATTTCAATTCAACAGATAGCTTGAGAAGCTTATAAAATTTACAGTGGTGAGAAATAATTAGAGTAATTCTTATTTTTATGGTATTTTTGTCATAAGTGTCATCTATTAGTTCAGTGTCTACCATTAGGTACTTTCCCGTATATCGATTATTTGTTTTATTAACTGTGTCCGAATCGGTTTTTCGTAATCGAATCACTTTCTACGAATTCTAATGCGATTTTTTCTACACATTATTATCAATCAAATGAGCCACATCGGCGCTTCAAAGATCATCAGTTTACAGTCGGGGCATTTTAATAGGCCACATTTGACATCTGTCAGATTAATCTCCATAGTGAAGTGAACTGCGTAAAAACATCGACCAAAACGAATAAATCGATACGGACTTAAAATAAAATATATGAATTGCATAGTAGCATATGCTTTCTGTTCTTAAAATAACGCCGAAACTCCCAAACGTGTATCTATAAGGAGTCAGGAGTTCTCTCAGCATCTTCGAAACCATGGTATACCTTGACCCAATATTTGACTTTTTGGTAGCATATTCTTAGTACACTTCACATAAAACCAAAATCACCATATGTTTCCATATAAATTTCGAGGAGATCCCTCGATTACTCCTGGATCCCATCATCAGGTCACCACTTTTGTGAACATGGTACTAAATTGGAGTGAAACCAAATACAACAAAACAAAAATTTCGAAAATCGGTTCACAAACGGCGGAGTAATCGTTGACCAACGTCCATCACCAACGTCCAACACCAACGTCCGACACCAACACCAACGTCCAACGTCCAACAACCGACGTCCAAACACTAACACCAACGTCCAACGTCCAACACCAACGTCCAAATTCCAACGCCAAAACCAATACCAACGCCAACGCCAACACCAAACTCCAACGTCCAACACCATCGCCAACACCAACACCAACGTCCATCACCAACGTCCGACACCAACACCAACGTCCAACGTCCAACAACCGACGTCCAAACACTAACACCAACGTCCAACGTCCAACACCAACGTCCAAATTCCAACGCCAAAACCAATACCAACGCCAACGCCAACACCAAACTCCAACGTCCAACACCAGCATCCAACACCAACACCAACGTCCAACACCAACGTCCAACACCAACGTCCAACGCCAACACCAATACCAATGCTAACGCCAACTCCAAACTCCAACGTCCAACACCAACACCAACGTCCAACGTCCAGCGTCCAACTCCAACGCCCAACGTCCAACACCAACACCAATGTTCAACACCAACGTCCAACACCAACACCAACGTCCAACGCCCAACAACCGACGTCCAAACACCAACATCCAACGTCCAACGTCCAACACCAACACCAACGTCCAACACCAACACCAACGTCCAGCGTCCAATGCAACACCAACACCAACGCCAATACCAAACCAAACTCCAACGTCCAACACCAACACCAACGTCCAACGTCCAGCGTCCACCACCAACACCAACGTCCAACGTCCAACACCAACACCAACTTCCAACACCAATGTCCAACACCAACACCAACGTCCAACGCCCAACTGACGTCCAAACACCAACGTCCAACACCAACACCAACGTCCAGCGTCCAATGCAACACCAACACCAACGCCAATACCAAACCAAACTCCAACGTCCAACACCAACACCAACGTCCAACGTCCAGAGTCCACCACCAACACCAACGTCCAACACCAACACCAACTTCCAACACCAATGTCCAACACCAACACCAACGTCCAACGCCCAACTGACGTCCAAACACCAACACCAACGTCCAACGTCCAAACACCAACACCATCGCCAACACCAACATCCAACGACCAACACCAACGTCCAACGTTCAGCGTCCAACACCAACACCAACGTCCAACGTCCAACACCAACACCAACGTCCATCACCAACGCCAAAACCAATACCAACGCCAACGCCAACACCAAACTCCAACGTACAACACCAGCATCCAACACCAACACCAACGTCCAACACCAACGTCCAACACCAACGTCCAACGCCAACACCAATACCAATGCTAACGCCAACTCCAAACTCCAACGTCCAACACCAACACCAACGTCCAACGTCCAGCGTCCAACACCAACGCCCAACGTCCAACACCAACACCAATGTTCAACACCAACGTCCAACACCAACACCAACGTCCAACGTCCAACGTCCAACGCCCAACAACCGACGTCCAAACACCAACATCCAACGTCCAACACCAACACCAACGTCCAACACCAACACCAACGTCCAGCGTCCAATGCAACACCAACACCAACGCCAATACCAAACCAAACTCCAACTTCCAACACCAACACCAACGTCCAACGTCCAGCGTCCACCACCAACACCAACGTCCAACGTCCAACACCAACACCAACTTCCAACACCAATGTCCAACACCAACACCAACGTCCAACGCCCAACTGACGTCCAAACACCAACACCAACGTCCAACGTCCAAACACCAACACCATCGCCAACACCAACATCCAACGACCAACACCAACGTCCAACGTTCAGCGTCCAACACCAACACCAACGTCCAACGTCCAACACCAACACCAACGTCCATCACCAACGTCCAACACCAACACCAACGTCCAACGTCCAACGCCCAACAACCGACGTCCAAACACTAACACCAACGTCCAACACCAACACCAACGTCAAACGTCCAACGCCAACACCAACACCAACGCCAATACCAACACCAAACTCCAACGTCCAACACCAACACCAACGTCCAACGTCCAGCGTCCAACACCAACACCAAAGTCCAACGTTCAAAACCAACACCAACGTCCAACACCAACACCAACGTCCAACGTCCAACACCAACGTCTAACGTCCAACACCAACACCAACACCAACGTCCATCACCAACGTCCAACACCAACACCAACGTCCAACGTCCAACGCCCAACAACCGACGTCCAAACACTAACACCAACGTCCAACGTCCAACACCAACACCAACGCCAACACCAAACTCCAACGTCCAACACCAACACCAACGTCCATTGTCCAGCGTCCAACGCCAACACCAGCGTCCAACGTCCAACACCAACACCAACGTCCAACACCAATACCAACGCCAACGCCAACACCAACACCAAACTCCAACGTCCAACAACACCAACGTCCATCGTCCTGCGTCCAACACCAACACCAACGTCCAACATCCAACACCAACGTCCAACACCAACACCAACGTCCAACGTCCAACACCAATACCAACGCCAACGCCGACACCAACGCCAACGCCAACGCCAACGTCCAACGCCAAACAACCAACGTCCAAGCACCAATACCAACGTCCAACTTCCAACACCAACACCAACGTCCAACTCCAACACCCGGACGTGTTTGTGGGTGCGTGTGGGTGATCGTGTGTGTTTGTGAGTGTTTGTGAGTGTTCGTGGGTGTTTGTGAGTGATCGTGGGTGTTTGTAGGTGATCGTGTGTGTTTGTGAATGCTCGTGGGTGTTAATAGGTGTTCGTGTGTGTTTGTGGGTGTTCGTGTGTGTTTGTGGTTGTTCGTGTGTGTTTGTGAGTGTTTGTGCGTGCTTGTGGGTGATCGTGTGTGTTTGTGAGCGTTTGTGAGTGTTCGTGGGTGTTTGTAGGTGATCGTGTGTGTTTGTGACTGTTCGTGTGTGTTTGTGTCCAACATCCAACGACGTCCAACACCAACGTCCATCACCAACACCAATGTCCAACGTCCAACGTCCAACAACCAACGTCCAAACACCAACACCAACGTCCAACGCCCAAACACCAACACCACCGCCAACGCCCAAACACCAACACCACCGCCAACACCAACATCCAACATCCAGCACCAACAACAACGCCCAACAACCAACGTCCAAACACCAATACCAACGTCCAACTTCCAACACCAACACCTACGTCCAACACCAACGTCCAAACCAACACCCGGACGTGTTTGTGGGTGCTTGTGGGTGATCGTGTGTGTTTGTGATTGTTCGTGGGTGTTTGTGAGTGTTCGTGGGTGTTGTGAGTGTTTGTATGAACTACTAGTAATAACACCAATACCAACGTCCAACGCCAACACCAACGTCCAACGTCCAACGCCAACACCAACGTCCAACATCCAGCGTCCAACACCAACACCAACGTCCAACGTCCAACACCAACGTCCAACACCAGCATCCAACACCAACACCAACGTCCAACGTCCAACACCAACACCAAACTCCAACGTCCAACACCAACACCAACGTCCATTGTCCAGCGTCCAACGCCAACACCAGCGTCCAACGTCCAACACCAACACCAACGTCCAACACCAATACCAACGCCAACGCCAACACCAACACCAACGTCCATCGTCCTGCGTCCAACACCAACACCAACGTCCAACATCCAACACCAACATCAACGTCCAACACCAACAACAACGTCCAACGTCCAACGCCAACACCAATACCAACGCCAACACCAACGCCAACGCCAACAACGTCCAACGCCCAACAACCAACGTCCAAGCACCAATACCAACGTCCAACTTCCGTGAGTGATCGTGTGTGTGTGTTTGTGAGAGCTCGTGGGTGTTTGTGGGTGTTCGTGTGTGTTTGTGGGTGTTCGTGTGTGTTTGTGGGTGTTCGTGTGTGTTTGTGGGTGTTCGTGTGTGTTTGTGAGTGTTTGTGCGTGCTTGTGGGTGATCGTGTGTGTTTGTGAGTGTTTGTGAGTGTTCGTGGGTGTTTGTAGGTGATCGTGTGTGTTTGTGACTGTTCGTGTGTGTTGTGTGTGTTTGTGTCCAACATCCAACGACGCCCAACAACCAACGTCCAAGCACCAATACCAACGTCCAACTTCCGTGAGTGATCGTGTGTGTTTGTGAGAGCTCGTGGGTGTTTGTGGGTGTTCGTGTGTGTTTGTGGGTGTTCGTGTGTGTTTGTGGGTGTTCGTGTGTGTTTGTGAGTGTTTGTGCGTGCTTGTGGGTGATCGTGTGTGTTTGTGAGTGTTTGTGAGTGTTCGTGGGTGTTTGTAGGTGATCGTGTGTGTTTGTGACTGTTCGTGTGTGTTGTGTGTGTTTGTGTCCAACATCCAACGACGTCCAACACCAATGTCCATCACCAACACCAACGTCGAACGTCCAACAACCAACGTCCAAACACCAACACCAACGTCCAACGTCCAACGCCAACACCAACGTCCAACATCCAGCGTCCAACACCAACACCAACGTCCAACGTCCAACACCAACACCAACGTCCAACACCAGCATCCAACACCAACACCAACGTCCAACGTCCAACAACAACACCAACGTCCAACACCAACGTCTAACGCCAACACCAATACCAATGCTAACGCCAACTCCAAACTCCAACGTCCAACACCAACGTCCAACACCAATACCAACGCCAACGCCAACACCAACACCGAACTCCAACGTCCAACAACAACACCAACGTCCATCGTCTTGCGTCCAACACCAACACCAACGTCCAACATCCAACACCAACACCAACGTCCAACACCAACGTCCATCGTCCTGCGTCCAACACCAACGCCAACGCCAACCAGCAGCAACAACAACGCCCAACAACCAACGTCCAAATACCAACGTCCAACGTCCAACGCCAACACCAACGTCCAACATCCAGCGTCCAACACCAACACCAACGTCCAACGTCCAACACCAACACCAACGTCCAACACCAACGTCCAACACCAACGTCCAACGCCAACACCAATACCAATGCTAACGCCAACTCCAAACTCCAACGTCCAACACCAACGTCCAACACCAATACCAACGCCAACGCCAACACCAACACCGAACTCCAACGTCCAACAACAACACCAACGTCCATCGTCCTGCGTCCAACGCCAACGCCAACACCAACACCGAACTCCAACGTCCAACACCAACGTCCATCGTCCTGCGTCCAACACCAACACCAACGTCCAACATCCAACACCAACACCAACGTCCAACACCAACGTCCAACGTCCAACATCCAACACCAACACCAACGTCCAACACCAACGTCCAACGTCCAACATCCAACACCAACACCAACGTCCAACACCAACGCCAACGGCAACCAGCACCAACAACAACGCCCAACAACCAACGTCCAAACACCAATACCAACGTCCAACTTCCAACACCAACACCTACGTCCAACACCAACGTCCAACACCAACACCCGGACGTGTTTGTGGGTGCTTGTGGGTGATCGTGTGTGTTTGTGAGTGTTTGTGAGTGTTCGTGGGTGTTTGTGGGTGTTCGTATGTGTTTGTGAGTGTTTGAGGGTGTTTGTGGGTGTTCGTGTGTGTTTTTGATTGTTCGTGGGTGTTTGTGGGTGTTTGTGAGTGTTCGTGGGTGTTGTGAGTGTTTGTATGAACCACTAATAATAACACCAATACCAACGCCAACGCCAACACCAACGTCCAACGTCCAACACCAACACCAACGTCCAACACCAGCATCCAACACCAACACCCGGACGTGTTTGTGGGTGCTTGTGGGTGATCGTGTGTGTTTGTGAGTGTTTGTGAGTGTTCGTGGGTGTTTGTGGGTGTTCGTGTGTGTTTGTGAGTGTTTGTGGGTGTTCGTGTGTGTTTGTGATTGTTCGTGGGTGTTTGTGAGTGTTCGTGGGTGTTGTGAGTGTTTGTATGAACCACTAATAATAACACCAATACCAACGCCAACGCCAACACCAACGTCCAACGTCCAACACCAACACCAACGTCCAACACCAGCATCCAACACCAACACCAACGTCCAACACCTACACCAACGTCCAACACCAACACCAACGTCCAACACCAACGATTAATAAAGATTAATAAAAGCCAACAACTTAATAAAATAATATTATGAATTTTATTTCTTCTACCAAACAGAACCTATTTATTTACTAAATTAATAGGTACCACCTAAAAAGGCAAATTAATGTATTGCGTAATACATTGATATCCCTTGTTTCATATTTGATATGATTGCAAAGGTAAAAGACTGTATAATAGTATACATTGTAATTTGTATTACCTTAATGACGTGAATAAAACGTTTGTTGTTGTGTACAACCAATACAATTTTCCCATTTTCTATAAGAACCGTAAATTTTATAGTAAATTTTTATACACGGGTAGAAGAACAACAAAAATACCTATATTATGATAGTAATTTCATATAATTTTGTGACCATATAGTGTTATGCTATGGGCAAAAAACTGACTGAGAACTTCTTACCCACTTTTCTCAAAATGCTATTTTTTTAAATACAGTATTTTGTCTTTTCACGATAGAATAGACTTGTAATAAAAGAGCCATCTATCGCGACATAAGTACATTAGCTGCTGTGTCACGAAGTGTAAAATCGTCAAGCGCCATCTGTGTCCACACTAGTCAAAGTATGAAAATGCTATGGAATACTGAGGTGGAAATTCAGGCCACCTATTTTTCTTTTATCTTTCTAATTCTAAAACCTCAAAGCTAATGCAACGTTGTGTGTTAAAATAACTTTTTTGTAACATGTAGTTTTAAACCGATTCTCTTGGATAACAGCAGCTGTAGCCTGTAGCTTAACATTATTACGGCATCGATTACGGTGGCATCGCCCCAACCACTAAACCGAACGAACTCTAATTTGAGGAAACTATGTTAAAGCTTAGGCCTTAGGCGTTTCGACGTGAAATTGTCCCACCGCAAAGGCCAGACGGCCGGCCAATTAAGTACGGCCAGCGATGCACGCCGAACCCTCCGCATGACTATGCTCTGCCTCGTCAAACAACTTCGGCAACAGTATAGGTAATCATCGGAGTCAGCAGACGGCGGCGAGTGGCGACTGCGGCGGGCCCGGGCCGCCGGCCGGCGCCGCGGCGCATAGATATGGATTTGAGATTAACGAGGGCACGCGGAGAGAGCGCGGGCGGTGGTGGCGGCGCGGGGCGCGGCGCGGCGGGGTGTTTACGTGCGGGAGCGGGCGGCGCGGATCGATGGCGCGGGGCGGGGCGCGCGGGCGGGGCGGGGCGCGCCGGCCGCCAGTCCGCCTCGGGGCCGCGTCCGCGCGGTCGTCGCTGAGAGTGTATCGCGGCGGCCGGAGTGTCTCCGCGGGCTCCCGGCGGCGGCGGCGAGCCTCGCGCCGCCCGCCTCGATGCGCGCGGTCGCAGTGCGCCCCCGCCCCGCGCCCTCCCCGCGCGCCTGCAGCGCCGCGCGCGCAGCTCCGCTCCCGCGCTGTCGGCCGCCGAGCGCCCGCGCCTGCGCCCCGTCTTCCTCTGGGCGCGCCAGCTCGACGGCACCGTGCAGGAGGTCCGCTGCGAGGACTACGACCCGCGCAACCGCATCCGCATAGCGCGCACCGCCTCCGGCTGGCGAGTCATCCCGCGAACGGAGATCTACAACTCGATCCGCGTGTCCGCTCCCGCTCCCGCGCGCCGCGAGCGACGCCGGCGCCGGCGCCGCGCCCGCTCCCGCCGGCGGCCGCCGCCCGCGCGCGCGCCCTCGCCCGCCGCCTGGCTGCAGCCCGACCTGGAGTCCCACATACCCTCGCACACTATCGCCGTGCCGCGCCCGCCGCCGGACCCGACGCCGCTCGACAACCTGCTGGCGGTGGCCGAGCTCGAGTTCAACCAGCAGCGCGCCGACCTCGCCGACCCCGCCCCATTCTCGTTCCTCCGCGCCGAGGAGGTCGCGCGCGACGTGATGTCCTTCGAGCTCGGCGAGCCCAAGACCGCCGAGGGCCCGTTCTTCGAGCGCGAGGCGCCGCCCGAGCGGGCCGAGGGCTACCCGGCCGACGTGGCGGCGCACGAGGACCTGTTCGACACGATCAGCGAGGCGCACTACCTGCCGGAGCTGGGCGGGCCGCACGACGAGGCCCTGCTCGAGTCGCTCGTCGAGAAGGGCTGCGAGGACAACCAGATCCTGGGCCAGACGCTGGACAAGCTGGCGCACCTGGTGCATGGCGCCGGCGAGTACGCCGAGGAGGAGGAGGACATGCTGCTGGCCGGCGCGCCCGTCGCCGACCTCATCGACCGCTTGGAGCAGACGCTCGAGTCCCCGGCGCGCAGCAGCATCACGGCCGCGCAGGGCCTGCTACACCTGCACAACATCGGCGACCACCTGCCTCCGCCCGAGCGCCGCGCCGGCGACGACCGGACGTTCGGAACGGACCGACTCTACGCTCCGGAGGAGAACGGGTCGGCCGACATGAAAACCGGCCCGGAGACGCAGGACAGCGGGTCGGCGCACGCAGACTACGATCACGGTATCGAGCAAAATCTAGAAAATAACGTGCCCGCGAGCGAAGCGAATTACGACATCGGATCGGTCCTTGAAACTACCGGAGCCTACTCGGAGGACAAGACGTACGACGATGCTCAGATCCATTCCGTTCCCGATCAGAGTGAAATCACCTCGGACGAGCCCTCCGACATGACGGAGCACGACAATCTCGGCACAGAGGTAGCCGACGAAATAAATGAAAAACTCGAGGACAGCCAGGAGGGAAAAGTCGACGAAAACTACGAAGAAAAGAAGGACGAGGCGCCCGCGCTCGCCGACGATTCGGGTTACGGCAAAGATTGTCGGGAGGCCCTGGCCGACAACGAGGACACGGGCCCGACCGACTTGAGCATAAAGCACGTCGAGCGGCTCGACGACTCCAACACGCTCGCCGGCGACGCGGAGGCGTCCAACGCCGAGGACGACATCTCGGTGAAGAGCGACGAGCAGCCGCGGGACCTCAGCGTGCACCGGCGGCTGCCCACGCCGCACGCGTCGCCGCGCCGCACCGACGTGCCGCGCGCGCCCTCTCGCGAGTCCGACGCCATGCAGTCGCCGCAGCCCAGCGGTATTCCCGCCGTGCCCTCCTCGCCCGAGATATTCAACGTGCCGCTCGGCAGGAGCAAGCAGACCGTGTTCCTCGAGTCGCTGCTGTCCTCGCCCTCGCCCAAGATGTACACGTCCGAGGTCACCATAACGAAGCAGCAGTGCGAGCCGCTCAACCTCGGCAAGCACAGGAAGAGCGCGAGCCCCACCGTGTCCAGCTGCTCCGACGAGATCAAGAAGATGACCAAGGAGTTCGGCGAGCCGCAAGAGAAGAAGTCGCGGCCCGACGCCGGCGACGACCTCGCCAAGATGAGCAAGGTGTTCGCCAAGTGCGACGAGCAGGCGACGAGGCGCTCCCACGACAGGCGGGACGCCGGCAAGCCCTACGACGAGTGCAGCCCGCTGAAGCAGTTCCAGATCCTGAAGTCGAGCCCGGACTTCAACATTCCGGACCCCCTGCTGATCCCGAAGGACAAGCTCAACAAGATCCTCGAGAACCCCGTCCGGGAGATCCCGGGCCTGCTCATTCAGCGGCCCGAGCTGCGCCTGCCGCAGGCCTTTGCGTTCCCGGCCGTGCTGCAGGACCCCGACATCCTCGTCATCTCGCTGTCGCAGCTCGAGAGCATCCTCATGAACGAGGAGAAGCCCGACGCCCGGGGCCGAGAGGCGAAGCCGCCGCCGCGCTCGTCCGGCGCCGACAAGGCCGGCACGCCGCAGCCGGAGCCGGCCGCCCGGCCGAAGCCGATCCCGTCGATGGACGCGCTCGCCGGCGACATCGACGCCGCCACCTCCGCCGCCCTCAACCAGATGCTGTGGCTGCCGTACATCAGTCAGCTCGAGGCGATGGCCGCCTGCTCGCAGAACATGGACTTCATCAAGGCGCTGAACTCGAGCGGCTACGGGGGCTACCCGGACCTGGCGCAGATGTTCCCGGGCGCGCGGTTCCCGGGCCCTGCCGGTTTCCCCGTCGCGCCGCCCGTGGACTACGACGGTCGGCTGCAGCTGGCGATGTGGCAGGAGGCCACCGCCGCCGGCTCGCGCGCCAAGCCCGACCCGAAGGACGGCAAGGCGGGCGACGTGCAGAACCCGTACGTGCACTCCACCCGGGGCCACGGCGGGAAGGGCGCGGCGCGCGGCCCGCCGGGCTACGGGGCGCGGCCGCCGTTCCCTGCGTACCCGCCGCCGCGGCCCGCGCCGCCGCCCGCGCTGCAGATCCCGTACTTCGCGGCGGGGCGCGCGCGAGCGACGGCGAGTGGCCAGCGCAGCCCGCCCTCGCCGTACTACCCGGGGCGGGAGGCGCGCGCGCAGGAGTCGCCGCGGCCGCGCATCAGCGTCAAGTCGCTGCAGAACCTGCTGGAGCCGGGCGCGCGACGGCGGCGGCGCGACGAGCCCGAGGTCGGCAGCACGACGCCCGGCGAGCCCCCGCCGCCCGACCCCGCCGCCTACCACCTGTGGCACCCGCTCTTCGGCAAGTGAGTACCATACCTACTCTCCGCAATCCGCATGCCACCGCTGAAGCCGCATTCGAACAAACCGAAAAGCATAATAAGTAAGTCTCTATAGTCCCATAAGTCCCTATCCAAATGTAATGTTCGTCTATTTTTCATAATTTGCGAATTGCGATTGTCGTTGACAAAATAGCTGACGGTGTGACCACCATCCACCACCAGATAGTAACAGCTAAAACGCATTTTAACCACCAAACATTATGATTTATAAACAACGAAATCCTTCACTTCTAGGGCAAGTTTTGTAATTTCTGCGTGGAGTACAAATCGGTTTCGTGTTTGACAAAGGTAGTTAAATAGGGCAAGACAATAAAGCTTAGTTTGGTCGAAAGCGGTTTAAGTAGCCTTAGTGTAGTCAGACATGTATATTGTCTTACAAAATGTAGCTTGACTAAATTGTAACATCACATATTTCGTTATGTTTAACCAAAATATAAGAAAAGTATCAGTAGCGACACGCCATTCTTGCTAATTAGTAATTTGATATGTAAAATTATTATTATAGAAATGAGATAACAGTAATTAGGATCATAATAACCACCCAAAATAACAATAGAAACATGAGACATGTTTACGAAATATTTCATAAATAAGAGAGCTGACAACATTCTTATTTTTTCTTCTGATCCAACGGAAAAGACGAGATATAAGATCTGTAATGCAATCTGAAATGTCAAAACTGTATTTTAAAAAGATAAAACCGACTTCAAAATTGTACGTAATTGAGAATTAAAACTCCCTATCTCCAAAACTACAGAACCGATTTTGATGAAACTTGCAGTATTCCCTAAGTTGAACAACACCTAGTACAATAAAAAAAATAATTATTTAGATCGGACTTGTAGTTCCGGAGATATGCGTGTACAAACATAAAAACATACATACATACACTTTTGAAATTTGGCACATTTGTTCAGAAGCTGTTATAGATTAACATAATATACAAAAACTGGACAGTTCTGGAAATATTACATACATACGCGTCGAATAGATAACCTCTTTTTGAAGTCGGTTAAAAACTTTAAAATTCCGTATATTATGCATTACGGTTTCGTTTCGTTCAGAATCCAAAGCATCTTAATTCTAAGCTAATAACAGTACAGACCGGAACTGACTTGGCGTTCACGATGTTAATTAAGAGGTTTAGACTTGCTTGAAGTCTAAACTAGCAGTTTCTCGAAGCAAATTCTGCAATAATCTTTTGGATGTTATTGGCATATTAATCTTTCTAACGTTTTGACTTAAGGGCTTATTCTACCTTACGAGTACTAAATTTTGTCGACATGGATCCTAAAAAGAAGACTAATTAGAAGTTTCTGATTCCACCAATCAGAAGCCACACTTCTTCCGATTTAGTATACTAGTAGCCAGTAGGGCCGTAAGTTTCTAAATGCTATTTCACGTTACTTAATTTAGTTACTGGATCAATTTAGACGTCTAAATTTAGTAAGGTAGAGTACCTAAGCACTTTATTGTCCAAAAGTTGACGACTCTGTTGAGTTGCTATAGTTGTTAACAAATCAAAAACTTTATTAAATGGATGACGTCTGGACATCAGAATATGGGTATAACGATATAATCAAGTTTCTCTAATAATCAAGTTCATTATTTTCTATCTAAAATAACGTCGTTATTATTACTATGACATTATTTTGTCTGGACTAAATATTCTATAACATCAATGAAAAGTACTTAGCTCTATAACATAATAATATCATAGGGCTTATTACTTCACATTATGTAGTGAGTCAATAATATACAACTGCTATCGTCGAAATATAATTAAAAACCTCGAAGTTTATTCACCTATGAGACCTCTGGTATCACAGACAGCAATGGTATATCTACAGGTAGACCTTAAACTATTTCAAACTATATCTAGGTATACAAGATGAGATTCCGAGATCTAAGCTAATCCAGATCTAGATTATAGGCTTAACTTGAAAGGTATCCACAAAGGTTCAACTATGACACTGTACAGTAAAACCTTGTTACTAACGGTGGTACTGAGGAGAATTGCATACAGTTTCTATAGCAAAGTTAGATGTCAAAAATGTATGGGATTTGACATAACCCATCGCTAAGGGTCTTCAGACGGCAACGCGACGCGTAGATGCATTTCTAAATTTTTACTGAATTGACATTTCAATTTCGTGAGATGTTTTGCAAATCTGTCAAGTCTACGTGTCGCGTTGCGGTCTGAACTGACCCTTATGGCTGGTTTACACGTATTAAGAAGATAAGTAGTTAACTTAATTTTAAGTTACTTATTGCATGTAAACACAAAATTTAGTAGCAAGTAGTAAGTTAAAATTTAGTTAAGTACTAAACAAGGAAATTAGAATTTTGACTATTTTCTGTAAGGTTGGCAGGCGGGGCTTGTCAATTGACACATTTCGGGCAGGCACTTCAAATTAAGTTAAAATTTAGTTACTACTTATCTACTTAATACGTGTAAACCAGCCCTTAGCGATGAGTTATGTCCAATCCCATACATTTTTGACATCTAACTTCGCTGTGAAAGCTAGCCGTAGCAAATGCAAACTGTAGCACTCTGGAAATCTTCGTACTTCGAAGGATCAAATCAAAGATGCATTTCTTTTGTATGTATTTGACGTCACGTTGGTGTCTAAACTGACACTGAGATTACAGTGTCTTCTGATAAATTTTTGGAAGCCGCCTGTGATTACTGATTTATTAGTTATCATCAATGGTCGAATCAAATCCGAAAGTTAAACATCTCTAATGCCCGGTGTTTGAGGGTTATTAATAGAAGTTTGCCTTCTAAATAGCATTATTGATTGGCTAATGAAAAGCGCTAACTGAGTCTCAATTTCACCAAAGTCTGTTAACGTTAATAGCTTGTTAAAATGTCATGTCATCTCTTTCGATCATACGAAAAGCGAGAGAGGTAAAATTATATAGTTAACTTTAACAGTTGTTGGTGAAATTGGATCTAAGTCTTGTAGATAAACTTGTCAAAAGAACCTCTGAAAACGGGCATAAGCTCGTCCCATGACCCATCTTTATCACTTCAAGAGATATAAATTAGATACATAAAATAGATTATTTAAAACCAAAAATATCTGTTCAACAGATATGATCTATATTTGCAATCCAAAGAACTATAAAATATTTCTAATAAGTACCACTAAAACAATTTTAGAGTTCTGACATATTTTAAATATTCAGATTTGGATGCTAAAAGTATTTCCATGTTCTGTCTGAGAAGAGTTGTTTTGAATATTTAGGAATATTCGACATGTGACCCCCGCCTAGTTTAGAATCTAGATTTAGCCTGAAATTTAGGTCATCCTAGATCATTCGGTCTGAAATTGAATCATATTATATTTGGTTGATAAATTTAGTATCGCGGTATATTATTATTATGCCTTCGATTAATGTATCATGTATTAATTTAGCACGCTGATTATAATTTTTGACGTGACAACGTCTTATAATTCGATATGGGCTGCGCGCACGAAAAAACATGACGCAATATGCGGCGTTACCTCGCTCTGAGGCGTTCCATTTAAGGCTACGACGTTGTCACGTTCAACTATCGTCAGTAAACCGACTTTACAGACAACCGAGTTCGAGTCGAGTTCGAGTTCGAGTCGAGTTCGAGTTCGACACAAAACACTACTCTCCAACCGTCTTTTTATTGATTTGAAAACTCTTCCATTCCTCTTTTCTATTTTGGTATTGTTGTAAAAATTAAATGGATCTACTTGAGGATCTACTCTAATGTCCCTCGATAATAATTACTTAATTGTTTTTCTACTATAATAATAATAATAAAATATCCGAATGCGTACAGATTTCAGAAAGCAACACGGTCAAACTCTATCTATAAGCAATCTTTTCTTTGTAAAAATAAATATTGTATGTGTATCAAAAAGACGTTAACTGAAAGACGTTAGAAGCGTAGGTTTTTACTATACATACAATATACTTACATACATACATAATAATATAGATATTATACATAATATACACAAAGATCGCGTAGAACTGCTACGGTTCTCGTAGCGAGATCCGAATTCGTAGTTGCGGTGCTACGTCGTAGATTTTTTTGTTTATTTCGGACGATTCTGTGTTAAAAAGTGAAACCATGCTGTGCAGCTGAGATAAAATGGTCGCTTTGGAGAATCATACTATGAATCATAATATAAACTCTTTCTTTTTATCGCAAAATTGTCACTCTGCTTGCAATTCACATGTCTAGTTAAAAACTACTTACTACTTAAGTTACCCGAAACTTACTACGTAATTTAGCTACACATTATTTATCCTTGTCTGTCAAAACACATTTCTAACACATCGAAGCAGGACAAAACATCGCATGACTATAACATACGCAGTCTTTTTTACTAAGGGGTTAATTTACAAAAAAAAATTGTATTTCATTAAGAAATAAAAACCTTTTACGTACCCCGAACGTCTTACAGCTGGATAAAGTTTACTCAGCACTTTCGTTGTATTCAGGTCGAGCAAACACTCCCGAATTCCCGACAAACAGGTAGAAATTGCGGAAAACGCAGAAAATTTTGACGAAAAGAAATATGTCTATCTAAAGTGTCTTAACTCTAAACACAACATGCCGAAGTTCCGCGACGGAAGTTCGACATGATTTTGTCAGCAATGTCAAACGCATACAATATAACGTGACGTAATTTCGGCATGGTGTGTCATCGGTAATTTAATCCTTCCATCGGGTATTCTTGGAAATGCTATTGTTCTATTGTCGCGATCACCGGTGCTCGTATAGGGCTTGCAGGATTAAAATACATTGCAGGAGGAATCATGCCGAACTTCCGCCACGGAACTTCTTCTTAAACTTAGAACTTTAGACACTAAGGACTAATATTATAAATGGAAAAGTCTGTCTGTCTGTTACCACATCACGCCGCGCCGTAAGTATTCTATGTCTACTTTAGACAAAACACTTAATTCAGTTGTCGCGTGGGCGCCGTACATTTTTCCTATATAATTACTATATTCCATTCCTGGGATTCAAATTAGCTCCATACCAATCTAAAATTGACTGTAGTTTACGTAGGAAGAGACAGACAATCTTTCGAATTTATAATATTACTAGCGACCCGCCCCGGCGTCGCACGGGTATAAAATATATAGCCACTGAAAAAATGATTAAAATCGATAGCCTATGATCCTTCACGTGGTCTACTTCTTATCTGTACCAAATAACATAAAAATTGCTCCAGTAGTTCGCGAGATAAGCCCTTTCAAATAATTTCCCCCGTCTTTTCCACATTCTCCTATTAGTCTTAGCGTGACAAAATAAAGAATAATAATAATGAAGCCTATAGCCTTCCTCAATAAATCGGCTATCCAACACTGAAAGAATTTTTCAAATCGGACCTAGTTCCTACAGTTAGCGCGTTCAAGTTAGCCCTTTAAAGTAATTTTCCCCTTTTCTTCCACATTTTCCTCTATTTCTTCGCTCTTTTTAGTCTTAGCGTGATAAAATATAGCATATAGCCTTCCTCGATAAATGGGCTATCTAACACTGAAAGAATCATCAAAATCCGTTGCGTAGTTTTAAAGATTAAAGGGAACAAAGGGACATGAGGGAAAAAAGCGACTTTGTTTTATAATAAGTATAGATATAGATAATATGAATCGTACCAAAAACACTTTTAAAACTTTAATAATAATTATACTTTTGTATTCAAAACACTAATGACTTACGTTAGACATTTTCTTCATTAACGAAAAGAAAAGTCTGAAAATAAGAAAAGTTTTGGAGAATTTGAATATTTTTGGCTCAAGTTTAGGGTTCCGTTTGTGTATGGAACCACTTCAGTAACAAGTTTTGTTTGGGTTGTTTACCCTTTTGTTGAGAATTGTCTAGGAAGGGTCGTACGATCACAGAAATACATGTTTTAAAACTTTTGAACTTATGGCCATAGCAATAAGATCGAAATGTACATTTCGTCTGATGGAAACCTTACATAAAGAGAGTTCTATCTACATAATTATACATATAAAAGATTTTCGAGACTTTTTTAGGTCAGTCTTTTATTAAGGAATAGCATAAATAAATATACGATCAAATCTATGTTTTATTTTTTCTCTGATGAATATAAAAATGAAATGCTCTCCTTCTGTAAAAAAAGGCTTTTTGGTTAATAAAATACTTTAAAACAATGTCTAGAAACGAATGTGACCATGAAAACTATAATATAGTGACTATATTATAGATTTCAATATGACCCTGGTTACATTTTTGTCAATAAATATATTTTGTATTTGTATTGTACTTATTTGTATTATTATAGTAGACTATAATAATATAATAATATATAACCCTGGTTACATAGATGTAACCAGGGTTATATTTATCCCAAACTTTATGAGCCGGTGAACTTCGTATCTCTTTCCTCAAATATTTTGAAGCTTAAATTAGCCAAATCGTTTCCATCGTTCTTGAGTTGTAGATACAAACAAAAAATTTAAAATTAATTTTTATTTATCGCAATAATTAAATTTAATATTATTTTCAGTCACTTTACTGAGCCTTCACTCCCTTTGTATCATGTAAGCATTAAAAGAAAAACTTTTGGTTTTTCATTCGCTTTCTATCAGGCGATCCGTTCATTCATTTCACCAAAAGTCTAAAAATAAAACTAAAAACGAATAAATTCTCTACTAGGGTATCTTTTTAAGCTTCCACCACACGGTTCAGCTATCAAACCGCATATAAACTAGGTTCAAATTGATCTAAATATAACCCTGTATTGATTTTGAGGCTGTACTCGTTACCAGGTCAGCAGAGAGCTAAAACTTTCGTATCTATTCCCAGAATATTCTCTGTGGAATAAACTAGAATTTCGCTATAGAAAACTAGATAATAAGTCTGTAACATAGGTTTTTAGGGTTCCGTACCCAAAGAGTAAAAACAGGACCCTATTACTAAGACTTCGTTGTCTATCCGTCTGTCTGTCAGTCTGTCTGTCTGTCGCCAGACTGTATCTCAAGAACCGCTATAGCTAGACTTCTGAAATTTTCACAGATAGTGTATATCTGTTGCCGTTATAACAAATACTAAAAACAAAATAATATTAATATTTAAGGGGGGCTACAATACAACAAACGTGATTTTTTGGCCTCTTTTGCTCGATATCAATAATTCCCTTCGTGCGCGAGTCCAACTCGCACTTGGCCGATTTTTATTTTCGCTATTTCGTGACGTGCGTGCCAAAGTCATTTCTGATGAAATATCCTTTCATGTGGTTACCGTCATTTTCAATTCAATTCTATGAATGTGAATTTCATCAAAATTGATTCTTCAGATTTTTCTAATAATTTTTAGTGGTTTTAATCAAAATCAGACTGAGAATTATTATCTAATGTATAAAAATCTCGTGTCGTGGTGTTTCTTGCCAAACTCTTTCGAAATGACTGGACCCGCTTTAATGTGTGTGCTTGTTGTTGAGGTCTGACAATTGGCCAATATACCCGAAATAATATTATAAACTTACTAGCTGTCCCGACTAACGTTTCTTTGCCATATTATAATAAAGTATATCGCCCGTATTTATTTTATTGAATTAGTGACTCACGGCCGTTCCCAATATTCAATCTATCTCTAGTTTGATATACGACCGATCCCAGCTAACATTGAATTGACATAAAATATGTCTCTATTATAGCTAATGTCTAATGAGAGCTATTCCTATCTCTAGTAGGGCAAAACCAGAGATAGATCTAATATTGGGAACGGCCATAAATAAGTATGTCACCATGGGAACGTCCATCGCTATCCCGTGACCCGCGTCGCATAAACAATAGCCGCTCTTTATAGACAAATAATTTGCAATAAAATAAAATTGCGACTATAATTAAAGATCTAAGCTATCCTATCTCTCAAGTTGGATAAAAGCACACGTCATTTAAAAAAAAGAAACATTAAAATCCATCGCGGACAAACATCGTGACAGGAGATTTATATATATATTAGATAATATAGTAAAACAACATTTGCCGGGTCAGCAAAATGCCAACTATAATATTATTATTTAACAACTAGTATGTAGATGTAATCAATAGTAATTAAAGTATTAATGAAATAATTAGTAATGTAACGTTCAAGGTCTCCGAAGGCTCTCGATATGAAAATCGATATGTTAATGCTATTAATACGGTAAATACAATATCAATATTTTCAGGGGCATCGGCTGACCGAATCTGAAACCATTTTGAAAGTTTAAATGAAATATAACTTGAATATTTAAATGCCATTTTGCTCCGATTATGGTACTCATGTTGCGCGGGAACCGTACACTTTGCGAAATGTATCCTATCCCTGTTACGCAACTTAATAAGTGTGATCTCGTAACAGACAGTGTTGACAGTAAGTGTTGAATTTGCCGCGTGTGTGACTAGCATCGTTGCTTCCAAACATGTGAAGACATTTTTTGAGACTCTGTTTAGTTATCTTTATTAGATCCACTGGAACGAAACGGAACACCGGGCCCCACTTTGGGCGCCAGTTATAAAAAATAAACGTTGTACTATTTTAAAAATTTGTTCAGGCGGATGTTCGTTATTTCATCGGGTAATGTCGAGTCAAGGTTTTTGATGAACTGTCGACTGCGCTTGACATAACCCGACCAATTAACGTGGGTCTGCCATGTGCCTTATCAATTTCTCTGATAGTAAATCGTAGTACTTAGTAGTAGTCTTACTGACTTGGCGTAGCTTAGGGCTGGTTTACACCATTGGTAGCAAGATAAAATTTAGTAAAGTACTAAACAAGGAAATTAGAATTTTAGCTATTTTCTGTTAAGTTGGCAGGCGGGGCTTGTCACTTGACACATTTCGAGCAGGCACTTCAAATTAAGTTAAAATTTAGTTACTACTTATCTACTTAATACGTGTAAACCAGCCATTAGTAACGAATAATGCTGTTCTGATACATTACACGACTTGATAGTTTTATTAAAACTTTAAATTATTTTTTCACCCTACATGGTTATTGTTTCCTCATATTTTTATTATTAAATTCCTTTACTTTTAAGCACTCTTACTTGAAATGTGATGTTATGCAATAAATGGGGTGGATTTTTATTTGCGGTGCTTTTAGTATCGGAGATTGCGTTACGAAATTAAAATTAGTTGGATTTCTCAATTTTTATTTTCGTCGTTGCGTGGGTGGCGTGGGATGGGGTGGAGTTACATATTTTTTTTAACGTAACAATTTTTTTATACCTAGGAAAAGAGTGAAATCCAAGAGTTTAAGTCGTTGTAAAACTAATACAGATTACAGATGAGATGTTATTTTAATTATATATTTTCTATACTTATTGCTAGTTGTAACAATCTGGATCACATGAGGTTTTAAATTAAATTTACCGAATCTACCTAACTTACCAAAGTTATATCAGAATCGGTACCTACGTACATCCTTTTGGCATCTATGATTTCAATGACAGACATACAGACAATCCGTTTACAACTTACAAGTCACAACCTAAAACATGTGCGTGTCGGCTAAGATTTTTCAAAATTAGTTTATATATTTTGGAAAATAATTTGGGGTGAGGAACGTTAAAAATACTGAGATTTTCAGAGTTTAACGTCAATTTCTAACATATTGTACATATTTGTTTTTTTAACATACAGCTAAAACCTTTGTAAAATCGCCATAAACATTCGCGTGGACGTCACTCAAATATTTCCCAAAACTATGACAGAATTTTTCAAAATGTATCCCCGTTAAATCACACCACGAGGTGGGAACGTCAAATTTTTACGCTCGCAACATAAGTTAAGGACATCTGTCTCGGAAAATCAATAGGAATACAACTTAGCCTGCCTGCCACAATCAATGAAGCGACTAGCGAGGCTGCCCGGGCGTGCGAGCGAACACACGCGTGTGAGCAGGACGGAGAACGATGACGTATGCATTTAATTAAATTCTTATGACAGAAGAAACGGGGTTATAGGTTCAGGTGAAGTTTTGTAACGGGCAGGAGTTTTTAGGAAAATCTTACAAGAGCTGTAAAATTTTCCTGAAAACTAAAATGTGTAAGATTCGAGTTTAGGTTTTCCTGAAAACCAATATGTGTTAGATTTGAGCTAAAATTCCTGAAAACAGTAGTGTTGAACACTTATTATCAAAAATTGTTTTAAATGTTATATGTTAGATTTCCATTAAGTTGATCAGCAATTAACTCTTTCATAATATCCTACTTGGTGAAGCGAAAAATGTTATTTAAAAAAACGTTGTAACTACTAATTAATTTCACAATTTTATTATTTAAAGTAAGGGAAAGGCGCTAATGGTAGACACTGAACTAATAGAAGACACTTACGACAAAAATGCCATAAAAATAAGAATTATTCTAATTATTTCTCAACACTGTAAATTTTATAAGCTCCTTATGCTATCTATTGATGTGAAAAAATATATTAGGGATGCCTTTGGGAACAAAATTTTAAAATGGGATCAGTTTTCGTAAATGATGTGACCGCGTCAACACGCACGGCAATTTCTTAGCAAATAGGTCAAGGAAGGCGAAATTTTGCACGTAAGTTTTGAATACATTTATTAGATTTCTTGTAATTTCTATTGACTTCATTGGATTAATGGTCATGTTGTTTATACTAATTAATGTTTATTTATGATCTTTTATCCATTTTCCCTAACAATATAAAGGGTGTCTACTATAAGTTCTTGAAAATGTAAAAAAACCTAATAGATGACATGGATCTCATCTTTTAGTTTTTCAATACATACTAAAGTTATTTTGTACTTTATTCTACTGCAAATATCATCACTATTCTCTAAAAATATAATTCTATTAACAAACTAAAAACTTAGAACTACTGTATCTAAAAATGGACATGGTGTCTAATATTAGACCTTGCACTGATCTAAAAATCGATGCTTTAGTTTTGTAGCAGTAAAAAGAAGAAAAAGGAGAACTGAGAACAAAAAGAAGAAAAAAGAAGAGGCAAAAGAAGCATGGAGACTTAAGACTAAAAATAAATTTGCTGGGAAAAAAATATGAAAAATAAAAATAAAAGGAAAGATAGTTTCAGCATGGAAGAAGAATGAATAGAATCTGGAGACAACGTGGATAATATTTCTGATGCATGTAGTTACTATGATGCAGTAAATGAAATCTTTTGAAAAACGGCAAATAAAGGCCTAATAATATGAAAAATGTAAAATGTAATTTAATGTTCTATGTCAACTATTAGTTCATATTGGTGTCTACTATTAGTGTTGTTCGCTTATTGTGATGTCATCTATTAGTACTTATGACTATGTTTACAAAAAGACCAATAATATGTTTTTTCATTGATTTGTCAGAGAATAATTATAATAGTTTTATTTTGTAAGAGTTACTGAAGACATGGAAGAAGTTATCAATCCTTTATTTTCATAAATTATATATTTTATAACATTCGAATGTTTCATGTTTCCTTATAGTGTCTGTCATTAGGTCTTCTCCCTTATTTATATTTTGTATGCTTTTAAGTTTTAGGGTTTGAATTCCATTGACGTCATAATCATTACAGAGGTCTTAACTAATACGACTCTATCTGATAGAGTGATTTAGGAGAAAGAAAATAAATAGATTCCTCGTAAATTACAAAACTAAATACTATTGCGTACATAAACGAAAAAATACGCCTTTTAATCTAGTATTCTTATAAAATATCATTTGTATAAAAACATTAAAGTAATTTCATTAGTGCGTCATCTTTTGTTTTACGTCAATTGACGTTTCCAAATGCATAAGCCGACGTCACTACGAAATGTAATCAAAATATAATGATGTTTTGTACAGTTTATACTACTACAAAAATGTTGATAGCTTTCATACATTTTGACTTTTCATGTTCGAATTGTTCGAATTTCATGTTAAAAATATTCAATTTTGAGTAGCTGTCTTCTTCTCTCGTCGTTAAACTTCCTCTCTTCCTATCGACTTTTTTGTGGACTCGTCTCTGGCTCACCTTACATAATATCCTTTTTCGACTATTTTATAAAATTACTTGTAACAAGGAAATTAATTTTACAAATTCAATGTAATCTGGATTAAGAATGACTTTCTTAATCCAGTTTAAGTAATTAGAACTCATTCGCTTTAGAACTCATTTATTTATAAATATATAGTCGCCTTTAATTAAACCAGTCTCCGCGGGTGAAACTCATATTAGAAACCTTTTTTTAGAAATTTTACTAGCATGGACTCAAAATTCGTGATGAATATCCGATTCTTGCTAGAGTGCCCAAATGTATTTTTTCGCGTTCCGTTAAAAATTTTGCTTTTCAAAAGGGTTTCGCCACCAAAAAAGTTTGAGAACCGCTGTACTAAATTAAGAAATCTATGACCAACATGCAATGTTTTAGATCACTAGTAGTTCGGTAGTTCATTGCACTAAGCAGACATCGTTAAGACATCAGACCGCAACTTGAACAAATTGTTTCCTGCATTATACCGCGGTAGGAGTTATACAACACAGTTTGACTAAGCCGGCCCCTAGACGATCAATTTTATTGCGCAATATAACTTCATAATATTATGGACCGTTTAGGGTTGATATTAAACATCGTATTAAACACAACATACATTAGTATAGTGGAAAAAGTGAACGAAAAATTGTGTTCTATTAGTGTTCAATCGAATTGTCAAATAAACTGTTCAATAAAATTGAAGCGTGATATTGACAATAAAATTGCTCGTCTTGGGGCCGGCTTAAAATATATATACCCCCGATATATAATAATATGCTACTACTCGTCCATGTATACTTATAACGATCGTCTAACATAATCCTTCAAAGTTCAAAGTATACGTGTATACTGTATAGTGTATAACTCCGAGAAAAACATTGGCTGCTTTTATATATAAATATACCTCTCCCACTATATTTTGTTTCGGAAATATGTAGTAAACTACACTTAGGCCCGTATTTTGGTCAGTACTCAAGATGCATCTCGGTCTCAAGATACGGTCAAAACTTGGACCAATCACAGAGCCGAATCGCGTCTTGAGACCGGGTCGCATCTTAAGTACTGACCAAAAATACGGGCCTAAGTGTCTAAACACACACGCCGGCGTAAATTCCGCCACAAATGTCAAACAGATACAAAATACGGACGGAACGCGACGGAATAGTGAATTTTGTATTTTGTATGAGTTTGAAACGCGGCGGAATTTACGCCGGCGTAATTCGGCCTAGTGTGTTTCGACATTAATACAATAATATACATACGTCATACACATCGTATGTGACTATCAGAGAAGTTGAGTCATAGGTAGACGACGGACTTACATAGTTTCGTCGAGTTATGTCAAACACAGCCGATCGATCGCGACTTACATGGCAACTTATTCTCAATGAGTTTCTAAAATACTAGAGTAGCAATGTCTTACAAACGATTCTCAGAAATGCGTAACCACTTGATAGCCCAAAAGACAATGTCACTTCATAATGTTATTATGTCATTATGTATGGCAGATATGCCTGCAGGCATCTTCAAAGTGGTGACGCGTTTCTGTCGTAGACTGCCAATCTAGTTACGTTAGTAACATACAATATCATTGCTTATTCTGGCAAGATGCGTGACTAAATAAGTTGCCATAGACAAATAATTTGCAATAAAATAAAATTGCGACTATAATTAAAGATCTGAGCTTATCTCTCAAGTTGGAAAAAAGCACACATTTAAAAAAATGCAACATTAAAATCGGTTAAGTAGTTTAGGAATCCATCGCGGACAAACATCGTGACAGGAGATTTATATATATAATAGTTATAACTAAGTTTATAACGGATTGACAGGTGTCAAAAGTCGCAATAACATTGTCTCTGTGTTAATTTTAATTATAAATTAAAATACTTGAATAATTTGCATAAAAAGTGGATCAAAACAAACCACATAACCTGAATATTGTCAACAAGTGTTTGCAAGTAATTACCTGTGACGAGGACAAAACAGTGAGTAATTATCCAAAACTTACTTGGGACTAGTGTTTTGATACCAGTTTTGCTATAAAAACCACTCTGAAAATAGCAATACAAACCTACTGCATTCACATCCTCAAGTATCAAAACAAGAAAGTTAACTACAAGAGCAGATACACTTCATATGATATAAAATAACAAAAATTATAACATAATTACATCCGTTGTCAAAATTTTGAATATTTAAATAATTATATTAACGGATTAACTGCTACCTCACTGGATATATATTTTTACAAATCCATAAAAGTAATTCCAAGTACCGTGAATTAATGCAACTGATGACAAGTGACAACTGACAGTTGACAGATGTCAGCTGACATATGAAATACATTGACAAGTTACCAGAGACAATCACACCGAAGAACTTCAGGATAAAAAAAAAAAAAAAAAGATAAAAAAAAAAATATATATATATATTTACCGATTGAGGGTCACTAGGAGTATAATTTTATAGAAAATGGACGATGAATATGTAACTCTTAGAAGACCTCTTCGACGACGAAAATCAGACATGGATTTGTCAGAAATAGAATATCAGGACAATACTTTTACTTCATTTTTGGAACAATCGATTAGTAGCGTTCCTGATACCTCTTGTAACCATTATTCTGAAATTATTATGCTTAAAGAAAAAATTAATACCCTTGAAACTGAAAATCAGACAGCCCATGAAGAAATAATGAATCTGAATTTAGAATGCTCCAGCCTAAAACGTACTATAGAGGAAAAAAATAAACAAATAGACTTCTTAAGAAACTTAACAACTTCTACTGTAAAAAGCACACCAAAAAAACCCTTTCAAAAATGCTTGACACCAATAAGTACTAGAATCACAAATATTGGAATGAAGCTACCGTTACATTCGTCAACATACAACCACTACAGAAATTTGGATGAAACACCTAGATGTCGCCCCCGTCCACTGTTGGATGAACTTCAAAAAACAAAAATATCACCATCGGCAGGTTTAGCAACAATTATAAATCCAACATTAGACAGCAAAACAGATAACGAGGAAACCGCAGTGGCTCCGATAGATGGCGGATCGTGTACTCATAAGAAAAAAATACTGATAGTTGGGGACCAACAAGTAAAAGGTCTAGCCACACAAATGCAATATGACCAAGAAAAAAGAAACAACAATATGTACGAAATACTCGGAATAGTTCTTTCTTTTGCAAATTGTAACAATATACTGCAGATTTGTAATAATTTAGTAGCAACATTGAACAAAGATGACATTGTTGTATTAGCATTAGGTAGTAATGATAAAAATCCCTTTTGTTTTTTGACAAACTTAAGCAATATTTTGTACGTATTTCGAAGGCAACGAGTATTCATATTGAAAACACAATATAACTATTTTTTAAACGTGAATTTACTCAATAGCCAGATAGAATTAATTGTAAAAAATTATAAGAATTGTCTATTTTTAAAAAAAAATTAATAATCTCATGTACACAAATAGAAAAATGTTAATAAATAGAATTAGTTTCATCCTAAACATCGAATTAGAATTATTACTTCTAAATACTAAAAATAAAACTATATGTAATAAAATAGAGCCCCATATAAATAATAATGAAATAATAACACAAAACGATTTTCAACCAAAACAATTTCAACTTACTCCCGATCAAAATTCATCGCAGAGCATAGGCGTAAATCACAAAAAAGGTACAATTCCCTACTATTTTTCAAAATCTAAAGTATTCGAACCAATTAAAGATAAAACGTTTTTTCTTGAAGAAAAAATACAAAAGTAGTAGTTTGACAATATTCCACCAAAACATTGCTGGTGCCATTAATAAATCTGAAGAAATCGTATTTGCATTGTCGGAGTTCACGCAGAAAAATATAGATATTGATGTGATTTGCTTATCAGAAACGTTTATAAAAAAAGGAATGGAGTCATTACTTAAAATACCTGGTTATAAAATGACTTCTTCATACTCGAGATCCAAAAAAAGAGGTGGATCATGCATATTAACAAAAAATAGTATTGAGTGTAAAAGTTTAAACAGCATTAAAGAATTGTCTAGTAACTTTAGTTTTGAAGTCTCGGGTATAGAAATTTTGTCGCCAAAAATCTTAATTTTATGCATATACCGAACGCCGTCTAGTAACCCTATTGTTTTTATAGATAAATTGGAATTGCTTTTATCAAAAATAGCTGTAAGATTCAAAAAAATTATTTTATGCGGAGATTGGAACTTCGATACATTAAATCCTAATAAACATTGTCGAGACCTTATTAGCATGCTAAAAAATTACAATATAAAATTACACATTACAACACCGACAAGAAAAATGGCCTGCCTCGATCAGTTTGCCAGTAATATAAAATTTTGTACCGCAGAGGTTCACCATCTTGCTCTATCAGACCACGAAACAGGCCAAGTACTTACAGTAAGAGTAAAAAATAAGCATGAACTAGTCTCCTGGACGAAGTCTGTTAGAGATTTTAGCAATGACAACATAACAAAATTTTGTAACTGTTTATCATCATATACATTTTCTAATATTTACAAAATGAGCAGCTTAAATGAGGCTTTTAAGGAATTCCATGATACATTAAAGTTATTCTTTGATTTATGTTTTCCAATAATAATATGTAAGCAAAACAATAAAAAGACAAATAAATTATGGCTTACTAAGGGATTAAGAAAATCATGCATTGTAAAAAGGAAATTGTATCTTAAATATAAAATGACAGGTGAAGACAAATCTAACAATTATAAAAAATATTTAACTTATTATAAAACTCTTAAAAAATGTATTTATAAGTCAAGACAGCTACAAAATAAAAAATATATAAATAAGAATAAAAATAAATGTAAAGCAATTTGGGACATTATAAACAATAACATAAATGACATAAAATCTAATCATGACATAAATACAATTTCTTATAATGACAAAGTTCTTACGGCTTCTAATGACATTGCTAAAGCATTTAATAAATACTATACAGAATTAACGAATAAACAATTTAAATTTAAAATAAAAGACATTGCTAAAACTTTAACTTCACAAATAGTAAATACAATTTTTCTTAGACCGACCGATGAACATGAGGTACTTCAAACAATAAATAGTCTTAATAACACTAATTCAGTAGGAATTGATAACTTAAATACAAAAATGATTAAAGCTTGTGCGAAACATATATGTCGTCCCTTAAGCTATATCATAAACCTATCTTTTGAAGAAGGTGAATTTCCCGAAATATTAAAAAAGTCTATAGTCAAACCTCTATTTAAAAACGGAGATATCACTGACATAAATAATTATAGACCGGTCACCTTGATTCCAGTAATATCTAAAATATTCGAAAAAATCATGATAAAAAGGCTTTACGAATTTGTCACTACCAATAATATACTCACTCCAGAACAATTTGGTTTTCGTAAAAATAGCAATACAACTTTAGCTTGTTTTAATCTTATAAAACACATAACAGAAGCTATAAATTATAAAAAACCAGTAGCAGCGATATTCCTAGATATGTCTAAAGCTTTTGACTTCGTAGATCATAAGCTGCTACTATATAAGCTAGAAAAATACGGAATACGTGGCAAAGCCTTAGACTGGATAAGAAGTTATCTATCGGGACGAAAGCAATGTGTACAAATATCGAAAATTCAGAAAGGGAAAGAATATACTACCAGGTCGGACTTTTTACCTAATAATTTCGGGGTCCCACAAGGTAGCATACTGGGTCCATTGCTCTTTTTAATTTACATTAACGACCTTCCTAACGTAACAGACCAAAATACAATTTTGTTTGCAGACGACACCACGGCTATAATTAAATGTAATAATATAAATTATTTTCAAAATGACATTTATAATACAATTAAAAAAATCATGACATGGCTTAATAATAATAATTTAAAAATTAATATCAATAAAACTAAAATAATACAATTTAGAGATCATAGAACACGACCTATTGACTTGAATATTAACATTGACGGCATTGCTATAAAAGAAGTTAACTCCGCAAAATTTTTAGGAATCGTTGTAGATAGACACTGTAACTGGAAGGAACATATAAACCATGTATGCGATAAAATTGACAAGTTTATATACGCAATTAAAATATTACGTCTTAAAGTCTCGACCGAAGCAGCACGCTGTGCATACCACGGGTACGTTTCGTCGGTACTTTCATATGGGCTACTACTATGGGGAAGCTCTGTTGAAATTGATAAAGCGTTTAGAGTTCAGAAGAAGTGTATAAGGGCAATCTGTGGAGCTTCCCCATTAGATAGTTGCAAACCAATTTTTCAAAAATTACAGATTCTCCCTTTGGTATGCTTGTACATAAGAGACATTTGTGTTTTTGTCAAGCAACATTCGCACTATTTCCCAAAAAATGCTGATGTCAACAATAGAAGTGCTACACCAAGATACCAATATAAACTATACATGCCACAGTGCCACATGGATGTATATAGGAAAAATGTGTACATTAACGCCATCAATATTTTCAATAAATTACCAGATCATTTTAAATCATTAAATGCAAGTAACTTTAAAAGACAAATCACTAAATGGCTACTAAACAATTGTTTTTACACATTAAACGAATATATGATATTTAAAGAATAATAATGCAATGTATAATATAATATTGTAATAAAATTAATTTAATTTGACAATTATAATAGTAATAATTCAGTGAACCTACATGTAATAAAATTAATTAAAATCTCTTATGACATACCTAAATAATAACAAAAAAAAAACTGACTAAAATTTTCTATGTAATCTAATTATTATTATTGTACACTTATTTAAATTAATATATATTTCTTCAATTGACAAATTATGTATTTAAAATTCCTTAAGATAATGATGTACTTATTAATTTTACATAAATTTAATTTAATTGCACGCCATTGTTATGGCAGAATGTTAGAACTATAAGTAGTTAATTATAAGACCTGTTTATGTACAACATTCTAGCAATAAAGACATTTGAATTTGAATTTGAATATATAAATAAATATATAAACTTTATTATAACTCCTTTTTACGTCGTAGTCGGGTAACAAATAACAAACAACATGCATCCATAACGGTCTTTGATTACGTAATATCCTAAGAACAGCAGTTATATTTAATTACAGTACATTTATAGAATAATAATAGTCAATTAAAAACCAAAATGTTAATAAAGAAACAAGGAAACTGATTCCTTTTATCATATTTTCAATCATATTTTCCAATTAGTATTGTATATGTTACCGGAAATGTATGTAATCCGTCATTGTATACGATTCCTAGGAAATGTATGCAATTCCTAAAATCGCACGGAAATGTGTAAAATTAATTATATTAGACACATTTCCTAGGAAATCTATACATTTCCTAAATAATAATCGGAAATGTAAAACATTTGAGATATCAATGGGTACGCGGGGATAGCGGGGCGAGGAGATGGCAGGGTCTGATCAGGCAATCGAACTAGTGCCGCGTAAACTGTTGTTTATGTTCAAAAAATTTATAGTGCTAGATAATCGTCAAAGTGATAAGAAAAAAGGCAAATGGATGGCCTACGTAGTTTCAAACCCATCCCACCGATTACAGCTAACATTGAATTCACATAAGCCCACCAGACAACATATCCGTCAACTGCCTAGGAATTAATTTCCTCGACGGTACCTTTTGGCCTCCGACTGCGTCAGTAGGAGGTTATGTATTTGTTTCTGTAACATTACAATTTTACCGGAGTCTGTAAGCATAAGCATTATGTTCTTCTCGTAAACTTTTATTATTAGGGTTTAAGTTTATCTAGACGCACCGTACATAATATAATTATCTTATACATTCACATTAATTCTGAAAAAAAAACTTGAAACAAACTTTTCACCCTGCAAAAATTTCCATATGTAGGTAAGTAGGTACGTAAAGGTTTTAACAAAAACGATCTAGCTATTAATAGCCCTTCTAGCTTCTGTGAAACTGCATTTTTGAGATTTTTTTCGTTCCGTTATTACTATCTGAAAAGCCTAACGGCTAGCAGTTTAATATACCTTTTTTTTACGCCGAGAAAAGCCTTTAAGCATCTTGCGGAGGATGGGGGTCCTATCCGCAAGTATATGGGTCTATGCTGCGTCCGATGATGGTGGTGGACGCAGCAGAGACCCACTAAAACTCGGCGGTACTCCACCATGCAGCACCGGCTGAAATTTGGCATGCAGGTAGATGTTATAACGTAGGATAAGAAAGGATTTTGATCAATTCAGGTAGATGTTATAACGTAAGATAAGAAAGGATTTTGATCAATTCTACTTCTAAGGGCATAAAATAAGGGATGAACGTTTGTATGAAACTTTGTCAATTTTACACCGATCGGGCTGAGACTTTGATACCTAATTAGGAAATGTTATTATTCGACAAATTTACTATTCGAATAATTCGAATATTATTCGAATAATTCAAAAATTTTGAAAAATGCTGAAAACTATGAATAAAAGTTACAAGTAGCTTCGTACAACCATGTACAACCTATTTTGTTAATACTATGAAGTAAACAATTCTTATTTTTACTTTTATCAACATAAATCTTTGTAAATGACATAGTTAATTTTTATTGATAAACACTTTAAAAACGTATATTTTAAGGTTATAGCCTGGCTGAAAGAAAGGCTGTAAAGTGTAAACCATTTTCGATCGTAGCACCTTTTACCTTTCTCACGTGATTATGCTTAGTCTTACTAGGTAGCAGTTGAGATTATAGAGATATAATAATTGTTGCGATATAATAATATGATATTCGACGTTTTGATATCTGTTCATTACACAATACTAAGCCAGCTCACCTATCTTTTTGATATTTTCGACCCACATTCACCTAGTTCACCTAGTCGGCTTCACCTGTGTCAACGTGGCTCGAAATTATAAAGAAGGGCCACTAGGATACAAACATCACAACAAAGAAAAAAAATTGCAACGAAGCCCTGGGGGAGGGTGAAACAATCCTAGAGCTGGTGACTTTAGTAACTTGAAGTTCGATAACGCCAATAACATGATATCGCCATCAACATTTTTAGATACTGTACTAACTGTTTCAATTATCAGTCGAGGACTGCCGCGGTAAAGCTATTGAATAGCAAAATATTATCAACTTGTCTAATCATAGATCACATATCGCGAGCTTCAAGCCAGAAGGGCGTATAAAAAAATGATCTTTTGTATTTTAACTACATACATATTTTAAAACTCTCAATATTGCACTTACATCTATTACCTTCTTAAAAAACGAGTTTGTTTTATATACACCCTTCTGGCGTAATACCTCGATCGTGGGAATCGCAGACACAATAGATTTTCAATTGTTATGCGACAGTCGGGTGCCGCTTGGATATTGATGGATAGAAGCACGCGATATATAGCTATCACGGTAGACAAAAAAATTGAGAAAGCTTGAAAGAAGTCTATGGATACAGAATATCCTGAGCGACCATTATTGACGATACTGAAATCCGTGACTGAAACGAGTTTATAATTATCTTCATTTGCCTATCTTTATGCAAAATAACGTGTTAAACATGGTCAACGGCGACGATGAATGGTCGTATACTCATTTGTTAGACTAAAAATAGATTCAATTATATCATTAAAGATGTAGAATAATCATAAATAGTATTATTTTTCTAAAATAAACTTAATTTGGCTCTTATTCCATGTTAATTTTAAGCATTTTAAACAAAAATAAAAAATATTTTTACTATTCGAATTATTCGAAAAATAATTTGGCGAATATTCGAATAATAAAATCGTCGAATATTCGAATAAAACGAGTATTCGAATATTCGAATAACATACCCTATACCTAATTAATAAGAATACTTCTAAACGTGAGCGAAGCCACGGGCAAAAGCTAGTAGTTTATAACTTTATACACATCAAAAACTCTTAGCAAAACTTGGACTCCAGAATATCTACGTTACGAATACCGTAAATACGGGAAGTAGGTGGCTTCCCTGTGAGAGGGCACTTAAAGTGTTTTATGTTTTTGTTATATTTTTAACCTACATCCTAAGCGCCTAATCACACTGGCGATTAGCGAGCTATTAAAAAGTGACGCGACTGCGCAGCGCACACGCCGCGATGACGCCGCGATTGCGCGGCGTGCACGCAGCTTGCCTTCCGCGTTTTGGACACTCAGTAGCAAAATGAATTGTGACGTCACATCCCTAGACGAGTGTACAAAATACAAAATGGCATCCACGCCACGCTGCGACGACGCTGCGCTGTCGCGACGCGACGTGCACGCCGCGCAATCGCGGCATGTACGCTGGGCAGTCGCGTCGCTTTCAAATCGCTCGCTAATCGCCAGTGTGATAAGGCCCTAAACTCGCAGCAAAGCACGGACTCCAGGGTATCTAGTTACTCTTACAGGGTAATAATATACATTAACGTTACAATTTACACCTAATTCGATGTAAGGGAGCACCTAAAGTGTTAATCCTCGTGTAGTGTCAATGTCTGTGGTTACACCCTACGTGTGGTTACAACCACACGTAGGTGTCAATTATAAAAACCAATTACCGACTGTGACGATAAAAATAATTACTTTTTTCTTTTAATTGTTGAAATAGGTTTTAGTCGTGCATTGGCGCCCAACAATCAAACCAATTAAAAACAATTTTGCGCACGTTTTTCGTTCTGATGGAAGTCGTCCATGTTTTTTTTTTTTACAATAGAATTTTTCTTTCTTATTGTAAGAATAATTCTTATAATAAGAAAGAAACTAAGTACTTACTTGTTTAAAATAAATAAAATAAAAATCTCCTAAAACAGCTTCGATCGAGTCTTGGTCAATTTAACAGCAAGACGTCGAGATTTTTGAGTTTTGACCAATCATAAGTCATAACTCATAAGTCACGACACGTTTGACGTTTCATCAGAATACCTATTTGCAATTTTTATATGCCGGGACTGCATCGGAATTTTATCGAAGCTTGTGATATATCAATTGATACAGAAGTATTCCTCGAATTCCAGTACTCCCACTGTATACTAGTTCTTACTTCTTTGAATGTATCTAATATTCTCACATCGGATTGGCAAAACAACATTTGCCGGGTCAATTGTGTTTTCCAATGAACATGAAATAGACAGATATTTTATAAGCCAACTGCTCGTGACAGTACATTAGTTATTATGTAGAGAAAGTCCCGAGCTTTGTTCCTAGATGCATAATCTTAGGTTGTAGAGTCGTGTTAGTGCATACAGTTTATTCTATGATCAGTGGCGGATTTGCCCTAAGGCCCAGTAGGTCCGGGCCTAGGGCGGCCAGATGTAAAGGGCGGCAAATCGTGCAAAAAAAATTGTAATGGGTGCGGTGCAGTGTGAAGCTAGTGGCAATGGGCGCGAATCTGGAGTCTGGACAGATGCTACATTTTGATAGGTAGTGAATAAGATCTTAATATCATAATTTCCATATTTATAAATAAAACGTAATGGAATCATTTCATTATAATATGTTTTTTTTTGTTTTTATCAAACGAAATTTTGGGAATTAAAAAACATAAACTACATTAAGGTCTCAACTCTCAGTTGTGTGCAGTAAAGATGCGTGGTGGCTTCTTGGTTATTAAAATTTTGCGCGGGTTTTTGTATGACTATACAAAAACCCGCGAAAAATGGCTGAATGATGGCTATTTTTGGTGAGATATTTAAAGGCTCGCGTTACGTATGATTATAATCTTCCTATTTTTGCGTTTCAAAATTATAAATAATTTCGTACATCGTTCAAAATAGTTCGTACGTTTGGCCCAGGGCACCACTCGAGGTACACCTCTGTTCACTGGCTCATAAGTCATAAATAATGTTATTCGCGCCTAAGAACAACTTAACAGGACGTCATAATCTTTTACTATAATAGGTACAAGTATTCTAGGAAGAATGGGTGGGTGATAGGTGGGTAATTAACACGTTCGCCGTGAAGCAAGTATTGCTTTCAGTCTGTGCGCGCTCTAAAATCGTGTTTTTTTAGCAAGGTGCGGGCGCTGTAAGTTGTAACTCGAGAAGTACAATGTAACTCGATGTGTACGAGAGAGATAGTTTCATACCTAACACCCATTTTTAAAGCTTATAAAGTTTAAACATAGTTCGCACTGAATTAAAATTGAATAAGCTCCGTGCGAATACCCGGAATACCAGGCCTTGATTTGTAGGCCTGGTAGCCGCACTGACCGGGCGAGGGGCGTGCGCGCCGCGGCTAATGCTGTCGAATGCTTTGTTTGTTGTCGATAGTGAGCATGTGTTTGCAGAACTTGTGATATTTAAGTTTTGATCGCGTGGTAAATATTAAAGTGTTGTGAAATGGCGTCAAGTAATATTGTTTCGAGTAGTGAAAAATAATATCTATGGACGCTTCACACCACGTCAGTCTGGCCCCGTGGTAAGTACCTGATGGACTTGTGTTACAGGTACCAGACAACGGAAATATATTTAATACTTTTATACTATAAATATATTTAAGATTTTTATTATATGATACACGTCATATTTAATACACATCCATGACCCAGGAACTTTGAAAACTTTTTGTTTCGTCAGCGGGATTCGAACCCGCGACCCCCGGCTTGAGCTACCAACGCGCTCACCACTGAGCCACAGAGGTCGTCATTCAGCCACAAAGTCTATTATTTTTCCCGTTAGATGTGTATTAAGCCAAAAAAATCGAAAAGAAGAATGCAGCTTGAGAAAAGCATCAGCACAGCATTGAATCAGTTTTTTCTTATCATTACCCATCCTTAATGTTATAAATGCGAAAGTGTGTCTGTCTGTCTGTTACCCCTTTACGCCCAAACTGCTGAACCGATTTTGCTGAAGTTTGTTATGGAGATACTCTGACTCCTAGGAAATGACATATGATACTTTTAATCCTGGAAAAATGTACGGTTCCCGCGCGATAAACAAATTTTGGTACAACGGAGATGCGTGCGTCATCTAGTTTAAAAAAAATTGACGATATGATGCATTTGTTTTACTGTCCCATCCCTAATATTATATCTTTGTAGCGCTTGAACAGGTCTGGTAAACCTGGCATCTCTTTTTTTTTAAATGCGTCAAGTTTCTGTCCAATTCCCGGGCGAAGATAGTTTCAATTAGGTCCACTAATGAACTTTATACACGTGAAATTTCATTTATATTCAATCCTAGCATTGTTGATCTTGGGTTCATATATTTGATGAACAGCTTTCACCAGGCCATTAAAACCTCGTTCGCATGCGGTGAAACCTTAAATATTACCATATCGAAAATACCTGGTATTGCATGGTATGCTACAAAAATCAGTCTCGCAGCTAACGTGTTAAAAAAAACTGTTTTATTTTTTCCAAAAATATTCTAAACTAGCTTTATAAGCTAATACTTTTAATTATACAATTTTCGGAATCAATTAAAAATGGGAATAGAGTAATTCATGAATTATGTGAAATCTAGTAATGATGGGTGCAGCTGAGAAAGGGGCGGCACATGGCCTGGGGCCTACAGCGGCCAGGACTGCAAATCCGCCACTGTCTATGATTACGATTTAAGTACGAGTAATAATCTTATATATAAAATTCTCGTGTCACAATGTTAGTCCACGAACTCCTCCGCTTTACTGATTTTTACCAAATTTTATATGCATATTCAGTGTCTGAGAATCGGCTACTCGGTACTTATTATATTGATAAGTGCATATATTGAATAAATAATAGTAAATTATTACAACTCGAGAAAAATGACGACCATGATAGCGATGGACGTTGCCATGGTGACATGCTTATTTAGTCACTACAATAAAATAATACGGGCGATCATTGAGATGTATGGAGTTGCTATTGCCAACAAAAAACATGTCACACTTGAAGAATGAGCGGGGTGAGAGGCGGGGCGGTGATGGCTATAGATCAGTACCGCAGAAGTGACAAAGTTTTGTGCCTACACTCGAATGAACGCAGACTCTATTTGAAAGTGGATAAAATAAAACAAAGATTTTTACTAAACATTATTAAAAGCTTTTATTTAACTTGCTCTGTATAATATTATTATTTACATTATTATGTAAGTTCGGGTGGAATATTTGAACTCAATTTCGAAGTAAGTATGTATGTACATATAATATTTCAATCGATTGAGCTGAAATTTTGTATACGCGTTTGGTTTGAATGACAATGCACGATACAGTTTGTGACATCACTAATAAATATAAAATGGCCGACCATCCAAGATAGCGGAATAGATATATTTTCTTTGCCGTCCTATAATAACAGTATGGATATTAAATGAAAGAACTTTTTGAGAATAACTCGAAAACGAATGTAATTTCATTCTACATCCAATACGGCGGCTCACCTAAGATAGGGGAATAAAAACAAAGTTTCGTTTAATGCAGAAATAAACGAAACTTTGTTTTTATTCCCCTATCTTAGGTGTAACTAAAGAATTGGATTTTATTTAAAAATAGTTAAGTGAAATCCAACTTTTTAGTCTTGCAGAAATAAACGAAATAATAATATAACAAGTCGCTAAAATATATAGACACCGTTTTTTCACTAATCAACATCAAGTACGATTTCTCAAGGACATAGAAGTTAATTAGATTTCTATCTATATCTATACTTATTATAAAACAATGTCGCTTTTTTTTCCCTCATGTCCCTTTGTTCCCTTTAATCTTTAAAACTACGCAACGGATTTTGATGATTCTTTCAGTGTTAGATAGCCCATTTATCGAGGAAGATTATAGGTTATATTTTATCACTCTAAGACTAATAGGAGCGAAGAAATAGAGGAAAATGTGGAAAAAACGGGGGAAATTATTTGAAAGGGCTAACTTGAATGCGCTAATCTCAGGAACTACTGGTCCGATTTGAAAAATTCTTTCAGTGTTAGATAGCCCATTTATTGAGGAAGGCTATAGGCATATTTTTTGTGGATATATATTTTATATCCGTGCGACGCCGGGGCGGGTCGCTAGTTTTATATAAAATAACGGGGCAAACGAGCAAACGGGTCACCTGATGGAAAGCAACAACCGTCACCCATGGGCACTCGTAACGTCAGAAGAGCTGCGGAAGCGTGGGAATATGCCTTGTTCTTAAAATGCTTCTGGTGATAGTTCGTTCCATAGTTTTGGTGATGACACTTATCAAGGTGATGGGATGATCCTCAGAGCACTCCCCGTGATACAATTTATAGAGGATGCAGAGCGAAGCTACATCTCGGCACAATTCCAAGAGGTCCAGCCTGTTTAAAACACTATGGCAGTCAACAATTTGAGCGGCCCTTCGTTCAAATTCAATACTCGTACATTAATACACAATAGCACTTATTAGGCAGCGTACATCGTTGGATACGATACAGAGGGAGTAGTTGGTATTTTGGCGCACCGTATGAGGCCGAACCTGCGCCTTGTAGAGTTGTAGGCGTTGGTCCGGACTGAAATCCCTACTGTCGCGCTCTATTAAGAACACCAAAATACTTCGAGACTAACTTGGCCTTACTTTTAAGCTAGTATATTAATAAGTGCATTTGTTGAATAAATAATAGCAAATTATTACAACCTGAGACTGACGGCGCAATTTTGCGCGACGGGATAGCGGTCGACGTTGCCATGGTGACATACTTATTTATAGTCACTTCTATAAAATAATATGGGCGAAATACTTTATATTATGGCAAAGCAACGTTTGCCGGGACAGCTAGTTATAATAAGTATGGATCCAAAGTCCACTACATACTTACCTTATTTAAATTACTTAAATATTTATAAATACAATTATAATGAACGCATGTATAATGTACACGTAAAAACGTATTTATATTACCAAAATACAAACTCGTCTCCGTGAATACTTCATTCGTCGTCGTCTCATCATAGATATCTGTATTCTGCCTACATTCCCCTCTGAATCTACTACTCTATGACAATGCGAAATGGCGCGCGTCTTCGCCTAGTAATTGGATGTTCGTATTTTAATTGAAAATAATTAAATAAGAAAACTAACCGATGAAATGCTATGCCGTCGCATTTGGAAGTATTTTTGGAATTATTTTTGCAATATCTTAGGACACACCAAGGCATTTTTGTGACTTTTATTTTGTTTGTTTATAATTGTCATACGTCAAGTGCGCAGAAGAGCTCGCGGCCGACTAAGTGCACTGCGGCTATATAGCGTATCTTGAATGTGACCAAGCATTGCGTTGCGGTGTCAACTCCTTACATCTCAATGCGGGCGATATACTTTATAATATTATGGCAAAGAAACGTTTGCCGGGACAGCTAGTAAACTAATATTATTAACTTATATTTTCGAAAATAGAATATTTTCGAGTAACCCTTTTTATGAAAAAAAAATTAAGTGCAGTCTACACGAGCGAAAAATTACACGTCAGCTGTCTTTTTGCCTAACAGGGATTTTTAGTATGAGTAGGAAAAATAACATTAATTTATGATGTTTACGACTTCCTATTAAGAATTATTATGAACACTTGCCGAGGCTAGTATCTGAAAATATAACGTTATTTATCGGTCGTTTCGGCGCGACCTTTCCGTTCTTTGATCTATGTCAATAAATTAAGCCGTGACAGCTGTCACTCGAGCCTGACACATATACTTTTTTAGCTGAAGCGATAAAAATAGCGACGCTGAAATATTAAAAAGGCTACAATATTATTATTGTAATAAATATTACAGATTTTGTTTAAAATAAATAAGTATTAAGCATCGCTAATTTCGCAACCCAATTTTAGTATTTTAAGATTCGTATCTTATATCAAACCATTGCGTTATATGAGCTAAATGCATACAAATTACATTTGATAAAATCAGCTGCACTTTAGTTGCTGTTTTTAGGTACTAATGATTCACTGCAAAACTTACGCGAATAGAGTATAGTCATGAGAAATTGAATGCCTAGAATTTCCAAGTAATCCTACAAGGAAATTCGGTGATAGTGATGATACCTCAGACATATTGTAGTTGTAGCGCTCATGACAGTGCCAGCTGTGATTTGCTGTGTGATGAGCAGTCAGATGTGCTCCCGGCAGACGCCGCGACGCAGATCAATACTGTATTTATTACCTCCACATCTATGTGCTTTCGCCGGCACAGACTGAAAAGAAAAAGTATCCCCCAGCCCGCCCCGAGAAAACACAAGTAAATACTGCAGTATCACGTTCTGTGTTCATTACTGTTTAAAATTAAATGAGCTAGAAAGTCCGTAATAACAGAGTGCATGTGCAAATACATTCGAAACTCATCTAGCCGCAACTCAAACAGCAATATTTGTGCAGCGAAATAGCGGAGGGTATTACTTTCTAGTAGTACCTCCTGCCTAACAAAATACTGCACGAAGTCGACATTTAGGCGTTCGGCCGAATGTGCAAAAATTGTCTTTTCCCACCGACCGTAAAAGGTCCAACTATTTCAGAGTCGAGCGCCGAGAAATGTAGAATGTACCTAGCCGGGGCGCGGGGGAGGAGGGTCGGTCGATCGCCTCTGAGGAGCGGCAACGTCGCGCGGCGCGGCAACCTCGCGATCAGCTGTTGCGCTTCTCAATTCAAAACAGGCAGAGTCCCCCGGGAGTCGGGAGTAGGATGTAGGGCGAGACGAGACGTCTTGTGCCGGCCGTGCCATAGACAACAAGGAAAGGATAGGCTGTCACGCGAAGATAACTAATGCGCAGCTCCTGTTTTGAATCCGATATTTGGCGTCAGTCAACAAGAGTATATTTTAACTAATAAGTTAAAAACTTGAAGATCCTCCAATCAACGAAAGGGACAATAACATAGAGTCATTTGATATTGTTAAATTCTAGATTCAAGTAGAGCTTAAAAAAAGCTCCTTCGAAGGCTTCTAATTAAGGCCCTATAGACCCAATTTTACATGACTCTGAATCAATAATAAACAAACAAATAGTGACTTTTAAAAGCCAAAAAAAATACACATTGTTGTTTACCTTATGTACTTGGACAATTTGTGGTTCGAAACATAATATCGAAAACTTCACTCGATCAAAAATAACTCCGAAGAGGTGGCTAAATTCGAATATTTTGTGATATTTTTCTTATTTTTCATGAAGCTTATGATAGTTTTACTTTCAAAAATCATATTTATGAAAAGCTCATAACCTAAAGAAGAATAATTTGTGAGTACAATTTGCATTTTGGTTTAATTATCTAAGTAAAAAGGATTTTTTCTCCTATTTCGCCCTATCAAGGACGCGGCGAGCGTCGTAACCGCCACCGTACAAGTCGCGCTGATATGAATGTTATTTTAATGTCCTTTACGTCGATATTCGTACTGACAGACATTGACCTGCTAAGTTTCGGGTCTATAGGGCCTTAAGTATGTATTAACATGTTTTAAATCATAGGTACAAGTAATAACTTATTTGAAATACATGAAATGTATTTTTCAAGTTTTATAGGTTTCGTGCCATAATCAGATTCATTTACGTAAGCAACTGTGATTGACGTAACCAATTTGTTTTTCAGAGCTGATAAGAACCAGAGAGTGTGTTTTCAATATGTCCGCCCACTTCGATTGATCCATTTAATTAACTATTTGGACAGATTAATTGATAGTGTATTATGCTTTATACCAATAATCATGTAGAGAAATGTAGAGAAAATGCATCACAAAATTTAACGAAGTTAATACATAACCAAATCAAATCAAAATATTATATATTATACCATATTACATTATACAATTTTGCATTCTAATTTCAAAATCACGCAACTTTTCTGTAGTCTCTAGCTTTGTGTACATTGCTTTAAGTTTTGGGGGCAACGCTCTACAATAAAAGTAATGGGTGTTCCAATTTCAAAATCACTAAGGGGAGAGGCAGGAAGGAAGTGCAGGGAAAACGCGGGCTCAATTTGTGTGCGGGAGGGGGGCGCGGTGCAGTAGGCAAGGTCACTGTCGCCACACGCGACCGATTCATTCATGGCGTGTTTTTTTTAATCGACCATAGACAATAGGAATTGACACATTGTTTTTTTTTTGTTTGCATTTCAATCTTAAGGAATAAATTCGGAATAGGTACTACTCTTCTCTACATTACGAGCGCTGATTGCAAATCCTAAAGTTTATCTATACAAAATTGAGAACTAGTATAAAAGTCATGGGAATATATTCTATTAAAAGAGTATAATAAAACAGTACAACTCATATGACAGGTTTTTATACGTCTTCATCTACGATTCACAACACTTACACATATTCCATTCAAGTTTATTTTTACTTGGAAGTTTCTCATCGCTGACGACTAGTGTCATCTGCTGACTGCTATATTAGGAGATGTCTGTTTTCAAATCTGTTTTTATAGTTCTATTTATGAACGTACGCTTAGTTATCTGTATTTTTTATACCTCATTACTGGTGTAATATTATAAGATAGGTATCAAGGTATACCAGAGTATACAGAAATCAAAATGGCTTCGCTTTAAACTTAAGGCCGTCCCCCGAGCAAACGACCTTGGCCATACATTTGCCGCGTTGCCGAGATCGCGCCAAAACCCTATTATTTTTACTTAACTTAGTTCAAAATTGTCCTAAAAAAAATTTAAAACGGCGAATATGTAGTTTATGATATTGTCGATCTATTGGCGTGAGTTTCAAATAAAAGTAATTTGTAAATCCTAAGGAGATGCTGAATATATGCTTGAATTTTAACAAATTTGTATTACTTTGGAAGCTGGTATCATGAGTATAAAAAACAAAAATAGAAAATTTAAAACGACAAAAGGAATCTTGATATACTGAAGATTATTGCTGTATATTTATTATAACTTTGTAGCTTTCAGATTATGAGTTTATAAGGTTTTATATACGGTCAATTACGGAATCTTCGGACGGAACGCCCTTAAAGCAAGAATTAATGAATAACATTAACATTTCAAGTTTAATGTTTAGTTTTCATACACATAGAAATTGCCTTAAAATTAAATGTACTTAGCAATTTATAAGTTTATTTTTAATACTAAAAGTTAAAACTCGTATGTCTTCACTAGCTGGTGCCCGCTACTTCTTCCGCGTTAGCATAGTAGGTCACGTCCCAAGTATTATTTTTCAAAAGTATTCAATGTAGGTACAGAATTGACTTTCCTACGATTTTATTATATGTATAGATATAGATGTGTTAGTTTGTTCGTAAAAAGAGAAACGACCGATGCCGAAGCTCGTCGCATATTAGTCAATCGACACTCGAAATCGGTAAAGATAAGATAGATAAAAGCTCGTAGCAAGGCAAGGAGTGGAGATAGATACAAAGTGTAAAGGACAAATTTGTAGCAAATTTTATGAGCTTTCATTATGTACCGCACTTTTTTTCTCTACGACGCGCCGTTTTAGCGATATGATCAAAAAACTAAAAATATGGAAAATTGAGCCCTCACTAGGGATTGCAAAAAACGGATTTTTAGAAAAATCCGGATTTTCGGATTTTTGCATCCTCAAATCCGGATTATCCGGATAATCCGGATTTTTTGTAATTTTTTAAATATTTTTGATAAACAGCTTTAAATTTAAGTTATTTTCTTATTATTTCTTTATTTAACATTCATTTTAAAAGTGAAAAGTAAAACGTCTTAAAAAATATCATTTTTCTTAAGTTAGCGATTTTCACATGGGTGTAAAAGGGAAGAGATTAAAATATCAGTATCTGGTACTTTTAATATTATTAAGAACTTAAAAATACCTTGATTTTTTCAACTATTTAAAACTATTAAAAATGTGAAATTTTAGTTAACAAGAAAATTTTAAGCAATCTCCGCTTTATCAACTCCTTCGTCATTTTTGCGCCTACAGCCGTCAGCCGCACGTCATCAAATTATGCTCCAAGATCTGCAAGCCTAGAGATGGAACTTACAAAAAATAGGTCAAGACTCAAGACACAAACAATGATAAACAGTACGAGACGCAGTGTCGAAGTAGACGAGCAAGGAATTCACTATGTCAACAAGTACCTGTACTTGGGCCAGTTAGTTTCTTACGACAACAAAAAGGCAGAAAAACTGGTCCTTGAAGAATGGCGACTTACCAATCTCACTGAAGCACAGACTCTTTGATATGTGTATTTCGCTCATCATAACCAACGATGCGCAAACTCAATCATTGACTGATCGAAATGAAAAGTTCGAACTCAGGGTCTGCCAAATAGCAATTGAGCGCAAATCTCACAAAGCAAAAAAAAAAACATAACGTGCTCCCAAACTAGAACCACAGACGTTTAAGACGGCCAAGCTAAAGTGGCATTGGGCTGGTCATGTTATCCGCATACATCTAGGCTGGATATCGACTGAGTGGGTATAGGCATAAGAAAAGATACGCTACGCTCTGGAGGTATTTTTTTTCCTCCGAAGGCAGATCACTGTAATCCCGTCTTTACGACGATCCTTGAGGATCTTTTGTGACTCCTTCGTATTAGAGTACCGTCCCCAACCCATCAAGTAGAAGGTAAATAGCCAATAGGTGTGTCACAGAATCTGCAGGTCGTAATGCTATTAACATCTATTCTGTAAAGGTGCTTGTTTAGCTTACATTGTCCAGACTCCAGTTAGGCTTCTGGCAAGGATTTTTTTTCTTACTAGCCAACTCGTCAGCTGTTATGTTACCAATGAAGAACCAACGATCGCGAAGACTTTAGCCTAGAACACGATTATAAACTCCCCATACATATGAGCTGGGCTGGCAAACGGTGACGCTGGAGCAAGATAAGTGAAAGATTCGGGCAGCGCCTTTGTCCAGCAGTTGGATAGTATATTTATATTTAGGCTATTGCACAGAATAATGACTTAAAATAATTATTTAAACTTTTTTTAAACTTACTTTATTCCTTCATTTTATTAGACAGAATCACAAATCAGCATCGGTTACGTAAACAATGATAATTCATAATATTATAACCTCAATTTAAACAAAAACAACATATTTTATAAAAATAAAACATTGTATTTAATACTAAAATGTTCTAAAATGATTGTAAATTTATCAACATTGCATTAATTATATTATCATATAGAAAATATAATAATATAGTAAAATAAAAGATAGGTCATAAGAAATTAAAATATGTCATTATTTCTTTTAAATAAAATGATAAAATGTAAAGAAATGTAATTACAATCACCAAATAACTACACAATGGAATGTTAGACATACGAAATTCTGACTTTGGTACGTGTAGACCACGCAAAATTGTGATAGCGCCTTTAAACAAATGTGAATTTGTATGTCGGATATTACACGATACATTTAAATTAATTTTATAATACGTAAAAGCTTATTTTACATAATTTTATCTACTATTCGAAAAAACCGAAAATCCGGATTTTGAAAAATAAAAATTCGGATTTTTCAAAGGCCCAAAAAATCCGGATTATCCGGATTTTTCGGATTTCGAAGTATCCGGATTGCAATCCCTAGCCCTCACCCTAGGTTATATCGTTAAAATTTATAGCCTATGTGTTGACCCGACCTCTAAGTAATATTCGTGCAAAATTTGAAGTAAATCCATCCATTACTTTCTGAGTTTATCCCGGACATACATACTGACAAACAGATAAACAGACAAACAGCCAAAAATTCTAAAAACTATATTTTTGGCTTCCGTATCGATTGTAGATCACGTCCCAAGTATTATTTTTCAAAAATATTCAATGTATTCAATGTAATTATTTTTCAAAAATATTCAATGTATATTCAGTATTGACTTTCCTACGATTTTATTATATGTATAGATAATAAAAATTGGTTTAAACTCTCTTGTACAGAAAATAAAACACGCAGAAACTACAGTTGCCAAGTTTTTTTTTTTGCGTTGAAAATTGTAAGTAAGTTTACAAAGTAACTACATAATATTTCTGCCTTTTCTAGACTGGAATTTATAACTTTATAATAAGGCAAATCTAGGTTTGAAGGCATATAGAACGGTTGTGAAAAACTGGAGTCCTTGGCTACTTTCTATATAAGGTAACTCGGGTAAGTCGACTTCGCCAGCAAAAAATAAACAAAGCTTCCCATGTCTCTCTGTTTGAATTTTCATGATGCCTTAGAATACTTTCGATTGCAATCTTTGGCTAATTTTGGTGAGTAAAAAAAATAAAGAAGGTGTTTTATTTACGCAATGCGGGGAGATAGATTCATTAAAATATGACTTTATCTCCCTGCATTGCGTACATAAAATACCTTCTTTATTTTTTTTTAATTCTAATTGTTTAATACTTACCTACTTGTTTTTAGTTTTGGAATTTGGACATTTTTTTTATTAGAGTGACCAAGTTTTTCCCCAATTCGGTAACAATAGCGTACTATCAAGTGGTGCCACGCGCCCGGCACACTTTTGGCTGGTACTTAATCCTCATTATTTTTACATGACCCTCGTCAAAAACGTTTTAAATTTGAGTTTGACACTGACATTTCCCTCCAAAAACTTCGCCTTCTTTTTTTATAATCCCTAGAGATTTGCCAATGCTATTGAAGGCGCGTTACACTTTCGTTATATCTTTTTAATAATTTCGTGGAAACTGTAGCGCATGGCGCTGTCAGTTGGCTTAATCCTCGCATCGATTAATCAGGCTTTATTATGAATTACGTACCACCATTTATCTCCGTGTCGGATAAAGATGTACAAGATGGATGTCACGGACTGAAATTAATTTTATCTTTAGCTATGTAGAACAAAGAGCAAACTACTTTGTTAATTGTCGTCTAACGTCTTTAAATGTGACAGGAATTAACGTTAAAGTAAAATTGGCGTTCACTACACTATTACTTCTTACCCTAAGCTTTTGACACCAAATTTAAAAACCCTAAAAATTTGTTTACTTTTTAACGCCGTCTCGTAACTTAAGTCAAGAGTTCGTTCTCATCAATAAGAATATACACATTACTGTAGCGAAACCACCGCCCCTGTTTTATCAATTAAAATGTGGGTCCCGTGCTCAAGAATGCACACGGAGGAATGCATCCGACCTTGACATTGGACTTTCAAACTTATTCGTATAGCAACAGTGACCGCTGGGCCGCAAACGCTTTGGCGCTAAACAGACACAATACTCCAGCTTTGTCGCGGGATTATGACCTCTATGTCAACGTGTTAAGGGTCACAAGGGCAGGGCCGGTATGAAGCAATCAGACACGCCAATTGAGCAAGTTTATGGAGGGAGATGAGTTATTTTTGTACCAGGATTTAGGGAGTTCTGTTATGGAGTTACCATAATTGATCATAAGCAGTAAGTGTTTGGTGTTAAAATTAACCTTAACTTATAAAAGAAGGCCTTGCTTTACCGGCTTATAAATGTTATAAGGTGTAGTATTTTTACTAAGACTGCCAATAATACGATCCATTGCTTATAAAAAAAGAAAAAAAAAATTACTACCACAGATGACAGACCACTGTCGAAAAGTCTAAAATCTTTGGGGTGTGCGATGAGTTGATGACTAATGAGTGATGAGTGGTGACTTTTTGTTGAGTTGTACCCGCATATTAATACATACATATTATTTTTTCGAATTTTTCTAAGCATTTAATAACATACACACTAATTAGTATTGTCGTATAAATTATTCTAAATAAACTTCATACTTTATTTTATGGGCTTTACAGACTTACGCATTTTCCATCTTTTCTACATATTTTCCATTATCCATATTCATAACTTTTTTAAAGCAATATAGTGGCAAAAACGTGATAATTATCCACAGTTATCAGTAATTTCGTTCTGCTTCACATTAACCCACTTTTTAACTGTCGGTTAGGCCTCACTACACGACGCGTTAAGATTGTTTTCATGACTTGCTAGGATATAGTTTACTAAATGCTTAAATCGTTCGCTTACAAAATTGTAAGTAGAACCGTACACTATTCTGAGATAGAATTTTCTTTTCCTGACGTTATCAAAGTATCTCCATATCATTAAAATCGATACAGTAGTTTAAAAATGTAAATATTAGTTTGAATATGAATCCATATTCGTATGAATATGGATTCATATTCAAACTAATATTTAATAAAATAAAAATCGTACGTTTTTGGCATCAATTTCGTATTAGTAAGTAATACTCGTATTAGTATTAATACGAGTATTACTTACTAATACGAAATTGATGCCAAAAACGTACGATTTTTATTTTGACAAGTAGGTATGTAATACAAAATAGGTACTTAAGTAAATTACGAAAAAAATATTACATAATTTTAATTAATTAACCGACTTCCTAAAAAGGAGGAGGTTATAATAATCGACTATTTTTTAATTCTATAAACTAAGTTGTGAGTGTTGCCTCATAATTAGTCATAAGTTATGAACCATCAGAGAAAATATGCAGCTAGCGGACCTAGTCATTTAGTCGGGTTTTGTCAAATCAATGTTAGCCTAGATATAATATATCGGCTGAGTTTGACATAGTCTGACCAAATTACGCAGGTCCCCCAAGAAACAAAATTCTCCTATAGAGCACAGTTTAAAGGCTTGCAGCACTAGTAACTCTCGTTTAGTGGTTCCAGGTGTTACTACCAAGCTTATAACAAGTTACACGGAGTTTGTTTGGGTTTGTAGTAAAACTGTTCTTATAAGTTGACTTATAGTCGTGTATATAACGAGATTATAGGCGCAGTACTACAAGAAGTATTTATAAATCCGCTATAAGGTCACACGCCAGTAATAGTAATTTATAGTGCCAATTTAAATTGTATAAGAAAAATAGTTTCATATTGTTTTCACTAGATGGCGCTGAGGTGCTTCTACATCGCGCTATTGCTCTGCCTATGAATCTACTGACTGTACAGTGTACATCGTACATAGCTATAGCTAAGTAATCTCTACATAGAGCGCCCGCAACTACAGTTATAGCACGCAACTATTTACAGTTAGCGCTTCTCTCAATCATCGGCAAACTTTAATGTCCAAGTACGTCATTACAAACACTACAGTCGAAACCACTACGAGTCATAAACTTCATATAAAATGCATCGAATATCCATACTTCCATACTAATATTATAATGCGAAAGTGTGTCTGTCTGTCTGTCCGTCAGTCTGTCTGTCTGTATGTCTGTTACCTCTTTTTAAATTTGGCATGGAGATACTTTGAGTCCCGGGAAAGGACATAGGACACTTTTCGTCCCAAAAAAATGCACGGTTCCCGCGCGATAAACGAGTTTTGGCGCAACGGAGTTGCGGGCGACATCTAGTTATGATATATATTACTGCAACGTTTTCACACTAGAATGCAGCACCAGTATAGATAGTACCTACTTAACTTTGGTTGGACTATTTAAGTGTATGCGCTAGTGTGTAGAGACTAGAGTTGTAGACGCTCGCAACTTGGAACCGATATTTAGGGATGATCAAAATAGTACCTACATTACGCACCTAAGGCAGGAAAATAAGAAATCTCGGCTTCGCCTCAGTCAACAATTACATGTGATCTGAGGCTTTCTTATTTACTGCCCATGGTGCGTATACTATTTTTCTCATCGACGGAGGCGTAAAGCGGCAACATCGGTATGCTCAGAGGAAAGAAAGTTGAAGTTTTCCGCCCGAAGGTGAGAAAATAATATTTCCTTTCCCGGGACTCAAATTACCTCCATGGTCCATGCCAAATTTCAGCAAAATCGGTTCAGCGGTTTGGGCGTGGAGAGGTAGCAGACAGACAGACAAACAGGCACTTGCATTTATTATATTAGTATGGATGTGAATTAAGTTTTAAGAGAGATAATTTCAGTGCGTTTTGTATGCATTTTGCGTCAGCGGCAAAACCTATTATAAAAGTATTAGTGTAATAGAGAGTTGTTATGTAGAGTTTTACTGTAACACTTTTCTTATCGTAAATGGTACAGTAATTTAGAACAGCGTAAAAAATAATATTATAATACAAAGTATATGTACATTATACATACATGTTACAATTTTGAAATAATTACTGAATGCTGTAGACATATTTTGAAGTCACTAAAAATGAAAACAACAAAGTTTTTTTTTTTTTTTTTTTTTTTCTTGTTATGGCTCTCGGCTTTAAACCATGGCCAGTGTCAAGTAAAGTTTTGGCGGGAAAAAAAAATTTTCGTAAAAAATTTACAAAATTTTCAAGTTGTTTTTCCAGATTATCGTCAAGTCGAAAGTTTAGTCAAAGTCTAAAAAGTAGTCGGTAAAGTCAACAAGTCAAGTCAGTTGTTTTAGTAAAGTGGTAGACCCTTTACTAAAACTTTCGATGGAGTTTTGGAGGGAACACAAAATGGCACGTTTCTTGAAGTTGTATCACTTGCCCACACTTGTGCACGACAACGAATATTTAATGGTTAATATTCTACCAACATTACACATTAAAAACCGAAATAACATAATTTTAGGAAAATAATACAAAAACAAAACATCACTCTTTCGTATTCCCGGCAAAACCCAACAACAAAGCTCGAATGACAAAAAGCGGCAAAGACTTGTCAAAGTCAAAAAATGGCGGCAAAAAAGACATGTTTAGGCGGCAAAATCTAAAGACATAGAAGGTCGCATGTTGACGTACGTTGTGTCAGTAGAATACTAATGAGGTGCAGACCAACATACCAACACTATTGTACAGATTCCCTATAAAAGATAATCTGCAAGTCAGCTAGAAATACTTAATATAGTGATTCTTATATAATAATATTAATAATATAGTTGCATGAGGTAAGACCTGAAAAGGGATTTTGGGATGAAGGGTCTTAACTTGTAAGTTATAATGTAAGTTTCATATTAAGATTTACGATACTTTGCACTTTTAATTTACATTACAGCCCTTTCATATTATACCGTGCAATAAAATAAATGCCTATTGGCCATTACGGCGATATTAAATTGAATTTGTACTTAATGGGAAAGTGTCAACAAACTGAGAGACAGCCCTGACAGCTGGCTAAGACCAGTACCATGCATACGCGGAGCGGTTAGCGGAGGAAAAATTAAAATTAATTATGCTTATATTCTTTTGCTAAAAGTCTTGCCCTGACGCGAATTTAAATTTTTTAACGACCGCGATAACAATTTATCTTATTATTTATCTTATTTATTTAAAGCTATTGTGTCGCGTTTTTCCACGATCGAAGGGTTAAAAGCTACAGAACAGCCCCTACAGAAGTATAACAAAAACGTTGAAATACATGGTTTATAATAGGAAATCTTATTAGTGTTAGTAATTAATAGTGTTAATAACACAACATTTTTAGGATTGACTATAGACAGCAAACTAAATTGGAAACCACATTTAGAGCAATTAGGCAAAAAGATAAGCAGCTGTTCCTTCGCCCTCCGTCAATTAAGTTTCATAATAAGTACAGATGGAATACTATCTGCGTATCACGGTATGGTTGGGTCGCTACTACGATATGGCATTATTTTCTGGGGTAACTCATCTGACAAAGATTTAATTTTCAAAATGCAAAAGCGATGCATTCGGGCAATGTTTAACCTTAGAGCGACTGATAGCTGCAAACCATATTTTATTAAATATAAGATTTTGTCACTTCCATCACTATACATATTAGAAATACTACTGTTTGTTTATAAAAATCAAGATCTGTTTCCCAAAAATAGTGATTACATTAAAAGAAACAGACGTGATAACAATAAGTTATTTACCAACTGCTATCGAACATCTCTAGTGTGCAAAAGTATACTGGGTATGTCAACAAAATTATTTAACAAACTACCTACATCAATAAGGAAAAATGGTGATAACATTTTTGCTTTTAGAAAAACAGTCAAAGATCTACTTTTGCAAAAGTGCTATTATAACCTTGAAGAATACCTTAATGATGATCTAATTGAATTATTTAATTAATTAATAATATATTTTTTCTATGTTATCAGACTTTTACAGTTTATATGGCGGTAGATTATCTTCCAATTGATTAATGAAATTAATGACATTATTACATTTAATAACTTATAAACTTTTGACTAATTTAATGACATTTTTACTTTAATCTATTTAATATTAATTTATAATCTTGGACTAATTTATTGAAATTATTACTTTTATTCTATTATCATTTATTATTAATTACATTTTTACCACTGTGACATTACTTTCATTAAGCAAACTTATTAATTATGACTGTAACATTATTATGTTACAGTGCTTATAATATGTGCTTATATGTTTGTATTACAGACCATGTTTATAAATATCCTAGCCTCTCTAATCTCTTCGACACATTGACATTTTTTTCTCTTCTTAAAATACTTATGTGAAATGTTTGTCTGTTTTTTTTTTTTTTCTTTAATTAATTTATTTATTTATATGTGTTGATGTATAATTTAATGAATAATTTAACTTATAATATGACTTAAACATCTAATGTTAGTAGGTACTTATTATAATAATATTCAATTTGATTTTTGTAATTTATGCTATATTGTAATTTTGCACGCCACTGACGAGGCAGAATGTTGGATCCGTAAAAACCATAATATTGTTACACCTTTATAACCACATTTCATGCAATAAATATTATTCTATTCTATTCTATTCTATTATTATTAACATAGAAAGCTAAAATTTGTATAGGATGAGAACTTCATCACATAAATGACTAGCTCCTTTACCATAAACAAATTACTATAGAGAAACGTCAACGTCCTTATTTTGTCTATGGACTTTGTCTATGAATGGTAATATCGTGATCGAGTCTGAGAAGTTTCGAAAGGGAATCCATTTATTGGCTATGAACTTTGGAATTAATTTATCTTGTGATTTATACCGCTTGTCAGGACCACACCTTCAATAATAATTAATTTACTTAAATATTACACAGTTGAAGTAAGTATATTACATATTAGTATTACTAAGCTTTCATCGTAATTCGTACCATTCACTACTTCGAAAAAAAAGTTCACTTGAATACCTCATCAGGATTTTTAGTCGTTAAAAAATTGAGAAAACTGCATTAATACTATAATACATTTTAGGATATACCTACATGTTTTTGACGTGATAACGTCTTATATTTCGATATGGGGTGCGCGCCCGAAAAGCATGACAGTTCATGCGGCGTTACCTCGCAGACAGCTGCTCTGAGGCGTTCCATTTATCCTCTCAAGTCTCTCAACAACCATAAGGCCCACCTGGGCCGCGCTCTTTGTTTCGATTATATTACGTATTTCGATTACTTAGAGAATACTTTTGTATGAAGAAGTTTGGTTAGTTATGACCTTTTGATACATTGACCACACTCTGAATGAAAAATAAATAATCTGTGAGCTATTAGTATTATTTTGGCTATTTAAAATTGTGCTCTATTTCCTACGTGTCAAGCTATGACTTGTGCTTTGTTCGAAGATTTTACTGGATTTCACGAATGTATGTAGCGACGACGACGAATGTTTGTATTGCGAATAGTTTATTTTACTAATTATAAATATTTTTAGACAATCATTTGAAAGAAATACATCGAAATAACTTTAGGTTACAGTCGAAAAAGTTTGTTTATATTTATAGAGATTCGGAAGCGAGGGTTAAGGGGTTAAGAATAGTTGAACGTGACAACGTCATACGTTGTCACGTTCAACTATCGTCAGTAAACCGACTTTACAGACAACCGATTTTCTTTACATAGTGAATTCATTTTAAAATTTACAATTTCTATGCATTAAAGACTCAAAACCCTTTTTCTAATAATTTTATATGCTAAAGTTATGTTTAAAGTGGCACTCTAAACAAATTACAGTTGCAAAATGTTTTCCAACATTATAATAACAACTAAACCTCTAATCTCTTTACGTAATGATATTATGTTTTATCAGATTAAAAACTGCCATTGTGTTGTTAAAATATTATTTCAATAAATGTTCTTAAGCGAAAATCTTGTATATAAATATATTGAAAATAAATTAAAATAATATACATGATACATCAGTTGAAAAGCTATTAAATGTGTTAAATTTGTTAAATACTTTACTTATTCATTCTGATGTAAAAATAATAAATTAAAACCCAACTTAATTCATATTAGTATACGTTTTACCAGAGGTAAAGTTTTTCTGTTTTAAATGTGGTTTTAAACCTACTAAGCTAGATTCTTAGGTAATTATGACAAACTTATAGTCACATAAATTATTTCATAACCGCACTGTGCACAAACATCACCTCAATCTACGCTGCGAGAGTGGGGCTGGGGAGGTACACCTCATTTGACACTTGATTGACAGTTTGTAGTTGGCGTTCCCGCTCACATGTGACACCGTCAGCTCTGACACTATCATTACTCGCTAGTTTCGTACTATACAAATATAGCTGCGTAGTCTCTAAGGGGTCTACTTCGCTACATATAGAGCGACGTTAGAACGACTGTTTTAGAGTCACGCTGACTGCGCGCGCACCGTCGGCGCTGATGGCCCGAGATGTATGAAATTGTAGGAAGCGTTTTTGAATAACGCGTAGCGATCTGCTCTGATGTTTCATATATTTCGGTGTCGGCGCCGACGACGGTCAGCGAGCGGTCAGCGTGACTCTAAAATCAGCCTTATTTAGTACTAGATTTACGCCTGCAACTCCGTTATGTACGCCAAAAGTCGTTTATCGCATGGAAACCGCACAGTTTCCGGGATAAAAAACCTCTTATCCCGGGACTCAAAGTATCTTTCATTCTCTTTCAACAAAATCGGTTCAGCGGTTTGGGCGTGAAGAGGTAACAGACAGACAGACTTATTAAGATTTTCTTGCAATCACAACTTTTTCCCTGGGAGATCCCAGCACTGGGACTGTGTAGGCTAGAAAAAAATAATTCGCGAATCGCTCACGTCACCGCTCCGCGCGTCGCTCCGCTCGTCTCAGTGCGCGGCGCGAGGAAAGCACTAAAATATAGAATTTCTTGGCGCAGGGCACTGACCCGCGCCATTGTGCAGTAATGTATCGGAAAATGAAGGAATTGTTGAGAAATATCTATTATGTTCGACACCGGCGTGCACTCTTTGTTGCCCGCCGCCATTTTAAGTTGTGCCATGTTGGACGAGAGGGTAAAATAACGATGGTACTTATTGCATTCGATAATTTTGTTAGAAATCGAAATTGACATAACGCGTCGCTAAGTGAAAATATGGCGTTACGGTTCGGAAAAGTTTGAATGCAACAAACGAATACACTTTTTAGTACCTCTATACATAGTACATTACTACATACCTACTGGCTACTCCATATATTTGGATGATTTGATAAAGGCTTCATTATAGGTAAATACCTAAATAAAATGAGCAATAACGTCAAGTATTTAGGTTTAATGCCTAGCAATAAAGGTGAACTGAGCGCTAACCGCAATGGCCGTCGTTAAACCTGCGGTTACACTTACCACGCGGTTCCTGAACGCTCATTTGCTTTAACTTTAGGTTCAAAGTAATGTCTGCGGGTATCGGAAAATATCGTTGATTTAATCTTGCTATTAGAATATTGCGTTGTATTTTAATCTATCTGGGCATTTCCAGCTTACAATCTCGATAATTCTATATTATGTTCTATAGCTCTACTATCTACAACTGTACACGTATTCGTATTAAAGATAATAATTAAAAATATTAAGCTCCTAAACCATTGTATCGACTTTCATGGGCCATGTAGACCTTGCATGGGAAATTTATGTTTAGATGTCATAAGAACATCTAGAATATACTTGTAGCTGCTGTTTCTCTGTACTAATTCGTATATTTTCTCTAGTCTCTATGGTACTCAATACATTCAATACATTCATATTGTAACCTACAAAAGGGCCGAAGGCAACCATTTTAAACTAAATTCGAATGAATGATTTATTTTTAAATGACAAAAAAGGTTGAATGGCCTATTTGAATGAAACCTATTTATGTGTCAGCACGTGCGAATAGTTCATACACGATACAATACAACCGAATCGAGAGCATATGCTAATATCTCCGACCTCGATATCAGTGATCTATGGATCATTCATTTATAGATATTTCGTACCTACATACTATGTACAGCTGACAAATTAGGCACTAGAAGTTACTAGAATACATTTTCCTTTTGTTCATAAATATATTTTTTTAATTCGTCCCGGTCGGGACAGGCAATAGGGAGTTGTTCATAAATAGTGCATATTTGTGATTAAGTATTTTTAAAAAATCTCACAAAAGTGCATAGAGCACACGTAAATAGAGCATTCAGACTTTTGTTTCATCTTTTTTTCATCGCACAAAATCTTGTTCAACGGAGAAAAAATTCCCTTTAATCTCCGCCAGAAGTAAAAACGCTGTCATCAGCAGGACTAAGTCCGAAATTAATGTACTTTTCCTTTTCGTGTAGCCCCTACATGCCCCTAGCCCCTACATGTCTCGACCGTAGCCAATTAAAAGAACAAAGATCTGAAAAAATAAAACGTCAGACGTCGTAACCACCAAATTCAAAATTGTTCGATTTTTAAAGGTTTGTTTTTCACGTTCTTAGTAAATACTTTCAAAAGTTAATGCTATTTTAATATTAAAAGTCTTATTAATTTGAGTATTTTGAATAATTTTATTAATTCAGTTAATTTATTGCGTTTACGACAAATAAAAAACATTGAAAATTATAAACGGAAAACGCAAACGAAATGCGAGTCGGTCTCATGACGATAGAATAATTGCTAAAATATAATTATACCGCCATTACCGGCTACCAGTTTCCGTGGAAAACCCTAGAAACAATCATAATTCAATTTTAACTGCAGCCATAGCAAATTAATGTTTTTTGGTGAAAAATTGTATGTTTAATTTAGATTTTGTGAGTATGTTTTGAGTTTCGACTTATCCTTCGCGTAAACCTTTTAGCAGAACTCTACATTTTGCACTAACTTGGCAGGAAATAAACAATTAAGTAATGTGCTAAAAATGTAAAAAAAATATTTGGTATCATTTTAATTTCAAAACTTGCACCAATTGTCATTCCAGTTTTTTTTTAATCAAAACCGTAACATACCAGTTACTACAAAATATTATTAAACCAGCATGTTGTATACATTTTAATATCATAGGTCATGTTTTGAGGCTATCTAGGTATTATGATCTGGCTGTGTTGATCCCTACTAAAGATACACTGTTTAATATTCATGTTTTATAACATGGTGATCCTTTGTTGTTTGTAGTTCATAATATTATAGAGGCTAGAGTTTAGGTAGTTGTCTAGGTTTAGGCAAGTGCCTAAACCTAGACAACTACCTACTGCAAAAAAAACTAAGTAGTTTTTTTTTTTGCTATCTACTAGGTCAAACGCAATAAACTCCAATATTAACTTAGCTTAGCTTAGGAGTCACAATTTTTATTAACCTTATTTCCGTGGTGCTCCCCCTTAAGTTCTTTGACTTTCGGTCATTGCAACTTTGTGCTGTCTCCCGCTTTTATGGGGAGGGAAATTGGAATCTTCGTACTCCTCCTATTTTCTTCTGACTAATTTCGTTGCGGGTCCCAAGACAGTTTTAGCATGTCCCTCGGGCTCCCTGAGATCATTTATTATCAAAGGGTTTTCGTGGTTGGATACCGCTGTCGATCCTGGCAACACAGGAAATACAGTGGTGGGAATGTCTGGTGGGCCAAAGCCCGTTAAAAAAAATCTACTAGGTATGATCTGGCTGTGTAGATTGCTACTGAAGATACACTGTTTAATATTCATGTTTTGTAACATGGTGATCCTTTGTTGTTTGTAGTTCATAATATAGAGGCTAGAGTTTAGGTAGTTGTCTAGTTCTAGGCACTTAAAGTTTTTTTTTGGCTATCTAGTATGATCTGGCTGTGTTGAAGATACACTGTTTGATAACTATACATGTTTTATAATATAGAGATCCATTGTTGTTTGTAGGTTATGTAGTTCAATGGTCGTATATCCTCGTTTCGAGACATCTTTAACCATCTCCCCTAGCATTGAGATACTTGGCGTCAACATATCGAGCGAAGTCCAGTTCCGATATCATCTAGAGGGTAAGGCCAAATTAGCCTCGAAGAAGCTTGGTGTTCTTAACAGAGCGAGACAGTACTTCAGTCCGGACCAACGCCTACAACTCTACAAGGCGCAGGTTCGGCCTCATATGGAATATTGTTCTCATCTCTGGGCAGGGGCGCCAAAATACCAACTGCTCCCTCTGGATCGTATCCAACGAAGGGCCGCTTGAATTGTTGATTGCCACAGTGTTTCAAACAGCTTGGACCCCTTGGAATTACGCCGAGATGTAGCTTCGCTCTGCATCCTCTATCGGTTGTGTCACGGGGAGTTGCAACTTTTCGCCATCGTCCCACGCGAAAAACATACCATCCTCATCACCTTGATGAGTGGCAGTCTTCCACAGTGCGTTTTTCGCGTAACTTTCTGCCGCGCACTGTAAAACTCTGGAACGAACTGTCTCCAGCAGTATTTCCGGACCTATACGACCTGCAAACCTTCAAGAAAAGAGCGTATTCCCTCTTAAAAGGCCGGCAACGCACCTGCAGCTCTTCTGATGTTGCGAGTGTCCATGGGCGACGGTAGTTGCTTACCATTGGGTGACCCGTTTGCTCGTTTGCTTTGCTTATTTAATTAAAAAAAATATAGTGGCTACTGACTAGAGTTTAGATAGTTGCCTAGGTAAAGTTTTTTTTACTTTTAAAACTTTAAATACTAAAATCACAAACTCTACAATAACAAAGCCATAGAAAATACATACTTTTCATTTACAATTTCTATAATTTTATCCAAGGCTTATCGCACTCACAGTTATGTAATGATTCGATATTATTTCCTTTACTTCGCAAATTCGTAGGATATCCTTCTCTCTTTCTATCGAAATGTCTACTTCTACTGTTTCCTTTCACTTTGGAGTGCAACTTGTTTTTTTTTTAATAAATTACAACTGTCATTACTCCGTGATACGAGGCGTGAAACGTGACAAAAGCTCGTCATCGCACTTAACAAGCATGGCGATGATGATGATGACAATTTGTTACAAAGGCAGTAAGTGCGTGCCCATTAGACTGTGCACAGTCATAATGATAACGGGACCACCCCAATATCGCCCCTATAATAAGGATTGTAAGGACGAGATTCCCGTGTACAGCGAGTTAACGACGCGGCAGCTAATGTATAGAAATTCCCTTTATGTTAAACCCATGGACAAAAACGTCTGTTAAAACAACGATTCTCAATTACGATAACAGACAGACAAACATATACCTAGCTCCTGGCATGCAAATTGCTAAAGCGTTCGCGTATCTCTACATTTTTCCATTTTGTATGTAGATGCTATGTATGTCATGTGCATATTTTTGGTAAGTATTTGTAAAATGAAAAATCTTATTTCTTTGGACATTTTGTTGAATTATCGTGAACTCGCGAACGCATAGTTAATTCAAAATAGCTACGGTACGTAATTCATTGAATATGAAAAACACCGCAAAACAGTTTTGCCCGTGTACAGAACTCTACATTTTTTTATTAAGCAACTTTTAATAAAATGCCACCGTCCTTGAAACGGTAAAAAAAAGAAAAAAAATCAAGTAAAAGATTACTTCCTTTAAGCCAAGAGTTGCGGAGGCATACAGGTTCTTGGGCACTTAGCAACAACCTTGGCGCGTTCCGTTGAACCTCAGCAGCGTGCATGCATGCATTTGTCGACCTTGTGCCTCGAAAAATAGAGGCCATAGTACAAAAACATTATTTGACAGTTCAAAAGTCAAATTGCGTAACATTTCAAACGGGCCGCCTTTTGAATTTCAAATTTGGAATCTATACTTTTTAAATGTCATTGTTTTGACATTTAAATACTATGCACCGCGGGACTTTGTACTTCGAATAAATGGTTAGCTAATTAAAAAATTGTGTAGTGACTTCGTCAAATACTTTTTAGGGTTCCGTTGATGCTAAACTGTTGGAAAACCTTGCATGGATATGAAAAACTCTATCCCAAGAAAGTGCTGAAATAAATCAGGATTCCGATCGATAGCGAGATATGTAGCTTGAAAATTCCTTCAAGGTCTAATTTCTAAAGGGATAAGAACCTATAAAATCCTAAAATCATGTAATTATTATAGTTCATATTGTAATAAACAATTCAAGTTAATTCAAGAACAATTTATAAGGATGTTCCATTGTAGTGTTCACTGTGAAAGTTTGTGTGAGAAAAGAAAAACCTCAACGCCAAAAATTAACCCATACAAAGGTTAAAAAAATTACTCTTTAACGCTGTTCGTACACAGCAAACTCTATATAGGGGACCCATAAGTCATACACACCCTGAAGTATTATCAGGTACCACTTTATTTAGTTACACCCTATTCTCTGGGGATGATACTCTAGTCCGGTCCAGTGCGAAGGAGTCATAATACGAGTAGATCCTTATGGGTCGCAGTGACGTCACGACGACGACGGCTACAACGACCTGCGGCCTGCGGGGCTAAAATGGTCGCTTTGAAGAATCATGATATAAATCATAATAATCATAATTCATTTTTCAAAAATCGCAAAATGCAACTCTGCTTGCAATTCATTTCTGTATTTTTGTACTGATTTGACATTTGTCAGTTTGACAGTTTTGACAATTAATTTGCTGAATTGATTGAGAGGAATTGCTAAATGTGACCATTTTAGCCCCGCAGCATTCTTAAACACAAAAAACACACCCTATTCTGTATATATTTAATATTAGTTATCCTAGCTAGAACCCTATTCTTATTTGGTCTGACACGCACTTGTTTTTTATTTTTCCGTCAATATGAACAATTAGGACAATACAAGGGGTAGATAGTAGATAGTAGATACGGATTCGAAATGGCTAACGAAAGGGGTAATAATAGAGACGTCATACTGCGATACAGCGCTGCTCTTTTGTTTACCTTTTAATTAGATCATAAAAGGCGGGAAAAGTTCGCGTGTTGGTGTGTATACTGGATATATTATGTGCATTCGTATTTCGTCGTGATAACACACACATAGAGAAAATTATGGCGAGCCCAAAAATAGGGATGTGTTTTATTTTTTTTCATGACTATTTTTCATGGCTGTAATGTTTTGGCTTTCATGCTACTATAATAGCTGTTTTATTGTTCATATACTGTCGCACATATTTCGTTGCGAAATTTTGCATCGATACTGTAAATTTTTCGCGATTTGACTGTCCTACGTTCTTTTCGGGGGGCTTAAAATTTTTCCATAAAAATTTAGTTAAAGCGCTAAATTGGAGCTTGGATAGACAGACAAACTAACAGATAGAGGCTTTCGCATTTAGTTAGAGCTAAGTGTTAGAGGCCTAATTTAAATATAGATAAAAGAGATAAACAAAACCTAATTTTGTACACAATCAGCATTCAATGATTAAATCGATATTTAAGTTCGGTATCGGACCCGCATGTAACTACCCTCATGCCGACATTACAGTCCGGTAAACCACAGTCTGCTGCAGGGATGCCACTCATGAGATGATAGTGGCTGGTGGCTATCATATAATAGTAAATTATTTGCATTTACTGTTTACAATATTTTTGATACATCAACGTGCATGCCAAACCCTTAGATATCGAAATTTTGAAATTTCACACACAAAGACAAAATATACCGTCTACACTTAGAAATGTTTTTTCCAATAGACTAGTAGAAGGATAATTCACTTTTTCAATCAATTTCTTATAGATTTTCTGTTTTACTGCCGAAGTAAAGTGTGAGTGTGTAGAGTATTATTATTTTTAAAATTGCATGCTCTTTAACTTCTACTATATATAGCATTATTTTGTATACAAAAAGGTATATAAAATAGTGATATTTAGTCCAAGGTAATTATTAAGCTTATAATTTTAAAGTTGGAACAAAAATAAATAAAAATTCGTTCGCGGCAGCCCTAATCCTCACAAAAAACCATAGACTATAGCGGTACTCCGTCTCTTTCACTTCCGGTCCGCCATTTTCTCGTTTTGTTTTTCTAATCGCTCTCATCTCATCTGTAACGGCATCTTTTGCCGCAACCGTTGATAACTGAATTAAAGAACTAATGACCTCGAGTTAGTTCAGCTTAGGAGTTCAAGTACATCGTACCTACCGCAAGTTTTGTACCTCTAAAATTATACAAAAATCGACATAGAAGTTATATTATATGGAGGCAAAAACGTATGTCTCCTGAAAGGTCTAAGTGTCTAAGCACACTAGGCCGAAGTTACGCGGCGTAAATTACGCGGCGTAAAAACACATATACGGACGGAACGCGACGGAATAGGTAATAGGTAACGGTAATTTAAAATATAATGCGGGCGTAATCATGGCGGAATTTATGCCGCGTAACTTCGGCCTAGTGTGCTTAACTTGACTTGACACTTACTTTGGGGTTGGTTTTGGAGCAATAGTCAGAGATGGGGTTCAATTCTACATGGGAGAAAATGCTTTTAGAATGTGTATGTGCCCCTTGTACAGCTTCATGAAATATGTATTTCAGAAATATTTGATCGAAGTGTACTCGTAGCATTGCAGAAAGTTAACTTTTATATAATTATTATTGGGTCATTTCTCACAGAAATATCAAGTAAGTGACACAGTGACTCTTTCGGCACAAGTCACAACTACATTTTTTGGCAAACATCTTCAAATCAAAAATAAAAAAATATTGAGTCGAGCATAGTCGACCAGTGGGTCAAATCTTGAATTTTTGTTCAGTATTTTTGACCAAGCCCTTTTCATCCGAACATGGCCTCACCCCTACATCCCAGGCCAATTACTCTCGTCCCTAACCGCATCCCTCGAGGCCGATCGTGACGTCACAATATTAAGGATTATAGACGATTGGAAACTTTTTTAATAAGCCCTCCGTGAGGAATTCTTTTGTTATTGAATGTTTTACGGAGTTTAATTTTGATTTAAGGGTTTCGGACTGAAGATTTTTAGAAACAAGGTACATGTATACCTATGTAATTTAAAGGCTTTTAAAAATTGAAAATAATCTATACTTAAATTTAGAAGCCTCTGCAGGCCGCATGTTGTAGCTTTATGTTAAGTGTTAAAAGTATCATATTATTATCATTCATTGTTTCATACTTACCCTAGTCCTAAATCCTAATCTACCGACTCTGACTTCTCTTGCATGGGTGTACCTAATGTGTAATAAATAAGGCCCCCAGGCCACAGGGTCCTCAAAACTGTGCCCCCAGTGACCCCACCCCTCCCTCTCTATGCAACTTACAGCTCTTTCACTACCCTTATCATCATTTTGACTTTGTCTATTCTGCGAGATCTCTACACTATTATTACAGATACGTCTGTCATTCTGTTAACCTTTTCACGCCTAAATCGCTGAACCGATTTAGCTGGAATTTGGTATGAAGATACTTTGAGTCCCGACAAAGGACAAGAGGATACTTTTTATCCCGGAATATACGGTTCCCGCGCGATAAACGAATTTTGGCGCAGCGGAGTTGCGAGCCTCTTCTAGTTATCTGTAAAGCGACTATTATAGCGCATGTTAGGGCTTGATTACAAGCAGGGTAGGGCAGGACGAAAGAACTACAATGCTAAACAACCTACTGCTACTGCGTACATCTAGAGTTCCTAGCGCTGATCTCGTGGACAGCAACTTCCGTTGGCAACTGGCAAGACAGTTGCGAGACAGTGCTCTAGGCCAATCAAATTCTCTGTTTGCACTGTCTCGTCTCTCTACCCTAGGTGTATTCAGGAGCTTATGTCTAGTTAGTAGTCACTAGTCCATGAATACTGCGGATACAGGACGCTGGTCCCACGGCACCTGATGGGAAGTGCTCGCGGCTCGTTTGAGATCGCATCTCGCGTTATGTACGACGTCCGGTCCTGCATTCAATATTCATGTTGCAAAACGTCATGCGATTTATTGACCGGCGATGTTGCTTGGGAAAAAGCGGCATCGGCTTTGACGGTAATAAACTCGGGAAGTCTGACAGGTGGGCTATTATGACTTCTTATTTCCAGCCAGTTTACGCCCAAAATGTACCGTTTTCGGGCGTAAACTGGCTGGAAATAAAAGGTCATAATAAACCACTTGGTGGGCTATTATGACCTCTTATTTCCAGCCAGTTTACGCCCAAAATGTACCGTTTTCGGGCGTAAATTGGCTGGAAATAAGAGGTCATAATAACCCACCAGGTAGGTATAGGCCATGGCCCAACACGTGTGTAGGCAATCGTGCAGGATCCCCAAGAGGGTCGCGATGCGTTGCGTACTCTTCGCGCATCGCGACACCAAAGTGTCAGGCCTGCACAAGCCCTGGAAGGGCCTCTGTTTGGCCACGGAGCCCGTATGGGCTCGAGGAGGGCCAGCTGGGATAAAAAAAAGGCAATCGTGCAGGAACCCAAAATTCTATAAGCCTCGCTACGCCACTACTACTTGTTACGCCACTGATTAAAAAGAAAATAGTAATATTTAAACTCGAATAGGTACAGTCGTGGATATTTTTCGTGTACCACTTTGACACCTTACAGCCGTAGCAATAAAGTATTATGTAAAAAAACATTTTAACCCCTTTAAAATTAGGCTCTTAGGTCTTTGATGTTTGCTCTTAAGTTTATGTTCAGGCTTCATAGAGCATTTTATATCACTTTTATATGTTTTTTACTGAGAAAGGTTAAGGGGTGAGGTGTAGAACCTTTTTGTACGTTATTTGCTTAATTGTATCTTTTTGGGTTTTTGTAATTTCTTATTTATGTTAAAAGTTATTCTTGTATACAGTTTTACACAATATGTGTAAAGAAACATCAAAAACCCTGAAGCTTTGTAGAGTGTAGACTATACAGATTGTAAAAAAACTAAGTGTTATATATACTTTAAGGTGTGTATGGTGTTCCTTGTAGAGAGTTAACTGTGAAAGTGGCAGTGCTGAAAACCCCTTTTTTTACTTCGTACCACTACAGAGCAAAAAATAGGCTTAAAATTGTATTTTTTGTATGGGAGCCCCCCTTAATTATTAATTTTATTTAAATTTTATTATTAATTATTAAAGTATAAATACAACTGAGTATTTTGTGCACATTTCAATTGCCTATGTGTTGCCGTTATTGATTAAGAGCAAAAAATTGCAAAAAAATCACGTTAGTTGTATGGGAGCCCCCCTTAAATATTAAATTTATTTTGTTTTTAGTATTTGTTGTTATAGCGGCATCAGATAAACACGATCTGTGAAAATTTCAGAAGTCTAGCTATAGCGGTTCTTGAGTTACAGCCTGGTGAAAGACAGACGGACAGACGGACAGACATCGAAGTCTTAGTAATAGGGTCCCGTTTTTACCCTTTGGGTACGGAACCCTAAAAAGGGGTTGATAATCCATACTTATGTTAGAAATCCGAAAGTGTCTGTTACTTTTTCTTTTTTTGCTGAAATGGATATAGGATCCTACAGAATGTATGGTTGCCGAGCGATAAACGAATTTTGGCGCAAAAAGTTGCGGGCGTCATCTAGTCTAAAGTATTTTAGGATATTTTACCCAAAATGAAGATTAAGGATGACAGGCCAAAGTGTTTGATGTGGCTGTTTAAATTAATTCACATCTGCCAAGTATCGCCCCGGGTTTTGGTTCATTTCACCGGATATCGTCTTGGCACTCCCTTCAGAGTTCAGGTGATTCCTGCCGTTTCTTATCATTTCTATTAAATTGAACAATTATTGGAAGTTCAAACGCGTCGAAAGATATATGGAAATTTAATCCTTAAGTTCCATAAAATAAAGCAACTTTTCGTGTAAACTTATCGATTTATATAACCGTGTTTGGGAATTCAAACTTTATGTTGTATAGAGTAGCGTTGCTTTTCACGTGAGCTCCCCTGACCTATAAAGCTGAGGTCACATGTCACGACATTTTAACTGAAAATCGGATGTTGCCATTAATTTTCGTCACGGCTGTCACGAAAATGTAATACCTACGTATACCAAAAGTCCCACCCAGTACTTACCTCGTTCTATTTTGCCTAAAAAATTTACTAACGGCATCCTGTACTATAAAAAATTATAACGATAGTGACCAAAAATATTTTCGCTGTAAATGTTGCCAACGTGAAAATGTACAACTTTTCTGGGAAGTGGTATTACACACTTACGTTCGTCTTATATTATGGCTTCTCTTCATGATTGTCACTATGATTGCAAAGCTGTGATCATGGGCAATCAGTAATCATAGAAAAATATTTCCCTCTATACGTTCGTAGTCGTTTGTTTTGGTCCTTCCTAGTTCAATGTGGATCATTTTATTAGAATTATGAATTTATGTTATTTTTAAAGACCTTAATTCTTAAAAAATAACTTATGTTCCAAATTCAAAATGATTCAAAACATGGCGGCCTTTCAGAAGATCGTTAAACTTCTGAAGAACCAACACGTTTTAAACACTGTTGCACGTAATTACGTATTGTTACATCGGTCAGGTCAGGTGTATTGACCTCTCCAGTTGACCCCAATTGGGTGAGGTCGGATGTCAGGAAACTAGCACGTTTGATGCCTAAAACTTGCCTAGTATACCTACTACTATTTTACTAGAGTTAGAGGGTGCAATAGGATCAATCATCTTGATTCTGGAGAGTGCCTAGCGGGACATCAACGTAGCCTTAAGAGGCCGGGTACCCTTGGAATTTCTCATACAAACGTAATACCAAAATCATTTTCACATAAGTACGAAAATATTTAACATGTTTGAGTTATTTTTCAGTTTAGAATAGTATTTACCTAGGTTCCTGCACAAAAATTTACTTCAAAATATTTAAACACAAAAAAAATATTTTTTGTTTAAAATTTTTTTTTAGTAAATTTACTACTAAATATTGAAACACTAAAAAATAGAGTAAAACACTAAAAATATATATAAATAAATACTAAATTTATTTTGTGTTTAAAAATTTTGAAGTAAATTTTTGTGTAGGAACCTAGGTAATTACTATAACTCAAACATATTAAATATTTTCGTATGTGAAAATGATTTTGGTATTACGTTTGTATGAGAAATTCCAAGGGTACCCGGCCCCTTAAACTTTAATACATCGATCGCGGGAATAGCAGACACAATAGATTTTCAATTATTGTTATGCGACAGCTGGGTGCCGCTTGGGGATTGATGGGTTAAGGGTCAATTCAGACCGCAACGCAACGCAACGCCTACTACTAATATAATATTTTGTGGCAACGCGTAAATGCATTTCTGTATTGAATTGACATTTGACAGACTTGCCTGACGTCACAAGTATGTCTTTCAGAAATGCATATCTTCGTGTTGCGAGAATTGACCTTACAAAACGTATATTGTAACGATAACCTTAAAAAAGGCTTACAATACGTCGCTTACAAAACGTGGAGTGTCGACGTGTCGCGTCGCTGTCGCGTACTGTCGTAGACGTGTCGTAACTCCTAGTACACTATAGCCCAGTCTTTCCCAAAGTGAGCGATAACGCCCCTTGTGGGCGCTAAAGGTCTAAGGGGGGGCGGGGGACCCAGAAAAAATCCTCATTTTTTTCTGGGTCCCCTTGTGTATTTCATCTGGATGCATTTAAAATTTAAACAATGGGGGCGCCAAAACATAATTTGTTGTAGACAAAATAAGTTTGGGAATCCCTGGTGTAGCCTATAGCCCTATACCACAGTATAGCAATATCAATATTGCTATACTGTGCCTATACTATATCGCTTGTTACTACAACTCTAGATCAGTATTTCCCAAAGTGTGGGTCGCGACCCACTGTTGGGCCGCGGGTAGATTTTGGGTGGGTCCTGAAACTATAGAACGATTGTCGTACAGTTTACGTACGTTTCTTAATTGAAATGGGTGTTGTGACGAGCTGCTAAAGCTCTGGACTTGTCCAGAAGTGAACGTCAGTAGGCTGTGAGTGATATGGTGGTGAACTACGCTAAGAATTAACGGTAAATGTTCCGGCAGCAATTACATACCGCTGCTTTTTTTGTCTTCATGACACAAGGTGGGCCGCGAACTTTAAATTTTCTTGTTGATGGGTCGCGGTCCCGACAAGTTTGGGAAACACTGCTCTAGATAATATGTATTCTGTGACTATACTGTAGTAAGTAGTCTGTAAGCTATGATATTATGTTTAGGAGCTGTCAAAGCTAAATTCGAAAACATCTTGTCTACGACTACTTTTTATCCACCAGTAGGTACTTATGTAAAACAGATAACTCTAACTTAATTTAAATTAGGAACACGAATCGATAACTGTCATCTCACTGCATAATGCATCAGGTGAAGTGGGCCCCCTGTCTAAATATTGACGCGCGCGGGGCCCCGGGGGCAAACATGTTATTTATGCACTGCCACTAAAGTACTTAGTACTTATCTCATTACGTATTTATGTTGTTTGAAAATTGATTTTAAGGGTGAATTGTGAAGTTTCCAAAGTTTTAGTTGTCTGTGACTTGAAAAAAAACAATGAATTGTAAGTACTCATAGGCCGGTTTCAATAGTCAGTACTTAAGATGCATCTCGGTCTCAGGACACGGTTCAGGCTCTGTGGACTGTGATTGGTTGGCTGTCAAAATTTGGACCAATCACAGAGCCGAACCGCGTCTTGAGACCGAGATGCATCTTGAGTACTGACTATTTATACTGGCCTCAGAGTTATGGGTGAAGTGAAAACGAAGACGCAGAAGCAAGTACCTACATAATATATTTCTCACTGCGAGGTGTAACGATAGAGCATAAATTATAATTTCCCTTCTATGCCGCAGGTCTTCTCGCCTTCCATTTTACGAATTTTCGATTAGATCACATGCCCAGAGTCCTGACGCGATTTTAACATTTTGCCCGTCCCAAAAATAAAGCACAACGGTTAAAAGAGGTTAACCTAAAAATTATATTTTTTATTTTTTACACAAAACAAGACCATCTAGGCTCTAAACTTACTATAGTTGTATTTTAACATATTACTAAATACTCTATAGGATCTATAAATATGTACTTGTATTTCAACATATTACAAAGTATAGTTAAAAATTTTACGTCTACACATCGCACAAGTTACGTGTACTTCACAAACATAAATGTACATGATTCATATTTTAATCATGTTAAAACTTAGCAAACATGCTGTGCGAAACAAAAACATCCTTGCAATGTTTGCGTTATGAAAACATGTCCGTAACACACGTTACACCGGGGGCCCCGAAGCTAGGGGCACTTTCAGGGGCACAATGGGCCCCCGCCAGGGGCACTGCGGTGCGCTTTCCGGGGCATACCGTTGCACTTCCAGGAGCTCACTGGGGCCCCGCCCGGGGGCACTTTTGTTGGGGGCCCCCGGGCTAAACCAGACGTCACAGATGAATCAATTACGAGACAGCTAATTGCATTGCCTGTCCGCGCCCGGTAGATAATCCGGTTTGTGACGCGCCAGTGTGTATACATCTTTATATTAATAAAGCCACGTACACATGTGAATTTTCCGATAACTCAGTAACCCACTCGATATCAGGTAACAAAAATATTAACTGACATCCAAAAAGGAGGAGGTTTTATGTTCAGCTGTTTATATTTTGTTTAATCTCCGTTGTCCCAAATTGTTTTATCCATTAGTCCATCATATAAAGTATCCCATGACCTTTTCCGAGACTCAAAGTATCTCCATACCAAATTTCAACGAGCAGACAGACATACACTTCGCATTTTTAATATTAGTATGGATTCTCGTCAATACTTCGAATACAGGAATTCAGGATACAATTTGCATGTCGACGCGGTTTTCGCGCCTCCACTAATTAGCCATTTATAATGAAGTTAGACACGCCACAACATACCGTTACATGTTTTGCATCGAAAATGTTTAAATAGTTTTAAAAATACCACGCGCATACGATACGATAAAAAGAAAAAAATGACGGCTGGAATTTGAATTGTCAAAACTACTAAAACATTAGGTATGCTTTGCGATAGCCGATAAGGCAAAAAAATTAAGTTCATGTCTTGATTTGAATGTACTACCCTTATATCGACAGTATTTAAGGGGCCTCTAAGTTACCGTACGGGGCCTCAAAAATTAGCAAAATAAGAAAAAATCTATTTTATTGTCTTAGGACCCCGAAAATATGGGAGCCCTTTAGGCTCAAAAGGGCGTTTCCCAAGAAGAGACCTCATAGGGGCCTTTACTTTAGTTAGGGGTTCCAAATACGTCTTAGTTTCTATAAAAATGTCTAAATTCAACGCAAAATTCTATCACGTTCGTACTAAACGCCGTTTTGCCATAAATTTTAATTGCTGTTCGTTAATAGTCGGTCCCAACATTAAGATATGGTATCAGCCATCTTAATGTTACTATGATATTTTATGTGAAATACCAACTTGAAGTCAATTTTCTCAGTTTTAGCTTTTGCCTGCGGCGCTACGGTGAACGCGTTTTGGTTGTTAGGTTAAATATAAAATAGCTGATGTTTCCCCTTTATTGAGACTGGCTGGTATAAATAGTCAGTACTCAAGATGCATCTCGGTCTCAAGACGCGGTTCGGCTCTGTGATTGGTCCAAATTTTAACAGCCAACCAATCACGGAGCCTGAACCGTGTCTTGAGACCGAGATGCATCCCAAGTATATAGTATCTATTATTAATAATTATTATTTTCAATAGTAAACTGTTACCGTACCATTGTTTTGAACAATATTGTTTTCAGTTTTGTTTTGGTCATAGATTACAAGTATATATTTGTCTACGATATTTGTAACTTTGGTTTGGTCATGTATTGCTTATGTCACTTTTGTACTCTTCTTCTCCTTCTTCGAACTAGGAAAACCGAAAACAGCTGACATTATACTTGTTCTCCTTCTTTGTTTATTGTCGTGGCAACTTGCACAAGACTGTCATGTTAATGCTGGTTGTATAAAAAGTAGAATTGATTTTGTTTTTGTCTAAGTCCTAAGTTGTTAATTGTATACAAATTTTATATTTATTGTTAAGAAGTCGGTTGGTATGTTATGTTTTTATTTTATTTTTATTTTATTTATTTTTTCTCTTTTTAACACTTTTATATACCTTTACTCTTATATTATATATTTATTGTTTACTTATATTTATATAATATTGTATGGTTATTTATTTTATATATATATATTTTTATCAATGGTTGAAACTAGTTTAGATGATAGTTTTATATCAATTTCGGGCTCCTCGAGTTGCAGTGACGATAGCTTCCACAGCACTTGTTCTGATCATTTACTTTCTACACTTAGTTCTCATTTCTCGAACAACTTAAAGAATTTTAATATTATACACTTGAACGCTCAAAGTATTCCGGCGCACTTTTCTGACCTTCTTAACTCATTTGACTCTCAATCATTCATTGACGCTATCCTTATTTCCGAATCTTGGTTCAAGCCCTGTTTATCTTCCACTTCTTACTCTTTACCCGGTTACCATCTCATTAGAAATGACCGGATAGGAAGACCAGGTGGTGGGGTTGCAATTTACCTTAAATCTAATATTAAATATAAAATTTTGAGATCATCAGCACAACCTCCTTCAGCCGATGATACTGAACACCTTATTTTAGAAATAGCAAATGGCGTGTCTAAAGTATTGCTTGGGGTATTCTACAGTCCTAATCTCTCCGTCAATTATTTTAGTACCTTCGAAAAATTGCTCGATGAACTTATCCCCTCTTATGAGCACATTATCTTGATGGGAGATTTGAACACTTGTCTCCTAAAAGACGACTATCGCTCTAAAAAACTTATCTCTATCATTAACTCCTTTAATCTAAATACTCTTCCTCTGCAAGCCACGCATCACTATCCTCATTCCACACCATCACTTCTTGATCTTATGTTTGTTTCTTCCCTTCACCTTGTAGATTCTTACGGTCAGTGTCCAGCGCATGGATTTTCTTACCATGACTGCATATTCCTCTCATATAGATTGCGTCTAGCAAAAACCAAGCCTAAAGTTGTCTTGCATCGCTCCTTTAAAAATATCGACATAGACAGTCTCCGCGAGGATGCCAAAAATGTGGACTGGGAAGAAATAACCAATGCTGAATCGATCGATGAAAAAATTCATATGTTTGATAGTAGAATCATTGACCTTTTTGATAAACATGCACCACTCCGCCCTGTCAAAATTAAGCACCTTCCAGCTCCATGGCTTACAGATGATATTAAATCCATAATTAATAAAAAAAATCGTGCAAAAGCTAAATTACGGAAAACACAATCTGATGTCGACAAATTAGCCTATAATAAACTCCGCAATCGCTGCAACACTATGTGTAGAGACGCGCAAAAACGCCACATTCATTCGGCTGTCGAAAATGGTGACCAGGCTAAAGTGTGGAGGTTTTTAAAGTCACTCGGAGTTGGCAAAGATCCTAAAACTTCTATTTCATCCGATATTAATTTAGATCTCTTGAATAGTCATTTTGCAAACCCCGCACATGTCTACGATGCCCACAAAAAAGCTCACACTAGTCACACTTTATCTAGCTTACCCATACCAGATCATCCTTCATTTTCCTTTAAAGATCTATCTGTCAGTGACGTTAAAAAGGCGGTCATGTCAATTTCATCTAAGGCTGTGGGTAGCGACAGCATTGGGCGCAACATGATATTTCCGTTGCTTGACACATTATCTCCAGTCCTCGTCCATATCTTTAATTTTTCACTAAAGACTTCTGCCTATCCAAATTCCTGGAAAGCCGCTTATATAATTCCTCTGCCTAAGAAATCTAGTCCCCAATCTTTTGCTGATTACCGCCCAATTTCGATACTTCCTTTCCTCTCAAAAATCCTAGAACGTTTAGTACAGCAACAACTTTGCTCTTTTCTTAACTTAAATAATTTGTTAAATCCTCTGCAATCAGGTTTTCGCCCCGGCCATAGTACTTCCACAGCCTTAGTTAAAATTACTGATGACATTCGCCACGGTATGGATAGCCAAAATTTAACTATTCTTATTCTTTTAGATTTTAGCAATGCTTTTAATACAGTTGATCATGACATTTTATTACTCCTTCTTAGATCGCTCAATCTTTCCCCTGAGGCAGTTAAATGGTTCCGCAGCTTCCTTGGAGGACGCCGGCAGCGTGTTAAAATTGACAATAAATTTTCCTCGTGGTGTAATATATTTGCTGGCGTGCCCCAAGGTAGCGTGCTATCCCCTCTTCTATTTTCCATTTTCATAAACTCTGTTTCCCAAATAATATCCTCCTTCTATCACATGTATGCAGACGACTTACAAATTTATAGACAGGCCTTACTTTCCTCACTCTCTAACGTGATTGCTCAACTTAATTCTGATTTGTCAGAAATACTTAAGTGGAGCAATTACTACGGTCTAGAACTTAACCCGAAAAAAACCCAATGCATCATCATTGGTAGCAGGCAGCTGATTGCTAAAGTCGACTGGGCTAACTTACCTGAAATAAATCTTGACGGGTCTATCATTCCCTATAGCCCCTCCGTTCGCAACCTCGGTATATACATTGACCGCACTCTTTCATGGAACACCCAAACTCAAGAACTCCGCAAGAAGCTGTTCGCTGCCACTGCCTCTCTCAGACGCCTCAGTTACTTCCTTCCTGTATCAACTAAAATCTCACTAGTTCATGCTCTTCTTTTTCCCATCTTAGACTACGCAGATGTCAGCTACAGTGACCTCAACGAACAACTTCTTTCTTCCCTAGAACGCCTGCAAAATCTTTGCATCCGATTTATCTTTGGCCTACGAAAATATGATCACATATCTAACTACCGGAAAGAGCTAAAGTGGCTACCTGTGAAGTTGCGTCGGAATACACACATTCTCCATCTTCTTTACAATATTTTATTTAATCCAAAATCTCCCACTTACCTCAAACAAAACTTTACCTTTCTTGGACACAAACATCCTACACTTCGCTCTGCTAATAAACTAACTCTTGCCTTCCCTTCTCACAACACTAACTTCTATGACTCTTCCTTCACCGTCTCTGCTATCCGTCTGTGGAATGCTCTACCCGAAAGCATACAAAATTCCAAATCTATAAATACTTTCAAGAAAAAACTTAAGCAACACTACTTAGATCTATCTGCGAACTCTTAAAACTCTGAATTCTTTTATTTTCTTCTTCGTATCATTATATGTTTATTTTGTTTATTAATATAAATTGTATCCATTATATTTATTTATCTTATTATAAATTATATATTGTATCTCATTTTATCATTTCGTTATTTGTTATCTTTGTTTTTAATTAATATTTTCTGTTATTTGTTTTGTTAATTAAGTTTATGGTTGCCTGGAAGAAACTGCTTCCAGCAGTAAGGCCGCCATTTCAAACTGTTTTCATTCTTTGTAACTTTTGTAAACTGACTTTTTTAATTAGCGGTTTGAATAAAGAGTTTTTTATTTATTTATTTATTTATCTAGCCTAAGTATCGCGCAGAAACCGTACATTCTCATTTATCCTATGGCTTTTTCCGGGACTCAGAGTATATCCAATATCCTAAAGGCATATTATATCATAACACATTTTATCAAATTGGTTCAGCACTTTTAAGTTTAAACATTAAAAGGTAGCAAATGTTATGTTAAAGTATTTATTCTATACCTACTAGATGATGCTCGCAACTCCGTTGCGCCAAAATTAGTTTATCGCGCGGGAACCGTACATTTTTCGGGGATAAAGGTATCCTATGTCCTTTCTCGGGACTCAAAGTATCTCCATGCCCAGCGAAATCGGTTCAGCGGTTTGGGCGTAAAGATGTAACAGACAGACAGACACACTTTCGCATTTATAATATTAGTATGGAAGTATGGATAACCTAGCCACATTGCAATTTATGTTCCTCAGCCCCCAGTTTGTGTTGAGTCACTAAGAGGCGTTTTGCGGTCCCAGGGGCCGCTTAATTGGGCTCTCAACTTGAAGACGCTTTGAGAGACACTTGGAACGATTTAGCGAAAATATTGGAACTAATTGACGTTGCTCTGTCTCTTTCTAACATCTTCATACTCTGTTATAGGTGCACATTTATTTTAATTATGAATAATAACATTCCGTACTGTGACGTTATAAGTTCAAAAGTGTGTCCTGGGCTGTACACACTTTAAGCATAAACCGCCGAACCGACTTAGATGGAATTCGATATGGAGATAGTTTGAGTTCCAGGGCAGGACATAGGATAATTTTTATTCTTTATTCTTTTGCGAGCAACATGCAGAAATAATGTCGAAAAATATTTCAATATACTATAGCAACTAGAGTATACGTACTCTACTACATAATATATGATATTTCATAAAATACACTATAAAATTAATGTTATTTCAGTTTAAAAAATACTTAGAATTGTTAAGCTCAGATCACATAACTATTAATAACGGAATTAAATGAATGAAAGGACATGAGCTGTGGTGTACCTTGACATAAATATAAATGTTGCTAACACTAACGTGTACCGGCGAACTTGGTAACTATCATCATAAACGCCTAGCCTAAAAACCTTAAAATTTCATGATTTTCCTTGTAAAATGTATACAAGTAGGTATTTTAGAAAAGGAAATCCGTATTACGTAGGTTACATATTAAAAGATTGACAAGTATATACCTTCTATACTTATTATAAAACAAAGTCACATTTTTTTCCCTCATGTCTCTTTGTTCCCTTTAATCTTCAAAACTACGCAACTGATTTTCATGATTCTTTCAGTGTTAGATAGCCCATTTATCGAGGAAGGTTATAGGCTATATTTTATCACGCTAAGATTAATAGAAGCGAAGAAATAGAGGAAAATGTGGAAAAAACGTTGAAAATTATTTGAAAGGGCTAACTTGAACGCGCTTATCTCAGGAACTACTGGTCCGATTTGAAAAATTCTGTCAGTCTTAGATAGTCCATTTATTGAGAAAGGCTATAGGCTATATTTTATCACGCTAAGATTATTAGGAGAATGTGAAAAAACGGGGGAAATTATTTGAAAGGGTCTATCTCGCGAACTACTGGAGCAATTTTTATGTTATTTGGCTCATATAAGAAGTAGACCACATAAAGGATCATGATAGGCTATCGATTTTAATATTTTGTTCAGTGCCTATATACTTTATACCCGTGCGACGCCGGGGCGGGTCGCTAGTTTTTTAATATTGCTGTAAGGGTACCTATAATCTATAGCCAATTATGAGAGCACAAAACTTGGCATTGAAACAATTTTTCAACAATACTTAATAACAATACATAATATTATTACATAACATCACATAATACATATTATTACATAATATCATCACACAATATACTACAACAAAGGACACAAAACAACACACAGAATTTCCGCAAAAATCACATTGGAAGTGTGTACTCGACCTAATCACGCACGGGGTGGGGCTGGGGTGAGATGGGGTGGCATGGTGTGTGGGGTGTGGGGAGGCCCCGCCCCCCGGGGGTATATATATCTAATTGTGTTTAGTCGGGGCTAATGGGTATTATTTTTATCTTGTATTTTTCTTATATTATTTTATTGTTTGTGAAGCAATATTGTTTGTTTAGGTTAATTAGATGTTTTTGATAAACAGTTACAATTATAAATAAGGCTTATTATCAAAGGCTCAATTAATTTTTGGAACTTTTTTGCTAGCTATCGTCACATAATATTATCAAAGATGAATAATTATTCCCGTTTGTTTCCACATTTTCCACAAATTCTTCAGTCCTATAACTTATAAGTTATAAGTCATAGCGTACCTAATGTTATATATATGGGCTATGCCCTAAAACCATTTCTCGATCTATGGACTAATAATATAATATGTAATATCTATGAACGCTTCACACCACGTCAGTCTGGCCCCGTGCTAAGTACCTGAAGCACTTGTGTTACCAGACAACGCAAATATATTTAATACTTTTTATTTTTATTTAATTAGCGGATTCAAACAGACAAATAATTCTTCAGCATTAAAATATTATTATAGAATATATGAAATAAGATTTTGATATAAAAAGTCCTCCGTCTGAAAAGTGACAAAGCGGAATAAAAGTTGCCCCCAAAATAAAAATGTATTTCGTGTTTCGGGAGCGCCATGCTGAAAGCGGCTTTATTTTCTTTTAAGGCTAATCCCCTTTGAAAGCCTTAACGAAAATACTTTGTTTTTAATACATGAACTCACATTTTCGCTTATTTCTTTTTTTATGTACTTAGTACTTCTTTTGTGAGTCGCCGGCTAAGTTTAAGGGTCTCTTATAGTTATTCTAGAGCCTCTACCTGACACATCTACTTTTAAATAAAGTTTTGTAGCTCATCTCTGTGCACCTTATGTGGACTATTATAAAGCATCCAGCATACCTAATATATTTGGTTAGTATAAACTTAAATGAAGACATACTAAAATCACTTAAACTTTTTATGAAACTCAGCGGGTAACAGAGAAATAACATAAGTTTTTTTTATAATTTTAATTTTCACATTTCATTATAATGGGGTCGTTACTCTAAAATTTTTGTTGGAAAAACTTAATTAAAGGTAAAAAAAACTGCAGATCTACATTTAGATTGGAAATCTTTCTAATTTACCGACTTAAAAAAGGTTATTAGAAATGCAAAACTTTTTTTGTTTATAAGCTTTCGATGAAATATACAGCTATATATGGAATGAAAGCTTTGGTATAATAATCAAAATATGGGATTTACTTAGTAACGGAACTGATCTAGACTCGAATAGTAACTACTTTTCGTCGCGTTTTGCGATATATCGATTCGTATAACGATTTCAGTGGGACAGGCAGGTCGCTGTTGCTTAGGTAACTAATAATATTATAATATTATTATTTTATGATAATAATATTATTTTTATATTATTATTTTATGATAATAATATTATTTTTCAAGGCAACGCACTTGCCACTCCTTTTATATTGCGGCTTCTTGCAAGATGGTAACTTTCGATCATGTGACGGTTTTGCTCGTTTACTATCATGTATTTTATCATCAAAATATGAATCAGTTATGTTAGGCGATTTACTTTAATTCTTAGCTTTCTGCTTTCAACTTAAAAAGTATTGATCTTATAATTTCTTATAATATAAGTAAATATATGTATAAAAGTCCTTCCTAATTAGTAATTACTCAAAGACTTTCCTTTTGTGTGGGAGTGAGAGGCGGGGTGGGAGAGGGAGGCACTCTACTGGTCATATAGATGGATGAGTCGACGCTTTAGTGCTGAGTGTTGTATGTTATATTATGTAGCTGTAGAAAGTCCTTTTAGTTGGAGTGCTTATACTATGTTGGACGCTACTTTGTAAGAAATTCGTGTACCGCGTCACGCGTGGTATAATTTTTCGGGCTAAGACTTACGGTGACGCCGCGTTAAAGTAAAAAACCGTGTACAGCAAAAATGCAAAGGACGTAAGCGACAAAATGGTTTTTGTCGCGTAATTTAAAAACCATAAATACATTTCATATAAGCTATGGGCAAATTAAAGTGTATGCTTGAACCAATCTATGTACAAATTTTGGAAGCTTATCACTTCCTCTGTTGGCAAAATTAGAATCCCTTTTTTTACAGAGAACTTTTTGATTGATTATTCTGTGTTATAAAAGTTGACCAACCGTGTTCGCTGTTATGCTATGGGTAAGTCAAAGACAAAAACATGAGTGTGCGTTACGATTGCTCCGCCAAGTTATCTAAACAGAAAAATACTTCGCCAAAAAAATTGTCGAAATTTGTCGAAATCGAAGGGAACAAACCAAAAATTTGTCAATGTTTAAACAAAAAAGTTACAAGGATTTTAAGTACGTAAGCGAACGTAACGTGGAGGATTGCGCGGCCATGAAGATCTCGGGAAGCACATGGGTCAGAGATCTAATTCCTTTTGTCATATGAAGACTGAATTTGTCAAAATTTGTCGAAAAGCGAATTATAAACTGTAGTTAAATATTTTAAGAAATATTTACCTTTGATATTAGTATAGATTCTCCGCTACTACGTTCAGATTCGTCACGCTGGATTTTTTAAATTTGAAACTATTTTAGGTCCAATCATAGTGTCTTAGTAACTAACAAGTCTATAAATATACACTTTATCCAAATCGGCTCAGCGATTTAAGTGTGAAGTGGTAACAGACAGACATGCAGTCATTAATAAATAGCCCATAGTGCCCTAACCCTATAGGCAGAAATGGCAGACCTACCGCGACCTACGTTATTTGGTCGGATTAAGTCAATTAGCTTTGTCCACTCTGTGCCTTTTTCTGTTCGTCAAGGGCATGCGTTATAGCGCAGTCAACAGCGAATGTGAGGCATGCCCGCGACGCATGCCCTCTGACCGTATCCAAAACTTCAAAAATGACAATGTTGGCGTTGCGTTTGTTGGCGCATTTAAGTTGAATGAAAGAAGATGACGAAAATTGAAGACGAAAGCGCATAGTGTGGTTAAAGCTATTCAATGTAATTCGTGATTAGCTGGTTTTGACAAAACGTGACGCCATCTGCCTACTAATTAATTTCTTTAGGTACATAATATGTATTGTAGAGTATACGGTACACTACATCTATCTTATACTTATAAAATTACATGTCCTGACTGACTGACTCACTGATTCATCATCGCTGAGCAAAAACTGTTAAAGTTACCGCCACGAAATTTGGTGAGTAGGGTTGTTTTATTAAGTAGACACCCACTAAGGAAGGAATTTAGAAAATTTTACCCCGAAGGGGGTGAAATAGGGGTTGAAAATATGAATGAAAGTCCGTCATTTCCTGAGTTAGCAACATGAAACTTAATTTTTGGGTTACTGATAAAAATGAATAGATACGTATTCAAGCGTTTTTGGAAATTCTACCCCCAAGGGGGTGAAATTGGGGTTGAAAGTTTGAATGAATGTCCGTCATTTCTTAAGTTAGAAACATGAAAGTTTATTTTTGGACTGCTGATTAAAAACGGATGGATAGGTATTTAAGCGTTTTTAGAAATTCTAGCCCCAAGGGGCTGAAATTGGGGTTGAAAGTTTGAATGAAAGTCCGTCATTTCTTGAGTTACAGAACTGAAACTTTATTTCTGTGCTACTGATTAAAAATGAATGGATACGTATTTAAACGTTTCTGGTAATTCTACCCCCAATGGGGTGAAATTGGGGTAAAAAGTTTCAATGAAAGTCCGTCATTTCTTGAGTTGAAACATAAAAGTTTATTGACGTTTGCGTTTGACGTTTGCTTAAATAGTGTCCCGTATTTACCCTTTGTATAAGGAACTAAAAAAAGGGGAAAACTATCCATCTTTGTTATTATACTATGTTAACGCGGACGAAGTCGCGGGCAACAGCTAGTATTGTATATTGTATAATACATAAACGCTGAAAGGTTCAATTCTCTTGGGTCCGAAATAGCTGGTGCGGAAAAACTTTGATGGAAGCCGAAAATTAGGGTCTTTGTGTAGCATACATATTCTGGGCGCCTTCACTACAAATATTCTATGAAAGGAAAACTTCTGAGTGTTTGTCTGAAAATCTTCGAATGAATAGAAAATTCGGACAAAGTAGAAAAAAAAAGTTTTTCAGTTACTTTTGGCGCTTAATTTGGTATGAAGATATTATATTTTGTGTGCTGGCTGAAAACATAGCACACTGCAGTATTTACAATAAACAAGACGTGAGTGGAAGAATAAGTAACATGAAAAAACTTCCCGTTTTATTTTTTCTTAAATGGAGGGTTTAGGGCCGGAAAAATTATTTGAAATAGAAAAACTATGGATCATATGTGTACTCCAGATACATAAGCTAGGTTATGAAGTAGATAAGTTACAAGTTTTATTAAAATAATTAGGGAAAAAATTAGTTATTGTCCGAATGTTACGAAACGTTACTTGTTCGATTCTTCCACTCACGTCTTAAATTATTGTTGATAAGTTCATTTCGCTAAACTTACTTCACAAAATAGCCACAGAACTTACGCCTGACCGAAAATACGTTGCCGAAATAACGCAATTTAATTTCGGCATTGACATCCTGAAAATATCACTGCAGCCGTAACCATGCCCAACTTCAGTGGCGTAACTTCGACACTTTATATGCTGTTATGTATATTTTGTAATACATCTATATGTAACATAGTGTTTATTATACTCTCCCAGGATAAAACCCCACCCCTCAGTGTAAAAATTCGTTTATTTCCGGCAGTATCCCCGGCATCCAAGACAGGGGCCTGAAAAATTAAATTCTACGCATATTTCATCCAGTGGAAATGTTGACGAATATTTTTACATCATTTTATGTCCATAATACATTTTGATGAAGGACTAAAAATAAGTAAATTTTCAAAAGATATGTTTGCTCTAGGTTTCAAGCTGTTGCCCTATATTTAAAACTTAACTTTCTAAAGCTTGAGGACAAGCTTGAGAAAAAATATTGTAAAGCATTAATTATTACAATGCTACCAATTTTGAATGTCACTACAACTTCATACAGTAAAGCAATACTAATTACTGGCACAAGCATTTGGTAGACTTTGAATCTTTTGTTGTCAAAAGTAGATCAGAATTAATAGAAACGAAATATGGCTTACACTTTTAGATTGCACAGCTACTGTTAAAGGGTTAGCTGCTAACTTCTTTACTCCATTTCAAAGTCACCTCTGTTTACTGTAGCTACCCATTAGTCATTAGTTATTACTGGCTTATGTACTTATAGAATAATGGGGAATGTCCATTTTTTTTAAATTTTGCTCATTACAAAAACATTTCGAGGAATAAGGTCAGTGAACGTGTTTCTATATATAGACGAAAAAATACCCATTAGTTACTTATATTTTTGAACAAATACGTTTAACCTTAGTTTGACCTTCAATGGCGTTAAATTAGCAATAAATTCGACCAGCATTACTTTTCTAACTTTTGGTAAGCTTCTCGTATCATGCTTTCAAACTTTTTATATTATGCTTTCACATAATGATAACTTGCATTTGACGAACCGGCCATTATAAATAAGATTGAAAGGAAAAAAAACATACTGCAGAGGTCATTTGGCCGCCGATGATGACGTCAGAGCGAAACTTTAAAAATTTATTGAGAAAAAACTAGCCAATGAATTTCAAAATTATTTAATTTATATTCTTAAAATACCCTATTTTAACGAAAAAAAATATAAAAGGTACATGTGATTTTTTTGGACAATGCCCATTACCACGGATCATAACCAGTTATACCAGAGAAAACAAGTCAAAGCTATGTAGAGACTGAATTCAGCGTTTTGAACTTTTGCCATTAATTATTTGTAAGTAGTTACAGGTAGGTAGAATCCGTACAAATATTATAAACACGAAAGTGTGTCTGTACGTTTTGTTTAGTTTTTAACCGACTTCCAAAAAGGAGGAGGTTATATGTTCGTCTGTTTATATTTTATATGGTGATAGATGCGCGGTTTTTACGCAATAAGGAAATTTCTTTACCTGTGCCAAACATAATCCTCGTTCATTCACAATTTATGTAGAACTCTACTTAGCTCAGTACTCGAAAGTTTTTCTCTACAATAAGACTTGTGTATGCTTGTATGACTGTATGTGATGCTCGTATATTTTGTATGTTTTATCTCCGTATCTGCTGTTGACTCACAAAGGCGCCTTTGTGTTAAAGTAGACTGTACGCTCTACGCAGTTATTTTTAATCGACTTTCAAAAGAATTGGAGGTTATTGTTGATTTTACACAGTCCAGAAACTATTATTTTTAGCAATTCGCCATTTAAATAAAACGTAGACATAGAGATAGGCATCATAACTGTAGAGGACACAATATTATTTTAGATGTAAAATATTAAACTAAGTATACAAATATTTTGGCATGTAGCCGTACAATCTATGTGTTCGTCGTAGATTACAGGCAGACAAATAATAAATATGTGCCATACTGAGAACAAAAAAGCTTCCTATAAATGGGAGAGCTTCATTGACATAAGAAACAAGAGATCATTGGAGAGCTTGCGTTGAAATAATTTCCGACACTTGAGATGTTTTTTCCTTGAATATGACAATAATAACATGTTTTGCACAAACATCTATACGGTAAATGACTAGTCTAGTAGATAAATTAGACAGTACCAGTCATTGGACAAAGCACAAAAACACAATTTAAACTGCCTGTTTTAAAAGTAATAGAACGCCTGTTTTTATAGAAAAACAGGTTATTTTTAAAACAACCGTCATAAATATTGTGTGTTCTGTCCAATGACATGTACTGTCAAATCACTCGTCATTTCACCCTACTTATTACTTAAGCAACAAGATAATTCACCCAAAATATCTGAACCATGGACACATAAAAAAGGCGGACGGAGTCCCACCATACACAAAACTGTGTCGTTCAGAGTCGGCCAGCTGGCTGTATGTACACGGTCCGCACGCACACATTCTTGCGCTAGTCCATACCATTTGACAGGCGTCAGAATGTGTGCGTGGCCGACTCTGAAGAAAAGTGAAGACACAGTTTTGTATATAACAAGACTCCGTCCGCCTTTTTTTCTACGTTCATGATCTGAACCTAGTTGATTTTTTAAACCTTATATTCTCACTCTTTGGAAAACCTAACTGAGGAAGATGCAACATTTCCCCGACTGTACAGCTGTTAATTTATAAACAATTGGATCAGTTAATAGGTCGAGTGACAGCGGGTTCGACCCCGACGGAACCAATTGTAGCAATTGCCCTGCGAACAGGGGACTGTAGGAAGCTCTACGTGAACATTGCAAAATGTCCGTCAAAAATGTAACTTATTAAGAGTTTTTAACGGGCTTGGCCCACCACACATTCCCACCACTGAATCTGGGGGCACTGCAGTGCCCCAGCCAAGCTTTTTAGCAAAGGCACGGCCGTACCATACTTTTCTCGAAGCGGTTCGCGGCTATTTCACACCCGCTTTATCTTCGATGTTAACAAAGCTAGAGATTCAGAATATCGATGACTAGGAGCAAGTATTAAAACTAGCTTAACCTCCAAATTACATTATATTCTGATCAATAGTTTACTAGTTACGGATGGTCAAAGTTACTACGTTTTGTCACTGACTGACAGATCATCAAAATTCAAAGGTACTTCTAGCAGACTTAGAACCTTGAAATTTGGTACTCGGATAGGTCTTTATTCACAATGAAAGGAAAAATTATGAAACCGGCCAAGTTCGAGTCGGACTGGCGTAGATAGGGTTCTGTACCGTAAATTTGTAAGGGAGCCCCCCTTAAATAAAAGGTTTATTTAATTTTTATTATTTATTATTAAAGTTGAAATACAATTGAGTACTTTCCAAAGTAAAGTTTTTTTCCAAAGTACTTTCCAAAAACCTTACTGTTACCATTATGAAGCTAGAGCAAATAAAGCAAAAAAATCGTGTTTTTTGTACGAGACCCACCTTTCCTAAATTATTTTATTTTAATAGGACTATTGTATTTTATAGCGACAATGAAAATATATAATTTGTGAAAAATTCAACTATCTAGCTATTGCGGTTCACGAGATCCAGCCTGGTGACAGACGGACAGTGAAGTCTTTGACTTTGTTAATATAGTAGAATAGTTTTAACGTGACCTGAAAAGAAAAAAAACTTAAAAAAAGAAAAGAAATCCCACCAAAACATTAAACGTAAAAGGAGCCAAGCAAAATATTGCATGGCTATGCAATACTTCTGTCGTTAAAAGTTTTCAGATCACATTCAAGCCAAGCCTTCAACTTATTTTGTAATTGAAATCAACATTTAGTGAATGTATCAATAGTATTCTTTATTTTAAAATTATTATAGTGGCTCAGCAATGAGCACGTCATAAACTTTTAACGACAGAAGTATTGCATAGCTATGCAATATTTTGCTTGGCTCCTTTTACATTTAATGTTTTGGTGGGATCTCCTGTGTGATCACTCACGAGGATCGACAGGTATCCAACCACGCAAACACTTTGATTGTCTTGGGACTTGCAAAGCAATTAATCAGAAGAAAATATGAGTAGAAATTATCCACTATCCAGTTATTAAAAAGGTTCCGCACCCAAAAAAGTTTGAGAACCGCTGCTCTAACGACGCCTTCTCGAGTTCCGACCGAGTACCTACCGACCCTTTTGCTTCCTGTAATTTTAATTTTAATTTTAACACCTTTACTCGTAATTTCGTAGTAGGTAAGTTTGAGGCATCAAACGCGCTAGTTTCCTGACCTCCGACCTTACCCAATTGGGGAATGTTCACTTTATTAGCAAAGTGAAAATTAACCCCTATCAAAAAAGAGTGGTGTTATAAGTTTGCCATGTCTGTCTGGTTGTTTGTCTGTCTCTCCGTGTGTATGTCTGTCCGTGGCATCGTAGCATCCAAACGGGAGAGCCGATTTTGATCTAGTTTGTTTGAAAGCTGACATTATCGAGCGTGTTCTTAGCATAGTTCATCATGATCAGCCCCCTCGATGCTGAAAAATTTAAGTTTGAACCGCTTAAATTTTTTGAATCCGGTTGTTTTTAAATTTATTAATTTAACGTTATTCTGTTAAGTTAGTTTAGTTAAGTCATAATCAAAGATCAAAATCAAAATATTTATTTCTAAATAGGTTAACAAAGTTAACACTTTTAGAACGTCTACATGAGGCCTACCACCGGTTCGGGAACTAACCCGGCGAGAAGAACCGGCGTAAGAAACTCGCACGGGGCCATAGTCTTGTAAGATCTCTTTAGTAGTAACACCGCTATTGCAACACGATTGGGTTTCGACGTTGATCAGTCTATCGATTTACTTGTCTCACACCGACACTAAAGTAATCTAGATTATTATAGATAATAGACCTATTTTATACTAATAATATTGAGCGTCTGTTGCCTAACGCATAGATTGCTATATCTAGCATGAATGCTAATCCTATCAGCTAAGTTGATAGTCAAATAGTTCTTAAATTAAGGACCACTTAAGTTTAATCAGTGATGATGTAGTTATAAGGGTGATTTGAGCCATTTGAGCCAACTGAAAATGAAACTTTATTTTCTACACAAAAAGAAACATGGAATTAACTTTGCAGCGGTTTAAGGCTGCCTTTTCCAAAGCTGTAGAGCGTGGCTAACATAATCTAACCAAGTGCCACAAGATCTTTGCAGGTATAATATCTATGGACGCTTCACACGACGTCAGTCTGGCCCCGTGCTGAGTACCTAAAGGCTTTGTGTTACAGGTACCAGACAACGGAAATATATTTAATACTTATAAACTATACATATATTTAAGATTTTTATTATATCATACACATATTTAATACACATCCAGACCCGGGAACATTGAAAACTTTTTGTTCCGTCGGCGGAACTCGCACCCGCGACCCCCGACTTTAGCACCAGCAAGCTCACCACTGAGCCACAGAGGTCATCAAAATCGGAGTATGTAACTCTACCGTCTTTTTCACCTCCCATTTTGTGTCACTTTGCATCAAGTGACAGAATCTTTAAAAACCATCTGTCACTTAACCGATTAAAAATGTATTAAGAACGATAATAAAATCACTATATCATGTGTCATTTTAATTGGCAACTCAGACACAAGACCTTGGCGGAACTGGCAGACCGTAAAATTCTCATCATTACCGGTCCACCCGTCGATTTGAGCCGGATAAGCCGCAATAATAATTAAATAAATTACTATCTATCACATAATTATTGTAATTGCTTGAATTTTATTCAAGTGATAAGATCCATTGCTTTTATGTAATTTTATGAGTAGGCATGGCGTTATTATATTTTAATGCCTGTTCGGACTGCGTAATCCCGAAATCCGTAATCTGAAAGGCCCGAGAAAATTCATAGCACATAAAATAAAACGAGCTACTAAAATAGACTTGAAAATTTAACAAACAGCATAGAAAATTACTAAATATAAAGTGAAGTCCACGCACCAGCACCTAGCAGCAGCTCTTCTGATGCACCTTCAGCTCTTCTTATGTTGCGAGTGTCCATGGGCGACGGTAGCTGCTTTCCATCAGGTGACTCGTTTGCTCGCTTACCTCCTTATTCCATAAAAAAAAGAAGTGCAAAATACACTTACAGACAAGACTTTAATTTTGGCGCGTGGACAAAAAATGCTAGCATTTTGATTGATGATAACATCACATCCAATTTCCAAGTTCCAAGCCTTCATGACAATATCATTGACATGCCAAAATACTTTTGTTGATAGTAGGGGGGATATTACGTAAAGATGAGAGCAGAGGGTGCTACTATAGCCCATAGGTACAGGTACAGGTATATAACAGGTATAGGTACATACATCCTATTAAAACTAAGTAGGTATATGCGTGTGGAGATAATAATATTGTGGAGAAACTACCAGCTGACATTTAAATCAAGAAATACCGACACGACTTGTAACTCTAAAGTTCATCATTATATCCGTTCACGATTACATTTCAAAGCCTTTTCACTTTCAAGAAAATATAAAGAATATGTACTTACCTATAGTCTGTCAAAAAAGTTAACTGAGACCAAATAAAAAATATTTTATTTGATCTTAATTAATTAAATAGATCAATTATATAACATTTAAGGAATGCCTAATAAACTCAACCTAACATCTTTTATTCTTTAGTGTGCTACAAGGAGATATTGAGTTATGACGAAGTGTTGACATTGTCAGGATGTAGATTAAAAAATCGGCCAAGTGCGAGTCGGACTCGCGCACGAACTTCCGTACCATTATAGAGCAAAATTAGGCCAAAAATTGTGGTTTTTTTTTGTATTGGAGTCCTCCTTAATTTTTTTTTTATTTTAATAATATAATTATAATAAATATTAAAATACACATATAAGTAAGGAGTAAGGACTTTGAGAAAAATTCAAGTAAGTACCTAATCTGTTGCCGTTATTCATAAAGGCACAAAAAAATCACGTTTGTTGTATGGGATCCCCGTTAAATATATTAATTTTATTTTGTTTTTAGTATTTGTTGTTATAGCGGCAACAGATATACATAATCTGTGAAAATTTTAACCCTCTAGCTATTACCATTCTTGAGTTACAGCCTGGAGACAGACAGGCAGACGGACAGACAGACAGACGGACAGACAGACAGACGGACGGAGAGACATACGGACGGACAGACAGACAGACGGACAGACAGACAGACGGACAGACAGACAGACGGACAGACAGACAGACGGACAGACAGACAGACGGACAGACAGACAGACGGACAGACAGACAGACGGACAGACAGACAGACGGACAGACAGACAGACGGACAGACGGACAGACGGACAGACGGATAGACAGACAGACAGACAGACAGACGGACAGACAGACAGACGGACAGACAGACAGACGGACAGACAGACAGACAGACGGACAGACAGACAGACGGACAGACAGACAGACAGACGGACAGACGGACAGACAGACAGACGGACAGACAGACAGACGGACAGACAGACAGACAGACGGACAGACAGACAGACAGACAGACAGACAGACGGACAGACAGACAGACGGACAGACAGACAGACAGACGGACGGACAGACAGACAGACGGACGGACAGACATCGAAGTCTTAGTAACAGGGTCCCGTTTTTAGTTTTTTACCCTTTGGGTACGGAACCCTGTCACAACTGTCAAACATCTTTGGTTTCGGATTCATTCCGTCGCGGAAGTTAGTGAATCGCTGTAACACTGACAGAATATGAGATCTTTTCACGTGAAAACTTTCCGACGATCGTGAATCGGGCAGCAGGAAAAGTTTTCTTTCGGCCCATTTTGAGCCACATGCATAGTACTAGGTAAATACTTGGAAGATATTGACAAGAACAGTAATTCTACACGATTGTTTATTGACGAAATGACGTTTTACAATATGGAATTGTTAGTTCTAATTTGGCTACGCTTAATAACATCCTTGAAAGTCTGTAACGTTTTTAAAACAAAAGTGGCAATTCAATTTGACTATTTGCGATAATTTACACTTATGAAATATTCAACGGTGCAAATATTGTTGTATTTAATTTCGCAGGTATGTTAGTTTCTTATCATTTCTAGTGTAATTAGAGAGGCATGTCTAATTAGTAATTACCCACTCGTTTCAACGCAATGCGTTGAATGCGATTATGTTCAGCCATTTTTTTTATTCGGCAATGATTTTTTTGACGTGAATCGTGATATTGTACGGTATACAAAGTAACTACTTAATGCAATTTTTGCATTATTATATTAATTCTATAATATAAAATTAATATAAAATCAAGACGTTTTATTATAATTTAATAAGGTAAATAGTAAATACTTATGAAATTATAAGATTCTGCACAATATTTATTATTGTCCTTGTTTAAATTTAACTACGCAAGTTTTTTTTATCGGGCGCACGGCAGAGCAACAGCCAAGACTATTTATATTAGCCGCGATTTAAAAAACGATTTTATCACTAGTACAAAGTTGAAGCATACATTTTATACAAATGAAATGATTTAATTTTCGCGATATTTCTCGTTCACTGGTCGTAAAGCGCGATGGCGGAAATTTGAACAATGTTGTTTTATGAGCAACAATAACTCAGTAATTCGGGGCCGAGACGGAACATACAATGTCTTCACAATGTATTATCATACAATCGAATGGCAGACGGCTAGGTTTACTTTGTCTGAGGAAATAGGTTAAGCTAAAAAAAGAAAGGAGAGAGAAGAAACAATCTAGGTTAAGCTTAGAAGAATTAAACAAAGAAATTATGAAGTTTTTTTTGTCTGGTCGTAACTGTATTTACACATTGCACTTTTCGAGAATTAAAACATATAAAAGGCATCCATAAATTATCCATGACCATAAACGAATGCAATAAACACTATATTCAAACAAAAAATTATTAATAACACATCTGACGGGTGTTTAAAATTTCAAGTGCCACTCTGTCGATCGGCGAAAAAAAGTTTATCGTTTCATTATAAAGGTAGAGGTACACCGATATAGCCACACCTTGTACAAACGTCGGCATTTCACATTACGACTGAAAAAACAAATTGACTTAACGCATACAAACAACGCACTCATTATAGTTTTTCTCATCAATGATTTCTACTCGAGCTGGGGGGGCGCAAAATACAAACTTACTTTAACGTTCTGTAAAATAATTACTTAAGTAAGTACTTCAATTATTTCATATTTTTTCAAAAATTAAACATATCAATGTATCTTAATTGGGAACACTGACACGTATTGAATTTGTGCAGAAAACATTGAATTGCTAATTTCTTTAACTTACATTACGTCTTGATTTGCGACCATAAAAATGTTTCTAAATTCTAATGTATGTTCAAAATATATACTTACACCTAAAGTGTACCTATGTAACATGTAAGTATTTAAAAAAATATTTATTAAGAAAAATAGCTATCGAATTTGTTTTTGCGTGTCAGCATGTACTTACTTATCTCAAATTGTAAGTTATAAAAAGTATATTTTTAAAAATCTTGGCGGCATTTGAGGTAACCCTTTCAGAGGATCTTAACCATCAAGATAATGTAATCCGCTGTCTCTCACTACTTGCGCCACACGGCTATCGTATTTTAAGAATGTTCGCTGTACGTTGCGTGTTGAAATTCACTCAATAATTTATAACTCCAAGTGGGTCAAGTTCGCGTGTGTTTACTCGGCGGTGTATCTCCTTAACCGGCCGAAGTGTTCGCGGAAATTTTACTAATTGCACCAAAGAATGATAAAAGTTTTGTAACTCGAAATGACAAAGTTATTCGAAGCTTCAAACAACTTTGTTATTGGAATGAACTTGGCGTAATTTCAGCAAAAGTTTTTGCTATCTGAAATAATATTTTACTTAATTATTAATAACTAGCGACCCGCCCCGGCGTCGCACGGGTATAAAATATAGCCACTGAAAAAATTATTAAAATCGATAGCCTATCACGATCCTTCATGTGGTCTACTTCTTATCTGTGCCAAATAACATAAAAATTGCTCCAGTAGTTCGCGAGATAAACCCTTTCAAATAATTTCCCCCGTTTTTTCCACATTCTCCTATCCTTCCTCAATAAATGGTCTATCTAACATTGAAAGAATTTTTCAAATCGGACCAGTAGTTCCTGAGATTAGCGCGTTCTAGTTAGCCCTTTCAAATAATTTTCCCCGTTTTTTCCACATTTTCCTCTATTTCTTCGCTTCTATTAATCTTAGCGTGATAAAATATAGCCTATAACCTTCCTCGATAAATGGGCTATCTAACACTAAAAGAATCATCAAAATCCGTTGCTTAGTTTTAAAAATTAAAGGGAACAAAGGGACATGAGGGAAAAAAAGTTACTTTGTTTTATAATAAGTATAGATGTTGCATTTTCTTCACTAATGAAACAGTATCGTCCGCTACCATTTGAGCCATTCTGTTGGGTAACATGCTGTGTCCGAGATGTTTTAAAGACAGCTAACTAACCGTCTTTTTCTCCTCTTTCCAGCCAGAAGAGCTACAACAGCCCGTGGAGTTGGACGACGGTGACTGCGACAGGGGACTGACCGCGGGCCCCGCGCGGCCCGCCGCCCGCGCACTAGCGCCGCGGGGGTTGCGGCGCGGGGGACAGCGCACGAACTGAGTACTGACTGAGTGACGCGCTTCGTTGACACAAAGTTATTTTTTTACACACCCCGGGTGAAGAACTCGGGTACTACTAGTATCCAGCCGTTAAAGTAGGTTTCGTTTAATCCTACATGTTTAAAATTAGAATTTCTGTGTACCCGGAAGTAGTCAAAGACTCATCGTGAAATGACTGTGAATATGTTATTTTGGTTACTAGATGTTGAGGCGGTTGAAATTTTATGTATTTAAGAGGTTTATTCAGTAGGGTACTTATTTTCTGTTTTGTTTCGCCCGATTGAAATTGTCCGTTTACTGTTTATGTTATGAGTTATGATTATGCCGTTCGTTTCTAGCAGCTCTACGCTCTACCCGAATGAACGATGAACGAATGGAACGATCCGTCCGACGTTGCTAGCTCCCCGAGTCGTGATTGGTCGACTAACTCGCTACTTCGCTCGCTTATTTTGGGTGCTTAAAAATTACTTTTATAGAGGTCTTAGTGGTAGCGCAACTGTGGAACCAAATGAAAGAAAAAATCAAACGAATAATTATCTAACAAAACAAATCTCTGAAAGTAGACTTATTCAACTCAACGAGTAACGACTTTAAGAAGCATAATAAAAATATTAAGAAGAATATTTTAATAACATTCTGCAGAATCAACTTATTTTAGGACGATATAATCTGTCACATAAAAAAAGTTTATATTTTGAATTTAGAACGTTGTTTATTAAATTAGATTTGTTTTATTGGCTCTGGCATACGACGTTCAGTAGTAAACAAGGTTTTATTTGATTTATTATAAGTTTTAATATTATCATCAAACGGCAATGCTTTTAGCAGCCATTTTGTCGAGGCATGGCCATAAGAAGTCTTGTTATAGTTTTCACGTATATTTATAGCGTACCTAACCTAGTTACTGAATATGTCGTGCCCGTGATCGTAGTTTAATGCTTCTTTAATTGCACATAAATTCAGGGACTGACATTTAATTTGTGCTACAACGACGTATGTCTGTTTCGAAATCGTAAACAAGAATGAAACAATGCTTCGGTATGTTTTTGACTACAAGTAAATATTGTTTTATGTGAAGACGACATTACCTACGTCTTCAAAATGTTCAATAAAAAAAGTTTCAATTTTGGTCCTGACAACGCACCCACACGAGCGAGTCGAGGCAGCGAAGCGGTGTCAAACCATTGGAACGGAATTGCTTATTCATATAAAAACCCACCTCATGGCCTATTTTCGCTATCGTTAGCTGCCTGAACTTTATTTACTATGATCTTCGATTACAATGGAAACTGTATTTTATGGGCTGTGTAAAAATAATGTTTTCTGTAAAATACTTCCATTAATCGATACTACAGTATTGATATATTTCGAGGAATTTAGTATTTAATACATAAATGTTCCATTATTTTAAAGTTAACGGATATTGACGGGAGAGCAAATAAAGTTTAACTAGACATAGACCACGTAGGCCACGTTACGAAGGATATAATATGAATCGATGGGCGCGAATGCGTTCGACTACCATATCCCTAAATTATAAGATGGTGCATAAATCGGGTGACGGAAACTTCATAGTTATTTATTTAGTTGTGATATTTATGCGTGGCGATGCGTCTAGTTCCACGCGACAGGCGTGTGGGCATAAAGGTTAAATTTGAATGTATCAGAATGTGACTTATAAAACAATATTGTGTATGAATATTTTATATTTTGTGAGAAATTCGGGGCTAGCTTCTGCTGACCAATTAATTGGCATCTCTATAATTTATTTATGTTCAAAAGAAGTTTTATGTTTTTGTTTTGTTCTCTGTTAATTTTTATGTAAAATTTATTTAAGATTTTATTTTTCCGCCGCCTGTCGCTATGTGTGCAATCCGAGTCGGACTGTTGTATATCGTAGTTAGAAAAGTTAAGTGGAAGTACGGTGCATTTAATTTATGTATGAGATGAATGCGGATTGAGTTTCCAGATTCATTAAAATCATTCAGAATAAAATTTAATGAAAAAAGGTTCACTACCCCCGAGAGTTCCACATTTAAATAATCAAGATGGCGGCACTTCGCAAATAAAGTCAATCTGCATTCAGGCTGTAGACAGTATTATAGGCGTACAACTCTTGAGGCTAGAACCTAAAGTGTATAGAAATTAGGTTATTTATGAATTAATTAAGTATAGAGGCGTTCAGGAGTTGTACTCTTATGGCGGGTTTCAGGCCGGAGTTCATATTATAGCGAAGCTGGGTTTATGTCGCTAAAAACGTATTTATTACAATTTAGACTAGGTACTTTCTAAATGTCCTTGACGACTTCAATGGTAGCGAGTAGGAACCATGGCTAAAATACATTCAGAAACTTTTTAATGTATAGCTATTACTGATTAATGATTAGATTATTATTACAAATTATTGACTTTGAATTTATAGTCAAACCGTGTTAGTCACTTGTGCCGCTGACTCTATCTTTTGATCATCAAATAGTCGGCAAATAATGACTGGTTTACTAAATACATATTATTGTGTATTAATGATTATTATTATTTATTTTCCATAAAATGCATAGGAATGCACTGATTTGCATTCCAGTGCATCCAGTGGCCGTTTACATTATTCCAGTAGTGATCCATCGCTAGATACGATCACTGGTTGGTAGGTATATTGTAAACCCGCTATTATTAAGGTTTAATTTACTAATATTTGCTTTGTTACTTAACAAGCGAGTATTAGGCGAGCGGAGCGAGCATTTTTCTAATGATTTGGGTGTTTCTTATAATATTGAGATGACATAGTCGCCATATTATAATGTTCAACAAATGCACTATGTTGTAATTAAAAAATATTTTACTGTATGTTAACCCAGCTTTGTGTAGAGTAATTTCGGCCAGAGACTACGCGGTAGTGTATGTGAGGGTACTCTGTCGTCGCACTTGTGGAAATGTTTTTGTTTCGACAAAGAAAATCCATTTTATTGACATGCGACTTGGCGGCTGCGCTACCGTGCCCCCAAACGATTTTGCCTATTTTTGTTGTATGAGAATATGTTTTTTTCAATAGCTTACGAATGTGACAAAAAATATGTTAAGTATTAATATTAATTATAAAGATCTACAAACATGAAAATAATAACATACTTACCTACTGTATTCACTTTAAGTTAACTTTAAACTCAAATGTTAACATTTCAATTTTTAAACGATATTTATTAAAAAACAGAAAATTACTATAATTCACATTAAATTAAGGAAAATTTCTGTTTTTTATCAAAAATTGTAATTTGTGTTGTATCTGGATGTAGTAAACTGTATAAAGGCGTTTTCACAAGTACATTCACAGAGTACTTACCACAAGATATTATTTAAAATTACAGTATTTATTTCGTTATTTTTTAAGTTTTCGATAATTTTAATTGTTCTCGTTGCTTTCCTTGGGAATTTTTATGGATTTTTAGTGTTAGTAAAATTAAATTACTGTGTGAGACGGGGACAGAGTATCGAAAGAAATACGCTAGATAAAATGCCAAATGCCAATAAAAAAAAATTAAATCCTAATTCTGGTGACTCCCTCATACATCGTAAGCATGAAAGACAAGGCTATATATAAGTTTTAACTCAGGAAAAGCAGTCAATAACCCAGATTCGAAGTCTATTCCAATCAGATAAAAGTTTTCCTTCGTGGTTTTATTACATGGTAAAACCTAACTGTATAAAGTTTAGTAGTGGTTATCTTCGATCTGCCAATACCATGCAAATATTGCCTGCGGGCGCGCGAATCGCGATATTATAGTCTAGACACTAGCGCTATCCGATTCTATCTCCTATCCGGATTTATCCAGTTCCATCCGGTTTTATTTTATCCCCTCCTATCCGGTTTTATCCACTCCTATCCGGGTTTATCCAATTCCATCCGGTTTTATCTAGTTCTATCCGGCTTTATCTACTCCTGTCTGGTTATACATATACACAGTCCTATACCCGGTTTTATACTGTTATATCCGGTTTTATACAGTTCTAGCCGGGTTGGTCCAGTCCTATCCGGTTTTATACACTACTATCTGGTTGTATTACAGATCTAGTCGGTCCCTGTCCCCGTCGGAACGATGGCTATGTCGCGAGTACTATTCCAAAATTTCCTCATGTATTTCGAACTCGAATAAATGAAATTACGCTTCTAAAGTGTACTATTACATATTATGTAAATATAGTAATACTAATACCTATTATAATAGTGAATGTTGTAATTTGTATATAAGTAACAAAAATTAAATTTTAAATACATAGATAACTTGATGTTTCATTTAACCCCTTTGAGTAGCAAAAAGCCGAAAGCGAGAAATATTGTTTGCTCTATCTGAGTTCTGAGTTCTGACCATCCTGATAAAGCCTATTGTAGTAGTTGCGATTTTTGTCTACAAATGCAACAAAATAAACTACAAAGTGATAATACTTTAGGGTGTGTATATGTCCCATATGAGTTTGTCCACAGAATAATTAATATTACTCCTTCAACGCTGCTACTTTTACTGTGAACTCTATACAGGGGACTGATGCACGCCCTAAAGTATAATAATTATCACTTTGCGAAACTCCGCGCGCGATCTTCGATTAATCTCGGAGGGCTCTGGCGCCAGAGCCTCGACTAATTATTGTTCGCTTTTCGCACTATCGTAAAAAACCCTACACTCTTTAAAATACCCCCAAAAATTATGTGCGATTCCTCTGAGTTCGCGCGTGAAGTATGTAATAGAGTTATGTATACATGTTACGCTCAAAGACCGAAATCGCTCAGTGAGCGAAAAAATAGCTCAGAACGCGTTGTGGTCACAGTGAAACAGCCACGACACGAAATTCGCGTCGTGGCTCTAATGAAAACGGCCACGACGCGTTCTGGCAATCACAAAAAGACCATAACGCGAAATTCGTGTCGTGGCTGATATGCTATTCGTTTTTCTTAATTTGTTCTTGATTGATTAATCGTCCATAGGTATGGAAGATCAAATTTGAATTACCACGCATACTACAAAATATTTTTTCTTTAACTAAATTATTGCAAAACGTGTTTATCATTATTATTAATTATAAAATATCTGTCTGTCTGCCTGTCTGTCTGTACGGATAGTTATATGGAACTGGATATTTTATAAATAATAATGATAATTTACACGTTATGCAGTGATTTAGTAAAAGAAAAAATATTTTGTAGTACGCGTGGTACTTCAAATTTGATCTTCCATACCTATGGACGATTAATCAAGAACAAATCAAGAAAAACGAATAGCCACGACACGAATTTTTCGTTATGGTCTTTTTGTGATTGCCAGAACGCGTCGTGGCCGTTTTCATTAGAGCCATGACGCGAATTTCGCGTCGTGGCTGTTTCACTGTGACCGCAACGCGTTGTGAGCTATTTTTCCGCTCACTGAGCGATTTCGGTCTTTGAGCGTAACATACATAATATTATATTATGGTATATACTCTAGCGGCTACTCTGGTTTTCAGGCTTATTAATGCCACAATTTTTTTTAGTTTAGAATCTGTTCTATCTTGACTGCTTATACAAGTTTCTTTCCTGCCTCTACCAAGATGACTTTATAAAATATTAAAATGTTCACATGATTTCACTGAAAAGGGCGCGTCTGACGTCGACAATAACTTAAAAGTTTTAAAAATTCAACAACAACCAAGTGTTTTGTCGACGGACGACAATCGACGCGCAAGCGCGAATATCTAACGTCATCTATGACCGCGCAGAGTACCAGGCTACCAGCGACCCATGAGTCTACTATTATTAGATAAATGTAGTTCACACTTCACACTCAGAATCATAGATGGCGCTTTTAGCTTTGTACTACGCCATCTCTTGACGAGTAGCGAATTAAAATATCTAATATTTCACTATTTCCGTTCAACTTCAATGAGGAATTTTCTTAGCTTTTTAATTTGATTGTCAAACAGCTTCCATTTTAGTAACTAGATGGCGTATGGGTAGACAACTATCGGTAATACCAGGGAATACCATCAATAATTGCCACATAACTGGGCAAAAGCATGTAAAACTTGATACATTTCAATTTGAAAAAGACACAATAATATTCCAATGAATAGGATAATAAAGTTATAATAACGATGTTTTAGTTAAAACTCGCGGAAGAAATAGCCCTATTTACCGTTGTTCACACCAAATGTCACAGGAATAATACATTTTGGTTTTGACAACATCTTACCTGCACATATGCTAGATAACATATATTTAGTGGCTAATATTTTACCAATAATGAACATCAAAAATCCAAATAACACAATTTGGGGAAAAATAATAAAAACCACACCGACAATAAAAAGTAGAAGTAGAAAACTCTTTCAGTTATCATGTTTTCAGTTTGACAAGTACAAGCGTGTTCCTAAACTGTTACCAGTATACTGGCCTAATTGCTTAGGCCAATGATCGCTTAGGAGTATGATATTTTGATTGATATTACACTTGACAGTACACTGATATTTTTTAGAAACACGACCAACATGTAGTCAGTAATGCCAACCTGCAGATAATTTCAAATCGGTGGGGAACCAATAGAAAATTAGTGAGTGTCTACCGTCGCGCCGTCTGGTGGAGATGATAAAAAGAAAACATCCCATTCTCTAGCTAATGGCTGGTTTACACGTATTAAGTAGATAAGTAGTAACTAAATTTTAACTTAATTTGAAGTGCCTGCCGGAATTTGTCAAGTGACAAGCCCCGCCTGCCAACTTAACAGAAAATAGTCAAAATTCTAATTTCCTCGTTTAGTACCTACTTAACTAAATTTTAACTTACTAGGTACTTTTGTATTATACTTAACTAAATTTTTACTTACTTACTACTTTACTACTTGCTGCTAAATTTTGTGTTTACATGCAATGAGTAACTTAAAATTAAGTTAACTATTTATCTACTTAATATGTGTAAACCAGCCCTAAGCCGCAAACGATCAAACATCAAACACGTCAAACACGTAGTTTTTTTGACAAACTACGTGTTTGACATGTTTGAAGAAAATTAGGATTACGTAGCGTTTGACAAACGTGTTTGAACGTGTTCCGCTGTGTTTGTCAAACAAAATCTCATGATCTCAAACCGATTCTAGCTAATTGTTTGACAAACGTGTTTGATGCACGTTTGATCGTCTGACGTCTGTGCTGCTGTTTGTCAAACAAACTACGTGTTTGACGGTTTGATATTTGATCGTTTGCGGGCTACTTTATATTATGTAGTTTACGTTCTCTTTGGTTACCTGAATTTAAAATCAAGTAAAATCCAGTAGTGTTTATTATTGATTCTAATTGGCACATCTCTAATTTTGGAGTTTCCGCCACAGTCTAAATAATTTGAAATAGTAATTTACCTTTAAAACAATAAATGAAACTACAAAATTGTATATAATAATTTATATTTATACACAAATCCATTTCGCATAGGATATGATTTTATAACTCTACTATTATAAATATTGTTATCAAACAATAACTTTATGTACAGTTTAACATCAATTTAACATAAATAATGTTAACATTATTTAAGGTAAGGAAGGTAGTTTGATTGAATAGGAAATTAAATTGTGTACAAAACATTTTGAGACAATACAGGATGTTTTTATCCCAATAAGGACGTTTGTCTATCGCCACCTCAATCGTCACCGTCCGCGTCACCGACAAAAATTCAAATAAAATGCCACTCTATGACAAATCTATAGGTTTCATTTTCCGACCGACATTGTTCTAGCGACCAATGCCGCCGCTGCTTCGTAGTGGCGTAGAGCAAAATGAAACCTATAGCGTAGATCATAAAGTGGAATTTTATTTGAATTTTTGGCGGTGACGGCAGCGGTGGACAAAGACCTTAATATATTTACTAATAAAAAGGTACTATATTAAAAGTGTGACAGTATCCATAGCAAAAATGTTCTTAATTTACACAAAATTAATAAGATTACCTTATACATTTCCTGATATTTGGCAATTCTTAAAAAGCGTGGACCTTTGCACTGCCATATCTTGGATGGAAAATAAACACTTTTTTAACAAGAAAAGGGATATTTAGGTATAGCAGCTTAGTAGGCTGCAGGACATGTCAAGTATATTAATGTGAAGTTTCGGAGTGCTGCTAAAATATTCAGGGTGCAATAATTAAACCTTCCTGCCAAATTTTTTCCAGGGCTTAGTTATCATTAGGAGAGTCCATTTAACCAAAAAAAAATTGGGTGTTATTTTTTTAATGACACATTTTATCCCATTTAAAATCGTTGCAGAACGGTCGTTCGCGGCGCGGAGAAATGAGCGGGGGGTGACGCGGGGTGAGGCGCGCGCGCGGGGGCTCGTCACGCGCGGGCGACGCGTCGTGTCCATTAAGTGTAGCGTTTTTTTAGGATAACTTTCGGAACCTATTTCTCAACATTTTAGTACTGAGTGATTATAAAAGAAAAATACGTGTATTTTTATTTTTAACAAGGATCAATATATCAAAATTTGGCAGGAAGGTTTAATTGCACCCTGTATAGTAACCAACCACGCTGCTTGCTATACATTAATCCATACTTCCATATTTAATATTATAAATGCGAAAGTGTGTCTGTCTGTTGTATGTCTGTCATTTGGTATGGAGATATTTTGAGTCCCGTGAAAGGACATAGGACACTTTTTATCCCTGAAAATGTACGGTTCCCGCTCGATAAATGAATTTCTACGCAACGAGGTTGCGGGCATCAACTAGTCATACATAATTTCAAATAAATAATTTACAGTGAGATGTTATTTTTTAATACAATGGGGAAATTGAAAGCGACATTTAATTGAGACACAAATTAGACGGCAGTGTCCTTACAACAAAGTTTAAGAAGTCCACATTATATATTTATTTTTAATGAAACAGCAGTACTTTGTAACCTAGGCACGGCACCCTAGAGGGGCGTAGAGAGGCGTGATACATTTTTTCTTTTAGTTATAACGACGCGATGCAAAGAAATATTTTTTATTTACTCAAATACGAAATTTTAAAAGTTGACAAGTCCTGCATGCTTTTCTTTTCTTTTAATCCCACTTACTGAGAAAGAATGACAGATTTCCTAAGAAATAATAATATTCAGATAATTTATATACAGCTAACAAAACACCCTAAAAATCTACGAACTAATGGACAGACGAAGGACTAAATATTATTGAAAAATACAATTTAGTAAGTATACACGTAAAGGGCATGCACAATTTTAAGGTTGTTTGGTAAAAATGGAAGAATGTTCGATTTTTAAATCTTTTTGGTGGGGCGAAGAGTGCGCTATTGGTAGATCAGTGATCAGACGGGTCGTGATTGGTAGATAGCGATCTGACGGTAACACATTATTGGTAGATACTGTGCGCATACGCCCATTGCCCCTTCCCGTTTTGCCAAACTATCTTTAAATTGTGAGCGGCCTATATATCATAATATTTACTCACAAGCTCAGTCAAATCATCTTACAAAGTATAATACTTTTTCAATTCAATAGAATAGAGGAATTATGCTTTAACAATGCATACAAAAGTCTACACGGTTAAGATTACATTTGTTACTAATTACGGCATCGAGACCGGGTTTTCCCGAAACCCGAAAACCCGGGAAAACCCGGGTTTTGGGGATCATGAAAATACCCGGGTTTCAAAAATGGAACCCGGGTTTTTCGAGCTCTTCGGGTTTTTCGTTTTTTTGATAATTATTAAAGGCCAGACCTGATAAAAGGTATTTATAACAAACTAACATACAAATTATTTATTTTTATAACATATTGTATAGTTTTATTTATTTATATTGGTCATAATTATATAATATTTTAAAGGAAAAGTTTCGCTTTAAGAGCATTAAAGACTAATTTTCATAAAAATATTTATTAATAATAATTAATAATACATATTTTAAAAATCCTACCAAAAAGTATGATACGGCCGTGACCGTTCACTCGAGACTTGGTTGAGCACTGCCGTGACCGCACACTATGGTATTTAAATAGTATTTTACTGGAAAGGTGCTGGCAATCGCTGAAAATCATATTTAAAGTATTTTCGCATCGTTAATCATTGAATTTTAAAAAAACCCGAAAACCCGGGTTTTGAAAATTGGGTCCGGGTTTCGATGCCCTATTACTAATACATACTAATAAAGCTATATATATTTTTGGCCCTTAATTTAAAGTGCAATTTGGAAGTTACTAACATTTCTAGGGGTCTGTTTTGGAACTTCCTGATAAGTGCCGAATAGGCTATCCACCACTGAACAGATGAACAATTCTCCATACAATTTGTCAAAACAGTTGTGAACAGCCTATTCGGCACTTTATCAGAAAGTGGTGAAACAGGCCCTAAATCTTTCACTCTCTTACTAGCAAATATATTTATTATTTACGCAGAGTATAACTTCTTCTTCTTCTTCGTCTTTTTCTGTCATGTAACGTTTTTAATGCGCCAGATAGAGACAAGTATACCTTATTATCTGTGAAATATATTTACTAGTAGGAGCTTTAAAATGAATAAGATCACATTCAGAATGTTTAATTTTCATTTTAATACAATATGGTTTAATGCCAAAAAGTTAATCTATGGAAATAATACCGGTTGTAAGTACACAATTATAATTTTTATAATAAAAATATACTTTATTACTCTGTAATAAGTATCTCTCACTCAATACTACCCGGTAGAAGTATTACATAGCTCTTTATAACATTGTGCACACAGTATACATGTATAAATTTATAAACATAGCTAAATCTACGCACCGTTCAAGTTTACACAAAAATAGTTTTTATCACTAGGCGATAGTGTCGCTTTTGCACTGGCTCCGTGCCTGCCAGTTTGTTTTGAGATCTGAAAAAGGTTAAAAATAGTAAGTTTTAATTGAATTATAGACATAAAAAGTTATTTATTCAGACTAAACTAACGTCAAGAATTCTGTGGGCCGATTTTCCTTACTTCGTTCTTCGTTCATCGTCGTATCATTCCTTCATGTATACCTCTGACCACTGACCTCTATAATACACTGGGCAGGTGATCGCTATCAATAAAATTTTCCTATTTGAAAATCGCCATATTGGCGCTGATTGCTATGTAAAATCAGTGGTGAGTGTACTTGGAACTAATATTTTGCAAATGGCGGTTGCAATTTTCTATGTAATTAGTTCACAGAACACTCACCGCGGCGCTTCAAATCGGCACAAGAAATAGCTGTCATTTTGTACGGCATAGTCAGTCCAGTGTATTATAGAGGTCAGTGCCTCTGACTCTCAAACACATGCACGCACAGTGCACACGCGTACGCATGCACGCACTATCTATCTCCACATAAACATGCAAAGACACTCTTCCTCTCTCTTTCTTCCCGTACACAAAGTTACATGTTCTATCCACGCACACTCACTCTCTCTTCCATACACTCACTCACTCTCTCTCTCTCTCTCTCCCTTTCTCTCTCTCACTCACACACTCACCATGCTACTTGTCCAGCAGCGACAGTCGCAGCGCCTCATCGAGCTGCGTCTGCTCGTCGCGGCGCCGCCTCTCTCTCTCACTCTCCTCGAGCGCGGACGCCTCCAGCGCCGCCCGCAGCGCCTCCTCCTCTGCCCACGGCTCCGCCCCCTGCCCCGCCCACTCCTCCGGTACAGTCTCCGCCCACACCGACTCCGCCTCTCGCTCCGACAACTTGTCTACACCGTCTGCCGGTTCCCGCCCCGCCGCCGCCGCTAGCGATTCTTCTATAGCTCTGGCGGACACTACATGGTTATATTCTAGCGCTAGACTACTCTGGGTAATTTGGGGGAATATTTATTATTGTTATACAGAAAGAGACTCGTAATACGAAATATTTTAACTACGTAGTAGCGGATTAGCAAGTAATGAAATTAAAATATATTACATGAGCATAAAAAACGTTATTTAACTAGATATTGTGGGATATAAACATACTTCTTTTTGATAAAAATGAATATGAAGACTTAACCCATAACGAAAGGAGTTATAAAACCATTCAAGCAAAACCATTCAGAAAATAGTTATAATATTGCATCAAGCACATTTACAAAAAAAAAACACAGCAATATTTTTACAATAGCTAGAAACGCCTGCGCCTGTAAATAATTTAAAATGTATTTTGTTGTAAGTTATCAAAAGACTATCGTGTTAATGTCATCACGTCTAGTAACAACAGTTAATCGCTCTGAACACTCTGTCATAAACTATGACGTCATACCTCTGTAGTTCTCTCTGCTCGTGAGCCAGCAGGTCTCGCGAGTGCGGGCGCGGGGGCGGGGACGCGGGCGACGCGGGCCGTGCGCCGCGCAGCGCCTCCCATACGTCCACCTGAAATACGTTATACATACATTGACAGAACGAAACGAATACAGTCATGTTATTATAGACACAAAATTATTTCAGATAGTTCAACTTACAAGTGATAGAAACCTACAATATTAAATAGTTATGTATATTGTAGAGACACTTGCAACTTGGCCTGCGTTTCACGGATGCTAGAGCGTACTCACTTGTATAATTATAAACGCGTCTGTAGTGCGTACACGATAACGAACTTAATCAGCTCTCTCATACACGTTTTGAAATAAGGTCAATACGGGTAAATGTGTCATACTTTTTTCAAAGTTTACTTTGATCTCAAAAATCAAGTAGTTTAAGGTTTAATTTCTCACTCTCTGTGGAATGAAAATAAAGTAAGGTTCATAATTGGCCGGTAACAAAGTGCTCTTCACAATATTGCCCATTAATCTCTTGTTTTTAAGGTATTTTATAAAGTGCTGTGCTAGACACATTTACCCAAGAAAGTGAAAATTTGAAAATGCAAAGTTTATACTACCTGATCATCGGAACTAATCATATGACTATATCGTAAGTGTACAATATAAGTGTACAATATATAGTTATTTCAAATTCAAAAACGCAAAGTTTATACTACCTGATCATCGGAACTAATCATATGAATATATCGTAAGTGTACAATATATTATGATACTAACTTATTTGGATTACAGAAGCCTGAATAGTGAAGTTGCAAAGTTTTATTTTTAATTACTAAAAAGTAAACAAAATATAAGCAATCAAAAATTACATAATCACTAATATTAGACCAAATGTTTGTAAACCCTGACTTGGGCAAGTGTGACATATAGACACACTTGCCTCATGCAAAACTTTCCCAGCTCTAAAATTTTGAGGTCAGATTTTTCTAATGGACTCTTATTTGAAACAATTCCAACAAAATTATAAAAGAAATAATAAGTTTAGTTAGTAAAAAAACAACTTACCGGTATACAATTATCAGGTTCTTCAAAATCACTAAGATTTTTATTGATTGAAAAAACCCATGTGAGTTCGTCTTAAAAAATGTGACAGTTTTCAAAATGGCGACAACTTCAAAAGTGCTTGACAGAGCCATCTGGATTGAGATTGTGTACATTGAAATTAGCTTTACGCACAACAACAGATGTCACTGGCCACTGCCACCATAATCTCCAACAGTTTTTATAAGAATTAAAGCAGTTACACTTGCCTCCCAGCTACATTTCCCCGTACTGACCTTATATCATAATATATGTATACGAATTCAAACATTTCACAAACGCGTCGCTTGTACGTCTACACCCGCAGACTGCTTGCTATCTCTCTCACACTCACTCTATCTCGCCTATTGGACGTGCGCGCCTCCACAGCAAGGACTGCCGTCGCGCAGATAGCGCTGCTATCTTTCTCTTACACACTCGTATCTGCTCGTCTTGCTACCTCCCTCGCACGTGTAGCGCCGTCTCACCTGATCGTCGTGCGTGCCGGCCTCGAGCAGGGACTGCTGTATGGCGAACTGCAGCAGGCCGTCGTCGTCGCACAGGTGTTCGGGCGCGGCGGCGTCGCGGTGGCCGCGCGCGCTATGTCCGTCTCTCTCGCACGTGTAGTGCCGTCTCACCTGATCGTCGTGCGTGCCGGCCTCGAGCAGGGACTGCTGTATGGCGAACTGCAGCAGGCCGTCGTCGTCGCACAGGTGTTCGGGCGCGGCGGCGTCGCGGTGGCCGCGCGCTATGTCCGTCTCTCTCGCACGTGTAGCGCCGTCTCACCTGATCGTCGTGCGTGCCGGCCTCGAGCAGGGACTGCTGTATGGCGAACTGCAGCAGGCCGTCGTCGTCGCACAGGTGTTCGGGCGCGGCGGCATCGCGGTGGCCGCGCGCGCTATGTCCGTCTCTCTCGCACGTGTAGCGCCGTCTCACCTGATCGTCGTGCGTGCCGGCCTTGAGCAGGGACTGCTGTATGGCGAACTGCAGCAGGCCGTCGTCGTCGCACAGGTGTTCGGGCGCGGCGGCGTCGCGGTGGCCGCGCGCGCTATGTCTGTCTCTCTAGCACGTGTAGCGCCGTCTCACCTGGTCGTCGTGCGTGCCGGCCTCGAGCAGGGACTGCTGTATGGCGAACTGCAGCAGGCCGTCGTCGTCGCACAGGTGTTCGGGCGCGGCGGCGTCGCGGTGGCCGCGCGCGCTATGTCTGTCTCTCTAGCACGTGTAGCTCCGTCTCACCTGGTCGTCGTGCGTGCCGGCCTCGAGCAGGGACTGCTGTATGGCGAACTGCAGCAGGCCGTCGTCGTCGCACAGGTGTTCGGGCGCGGCGGCGTCGCGGTAGCCGCGCGCGCTAAACACGATGTCATCCACGATGCACGCCAGCCGCTCTCCCTCGCGAACGGATTGGACGTTCGGTACGGGTGTTTCCGAAGCGAATATGTTGCCGAACGTGATGCGCGCATTCAGCACGTGGAATAGTGGGATCTCTGAAAACATTGCATGTAAATTATAAGCGTGTGTTTTTAAAGAATTTACTATTAGACATAACGCCCTAAAAATAGCAAACAGGGATAACAGCGAGCATATTATTTTGATGATGAAGATAATAACCGGAGCAAGTAGGAAATTTCAACGATTGACGCTATCTTTTGAGGCATTTTTTCGTAACAACTGTTTCTGTTTGTTTCATCAGGCATAACAATTTTGTAGATGGCACACTTAAATTATTTAACCGGAATATGTGAAGACTCAAGTCCAGCCATTATCAACATTATCCAACTAAGTAACGTAGGCCTGCATCTGCCTATGAATCAATATATATCCTATGCTCGCTATGAATCAACCTATAAAGTTACCATTGTTTGTCTTTTATTTTAATGTACCAATTTTCACTGGGAAGCCGGCTGGCAGCTGCATCTGCACGAAGTCCTTGAGCTTGGCGAAGTGTGGGGACGACATCGCCGCCATGAGGTCCAGGATGGGCATTATCTGCTCTTGCAGCTGGAAATTATAGCGTATACATGTTATATTTTTGTCCCAATTTTTTTTTACTTTTTTATCTTCAGATAAATAAATTATACATATGATTGGAAACATAAATATAGATTACGACGTCAAGTTCAAACAGGTAAACCAATAATTGGAATGAAACACAGATCATGGATAGTTTTTCTAATAAAGAACTTCAACAAAAGACGTACAATACATTATTTATAGGCCAATATTACATATTCGTAAGTAAGTGTATATTCTGTCTGTATATCGTTATCAAGCCGTTGAACCGGTTAAGACGATAGTTGATATAGAGATACAACCCGTTCGCGCTAAGTTTGCCGCTGGCAACGTCACGCGTTTACCGTTCTCACACTCACTCGGTTCTGTGAGTGAATGTGAGTGAGTGGGAGTACGGTAAACGTGTGACAATTGACAGCGGTAAACTTAGCGCGAACGGGTAGTACAGTACTCCCAAATGCCAAATTAATAATGTGCATGCAAATCTTGGCAAATTGTCGTAATCAAGGAAACACCCGAATCTATGAAACGTAAGAGCCCCAAATAATGCTTTTGCATTTTGCACCTTGTGCGTAAGAAATAGAAGTAAATATCATATTAATTGTTTCTATTTTTAAATACGCATTATCACTTTTGGAGCACTGTACTATGGTTTGGTTTAAACATCATCTTCACCTGCAACGGATAGTCCTCGCAGAGCCACAGCGTCGCGCGGAACCGCTGCACCTTCGTGCTGACGACGCGCGGCCGCCCCACGTCGCGCTCCAGCGGCTCCTCAGAGAAGTACTCCTGCCACGTCACCGGACGCAGGTCCTCGCACGACTGACTGCGGGCCGGCTCCTCCTGCTGTATTACAACGGGGTAAGGTTGAGTTTTGTATGCACTGTTGTGAGGGGGGTGGGGTACCAGAGAAGTACTCCAGCCACGTCACAGGACGCAGGTCTTCGCACGACTGACTGCAGGCCGGCTCCTCCTGCTGTATTACAACGGGGTAAGGTTGAGTTTTGTATGCACTGTTGTGAGGGGGGTGGGGTACCAGAGAAGTACTCCTGCCACGTCACAGGACGCAGGTCTTCGCACGACTGACTGCGGGCCGGCTCCTCCTGCTGTATTACAACGGGGTAAGGTTGAGTTTTGTATGCACTGTTGTGAGGGGGGTGGGGTACCAGAGAAGTACTCCTGCCACGTCACAGGACACAGGTCTTCGCACGACTGACTGCGGGCCGGCTCCTCCTCCTGTATTACAACGCGACCGACGGGCACGTGTTCGCTGCGTGTGCGCGACACCAGCTCCACACAATAACCGACTGTATCACCGCGGCACAGGGTTCAGTTTACCTCGGGCTCCGTGGTGTCGGTATCGTCGGCGAGAGCTAGCAGGCCGGCGAGCGGCGCGCGGCGGCGCACGCGGCCGGCGGGCACGTGCTCGCTGCGTGTGCGCGACACCAGCTCGACGTTGCTGGCGCCCCACACCTTGCACTCCCAGCCGCACACCTCCTCGCTCTTGTCCGCGCGCCAGCCCCAGATGCCGCTCTTGTTCCTGGAAATTGTTGCAATGGGTTGTAAAATATACGTTGCGTACGTGCGAGCGAGCGAGAGTGCGTGTGTGTATGTTAATATACATACTCACGAAAAATGAACACTACATGGAAGGTAACATCCTCTCATCTCACTCCTTAGGCGTTACGATTGAACAAAACTACCGAAATAATGACTTTCCGTTTTCGGCGTAATTTCATAAAAAATAATATAATATTGTGTTATTAATAAAAGTAAACATGTATAAACCATTAACGTGTGACGCGGATACGTCCATGTGAGCGTCTATGAGAACGTGTACGTACGTGCGTGCAAATACATCCGTGCGTGAACGTTCATGTGTTTACATAGATAAATAAACAGCTAACAACAACATAAAATGCTACCTCTCAAAGCTAATCTTATCAGTATCCAGGTAGTTGATAGCGAGCGGCGCGGCCAGCCGCTGTCTGAGCGCACGCGGCGGCGGCGGCGCGGGCGGCGCAGCGGAAGCGTCGTCCGCACCGAGACGCTCCGACCACGCCGTTCGAGCCTCGTGGTCTAACTCCACTAGGGATGCGCTGCGACCTGGAATAGGTTTCAAATCTTATGTTATCCTAAAATAATGTTATTATTCATCTATCATCGCGAGCTATTTTACACAATAAAGGTGGAAGATTAGGTTCATTAACGACCACTACATCGTCTTTCTTTAAATTAGGGGATTCTGAGAACCACTTATTTTTCTGTTGGAGCGTGTGGAGAAAATCACGCTATCAAACGCGCCAAAAACTCTGAGTGATCTTTTGAATCATCTGCCATCGAGAACGTGGACAACGGTTTTCATCCCGAAATTCTTCCGGTAATGAAACTAAAGAACCTCCCGTCAAAAAGTGTCCGGGGGTCAAAACGTCAGATTCCTGAGGATCTGGTGACAATAGGCAAAGTGGCCGCGAATTTAATACTGTTTCTACTTTAGTTAAAACTGTTATAAATTCTTCTAAAGTGAGCACTTGGGCACCGACAACACGCTTAAGGTGATATTTTGTCAAATTGATACCGCTTTCGAAAATACCTCCGAAATGAGGTGCACCCAGAGGATTAAATTTCCAAGTTATTTGACGATTTGCCAAGCCGTCAGATATTTCTTGATTATGTTTACTAAGTTTGGTTATAATTTCGTTTAGATGCCGATTTGCTCCTACGAAGTTAGTTCCACAATCGGTAATAATAGTTTGACACATTCCCCGGCGAGACACAAAACGGTCTAAAGCGGCAAGGAATGCTTCTGAGCTATGTTCCGTTACTGCTTCTAAGTGAATGGCCTTAGAGCTTAAACAAACAAAGAGTAAAAAATTTAGTTTGTTATTATTTTTAGCAATATTCCGCGAAATAAACTTCCACCACCTGTTGGAGCGAAACGCGCGTCGAGGTTTTCAACCTGCATGGTGGTGGAAGTTTATTTCGCGGAATATTGCTAAAAATAATAACAAACTAAATTTTAAGCTATGGATTTCCGCAAAGTAACGCCTGATTCCATTAAATACAAATAAAGAGGCAAAGATATGCCTTATAAGTTTTAGCGCCTCGACGGCGACTTTCCTTCAAACAAAACGGGCCACCAAAATCGATTCCAGTGGTTTCAAAACAGCGAGAAGGCCTCAGTCGAGCCGCGGGCAATTTTCCCATTACTTGTTGCCTGGCAACTGGGTTTACTTTGAAACATCGTACGCACTTGGATAGTACGGTACGGATAAGAAGTCTCAGTCCAACTAACCAGAATAGGCTACTTGACCTATATTCAATTTCATTGAACAAATGCATATTTCTAGTAGAACTTGGCCTAGAAAACCGTATTTCACCCTTATTATCAAATAAAAGCTTATGATTGATAAATAAAGTCGATTTGAAAATATGATTTTATGAAAATAGGAATTGTACTGACGAAAACGCTTTTGCGGTACTTCCGATTTGGATGTGACGTCATCCTCATACTAATTTAATATCTTTTATTTATCGCGCTCGCTATATGTAAGTTTATTTGTACATAAATAATAAGAATAAGCCTATTATATATTTTCTTGAATAATTCAAATAAAACATCAGTTTTATAATATATATTATCTCCATTTATAGTAGACGGGAAACGAAATGGCCAAAACTTTTCTCCAAAAGTTTTCAACATTACAAAATATGATTTCTAATTTCTTATATAATTATTTTATAATTTTTGAGCACTTTTAGACTCGTACATTTAGCACATTAAAAAATTTCAATAAAGAGAGTTTAAAATACAAAGCGTATGACGTCACACTATGGCGGACAGTGTTTTCGGCGCCATTTAAGAGGCATATTTTTCAATAAACTTTTTTATGGGTTTCTACTGTGTAAAATATTAAAATATTAGTTTTTTTTGCAAAAATGAATGATTATGAAGCGATTAGCATGAAGGAAAAAATTAGGTCAAGTAGCCTATTTCCGTTGGATTAAAGACTGCAGGGTACGAGGACCACAATGTAAATATTTTAAATGGAAATGTTCGACAATGAGTCGAGAAAGATGACATGCCTTAGGCAAGAGTAGAGGATGTAAAATTGACGGCGAAAGGTTCGCGTCATCAATCCGTCCCCCCACTCGCAATAAACCATCCTTACTCGTATCTAAGAATGGAGATAATTTTTTTTTTTTAATTTTATTTTAAAGGAAAACTTACAGCTAGTACAAAGGTATAGTTAAAAAGTAGTAGTCAAACAAATGCCAATTAAAAGTTTTCGCGACTAGGTATTTGTTTAAATTGTACATAAATTTGGTTGACGTCGAATGAGAAGTTTTCTTTTTTAAATCTCCACCAGACGGCGCGACGGTAGACACTTCTAGATTTTCTATTGGTTCCCCACCCATCTGAAATTATCTGCAGGTTGGCATCACTGACAGTGTTTCAAAAAATATCAGTGTACTGTCAAGTGTGACGTTAATCAAAATATCTTAAATCTAAACCATCATTGGCCTAAGCGATTAGGCCAGTATACTGGTAACAGTTTAGGAACACGCAAATTGTCAAACTGAAAACTGACAACTGACAGAGAGTTTTGGCGGGCATGTCACTTTCAAAACTTCTTCTACTTTTTATTGTTGGTGTGGTTTTTATTATTTTTTCCCAAATTGTGTTATTTGTGTTTTTGATGTTCATTATTGGTAAAATATTAGCCACTAAATATCCGTTATCTTGCACAAGTGCAGGTAAGATGTTGTCAAAATCAAAATGTGTATTTCCTGTGACATTTGGTGTGAATATCAGTAAACAGGGCTATTTCTTCCGTGAGTTTTAACTAAAACATCGTTATAATAACTCTATTATCCTATTCATTGGAATATTATTGCGTATTTTTCAAATTGAAATGTGTCAAGTTATATATTTTTTGCCCAGTTTTGTAGCAAGTATTGATGGTATTCCCTGGTATTACCGATAGTTGTCTACCCGTACGCCATCTAGTTACTAAAATGGAAGCTGTTTGACAATCAAATTAAAAAGCTAAGAAAATCCCTCATTGACGCACTGTGATGACTATATATTATATAATATAAATAAAAAAAGAAAGAAAAGAGAACAATAAAAACAATAGCTTGTCCTTGGACTATTGGTAATGTGTTAATTATTATCATAAACTAAGTTAGCTTGTATCAGTAGTATTAAAGAAATGGTCTGTTAACACTTTTCCGAGACTTCTAATATTAGTATTAAATAGATCTATGTCAGTACTTTGAGACGCTGTATTGTACGCTTTGCTAGCTCGCACGATGTACGCATTTTGCCGGTAGGTGGTAGGGGCATATGGAACGTGTAGGAGTTGACGTCTTCGGAGCGAGCCGGTGGGTATTTTGAGCTCTAATTTACTAACTAGTTCCGGGCAATCAATTGAACCATTGAATATTTTGAAGAGCAACGACAAGTCAGCAATGTTTCTTCGTTCGGCGAGAGGTAAGATGTGAAATTTTTTGCATCTTTCGATATAGTTAGGTAGGTGGGTATTTGACTTAAACTGTATAAATTTTAAAAACTTTTTCTGAATATTCTCGATTCTATCAATGTAGGTAGCGTACTTGGGGTTCCATACGGGCGAGCAGTATTCCAAATGAGTACGAACGAATGCACAATAAAGTATTTTAATTGTTTTAATGCGCGTAAAATCAGAGGAGAGTCTAAATATAAATCCTAAAGCTTTACGAGATTTTTTAATTATATGGTCAATGTGCGAGTTAGAAGTTTCAAGTCATCAAAAATGACTCCTAGATCCCTGATAGCACTTACTCTCGCTATGGTAGTATCACGTAATTTGTAGGGATATACTATAATATTAGATTTGCGGGTGAAGGAACATACGTAACATTTTGACACATTTAAATCTAATTTGTTAATGACACAATAGCGGTAAAAATTATCAAGATCTTTTTTAATTTTTTCGGCATCATCTATGTTTCTCACTAGACATAGTATCTTCATATCGTCGGCGAATAGAAGCAATTTACAGAAAGAGAGGGCGGAAGACACATCGTTTATGAAAATGTTAAACAATAAGGGTCCCAAGAGAGATCCCTGAGGTATTCCCTAAGGAATATAAGAGCATCTGGATGAGTAACCATTGAGTACTACCGTCTGGCATGTGTTGTGTACGTAGGAGGTGAACCATCTGTACAGATCCCTCCTTATGCCGATAGCTGACAACTTGTGGAGTAGGACAGTGTGATCGAGGCGGTCGAAATACTCTCTTCAATTCGGGGGTCACTATATGTCGCCGGCCAGGCTAACGAAAGCTCTTGGAAGACACCTTTTATGGCGTTGAACAATATCACCACTAATTCACCACAGTTCACTGGGCACGATTCAGTTAGCAAACCTCTAGCGAGATTTTTAGTTTTGAGTTTTTAGATATTTTTGATGACATTAGTCACAAACACGCGCGCACGCAGAAAATTTCAACGGCCAGTGATCTCGACTCTTCCGCCAGTGTTGCCACTCTTGGTGTCGAGTGTCATCCCACGCGGTGTTGCCAGACGTGATGATAGGCCCGGTTCACAGGATATTTGAAAGTGGGAAGGATATATAGGATTGGCTCATGTCTATACATACCGTGACCCCGGAATATGTAGGTCCGGTCGCCGCGCTGCCAGCGGTTGTTCTCGAAGCCGACGAGCGTGGTGTCGACGCGCACATTGGCGCCGCGCTTGTACACGCGGTACGTGTCGAACGGGCACATGCGGGACACCAGCGGCACTGTGACATAACACATATAGGGTGCTAAGTTATACGAGTTACGACACTGCGATATACAGGGTTTTCAAACATAAAAACTTCAAATAGTAACACAAGTACTTGTGTCTATATGCAATATTAATCGCATGCCAACAGATGATTTGTTTGTTCATTTCTTTGTCGATTTCATAAGAAACATCACTTCAATATCACTTTTAATTGGTCAACGTCAAATAGTAAACCAATCGGCAATGCAAGTACAATAAATATAGAATTAAATAATAATTATCTATCAAAAACACCTTAGGAACCAGGCTAAATAATTACCCCAGCTAGTAAACTCCCACTTCATCTCCACATAGAAGTCCGGTGCGAGGCTGAGCCGGTTGAGCAGCTCCGGTATACCGCTGCAGCGCACCGCGTGACGCTGTCTGTCGCGCCGGGACAGCACCAGGGACAGTAGTTCAGGGTTACCAGTAGCTGTTGCTTCTTGGACCACTGGAAATATAACAATAATAAAATTTGAGAGGTGTCAAGGGACACCCGGGTGGAACGAAATTGTAAAAAAATAATTTAAAAAAAAAAAACAAAAAAAAGATAGATACAGAAAGAGAAACACGCGCTACCGCACGGCTTACAACTATAACATTTTTGCTCTAGTTGTAATATACCGACACTTTTGTGTCATGTCGTTACAACTTTTTCCGTCTAGTCCCCTTTCGCAACACGCGATTAGGAACTTCGTTCCAATAATCTTAATAACATCATAATTCTCATCATCATAATCTTAATAACATTTTTTGCAAGATCCTATGAAGACCCTGACTCCCAAACTAATCAATGTCTATATCTTAAGAGTCAGTGGCTTCTCCCAATATTATGTGTTTAACATATTATTATATTTATACTAGCTGTCCCGGCAAACGTTGCTTTGCCATAATATAAAGTATTTCGCCCATATTATTTTATTGAAGTGGCTAAATAAGTATGTCGCCATGGTAACGTCGATCGCTATCTCGTCGCACAAAGTACAAACAATGGTCGCCGTCAGTCTCAGGTTGTAATAATTTACTATTATTTATTCAACAAATGCACATATCAATATATAAAATACCGAGTAGCCGATTCTCAGACCTACTGAATATGCATATAAAATTTGGTAAAAATCAGTAAAGCCGTTTCGGAGGAGTTCGTGGACTAACATTGTAACACGAGAATTTTATATATAAGACTAGCTGATTCCCGGCAAACGTTGCTATCAATAATATTATTTTATTGAAGTGACTAAATAAGTATGTCGCCATGGCAACGTCGATCGCTATCTCGTCGCACAAACAATGGTCGCCGTCAGTCTCAGGTTGTAATAATTTACTATTGTAGGGGTATTCTATGTATATTGTATGGGTATTGTTCATGTATGTAAACGGCAGTATAGCCAGTCATCGGGTGTAGGTGCGCGCGATTAGTTGCGCCCAATAAATATTCAATATAATATCTCTGATTATCATTCCCGAAAGGGGTCTCCTAAATTGGTGACCCCGACGTGATCTTTGTGTGGAACAATGATGAACCCCACTGTGGCTGGACAGTTTTCGCCGAACCCAGTACCCGCCAATCCGACGACTCAGGCAGTAATCAAGACAGAGGAATCCAGTTTAGCCACAATTTCGGTGTCGTCGAGAATTCCCGAATTTTGGGTGGAGCTGCCAAGATTATGGTTCGCTCAATTCGAGGCCACGATGAATCCTCAAAAACAAGGTGACGACTGTAAGTTCCAGTTGGTGATATCTAAACTCGGACGCGACGCACTCCAACAAGTGTCGGACATCGTGTACGAGCCGCCAGACAGCAATAAATATCAGGCACTGAAGGAGAGGCTGCTTCAGGTATTTGAGGAATCACCAGAGAGACAGTTCCAAAGGCTTGTGAGTGAATTAGACCTCGGCTCGCAGAAGCCCTCGCAGCTCCTCAGAAAAATGCGAGAGCTCGCGCGAAATTGTCAAGCTAGTGAAGAGACGGTACAAAGCTTGTGGTTCTCCCGTCTTCCTCCAGCGGTCAGAGCTGTATTAGCCGCTAGTGCAGACCAGAAACTGGACAACTTGTCGCCGATTGCGGATAAAGTTATGGAGAGTATGCACCAGACTTCCTTAACGGGTGAGCTGGCCAATATAGGATGCCATTCCGTCCAGGCGTCTATTGATAAGGAATTATGTACGCAAATGAACAACTTGATGCTGGAAGTAGCTGCTTTACGGAACGAGGTTCGAAGAAAACCACGTTTTAACTTCAGGGGACGCTCAAGATCAAGAAGCAGGTCGAGGTATGGGTCTAACCCTGTGGCTAGGACCCCCGAGAGTCCCGACTGGCTGTGTCACTATCATTTCCGGTTCGGAGCCAGGTCCAGAAGGTGCGAAGAACCGTGCAATTTTAACAAGAGATCGTCAGCGGAAAACTAAGTGAGGCGACCTCCGAGGAGACGGGAGATACATCCGCCGGTATGAAAAATTATCGTCTCTGTATTTATGACTCTAAAAATTCATTGAGTTTCTTTATTGATACAGGAGCTAATATTTCAGTTGTACCAGTGTCTAAAGTTAGTAGATATTATAAACGTAAAAATTTCCCATATAAATTGTACGCCGCTAATGGGTCAGAAATTCAAACTTTTGGTGTAATAAACTTAGAATTAAATTTAAACTTAAGAAGAGCCTATAAGTGGTCTTTTGTAATAGCTAACGTGAGTCAGCCCATTATCGGAGCAGATTTTTTGAATTATTATAAGTTGTTAGTCGATATTAGTTCGAAAAAACTTCTCGATAAAATTACTAATTTACATGTAACAGGGCCTTTGATCAATGGTACCGATTCCTTTTTAGTGAGCACTTTTAATTTAGCTAACCCTTGTTCCGATATTTTATCTAAATATCCTAATATAACGAAACCTTATAATTTTAAAGAAATACCTAAACATAATGTCTATCACTACATAGAGACTACGGGGCCTCCGTTTCACGCCAAGGCCCGGCCGCTTCCGGCCCAGCGTTACGACAAGGTAAAGAGTGAATTTCAGCACATGCAGGAGGTCGGCATCTGTAGACCGTCGATGAGTGAGTGGGCCAGCCCCCTTCATGTGGTGCCCAAGAAGAACGGAGACATCAGGCCGTGTGGTGACTACAGGCAGCTGAACTCCATCACCAAGCCGGACAGGTACCCGATTCCGCGGGTGCAGGATTTCACGTACGGATTGGCAGGTAAGTCGATATTTTCTAGGATTGATGTAAATAGGGCTTTTCACAATATTCCCGTTAATCCCAGTGACATCCCTAAGACAGCAATCATCACCCCGTTCGGGCTGTATGAGTTTGCTCGTATGACCTTTGGCCTGTGTAACGCCGCCCAAACGTACCAGAGATTTATGGACAATGTGATCACAAAAGGCATCGAGCAAATTTTATGCACCCCGGAAGACGGTGATAAAAGTAAAAAATCACAACTCTTTTGCTATATTGATGACGTCATTTTGGCTAGTGACTCAGTCGAATTAAATAAAAAACATCTAGAATAATTATTGTTTGAACGTTTCGAAAAATTTGGTTTAACTATTAATGTGTCAAAATGTGAATTTGCTAAGGATCGAATCGAATATTTAGGTTACGAGGTTTCAGCGAAGGGACCTCTAAGTGAAAAAGTATAGGCTATTATTGAAATGCCACGCCCTAAGACTATCGAACAGTTGAGAAGCTTTTTAGGAATGATAAATTTTTATAGGCTTCATATACCTCAGGCAGTCAAACATCAGAAGGAACTAAATAAATATTTAATTAATTGTAAGAAAAAAGATAAAACTGAATTTGTATGGTCCACCGCCGCGATAGAATCGTTCGAAAATTGTAAAGTCAGCCTAAAAAATGCCGCTACCCTAGAGTACCCACTAGCGAGCGCCCCTTTAGGTCTGATGACGGATGCATCGGATACTTGTGTAGGAGCAGTATTGCAACAATGGAACGGCAAAGCGTGGGCTCCGCTAGGATTCTTTTCTAAAAAATTATCCGACACTCAGGTTAAGTATAGTACCTATGATAGGGAGCTACTCGCTATGTATATGGCCGTCCACTATTTCAGAAATCAGATCGAAGGTCGTGTGCTATCAATATTTACGGACCATAAACCTTTAACTTTTGCATTCACTAGAACTACGAGCGATAAAGAAACTCCGAGGAGAGTTAGACAGCTATCGTACATAAGTGAATATACTACAGATATTAAACACATAACCGGTAGTCAAAACATCGTAGCAGATACATTATCACGTATAGAGAGTATAGACAGCCCTACGACATTCGATTTCGACGAACTCGCCGATGCACAGAAACATGATACTCAGTTGACGTCCTTGTTATCGCGGTCAGATTGCAACGCGCACTTTAAACTTCAGGCGACATTCCTAATTCTAATAATAAAATTTACTGTGAAATTTCATCCAATTGTAGACCGTACATTCTTGAAAGTTTTCGAAAACTAGCCTTTGATTCTATTCATAATTTAAGTCACCCAGGAATTCGCTTATCTCGAAAATTAGTATCCGATAAATATTTTTGGCCCGGCATAAATAAAGATGTAGGGTTATGGGCTAAATCGTGTTTAGGGTGCCAACGTTCGAAAGTATCCCGTCACTCAAACGCTGAGCTAGGCGAATTCCAAATTAGTGAAAAATTCGACCACATCCATATTGACATTGTGGGCCCTCTACCAACAACTCGAGAAGGATTCAGATATCTCATCACAGTCATAGATAGACTTACTAAATGGCCTGAAGCTTTTCCGGTAACGACTATCACGGCCGATGTAGTCGCTAAAGTTTTATATGAGGGGTGGATTTGTCGTTTTGGTAGTCCTAAAAGGATAACAAGCGACCAAGGGCGGCAGTTTGAAAGTGATCTTTTTAATTCATTAATGAAATTTTTGGGCATTAAAAAATGTAGGACCACGCCGTACCACCCACAGAGTAACGGGATGATCGAACGGTGGCATCGTAGTTTAAAAGCGTCGATAATGGCGCGGCTGAGTTCTGAATCGTGGAGTGATGAGTTACCCACGGTTCTTTTAGGATTGCGGGCGGCAATACGAAGCGATAGCAACATAAGCGCAGCACAGCTGGTCTACGGCCAAGGTATTAGATTACCAGGAGAATTTTACACTGAGACGCCGCAGACAAACCCAGGTGTACATGTATACCTCGATAAGTTACGACACACATTGAGTTCATTGAAACCTAAGGCGAGTCTACACTCGAGCGCAAAATCGTTTTTTGTCCATCCTGACTTAAAGACATGTACCCATGTCTTTATAAGAAATGACGCAGTACGGCAACCGCTGGTACCGCCGTATGATGGCCCGTACAGGGTATTACAAAAAAGTGGTAAAGTATATACCGTGCAGCTACCCCAAAGGCAGATTCGAGTTTCAATAGATAGACACAAACCAGCCTACCTGATGACTCATCCGGTACCTGATCACACTCCGAATGAGCAGGTAAGTTTAGCTAAGCAATTTACAAATAACGAGCGTCAAACTCCTAGTCCTGATTTTTCAAGTAAGTCATATACAGTACAGCCCAAATTTTCCCGGCACGGTAGATTGATCAAACGGCCTGTTAGGTTTGACTTTGAATAGGAATAAAAAATAATTGTTATGATAGTGTGTACCTGCCTTTATGGCTTCTAAGGAGGCTAAACGTAAACGCTGATTCTAGTTCTAAATTATTTAGCAAGTATTGTATTGTTGCGCAATAGAATTGTCCAATTAATATAAGCTTTTCAGAAATTGTTTCACATTTATTATCAGTACTTTACGAGTTAAACATTGCTATATTCGCGAGCATAATGGGTAAGAACCAAAGTAAAGAGCAAGAGATCATAATTGCTCAGAACGGAGCAATGGAGAGTAAGATAAACCACGTGTACGTGATGTTGTTTTGTGTAATAGCAGCGGTGGTCATGCTGTACATCTATGTGCTCCAGCACTATAAGAAGCATACCATTAAGCTTTTTAATAAGCAAGTTGGATTATCATCTCTGTCGCTTGGGCTGAGCCAAGGGGGAAATGCAAATCAGCGCCCATATACCGTGCAGCAAGTATAGTGATGAATGATGATACTAGTGCTATATTGTGTCATGCGTTCATGTGCTAGTTAAGTTTTAAAGTGTAAGTTGTACGTGTATAATATTTTGTTATGTTGTGTCTCCTAGCAGTTGTTAACTGATCCCAAGACTTCGGTCGTAGGGCTAGGTAGCATGCACACGTGCATGACATTTGATTATAAATGAACTTGCATTCCATTGCAATGCACACTGTGTAATCAGTTATTATGATATGATATTAATTGTGTTGTTATAACTTAAAATGTATACTGCGCGACCTTTAAATGCATTTAAGCTGTATCTTGGTAGGACGTAGGTACATTTTTTTTTTCTTCACTTGACTTTGTATTTATTTATTATTATTTTTTTTTTTTTAAAGGGGGGAATATTGTAGGGGTATTCTATGTATATTGTATGGGTATTGTTCATGTATGTAAACGGCAGTATAGCCAGTCATCGGGTGGAGGTGCGCGCGATTAGTTGCGCCCAATAAATATTCAATATAATATCTCTGATTATCATTCCCGAAAGGGGTCTCCTAAACTATTATTTATTCAACAAATGCACTTATCAATGTATAAAGTACCCAGTAGCCGATTCTCAGACCTACTGAATATGCATATAAAATTTGGTAAAAATCAGTAAAGCCGTTTCGGAGGAGTTTGTGGACTAACATTGTGACACTAGAATTTTATATATAAGATGAAAGTTGTGGAGCTGGTAGAAATTTTTGTGATGATCGAATTTATCGATTGCTACTTGCGTCATTCACGCAAGAAATTATTGCTGTTCATAGCAGTGGTGTAAAGCCTTATCGTACATTTGTCAGCACCGTACGCGTCGAACGCACTGTACGAAATGCGGCGCGTACGGTGCGGATGAATATGCGAGGTTTCACGTCATTTTATACAAAGAATTCAAAAATGTGGCGCATTTGTGCTGATAAATGTGCAAGCACCTTAACAAGACAACCATTAATTCGTCCAGTAAAAGAAACTTGACTAGATCATATTGTATGTATCTAAATATATCTAAATATCCTAGAAATAAAATAACTAAAACATTTTATATTCCTCCCTTTAAAACCAATCTTGGGTTAAATACAATCTCCGATGACTAAAATATTTGCTCAATTTATTAAAATAAATAGTATTAGTGTACCATGATAAATATTAAGATTTTACGAAAAAATTAAGAGACTCATTTGTTTAAGTTTATATTATTTTATTTAAATTTTAATGAATAATAATTACATATTGTTATTAATGCTATGTACACCATAGTTTTAAGTAAAAAATGTATGCGATGTGGTTGTTTATTAATAAATAAATAAATGTATCATGTTTCTTGGGCCATGAATATAAACGTCTGAGCTCTTTTAAATTCTATAAAGGGATATATTATTTGTTTGTTCCTATGTAATAAAAAGTCTTCATAAGTACTAGGACGATTTTGCTAAACCTAGGCACAGATTTAGAGTAAACTAGAAGGACTAACTAAGCTAAACTAGTTGTTGATTTGCACAAGTCACCAGTAAGATCAAGACATTTAACAAATGTTTTACCAACTAAAATAAATTACCCTTTCAGAAGAAAACCTTTAAGAAGAGACAAATTATGATTAAAATACCTGTCCAGCCATCCTTCTCACAGTTGACATCGGCATCTGCCTCTATAAGAGCGCGGGCCGCTTCCAAGTTCCCCAAAGTGACTGCAAGCAACAGTGGTGTCCTCCCTCGAGGATCTTTGAGTTCTATGTCTTGTGGTGTGTACTGAAATTAAAGATAATATTATGTAGTTTTATACAAAAAACATTTGTGAAATAGGCAATTGTTTTTTAGAATCTTATTTTAAAGGCTATTAAAAGGATAGAGTGAAATTGCATGTATAGTGGATATAATATTGTGCTGTCTGATTGCCATAACAATGTGAAACTAAGCATGAGATTATAATTTAAGACGTGAGTGGATGAATAAGGTAAGTAACATGGAAAAACTTTGCATTTTTTCAATGGAGGCTTTAGGGCCAGAAAAGTTATTTGAAAAACTATGGATTAAATGTGTCGCCAGATATATTGGCTAGTGAGAAGTAGATAAATTACAAGTTTTATTAAAATAATTAGGGAAAAAATGAGTTATTGTCCGTATGTTACGAAATGTTACTTGTTCGATTCTTCCACTCACCTCTTCAATTATGACATAATATTGAATATTAATCCGTTGATTGTGGAAAAAACAAGACATTAGATTTCCATTGTTATCGCGGTCGCATGTGACCGCTTGGGGCTTGAAGCATTAATGTTTATTCTATTGCAAATTGTTAAGTGCTTGTCAATAAAAAAATATTTTTAGTGGTGAAATAAATAAACAGAATATTCTTTTTCAATGTTTGTTTTGAATTGATTCTAAAACTTATTCTTTGTATGAAATTTATTCTAAAACTTATGTTATTTGGTTTGAATACAGAGTTGACAAAGCCATATGCAAAATGTGCTGTTTCTACGAGTTTTTCAAGCAATTCCACTTCTCTGTAAAGACCATTCTCCTAAGAGAAGAAAAACATATCAAAAAATCAAAAAACATAATAATGAGTAATAAAGAATAGTCAATAAAAGTTAGCATATCACAGTTTTAACAAGATTCCTTGTACACAATATTAGGAAATGGGTATAATGTGCTAATCAGCTTCAGGAATTTGGTATGGCTTCATCTGGAATAATAAGATTATTGTCACACCCACTTTATTTGTTGAACATTCTTATAACAATGCTTTTTAAATTATATTCAGTAATCATCATTAGACCACGCCCATTAATCCCTCGCTTGTGGAGAAACGAGACAAAATAGATTTCTATTGTTATTGCGGTAACCGGTGACCACTTGAGGCTTGAAGCATTATTGAGTTTTTAGTCAACATGTCAGCTTTCATAACCAACAGACATCTTATAAAATTAATTTTACAAAAAAAAATTAATGCTTCAACTCCCAAGCAGCCACATGCGGCCACGATAACAATAGATAAGCTATTGTGTCTGGTTTTTCCATGATCGAGGTATTAATCCTTCGATTGGGGATTCTTGGAAATGCTATGGTATACTATTGTTGTCGCGATCACCATTGCTTGTATGGGGCTTGATGGCAGGCAGGGGTGCTACCATATTATGTGCAATGTGTGCAATGCACATGGGCGCCATCCTCTAGGGGCGCCAAATCAGCATCTTTAGGGGCACCAAAACCAAGGACCCAAAAAATTTGCCTAAAGGGGCACCAAAATCCTTTTTTTGCACACAGGAGCATGTAGTACTTACGGGGGCCCTGCTTGATGGGATAAAGTACAAAAATACTACAGGAATGAACAGTTTTCTAAATATTTTGTAAGATAATGAAATGTACTACTTCCTTTTTTAGTTTGTACCATAACAACAGACTGAAATACCAACTGAATTCTGACAATAAATAAGAATACAAAAAATGTGTTATGTTACTAATTTATGGAAATTTATGTACAGAAATATTACATCATTTTAAAACAATGAGTTGTGCGCCATAGGTAAGATTTATATTTTCAGAAACTGTAGGTAATAGAGAGAAAAAATTGATCAGTTGATGAGCAAAAAATAACTTACTGAGTAATGACTAAATGGGCATAGCTCCTTGATGATTTATCAAAAAGGTTGCAAAGTTTTGATATTTACGGCGCAGTAACATAGTCCTTTGTTTATATTTAGGTGATAAATTTTTATACTATGGAAATACAATGGCTAGCAAACATCATCATGCTACTATGAGTGTAATGAAGCAAAGCTACAATGTAATGAAATAGTACATTTCAGCATACCTTGTTTGACTGAAGGGCCGCTTTAAGTTCTTCGTGCTTATCGTTCCAAACAAGCCAATGTAAAGGATAGCGGCTTGCAACTTCTTCTGCCGTTTGAGGCATTGCTTTTAATATTGCGGCACACGAAACACTACAATTACTTGTTTCAGACAATTTTTTCGGGATTTTTGGTATGAAATTTAAAGTATGCTTAATGACTCATATTTGTACACAAATTCATTGTAATAGTTTCACGACTCCCAAAATCAAAAATATTTTTCGGCGAATTTAATATATTCGGCTAATGACGTTTGACAATGAACATTTTTTTTAATTCGTCCCAGTCGGGACAGGCAAAGGGAGCATTGCCCATACAGCCATTGACAATGAACAGTAGCGAACATTGTCAAAATGACAGCTTGATTTAATTTTTTTTTAATTGCAAATCAGGCTAGTAAAGCATAACATTTTTGCCACTGCTACCGAATATCGAAGTTTGAACTAACGAGTACCGAGTACCGACTACCAGCTACCGTAGCTTACCTACCCATCCGGTACCGGTACGGTACTAATATTAAGAATTTTGATATTTAAAAAATTTATTGTCACTTTACAAGTTTACAGTTTACAGACGTCAATGGCTCCTTAATCTGTGTCAATGGCTGTATGGGCAACGCTCCTTTGCCTGTCCCGACCGGGATGAATAAAAAAAAAATTACAGACGTCAAAAACAGCTGTCCGCTGTCGTCTGTCATGTCATGTCTCTTGCCAAAATATTTATAAATCTTTTGGTCCACTTTGGTCTAACGAATAATTATGTGGTTTAATTGTAATAAAACGCAATAAAAGTACGTTATAAAATGAAAGCACAAATGCAAAGTTATAAGATAATCACCATAAATTTGTTTTTAAAACGATCGATAGCCACAAAGAAATTGCAAGAAAAGCTGGAGGTATGGTTCCGCGCTCCTGAGTCCAGACTTCTGTGTTTTGTTTTGGTATAACATTGTATACTTTAACTACTATATTTATTATATGGTTATTCTTTCAGGATAGTTATAAAACGCTAAACATACCAGTATATTCAAAACAAGAAGTGGTTCGCCAAGCGTTCCTAGATCTTGCCAAAAAGTATCATCCAGATTCTTCTTCGTCTGAGGCAGATATAGAGAAGTTTGTCGCCGTGGAAAATGCGTTTCGTGTAATATCGAAGTACAATACTGGATCATCTAACAGTGAGGAGGTGGAGACGATTGTTTACAACATAAAGGTAAAAATAAATGACAGCTATCTAAAGACTGCCGCCGCCGCCGCGTTTCCACTGAAGCGGATCGGAGCTTAGTGGTGCCGAATTGACCAATCACCTTGCTCGAAATCTTCGCTCCGCTTCGCTGTCATTTAGCTTGAATCATCATTGGTCAATTTGGGCACTGCTAAGCTCTGCTCCGCTTCAGTGGAAACCCCCACCCTAACACTGGTGATGTTGTGACCTTTATTTTTATCTTTTTTACCAAGTCAATAGATATTTCTCTTATTATTGTAGCATACAGCACCACAACACCGTCAGTATTTAAGTTTTGAGGGTGTCGGACATGGAACCCCATCACAACGTCAGAAACAGTGGGCGCAGGCAAGAGCCCAAAAAGCCGCTACTAATGTCATGGAGCACAGAATATCTAAGGCAGTCGCCTCAGACAAAACACTTATGAAGAAAGGAGCTACAAAAAAGCATGATATCAAAACAAAATATGGGTTTGATAGATTAGTAGAGGATTTGATACAGGAGTCCATGTCTAAAGGAGAGTTTGAAAACCTTAGTGGCAAGGGAAAACCTCTGAAAGACCAAAATAGGAACCCGTATGTGGATTTTACTACGCATAAATTGAATGAGGTATGTTATCATTTGTTCAATCAATAATTGAAGATGGTAAGAAACAAATGATAGTTTAATAAACAAAATTGATTTTTAGTTTTGTGTTCTTTTTTTTACATCTTTTGCTCATTAAATATTTCTTTTTCTAGGTGCTAATCAACAATGGATTCACACCAGAATGGATAACAATGAACAAAGAAATAGAACAAGACATAGAGCTCCTCAAGGAAGAGATTAAAAAGGACCGCATGTATTTAGGTCCATACCCACTCAGTGACAGTGACAGTGCTAAGTGGCAGAAGATATACGACAGTAACAAAGATCTAGCCAATTCGATAAACATAAAAATAAACACTTTTAACCTTATTGTTCCCCTACTTAACAAACAGAGGTTACATGTAGATTTTGAAAAGATTTCTAATGATATACTAGTAAATGGTTTACATTCTGTAGCTAAAACTATCAAAGAAACATCAAAACCTGAACAGCAAATAGTAACAGAGGGTGATGATATAATAGGAGTGATATTTAAAGCTATAGGCGACTTATTCTCTTTTAAAGATAAGAAGAAAGATGTTAATTAGTTTTTCTAGGTAATTAATCAGTTTTAGCTACATTTTGTTATGTTTTGTGTTGTTTTTTTAAAGTTTAGTTAGAAGGAAATAACTGTGATATTTGACTACAGAAATAAAAATATATTTCTTAAATATTGCTTTATTATTTAACAACATATATTTTGCTTGGCATGCACAATACATTTTGTATAAAATTATGAAAGATGATCGAAAAGTTCCAAATAGCTGCATAATTTTACACAAACTATAAAAATCTTACAGAAAATATAATTTGATAACGAATATTCGATTTTTAATCTTAGCTCATTACATATTTACTTATATTACAATTTTTACATCTAACAGACTTAAAAATATCATATAAAACAACATATTCGAGACGAATATTTTCAACTTAAACATAATATCGCTTTTATGATTATTATTTATGCTTAAGTGACACAAAATAAGGCACTTTGTAAGGACTTTGTTATGTAGGAAGACAAGTTTTACAATTCATTGTTTATATTTTGAATATATAAAGTCAAAATTTCATTATACCTACCCTAAGATTGTAATGAAAGTATTACTACAACAATAATATTTGATTGTATTAAAAGCTTATAAGCTAAAAGGAGTCTTTATTGGAATGAACACTGCATTAATATCTTGTTTATAGGAATGACTGCAAAAATGCTTTTTGATATACATATTACATAATTTATCAGTGTACAAAAACGAGATTATAGGCCACGCATAAAAAACTTGTGCGCGTACTACACAAGCGTTTAAACCGTGTGAAACTTGTTTGGTATGCTAAAAACAAGTGTAATAATGTAAAGAGAATGGCGGATGACCATATAGGTATAAATTCTACGAACCAGTTACTACGAAACTGTTTTGAGACTCAAATAATCGGACGAAAATGCTGCGTCCTGCTCTAACAACGTCATTTCACGTTTGTTGTAGGACGCAGCATTCTCGTCCGATTATTTGAGTCTCAAAACAGTTTCATGGTACAAGGCCAGAAGTCTTAACAGAGCAATGTGCCATTTAACAGTTTACTCAGACTAATTGCATTCGCCAAGTACGATAGCGAAGTTAGCTCTATCAAAAATGTATAGGATTTGACATAACGCATAGCAAGAGCCATTAGCCATGACACTTTATTATTAACCCTCGACAAAAATAGTGGTGTCTTATGTATGTCTCTCTGTGTAGGTGTGTGCGTCGTCGCATCCAAACAGGTAGATCGATTTTGATCTAGTTCTTTTTTTGTTTTAGGACTGACACATAAAGTTAATATACCTATCGGAATAGAGCAACAATCTCGAGCTGTCAAACGAAACCAAAATTGGTTTTCATCTGTGTGAAAAATATGTGTACGTATACACTTGCACAAGCATGATTGAACATGAATTCTATGAGATTAAATTGTCAACGTTGCGGCACGTGCCGACTGGACGTCAAAAAAAGAGTGCTGCTGTCATATATCACACGTCTCTTTTTACCACGCAGTGTTACTGATAGTGGCATCTCTCTTGCTCAGGCCTTTGTTTCTCTATTCCGCTAGGTATATTAACTTTATGGACTGACATGACTGACTGCCATAAGCAATTTTCGATTTCGCATTTTTTTTAATTTCTTAATTTAATATTATTGACATCTACCTTCGCTGTCGAAACTAGATGCTACTGTCAAATCCAATGTATGTAAAGGCCTGTATTCACTTTGATTAATGCAAGTGCAGGTGATTAGGAGAAAGTAAAGGACTTGCACTAATCAGTCGCTGTCCCCACTTGCTTTTTCTAATCACTAATCAATTGCACTTATCACTAATCAAAGTGAATACAGACCATAAGTGCTCAGTCAATATGGCCTATCTCCACATGATATTCCCCTGGCTGTTAAGCTTCACTCGTCCGGTGGCGACCATGCGCAGCGCGCGCGGGTAAGCCCGGTGCTCGGCTTGGTGTATTCTCTCTGTTAGTGTCTCCTCCGTGTCGTCAGCCAACACCGGCACTTTCTCTTGAAGGATGATCGGCCCCGTGTCCATACCCTCCTGGAATTTTAAATATTATATTGGAATTTGTAGTGGTAAAAAAGTCAGTCAGTTTGGAGACGCTGCAAATTCATACTAATATTATAAATGTGAAAGTGTGTATGTTTGTTCTACTTCTACTGTAATATATAAAACTGACGATGCGTTTCGCTTAGAGTAGGGTTTTAAATGGGGATCATGAAACAATCAGTGGTCCGTAGCACGACGAGTATTAGGGAAGTAGGTAGGATGATGTGCGATCTTGCCTTGTCGAACACAATGCTTTCATTCAAATATTATGTGTTAGTGAAGTCAAACAGCAGAACAAACTCCTCCACCCTGACCGGCCTCTACCTTTAGTGATGTTTACATTCAGCCACTGCCGCTGATCCTCGCATTGCCGGCAATATTGCCCTGAATACTTCAGCGGCAGCGCGAGTCGCTATTCACATTCTCGCGCTGCCCACTTCCCTTCCTACTTCTGCTGAATGTAAACAGCCCATATCTTTATTAACAACAGGCTCATCTCATAGCATATACTCACGTCGACGAAGTGCACCGTGCAGCCGGAGTGGTCGTCGCCGGCCGCGAGGCACTGGCGCTGCGCGTGCAGGCCCGGGTGACGCGGCAGCAGCGACGGGTGGATGTTGATCAGCCGCCCGCGCCATCTGGTATACAGTGTTGGTATTTGTTAATAGATGGCGCTTCACAAAATATGCTTTTACAATCGAATTGACTAAAAGCCCGTACTCACATACGATTTACGACGCTCAATCGAGCAATAACGTCGACAAAACCCAGGGCTCGGGCTTTCATCCAAACATTCAGCATAGCTCGATACTCGATAGTTTTATTCTAAATCGATACATTTCATTACATCAATCCGGCTCGATCCGGTCTCATCAATTCTTCGAACGGCTCGATGCTAGCCTTCGAGATGTCAGTTTTGCGGTCTACACAGTAATTATTACACGATTTGGAATAAAGTACTCGAGCAAAACCGTATGTGAGTACTTAGCATAATACAGGGTTCTAAACACCGAAGTTAGTGTCAAAAATGTATGGGATTTGACACCCAACTTCATCGTTGAAACCAGCGAATGCAATACGAAATTGACTTCCAATTGGTAATTATTTTGTTACTCAGGAGGTACAATAAACGATTTATGTAAACTATGCTTATGTTCTCCGGGCCAATAATGTGAATTATAAAAACTCATCAGTAGTTTAAGCGTTACGAAGTCCATAAAACAATGCAAATACTCCAAAATGAGCTTTACTTTTAAAACACAAAGTACGTACTTCTGTACAAACTCAGCCGACAGTATCCTCATGTAGCCAGCGAGACACACGATGTCGATCTTGTGGCTCTCCAGCGCCGCTGATACCGCGCGGTCGAACTCCTCGCGAGACGCGTAGTCTTTGTGGTTAAATACCTGCATAATATAAAGTATTTTAAATATTATGTTTGTGTAAAAATATTTAAACTTATGACTATTTTTACAATACTAGGATTTACCCCATTTTTTTGCCATTTCCCCTTTTTTCAACATTTTAAAACACAATTAATAAAAGTGTCGCTGACATTTAAATGAATTAAGAAGTTGAAACATCAGAATGAAGATCATTTACAGCTGTATGAAGTTGATAAAGCAGTATTTTTTTTCACGTGACAACGTCTTATAATTCGATATGGGCTGCGCGCACGAAAAAACATGACGCAATATGCGGCGTTGCCTCGCGCTCGCTCTGAGGCGTTCCATTTAAGGCGTAGTCCAGTATGACGTTGTCACGTTCAACTATCGTCAGTAAACCGACTTTACAGACAACCGAGTTCGAGTCGAGTTCGAGTTCGACACAAAACACTACTCTCCAACCGTCTTTTTTTGTAACAATAACTATAAGTACCACAGCGGGCACGCCCGCAACGCGCGCACGCGTCAGTGCGTACGCGGACGACTTGTTGGACACGACTAGCGCGATGTCTGCGCACACGCACTGCGATTCGTCGCGCGCCGCGTCCAATAGTGCTTGGAGGTTGCTGCCGTTGCCGGAGACTAGTACTGCCACCTGTACAGAGAATATTATTGTAGAGAAAGGTTAAAATGATGATTAGTCAAATTCTGATGGTTGTTAAAAGCAAGCACTACCGTAAGGTAGTGCTTGTTTTTAACAACCATCAGCTCAGCATAGCATCAACAAGGGCAATCTATTTTAAGATAATCAGGTAAAATTAAAAAACTTAGAGGTGTCAAGTAACACCCGGATGGAACGAAGTAAAAAAAAAAAGTGTCGTTACAACTTTTTCCGTCTACCCCCTTTCGCAACGCGCGATAAGGAACATCGTTCCAAAAACTCAACATACTTCTAGAAAATATTTACACGGACAAATTGTAATTGGCATTATCACGATTCATGAAATCCTACCTTCTTTTTAGGCAGCAGCGGCGCTCGTCGCGCGAAGTCGAGCGCTGAGGGGAAGTTGTCGACGAGTACTCGCGCGCCGCCCGCCGGCCGCGCCTGGATCGAGCCGATCACCATCGCACCGTGCGAACGGGTTATGTTCATCACCTGGAATCATTTCAAAGTTAGGATAGGCTGTGACGTACTTACATTTGCCCTGCGTTCCACTTGACCTCCTGAAAATGCCACCTATTTTGAGCGTTTTGATCGTTTTTAACGTCAAGTGGAACGCGGGGTTGATAGATAAAACAGTGATAGAACAAACACTGTACGCGTCTCAATATACCGTACACTTGTTTCTTCATAAAGCTAACTCATAAGGCAGAGTCATTGCGTCAGCACACTCTGACATTGGCGGCTCACTGAAGAGCCATAGTCTTCCGTCGCACTGTACTGCGCACACACTTGGGCACTATAAATTACTCCTGCGCAACTGGCCTGGTTTCAATCGGCCACCGTCATCGAAACTGGTGTGGGAGTTATTATTGAACAGTTGCCTGCCAAACACTTTCCAAGATAGCGATGAACGAATCTTACCTCAGCCTGATGCTCGGGCGCGACAATCAGCACCATGCCGATACCGCAGTTGAAGGTGCGCAGCATCTCGTCGTCTTGGACGGCGCCCGCCTCCGCGATCCACGCGAACACCTGAATAAATATTAACGTCAATAAAGAACTCTAAAAAAGATAGAGCGAAACACAACATTACAATGTCGTTTGTCGTGTGAGACAAAAGATCAGTGACCTACTTTTTTGCGACTTGCAGCTTTAGGGTTCTTACACAAAACTGCGAATTCGCATCGCATCGCAAATATCTGCGACAAAACGCATAATAAAAATGACATTGCGAAGCGAATTCGCACGGATTCGCAGTTTTATGCACGAGCACTTAGTGTGCCGCCGCCTTTTGTCGCCGCTGTGCCGCTCGGTATTTGAAATAGCAAGTCAACATTTAAACTTATTCACTAGTTTCTAACTCATAAGTTTAGTTTATATATAGTTTATATATATTATATACGCACCGGCTGCACGTTCCACCAGTGCGCGTTGAGACGCGCGCGCACGGTGTCGGGCATGACGCGCGGCAGGTTGTGCAGCAGCCCACCGCCGGTCACGTGCGCGACCGCCTTCACTACGCCGCGCTGCAACGCCGGCAGCACGCTGCGCACGTAGATGCGTGTTGGACGTATCAACTCCTCGCCTGTAACAAAAGTAAATTTATTCTTATTTAGATGCTAAACGCACACACAGGCTGTATAAGATGCTAGTAAATTCTGTTCACGAAGAACGTGGAATTTAGTACATTCACTTTTCGCTACTTATCTTTTTCACTCCCGTACAAAATACTTTCGAGTGTCAGTGAAGATCAGATTTTATACGTGCATCGCAACTAGACCGAATCAATTCGTGAAAATAACATTAAATATTTTCACAAATCGATACGGTCTTTTTAATTAAACACTATAAAATGTTGGCTAGGTTGGCTGGAAGAAAATGCCTAAAGGCATTAAGCCTGTCTCTGTACCTTTATGTGTGCAAAAAGTTTATTAAAAAAAATGTGCTAAAGCTTCACGCTTACCTAGAGAAAGACCCTCTGAACTGAAAGGTGCTTTATCACTGAGCGAGAGTCCCGCCTTCTTCATCAGTTTGTGGATCAAACTGAAGCCGTTGCTGTGAACGCCGTTTGACGGCAGACCGATGATAATGTCACCAACCTAAAGGAAACATTATTTTTAAAGTTAAGATACACAATAAAGAAACAAATAAAAGTCTTCATTTTAAGGTAAGATAACCTCAAACCTAATTGACTCAAATTATAAAACTGCATCGACTAACTGAATCACGGATAAAAGAATATGTTTTTGCATTTTTACTGCAACAAAATGTTTGCTTTTATACCAAACAGTGCTGTCTCTCAAATTCTCGAAGCTTGATGACGTCATCACAACGTTACAGAGTTGTGACGTCATATATCGTACGTACCGCGATGTCGTTGATACGCGGCAGGATGTGCGAGCGCTCGACCACGCCCAGCGCGAAGCCGGCGATGTCGTACGCGCCGGCCTCGTACATGCCAGGCATTTCTGCTGTTTCGCCGCCTGCAATAAAAGTAAAATGTTATTTTTATCTCGCCATAAATTGATGTTTGGCGGGAAAAATCAACAGTCTAGGTAAAAGAAAAATTTGCTCCATCAACGTTAATTCACAACAAATAACTGTAAAAATGTCGTAATGGCCCTAAAAAATACTAAGAAACCCCCAAAAAGGTCAACTTTTGAAAACATAGACAGCGACATATTGTCAAGGGAAAATAAACTACACTTAGCAGAAATTGGTATAGTAGATAAGTATTAGTAGACTCACCTATAAGCGCCGCGTCCGCTTCCTTACATCCCTGCGCAACTCCGGCCACCACGTCCCTAGCGACGCGCACGTCAAGCGCGCCGCACGCGAAATAGTCCAACACGGTGAGCGGTGCGGCCCCATTGCAGAGCACGTCGTTAACGCACATCGCGACTAGATCGATACCGATAGTGTCGTGTCGGCCGATACATTGAGCGACGCGGAGTTTGGTGCCCACGCCGTCTGACGCGAGGACCAGTACCGGGTCCTGTGGAGTATGAGTAAAGTAAATAGCCTGTTTACTCGGTACCTAAAGTTACTATGGTAAAGTCGCCAGACAGCTAACAATTTGTATGCAGAGATGTTGATTCCTTGGCAGATGGCGGACCTAAGTAATTTGGTCGCGTTATGTCAAATCCATCTGACCGATCACAATTCACAGCTAACATTGAATTGACATAAGCCGAACACATGGCGTAGGTCCGTCAACTGCCTAGGAATCAAATTCCCAAAGGAGCCATTAATAAAAAGAAGAAGAAGAATCATTTTCCTCGATTGTACATTAACCTCTACTTATCTCTTTCACACATAAACCTAATACTATATTATTACTATCTCGTTTCCACATATACGCGATAAATAGAGGTTAGCAAAATTTCCAAGCACGATTGAACGATAAAAGTTATAGCGGTACATAGATTCATGAATTAAGAATTTCTAACTACTTCGGGACTAAGCCTTAGTATTATTTACCTTATATTCTTGTTCGACGGCCTTCAGTTGGAAGCATCCTCCAAATCCACCGAGACCACCTAAAACACCAGAACGTGATGTTGACCTGGAAGACAAAATATGTGTTAATTGTAAGTAAAATGCAGAACGCGCGCATATTTTATGAAACGGACAGTTAAGTATATTATAACTAGCGACCCGCCCCGGCGTCGCACGGGTATAAAATATATAGTCACTGAAAAAAATATTAAAATCGATAGCCTATCACGATCATGTGGTCTACATCTTATCTGTGCCAAATAACATAAAAATTGCTCCAGTAGTTCGCGAGATAAGCCCTTTCAAATAATTTGCCCCGTTTTTTCCACAACATCCTTCTTAGCGTGATAAAATATAGCCTATAGCCTTCCTCAATAAATGGGCTATCTAACACTGAAATAATTTTTCAAATCGGGCCAGTAGTTCCTGAGATTAGCGCGTTCAAGTTAGCCCTTTCAAATAATTTTCCCCGTTTTTTCCACATTTTCCTCTATTTCTTCGCTTCTATTAATCTTAGCGTCATAAAATATAGCCTATAACCTTCCTCGATAAATGGGCTATCTAACACTGAAAGAATCATCAAAATCCGTGGCGTAGTTTTAAAGATTAAAGGGAACAAAGGGACATGAGGGAAAAAAGTGATTTTGTTTTATAAGTATAGATATAGAAAATATAGATGTTGTAATTTTTTAAGGTTATATTTTACCAAACATCTACGCTTACACGCAATTACTAAAACAACACCGACCTACAATCAGAGAAGTTGATTCATAGGCAGATTACGTAATTTATTTGCGTTATGTCAAACCCAGCCGACAGATCACGACTAATATTGAATCGATATAGCCCGAACAAATGATGTAGGTCCGCTATGAATCTATTTCTTCGATAGTACCATGACATAAACCCAATATTTACCTGGCAAGCGGTTTAATAAGCGACACCAACGAATCTCCCGCCTCGATGTCAACTCCACTGTCCTTATACGACAGGGGTTTGGGCGGCGCAGCGCCGCGACTGTAGGGTGCGGTGAGCGGCGCCATGGCCGCTGGGAAGTTGTCTACTACCACTTGGTGACCGCCTGAAAGAGAAAATGTGAGTGAGTGAGATATAACTATGTACTTGATAAAATAGATAGAAATATAGTCTGTAGGCCTACTACGAAACCGTTTTGAGACTCAAACAATCGGATGATAATGCCGCGTCCTACTCTAACAACGTCATTTTTCGTTTGTTAGAGTAGGACGCGGTATTCTCGTACGATTGTTTGAGTCTCAAAATGGTTTCGTGGTACGGCCTCTGGTTATAGAGCGCTTAGAAATTCGTAATTTTAACCACTAAATTGACTTTTGAGCTGTATCGCTAATATAATGCTATTGCACTCTTCTCACTTACGAGTAACAACGCGATAGCAATATACTCAGTAAATATTTCTGTAATGCGTGTATTCATCACCATATTTTCACGAACTCCCTGATCACTTTCCTTTGCCTTCCCTCCGAATAGCTATTAGCTTAACTGTACCACACCACACCACACCAACCTTATGTCTATGTCGCAGCCAACTGGTTTAAATAGCCGATCGATCAAACAGCTAGCCCTTTGACTGAACAACGCCATTCAATCACACGGCTATACGTCGTTTAGCCGACTTGTTGACTGCAACGTTCAACACCACAGCTAGACGACGCTTAGCTAACTGGTTAAATGGCAAATTAACTAAGCTGACCATTAGTTTAGTTTTATTATTACACAAGCGCAATGATAATAAGCAGAATAAATTGTATTCTAACTCATTTTGAACACAATTGCAATTAATACCTTCGTGATGCATTTCACAATTTGTTTAAATTTTTATTCACTCGTATGTGCCCCCACAATTTCTGTCACTTTAATAGCACTTGTAACGTATATTTACAAAAAATATCTTAATACAATCACAAAACACCGGCTAGTTGACGCCATATTGTAAACAAAACGCACCTAGCGCCGCGGTGGTGAGCGCTGAACTAATTCAATCAAACGGCGGCGGCTTGAATCAGTTGTAGTGTTGAACGTTTCGAGCGACTGAAATATTCAATTAAAAAGCTAGCCGTGAGATTGAATGGCGTTGTTCAGTCAAAGGGCTAGCTGTTTGATTGAACGGCTATTTAAACCAGCTGGCTGCGACATCTACACCAACAAAGTTCATTTCCCCTTACCCTCTTTCCCGATGTCCTCAACAACTCCTATAACGTCGACGACGCCATCAATATTCGCCAGCAGCTCGCGCAGGCAGCTCGGGTCGACGATCACCACCATACCCACTCCGCAGTTGAATGTACGCAGCATCTCGAAGTCTGACACTAGACCTGGGAAGTTAATTAATTTAAAGTTATAAAAAAGTTTTTAATTTTTAAATCCTTTGTGTACTAACAAAATACGGGATAAAATGGCCTGAAATAAACGTATTTTTATTTTTAATTGATTTTATTAATGATTTTAAAACTGAATAATATGGGCTCTGGCTAAGTCTGTCTCGTTCTATCATTGATAGAGAGAGACTCGCGTATAATATGCGTCGTATACCAAAATTTTCAGAGACCTGAACACCACGAACACCACGGTCAAATAACGTTAAAGCCTATGAATAAAACCATAGCCAATAACAACCATATAAGTTAATAAAAAGGTAAATATGTGAGACGTAAGTTTATTTTTTAATGTACCTTTAGCCTGCAGCCAGCCGAAAAGCGGCTTTATTCTGAACTTGGCAGCGTCCAACTTGACCTTGACTCCCGCCGGCAGGACCCTGGGTATGTTCTCCAGCAATCCGCCGCCGGTGATGTGTGCCAGACCCTTAACAAGGTCTTTCTTGATAGCCGGCAGTAAAGCCTTGACGTATATCTCAGTTGGTTCAAGGAATTCTTCGCCGAAAGTGCGATTCGTCGTACTGAATGGCGCCTTGTCTTTGAACCTGAAAAACAAAACTTGGTTTAGTTTATGAAATCGTACTGTCGCCAGTTGGGAAAAATAGATTTTTTGAAGCGTTTTCTGAGCATTGTTTGCTGTAATCACTAAACAGTTTACAGTTGACACCAGCAATAATGCTCATAATGGGCAAACACAAAACTATAGTTAGATGACCACAGATCTAGCAAGGTTCGCGCTCTGCGCTTATACAGGAGCTGTCTCTAAGTAACACTTTACACCAATGACCTTGTTTTAATTCTTATTTTTTTTTATTTCTTATATCCAGCAATTTGCTACGCAAATTGTATGCGTAACGCGCGTGTTCCGGCATGGTGTGTTATCAGTAATTTAAAATACATTACAGGCGTAATCATGCCGAACTTCGGCAGCGTTTTTTCGGCCTAGTGTGTTTAGACACTAAGGAAACGTCTCTACGTCATCTAAGATTAAGTGACCAACTCACCCGTGCCCCGCCTCCCTCATAATCCGCTGCACCAAACTATACCCGTTGCTGTGTACCCCACTGCTGGGTAGCCCCAGCACCACGTCTCCAGCCCGGATCTCATTGACCCTGGGCAGTTGTTTCAGCCGGTCTACCGCGCCAACCGCGAACCCGGCTAGGTCGTATTGACCCACCTCGTACATGCCCGGCATTTCGGCGGTTTCACCACCTAGGGGTTATAGCAGTATGAATCTCGGTAAATCTTTGCTGCAACTTTAATCCGACAAGGACTACAAGGTGTCTAAATAAACTAAAGAACTGAGTCTGTACTGTACAATTTCGACGTATGCTAATGCTTTATTAGGACGTAAATAAGTTTGAGAGTGCATTGACTGTGCGAAGCGTTGCTGTAACATAAAACGACTTCCCAAAGTCTATAACGGCCGTTCCCAATATTCAATCTATCTCTGGTTTGACGTACGATCGATCGCAGCTAAGGCCGTGTTTCCACCAACAATTTATTGCTGCAATAAATGTCGTCATAAGTGTAATTGACAGATCACGCTGCGGGTCACCGCAGATATACGGTCTAGTTTAGTATAGCATTTATCCGCCAGCTTCTCGCACTAGATTTATTGCAGCAACAAATTGCAGGGTTCCTATCTCTAGTATGGCAAAATCAGAGATAGATTAAATATTGGGAACGGCTGTAAGAGAGCAAAATTAAAGTTTATAAGACAGCAAAATGACTTACCCAGCAAAGCACATCCCGCCAGCGTGCACGCATCAGCAATACTCTTCACTAGCGCAGCGGCAGTGTCCAACTGCAGCCGCCCGCACGCCATATAGTCGAGGAACGCGAACGGTTCCGCGCCCGCGCATAGAATGTCGTTGACGCACATGGCCACGAGATCCTGGCCTAGCGTGTCAAATTTTGTCATCACTTCCGCTATCTGAAAGTAGAATAGTAGGGTAGAAATGGCTAAGAGGATTCTTATATGTTGGGTTTAAATAATGGTAGTGTAAAATTTATTTCTAAAAAGATTTTCACTTCCTATGCCCATTGTGATGCCTTAGACCACTTAAGTAGTGGCTTTTAGAAGTTTTATTATTATCGTATATCATGATTTCTTAATTTTAGAGTTTAATTAATATATTCTATTGAAGCTTATAATGTTGATACGATTCATTAAGCATTTCCTCCATTTGTTTAAAATGGAGGAAATGCTTAATGAATCGTATATTATGTTTAATAATATAAGATCAGAAACGATCAACAATAAGCCAATCGATCTCACCTTCACTTTAGTTCCAACACCATCAGTACCCTGAACAAGCACCGGATCATTAAGTTTGTCCATAGCGGACAGCTGGAAGAGGCCACTATAGCAACCCAGTCTGCCCAGCACGCCCGGCCTGTGAGTGGCAGTAGCAATGGGCTCGATGATACGGACGAGGTTGGCAGCAGCGTCGATGTCAACACCACTCTCGAGGTAGGAAAGACCGTTGATTCTGGGAAAAACGGAATAATTAGAGAGGCTTTTACAAATTTAAGTACTTAAAGCAATGCTTGTATTGGGTGTGTGAATATGACTCCGCCCCTTTTTGTCAAAATAAAACACATTTGTTCGCTTACAAAATTAAAAAAAAAAATTATTGAAAGTATGCTCCATCTGCAGCTACAACCTTCGCCCATCGTTCAGGTAGTTTTCGTATTCCTTGCTGGAAGAAGTCCTGGTCTTTTGAGCTTATCCAGTTGTCAATCCAAATTTTGATACTTTCACATGAAGTAAACTTTTCTCCAGTAAGGTCTGTCTGCATCGTCCGGAATAGGTGGTAATCCGAAGGAGCTATGTCTGATGAATATGGCGGGTGGGGTAACACTTCCCAGTCCTGTCCCTCTAAATATCTTTTTACGACTTCTGCGGTATGCGGTTTGGCATTGTCATGCTGAAGAACTAATTTGTTATGTCTATTCACCCATTCTGGTCGTTTTTCTTCTATGGCTCGCTTCAAACGCATTAGTTGTCGTCGGTAAACTTCTCCATTAATAGTTTCAGAGGGTTTGAGCAACTCATAATATACAATACCTTTCTGATCCCACCAAATACAGAGCATGACCTTGGCACAGTGAATATTTCTTTTTGGCTGTGATGGGCCTGGTTCGCTGGTTTCACCCAAGCTTTTTTGCGTTTAGGATTTTCGTAGTGTATCCATTTTTCGTCTCCTGTGACTATCCGATGCAAAAATCCTTTTCTTTGCTGTCTTTGAAGCAGCATTTCACAAATGGTTTTCCGACGTTCCATGTCTCTTTCTTTTAAATCATGTGGAACCCAGTAACCGGCTTTTTGAATCATTCCCATCATTTGTAAACGCTTTGCAACAGTTGAACGATCAACATTTAATGCTGCAGCTAATTCTGATTGAGTTTGGCAAGAATCTTCCGCCAATAATGCTTCCAATTCAGCATCTTCAAATTTTTTTGGTGGTTTTCCATGTTCTTTATCCTCAGTACTAAAATCGTTATTTTGAAATCGTCGAAACCATTCCTTGCAAGTTGTATTAGACGGGGCATGCTCACCATAAATCTCCACAAGCAAACGATAAGTTTCCGCTGCAGTTTTCTTCGCAATAAAATAATGTAATAACACTTCCCGCAAATGACGTTTATTTGGAATAAAAACCGACATTTTCGAAAAGGTGAAAACAATTGTTGCTTACACTTCAACCAAATATCATAAAATGCGTTAGATAGCTGACATTCAGTACTATCGAATACAAGTATGGTCATTTATTAGTACACGTAAACAATACTAAAAACGACATCTGTTGAGAAAGGGCGGAGTCATATTCACACACCCAATATATGAAAAGTGAAAGCTAAAGCAATAAGGTATCAAATACTGACTTAATAAACAAATGTTCTTATCTTCAGAATGCAACATTTTTATCTACATGGCGATCGAATCGTGTTTTTGGATTTGACTAAAGCATTTGAGAACATGCATCACGAATTTTTAGAGTATAATTTTTATGCTTATATGATTTCAAGTCATGATTTATCACGCATGTTCAAATAGCTTATCAGTTTATAGAAATAATAACATCCCATAGAACCCTCTTTAGCAAGCGTGAAGTACAGCGTCTAGTGTTCCTCAGGGTTCTGTGTTAGGGCCATAAGTATTGATATCATAATATAATGATAATGTATGTTGATGCTATGCACATAGAAGAAACATTTTAAAACACCATTCAAAGACATCCATTGTAGTAAAAATCTCTTCGGAAAACATGATATTTTGTCAAAACCGAAAACACGGTTAAGGTTTAAGGTTTGAAGAGAGATACAAACAAAGTACATTACAAAGTTAAAGATGGAGAGTTTAGTTTATTTAATTAGGATTGGGGTGAAATGAAATGCTTTTTAGAAATGGCAATTTATTGCGAGTAATTTGAATAATGACATGATTCTGACAACAAAACAAACATATAAGATTTTGAAGCAAAAACGACTTAAACACTTTTAACATGCAAAACCAACTATAACAATAACAAAACGTCTTTTTAATGGAATGTAGGTTATATGAAACTTTATGAAGGGAACTGAAAATAAGGAAAACTACTCGAGCGACAATGAACTGAAACAAACCAACAAATAATTACAAAATGAAAATAAAAAGACAAAAAAGCACAAACATTTAATGTAACAACTAAAACTACCATTACTCAGTTTATTCAACTTACTTGTAAGACAAATCCATCAGGTTATACTAAAAATATAAACTTAATTTTTTATTTAATTCAATAACATTTATATTTAAGCTGACCAGTTAGCAATGACTTGTTAAGGACTTATAAATGCTAAGAAAGTATTAAAATTTTTGGAATACCTTTACCCGCTTTAAAAAAATATATACGTACTTATTAATGGTGCAGCTGGCGATGTTTTGGAAGCTGTCAATGATGGCAGTTGGAGGAGAAGTAAGGAAGCAGGACGCTGTCGCCGTTGATGTCACAATGACAGAAAAACTATACATACTTGTTGAAGATGTGTTTAGCGATGAAGCCCCAGCGGCAGTCGCAGCAGCAGTCACGCTCCGCAGAAAAACAAACGCCGCTACCGCCAGCTGCTGCTGGCCGTTCTGAATCGCAGTTTCTTGATGTTAGATAGAGAGACTAAACGTACTTGTTGAAAGCGCGTCTCGCGATATCCTTGCGGTAGTGTCAGCCGAAGAAGTCGATGGCGGCCGCAGCGGCAGTCGCAGCAGCAGCCACGCTCCGTAGCGAAACGAACGTCGCTGCAGCCAGCAGCACGCAGCTTCGTAATGTTAGAGAGAGACAGATCTATACGTACTTGTTAAAGGCGCGTCTCGCGATGTCCTTGCGGTAGTGGCGGCCGGGGAAGTCAATGGCGGCCGCAGCGACCCAGACGTCGCAGCCGCAAGCAGCACGCAGCTTCGTGTTGTTAAATAGAAAATGACTATACGTACTTGTTGAAAGCGCGTCTCGCGATGTCCTTGCGGTTATAGTGGCGGCCGGGGAAGTCGATGGCGGCTGCAGCGGCAGTCGCAGCAGCAGCCGCGCTGCGTAGCGAAACGAACGTCGCTGCAGCCAGCAGCACGCAGTTTCTTGATGTTAGAGGAGAGACTATACGTACTTGTTGAAGGCACGTCTCGCGAAGTCCTTGCGGTAGTGTCGGCCGGGGAAGTCTATGGCAGCGGCAGTCGTAGCAGCAGCCGCGCTGCGCAGCGAAACGAACGTCGCTGCCGCCAGCAGCACGCAGTTTCTTGATGTTAGATAGAGAGAGACTATACGTACTTGTTAAAGGCTCGTCTCGCGATGTCCTTGCGGTAGTGGCGGCCGGGGAAGTCGATGGCGGCCGCAGCGGCAGTCGCAGCAGCAGCCGCGCTGCGCAGGGACGCGGACGTCGCAGCCGCAAGCAGCACGCGCCCACCGTTTGTGACAAGGGAACCGTTAGCGCCGCGCGTCACGCCGCTATGGAAGACTACTGCGCCACGTACGGCCGCGGATGAGAGACCTGCAGGTTGAAAAACATTTTAGAATAGACGTGCGATACTCAAGGCGACAAGAAGTTATTATAGGTCTCTAGACATTAATTATATTGCAAGCTGTATTTGCAATCAATGTAACATTTCATTCACTTTCAAATAACATTTTTTTCTTCTTTTTCCTTTTCCACTTTACTAAATAAATACTATTAATTTCACTACACCTGAGTGACGCTACGTGTAACTGATTCGCGATTAAGCGCTTACAAATTCAAACATTCGCCTATCGCCTGTTGTTGCTTTAAATACTCGCGGAGGGATATATTGCAACCATTGCAACATCCTTTCTATGGGCACTCGATAAGAGCATGATAGCAATATCTTAAAGCACGAGTAAGAGATACAAGTAACGAGAGCTCAACAAACTAATTTGTACCTGCCAATCTATACTAATATTAAAAGCGGAAGAGTTTGTTTGTTTGAACGCGCTAATCTCAGGAACTACTGGTCCGATTTAAAAAATTCTTTCAGTGTTAGATAGTTCATTTATCGAAAAAGGCTATAGGCTATATTTTATCACGCTGCGACTAATAGGAGCGAAGAAATAGAAATGTGGAAAAAACGGGGGAAATTATTTGAAAGGGCTTATCTCACGAACTACTGGACCAATTTTTATGTTATTTGGCACAGATAAGTAGACCACGTAAAGGATCATAGGCTATTTTTGTGGACTAATTTGTCTGTGAAATATCTGATATACGCGGGCGAAGCCGCGTGGAACGTCTAGTGCATGGTATAATAATATTATTATAGTCCTACATACACAGGTAACAATTATTCATACGTACCACTAATAACGCAGCCCTTAGTAGATGTCTCGGGGTAGCCCTTGGAAGCGAGGACGACGCCCACCGCCGATACGTTCGTGTTCCACTTCACCTGCATGTCCTTTAGGGTGCCGTTCACGCACGCCTGAAAATATACAACGTTGAATATCGAGTTAACATTAATCGATGTTGTCAAAAAGGTCAGAATATAGTAGCAGAAATATGTCTTTCATAAAAATAAACTTTAAGGTAGATTCTAATCATTTTGACGTTTGAAAGTTACAGACTAACAAGGCTGTTGGCGCTGACACAAATCAGAAATAATGCCGCTAAATAGTAAAACGTTACTTGACACACGGCTAAAGTGTCGTCGAAGCATCATTTTGTATTTGCTTAACCCTCCGTGCACCACGTCGGGTCTGACAAACCCCAGACGTACAAAAAAATTTCAGAACTTTTTACATATTCGTGTGATTTTTTGGACGCTTTGTAGCTGGAGTTAAGACATTGCATTACCGTTTGGCGGCAGTAGTCTAGGATTTTCTTCACCGATGTAGCGAACAGACGTGCACAAAGTGTGCTGGGGTCCCACAAACCCCACGTAGTTCAGGACGTCGCACAGTGTGATAAAAACCTCGATTTTGTTTCACCTCGTTTTTCTTTCAAAATACTATAGTTGATAGCTATATAAACATAAGAGTAGAACTCGGAGATCGATATTCTTTGTAGTTATTTTTTTAAAGAGTGTCAAATTTGGCGTTTTTCCGGGTCAAAAATTTGAATAAAAATGAATTTAAAAAAAACTAATCAAGTAACATTAATTTTGTTTATACCAATTGAACAAGCACTTAATATTTTACTTTTTCTCCAAATTTGATTAACCTACTGTGATCAAGTAGGGAGATATTTATTTATTTAATAATTTTAGATTTACATTTTTAATTTCGCGATTATATCGAGTTAGAAAAAGTTTTAAGCATGAAACGATAGTTTGAATAATCCTTTATCAATGTTATTAAAAATCACACTCTAATAACCTCTATGTCAGAAGCTTTATCCAATTAAATTTTTTTAAATAAAAATTCGGATTTTTTTATACCTAGTGTTGTCACTAAAGTTGATATTTTATTTTCCCCGACTACATCAGAAGTTGATTACTGATTAGATACTGTTTGGGCATATGAAATCATTAGTTTATGTTATATTTTTTCACTTTTTAGATTTTTTATTATTAGACCTACCTAAACGTGATCTTTATATTTTTCGTATAGGATATCGATTGCGAATTTGCGTATCAATCGGATAAACCAAACAAAAGACCTTTAGTGACAACCCTAGGTACAAAAAATGCGAATTTTTAAAAAAAAATAATTATATTGGATATAACTTCTGACAAAGAGGTTATTAGAGTGTGATTTTTAATAACATTGAAAAAGGATTACTCACACTATCGTTTCATGCTTAAAACTTTTTCTAACTCGATCTAATCGCGAAATTAAAAACGAAAAACTAAAATTATTAAATTAATAAATATCTCCCTACTTGATCACAGTAGGTTAATCAAATTTGGCGAAAAAGTAAAATATTAAGTGCTTGTTCAATTGGTATAAACAAAATTAATGTAACTTGATTAGTTTTTTTTTTAATTCATTTTTATTCAAATTTTTGACCCGGAAAAACGCCAACTTTGACATTCTTTAAAAAAAATAACTACAAAGAATATCGATCTCGGAGTTCTACTCTAATGTTTATACAGCTATCAACTATAGTATTTTGAAAGAAAAACGAGGTGAAGCAAAATCGAGATTTTTATCACACTGTGCGTCGTTAAAAAGTTGTATAGACAGAATATTGTGAAATGTGGAAAAATCTATTTTTCTCGCATACTTGAATTCATTTCGATTTAATAAGCATTCGTGGACAGGTTTATGAACAAATTAAGTATGACTTTCATAAAAGAAGATTTTAAAAATCGCAAAGATATAAACTATGGATACTGCGAGGTTCCTGTAAGCGGTGTCACGAATTTCTTGGCAAAGCAGCCCCTGAACCACCAGAAAATTATCAAGATCAATAAAGATGTGTTCAGATTGTATCAGGAAGATAAATTGAAAACTCAAATACGGTTGTGAGCACAATAACAGACTTATTTGCTTATACATACCGTTCCCACTTTCATTGTAAAAAATGTACTGATTTTAACTTGGCTGAATATCGTGTAGACTGATTATATTAAGTTATTATTATTAAATTTGTATTCTTTATAGAGTTAGTTTTAAAAATTGAAAGCAGTACGGGAAATAAAAGGTAACTTTTCAACTGTGGGAGCTCACGAAAAAAAAAGTCTATTTTTTACTTGGTAAAAGATGACTAAATTTTCATTTTTGGGTGTAAAGGATTCAAAATGGGAGTTATGTAACTTTCGTTTTATATGACAAATAAATAGACAAAAAACAGTTATTTGAGATAAAATGAACTAATAAAATATACAAATTATGCGTTCCATGCCCAGATAAGTCTTGGGGTTTGACAAACCCCACGTGGTGCACGGAGGGTTAAAGTAAGAACTAACACAGGCGTCGTTTTGATTGACTGCAGCTTCGCATCCCCTTTTCTTGACAATAATATCATCCCCAAAACATCCTTTTCTTTATGAAAAAAGTTAAAAATACGTTAAATATGACTCTGGTGGTATCTCAAAGATCACGTGAGAGCCCATTTCACCAGTAAATACTCCAAACACTCACCTTAAAGATCTGGTACAGGTCAGACTCCAGCAGCAGCATGATAACCTGCGTCTCTGGGTCGCCGAAGCGGCAGTTGAACTCCAGCGTCATGGGACCAGACTTGGTCACCATGAGGCCAGCGTACAGCACACCTGAGACACACATATAAAATAAAGTATAATACAATAAAATGTAATATACAAATAGTTTAAAAGAGTATATCCCGACTACTTATGATATTTACCTACGAATAATAAAAACTAATGAAGAGTAACTGTGTCAAAAAAAATGTCCACGAGTCTACAAAATGTGACCCGAATACATACATACTTTATGCATGTATTCGGTACACAATTTTGTGTAAATACAGAAGTGACAATATTAGTCAACGGCTTTATTTCGTAAATTTGAGTGTTAGTGTTTCGTTGTTGTTGCCATATTTTAGTAAGTATGCGAAAAGGAACCAAATCTAAAACGGTTGAAGTATGGGAGTTACATTTCCTTAGTTTTTATTATTCGTATATATTTACTTGTTTTCTAGAAAAACACGCAGAATTCAATAAACCCCTTTATTTAGCATTTGTAGATTTTACTAAAGCATTTGACAGTATAAAACATTCCGCAATATTTTCATCTTTATACAACCAAGAAATAGACCCTACATATATAGAGCTTCTCCAAACGTAAGTACTTTTTTGTTCTGTTACTGTAAGTTATTGTTTATCTAAGTTATATTATATAATAAGCTGTGTCTTGCGCTAGAATAAGTTTGCTTATTATTAGTCAATGTACTCAAGTAAGTGAATTATTGTAATTCTTTTTGAGTAATAAAGTCTTTAACCGTAAATAATCTATAACAATAGCACCGCCGACATTAAACTTAGTACCATCGGTCCTAAGTTCAAAATTATTAAAGGAGTGAAACAGGGAGACCCACTTTCTCCAAAACTATTTTGCTGTGTCCTTGAAGAAATTTTCCGAAAATTGGATAGCCAGTGGTCAGAGAAGGGCATCGAAATTAATAAGAAAAGACTGACCAATCTCCGCTTTGCCGATGACACAGTCTTTTTTGCTCCTACAGCCGCAGATCTCCAAGTTATGCTCCAAGACCTCAGCACTGCAAGCCTAGAGGTGGGACTTACAATGAACAGGTCCAAAACACAACTGATGATCAACAGCACGAGACGTAGGGTCGTGGTAGACGAGCAAGAAATACACTATGTCGACGAGTACATCTACTTGGGCCAGTTAGTTTCTTTTGATAATAGACCAGGAAAGGAAGTCGATCGCCGAATCGAAAACGCCTGGAAGAGCTATTGGTCCATGAAGAAGCTGATGAAGGGAGACTTACCAATCTCCCTGAAACGCAGACTCGTCGACATGTGTATTCTGCCCGTCCTAACCTACGGTGCGCAAACTTGGTCATTGACCGATTTGCAAAAGTCCCAGCTCGGGGTTTGCCAAAGAGCAATGGAGCGCAGTATGTTGGGAGTAAGTCTTCTGGACAAAATAAGGAACACAATACTGCGCTCACGAACAAAAATCACGTAGGAGTTAAGGCGGCTAAGCTAAAGTGGGATTGGGCTGGCCACGTTGGCCGTATGCATCCCGACCGCTGGGCAAAGATATCAACAGAGTGGGTACCTGAAGATGGAAGACGCAACCGTGGCCGGCCTAGGAAAAGATGGCGCGATGAGCTGGAGGCGTACCAGCCGGGCTGGCCAACGGTGGCGCTGGAGCGAGACAAGTGGAAGAACCTAGGGGAGGCCTTTGCCCAGCAGTGGGATAGTATAGGCTAGCAAAAAAATAAAAAATTTTTGTTTAAAATCTCTTTCATTTCATACTAACACGACACCGTCAGGAATATGTTTTTTATTTCCTTAATTTATGTCTATGTTACGCTCAAAGACCGAAAACGCTCAGTGAGCGGAAAAATAGCCCACAACGCGTTGTGGTCACAGTGGAACAGCCACGACGCGAATTTCGCGTCGTGGCTCTAATGAAAACGGCCACGACGCGTTCTGGCAATCACAAAAAGACCATAACGCGTTCTGAACATTTATTCTTATCATATCGTAAATGTAATAGCTTAAAATTAATCCTTCAAGCCCCATAAGAGCACCGGTGATCGTGACAATAATAGAATACAATAGCATTTCCAAGAATCCGCGATCGAAGGATTAAAATCCTTAATCGTGAATTATTTAAGAATTATTGACAAAATATTAACAATATTATTTTGTGTTCAGTAATTAATTGTTACTTCATATTATTGTTGTTTTTTTAATATAAAGCAATGTGATCTCAATAAATAATAAAAATATAGTTTTATTTTCATTTATATAATTTAATTTTTTTTCGGTTGTCTGGAAGAAACTGCTTAAAGCAGTAAGACCGCCTTTTTGCACAATTTTGTAATTTTTATATACTTTTTTTGTTATTGTTATGTCTTTTGTTTTTTTATCTTTTTTATGTCTTTTCTTTTGTGTGTGCAAATAAAGAATTTATTATTATTATTATTATTATTATTAAATATAATACTACGAGTTGATGCCCGCAACTCCGTTGCGCCAGACAGACAGTCGACAAACAGTAATAATATAAGTACGGATAGTATAGAATTATGGATATTTTATATAAATAATAATGATAAACACGTTATGCAGTGATTTAGTAAAAGAAAAAATATTTTATAGTACGCGTGGTAACCCAAATAACTATAGATTATATAATTTTCCATACCTATGGACGATTAATCAATCAAAAAAACGAATAACAAATCAGCCACGATACGAATTTTGCTTTGTGGTCTTTTTGTGATTGCCAGAACGCGTCGTGGCCGTTTTCATTAAAGCCACAACGCGAATTTCGCGTCGTGGCTGTTTCGCTGTAACCACAACGCGTTGTGAGCTCTTTTTTCGCTCACTGAGCGTTTTCGGTCTTTGAGCGTAACATCTATAACAACAAAGAAAGATACATGATACAGGTCAAAAGGCTCATTTTTGCTTGCATTGCAAACATCCATAAAATTGACAGCGATAACATCCTAAATTACATAGTTTTACAAATTCACACGTTAAATGCCTGAAAGTGCTTGCGAAAAATGTGCGCACAGTACGCAAAACATTACGTACTATCCACAGGTCAGCCATTTTATACTTTTTTATTTCAAATCACCCAATTAATAATTATTTTATATTTCTTATCATATATTAATTTTGTTTATTCCATTTCGTCCACTTGTTTGTCAATAACAATTTATATAAAAAACAAGACGCAATTCTTGACCCTGACATTGCCTTACGCGGCTATCTGTGATTTTGCATCAAACGCGAATTGCTCTCAAGTTCTCAAGCAAAAAGCAACTCTAATACGCGGCGTGAAGATTGATTTTCATGTTAACTTATTAGTTGTTTGTATTTTATCTTATAATGTCGTCAATATGCTAAAAGAATAGACGATAACCCTTGTCTACGTTAACACTTGATCTCTTATAGTAGGCAATTAAACTAACTTTTGCCTGCCACTTTTACTATGCTTATTATCAATTCATATTCTATTAGAATACGACCTTTTAATATTATGTAATAGTATATCAATTATCAGAATAAAGTTACAGTAGACTATCTAGATTCTAGACTATCAACAAGTGCATGCATCTGAAATGTACTATCAAAGAAGTTGATTCCTAGGCAGATGGGGGACCTACGTAGTTTGGTCGCATTATGTCAAACCCAGCAGATAGATCACAATAATTAACGTTAAATTGACATGATCCGACCAAATGCAGTTGGTGCCTCAACTGCCTATGAATCAATTTCTTCGATGGTACATAGTTTCACCTACTATAATAATATTATTATTATTTTAGTTTCTAAATACATATTAAACATATACAATTTTTTCTAGATTTTCTTCATTTGATCCTTGTCCAATTGCACTGAAGTCCGGCTTAAAGTGAATTAAACTTTGCGGTATCTCTCTTGCACGCCATATTTAAGAAAAATATCATGTATATTTTGATAGCCTATCAGTAATAAGTAATAACCCAGACTAATATTCTTTAAGTCCTTGACAAATCATATCAAAAAAATTACACGAGCAAAAAGACTAAGGTTAAGGGGGAATGATAAGGCACCAGACAATGCCTCGAGGCCAGGCCAAGTGCTTAAACAACATAAGGTCAAAGCCAGGACGAAAATAAGTGAGGCCATTGTAAAAAACAACTTATGTAAAAGCCGAAAATAACAAAGTAAGTGGAAAGAATTAAGTATTCATTTTTTATGTTTGTCGATTCAATTGAATATACTCGTATCATAGTAGATTTCTTTGTATGTTCGCTTGTATCTTCAAAAATATGCAACGCAATTTAATGTCGTTTTCTTTAATAGATAGCGTTATTCAAGAGGGAGGTTCACAATTCACATTGTTATGTACAAAGCATTGCTTCCGTGCAAAATCTGGGCGGGTTGCTAGTTAAAAATAATAGCACATAGGACTCATTTCCACCAATTGGAGTTAGAGTAAATCTTTAGATTATAATATCATGCCTTTTTTTCAATAAAAATAACGAGAGCGAGATCAATATTAAGCTAAATATCGGGGCGTTGCTAAAATGGAAAATCCACGAAACTCAAATGATCTATATCTATGTCCACATTATGCGCTTTCGTCTTAAATTTTCGTCATCTTATTTCATTCAACTTTCATTTTGGCGCATTCAATAATTGAATGCGTCAAAGAACGCAACGTCAACTGTCATTTTTAATAACAAAGCGAAAGTTTTGGACAATCAGAGGGCATGCGTCGCGGGCATGCCTCACGTTCGCTGTTGAATGCGCTATAACGAATGCCCTTGAATCTTGATGAACAGAAAAGGTTACGGTGTGGACAAGGCTTATGGCTTACGGACTATGGGATCTTTTGAGTTTAGTGGATATGACATAATACGAACTTAAAGCGCGCCAACTCGCGTGCAAATCCTCGTGACAAAACGCCCTAAGGTCAACTAGAAACTGCGCGCCGCCCGTGGCAATTGCTTATCTAATAACGTCTCGGTTCACAGACGCTTGCGCCTAAGATAACAACAAGTAGAGCGGGTGCCGGGCGGAGTTGAGTGTGCAAAATATGAGGACCACACTCTGTGAATGGGGTTGAACTCAGAAAAGCATGTAGTTTTTTTTAAATCTCTTTTATGATTCTGAATGTCTGATGAATACTGTCTGAAAATCTGTCTGAAAATGAAATGAGTCTATGTTGAATACTGCTGCTGCTGACTTACTGCTGGAATTTAGAATTATAATCTGCACGCTTTTCTGAGTTTTACATTCAAAGTATTCGGTCCTCATATTATGCATACTCGACTTTAGTCTCTATCCAGCCTCTGCTTGAAAGATTGAAGCGGGTGATATACATAATATACACGACCAGCATAAAATGTATCTCCTAATAGATTAAATAAGAAGAGGTAGGGCAGAATATACTGGCTGTGTTGCCACGGGTACGCATTAGATCGATACCAGTATTAAATGCACCTCTGTCGCATACATTAAATAAGATGAGATGGGGCAGCATAGACTGGACGTGTTGCCGTGGGTACGCATTAGATATGCTAGAATCTAGATTAATCTCATGGAGGCACTTCACAAGGCTATTTGTATTTGCGTATTTGATGTATTTGCTAAACAATCACCATATTGTGTAGACTGTAGACCCGCTATCCCCAACCCGCGGCCCGCCGGGACTTTTTGTGGCCCGCACGTTATCTTAAACAATTTTGAAATTCACGTCTACCGGAAAAATAATGTATAGTCGTGAAATATTTTCAACTTATAAATCGTTTAATTTTGAAGAATGTTATTTTTAACCCTAAAAAAATTTTGTTGCGGCCCGCGACACCAATACCAAAACATGTTTGTGGCCCGCATGAAAAAAAGGTTGGGGACCACTGCTGTAGACGGTATGTTTGACAAATTATTGGCCTTATTTGCATATTTGACAAATATGACCAATACCAAATACACGTATCCGTACCTTTGTCGGTTTTGACGCACAGCAAAAAAGTCAAATAGGCAAGTAAAGAAAATCAAGTAAAAGTGATGTATTTAACGTCCATGTGTGGAAGGCCGTATTTGCCTTTATTTGTTTGTTTGTGTATACGTCAATAATTTTGCCAAATGCAACAAATAGCCAACAGCAAATACAAATAGCCATATTGTGAAGTGCCTCCATCAGAGTAATTTAACCTATTCAAATTTATTTGTTGCTGATAATAATCACTATATTTGTTATTGTTGCTTACTAATTAAAATCAGTTATGTTTTGATTGATGAATTAAGATGTTATTTGTTAAGAAAATGTAATGAATTAATAACTAATGAAAGTTTTTCTAAATGAAAGCAAATAAAAAGCAGTATCTTATTTACAATACGTTTTGTTTATCCCAATATAATTGTTGTTTAAAAAACATAAACTTAGTTATGATTTGGCATTTGGTGCATGCTATAAAACTTTACTTAAATCCTGAAAGGGCCATTATATGATATGATCCTTTTAAATAACCGTACTATCTCTTGTAGGATACATAACTTACATGACAAAGTAACTTGTCAATCAAAGGTACTATTTAAAACATCCTATAAGATAAGGTAACTCGTGCCTGGAGTGTAAAGTTCCTATAAATATTCTGATAGAGGCCGCTGACTGTTACTGGCCAGAACCGGTTTTGGCTGGTTGTATCTAGGTCTATTCGGTTAGATAACCTTTATTTAGGTGTATTGAGTACACTTGTGGATGCACTGACCCCTACTCCCTATGTATGTTTTATACAATGTTTTTCTATGCTTTCAACAAAATAATCTATACTAATATTATAAATGCGAAAGTATCTCTGTCTGTCTGTCTGTCTGTCACACTTTCACGCCAAAACTACTGAACCGATTATAATGAAATTTTGTACACAGATAGTCTAAAGCCTGAGAAAGGACATAGGCTACTTTTTAACCTGAAAAAGGGGTTGTAAGGGGGTGAAAATGCGTAAAATTGGTCAAATTAAGTTAGTTCCAAAAATTCATAATAGATGGCGCCGTGCGTCTCTTACATCGCGTTATCGCTTACTCATGCATCTTTCTATAAGAGGTGGTACCATGTTGAGCTACGTTTTTCGATTCTTTCGATCGATCGATTCGATGTACACGTCGATAATATGAATAACTCACTACTCAGTACTTTATCTACGCAGTGATGAGTGACGAAACCTTAAACCTACCAATGCTAAATAGTTTATGGGTAAAGCTAAAGTTGTGTAATGGGGGGCTAAATAAGCATTAGGTTTAATTTAAAAAAATGAAATATTTTGATTTAAGGGGTACCAGGGTTTTAAAGAGCTTTTAAATTTGACACCAATTTTGTTGACACCGCGCGCTATAAACTGAAGTCCACGCGGACGAAGTCGCGGGCAACAGCTAATGTCATATAATATGAAGTTACATATTAGCTTCTTCACGCTCAATATATGAATTGATTTTATTTGTAAATTACACACCATTCCCGCATATTATTAATTTGTCAATTTTAAAAGCTATAAAACCAACCACAAACAGGGCGTTCAATAAACACGCTATATCATTCATAAATTAGAAAAAAAGACTTGCTGTCCCGGTGAACTTCGTGTCACTTTAAAACTTTCCCTGGACTTCTACGAATATTTAAAGACTAAAATCAGCCCAATCCGTTCAGCCGTTATCGAGTTTTAGCGCGACTAATACATTTGGAAATCCATTTTTATATATAAGAAGAAGAAGATAGAAGTATCAATATTATTATTTTTTCTTAAACACAGAGTTTTTTAAGTTTTAACCAATTCACATTCAATTGGTTGTTTTCTTTTTTAAATCTCCACCAGACGGCGCGACGGTAGACACTTCTAGATTTTCTATTGGTTCCCCACCGGATCTGAAATTATCTGCAGGTTGGCATCACTGACTACATATTGGTTGTGTTTCTAAAAAATATCAGTGTACTGTCAAGTATGACATAAATAAAAAAATCTTAAACCTAAGCGATCATTGGCCTAAGCGATTAGGCTACTATACTGGTAATAGTTTAGGAACATGCCGTTAAAATAAAAACTTGTCACACTGAAAACTGACAATCATTGCTGACAACTGAACGGCCTTGTGGCGGCCATGTTACTTTCAAACTTCTTCTACTTTTTATTGTTGGTGTGGTTTTTATTATTTTTTCCCAATTGGCCATTAAATATCCGTTATCGTTAACAAGTGCAGGTAAGATGTTGTCAAAACCTTCCATCATACGGGCTGCCTGAGAAATTATGTAAGTGGGTATAATTCTTGGCAGACAGAAGCATAAAGGTCGTAGTTGACGGCGAATGCTCGGAAACTCAGTCTGTTGATGCTGGTGTGCCTCAGGGCTGTGTGCTATCGCCTACTCTATTCTTACTGCATATCAATGACATGTTGCAGACCAGCGGCATTCATTGCTATGCGGATGACAGTACAGGTGATGCTGTATATATCGGCTCCCCCAATATTTCTCGGCAAAATGTCACTGAGAGTCGAAACGAACTTGTGTCTAAGGTGGAGAATTCATTGGAGAAGGTCTCTGAATGGGGTAGACGTAACTTGGTCCAATTCAACCCCGCCAAGACACAAGTCTGCGCGTTCACCACTAAAAAGTCACCAATGGTCGTATATCCTCGCTTCGAGGGCACATCTTTAACTATCTCTCCTAGCATTGAGATACTTGGCGTCAACATATCGAGCGAAGTTCAGTTCCGATATCATCTAGAGGGTAAGGCCAAATTAGCCTCGAAGAAGCTTGGTGTTCTTAACAGAGCGAGACAGTACTTCAGTCCGGACCAACGCCTACAACTCTATAAGGCGCAAGTTCGGCCTCATATGGAATACTGTTCTCATCTCTGGGCAGGGGCGCCAAAATACCAACTGCTCCCTCTGGATCGTATCCAACGAAGGGCCGCTCGAATTGTTGATTGCCATAGTGTTTCAAACAGCTTGGACCCCTTGGAATTACGCCGAGATGTAGCTTCGCTCTGCATCCTCTATCGGTTGTATCACGGGGAGTGCTCTGAGGAATTGTTCGGAATCATACCACCTGCAACTTTTCGCCATCGTCCCACGCGAAAAACATACCATCCTCATCACCTTGATGAGTGGCAGTCTTCCACAGTGCGTTTCTCGTGTAACTTTCTACCGCGCACTGTAAAACTCTGGAACGAACTGTCACCAGCAGTATTTCCGGACCTATACGACCTGCAAACCTTCAAGAAAAGAGCGTATTCCCTCTTAAAAGGCCGGCAACGCTCCTGCAGCTCTTCTGATGTTGCAAGTGTCCATGGGCGACGGTAGTTGCTTACCATCAGGTGACCCGTCTGCTCGTTTGCCCCCTTATTTAATAAAAAAAAAACAAAAACAAAATTTATAATTCCTGTGACATTTGGTGTGAATAACGATAAATAGGGCTATTTCTTCCGTGAGTTTTAACTAAAACATCGTTATAATAACTTTATTTTCCTATTCATTGGAATATCATTGTGTCTTTTAAAAATTGAAATGTATCAAGTTTTACATTCTTTTGCCCGGTTTTGTAGCAATTATTGATGGTATTCCCTGGTATTACCGATAGTTGTCTACCCATACGCCATCTAGTTACTAAAATGGAAGCTGTTTGACAATCAAATTAAAAAAATAAGAAAATGCCCCATTATTATACGTTATAACCTTACTTTCCCATTACTATACAAAAGATAACACAGAAAAGGTTAGTTACTGATAAATAAAAAACCCAAAACTAATTATACCTAATTACAATCTCCCCAGACCTGTTGCTAGCCAAACTAAACGTAGTGGAACTTTTTGATAAGGAATTATTATCGACTCAAAAGTGCGCAAAACATAATTAAATATTTCACACAAAACACTAAAGATATCTCTGTGTAAAGTTCATACTTTCTTCAATGACGAAATAACATACTCCAGAGTTCGCCTGATACTGATATTTCTTGTTATTTTAACCAATTCTCCTAACTCTAGTTATTTTTTATATTTTGGCCCTTTCAAATAATTCTCCCCGTTTTTTCCACATTTTCCTCTATTTCTTCGCTCCTATTAGTCTTAGCATGATAAAATATAGCATATAGCCTTCCTCGATAAATGGGCTATCTAACACTGAAAGAATCATCAAAATCAAAGGGAACAAAGAGACATGAGGGAAAAAAGAGACGTTGTTTTATAATATTATGTATGCTCAAATCAAGAACAAAATACTAAACTATGACGTCAGACCTGCAAAGTCAGAAAGAGTCCACTCTTTGCGCTACTTTGTTAGGGTTAACTCTACCTAAAGAGGAAATTGATTAAGTGTTTTTAATGTCAAGAACTGTAATATAATTTTCAATTGAACGCCGCTTAATTGAAAAATAATCACTATCTGCAGCTGCTATTGTAGTTTATATTATATATTATGAGTTCTATTATTGTAAAATGTGAACCGATATACATAATATTACTTATTATTACGAATTATTTTCTATATCTCATCATCTTTCAACGTTAATTACAAAACTTGATTAACGACATACTTCACTCCTCTCACTAACTTGCAACATTGATTTTGAAACAGTGGAGTGTTCACCATCATCACCACAATCCCCACCACTATCACTCACCGACATACTTCACAGTTCACACCTCTCAGTAACTTGCAACGTTGATTTTGAAGGAGGTATTCATTATCATCATCATCATCATCACTCACCGACATACTTCACGCCCTCCGCCTTCAACCCATCTACCGCTCGCTGCAGCACCTGGTCCTTCACATCAGCCAGCTGTTCCGGGGTGATGAGCGGGCAGGGGCAGTAGGCCCCCATGCCCCCGGTGTTGGGGCCCGTGTCCCCGTCCCCGACGCGCTTGTGGTCCTGCGCCGGGGGCATTATGGAGACGGTGTCCCCGTCAGAGAACGCCAGCACCTGAAAAGTTGAGGCGTATTTTTAATTTTCGATCGTATTTATAGTTTAGACCAGGGGCTCCCAAAGTGTGCGCCGCGGCGCCCTGGTTCGCCGTAGACAGTAAAGTAGCGCGCCGTGAGTAGATCCTCCATGATTAGATTATCCGAAACCACAAAATATATTATTATCATTAAAGGTGCCTATTTATTTTGACCGTATCATTTTCAAACAGCTAGCTAGGGTAGGGCGCCGTGACATAACTGCGTCGTTGGCTGAAAAAGATTGAGAACCCCTGGTTTAGACTTTGATTTTCTATAATTAAAAAAAAACTATACCTACGTATAAGGACTAGAAGTTGCGAGCGGCTCCGCTTGCATAAAAACAGGTAGTCCGCGGTAATCGTACATTTTCACGCGTTAAAAAGTATCCATCTATTAATCTAATATATATTTAAAATCTCTTGTCACGATGTTTGTCGGCGATGGATTCCTAAACTACTTAACCGATTTTAATGTTTCTTTTTTTTAATGTGTGCTTTTTTCCAACTTGAGAGATAGGATAGCTTAGATCTTTAATTTATTGCAAATTGTTTGTCTATAAAGAGCGACCATTGCTTATGCGACGCGGGTCACGGGATAGCGATGGACGTTGCCATGGTGACATACTTATTTAGTCACTAATTCAATAAAATAATACGGGCGATATACTTTATATAATATGGCAAAGAACCGTTTGCCGGGACAGCTAGTAATATTATAAAGCGGAAGAGTTTGTTAGTTTGTTTAAATGCGCTAATCTCAGGAACTACGTCCGATTAAAAAAAAATCTTTTAGTGTTAGATAGCCCATTTATCGAGAAAGGCAACCGGCACACAGACGCACCCAGATGAAACAGCATTGATCTAGATTTATAGCAAATACGACTAGAATCTAGATACAACAGCTAATAGCTTATCTATTCAAATAGTATCAGTTATAAACTTTAAACATGATGTAAGAGGACTACATAATATTTATAATAATTAATTACATTTTCAATAATTAAGTACTAAGGTTCTGATAACTATTATGATAAATGATAATGACTTAAGTTGCACACACTATTTAGCCACTATACTCACTATAGTAAGACGAGTAAGTTACTACTTACACCACCTTAGTAATCAAAATATTTGCGCAGCATACTGCATAGAAAATTCAAGGTTCGCTGTTTTTGTCATGTGGTTTTTAGGGTTCCGTACCCAAAGGGTAAAAACGGGACCCTATTACTGAGACTTCGATGTCTGTCCGTCTGTCTGTCTCCAGGCTGTATCTCAAAAACTGCTATAGCCGCAATAACAACAAATACTAAAAACAAAATAAAATTAATAATTAATAGAACTCCCATACAACAAACGTGATTTTTTGGCCTTTTTTGCTTGATTTCAATATTGGTAACTATTAGACACTTGAAATTTTCACAAAATCCTTGATTGTATATTGTGTTCTTTAATAATTAATAATATTAAAATAAAATAAAAATTGAGGGAGGGAGGAGTTATTTTGCCTATTTTTACTCTTTATCGGTACAAAACCCTTCGTGCGCGAGTCCGACTCGCACTTGGCCGAAAATATGCCAGAGGAAGACAATTCGACCTTGTATAGCAATTGAGTGTGTAAACATTTTCATTAGTAAAGAAGATAATATGTACTATTATCTATATAATATCATATTGGTGACCAACACAATTTTAGCTACCTTGGCTATCTACAAAATCCCTTTAGGGAACCGACATATAAGCATGTTATTTTGTAGGTTTTTAATTGAAAAAATAACATGAAGAATATAATTAAGACACATCTTATCTTATCTCGCCCCCAGCATATAACACAATATGTTTGTGTGACCCGCGCGAGTCACAGGAAATTATCGTGTTATTTTGAATCATACTTTTCGCATTAACTTATATAATCCAATTATTCAATAATAACAATTCCTTACGGAGATATATTGAAATAATTTTAAGATTTTTATTATAATATTTTTTTAAACTTGAGCCATTTTCACTGTTTTAAATTGCAAAAGGGAATTTTATCCTTATGTCCGTATACTATAACCTTTTGACGCTAAAACCGCTTTTGATGAAAGGTCTGGAGACAGTTTTTATTCCACCAAAGACATAGGATATAGGTCTGGAGATAGTGACACAAAATTCTTGGTGATTTGTGCCAGTATGGCGGTTTTACAGGAGAATAATTACGTAAAAGCAAAAAGAATTAAAAATGATTGTCATAGCGCTCGCACTGGCAGCCCAAACGTGTGGGCGTTAATCGAACGTGTCGGATAAATAACGAGTGTCGAACGATTTGTTCCACAAAAATGCTTGTATTTTCAGATAGTCGAAAAAAAATAAGTAGGCGAAAGCGTAATGCCATACTTGTCGGGTGCGGCTTACAGCCCGCCATACCGACACGAATACGTTAATTTTAATAAAAAAATTGAACCATTTGTACCAAGCTAATTTTTGCATAGCTAATCATCGTCGAGTAGCCATTCACGAAAATCGCCTTGCCATACTTTACCGACAGCGTCCAATGGCCGCCATACCACTGCAAAGGTGTAAGGAGTTTTTTTATATAATATCATTGGGTGTAAGATTTTTTAATTTATTTTTTAATAAAGTATAGCATTTAAATTTTTGGAAAGTATTTGACAAAATATGACCGTTATTATTTTTCCCATACTTCTAGTAGGGGGAAAAAGTGCTGCCATACGTGAAATACTTATTTATTTGACACGTTTTAAAAATACGACTATAAGATACGTAAAATCATTTTTTACATCATGGCATCATTGTAGTCTCATCATTTGACAATTGTACCAAAAAAACACAGTTGTTACAGATTGTAACCATGGGGCGGGATGACTATCGGACTTGAGCAAAAAAGTGATAAAAATTGGACGATTTGTACCAGCATGGCATTTGGATTTTTGGAAATTATACGATACAATGTGACCATTATTATATTTGCCATACTTGTAGTAGACGGAAAAAGTGGCGCCATACTTGAAAAACCGTTTGAATTGCGTACCTATGAAATCTTAGGATTTTGAAAAAAATATTATTCACATTCGCTGCCTCCCACAGGTATGGCATTATCAGACTCCTATTTATGATCATACAGGGAACTGTTAAAAAAGTTTCAGGGTGGTACAAATCGTTTGGCGAAAAAAAAACTTACACCTTTGCAGTGGTATGGCGGCCATTGGGCGCTGTCGGTAAAGTATGGCAAGGTGATTTGCGTGAATGGCTACTCGACGATGATTAGCTATGCAAAAATTAGCCTTATACAAATGGTTCAATTTTTTTATTACAATTAACGTATTCGGGTCGGTATGACGGGCTATAAGCTGCACCCGCCAAGTATGGCATAACGCTTTCGACTACTTTTTTTTTCGACTATCTGAAAATACAAGCATTTTTGTGGAACAAATCGTTCGACACTCGTTATTTATCCGACACGTTCGATTAACGTCCACGCGTTTGGGCTGCCAGTGCCAGTGCCAGTAAAAATACGGTTTAGGTGTGATAAACGAAAACCGGCGTTCATTTACATTATACATAACATACAAAAGGTTTTTGCCAACTTTGGACCCTTACCAAGCCCATGCAAAGCAACATGACCTTGACTTTCTCATATCCGGTTCCCGTGCTGAAACCAAGCGGCTAAGTCTGAACGCTGTAATACAACGCCTTTGTAATAAGCTGCGAGCGGTTAAAACGCACGGGTCCAAGCCGCGCGGTTCCCGCTGTGTCTGAACAAGCACTTAAGCATCAGACAACTAACCGAAACTTCCTCCCCCTCCAACAGCTCTTCGACCACAACTGTCTCGCCAGCCGCACCATACTTGGAGTCTGTGAGGATCTCGTCGACCGCGTCACAGGCCTCCTGCTTGTTGGCCGCCACCACCACTCCCTTGCCCGCGGCCAGCCCTGACGCCTTCACTACGAGAGCGTTATAGGGCGCACTGGGAAAATGAAAGGGACTTTTAGAAATACAATCAGGTAAAAATCAGTAGCTTTAGCACATATTACCATATAGTTAATAGGTAAGCTTTAGCCTTTTCGATTCTGTATGAAAAATAGATGCAGAGGTATCTTCTTCTTGTAAATTATACTTTTAAAGTTTGAATCTAACAACGAACAACATTTAATTGAATCTAATTTACTACCTTTCGTAGGCTGTCGCGCCGTAAAGAAAATATCGAATTATACAGGGTATAACAAAAGGAAGTGATAATACATTAGGTTGTGTAAGTGTCCCTTATATTGATATTACTGTGAGTAGGCAGTAGGAAATATCTTTGTAGATATTACCTACTTAAACTTGAGAAAAATATTCACAATCTATACTTCCATACTCTAATATTATAAATCCAAATTGTCTTTGTCTATCAGTCCACCTCCTCACGCTAAAACCGCCGCGCTGAATCGGTTTGGATAATGGATATATACATAATTTGATTATTGATAATATGTTTCAAGAAATAATGCAGCACGACAAAATGTACCCGCACGATATATTAATTTCTGCACTTGAAATTAATAAATAGAAAAAAAAGACGGGTTGCACTTCGGGAGTGCCGGCAGCAATGAAAACTTGATTATTAACGTTGTGCATTTTTTTTATCCCATTTTTTATGAAAATCGATTATTAAAAAATCGATTTTTTTAATTAATCGAAACCACAGATTAAGGATATATATATAGGATCCTTAGCCCGTCATCGTGTGGCCATTTTGTGCTTATTTTCATACAAGTAGTGTGCGTTTATTTTCTTGAATATTTCTATTTGTCGATCATTTAGAAGCACATTATTATACAGAAAAGAAAGTCATTTAGTTCATGATATCGATAAACTATAGTTCAAGTAATGAGAATCCGTAAACACACGTAAAAAGCTATGCAATTTTTGTAGACAAATTATTAATTGATGTGACATTTTTAGCACTAATGCCTTATATAGCACGATTAAGGGATTATTAAACTTATAAATTATCTTTTTAGCTTACAAAAATACCGATTGAAAAGCCCAAAAAACGTTGTTCAAAACTTACGTATTTAATGTTAAATCCACGTGTTTGAGGCATTCTTTGGCCATTCTTATGGTTTATTATTTAGCGGAACCACAAAACTCAACAATATCTAACACAAAATGTTCACTAAAAACCTTTCTTAACACTTTTATTACATGAAATATGCAGACCGACTCCTTTGTTATGTCCGAGTAAGTCGGACATAACATTACACGCTTTTGGCGCTTATACACCGATATGAGGCTCTCTCCTAGTGTATATTAACTCAATGATCGAAACCTTTACGGCGTTTTCACACGAGACACGACACGACACGGTTCATAGACAAATATAAATTGTCTATGAACCGTGTCGTTTGAACGTTTTCACACGAGCGACGATTTCTGCGACGACACCGCATTCACTTATGGCTGGTTTACACGTGATAAGTAGATAAATGGTCAACTAAATTTTAACTTATGACCCTATACTTACTTAACTAAATTTTAACTTGCTATTGGCTACTAAATTTTGTGTTTACAATTTACAAATTTAAAATTAAGTTAACTACTTATCAACTTAGTACGTGTAAACCAGCCATTAGTACTTAAAAATATTATGTCATCTATTGTTGGGTTTTGTACAATATAATTTTAAAAGATAGTTCGATGATCCTTTCTAACGTCAAGTGGTACGCGGGGCATATTGTATTATTTAAGGCAGTAATTTTAGTGGTCTGGTTCAAAATTCAAACTGAATCAATGAACCACAGACAACTTTCATAATATCTTTGTATTTTTTTTATCTGTGCTAAAAAACGTGACGACATAGCGGATTGTCGTCTCAAAATCGTGTGTCGTGCTGTGCGGTGTCGTTCCGTGTGAAAACGGTACATAGAAATGTATGGCGCACGGAATCGTCACCGCAGTTTGTCGTGTCGGGTCGTGTCTCGTGTGAAAACACTCTTACAATCGATTAAATTTTTAACCCTTTTTTTATGAAAATCGATTTTTAAAAAATAGTTTTTTTTTAATTAATCGAAACCCTTACAATCAATTCGAGTTCGAGTTCGAGTTCGACACAAAACACTACTCTCCAACCGACTTACGGTTTTTCCAAGGTTTTTCGATCAGCACGAGAATCTGACGCGAGTTTCACAGTTTTTACCCATCCCACAAAAGTGCTCAACGCTGCTAAAGAAGTTTTCACTTCAAAAACTTACTTATTAATGAAATCCTTAGCAGCTTTAGCATCAGTAAACGATTGGAATCTGGCAGTTGGTATTTGATATTTGGTCATGAACTTCTTGGACCAGTCTTTATTGGCTTCTATCTGGGCACCAGCTTTTGTTGGACCGAAGCATTTGATGCCTTCAGCCATGAGAGCGTCGACTATTCCATTTGCTAGTGGGTCTTCAGGTCCCACGATGACAATGTTGATCGCATTCTTTTTGCACCAGTCAGCTACAGCCTGAATAATTAATTTTTATAATATAGTTTTCAGTTAAATAATTATTAATTACTATTTGCAACTTTGTTTTGTTTTAGGATATAAATTATAAACTTTACAAAGTTAATAAATTGAAAGTAATCACACTTTAAAAGCATTTCAGAAAATGTCATAAAAGTGTTGTAAATTAAATAAAAAAAAAACTTCAAGAAACATTATAAAAGTTTTGATAATTCCGAGAAAATCTATCATAATAAGTATTAATTTATAACCTATTCTATCTACTATTAAAAACTATTACTTAGTACCAATGATATTATATAAAAAAACTCAAAGCTTAGTACTATTTTATCAGTTAGCAACAAAGTAAAATAGATATTATGTGAAAGTGGAGTTCAAAGTTTATCCGTAACGCTACATGTTACGGGATTATGTCAGTCAGCTGAATTTTATCAAAGTGGAGTCAAGTGGAGTCAATAAACTCTATCCTAATCAGAATATTGTTGTCAAGTACACACAAAAAAGTTTACGATTTAGAGAACAATGTTAGTTAACTAATGGCCTGTTTCACCACTTCCTGATAAGGTGTCCGATAGGGTTATTTGACAGATTGTCCATACTACATCTGTCAAATTAAGTGGTGGATAGCCTTATCAGGAAGCGGTGAAACAGGCCCGAAGTCTATCAATTTCTGATTGCCATTTGGCAAAGGCCTCCTCTAGCCTCTTCCATTCTCTTCTGTCTCTGGCCAATTTAATATAGTTATAGTATTTCAACTACTGTATGCGTTTGCAAATAAATGCTCTTATCATGAGGCACGACTACAAATAGCTAGAGAAAATGAAAATGTCTTATCAAAAGCCAGTAAATGTGATTGGTACAATTATTGTCGTGAAGCCATTGTAGTATTTGAGTTGGAACACCAAGACGACCAAAATAAAATTGGTGGTCCAAATAAAGTTGTCCAAGTGGACTAGTCTAAGTTTGGTAAACGAAAATATAATAGAGGCCGCCATATAGAAGGCCACTGGGTTTTAGGAATGATACAAGATGGAAGTGAGGATTTAAGATTAGAAGTGTGTCCCGAAAACATCAGAATGTCTGAAGTTCTGGTGCCATTAATAAAAAAACATGTTCAGGTAGGCTCCATAATTCACCCAGATTATTGGAGAGCATATAATTGCCTTTCAGAACATGGATTTATCCATAAGAGAGTTAACCACAGTGATCCTGAACATAGATTTGTGGCACCAGATGGGACACACACCCAATGAATAGAATCCCAGTGGCGGGGCCTCAAAAAACAGTTCCGCCAAGAGCACAACAAAAGAGATTTCACAGATTGGTTGTGTAAACAATCTTGGCGGAGAAAAATTCGCTTAAACCATTTAGACCCATTTGAAGCATTACTTTGGGGTAATAGAATGTTTATAGGTAGTTCTAAATAGTTTTAAATTTTAGTCTTAAGTTAGTCTAAGTTAATAAATTAAAAAAAAAGTATATTAAGTATGTTTGTTTTATTTTATATAATATAAGCCAAAAAACTTTTATAAGTTGTAAACTCACTCCTTATGTTTCTAAGTCTTGTTGTATCAAGTAAAATAAAGTTTTACAAAAATAGAATTCTCCTTTATTTTATCTGAAAATATGCTTATGAAATCAGTTATAACTTAGAAACAAATCTGTCAACCCGACTCCACATAGTACTTGTCTGTCAACGTCTAGAGTGCAATTCCTAAGCCGGAGACGTGACAGACGGACATGGTTCCAAAAACAAATCGGCCGACCCCGACTCCATCTAGTACTTGTCTGTCAACCCCTAGAGTGCATTTCCCCCAGCGCCGGAGACGTGACAGACGGACATGGTCCCAAAAACGAATTTGCCAACCCCTAGAGTGAAATTCCTAAGCAGGAGGTAGCATTATGATAAAAAAAAACAAAAAGTACCTAATGTCAAGTGATAACACGGTAGACTTTGTGTAGTTTGTATGTAGTGAATTTTGTTAATTTTACTTAATTTTTATCAACAAAACTTGGATTATATCATGAAACAAAATTAAAATATACATCCTTCACTCAACCACAGCCTTGTGAGGCTTCAAAAACACTTCGTAAACACCCAAGAACAGATTACCTAACCTCAATATTTCGAAAATTTCAAAGGTGAGTAGCTCCAAAACAGGGGGGTTCCTCAGTATGGAGTTGGTACTGGGGGGATTCACCCCCCCTCCCTCCCTAAGTCGTTGGGCATTATTCTAAACTTTTACCCTTTTATTTTGCTGCTTACTTTCTAAGAATGATGAAAGATTAAACTTCCAGCAAGCTAGACTGGCTACAGTAGAAATGTTATAAGCTAAGTACTCACATACGGTTTTGCTCGATAGTTTTACTCCGAATCGAAGGAAATGATATATTTAATTCCATTGAGCCAGCTCGAAGCGAGCCTTTGAGCTATCAGTTTTGCGGTCCAGATGGTCGTTATTGCTAGATTTGAATCGAATTTCGATTTTCGAAAACTATCGAGCAAAACCATAGGTATGTGAGTACTTAGCATTAGAGAATAGAAATATACTGACAGATTTTAGGGACAGTTTTCTGTTGCTAATCTGTCTTTCATTTTATTCTTTCAGAAACCTTTTAAAGTTAGCTATTCGCAACAGTTAGCGAGTGTCAACCTTAGGACTAAAAAACTTACCGCAAAGTCCTTGATGTTCAAATCTACGCTCTCAACATTATCCTTGGTGCCGGAAATACCAACACTACCCGGAGCGCAGTATATTTTGTTTAAAAGCAAAGAATCAGCTAATTTCCAACAAATAGCATGCTCCCGACCTCCACTGCCGATCACCAATACGTTTTCACCCATTATTGTTTAAATTTTTTTTAACACCCTTTAAAAAAATATCTTAAAAATTGTTTACAAAGTTTAAGTTACACCGCGTGTATAATTATGATAATTAAATGAATATGAAACGACTAAGTATGTAATTTACTGAAGTATTTCAATATTTATTATTTAAATTTATAATACCTCTACAAATTAGGTATTTCGAAGTAGAAAATGGTCATTTATTTACGAATTATAGTTTTGCACACGCGTGAACATTATTGTGACATTTTAAGTCAAATGATCATTGACAACGACAAGTGACAAATTAGCAGTGCTGACAAAAGTCACGATGACGTATTACTAGTGATGTGCACAACAATGTAATGACAAAAAAACAATTTATTTTTATCCGACTGTGCCAAAAAGAAGGTGGTCCATCCATCAGGAAAGGATCATAATATTCGGACCACCACGGGATGCTCTGATGTTTGGGTAAAACTAGGGGTAAAACGAGTGTTGAGTTTTTCAACCTAAAAGTTCTAATTTGACATTTGTAAAGGGTCTTGCATGCCTAAACAATAAACATGCTTGTAGTGATGGTGGTTACTGGTGAGCGCGTTCTTGCGTACTAAGTACTAAGTACTAGCGTATGCGTAGTCAGTGTAGGAAGGGATTGCTCAAAGGAGGCTAACTCCTTAGTTCACTCATTTCAAACTCGTTTTACCCCAACATCAGAGCATCCCGTGATGGTCGTCCGAATATTATGATCCTTTCCTGATGGATGGAGGTGTTTACTTACAATTTACAAATAATTTTGTAAATTTTAACCGCCTCCCGAAAAAAGGGGGTGTTTCTCAATTATTCGGCAGTTTAAATGTTACATTTTAGATAATGCATCTCAGCACTAGGGTTATTTACTTATCAAACTCGACAACTGAGTGTTGGGATCAAAGGTGTCTATTGATAATTTGATAGGCAAAGGTGAATCTCTCTGTTGTATGAGCTTAATATTATGTCTTGGTGATGAAATGTGTTTTGAATTTTTGATATTAAAATCGATGACGAGTGACGACCTCTGTGGCTCAGTTGGTGGGCTGTTGGTAGCTCAAGCCGGGGGTCGCAGGTTCGAATCCCGCCAACGGAACAAAAAATTTTCAAAGTTCCTGGGTCATGGATGTGTATTAAATATTATGTGCATTATAATATAATAAAAATCTTAAATACTAGACGTTCCGCGCGGCTTTGATCGTGCAAATTAGATATTTCACTGATAAAAAATAGCCTTTATATGATCCTTCACGTGGCCCATTTCTTATTTGTGCCAAATAAAATAAAAATTGCTCCAGTAGTTCGTCCTTTCAAATTATTTCCGCCGTTTTGACGTGACAACGTCTTAAATTAGGTTGCGGCTGGGAGTCACTTATGAAAAAGTGTAACGCTCGGTAACGTTACGATGAGTCACCGAACGAGAGAGAGGCCCGCCGAATGCCTTGCGTCTCTCTCCCACACGTTGTCACGTAAAATCTTCGCCCGTAAAACCGACTTTACAGGCAACCATTTTTTTTCCACATTTTCCTCTATGTCTTCACTCCTATTAGTCTAAAGGTGCGTTTACAACAAAGAGCAAGAACAGCACAAGAACATTCATTCGTATTCGTTTAGTGTAAACTATAATTCGTTACAACATACTTTAGATCGTTTACACCAATCCAATCAACAAGAACATCAAGAATAAGAATTTTTGCTCTGTAGATGAGAATCATATAGCTCCGTTTAGACCAAACGAGCGAATGCTCATTACTCATTCGTCAACGATAAGTAGTAGGGTTCACACTATACTCAAAGAGTATATAAAATAAACTACGTAAAAACTACACTATGTCTGACTGTAATAGCGATATTATGATTTCAAGTGCTGTATTTATTGTTATAACGCAATTAATGAAAAAGAAAAGAAGAAAAAGACGTTGGTGGGTGACGAATTTAATAAAAGAAGAATACTCGATAATTTAAAAAAACCCGCCAAAAAGTAAAATATTTCAAGAACACTAGAATCCCTTTGAAGAGACCGCCTCGAAGAGCGAGCACGACTGAACACGAAAGAACGCTCTAGGCAATTGCTCGAGCGCTCTAAGCTCTTGCGTCGTTTACACCAAACGAGCGAGATTCTTAGAGTATTCTACCTATTTACCACCGAACACGTGGCGAACACACAAGAACAACAAAAGAATGCTCGTTGTTAGTTTACATCAAAAGAGCTTTACTAGAATGAGCATTCGCTCGTTTGGTCTAAACGGAGCTTTAGCGTAATAAAATATAGCCTATAGCCTTCCTCGATAAATAGTCTATCTAACACTGAAATAATTTTTCAAATCGGACTAGTAGTTCCTGAGATTAGCGCGTTCAAATAAGCCGTTTCAAATTCAAATGTCTTTATTGCTAGAATGTTGTACATAAACAGGTCTTATAATTAAGGGAGAAGACCTAATGGCAGACACTATAAGGAAACATGAAACATTCGAATGTTATAAAATATATAATTTATGAAAATAAAGGATTGATAACTTCTTCCATGTCTTCAGTAACTCTTACAAAATAAAACTATAAATAAATAAAATAAATAAAAAACTCTTTATTCAAACCGCTAATTAAAAAAGTCAGTTTACAAAAGTTACAAAGAATGAAAACAGTTTGAAATGGCGGCCTTACTGCTGGAAGCAGTTTCTTCCAGGCAACCATAAACTTAATTAACAAAACAAATAACAGAAAATATTAATTAAAAACAAAGATAACAAATAACGAAATGATAAAATGAGATACAATATATAATTTATAATAAGATAAATAAATATAATGGATACAATTTATATTAATAAACAAAATAAACATATAATGATACGAAGAACTATTATAATTATTCTCTGACAAATCAATAAAAAAAACATATTATTGGTCTTTTTGTAAACTTAGTCATAAGTACTAATAGATGACATCACAATAAGCGAACAACACTAATAGTAGACACCAATATGAACTAATAGTTGACATAGAACATTAAATTACATTTTACATTTTTCAAATTATTAGGCCTTTATTTGCCGTTTTTCAAAAGATTTCATTTACTTCATCATAGTAACTACATGCATCAGAAATATTATCCACGTTGTCTCCAGATTCTATTCATTCTTCTTCCATGCTGAAACTATCTTTCCTTTTATTTTTATTTTTCATATTTTTTTCCCAGCAAATTTATTTTTAGTCTTAAGTCTCCATGCTTCTTTTGCCTCTTCTTTTTTCTTCTTTTTGTTCTCAGTTCTCCTTTTTCTTCTTTTTACTGCTACAAAACTAAATCATCGATTTTTAGATCAGTGCAAGGTCTAATATTAGACACCATGTCCATTTTTAGGTACAGTAGTTCTAAGTTCTTAGTTTGTTAATAGAATTATATTTTTAGAGAATAGTGATGATATTTGCAGTAGAATAAAGCACAAAATAACTTTAGTATGTATTGAAAAACTAAAAGATGAGATCCATGTCATCTATTAGGTTTTTTTACATTTTCAAGAACTAATAGTAGACACCCTTTATATTGTTAGGGAAAATGGATAAAAGATCATAAATGAACATTAATTAGTGTAAACAACATGACCATTAATCCAATGAAGTCAATAGAAATTACAAGAAATCTAATAAATGTATTCAAAACTTACGTGCAAAATTTCGCCTTCCTTAACCTATTTGCTAAGAAATTGCCGGGTGCGTGTTGACGCGGTCACATCATTTACGAAAACTGATCCCATTTTAAAATTTTGTTCCCGAAGGCATCCCTAATATATTTTTTCACATCAACAGATAGCATAAGAAGCTTATAAAATTTATAGTGTTGAGAAATAATTAGAATAATTCTTATTTTTATGGCATTTTTGTCGTAAGTGTCTTCTATTAGTTCAGTGTCTACCATTAGCGCCTTTCCCTTAACTACTTATAGTTCTAACCACAGATTACTAGTATATATGGTTCTAACATTCTGCCATAACAATGGCGTGCAATGCTACAAATATATACTAGTAATCTGTGGCGTCACATTTTGTTTGTTTTGTGCTCAGACCAGTTTTGTGTTCTGTCATACGTAGTATCCCTTAATAGTCTGTGCTGTCATCTGTGGTTTACTCAAAAGTTAGGTTATGTTTTGATTATTAACTTGTCTCTGTTATTAATAATTCTTGATTATTTCATATCAGTATTCTGTTTGTACATGGTAAATGGTTTGTACTTTAAATACGTCCCCTTCGTCGGCACTCGAAACTCATTTAGTTTACTCATTCGTGGGTAGTCATAATCATTCGAGGGCACATCTTTAACCATCTCCCCTAGCATTGAGATACTTTGGCGTCAACATATCGAGTGAAGTCCAGTTCCGATATCATCTAGACTCTAGAGGGTAAGGCCAAATTAGCCTCGAAGAAGCTTGGTGTTCTTAAAACAGACAGAGACAGTACTTCAGTCCGGACCAACGCCTACAACTCTACAAGGCCCAGGTTCGGCCTCATATGGATTATTGTTCTCATCTCTGGGCAGGGGCGCCAAAATACCAACTGCTCCCTATGGATCGTATCCAACGAAGGGCCGCTCGAATTGTTTTTTTTGAATCTTCAAAAGCTTGGGCCTTGGCTCTATTTGAGATCTCTGGAGATCTCATATCTTTTTCACAGGGTTAAACCTTATGTCATCATATGTGGTCGTCTCTGCAACATTTTACAAGAAATATTTTAGGTGGGATCTATTTCTTCTCGATCGGAAACAATTAGCACCAGCTATCAATCGCTGTTCTAACTTCTAAGCAGGCTGCTAGCCCCTCCATTGCTAAGCGGTAACCGGTCACTAACCGGTAATACCTTATGTACCGTGTCGGCCAGCTGTCGCGCCATCTGCACTGCGCCAAAACCCTAGGCAACATCAGGTAACCGCGCTCTTGCATTTGATTAACTACTGTATTTCCCTGACTTACAGACTAATTTTGTATGAACCTTTGATTGGTTACGTTCTTTGATAATTATATTGTTCACATTCTCGATTGTGCCTCGTGGGAATCGCAGATACAATAGATCCATAGTCTCTGGGCACTGGGCCTGGGCCGTGGGCGATTAGTACGAAAATTGTGCGTTATTCGTGTGTGTGCTGCTGCGGTGATTTATAACTTTGTTCGAAGTTTTTGCTGGATTTCTGGAATGTAAGTACTTAGTGTTTTGTATTAGTAAATATGTACGGTAGTTTATTTTACTCATAAGTCTCATAACTCATAAGTATTTTTAGATAATCATTCGAAGAAATACATCGTAATTCGTAATATATTATATTTAACTTCTAGGTTACACTTGAAAGTTAAAAACACAAACTACATAGGGATACTAGTTTACTAGTTACTACTATAGGTACTCATATGCTAAAAAGGTTAGATTCCATGCAGTGAATAGTGATAGGTAGACCTAAAGGGCCCCCGAGACGATCAAACAGTTTGACTCAAACACTTAATTTTCATTGTTTACAAAGCTAGTTTGAACGGTTTGTCAAAAATTTAAGCCCGTCACAGACCTAGCTATGATATATATTAATATGTTTATAGCTAGGCATATTAATATATATTTTCCATATATAATATATTAATATAATATATTATAGCTAAGTCTGTGACGGGATTTACGTGTTTGAAGCTCGTTTGAAGAAATTTTATGCCGGCTGTACATTCTCGCCGAGACACAGCGTGGCGGCCCGAGTGCGAGAGTGTAAATGGGTGCGCTCGCCTCGTCTCGCCTATCTCGGACCCTCTCGGTCCGTTGTCGGTATTTTGCGCCCGAGACAAAGGGTCTCGCGAGGAAAACGAGCGCACTACTGTACACTCTCGCGTCTTTCAGTACTAGTCCCGCCGTTGGACAGTGTAGAACAGAAAAATAACAATAATAAACGTCATTATTAGTCAATATCTGTGAGAAATATAATTAAACATGATTATAAGGGCCTGTTTCACCGCTTCCTGATAAGGCTATCCACCACTTAATTTGACAGATGGAGTATGGAAAATCTGTCAAATAACCCTATCGGGCACCTTATCTGGAAGCGGTGAAACAGGCCATAAGTCTTTGGATTACAATGATATCTTTCGATGCATGGTGCATGGTGAATGGTCGTTTTCGTCCATCTTCTCTGAGTTCATAACTGCGATTGAACTAAGCAAGAATGTACATGATCGCACTCGGGCAAGGGGCTCTCGCACGAGACTCTCGCCCGAGAGCTCTCGACGAGAGTGTACAGCGGGCATTATATTTTTGTTGTGTTTGACGCGCCGTTTGATCGTGTTCCGATGCGTTTGAACAAACTTTGTCAAAAATGTATGTATGTTCTTATGTTTGTGTTCACATAATATCTCCGGAACTACAAGTCCGATTTAAATAAATTTTTTTTATTGTACTAAGTAGTAACTAGGTATTGTTTAACTTGGGAGACTTCTGCAAGATTCATCAAAATATTTTTAGTAGTTTTTGAGACAGGGAATTTTAATTCTCAATTTCGTACAATTTTTAAGTCGGTTTTATCTTTTAAAAAATACTATTATCCGTCACAAGACGTGTACTTGACAGTGCGTATTGAACAAACAGCGCAGTGTATGGCAGTGTCGTTTGACAAACCGTTCAAACCGACATCAAACGGTTGCATCAAACACGTAAGGTTTGAATTAAACCGTTTGATCGTCTCGGGGGCCCTTTATGTGTTCTCTATAGTAAGTACTAGTATTGAGTAGTGAGTACCACAGAGTACAATTACACCTCTCTCGTCGTCGTCGTCGTGAGTAAATATAACACCTCTCTCGTCTCTGTCTGGCCACCCGCCGGACGCGGCCCGCGGCCATTTCGAACTTTATTTGTACCTGACTAGTACGTCTGAACCATAAAGGTAATATACCTATAGGTATATTAACTTTATGGTCTGAACTACCTGAGGAGTGAGCTGTGAGGACGAGGACGAAGATTTGTGGTGGAACGAAAGTCGAAACATTTATTTCGTACGTTTTCAATAGGGATAGGCGTAGTGACGATAGATAATCGATAAAGTTTTTATAATGTCGATAGTCGATACTGAATATTATGGTGGCTTCACGTACTGACTTTTTATTTACTTCTACGTTACTATTTTGATATTTATTTTACGTTTGTTGATTTTTCTTATTTGTTTTATTAAAAAGCATGTCAAGCTGGCGCGTCGATCAGGATCCACCTACAGATCTCCTCGAGCTCTTATATGAAGATGAAGTCGAGATTTTTGATGAAGAGGGTGGATACGATGGATCAGATCTGAGTGAAACGGACTTGGAAGACGAGGTCCGTAGCCCATATTTTGTTCTTTTTGTTTATTTTATACCCGTATATGCATACACGGACGTTTCTCTTAAGCGTCTCCCAGACAGACGTGGCCTGCGGTGGCGGTGGCGGTGGCGGTCAGTTGGATGGCTTGGCCGCGTGGCCGCGTGTGTCTGTGTCGTTCCTAGAACCCTCAAGTCATCCAACTGACCGCCACCGCCACCGCCACCGCAGGCCGCGTCTGTCTGGGAGACGCCTTATGTTTCAAATTTAAATATGAAACGCGCAACACGAAGGCCAGTCGTGCACACTCGCACCATTCATCGCCAGAACGCTTTGAAGTGGTGGTTTTAACTTTTATTGTAGTACTAGAGTACTAACTACTAGATGACGCCCGCAACTCTGTTGCGCCAAAAATGTATCGCGCGGGAACCGTACATTTTTCCGGGATAAAAAGTATCCCATGACCTTTTCCGGGACTCAAAGTATCTCCATACCAAATTTCAGCACAATTATCTAATATCTTTTCTTATATATAAAATTCTCGTGTCACAATGTTAGTCCACGATCTCCTCCGAAACGGCTTTACTGATTTTTACCAAATTTTATACGCATATTCAGTAGGTCTGACAATCGGCTACTGGGCACTTTATATATTGATAAGTGCATTTGTTGAATAAATAATAGTAAATTATTACAACCTGAGACTGACGGCAACTATTAAGTTTGTGCGACGGATAGCGATTGACCTTGCCATGGTGACATACTTATTTAGTCACTTCATGAAAAAATATATATGGCAAATATATTATGGCAAAGCAACGTTTGCCGGGACAGCTAGTTTTAATATATAAATTCATAACGTATTGCCTATGTGAACGTAGTTCACAAGTTTATCTATGAAATGAAACCTTTTTTAAAAATCTAATTATCTTCATAGGATATTTCTCCTTAAAGTATTGGTTAGATTAGGCTGAAAACCCGAGAAAAATAAAATGGCTGCAATTTTACAACCGTGAGAGAGAGAAAAAATTTGAGAGCCAATTTGTCGATAAAATATGCCATACATACCTATGTATATGTCATGCATTAAACTCAATTAAAGGATCGGTGTCGGGACACAATATTTCTTCGTTGTATTATTTTTTTTATTTTTTGTTTAGGATGACCCAATGACACCTCCACGTGCAGTGTCTCGCGAGAGGTCACGATCGCCATTATCGTTTTCGTCAAAATCGTAAGTGTTCTGTGTACGTTGTTCACGATTAATGTTATGTACAAATCAATTCTAAAAAATATATTGTTGCTTTCACAGTGCCACGGTGCCAGCAGATGCCGTGGTTTTGCGGACGTTTGATGAGTTCGGTGTGCCGCTGGAGAAACGGACTTCGGGCGACGAATTTTCGGCCCCGGATACCCACCTATTGTATGCGTCAACTGGAGAGCGTGAAAGAGATGAACTGAATCGTAGAAGAGGAACAAGTGAGAGAAGGGGTGGCCGAAGGGAAGTCAGCGGTGTGCGAGAACAGAGTGCACGTGGGGGTGGGGTTCCGAACCTGGGCCATATAGGAGGACGTCACTTGAAATTGGGACAGCCACTCCGTGAAATATGGCCCCACGATGACGACGTTCCTCCTGAATTGTTAAGTTTGGCGACGGATGTATTGAGAAGACGACCGAGGAGATTGCAAGGTGATGCCTCGGTCGATAGTGCTGAACGAGGAAGGGATGCTAGTGAGTGCGAAAATGAGTTTGAATTTTTCGACGCCAGTGATGGAGCTGATGCTCTATATAGCCTGGAACGCCAGAACCTTGACTTTGAATGGTATCCTATGGAGACATTTCAAGGTCGAGAACAAAATTTTCAGCCAGAGCGTACTGGTTCGCTTCGGGTATTCAATTCAGCCTATGACGCTTTTCGTTCCTATTGGAGCGAGGATGTCTTAGGTTTAATAGTGGCCGAAACGAACCTTACTGCTTCGAAAATTTCTTCTGCTGCCTTCCAGGCTGAATGGTTCCCCACAAATATGCACGAAATTTTATGCCTCTTTTCGTTCTGGATGATGTTAGGAATCGTCAAAATGCCAACTATTACTAGTTGTTTTTCTGTCGATCCTCTCCTGAAAACGGAAGTTTTTAGACGCATCTTTACACGAAAACGGTATGAAATGTTAAATAGAGCATTACATTTTGAAGATTTAGACCCCGTTATTGATAACCAAAATCCCTCCAACACTGACGCCAGAAGCTTTGACCGATTACACCGTTTGAAACCAATATTAACACGTTTAAATGCCGCTTTTCAATCAAATTATATTTTAAGCAAAGACATTTCTATAAGTGAAAGCTCTACACTTTGGAAAGGCAGGCGGACCAAAGATACTAAATTTGGGATAAAAACATTCGAGCTTTGTGAGAGCACCACCGGTTACCTGTGGTCGTTCATTGTTCACACCTTTAAACAATCCACAACAGATCTGGAGCATTCGCCCGGAGTGCTTGAAAGCACAGCTGTTGTGAAAAAGCTCATTGATCCTGTACTAAACAAAGGGTATAGATTGTTTATGGACAATGGGTGCATTTCACCCCTATTTGCTAGATTTCTGAAGCTCAATGGTACCGACTTCGTTGGTACTTTGGGATCTTCCCGTCGCGATGTTCCTATTTTGATAAATAAGGCTCCTCTTAAAAGGGGAGAGTACATCGCCAGACATTCTGGCGATGTCACTGTTTTGTCATGGCAAGACAAGAAACGAATAACCATGATTTCCACTTGTCATGGTTCATCGACAGCCTTGCCTACAGTCTCTTCTAGACCATCATCTCAGAAAGTACGCCTTGAACCACAAATGGTGCTGGACTATAATAAATTCATGAGGGTTGTAGACGTGAAAGATCAGATGTTGGAGCCTTATTTATTAGACAGGAAACGTTGCAAAAAATGGTGCATGAAACTTTTAAAACGTTTTCTCAGTGTATCCATTCTCAACTCTTGCATTCTTCTACAGTCATCTACTCAAAAAAATTTTCGTGATTTAGTTTTCCGCCTTGAGCTTGTAGATCACATCCTCTTAAATCATCTATCACATTGTCCGCAAAACCGTAAATTTACTGTGTCTAGCAGTAGATCTACGCACCATCAACCTAGTAGATTTGTCCTTTCTACACATTGGCCTGTCTTATTGGAACCAACAGAGAGCACCTTAGCATGCAATCGGAAATTCTGGAAGCGTTGCTTTGTTTGCCTGAAAAATGGCAAAAAAAATCAAAAAACCTCATACCTTTGCGAATCCTGTCGCGTGCCATTGTGTATAAAGGATTGTTTTAAGGCTTATCATACATCACCATAATTCCTTTCTTACCAATCTATACTAATAAATTCAGGGATCGGAAACCGGTTTATGTTTCAAACCGGTTTGGGGTCAATGACCGGAACCGATTGGATTCCGGTTTTAGGTTTAGGTTACCGGTTAAAACCGTATCAATCGAATGAAACCGGTTTTTTTGAAACCGGTTTGGTAGAACGAAATTAACCGGTTAATTTGAGAAACAATGTCATCTTTTGAATATTTACATGCACCAACGAAGTTGTTGCTTGTCTGTAATTGAACAAGGACAGAAGGATTAATGTATTTTGTACTATTTGTAGGCGTCATGCAAATCTGTCAATTCAGTTTAAATTAAGAAATGCATCTAGGTGTCGCGTTGCGGTCTGAATTGACCCAAATGGGACGAAACGGCATCGACATGTAAAACATTCCCGACTTGTTCTAAATGCGGCGTAATCACGTAGGACGAATCGGGAGCGACTCATTTAATTATGTACTGTGATTTATTACAAGCTCTTACCTGCGGCTTCGCTCGCGTTAAGGAGTAATGTTGATATTTGTTGTCATTTTTTTGTAACTTTTTAAAATTAAAAGTATACTGTGCTACTTGAACTATTAAATGCAGGTTCCATGAAATAATACGTCATAAATAATGCATACCCGGCGATAAATATTGCACATCGACCTTTGGAAAGTGAATGTCGGCTAATTTCGGTTTTGTAGAGCGTTATCTCTTACGCACGAAATACAAAAAGTCCGGTATATATTAGGAGCTGTTAAAAAAACCCATAATTATTATGGTTTGCTTCTTTTGATAATTTTATTATTCTTTGCATAAAATACACCAAATTTTCTATAAGTTATGGCTTTAGGTTCGGGTAAAATAAAATAAAAAAGCGTGTTCAAATTATGTTTACGTATATTTTAATTCTTTTGGAAAATTACAGCTGTAGCAAATTTAGGGGTGTTAACAACTCTAGATATATTATAATATTTTGAACTGGACGCGACTGCTCTCTATTGAATTTGAACAACGACTGACATAATGCCAAATAGGTGTGTGCTACAAAGATAACGCTCTATGAAACCGAAATTAGCCGATTGTCTCGTTCCATAGGTCGATGTGCAATATTTTAGCTATATTTTTATTTCAGTTAAAGAAAACTCTGCGACAATAAGAAAATATGACAGTATTTTGAACAATGAACAATCTAAGAGTTATTTAATATTTTCAAAGAATTAAAGCAGTAATAATTTAAACAACAGCGAAGATTGTAATGAAAATGATAAATTTTCAGCAGCTAATGATAACTGTATTGTAATAAAAAGATAAAACCGACTTCAAAATTGTACTTAATTGAGAATTAAAACTCCCTATCTCCAAAAGTACTAAACCGATTTTAATGAAACTTGCACTATTCTCTAAGTTGAACAATATCTGGTACAATAAAAAAAGAATCACTTAAATCGGACTTGTAGTTCCGGAGATATGCGTGCACAAACATAAAAACATACATACATACACTTGAAATTTGGCACATTTGTTCAGAAGCTGTTATAGATTAACATATGCAAAAACTGGGCAGTTCTGGAAATATTACATACATACGCGTCGAATTGATAACCTCCTTTTTTGAAGTCGGTTAAAAATGAAGACGTGGAAAATGAATCAAGTTCTGCATCTGATTTACATAATATGAAAAGTGCAGATAACGTGCAAGGCGAGGCGTGTAATGAATGTACTTTTGACAAAGAATTATTGTAGATAAACGAAATTACTATTTTGGATATTTATTAATTGGAGAACTTCAATTTTTGCTGCCTTGTATGCGATCTGAAGCATACGTTACCATATTAAAATACGTAGATTCTTTAAAACAACTATATCGTAAAAGACATACTTAATACTTAATTAACATTATTTTTTGATTATTATTCAATAAATATACCTACAGTGAATGTTTTTAAAGTAAACTTTCATTAATAAATAAAATATGTTAATATCTAAATACTATTTTTTATTATTGTTCGTTTACTTCCTAAGCCTCTCTCCTCTCATGAAGCTGCTTAAGTAGCATTGGTTTTTTTCGCCACATATTCACATCTAAACTGTGACGGCCGACATACTATTATCTAACAAGTGAGGTAGTTATTAAGAGTATTGGGGCTAATGGTCCCAAAAAATTTGGTACCAATCGGACGAATGACTAGATTACATTGAAATAAAAAGATGACTAGAAAACATTGAAATAAAATTAAAGTAGGTTTTTTTCTATAAACTAATATCACAGGTTTTATTATAAAAACGAAAGAAAATTATAAAAACGTCTTAGGTGTACTTTGTGATTGTGAACTTATAGTTCATAATACAATTTACTAAGTTTAAAAATATCAGAATTGCCAGTAGGTCACCAAAATAATACGTATCCAGGCTGCACTAGTCCACGACGGCCGAGTAGGTCGTGGACTACATCAGGAGCAAGACCCACTTCGTCCTGAGGGTCGAGCGTTTGAAGTCCCGCCACAAAGTCAATTTCAGCTCCTTTGTGGTGAGGGTTCCGACGCATCATTTACCGACCTTAGAGAAGGAGGAGTTCTGGCCGATTGGAGTCGTCTACAGGAGGTTCCGAGGACGACTTCCGAACACGTCGCGCCCCACGTCGCAGACAATACGTGTTTAGTGTTTTAGTGTTAGTGTTAGTATAAATGTTATGTATGTTAGTCTATAAGGTATATATAATATGGGCCAAGATGCCTGATTTAAATAAATAAATAAAAAATAGATAAAATATTATTATATAATAATATAATTATTGAAGTATGAGTAATACTCTTCATACATTATTTTTTCTTATTTTCAATAATATTACAATTTTTTTAACAAAAATAATCCTATGTTACATTATGTAATTGCTGTGGTTATAATTTATATAAAAATATATTATTTTACATTTTTATATAATAATAATAAATCAAGTATTAAAATTTAAAAATACCTGAAATCAGTCTAAAGTGTAGTCGCATTCGTTAAAACTATTTATAAAATTCTAAACTTATGTAAAGTCTTACGAGTCTTTAACAGTAATTAACGTTAGTTTACATACTTTAATTATCTCAGGTCATTCGTCCCATTGGGACCAAAATTTTTGGGGACCAATATCCCAAGTATTCGTTATTAAATGGCGGCAATGATCCGACTGGGGCATAAATTTAAGGAAATTATTTGGAATACACATAATTATTTCTAACAATCATTACATCATCTATTATGGAGTCTTGCAAACGCATTCTTAAATTGTTGAGTACAAATTTTACTCGTAATGAGAAAAAAAGCCTCTCGACGCTTACACTTGTTAGTGGGATAGCTAAAACAACTTTCGCCAGATTATATAAATATGGATCGGTTTTTTTTTTCGTCTCCCAATATTTAAGTATATACCTATCTATGTCGAGTCCTCACTCGACATTGATAGGTATAGTGTGTCGCCAATGATATAATAAATAATAACTCAATGTGTCGCGAATTTTTTTGTAGAAATTTAAAGATCTACATTAATTAGGTACTTAGAACATTGTATGGTTCTATTTTTTATAGTTTAGGCAGCGTACGCAAAATAAGTATTTTTTCTGGTTGTTTCCGAAAAACTGAAATATCTTACGAAACCCTATATTTTCCAAAATAAAAAAAATAATTTTTTTTGGACTACATTTAAACGCATTTATTTTACTTATGCTATTAATCCTTATCAAAATAAATTATTTCCTCACTAAGTTCAGTTCATGTAGATAATATTTGGTCTTTGAATGATTAAAATTGGACGTTTGGTTTAGATTTTATGGCGAAATTAAAATATTGCTATTTACGCCCGCGCCGCGCCGTTTCGAACTCGAAGTGGGCGCTACCAAGGCGGGGATAGAGTTTAGATCTATGAGTAGTAGTAGTAGTAGATCTATGAGTAAACAAACAAAGTTTATCTCTTTATAATATACAAGTATAGATTAAAAACTACTGAATCGATTTTAATTCAGTGAGTGACATAGGCTATAATATATTTTATACCCATACGAAGCCTGGGCGGGTCGCTAGTTATTCATAAACCACTATTAAAAATCTCGGTGAGAAGAACCGGTGAAGAAACTCGGGAACTAACCCGGCGAGAAGAACCGGCGTAAGAAACTCGCATTCGCATATTGTGATTGGTATTGTATGAAAATAGAGTGGAAGGTTTGAATGATTGTGTAATTTTTGTATAAGTATAAGTACATAGTTTAGGTATTATGCCTTTACCGTTCTAATCTGAGACTGCGTTAAAATGACTCTATTATTTTATTCATTGGAATATTATTGCGTCTTTTTCAAATTGAAATGTATAAAGTTTTATATTCTTTTGCACAGTTTTGTAGCAAGTATTGATGGTATTCCCTGGTATTACCGATAGTTGTCTACCCGTACGCCATCTAGTTACTAAAATAGAAACTGTTTGACAATCAAATTAAAAAAATAAGAAAATCCCTCATTAGATAGTTGCAAGCCAATTTTTCAAAAATTACAGATTCTCCCTTTGGTATGCTTGTACATAAGATACATTTGTGTTTTGTGCATGCCACAGTGCCACATGGATGTATATAGGAAAAATGTGTACATTAACGCCATCAAGATTTTCAATAAATTACCAGATAATTTTAAATATTAAATGCAAGTAACTTTAAAAGACAAATTACTAAATGGCTACTAAACAATTGTTTTTACACATTAAACGAATATATGACATTTAAAGAATAATAATGCAATGTATAATATAATATTGTAATAAAATTAATTAAATTTGACAGTTATAATAATAATAATTCAGTGTACCTACATGTAATAAAATTAATTAAAATCTCTTATGACATACCTAAATAATTATAACAAAAAAAACTGACTAAATATTTTATATGTAATCTAATTATTATTATTGTATACTTATTGACTTATTCTTCAATTGACAAATTATGTATTTAAAATTCCTTAAGATAATGATGTACTTATTAATTTTACATAAATTTAATTTAATGAGGAAATCAAACAGCTTCCATTTTAGTAACTAGATGGCGTATGGGTAGACAACTATCGGTAATACCAGGGAATACCATCAATAATTGCTACATAACTGGGCAAAAGCATGTAAAGCTTGATACATTTCAATTTGAAAAAGATACAATAATATTCCAATGAATAGGATAATAAAGTTATAATAACGATGTTTTAGTTAAAACTCGCGGAAGAAATAGCCCTATTTACCGTTGTTCACACCAAATGTCACAGGAATAATACATTTTGGTTTTGACAACATCTTACCTGCACTTGTGCAAGATAAATATTTAGTGGCTAATATTTTACCAATAATGAACATCAAAAACCCAAATAACACAATTTGGGGAAAAATAATAAAAACCACACCGACAATAAAAAGTAGAAGTAGAAAACTCTTTCAGTTATCATGTTTTTTTTTTCTTTTTCTTCTTTTTTGGCAACTTGACACAAAGGATGTGTATGTTGTGCCACAGACAAGGTAAAAGGTAAGGAATATGGCGGGAAAACCATATTCCTCCTATTATATTTTTCATCATCGTTTTCATGTATCGTCAGGTCTAAAGTCTAGTCAAAGTCTAAGTAAAAGTCAATACAGTCAAGGAGTCAAGTCGGTTGAGTCAGTAAAGTGGTAGACGCTTTACTGAAACTTTCGATGGAGTTTTGGAGGGAACACAAAATAGCACGTTTCTGGATATTACATCACTTTCCTACACTTGTGCATGAACACGAATATCTAATGGTTAATATTCTACCAATATTACACATTAAAAACCCAGCTAACACAATTTTAGGAAAATAATACAAAACACAACAGCACTCTTTCAGACGCCCGCCAAAACTCCGTTATCATGTTTTCAGTTTGACAAGTGAAAGCGTGTTCCTAAGCTGTTACCAGTATACTGGCCTAATTGCTTAGGCCAATGATCGCTTAGGAGTATGATATTTTGACTGATATTACACTTGACAGTACACTGATATTTTTTAGAAACACGACCAACATGTAGTCAGTAATGCCAACCTGCAGATAATTTCAAATCAGTGGGGAACCAATAGAAAATTAGTGATTGTCTACCGTCGCGCCGTCTGGTGGAGATGATAAAAAGAAAACAACCCATTGCACACGTTTGTAGATGTGACGCACAGATTAATATATGTTGATGTGACATTTCCATTGGGGAATTTTCATAATTTTTTAATTTGATTGTCAAACAGCTTCCATTTTAGTAACTAGATGGCGTATGGATAGACAACTATCGGTAACACCAGTGGGCAAAAGAATGAACATTGAGTAATTATACACTAGGAGAGAGCCTTATATAAGCGTATAAGCGTCAAAAGCGTGTAATGTTATGTCCGACTTACTCGGACATAACAAAGGAGTCGGTCTGCATATCTATACTTATTATAAAACAAAGTCGCTTTTTTTTCCCTCATGTCCATTTGTTCCCTTTGATCTTTAAAACTACGCGACGGATTTTGTTGATTCTCTCAGTGTTAGATAGCCCATTTATCGAGGAAGGCTATAGGCTATATTTTATCACGCCAAGACTAATAGGAGCGAAGAAATAGAGGAAAATGTGGAAAAAACGGGGAAAATTACTTGAAAGGGCTAACTTGAACGCGCTAATCTCACGAACTACTGGTCTGATTAGAATTCTTTCAGTGTTAGATAGCCTATTTATCGAGGAGGCTATAATAGGCTATATTTTATCACGCTAAGACTAATAGGAGAATGTGGAAAAAACAGGGGAAATTATTTCAAAGGGCTTATCTCGCGAACGTTTTGTGTTATTTAGCACAGATAAGAAGTAGACCATGTGAAGGATCATAGGCTATCGATTTTAATATTTTTTTCAGTGGCTATATATTTTATACCCGTGTGACGCCGGGGCGGGTCGCTAGTTTCATGTAATAAAAGTGTTAATAAAGGTTTTTAGTGAACATTTTGTGTTAGATATTGTTGAGTTTTGTGGTTCCGCTAAATAATAAACCATAAGAATGGCCAAAGAATGCCTCAAACACGTGGATTTAACATTAAATACGTAAGTTTTGAACAACGTTTTTGGGGCTTTTCAATCGGTATTATTGTAAGCTAAAAAGGTAATTTATAAGTTTAATAATCCCTTAATCGTGCTATATAAGGCATTAGTGCTAAAATGTCACACCAAATAATAATTGCTACAAAAATTGCATAGTTTTTTACGTGTGTTGTGGATTCTCATTAGTTACTTGAACTATAGTTTATCGATATCATGAACTAAATGACTTTCTTTTCTGTATAATAATGTGCTTCGAAATGATCGACAAATAGAAATATTCAAGAAAATAAACGCACACTACTTGTATGAAAATAAGCACAAAATGGAAAAGGGATAAAAAAATGCACAACATTAATAATCAAGTTTTCACTTCTGCCGGCACTCCCGGAGTGAGGAGGAGGTGGACTGATAGACAAAGACAATTTGGATTTATAATATTAGAGTATGGAAGTATAGATTGTGAATATTTTTCTCAAGTTTAAGTAGGTAATATCTACAAAGATATTTCCTACTGCCTACTCACATTAATATCAATATAAGGGACACTTACACAACCTAAAGTATTATCACTTCCTTTTGTTACACCCTGTATAATTCGATATTTTCTTTACGGCGCGACAGCCTACGAAAGGTAGTAAATTAGATTCAATTAAATGTTGTTCGTTGTTAGATTAAAACTTTAAGAGTATAATTTACAAGAAGAAGATACCTCTGCATCTATTTTTTATACAGAATCGAAAAGGCTAAAGCTTACCTATTAACTATATGGTAATATGTGTTAAAGCTACTGATTTTTACCTGATTGTATTTCTAAAAGTCGCTTTCATTTTCCCAGTGCACCCTATAACGCTCTCGTAGTGAAGGCGTCAGGGCTGGCCGCGGGCAAGGGAGTGGTGGTGGCGGCCAACAAGCAGGAGGCCTGTGACGCGGTCGACGAGATCCTCACAGACTCCAAGTATGGTGCGGCTGGCGAGACAGTTGTGGTCGAAGAGCTGTTGGAGGGGGAGGAAGTTTCGGTTAGTTGTCTGATGCTTAAGTGCTTGTTCAGACACAGCGGGAACCGCGCGGCTTGGACCCGTGCGTTTTAACCGCTCGCAGCTTATTACAAAGGCGTTGTATTACAGCGTTCAGACTTAGCCGCTTGGTTTCAGCACGGGAACCGGATATGAGAAAGTCAAGGTCATGTTTTTATGGGCTTGGTAAGGGTCCAAAGTTGGCAAAAACCTTTTGTATGTTATGTATAATGTAAATGAACGCCGGTTTTCGTTTATCACACCTAAACCGTATTTTTACCGTTTGTCTGGGATAAAAGCTATTAGGCCTGGAGATAGTGACACAAAATTCTTGGTGATTTGTGCCAGTATAGCGGTTTTACAGGGGTATAATTACGTAAAGGCAAAAAGGAAAATGATGGTCATAGCGCTCGCACTGGCAGCCCAAACGCGTGGACGTTAATCGAACGTGTCGAATAAATAACGAGTGTCGAACGATTTGTTCCACAAAAATGCTTGTGTTTTCAGATAGTTGAAAAAAAAGTAGTCTAAAGCGTAATGCCATACTGCCCGCTGTACACTCTCGCCGAGAGCTCGCGGGCGAGAGTCTCGTGCGAGAGCCCCTTGCCCGAGTGCGAACATGTACATTCTCGCTTAGTTCAATCGCAGTTAAGAACTCAGAGAAGATGGACGAAAACGACCGTTCATCATTCACCATGCATCGAAAGATATCATTGTAATCCAAAGATTTATAGTCATATTTAATTTTATTTCTCACAGATAATGACTGATAATAACGTTTATTATTGTTATTTTTCTGTTCTACACTGTCCAACGGCGGGACTAGTACTGAAAGACGCGAGTGTGTACAGTAGTGCGCTCGTATTCCTCGCGAGACCCTTTGTCTCGGGCGCAAAATTGAAAATACCGACAACGGACCGAGAGGGTCCGAGACAGGCGAGACGAGGCGAGCGCACCCATTTACACTATCGCATGGAAATTTTAAGGCCAAACTTTACGGATTTAAACTAGTGCCTTCACCCATGTGCGAGTGCTCGGCCGAAGGCAACATGTTTGAAAAAACCGCTCATCATGTTCTCTGGGAGTGCAGTCTCTGGCAGGACGAAAGAACTAATATGCTAAACAACCTATTCTGTACATCTGGAGTCGCATACTACGGTGATCTCGTGGGCAGCACTAGGAACTTCCGTGCCTTCAAGCGTTTTGTTCACAATTATTATTGGCAACAGTCAAATACAATAAACTCCAATATTAACAGCTTAGCTTAGCTTAGGAGTCACAATTATTGAAACCGTCCTTTCACAGAAAGAGGCCGCGGAGCGAGACAGAGAGGACGATCCCATCTCTCTGCCGTTCCGCCGGCGTAGGACGGGAGTGCGGAGGCGTCGCTACGCGAACCTCCAATCTCTCGTCTAACGGGGCTCCGGGTCAGGATGGGAACCTGCCCGGCTTTGTCAGTCCCGGCGCCGAGGGGAACGCTTTAGTTCGCCTAAGCGTTCCCTTACTTTGGTGGAAGTCCGGTCGGAGATAGACCGGCCAGTCGTGGAGGGGGTCCTGTGTTAGACAGATCCGGGATTTCCCTCCGTTATATGGCTGAAGGCGAACCGCAGGTGGTTTTAGTGAGTAAGAGTCTCACATACCCCCGGGGTACCCAACCCGGGGCACCCATGATGGGTTTCCCCTGCGATAACAAAAAAAAAAAAAAGGAGTCACAATTATTATTAACCTTATTTCTGTGGTGCTCCCCCTTAAGTTCTTTGACTTTCGGTCATTGCAACTTTGTGCTGTCTCCCGCTTTTATGGGGAGGGAAATTGGAATCTTCCTACTCCTCCTATTTTCTTCTGATTAATTTCGTTGCGGGTCCCAAGACAGTTTTAGCATGTCCCTCGGGCTCCCTGAGATCATATCAAAGGGTTTTCGTGGTTGGATACCGCTGTCGATCCTGGCGACACAGGAGATACAGTGGTGGGAATGTGTGGTGGGCCAAACACCATATGAGTGTTGAATAGTGATTAGTGACACATAGTGTGAGTTGTGACTTGTGACAAAAGTTTCATTTGGCGCAGAAAACATTTACGTCAAGAAGTAATGTCAAAATTCAATTCACTTTTTAACAAACTCAAATAACAAAACATAGTCCGAAGCATGTTATTTTACAGCTTTAAAGTAAAACATAAGCTTATATTATAATTTAATTAAAGCCTTTGTTATATTTTTCCATCGATTTTTATCAATTTAACACACCAAAATAAGAAACGTTTCAGAAACGTGCGAGTAGAAGTTGCATTGTATCAACTTTTTGTTTTGACAGCGTTTGCGCTCGGGCTGAGGTTCAGTAACGTCTCAACTAGCTGTCAAAACGTTAGCGCGATACCGAATCGTTCCAAAAGTCGATCAACGTCCGAGTTTCACTTGCGGTTCAGTTGAATAAATTTATCGCGATTGCCCTGCTGACGTGCTATACGTACGTAGTTTGTCTGTGTGTGCTTTCGAAAAATGAATGACTGGTGGTCAAATGAAAACGTATTAAATTATATTATATTAATTATATACTTAGTTTTCTTATATTTATAACTAGCTGTTGCCCGCGACTTCGCCCACGTCAAGGTAAAATATATCCTCTTTCTTTTTGGAAGTCGGTTGAAAAGTAGCCTAAGTTACTCCTTACTACATAAGCTATCTAACAAAAAAAGTCCCGTCAAAGTAGCTCCAGCTGTTTCAGAGATTAGTCGGAACAAACAGACAGACAGACATACAGATAAAATTTTTAAAAAATGTTGTTTTGGTGTATGTAGCGTATATAATAATATATTCTTTCAATATTACAAACAGACACTCTAATTTTATTTATATGTATAGATAAAAATAACTGCCAAATGTTTATAGCCGATACAGCAACTTCGACGTCCGTCATGCTTGCCGCGTCAGAACAAACTAACTCACTCGCAAGCGAAGCGTGTGGATGGGTTCCAAATCAAGCGAAACGTTTGTGATGATTTGGAGTTTGTAGCAAACGCCAAACGTAGCAATACAATTTGTATTCTGTATAATCTGTGGTTGACACTTCAAAATTCAAATATGGCGAATATCATTCAATTTGTCATATTATTTCTGTGATGGTGATGCACGTATTTGTTATTAAAAGGATTAATTTGTGAATAGTTTAAAATGTCTGACACTGGGCTACGTATGAATTTTGCTGCTCTAAAAAGAGCAGATCCTTACGCCAGGGAAATAATTGATAGTGCGTCTCATGTAGCTCTTTACACTTTTGAAGAAAACGAATGGGAGAAGACAAACGTTGAAGGTGCTTTATTTGTGTACAGTAGAAATGGTGAGCCATATCATAGTTTGGTTATAATGAACAGATTGAACACAAACAATCTTATCGAGCCGGTATCGAAAAATATTGAAATGCAACTGAAAGAACCTTTCCTATTGTATAGGAATGCTAAGTGCCGCATCTACGGCATATGGTTCTACGACAAGGATGAATGTGTGCGAGTCGCGACAAAGCTGGCGGCTATAGTCAAAGACTCCACAAAAGGCCCATCCGAAATGCCTTCGAGCGCCCCTTACAGCGCACCTCCCAAACCCATGGGTTCAGTAGACATATTCAGTATGCTGTCCAAGGCGCAAGACGATTTTAATTCGAACAAAGGGGCGTCAGGGAGTAAGAATGACATGACACCGTCTCGAGCACCCGACATGACGTCACAGAGCGTCATGGACTTCTTTGCAAAGGCTGGCAGCGGCGCCGCCGTCCAGATGCCATCTGTGTCATCGCTACCATCACCCGGGATATTCGGACCCCGCCAGCCCGATGTCAGAGAGGGTCCGCTCCTCCTGCAAAGGCTCATGAGCAACCCGGCTCATTCGGTGGAGCACATAGAGAAGCAGCAGCGTTCGGTGACACCTCAGGACGCGCAGCCTCCTAATGGCAACCCTGCTATTGATCCCAGACAAAATACTAGTTTCTCTTTAAAATCGACACCTCTCGATATCCAAAATCAGCAGAGGGTAAAATGTGGAGATCTGAATGGTACTAATCCATTGGAAGCGGAATTGAATTTAATGCATATTTCTTCTCCCAAACCAAACTCACCGCTTGCTTCATTTTTAAATCAAACACAGGAAGCGAGTCACGCAGTTGGGTCGTATAATGGATGTAAACTTGATGATGTTGGTGTTTTTCCGCATATCGCTAACCAACCGAAGCCGGCTTTAATGCCTCCTACGATGTTCACTAGTGCAGCGGGAGACATCCAACCCTCTCCTGAACCTCTCACTAGAAACCAACTACTTCAAGCTTTCAATTATTTACTGAAACATGACACAGACTTTGTTAACAAACTTCATGAGGCGTATGTGAAGTCTTTTTCGGAGAAAGCCTTTTCTGTGTCGTAAATAATGTTGAACAAGCCTCTGATATCTCCGGTGGGCCCTCATTGTACAGTGTAGATGAAATCTGAACAAATAAACCCCATTTGTTTTGTATCTTGTTTTGTCAGGGCAATTTTTGAATAAGTTTTAAACCTTTGACAGTGTGATTTGTATAAAGAATAAGTTTTGAGATTTAATTTCAAAAATATACTTTTTAAAAATGGTTGTAAATTTTGGCTTTAACGAACAGGATTTTATCAGTAATGTGTAAATGTTGTCTCGTGTTCTAAAGACGATGCAATGTAAGGGAGAGAAAATAATCATCTACTAGAGTGTGACTAATATTTAGCTCAGAATGAGATATTTCCAAACCTTCTTTGCTAAATATTTTTTGTTTTATGAAATAAGTATGTTTTAATTTTCAAACTTCATTAATTTTTAGTTCTTTACCTTTTTATGTATTTACAAAGACATGTCCTTAAATGGAAGTATCCTATAGATTTTTAAGTGTTAAATATTGTATGCAATAGACATTAAAAACAAGTAGTACCTAGTATTTTGCATGCTTCATTTTTTGTTTGGACATTCTTTGCAGGAGGCAATTTTGTAAAAACCATTTAGACAAATTGTAAATTTAACAAATTTTCAGTAACATAATCACATAGAACATGCATCAAATAATTACTTTTATAAGTTACTTGGTCACCAAAATTTTTCTTGAGTCAAACATTAACATGACGGAATCAAAATACATACTTAAGGTATTTTCATGAGAGCTTTACTATTAAAAACATGTATATATTGTGATGCAAATAAATTAGGAGCTCATGTAAAAATTAGGCCTATACAATCAAATGTTACTTTATGTACAAGGAATACTGTTAAACATCAATACAAAATTAAAATATGATTCATGACATTACTTATCTGCATTTTTATTATAATCTTAAACTCTGTTTTCAATAATTTTGGAATGCTTAACTTAATCAGAGGAAAACAATAGAAGAAAAGACAGTAAAATTTTCAATCTCTTTATATGCCAGAACAATGTATTTTATATTACAATATATAATATATTAAAATATTACGAGCATATGACTCCTTTTTTCTGTGGTGTAAAACCAACTGTTACAAAAAGTTAAATTTTTGGACAGTCACTACAGTCAGAAGAAGTAGGAAACACTGTCATTTCAAGATATTACGCAGTTTGGGCATTTGGGTTCTTGTATACAGACAAGGAACAGTAGGTACCTACATAAAATTTAAAAAATTATATGATTTATACGTTTTGCAATTTTAATAAAACAATGAATTTAATTTTAAAATCAAATCATTAATAACATACCCCACTAGCACTGTTTAAGTTGATCAATTAGAAATTATTAGAGTAACCGTATCAGCCATCACGAAACAATATTACTCCCCCCAAAAGGTAAAAGAAAGAGACAACAATAAATTTAGCAATGGCTAATGGCTTCTTCATTACGTCTTTATTATTGCCTCATGGATGTTATTCATATTGTGTTAATAATCTCACTTTGAATTACCCGGCAAAATCAGATTTTTATTGACACTAATTACTATATTTACATTAATTATTATTAAAAATGAAATCAAATCAAATTACATAACTATATGCTAAGTACTCACATAAGGTATTGCTCGATAGTTTTACTCCAAATCGAAGGAAATTTACATATTTGACATAATATTTATTTCCATCGATCCGGCTCGAAGCGAGCCTTCGAGCTGTCAGTTTTGCGGTCCACACGGTGGTTATTGCTCGATTTGGAGTAAAACTATCGAGCAAAACCGCATGTCAGTACTTAGCAATAAAGTTCTCTTTTACAATTGCCTAACAGCCGTTCCCAATATTTGATCTATCTCTGGTTTTGCCCTACTAGAGATAGGAATAGCTTTCATTAGACATTAGAGACGTATATTTTATGTCAAATGTCAATTCAATGTTGGCTGGGGCCTGGGATCGGTCGTATGTCAAACCAGAGATAGATTGAATATTGGGAACGGCCGTAAGTGACAAATACCAAAGTTCTGTCGCTGCTCACTTTATGTACAGCGATAGAGACAAAACTTGCAAGTAAATTATGAAACAGGCCCAAAATATACTATGTATTCTCAAAGACTATTCATAGACTTCGCGCAAATAATTTTGTACTTTTATTTAAAAAAAAAATTGATTCGATTTCGTTTTAAGCTCTCAGAATTATTTACAAGTAACTATATTTCAATTATAATTGGCTTATAAAAACCGAACTGATTGTAAGAAAATAGTTTATAATCTTGTAGCAAAATTAAATTTAAATGATTAGTAGGAAACTATTTATATCGGTAGGTAATGTACTGGAGCAAATAAATATTTATTAGAATCTACTTTGGTATTTTTGAACACAGGTAGGCTAAGTGTGAGCGGGTGAGGTATATTTCTAGTATTTCGTCTTACTTAATATAAGCGGCAACGCGAACATACTCCCTGCGTTTCTTTTTCAACCATAATATCTAGCTGCATACCTAGCTTATTTTCGTATACTCCAAATTTTAATATCAGTCAGTAAATAATATTTCTTTGCAATTAACTTCCTTGTCCTTTACCACTTCCTAGAGACACTAAGAAAAAGAAATACACAGTGTATAATTATTCAAGCTTTACTGTATCTATCTGCCATGTAAAATTTCCAATGTGCACGAAGACAAGCAGATTTTATCATATTTATTAGCTGTGTAAATATTTGTTTTAGTAAGTGGGATAAGCATAGAGGTAGACATTGATGAAATTGATTCTTACGTTTTTTAAAGTACTGAATGTATTTTATATTACTGACTGATCTTAAAAATTCAGAGATAAGGTTGCATTGATAACAATTTACATATTATATTATGGGCTCTTAATCAGTTCGGCATTGCACAATTGATATGTAAATAAAAATCTCTAGATACATAATATTAAGTACTGATGTACGTGTCGTTCTAGCTAATTATTGTAATTCGAATTATTATCAACTGTTTTTTGACTACAGATACAAAAAAGTTTTTGATGATACATAATTTGTATTTGAATTGACCTATTGCAGAAACAAGTACATAGGGTGAACATGACTAGAGATTTGACAGTTATACTAGTCATTGGACAGAGCACAAAAACACTTCATTAATTTTATTAAGATTAATAATTTTCGTATTTTTGTGCTTTGTTCAATGACTGGTACTGTCCAATCACTAGTCATTTACCCTAAGAATGTCTTTACAAAAATTAGATTTTTTTATGTCATTAGAGATTTTTACATAAACTTATGAATGTAGCTATATAACGTGGTTAACACTTTAAGACTAAAATATAGTCTAAATTACAATCAACTTCAATAATATTAAATATCTATAATAGTTTATCGACTGCGCTTTATAAAGTCGCTTCATACAAAACATATTACTGGTATGACATTAAAAATATTCATTAGAATAACAGATTACTTAGGTATTTTTATCAAGATACCTAAAGAAACTGTCTCATATGCTCCGGTGTAGATGAAAAGTTGTCCATTGGCCCATAGCTACTTGTCCCTTTTCGCAAGGATATTACTTACGCAAACGGAAAAGAGATAGCAATATAATTGTGAAAGTCAATCGACAAATTTCTTATCTTCGTGAAGCTTGATATTATGTCGTTAAACCTCATTGGTTACAAACTTTATAAAAAAAAAGTTTAACCCTTAACACAACCCAGATAGGACGCTGTTAAGTATTTGTGTACTAACCCACAAAAATTATGTACTGAGTTACGAAAGCATTTATGTTCTTTAGATGATTTAGAACGAGACTGTACCTATTCAAAATTTTACAAAAAAATTGTGGGTTATTTTAAACTCGAAGCAACTTTAAAAAGCATTTGTCAGTAAACAACTTTCTAAACTGATTCTGTATTTTGTACATGTTCACAGTATACACGCCATTGTCATAGGTAGCGCCACTGTTGTTGTAATAGATGATACGATAAGAACCATTAAAGGCCATTAAAAATTCATATCGGATATCTGAAATTTTCTGTAAACACCAGCAACACAATGTCCATATAAGCTATTTTTAATGTATAGCGAATAACATGAATCAACAATAAATTTCTGTAATAGCTATTCGTCAAATACTTCAAAAAAACAGAAAATATTAGATTTTTTTATATGACAACACATTTAAAAAAATGTTGGTATATTTAGAGACTTGTGAGGTTATGGCGCTACCTGTATTCACAGCACTATCAATTACAGTTTAAACTCAAAATCCCTAAAAGCACATAAATTTCAAGCATTTTTAAAACTTAACAAAAATGCTACCTAAAAACCAAATTTGATTGAATTAAAACACAAATTCAACAGGAAAAATTTACAATAATTATGTTTTTGTAACAAATTCGCACCGATTCCAAACAAATCTTTTTACACATAATTTTGATAACCTATTAATTGTTAATATTAATGACTAAAGAAAATAAGACAATAAACATAGCTTGAAGCAATAAATTTTTTAGAGGAATTTGTTCTGTTATGTAGCCAAATTACCACTTTGTAGCATTAGTAAGTTTTTTTGTGATTCAAACTAAAAGGTTTTAAATTCTTTCACAACACCAATTTTTGTACTTTGAAGATTTTATTTAAAATTACAATTTTTAACAATCATGAACCAGTTTATATATTTTTTAAAGCTACATTAAGCTTCATGGGCAAAAGAAAACATACATAATTATATTTTCATTCGTAAGTGGCAACACAATACATATTTCAAAGCTACAAAGTGGAAATACTAAAGACTAGAGTATTGAACGCAAAACCATTTTAAAATCCAAAATTTTTAAGACTTTTTAAATGAGCGTTTTATTAGAATATGTATATTAATTAAACGTAATTTTTAGTTGTGGCAACACTTGATATGAATATGAAATATTTCCTAACCTGATTATACCTGACTTAAAAGTAAAATATTAAATAACATTTTGCTGTTCTGTAAAACTTAATTTTTAAAATGTTAAGTCACGAAATTAGTTCCTTGTTATCCAAATCCATGATAATACAATTTTAATTAAGTATGGCAATACGCTGGGGTTTATATCTTTTCATTACTAAAAATGTTACGATATTATTACAATCATTTTCAAACAATTTTTATTGTCATTAAAAATCATTCATAAAAAAATACAAGGCAACAGTACAAGACTTATTTTAATCATTAAAATACTTATTGTTTTAATTTTGGAGAGCATGAAAAATCCAGGAGGAAAAATACATATTATATACAAACTTACGCTAGTTAAAAACAGCCATCTCACTTTCTGAGAGCATAATTCTCCCGGAAACTCCTACACACGTAGGTAACTGAAGTATATACCACCTATGTATATTACACTAATCACATTAAAAACAAAACTTAAAACATTTAACTATATTATCTCTATATGTATAATTGCATAAGCGCTATAGGATCTAACAAGTGAAAAAAATAATAAATAGGATCCAGAAGCGCTCGCCGCTTCTCTCATTTGTACAAAAACCACTGTGTATCTGAAAAATACAAAAATATTAGTTACTTTTTGGTAAACTTCATTCATTTGCATTCTGAAGATTCATTATCCAAATTCCTTCATCAGTAATATTATCAAAAGAAATTTAAAAAGTATGAACATCAAAATATTGACATTTTAATTTGTGTTTTAAAAAGTTCAAACGTCTAACGGCCGTTCCCAATATTTGATCTATCTCTGGTTTTGCCCTACTAGAGATAGACATAGCTGATCATTAGACATTAGAGACATATATTTTAATTTTTATGTCAATTCAATGTTAGCTGCGAACGGTCGTATGTCAAACCAGAGATAGATTGAATATTGGGAACGGCCGTAAATTGTGTATAGCGTGTGTAGTGTGTACTGACCGGGACGCTACCACACACAGGCCTAACCTAACCTTTAAACGTCATTTTAAAAAGTATAAACGTCAAAATGACACCTCAACTTTTTAATCTGTTTTTTTTTTTCACGGCGTGTACTAACCGGGACGCTACCACAGGCGGTGCAGGTGGAGGTTGCGCGAGAGCACGCTGCGCACGTCGTGCGTGAACCGCAGCGCGTCGAGCACGGGCAGCAGGTTCAGCAGGCACACGTCCAGCGGGTCGGAGAACCACGACTTTATTGGTATCGCGTTATCTGTCAACAACAATTATTACATTATAAGCAATGATGACAAACTCAAATCAGATATGTTACTACCGCGCGCGTTGTGAAGATTCAAATACGGCCCAATTGGGTCGTCTGTTATTTAGTCTGCATCAAGCGCAGTCACGAAACTCACGAATGCCGCGTCTTGTCTTACCTAAATAAATTGAAAATGACGTCGTGCGTGTTTCAAAAATGTACCAATTATGACTCAAAAGAAAACAAAACACATGGAATCTCTTACCACATGTCTTGATTGCAATAAATACCTCGATTATTTACATTCTCAATTATTTTTTCGAACTATCTGGAAAAAATCGAATTTTCGTCATAGCTCAGGCGAAGAAAGAGACAGCGATACGATTCGACGTTTAAAAATAGAACTGTCTCTTTTATGTAAATGGTTTTTCGTATCTTTTGTTTCACTTATCTGTCAAAGGATAAGGTCCAAATTGGTCTAATTTTAAAAATGCCGGCCAACGCAAATATAAATCCATTATTTAAATAGAACATAATCTAAGTAATAATTTTTATTATTACACCAAAGTTTTAAGTCAAGTCTCCGAGTTGTTTTTCAAGGTCAAACTTTTTTTATAACATGTAATAAAACTTATATTATTAATTAAAAGCAATAAGTAATCGATCCCAACGTCCCTATCATGATTTTGAAAAATTCAAAGGAAGAGGGAACCTCTACGTACCATTGCTTACTTGGAATACTAGGCAAATGCCCAAGCACGTAGAGTAGAGCGCGCGAGACCAACCATTAATCTATGACTACTTACTCGTATAATTAAACTTAAAAAACATTTTACATATTATATTATGTATATGTGGTAAATGATGTGGATATCACAATCAATTGTATGTATACAGTGTGTTTGGTCAGCAACTAGCGATATTTTAATCACTCATGTGGTATGTACTTGTTATGCAAAAAACAGTAACTACTAAGGTCTAGCCCCCTTCGCCTCTGTGTGCCAGGCACTTTATTAATGACTCTACCCGATTTGCAAAAAACATTCTTTCTCTGCGAGGTTTCGACGTATTGTCATAAAAATAGCCTTAAATGAAAGGTAATTAAATAACCTACCTTAAAAAAAATACAAAAAAGGGTTTTTTCATGCAACAAGTTTAAATAAGTCATAATTATAAAGTTTCTAAAAAAAATAGAAAAAACACGTGCAAATTTTACAACTATTGTATTTCTTTACAGAAACAGCCCCCATAACCCATTTTTATTGATTACTAGCTGTCCCGGCAAACGTTTCTTTGCCATATTATATAAAGTATATCGCCCGTATTATTTTATTGAATTAGTGACTAAATAAGTATGTTACCATGGCAACGTCCATCGCTATCCCGTGACCCGCGTCGCATAAACAATGGTCGCTCTTTATAGACAAATAATTTGCAATAAAATAAAATTGCGACTATAATTAAAGATCTAAGCTATCCTATCTCTCAAGTTGGAAAAAACGCACATTTAAAAAAACAAAACATTAAAATCGGTTAAGTAGTTTAGGAATCCATCGCGGACAAACATCGTGACAGGAGATTTATAATATATATTAGATTTTATCGAAAGAATTTGAGTTAAGCTTCAATACAACATATTTATTCCGTCCGTATGTCTTTAAGAGCTATTGTTCTCTGAACATTGGTCGTGCGCGAGCACAAAATGTTTTTTTTTAGCTTTTTGAACATTTTGAGCCAAATTTGTTAATTTTTAAGTGTAATTAGACAATAAAATACTTATTAAAATGTGCAGTTCTTTTTTTTCATGATTTGAGATTTCATTATAAAGTTGCGCACAATCGTTTTTAGGGTTTCGTACCCAAAGGGTAAAAACGGGACCCTATTACTGAGACTTCGATGTCTGTAACTCAAGAACGGTAATAGCTAGAGTTGAAATTTTCACAGATTATGTATTTCTGTTGCCGCTATAACAACAAATACTAAAAACAAAAAAAATTAAATATTTAAGGGGGGCTCCCATACAAGAAACGTAATTTTTCAAACATATTTGCTCTGTATCAACGATGACAACAAGTAGGCACTTGAAATTTTCACAAAAGCCTTAATTATATGTGTACTTTAATAATTAAAAATAATATTTAAATAAAATAATAATTTAAGGGGGGCTCCCATACAAAAAACGCAATTTTTGGCCTATTTTTGCTCTATAACGGTACGGAACCCTTCGTGCGCGAGTCCGACTCGCACTTGGCCGATTTTTAGTGCTTACACATATGGTATGTTCAACTAATAATACTTCAGAAGAATTTGACATACAGACGTAAATTAAACGTTGTATTACAGCTTAACTCAAATTCTTTGGATAAAGTAAAAAAAAATATAGGTTATGGGGGCTGTTTCTGTAAAAAAATACAATAGTTAAAATTTGCACGTGTTTTCTCCATTTTTTTAGAAACTTTACGACATTTTTAAACTTTTTGTATGAAAAATACTCTTTTTTGTGTTTTTTAATGGTAGACTATCTAATTACCTTTCATTTAAGGCTATTTGGATGACAATAGGACAAAACCTCACAAATTAAGAATGTTTTTTGCTAACCGGGTAGAGTCAATAATAAAGTGTCTGCCACACAGAGGCGAACTAGCGATATTTTAATCAATCATTTGTATGTACTTGTTATGAAAAAAAAAACCTAACTACTAAGGTCTAGCCCCCACCTCAGTAGTTAGTGTTTTTTTGCATAACAAGTACATACAAATGTGAAATGAGTGATTAAAATATCGCTTGTTGCTGACCAAACACACTGTAGATTAAGACTGCGTGTAAATGTATTTTATTGTGATATTGTTTTTTTTACCCTAATGAACAATAAAAAAAATGTATTATCAAATGTCTATATGAATGTATTTTTAGGTACGTGCTATATGCGCCCGCCGCCCGGTTTATGGCAAAACAACAACTATAGCATAGATAGCTAATAGGTATGAAAATACGTTTACCAGAAGCGCAAATTTTTATTTAAATTTAAATTACTGTTTCTTAATTACAAGTATTCTGTTGTCTTGCAACTCATTAAATACTGTGCCAATTTGAATTAGGTAACGGCGGTTAAGTGGGTATTCAATTGAGGAAGGAAATACTGTGAAGTGATTATCCTATATCAAAACTCATAAGTTATAGGGGCAACAACCTGGAGATAATTATGGCGTCAGTGTTTACAAAACATGCCTTCATTAAGTCAATATTTATAAGAGGGGGCGCGTGTAACTAACCATTTACTAATAAAAAAGCGACTGTCATGGGTGTACCCAGGATTTCAGCTAGGGGGCGGCGGCATGAGCTGTTCCCTGAAATCCTGGGTACCTACAGGTATATGAACCAAGATGGTCGGTCTGGTATATTGAAACAAAAAATTTAAAAAATCATCAAAATTTCCTTTTTTTAATCTGACTTAAGAGGCAAGGCTGTCCCTAAAATTAGCAGGTCCATGTAACAAAATAAAAAATGTTATTTCCCTATCTGACTTTTATTCCAATAAACCTAAACTAAACTAGGGCAAGATTTTTCATTATTTTATTGATTTTACTTTTGTTGACTTTCGTAAAAGTGGCGGGACTGTCTTGCTCACTCATGGCAAACATGTCCACTACCCATCTCTCTCATCATTTTGCCGTAAAATTAAGAACCTACCAACAGCTTGTGCGAATAAAAAACATTTTAACTGACTAAAATGGGTTAGCAAAAATCGGGTTACTTGAGGTTTTTAATTTTTTACTCATTTTTTTAGTACGAAACTAACAGGTATTGTACCATTTAACAATCCTGATTAAATGCGCCAACTTTTTATGGCACATGCCAAGGCACTCTAGTACATTTTTTTTAAAGGAGGGCCTTTCAAAGTCGACAAATTTTGAAAATTTTAAATTCATAGTTTAACAAATAGTCTTAATTCTAGGAAACTTGGGGCAATTGTGTCATTATTTTTGACTGTGATTCTAGAAATGTTATTTAGGTTTACGATTCCAAAGTTTAAATGAACAAAAGTAATAAAAATTAACCACAATAACCGAAAAATGGTTACAGTTTGACCAAATTTTTAGGTTTTTCTTAAATGCCCATAATTTTCAAACTGCATAGGATATATTTTTTTTGTGATTTTTCTCATGATGGTTACAATCAATCCTGTCGCCCCGTTTCGGCTTGACGTTGAGTTCTGGGACACCCTGTATGTGTACTTTAATAATTAAAAATAATATTTAAATAAAATAATAATTTAAGGGGGGCTCCCATACAAAAAACGCTATTTTTGGCCTATTTTTGCTCTATAACGGTACGGAACCCTTCGTGCGCGAGTCCGACTCGCACTTGGCCGATTTTTAGTGCTTACACATATGGTATGTTCAACTAATAATACTTCAGAAGAATTTGACATACAGACGTAAATTAAACGTTGTATTACAGCTTAACTCAAATTCTTTGGATAAAGTAAAAAAAAAATATAGGTTATGTTTCTGTAAAAAAATACAATAGTTAAAATTTGCACGTGTTTTCTCCATCTTTTTAGAAACTTTACGACATTTTTAAACTTTTTGTATGGAAAATACTCTTTTTTGTGTTTTTTAATGGTAGACTATCTAATTACCTTTCATTTAAGGCTATTTGGATGACAATAGGACAAAACCTCACAAATTAAGAATGTTTTTTGCTAACCGGGTAGAGTCAATAATAAAGTGTCTGCCACACAGAGGCGAACTAGCGATATTTTAATCACTCATTTGTATGTACTTGTTATGCAAAAAAACCTAACTATTAAGGTCTAGCCCCCACCTCAGTAGTTAGTGTTTTTTTGCATAACAAGTACATACAAATGAGTGATTAAAATATCGCTTGTTGCTGACCAAACACACTGTAGATTAAGACTGCGTGTAAATGTATTTTATTGTGATATTGTTTTTTTAACCGACTTCCAAAAAACGAGGAGGTTATATGTTCGGCTGTGGGTATTTTTTTTTTTTGTATGTTCAACGATTACTCCGCCGTTTGTGAACCGATTTTCGAAATTTTTGTTTTGTTGTATTAGGTTTCACTCCAATTTGGTCCCATTTTCACAAAAGTGGTGACCTGATGATGGGATCCATGAGTAATCGAGGGAACTCCTCGAAATTTATATGGAAACATATGGGGATTTTGGTTTTATGTGAAGTGTACTAAGAATACTCTACCAAAAAGTCAAATATTGGGTCAAGGTATACCAAGGTTTCGATGATGCTGAGAGAACTCCTGATTCCTTATAGATACACGTTTAGGAGTTTCGGCGTTGTTTTAAGAACAGAAAGCATAAACTACTATGCAATTCATATTCATCATCATAATCATCATCATCATCATCGTCATCATCATCATTACCACGTCGTGTTAAGGCCACCAATGTCTCATGGCACAGAATAGATAATAGTACAAGGCATACGTATGGATATACTAATAATAATAATTATGTACTGTATAACAACACCTGTATGTTTTTAATACACGGCGGTCGGCGTCGCCGCCCGCGCCGCCGCGCGGCGCATGGCGGCAGAAGACAGAATATCGAATACTTTACTAACTACTTTATATACAGATCGAATACTTTACTACTTTATAAAATTTTAATAGACAAATAGAATTGAAATAAAGTTATTTTAAAAAGAGCATTTAAACAAAACAAAGTCATTAAGTGTCTTTTTAATTAGTTATACTTATTAATCGATAGATTGTGCACTAAGTACCTATCGATTTGAATTCTTGATTACAAGAACAGCTGTCAATAATTATGATAATATTAAATACTCGTATTATGCTACGCTACATCCTATGCAAGTTTGTACAATTTTTTTATCTGATAGATCCTTCGATCGTGGAAAAACGAGACACAATAGCCTTTCTATTGTTATCGCAATCGCCGGTGACCGCTTCGGGCTTGAAGTATTGAAATTGTTAAATTACTTAGCACAATATGTTCACTTCACTGATAATATTATATTATTTTGTGAGTGTGAGTTGTGACTCTTAACAAATTGTAATAAGATACGTAAAATATACGCGAAGATTTACCTACTAGTGTAACTAAAAAGAGTGAAATTATTATTATTTTTAACAAAAAATTAAAACCGACTTCCAAGGTAAAAACAATAATATTAATATGAACTAAAAAGTATTAAATAATTTTTACTATCTAATAGTGCCTTTTTCCGAATTCGGCTAAATCTCAACTATTTCTGTACTCAATCTTCATAATTTTGAAGTCGGTGCCAGTTCCAAAAATTTTAAATATTCTGTCAGAGGACTGAAGATTCAGCTATCTGGTACCGACTTCAAAATAATGAAGATTGAGTACAGAAATAGTTGAGGTTTAGCCGAATTCGGAAAAAGGCACTATTAGATAGTAAAAATTATTTAATACTTTTTAGTTCATATTAATATTATTGTTTTTACCTTGGAAGTCGGTTTTAATTTTTTGTTAAAAATAATAATAATTACCCTAATGAACAATCAAAAATGTATTATCAAATGTCTATATGAATGTATTTTTAGGTACGTGCTATATGCGTCCGCCGCCCGGTTTATGGCAAAACAACAACTATAGCATAGTTAGCTAATAGGTATGAAAATACGTTTACCAGAAGCGCAAATTTTAATTTAAATTACTGTTTCTTAATTACAAGTATTCTGTTGTCTTGCAACTCATTAAATACTGTGCCAATTTGAATTAGGTAACGGCGGTTAAGTGGGTATTCAATTGAGGAAGGAAATACTGTGAAGTGATTATCCTATATCAAAACTCATAAGTTATAGGGGCAACAACCTGGAGATAATTATGGCGTCAGTGTTTACAAAACATGCCTTCATTAAGTCAATATTTATAAGAGGGGGCGCGTGTAACTAACCATTTACTAATAAAAAAGCGACTGTCATGGGTGTACCCAGGATTTCAGCTAGGGGGCGGCGGCATGAGCTGTTCCCTGAAATCCTGGGTACCTACAGGTATATGAACCAAGATGGTCGGTCTGGTATATTGAAACAAAAAATTTAAAAAATCATCAAAATTTCCTTTTTTTAATCTGACTTAAGAGGCAAGGCTGTCCCTAAAATTAGCAGGTCCATGTCTGTCAGTGCGACACGCCCCTACACACACGACACACACAGAAGGCGCTCTGCTATTACATTTTATTTTATTAATGACCGAATCATTAATAAAAAAACTATTCGGTTATTTCCTTAGAACAATAAAAAAACCTATCCTTTTTAAAAAAAAAAAATCATTGTCATTGAGTACCACGGTAGCAACTCTGAACCCTACATTGAAACGGGAACTACCGCGCGCTATAAGCTGAAGTCCACGCGGATAGAGTCGGGGGCAACAGCTAGTATTATAATATTATGATATATATCTAACCTGACCATTTATTTTTCCGTCAGAGCGGGACAAATACAGAACAAGGATTATAGGCTATTTTTGTGGGCTAATTTGTCTGTTTACAAAAGCGGGACAATTTCGGCCTCGCAGCGGCTGGGACGGCTTTGAGGCAGTCTGTCCGGCTGGGACAGCGGGACAGACTGCCTCAAAGCGGGACTGTCCCGCCCAAAGCGAGACGTATGGTCACGTTATAAATATCTGACCTGGGAAGTCCCGGTAAGCGCCGGGCGAGTTGTCGAGTATGAACACCCTGTTGAGGTCGTCGCATATCGACGACAGGTTCTTAGTGTACGATCCGTGCTCCGCCGTGCAGTGTTGCCTGGAATATAATATCACTTTTCAGAATTAGGTTATAATCACCATCATAATTTAATCTATATTTATTTAGGGACCATCATAATTTGAGAACAAATTATATTTTAGCGCCTTCCACTGTTTCAATTTAGGATATATAATATTTAGGGGGGGGGGCTTGTGATTGAATTTTTTTCTGGGTCTCTTTAGCCTTTCAGCGCGATACCCACTTTGGGAAAGGCTGTATTAAAACATTTCAGGTTGCAAATAATCTTGATCTCATCGTAGCAATTCATCCGGATGACGGAGACCTATTGCTGGATTGCACGGGACGTACTCGTGGAACCGTGATACTAGTAATATTGCTATCGCATTTCGTGTAGCGATAAACTACGATAACATGGCGCGCCGTTCCAAAATTCAAAACGTTTGAAAGTAAGTATATTTTGTGAAAATATGTACCATCGAGGAAGTTGATTCCTATGCAGTTGAGAGACCAACGTTATTTGGTCGAATATGTCAATTCAATATTAATTGTGATCTGTCGGCTGAGTTTGACGTAATGCGACCAAACTACGTAGATCCCCCATTTGCATAGGAATCAACTTCCTCGATGGTACATAGCGCCATATGTGAAATATTACGAGTAGGTTCATTGGTTGAATACTTACAATTACATACAAACTCTTTCATAAAGATGTGACTACACACATTGAAACAGTAATTTGGAGGGGCGCACCATGTTATCGTAGTTTATCTCTATTTGCTCAAGCTGATTGTCACTTCATTGTCTCTTTTACACGCTCTTGAATAATATGAATATAAAAGAGACAAGTAGTGACGATAATGTATAAATTCTACGTACTCCACGGCCGTTATTCAGAAGGATGACAATTGACACCGATGTGTCGGTCACAATAGTATCAGCGGTTTGTCCCCCTGCAATACTTTTACTACTGACCCAGGGGCCAGGACCCAGGGAAGAGCCAGGGGCAGTCTGGCTGCATTGCATGTTATAAAACGAAGGTCTGGCTGCTCCTGAGTCCTGGCTCTTACTTTAAGTGTCTAAACACACCATGCCGAAGATACGCGGCCGAAGTTCGGCATGATTACGCTTGCAATGCGCTACGCATACAATATAACGCGACGTAATTTCGGCATGGCGAGTCATCGGTAATTTGAAATACATTGCAGGCGTAATCATGCCGAACTTCGGCCGCGTATTTTCGGCCTAGTTTGTTTAGACACTTAGGCAGTGTCCGCACTGCATAATCGCGGATTTTTTTTCCGCACTTGCGACAATAATTTCACAATTTTATATGAAAAAATTTGCGCAGTGCGGACAGTCTCTTAAGTCAGTCTCAGCGGCAGTATACCTGTAGAACCGTCTCCGGAGTATCCCCCGGCCGTTGTCGAGTTTGTCGGCGACCGCCGCACCGTAGATCTCCATCGACGCCGTAAACACCACCAGCTCATACCACTGGGACACCTGGAACACAAAACATTTATAATATTATATTGGAACGAAGTTTCTTATCGCGCGTTGCGAAAGGGGGCTAGACGGGAAAAGTTGTAACGACACTTAATGACTGACCCTTATTTTAGTACCTGTGAAGTAGGGGCAGATGGGGGTTGGTGTGGCGATGACGTCAAATGGCGGGAAATTTAAAACTTCGTTCCAGGTGTCCCTTGACACCTCTCAAGTTTTTTATAGGTACATTTGTCTGTAGCTGTGCTACTAAAACATTAATAATAAGTAAGTATTGAAACCAGGCCAGTTATGCAGGTTTATATTGCCCAAATGTGTGCACAGTACACAAGAGCACTCTTTATTCCTTTACTCTCATAACCCAGTGGGACGGAAAACAGACACGATTGGCGAGAGAACAGGCGCAAGACCGACTTTTTACATGCCTAACACATGCATCATCTTACTTGTCAGACAATCAGGTACTCAGCCTGCATTGTCCTAACCAAAATTGAAAATAGCATGTTTCCAACGCTCCCGAAATCGAACCCACGATTAGAGCACTCAGAGAGAACCACAGATACCAAAATATTAGTCGAGAGAGTGCTCTACCTGTGGGCTAATTAGGAACTATTGAACACTTTAGAGTTTAGGACCCGGAAAATTATTTGAAAAACAAAATGCGGATTTTATATATAGCCAGATGAAGATAAAGGTAAGTTTGTTAAAATTATTATTAGGGAAAAAAGAAGTTATTGCCACTATCTTAGTTACCCACTACATCCACTTACATTATCGATTACCAATCATATTCATCATATTATTGAAGGAGGTATTGTCTTCAATTGTAACGAAACAAAACATTTTGTAATTATACCGATTGGGAATTTTGGTAACTAACTCCCACAGTAGTGGATGGCTGCCATAGGTTTAGATCACTTGCAAATGCTTTAAGGGCCGAATTACACCGGATCGGCAGCGGCCGGCAGCGGCGCGAAGAGCACTTTTAGTGTGAAATAATTTTAAACTTTAATAACATACTTATAACTATCTATCGCTTGAAAACTTCTAAAAGGGCTCGAGGCGCCGCTGGCGGCCGCTGCCGATCGCGCCTCTGCCGACCGCTGCCGGCCGCTGCCGATCCGGTGTGAGTCGGCCCTAATTCACGTACAGAAAAAAGTTCTAGCACCTAATTTAATGAAATTTACAAGGTACTTCAAGTGAACACTATTAGTAAGTACTGAAATAATCATAATATTGTATCATGATAAAATATTAAGGTATGTTTGAATCTACATAATAACTTGTGTGTTAATGATAATTAAATGTACAGAATGTTGTTTTTAATTAAAACTGACTTAGTAATACTGTAAACACAATATTCATAACTAAGTTTTGCATTTCAAATGAGAGAAGTTCATTAAACTATATATTTTATATTTAGCTTATTTTGTATTACAAAATGTTTAGGATTTTAAGTATCTGATCGGACCACCCACTTGTCTTATAGAGGAGGCATTAATCTTATAGAGGTTAAATTATCCTTCGGTTAAATAATATATTTAATTTCTGAGCGTAGTAACATTTCGATTGATAAATGATATTTTCATCACAGTCTGATAAACATAATATATTCACAAGTATAGTTCATTTCTTGCAGTCGCAGAAAACATCAATATTATTAGAAAGCTGGTTCCTTCTAATTTATCATTAAATACTACAAAATACTCACTATATCTAGGAAGAAGTCCACATGTGGCCTTTTATGAACGAAAAATCTCACTGGATGCTTGTCAATTGTGACCTTGAGAACAAAATCGGGAGGCGTGCCCGGCTTCACTGTGGGGCGCAGCATCGCATCATGGTGAGAGTGTATTAAAGTTTCATCCAAATCTAGCACTAGCATTTTTCTTTTCACAAGACCTGTGGGAGAAATTATTGTATACTAACAGCTAAGCTGCAATTTGATAGTGTAAACTGTGATAATGTTTTATAACGCTATTGTGTTTTAATTTAATTATTTTAATTGGCAATTAATTTAGTTTCCGTAACACTTACTATGATGTTTTTATATTTAGCAATGGTGTGTAATTGGTGCTAAACTTGTTTGTGAATATGAAATGTAATGTTTTGTCCAGCCAAATTGAGTAAGGACATGCTCTGGCAATAAGTTAGAAACATGCTGACTATAGATTCTAATTAAATTATATCGACGGTGGAAATTTCAAATGTCGTAAAGGACAAACCCCTACTTTACAGGAGAGCAAAAAAAAAAAATTTTCTTACTTTCAAACTGGCATAACTCTTTCATTTTTTCAACCTATTAAAATAATTTCTAGACAGTTTTGTTTCGAATTACATCATTTACAGCTGTAAGTCAAGTAATCCTAGAAAAACGCAATAGTTTAGGAGATGATGTCCCTTACACACAGGAATTTTAGAACAAACGCCCCTTACACGTGACCCTTTTTGAAGTATTTTGTTGTAACCACCGAATAGTCTGAATCATCTGGCATTTTAATGTTGTAAAACATACTTAATAATCAAGATAATGAAGTAACTTCCAAGAACATAATTGTTTTCATTGAAATTATATTATAGGAGATTGCGAAATACTAAATTTTAATTATAAAATATCTACAAAATATGAGTTGGCTGGGGTAAAATTTTCATGAGCTTCCTAATTTAACTATAATTCATTTGGTATGTAATAACTGGGTTCTTGAAGTACTCTAAAAATCGGCCAAGTGCGAGTCTGACTCGCACCTTACTGATTTTTAGAGTATTCCAAGAATGACACAAAGGATTCCGTACGTAACTACGTAAGAAAGCGAAAAAATAGTGTTTTTTGTAGGAGAGCTCCCTTCAATTACTTATTTTATTACTATTAAATAACGAACATAATTAAGGATTTTTGTATTTACTTCAAGTGCCTACATGTTGCCATTATGGATTACCTACGAGTAAAAAAAATCAAATAAATCACGTTTGTTGTATCAAAATCCTTTCTTAACGGATTAAGGAGGGCTTTGCTTAATCCGCTAAGAAAGGATTTTGATCAATTCTACCCCCGAGGGGATAAAAAAGGGGATGAAAGTTTTTATGAAACTTTAATAATTTTAAATGGATCGGGCTGAGACTTTGCATGTATGATGCATAAAGTTACTTTGACGTAAGCATCCCCCAATAAAGGATTTTGATAAATTCCACCCCTACGGAGATAGAATAGGGGATGAAAGTTTGTATGAATCTTAGATTTTCGAATGATTGAACTGAAATTAAACATTGAAGCTAAACTATGATGAAGACGTCCGCTTAAATATTAATAAATTAAGTGTATACGTGTCTGGGAATTCAGTCAAATGACGAAGGTTAAGGTATTCAGCATGAATCGTACCGTTTGAGTATGACAATCGTTTTAAATCTGTATATTTTGTAGTTGAAACCAGTAGTTTTATTTCGTACAGAGGTTTCATAGGAACTACTACACTATCCGGATATTGAGCATGCTCTTGTGAAATCACATCATTTTTCTTTCCTCTCTCTTCCCTTCCCCTTCCCTTTTCCTTTTGTTAATTATTATTAGAGAGTAGTTTTTCTTTTATTTCATATTTGACATCTAGACAGCGGTAGCGTGCCAAGCCAAGTTCAAGTAAAACAGTACTGGCGAGCAGCACCATGTGTAATATTACACGAACCATTTGCAGTCACTTTTGACCCCCTCATAATTCAGAAACTGACTGACTGACTGATTATTCTATAGATTAAAATTGTAACCCACTTTTAGATCACCTAGAAGGCTGAAATTTATGACAGATAGAAATTTAGAAGGAAGGAATTCACTTCATTAATTGTGTGTAATCTCAGGAAAAATTAAAAATAAATCGGTCAAGTGCGAGTAGGGCCGAGCAAAAACAGGCAAAGATTTTAAATATTTATTTTATCTTACTTTTATTATGTATTCTGAAAAATATTATATATAATTAAAAATTTTGTGAATATTTCAAGAGTCTATCGGCTGTCATATGTAACATGTTGCAATAATTATTATAGCCTAGGTCGTTACTTATGGCAAAGTTCATCAGCTGATGTTTAAGATTTATTTCCTGAACAGTGTCATAAAGGACTTCATGATTAATAGTAAGAAAAAAAATACCTTTTAAAATATGTCGTAAGGGGCATATTTCTCACAGTTACAAAGACTTGCGATGCCAAAAACATAAAATTATCAAGGTCATGACCCTTACGGCATAATTTTTAATTTATTTTGTATGTTACGACAAAGTGAATTATGCTATATCTCCTATATTTGAAGAGATATCAAAATTTTAAATATACAGATCGATAGAGGAGAAAAAATGCTATCCGTTGGTATAGAAAGTGTACTTACGACAAAATGTCCCTTACGACATTTGAAATTTCCACCGTCGATATAAAGTGTGATAATTTAAACAGGTTTCAAAAGTTTTATACAGGTGTTTCTTATTAAACTACTCTTAGAAGGAAGGCATCGGTACTTAATAAAACAGTTATTACTTTTATCAAATGATAAAGTTGTTCCGATTACATAGCAACAGGCTGAGACTTATCCGGTTAATAGCTCTGTTAATCCTAAGCAGTTTAATCCTTCGATCGGAGGTTCTAGGAATTCCCATTGTATTCTTTTGTTCTCGCGATCACCGGTGCTCGCGCGGGGCCTGAAGGATTAATTATGTAAATATGCTCATATCTATCATATGATAGAATATGCTCAATTATCTCTGAAAATCAAGAGAGTAAGCATGACTTGACTGAATATTATACTTGATATAAAATGAAGTATAGTTTTGTAACACATTACTTGGAATTATAAACTGTTATATGAAGCCCACATATGGCTACCATGTTTATGTATAGATGTTGTTGAACCTATCATCTCTGAGTGATCAGGTTTACAGGACAACTTCGGTTGGAAGTATACAGCTATATATACACTCACTGATAACAGGCCCAACAATATATCAAGATGATAATGTATCTGTGTATGTTGAACAATAGAATGCGGTGATAAAACCGATAATACTCACTCAGCCTGTGTCTAGATACTGGCGAAAGTGGATAAATTTCATATTTGACAGATTGATATTGAGCCAACTGAAAATTAAACACCACGTGAGACGAATAACTTATAAAACATCATAGCACACTAGAACCATATTAAAAGTATATTTACCGCTCGATATTGCTTTTTAAACATGTAACAAAAACAACTCCATACTTTGGAAGCGATGAGCATGAACGCGCGAAGGCCCATTTGCAATTGTTTCAGCATTTGAAATGTTTAAGAAATGTTCAATAGTTTATGTAGACCGTGAGTTTTATGTGATAACAGATGCGACGAAATCATTGACGGCGTAATTCAAAACAAATTTAACCAAACCGTCTGCCGAAAACATCTAACCCGCCATGACATAATCGACCCAAATCGCGGATCACAGATTACAAGTATATGTCGCGGATCGCCAACCATTGACACATTATCTATAAAAAACTTGCAATAAGTAAAAAAGTTATTAAAAAAAAGAAACTAAAAATTTTGTACCCAATCTTACCCGTTTTCTTCAAAATCAGGCATTCTTTTACTTTAAAAACAGGCAGTTTTTAAAGCAAATTTAATGAATATCACAGACTAAGAAGAGATACTACATGAATATTGTGTTTTTATGCTTTGTTCAATGACTGGTACTGTCCAATCACTAGTCATTTACTAGTGATTGGACAGTATAGTTTATTCCATTTCACTAAATTTAGATATCTAAATGATTTAGTGACTAAATTTAGTCAAGTGGAATAACTTAGTAACTTTCTTAATGTTATTCCACTTGACTAAATTTAGTCACTAAATAATTAAAGCGTGTAATGTTATGTCCGACTTACTCGGACGTAACAAAGGAGTCGGTCTGCATATTCCATGTAATAAAAGACGTGTTAATAAAGGTTTTTAGTGAACATTTTGTGTTAGATATTGTTTAGTTTTGTGGTTCCGCTAAATAATAAACCATAAGAATGGCCAAAGAATGCCTCAAACACGTGGATAATGGATTTAACATTAAACAACAACAACGTTTTTTGGGCTTTTCAATCGGTATTTTTGTAAGCTAAAAAGATCATTTATAAATTTAATAATCCCATAATCGTGCTTTATTAGGCATTAGTGCTAAAAATGTCACACCAATTAATAATTTGTCTACAAAAATTGCATAGCTTTTTACGTGTGTGTGATTCTCATTACTTGAACTATAGTTTATCGATGTCATGAACTAAATGACTTTCTTTTCTGTATAATAATGTGCTTCGAAATGATCGACAAATAGAAATATTCAAGAAAATAAACGCACGCTACTTGTATGAAAATAAGCACAAAATGGCCACGCGATGACGGGCTAAGGTTACATCTTTAAATATATCCTGAAATCTGTGGTGCAAATCAGCCACATTTAAAATAAATTTAAAAAAAAAACGATATTGACGTTTCATTTTGTGATTTGGGGGCGGGTATCCTTCAGGAATTTTGGATCTTTTTAATTAAAATCGTAGAAAAATGAGAGTAGAATATTATTTAAATAAATAGCAGTAGAGTAGTTAAGAGTAACAACTAATCTAATGATAAGAATTCCGTAAGTAATTTCAATTGTTCTGTCGATCAAATTGACCATCGGTTTTTTATTGGTCATATCCTGCTTTATTGATCTAATGATTGTATTATTGAAGATACACCGATGCTGATGATCAACCTCGTGTGTTTAGGTAGCGGGAGGGCCTCAAGATGATCGGAGGTCTGTTCGTGTATAATCATAAGGGGGAGGTGTTGATATCGAGGGTGTATAGGGATGACATCGGGCGGAATGCCGTGGATGCGTTTCGGGTTAACGTGATTCACGCTCGCCAGCAGGTCCGCTCGCCGGTCACCAACATCGCCCGCACCTCCTTCTTCCACATCAAGGCAAGTGAATCTAGGCCCGTATTTTTGGTCAGTACTCAAGTTGCATCTCGGTCTCAAGACACGGTTCAGGCTCTGTGATTGGTTGGCTTTCAATATTTGGACCAATTTTAGAGCCGAACCGCGTCTTGACTCTTGAGACCGGGTCGCGTCTTATGCACTGACCAAAAATACGGGCCCTAATGTCAGAATGTCAGTTCAGAGTTATTTTACCTTTGACTGAGCCTTTACAACTCAGATACATTTTACCCTCATAAAAAATGAGATATTATATAATAACATAGTAATGTAAAAAATTGCTGTCCAAGAGTATACAACTTAACTTTTTGTATAGCAATATGTATGTGTATTGACAATGTTTGTGATATCCCATACCATATTGTATTCAGCTTTTTAGAGTAACATATGATTTAATTTTAGTTGCAGTCATGAGACTACAACTAAAATTAGTTAATTATGAGTTAATTAAAAACAAGATAAAGTGACAGACTGATATAGGAAATCTGTCATTTGGATCTGAGACTACAACAGAAATTAAATCTCAATTAAAAACAAGATAAAGTGACAGACTGATAAAGAAAATCTGTCATTTGGTCCTAAACCTGTCAGTATCCCTACTGATTTTTTTTCTGTAGACATTCTATACAACATGTAACTGTGTCTAGTTGCTATTAGAACAAAGTTGGCAGACACTTCTGGCCAGAGCAGCTGTAAATCAGTGCCAAGACTAAACTCAATTATATCTCACTATTTACAAATAATGTTTTAATGTAAAATGTATGTTACATTCATTATGCTACTTATGTTTCCTTATAAGAAATATTGTTATATTAATCCGTCGATCACCAATTCCTGGAAATCTTTTGTTGTCGCGGCCCATATGGGCCTTACGGGGCTTGATAGGTTAATATGTATTAGAAGCTTAATCTATCAAGCCCCATAAGATCACCGGTGATCGCGACAACAATTGAATAACAATAGATTTCCAAGAATCCACGATCAAAGGATTAAGGTGTAGTTTATACCCTTTTTTGACAATGTTTTTAAAGCAACATTAATTCACCTCTCAATAGGCAAAAAACTATTTAAAGTAATAAAACACAAAACCCCTTTTGAGATAAAATCTAAAAAAATTTGAGATAAAAATCGATCTACGGAGCGATCCGTACCGACGGTCCGCGTGACACTAAAACCAGCCGAAATTATAATAAGTAACCTAATTTTACCAATCCTTTCTCTTTAGCGTGCTAACATCTGGCTGGCTGCAGTCACCAAGCAGAATGTCAACGCTGCCATGGTGTTTGAGTTTCTGCTCAAGATAATAGATGTGATGCAGTCATACTTTGGCAAGATCTCCGAAGAGAACATCAAGAACAACTTTGTTCTCATTTATGAGCTGTTAGATGGTAAGTGTTTTTGGAAAAACCTATCTCTCAGTAGCTGGGCAAGACTAAAATTTGATGTGGGCAAAAAATATTACTGCGAGGCAGTGTGTGGTGGCCCATGTCGCCCACGCCTTGCGCCGCCTGCGCTAACTCTTAACACAAAGTGTTGTAAGATTTGGGATATCCAAGTGTAGTACAATTTCTAAGAAATGTTACTGAAAAACACATTTAGTAAAACACTTTTTATAATATTATGTGTTTCTTTACTTATGTTATGACTTTTAGAATGTCTTTTAAAGATGTCTTATGTATGAAAAATGATGTGGTTGCAGAGATCCTGGACTTTGGCTATCCACAGAACTCTGACACTGGTGTCCTGAAGACATTTATCACTCAACAGGGCATTAAGTCTGCATCCAAGGAGGAACAGGCTCAGATTACATCACAGGTAAAATACAAAATATTATGTACCATTTTGCATAATTAAAAAAAAGTCACTTCCAGAGAAAAATACAATTATGTAGTAAGTACTGTAAATTGTATTGGTTTAGAACTTTAGAATGTAGGTTTTGTGATTTATTACAATCTTATAGAGCCTTAAATAGCTTGTACTTAAAAAGTTAGGACTTTTAATTAACAAGACACTTCATATTACATGTTTTGTCACTTAAAATTAAAATTGTGGTCCTTTTTTGCAAATTTCATAGCATTTTTTATTTTGTATAATTCATTAGTTTTGTGTTGCAGGTGACAGGACAGATCGGATGGCGTCGCGAGGGTATAAAATACAGACGCAACGAGTTGTTCCTCGACGTACTGGAGTATGTCAACTTGCTCATGTCGCCACAAGGTATAATTGCATTATTCTGCTAAATATCTATACTATATAATATTATAAAGCGGAAGAGTTTGTTAGTTTGTTTGTTTGAACGCGCTTATCTCAGAAACCACTGGTCTGATTTGAAAAATTCTTACAGTGTTAGATAGCCCATTTATTGAGGAAGGCTATAGGCTATATTTTATCACGCTAAGACTAATAGGAGAATGTGGAGAAAACGGGGAAATTATTAGAAAGGGCTTACCTCGCAAACTACTGGAGCAATTTTTGTGTTATTTGGCACAGATTAAAGAAGTAGACCACGTGAAGAATCATAGGCTATCGATTTTAATCATTTTCTCAGTGGCTTTATATTTTATACCCGTGCGACGCCGGGGCGGGTCGCTAGTTAAATAATAAAGCATTTTCAATATGAAAATTTGTAACTTACATATTTAAAGACTGCCTCGAATGCGTCGGCACCGGTGCCACATTTTGCGTACATTCGCGAGACGTGTTCTCGTAAACTCGCCCGCAAATTCGACGGCCTTGGGTTCTATGCAACTCCGTTGCACCAAAATTCGTTTAACGAGCGGGAACCGTATATTTTTCCAGAATAAAATATCCTAAGTCCTTTCCTGGCACTCAATGTATCTCCATACCAAATTTAAGCAAAGCGGTTTAGCGGTTTGAGCGTGAAGAGGTGACAGACAGACAGACATTATAATATTAGCATGAATGAGATCCGTAGCTTTTACAAGTCTATAAAAATACTAGCTGTCCCGGCAAACGTGGCTTTGCCATAATATAAAGTATTTCGCCCATATTATTTTATTGAAATGACTAAATAAGTATGTCGCCATGGCAAAGTCGATCGCTATCCCGTCGCACAAACAATGGTCGCCGTCAGTCTCAGGTTGTAATAATTTGCTATTATTTATTCAACAAATGCACTTATCAGTATATAAAGTACCCAGTAGCCGATTCTCAGACCTGCTGAATATGCATCTTATAAAATTTGGTAAAAATCAGTAAAGCCAGTTCGTGGACTAACATTATGCCACGAGAATTTTATATATAAGAGATGTAGCAATCAGGTAGTTATTGCCTGTTTTTAACAAAATCTGTATTTGTCTTCCAGGCCAGGTACTGTCCGCTCACGTTGCTGGCAAGGTGGTGATGAAGTCGTACCTGTCGGGCATGCCGGAGTGCAAGTTCGGTATCAACGACAAGATCGTTATGGAGGCTAAGGGCAAAGGAAATGGTGAGGGTTTATTTGTGTAGATTTTTGTTTTAAACCTTTTTATTTACCTGCTTCTTCCACTTACGTCTTCAATTACAATGTGCCATCGAGGAAATTGATATCTTGGCAGTTCAGGGACCTACGTCATTTGGTCAGCTTATGTCAATTCAATGTTAGCTGTGATCGGTCGGATGGGTTTGACTTAACGCGACCAAATTACTTAGGTCCTCCATCTGCCTAGACATCAACTTCGCTGATAGTACTTGTTTTATTCAGTTAACCAGCCTTCTAACTTCATTGAACTGGAATAAATGCATAACCATGTGGACACGTGAAGTATTGAGCACTTATTAATTACAATGTCTGTGTCCTCCAGTGTTATGAGTGAAGTGAACTGTGAAGCTATAATGTTTTACCTCTCTTTGATAAGGAGGATGTTATGAGTATAGATGCCCTTCACTATTGTCAGGGAACATCACTATTGCGCGTACTGTCAATATGGCGCCATGGTTGTCTTATAAAGTAATATTTAAACATGAATATTTTATCATTGCAATAAAACTTCGTTATGCTAAGCAAGGGCGTCGCCAGCCGATGGCGCAAGGGGGGGGCAAGTTGACTTTACCTACTACAATTCATATTTTTCTCATTCTCTATCAATTAGAGTGGAATTGTTGAATTTATTCGAGTTTCGACGTACGGGAATGATTGTTCAAGGCTTGAACTTCAAGCAAATCAACTCAAAGACTTAGAACTTTGCTTGCATTATATTTGGCAACTTTTTTTAGAATCTCTAGGGGGGGGAGGCAGCTGCCCCTCCTTGCCCCCCCCTTGGCGACGCCCTTGATGCTAAGTACTCACATACGGTTTTGCTCGATCGAGCAATAACGTTAAGCAAAACCTGCGGCTCGGACTTTCGTCCACACATTCAGCATTGCTCGATAGTTTTACTCTAAATCGATACATTTAATTTCGTCAAGCTGGCTCGATGCGAGCCTTCGAGCTGTCAGTTTTGCGGTCCACACAGTAATAATTACTCGATTTTGAGTAAAACTATCGAGCAAAACCGTATGTCAGTACTTAGCATTACGTGTTATTATTTATATTTTATAAGCACCTAACAATACATGTAGGTGGTATATCCGGCAACACGGACGCCGATCCGGCGCGCTCCGGCAAGCCGGTGGTCGTGATCGACGACTGCCAGTTCCACCAGTGCGTGAAGCTCAGCAAGTTCGAGACGGAGCACTCCATCTCGTTCATACCGCCGGACGGAGAGTTTGAACTCATGAGGTAATGGCTACGAATAATAAAACCAGGAAACGTAACTCCCATACTAATACAGTTTTAAATTTGGTTCCATTCGAACTGTCATGTAACGTCCGCCTTTATACCGCTCAAGGTCACCTAATGTATGAAAAGTGGACCTAAGTAATTAGAAAACACCCTAATTTTAACCGTGAAGATGGTTGGGTGCTGCCATCTAGTTGGGATCCAGTAATAAACAAACTCAAGCACAAATCCATGACACCTCGGCTTCAAGACACTGTGAGTTTGTTCTGCATAGATCGGAACGCAAACAAAAAAGATGAATCGTAGGGTAGTTGAATAACTTCAAGAGATTGGACACCTGTCACCTCAGTCTGCCCGTGACCACGGCAGCTGTAAAGCAGCCGAAACGTCGGGATTAATATAAGTGCTCCGCGACAAAATCCGTAAGTGTTTAAGCTTATAATATCATGAGTGATACTCGCGAAAACTTAAGAAGTCATTATGTGAGGTTCACTTTTTTGACAAGTATTTTGGAGCATGTTTTTTGACGGAGTTACTCCTCCGTAGTTTTTTATTATTCGTAGGGTAATGGCATAGAATCGGAGCAAATAATTCATGTTCTGTAATAACAAATAATAATACAGCAGCCCGTGTCACAATCCTGCATCGCGGTATCGAATATTTTTAAGTGCGACGATTTAATAATTTAGTTGGCTTCAGCCTGATCAAGCAGACCAACTTTATCTCCACAGTACTTATAGTCGTACATAACAAATAATAAAAGGGGACATAAGTTAGAATGACTGACGTTTTTATCACGGCAAAATGTATGTTTTTTGCGTGATATACTTCGGTCAACGAAGTTGCTGGCTAAATCCAGTGTACTATATTTTCTTTACAGATTTTTAATGAAGGATGGTACCTATATATTGTGTAGTTTAAATTTTGATTTCTTATATCTACACAGATATAGTGGCGGTCTTTGCGAGGCCCTTTGTCCCGGGGCCTTGCCAGCGCGAGGCCCCGGGAGATTGCCCTTTTCGCCACCCCTTAGGGCCGCCACTGCATACATAATTAATTAAAGTAGCTTTCGAATTTTCCGGGAATTTAATTTGATAAAATTAAATATTATGTTATCATCTCTTTCTCAGATACCGCACCACCAAGGACATATCCCTACCATTCCGTGTGATCCCCCTGGTCCGTGAAGTCGGTCGCACCAAGATGGAGGTGAAGGTAGTGCTGAAGTCCAACTTCAAGCCCTCACTGCTCGGCCAGAAGATCGAGGTGAAGATCCCCACTCCTCTCAACACCAGCGGCGTGCAGCTGATATGCCTGAAGGGCAAGGCTAAATACAAGGCATCGGAGAACGCTATTGTTTGGAAGTGAGTAACTAAATATTTCTTGCTTTAATGTGTCATCAAGTCCCAAGCTTTTTGTGTCTTGTTTTGCCACGATTGACGGGTTATTAAGGCACAACATAATGATTTGTTAAAAAGACGAGAGAAAACAAGTAATAAAAGATTATACTGTGTCAGCATGCAACCACAATTTCATTTTCGTTCAAACATTTTCGATAATCTAGGTTTTTTTTATGTTGGGGATGAATGTAACTAGCAAGTCGCAACACAGGAGTATTTTAACTCTTTTGTCTTGAGTTGCATAACCGCTGCAGCCTTAGCATGGCTACAGTAGAAATGTGAAAGTATTAGTAATAAGATAGCCGCGGTAAAGGTCGGAACGGTACTTTCAGTTTATCTCCGCAGTGTTTCTATACTTTTGCATTTCTACTGTCGAACGCCTCCGTGGTCTAGTGGTATAGAGCGCGGCTCTTGACTCACAGGTCGTGGGTTCGATTCCCGCGTTGGAAACATGATATTTCCAAGTTTGGTTAGGACAATGCTGGCTGATCACCTGATTGTCTGACAAGTAAGATGATTCATCCGTCGGATAGGCATGTAAAAAGTCGGTCCTGCGCCTGATCTCTCGCCGGTCGTGTCGGTCTGCCGTCCCACTGGGTTATGAAAGTAAAGGAATAGAGAGTGCTCTTGTGTACTGCGCACACACTTGGGCACTATAAAATTACTCCTGCGTAGCTGGCCTGGTTTCACCGGAAACCGGCCACCGTCACCGAAACCAGTGTGGGAGCTATTATTTTTTTTTTTATTAAATAAGGGGGCAAACAAGCAAACTGGTCACCTGATGGTAAGCAACTACCGTCGCCCATGGACACTCGCAACATCAGCAGAGCTGCAGGTGCGTTGTCGGTCTTTTAAGAGAGAATACGCTCTTTTCTTGAAGGTTTGCAGGTCGTATAGGTCCGGAAATACTGCTGGTGACAGTTCGTTCCAGAGTTTTACAGTGCGCGGCAGAAAGTTACGCGAAAAACGCACTGTGTAAGACTGCCACTCATCAAGGTGATGAGGATGGTATGTTTTTCGCGTGGGACGATGGCGAAAAGTTGCAGGTGGTATGATTCCGAACAATTAAAATATTATATAACAAATATTATTATTATTTCTACTGTGGCCGTGCTAAGGCTGCTGGTATTACAAGGGCTATCGCTTATCAAGGTGATCTCTCCACTTATTTCCATATTAATAACATAGAACATTGTAATTGTAGGATCAAGCGCATGGCGGGCATGAAGGAGACCCAGCTGTCTGCGGAGATCGAGCTGCTGGAGACGGACACCAAGAAGAAGTGGACCCGCCCGCCCATCTCCATGGGTTTCGAGGTGCCCTTCGCGCCCTCCGGATTCAAGGTAAACTTATATAAGAACCTTTGTGTACTTACAGTTCCTCTGTAGTTGTCTGATTTGGTCCCCAATAGCAGTGTTTGCTCTTTTAGTATATTTTTATTTATCTGTTACCAAAAACAAAGAGAAAGGGTAGATACTAGATAATATTATAAAAGTTGGAGTGTTTCGTTTTACATGTCATCCTTATTTTTGTTTCTGTATTTCATTTATTTATTCTCTCAATAATAGATTTGATCCAATGCGACAAAAATAATTTCTCTGAAATTAAATAGTATTGAATAAACAATCTTCGTGTTATACGTTAGACAAGTCTTACGATAATTCTTTATTGATAATTATAAATTTCACTCATTCAAGGTCCGCTATCTGAAAGTGTTCGAGCCCAAGCTGAACTACTCTGACCACGACGTGATCAAATGGGTGCGCTACATCGGCCGCTCCGGACTCTACGAGACACGATGCTAACCGCCCACGCAACGCACTGGCTATGTATGTATAAATAAACAGTACAAGATATGTAGAGATAAACTACGATAACATGGCGCGCCCCTCCAAATTACTCTTTCAATGTGTGTAGTCACATCCTTATGAGAGAGTTTGTATGTAGTAAGTATTCTACCAATCAACCAGTACTCGTAATATTTCACTTAATGTCACTTATAAGTCTTATAACCAAGATTTTTTGGTCAACTAATCATAACTAGCCGACCGCGCAAGACAACGCACTTCAAACGTTTTGACAACGCACTTTAAACGTTTTGAATTTTGGAGGGGCGCGCCATGCTATCGTAGTTTATCTCTAATGCTATGTACTCACATACGGTTTTGCTCGATAGTTTTACTCGAAATCGAGCAAAAACCACCGTGTGGACCGCAAAACTCACAGCTCGAAGGCTCGCATCGAGCCAGTTTGAAGGCTCGAATTGAGCCGGCTTGACAAAGTTTTGACACTAGTTTTAGATTCGTAGCTAATTTCCTTCGAACTGGAGTAAAACTATCGAGTAATGCTGAATGTGTGGACGAAAGCCCGAGCCGTGGGTTTTACTCTACGTGATTGCTCGATCGGGCAAAACCATATGTGAGTACTTACACTAATAGAAACCTACAATACAACAATTTCAGAACTAACGACTTCTATTACATTTTTCAGGATACTTCACGATGGATCGTACCTTGAAAGAATACAAGTTGAAATAATATATTATTATAGTATTTTTTGTATATAATTTCCACGAAAATATAACTATAGATATTGTATATCAATGAATTTTTATGTTTCTGAGGTATTCAAGGTATTTAGATGGGTTAATTATAACGAAATATTCAGTAATATTTATCGCTTATGAAATATAAAACAGTATAATACTTAGATTATAACTATGGTTCTAAGAATCTCACAATAAATTGGTAAAAGCACGAATGAAAATGTGTGTTGGGAAATCTAAGAAAAACGCACCTTTGTTAATGTACAGTCGTAGGCAGCCGCTGTTTATCATATCGAACTATTTGCTTTGGTAATAAGGTCGCATAGGGTACTGGCACCAGGAGTCAGTCTTTTAGTGGAAAGCGCAAGTTTAAATGTGGATAGAAAATTATTTAAAATACTTATCAAAAACCTTTTGTACTCATTCACTTAATCATTTATTAAACTTTGTTATGAAATTAACATATAAGATAATTTTTCTTAAGAAGTATTGAAAATAAAGTATTTTTCAAAATAAGGCACATTTCCCCAGTACTCAGCCGTCACAACCCAGTTCTCGGCCAAATAGCTACCAGTAGTCAGCCTCTCCTTAGATGGGCCGCGAAAGAGACCTATGGAACTGAAACAAATAAACAATGCATGTCTGGTCTCTGACAATGCCAAAAAACTAAGAAATTACTTGGTAGGTAGGTGCTTCATAAATAAATGAATAAGTTAAGCAGCGTAAGTTACTGATGGCTGAACACTGGGTATACCTCACCAGTACTCAGCCGTTGTTCGACCGTATCTAGTTAGGCGGCCGACTACTGGTTTTTATATGGAATTTTGTATGATCAGTACTCAGCCGGGGGTGGCCGAACACTAGATAATGTACAAGAAACGCATACCCAGTAGTCAGCCACCTCATTATTTAAATAACTATAAAGAAACTGTTCTATGACTCATTTGATTTAGACGTAAAAAATGTATTAACAATATATTTTAATAAAACATGACACAAAAGTTAATAAGAAATCACAATAACTCACCTTTTTGTCGGGCACTTCCCACTAAGAAAATTTTGGCGCGCACGCCGCATCTTGGCTCGACTAGTGACAACGTCGAATTGGAATCAGATTACCATTTCTTGCAGCCACTTAGCGTCATTGTGACGTTCTGAACTGACCAATAAGAAGGCCAAGCTTTTTTTAAAAGTAATTTGACTGGTTAATTTGCAATAGAACGCTATTTCTATAGGTTTTTAGCCGGAAAAGGCTTGACTACTGGTGTGGGGCTGACTACTGGCGGCCTTACCCTAGCTTTTGTTAGCGGCTGTACAAATATTTGGTCAACTTTTTGAACGCTAATACCCAGTTTATTTTCATATCTTTTTTAAATCTTTATTATTACCAGACAATAATTACATTACTATTAATTTTTTTTTAGTAAAAATGAGATTTCATCTGTATTAATTATGTGTTTATTTTGGAAAATGTCTCGAGCTAGCTGGGGCTAGTTTATTATGTATTAAAGATGTCGGCATTAATATATTGCTATCATTCCTTATAGCTAATAATGTTAACTCAATAGATTTTAATATAAACCATGATGTTTTATTGTTAAACCTACTTTTACCACCTTATTAAGAAAAATATTGCTACGCATGTTTGTATCTTTGTCTGAGGCGTTGAAAATGCCGCTCGACACAAAAGTCAGCAAGCAAATAATATTTTTATTAATAAGGGCATAAGTTTAAGCACGACCTTAAATTATTTTTAGTGAATTTACAAGTAACTAGCATAGAAGAACGTAATATATGTTTAAATTATCTTTGCGTACTCAAATGTTTATAAGATCTTATACAATGGTTAAGAAAAAAAAACTGCATCGCCGGAATCAAGTTTCTTGCTTTTTTAATACGGTTAACGTTTACTCAGGCTATTTTTTAAAACTTGGAACATTACAATAGCAGCTTTAGAGTCCTATCAGACAGAGAGCGGTCACGCGTTCAGGCGTTCTGACTTCTGCGTTCGCATTTTACGTTCGAGCGGTTAATCACACTGGAGCAGTTCTGACGCGGTCAGAACGCCCCCTGTGTGAGTATAATAATTATCTACGTAACGTAATACAAGACGAACGTAGAAATGACCGCTTGAACTCTTGACCGCGTGAGCGCTCTCTGTCTGATAGGTCCCTTATAAGTTTCTGGAACATTTTGGAAGTATAAAATAACATAGGATTTCTGCTGGTCTTATATGCGTAGTTAGTATGTATACTGTGTTGGAATAGACTAGGTAGTATGTGTATGGGCAAAGCTTCATTACGTACAATAAATGTTTAAAAGTATATCTGGTTTTTATTACTATCACCACTCGTTTAATCGGAGCCCCAGAATTCGAAACTACGACCATGCAAGGTGGTATGGAATAAGCCGAAGTTGACAGCTTTAGTAAAATGAGTTTTTTTTTTCTTTTTGGTCTTTTTGGTCAACCAGTCACAGTTAATGGCTGAGGTATGTACTATCAGATAAATACAGTCTGTCAAGAAAGTGAAGAAATTAAAATGTGGCAACATCGTAGTGTCATCTTTCAAATCAATATAAGAAAAAAGCGATGACACTACGATGTTGCCACTTTTTAATTTCTTCACTTTCTTGACGGACTATAGGATGTATGTCACTGCAATGTTTTCACGCTAGAGGCAGCACCAGCACAGATGGTAAATAAAAAGTTTTGTTCGAAGTTTCACAATGTTTCTGTCAATATTCTGTTATGACGTGTGATGTGTGCAACATGTCGGACTGTATATGCTAGTGGCGCCCTCTGCCCCGACCTTTGCGAAATATTGTCTATTGATTCGCCTGCGTAATTATCACAACCCACAGAAACGCAATGCATGACAAAGCGTATCTATACAGTATACCTACCAATATTATAAAGCGGAAGAGTTTGTTTGTTTGAACGCGCTCTCACGTTTGTATGTTTCTCAGGAACTACTGGTCCGATTTTAAAAATTCTTTCAATGTTAGATAGCCTATTATTTATCGAGGAAGGCTATATAGGTAGGCTATATTTTATCACGCGACTAATAGAAGCGAATAAATAGAGGAAAATGTGGCAAAAAAGGGGGGAAATTATTTGAAAGGGCTTATCCCACGAAATACTGGGGATTTTTTTCTGTTATTTGCTACAGATAAGAAATAAACCACGTGAAGGATCATAGGCTATTTTTGTGGAATAATTTGTGATTACGCGGGCGAAGCGTTCTATTTATAAAAATTCTAGAACTCTAACAACTTACTCACCAGTAACAGTAAAAAGTATTAATTAGCTGATTAATCAACCCTATTATTTATTAACCCGGCGACAATGACGCCGGGTCATATTGACCCGAGGCGTGTTTACTTCGTCATATTTTGTCTTTGCGCCAATTGAATGTTTTCAACCTTAGTAGCTGGAGATACAACCCCCTTACACCCGTCTAGCTGTTACAGCTAGAGCTACGCTTCGTGTGAAGCAAGATACACGCGCGCCAAGTAAAAACGGGTCATTATGACCCGACGTCATAGTCGGTGTAGTATTTTCGTGACTAACTTTTATTAGTATTAAAATATTGTTTTGCCTTATTTTTTACTATTTGAAGAAGAAAGTCACTAACTAACAGTCTAAAAAGGATTTTAGATTTATTAGAAGGATTAGACTTTGACGATGTCGAGTCTCAGGCTGCTTTGGGCATTGAACTTGAGGACCACGTATCTAGGTAAAAGTGAAAAAATTGCTGGAACTTACAAAAACAAAATATATGAAGTCTCTTCATCTAGAAAAGATAAAAAAAAAACACTTCACACATGCACAGCATGTGCAATTTTTATATGCTAGGGCATGATTACATATTGTGATAACTGTAGTAGTTCTATAACTCTGAATGAGAAAGTACAAGACTGATTTCTTTTTATTTTCATGTAAGTAAGTTAAAACAACCTCTCTTTACATTCATCAATAAAATATTTCCATCATAGAAATTTTGCGAAAATATAAAATTAACGTACTCGTTAAGTTTTTAAGGTTGATTTTGCATCTACCGTGAAGAAAGCCAATAAGTAACAAAAAATATTTATTTGATAACACAGGGTTTTTTATATGTTTATGCATAGTTAAAGTCCTCTTTTAAAATAAATAATAAACAAAATTGTGGTAGCTTACTTAGTTTCATTAAAAATTTATCTACAAAGTTCGGGTCAAAATGACCCGACTTCATAGTCCATGTAATTATTTTCACGTCATTGACGCCGGGTTAATTTTGGATGAAATCCGTTCTACCAGATGTAAATTTTAACAAAAAGGTAAGTGTAGGGTGTGTATGAGTCCCCTGTATACATAGACTTCACCCATACAAAAATGAAAAAAAATACCTACTCTTTCAGGGATGCTACTTTTACAGTTATAAAGGACTATACACACTAAATTATTTTTGTTATTACGTTGTTTTGTTACATCCTGTACCTACCTATATGTATAAAATATAGGTATAAGTATGTAATGTGTGGAAGAGTTCTTTATTTTTTTCCCCATTACACACTCTTGTGCAAATTATTTATACCAGTAGAATTTACTGAATATCCAAAAATTACAAACATGTAAGAATGAAATCCTTAAATAGATACACGTCGTGTACTACCATAGAATGAGAGCGACAAAGAGTTAACTGTGAATATATTTTAAAGTATAAAACTTGTGTCTCAGAAGAGAAGTAATAATAAAATTAAGAGCACGAGATTCGCCGGCGGATTTATGTGTGTTTACGCAAACTTTCCCGGGCGAATATTACGTGTGGAATCGCTCTTATTAAACTCTAAAGACGCACTCAAAAACGAATATTATAATTATTAATTACTTCTAGACATATCTCAAAACATTTAAGTTCTGGGATGTTTAAGATATATGTTTAAAATAAAATGAGGCTGATTTATTTCTTGATTTTCAATTTATAATAATATTGTAGGTACCTATATATATATATATATATATGGACGGCATTATCGTTCTACGTTAAAGTCCTTTCTTGTCTAGATAAAAAAAAATATGATGAATTTGACAGATAATAGATAGATAGATAGATAAACACTTTATTGCTCACATAAACAATGGGTATACAATCAGACTTACAATACTTAAAACTAAGACATTAATGTAGGCAAGGGTGGCCTTATCGCTATAAGCGATAAGGCCGCAGATAATGTATGGGACATAAGTCAAAATCTTCAAATATTATGTGATATTTATTACATTCAATATTTCGTCTCTCAGTGCGGCAGTTACAAAAGAGAGCATTCTTCCTTCTTTGAAAAGCTGGGAAACACACTTCACCTTCTAAATATTTAGTTATTTAGTTTAAATATTTTGAAGTAAATTTTTGTGTAGGAACCTAGGTAATTACTATTTTAAACTGAAAAATAACTCAAACATGTTAAATATTTTCGTATGAGAATATGATTTTAGTATTACGTTTGTATGAGAAATTCCAAGGGTACCCGGCCCCTAAGCGCATTAGCATTTGTCAAACCGTTCACACGTGTGACCTTATGCTGTGATCAATGGAAATAGCGATACATTTATTGTTGAAATAAGGGAGAAGACCTAATGGCAGACACTTTAAGGAAACATGAAACATTCGAATGTTATAAAATATATAATTTATGAAAATAAAGGATTGATAACTTCTTCCATGTCTTCAGTAACTCTTACAAAATAAAACTATTATAATTATTCTCTGACAAATCAATAAAAAAATATATTATTGGTCTTTTGTAAACTTAGTCATAAGTACTAATAGATGACATCACAATAAGCGAACAACACTAATAGTAGACACCAATATGAACTAATAGTTGACATGGAACATTAAATTACATTTTACATTTTTCATATTATTAGGTCTTTATTTGCCGTTTTTCAAAAGATTTCATTTACTTCATCATAGTAACTACATGCATCAGAAATATTATCCACGTTGTCTCCAGATTCTATTCATTCTTCTTCCATGCTGAAACGTTCTTTCCTTTTATTTTAATTTTTCATATTTTTTTCCCAGCAAATTTATTTTTAGTCTTAAGTCTCTATGCTTCTTTTGCCTCTTCTTTTTTCTTCTTTTTGTTCTCAGTTCTCCTTTTTCTTATTTTTACTGCTACAAAACTAAAGCATCGATTTTTAGATCAGTGCAAGGTCTAATATTAGACACCATGTCCATTTTTAGGTACAGTAGTTCTAAGTTCTTAGTTTGTTAATAGAATTATATTTTTAGAGAATAGTGATGATATTTGCAGTAGAATAAAGTACAAAATAACTTTAGTATGTATTGAAAAACTAAAAGATGAGATCCATGTCATCTATTAGGTTTTTTACATTTTCAAGAACTAATAGTAGACACCCTTTATATTGTTAGGGAAAATGGATAAAAGATCATAAATAAACATTAATTAGTGTAAACAACATGACCATTAATCCAATGAAGTCAATATAAATTACAAAAAATCTGATAAATGTATTCAAAACTTACGTGCAAAATTTCGCCTTCCTTAACCTATTTGCTAAGAAATTGCCGGGTGCGTGTTGACGCGGTCACATCATTTACGAAAACTGATCCCATTTTCAAATTTTGTTCCCGAAGGCATCCCTAATATATTTTTTCACATCAACAGATAGCATAAGAAGCTTATAAAATTTACAGTGTTGAGAAATAATTAGAATAATTCTTATTTTTATGGCATTTTTGTCGTAAGTGTCATCTATTAGTTCAGTGTCTACCATTAGCGCCTTTCCCTTAATACCTCTATAATATTATTTAAAATATTCTTTGCTATATTGTGGAAAGCATTTACATTTTACCCATCAAGGGTTTAACCTGACACTGTCCCCCAGTTTTTAATTCTTTCTCTTGCAGCCAGAAATTGTACAAAGCCAGCGCATTATAATATAAGGGCATCATCTACATCAAACGATTAAGAACAGGAAAAAGCAAATCACAATATTGTCAACCTACTGCGATCAATCGATTTTTAATTGTGTCAATGTAGAATGATGAAATATTTGCTAATTATTGAAAAAGATGTCAAAATGTTAAAATCCCAGCATTTTCCCCACATAATGCCAATCCCCAATGAATCCCCAATCAACTTGAAATTCCCCACAATTTGGGGAATTCCCCACAAATCGGCAACGCTGAAGAAGAGATACTACGGCCGCTGGAAAACAGCCGAAACGTCGGGAATAAGTAACTGATAAGAATACAGATTACTGATAAGAAGTACTGACAAGAACAGATTTTGTCGCGGAGCACTAGCTCCGCGACAAAATCTGTAAGTAATTTAAATAATATTTTATATTATAATGGGTATAATACTTTTCCAAATAGCAATACACTCACACTGTTATGTGTCACATAACGCATTATAAAAATAATGCGTTTATTAAATAGGTAACTAAAAAGGACTATCTAAAATCGCCAATCGGTGAATCGGTGCCAGCGCGGTGCAAAGATGTCGTGAAGGCTGTACGTAAATTTTTCATGTGTCGTGAAATCGCTAATTTTGAAGAACGTTTTTTTTAACTCCCAAAATTTTGGTTGCGGCCCGCGACGACGCTAAGATCATCTTGGTCTTAGTATCGCGTTTGTGGCCCGCGTGAAAAATGGATTGAGTACCAATGCTAATAAGTACCTATAATAATATTTACCTACCTATACTATTTCTGAAGCCCAGACTGCAGTCAGAGTAGACAGCATTATGCAGTTGCACTCAAAGACGAATATTATCTTACTTTTTTTAATAAAATCAAACGAGCAAACGGTCATCAACACTGACCTCCATTATACATGTACCTATAATGGAGGTCAGTGGTCATCAAGTACCAACTACCAACTACCGTGGCCCATGGACAGTCGCAACATCAGAAGAATTGTGGGTGCGTTGCCGGCCGTTAATTGTAATTAAATGAATATTTTGACAGTAATGCCTCTTCATTATATTGAAGTCTAATCATCATTATATATTTTTTGAGTGCTTTAGATAGAGTCCGGTCTCGATCGGCACGTAATACCTGCCAGGCGGGAGCCGGAGCCGGATTAATAATTAAGGAGCATGGGGGTTAGCCTTACACTTTACGCAAATAACTTAACAAATGCCGTACACAGATTTTATTTCGCCAACTTTATCTTGGGGGTATCATCAACGTTTTGTTTTGACATGTGTTTGGATTTCGAACTCTCCTCTTTATGACGAGGTCAAAATAAAAAGTAATGTTATTGACCTCTTTGTTGGGTTTTCATCATTATGCCGGCCGGTATCTTCGTTTCACAGTAGCATCTGAATCCTAATTTCAATGATTATAAAATCTAATTGAAATGCTGCGATAGATTTTCCAAATAAAAAATTAATATTGCCAATTACAACTTACAAACAAAAGATTTAAACAACCTATACCAATAGGCTGCGAATAACAAATATTCGTAGGTTATTCCTAGCCTATTACCTACAAGGTCTAAGTAAGACCCGCATTTTTGGTCAGTACCATCAGACTGTGCCACAGAGCCTGAACCGTGTCTCAAGACACGGTTCAGGCTCTGTGATTGGTTGGATGTCAAAGTTTGGACCAATCACAGAGCCGAACCGCGTCTTGAGACCGGGTCGCATCTTAAGCCCTGACCAAAAATATGTGCCTCAATGTATTTGTCTAATGCCTCCTCTACATATCGGCGGATGCGTCGGGAGATGCATCCGCAACCATATCTGCGGATAAATTGCGATCCGTCCACACATCTGTGAGTTAATCAGTCTGTGCTCAATCGTGAAAGATGTAACTCGTGCCGCAAAAATGAATATAGAGACAGTAGCGGCTGCATCTATAAACTTAATTAGCACCTATACTTAATTATTACCTAAGAGTGCACCGCAGTAGAGTAATAAAAAAAAAATAGAGCAAAAGAAGGTGGTGGATGTTGTCTATACACAAAAACAAAACAAAGTAATTGAAAGTATATTCGAAATAAATATTTAGGCAATATTAACTTATATACCTAATAATAATATTCATTTAATTTTGATTTGTTAGCCATTTTGACGACAAATACACATGTCCACTCCCACTAAATTTCGGTCGAATACTGATACCTGATACATCGGCAGATGTGTGGACAGGCGCCTTGCGTTCGCGCTCGATCCCTTTGATCCGTGTCGAAAAACCGACACCAAACGGATGTGTGGCAGTCGGCAGATGTATCGGCCGACGTCAAATACCTAACACAGACAAGCAAAAACCGCCGTCTACACATCGGCGGATGCATCCGCAAATACAATCTACCGACGCGTCCGCCGATATGTAGAGGAGACATCAGACATTGAAAAATAACATGACAGATAAAGACAGCGGACTTTGAATAATAATTAATAACTATACGAATGTCCTTTCTCGGTCCTTAAGGGGCCGGGTACCCTCGAAATTCTCATACATACGTAATACCAAAATCATTTTCTCATACGAAAATATTTAACAGGTTTGAGTTATTTTTCAGCTTAAAATAGTAATTATCTAGGTTCCTGCACAAAAATTTACTTCAAAATATTTAAACACAAAAAAAAAGTTTTTGTTTAAAAATTTTTTAGTAAATTTTCTACTTAATATTGAAACACTAAAAATATATAAATAAATATTAAATTTACTACAAAATATTTAAATACTAAGAAATATTTTTTAGAGTTTAAATATTTTGTAGTAAATTTACTATTTATTTATATATTTTTTAGTTTTTTACTCTTTTTTTTAGTGTTTAAATATTTAGTCGTAAATTTACTAAAAAAAATTTTAAACAAAAAATTTTTTTTTTGTTTATATATTTTGAAGTAAATTTTTGTGCAGGAACCTAGGTAATTACTATTTTAAACTGAAAAACAACTCAAAAATGTTAAATATTTTCGTATGAGAAAATTATTTTGGTATTACGTATGTATGAGAAATTCTAAGGGTACCCGGCCTCTTAAAGTATCTCCATACCAAATGTCTTCAAAAGCGGTTAAGCGGTTTTGACATAAAGAAGGCAACAGACAGACAGACAGATACACTTTCGCATTTAATATTAGTATGGATGTTCGAGTTTTTGTTGCGTGTAACAGTGATTCTTAATACTTATAAAAAAATTATCCACAGCCGAACATATACCTAACCTCCTCCTTTTTGGAAGTCGGTTAAAATTGAGAGTTATTTTTAAAACCGAATAATTATGAAAATTTAGACTACGCACGAAATATATTTTGTTATTTTACCAACCATACAGCACAAGCTAATAACAGAAGTTAATAGACGACTTTTGACTGCATGAGACTGCGCGGATTTGGTTATCTTTGTTATTGCAAGTCGGAGCATTTCGCCCGCACTCGAATGACACTTCAAAAATCACTTCATGTATTCCTTGCGTTTTAATTTAACTGCACAATTTACTTAATATACGTATAAATGCTAATTTAAATACTATATTGTACTCAGAGCCATTTAATGATAACTTTATTTTAATGAAGATTTTGACATTTTATACATTAAATAATTTGAATGTAATTAAATGAAAAGGGATATGAAGATTTTTCTATGGAGCCTGGCCGATCTACTGTCCGCCATAGTGTTTTTCCGCGTTCGCGAATATTTTTCAAAAATGCATAGCTAACGTCAATACAAACAAAAAATAATCTTGGTGGAAACCGCGTAGTGTCACATTTCGAAGATTTCAGCTGCCAAAGTTGCAATTAGGTGTAGGTATATCTAACTAGCTGTCCCGGTGAACTTTATGTCACTTTTAAATCTTCCCTGGACTTCTACAAATATTTTAAGACTAAAATCAGCCCAATCCGTTCGTGAAAATTCATTTTTATATATAAGAAGATTGGTAAAACTTTGGCAGCTCATATCATCGAAATGTGACACTTTACGCGGTTTTGTCCAAAATTATTTTTTGTTTGTATTGATGTTAGCTAAGCATTTTTGAAAAAAATATTCGTGAACGCGAAAAAACACGGGCCAGTAGGTCGGCCAAAATCTTCGTACCCAAAAAGATAATATAAGCCCCATACATTATCTGTCAAAGTTCATATTATTGTAATTGAAAGTTCATAATAATTAAAACAATATGTCTCTATGCGGCAGTGAGTTCCTGTGTAAAATATTATGATCACGATCATCAGTAGATAAGTAGTTAACTAAATTTTAAGTTAATTTTAAGTTGTAAATTGCATGTAAACTTGCTACATACAAACATGTAGTAGCAAGTAGCAAGTTAAAATTTAGTAAGTACTAAACTAGGCGACAATTAGAATTTAGTTACTACTTATCTACTTAATACGTGTAAACCAGCCATAAGGGCCTGTTTCACCACTTCCTGATAAGGTGCCGGATAGGCTTACTTTTTGACAGATTTTCCATACTTTATCTGTCAAGTTAAACCTCATCAGGAAGTGGTGAAACCATAAAGTTAATATACCTATCGGAATAGAGAAACAAAGGCCTGAGCAAGCGAGATGTCACTATCAGTAACACTGCGTGGTAGAAAGAGAAGCGTGATTTGAGGTTGCATAGCTTTTTTTTCATCTGTTTGACAGTCTGTCTGCCCCTGGGCCGATAGTTGTCAATTTGGGCTCTCAGAAAAATTGTGATTTTAAGTTAAATAATGAATAATTTTAAGAAATACTGCTCTAGAAACATGGTTAAGTGTTTGTGGAATGATTCTGGATCCACACATCGAAAAAACCCGGACAAATATTCATTTCACAGGTGAATTATTCTACATCGACAGGACCTAGTTTTAAGTTTATTTTTGCCAATTCCCTACGAGTTATTGGTATTTTTACGTCCGTGTTCACTTCTGTATATGTTTAATTATATGGAAAACATAACTTGACTAGCCATGGTGCACAATTTAAAGATATTTTGTGTAAACAATTTTCATCTATTTTACACTAGGGCTGCATCAAGTTATCGATAAGTTGTGTCGATATGAAAATATTTTTAGTTAAGTATACTAATTATCTAGGAATGTTGAAATAATAACATACTCATCCGTAGTTTAGTTTATATACTATCATGCATAATTTATCATTTTTAAGGTTCCGCACCCAAAAGGTAAAAATTAAGTCCTAGTAGTGGGGTCCCGCAGCCCGCTTTACTACTAAGACTTCGTTGCCTGTCCGTCTGTCCATCCGTCCGTCCGTCTGTCCATCCGTCCGTCCGTCTATCTGTCTTCAGGCTGTATAACAAGAACCACTATAGTAATAGACTTCTGAAATTTCCACAGATGTAATGTCATTCTACATCCAATACGGCTGCTCATCCAAGATAGGGAAATATTTGAAAGCACTTCTGCAAGATGGGCATCAAATAAAAGGGCTCAGTAGGCTCATTGAGAGTGAATTGAAAATTAATAGGGTCTAGTGAAGTCGTGTCGTGTCGTGTAGGTACTGATGTCACGTGACGTAACCTGTCGTGTCGAATCGTGTCATGACATGTCGTGTCGTATCGTGCCGGATTTTAGAAAATGCCCGGTTGAAACCGGTCACCCTTCATGCGCGAGTCCGACTTACACTTGGCCAATTTTTCAGATTTCCTGCTGACCTGGATACCAGAAATTCATGACTTAAAATAATTAACCATCCAAACTGGACTCCGAAGAAAAAATCATGCATACGAGTACTTAATTATGCAGCAAGCATTTTGAAGAAAAGTCACATTTTACTTCAAAATTACAATTTTATTATATTATAAATATGCAGTTTTATTTTATCCCATTTTATAATGCCCGCTGTACACTCTCGCCGAGAGCTCTCGGGCGAGTCTCGTGCGAGAGCCCCTTGCCCGAGTGCGATCATGTTCATTATTGCTTAGTTCAATCGCAGATAAGAACTCAGAGAAGATGGTGGAAAACGACCATTCACCATTCACCATGCATCGAAAGATATCATTGTAATCCAAAGATTTATAATCATATTTAATTTTATTTCTCATATATGATGACTGATAATGACGTTTATTATTGTTATTTTTCTATTCTACTCTGTCCAACAACGGCGGGACTAGTAGTGAAAGACGCGAGAGTGTACAGTAGTGCGCTCGTTTTCCTCGCGAGACCCTTTGTCTCGGGCGCAAAATACCGACAACGGACCGAGAGGGTCCGAGACAGGCGAGACGAGGCGAGCCCACCCATTTACACTCTCGCACCCGGGCCGCCTCGCTGTGTCTCGGCGAGAATGTACAGCCGGCATTATGTTTACAATCTTACAATTATTATTCCATGATCGATATTTTGTCGAATTACAAGATGTTTGTACATCACTGACACGCACACGTAAACATATACACAGATGTAAATCAAATTTTGGTTAAGGTTGACAGCTCGGGATTGTTTCTCTATTCCGATAGGTATATTACCTTTATGGGTGAAACAGGCCCTAAGTTTTGTCTTTGTCTGATAAGTTGGAAAAGTCTCTTGAAGAAGGCCTTAATCCTTCGATCGGAGATTCTTGGAAATGCTATTGTATTCTATTTAATTGTTGTCGCGGCTCGCGATCACCGGTGCTCGTATGGGGCTTGAAGGATTAATATTGCATAATAATTATGTTATGTGGTAACTATTTAAGTAGTTACTAGCTATATGACCAGCTTTGCTCGGTATTCAAAAAATTCAAAAAAACACATAAAATGACATTTTATGAAAATGATTCCTAGCTAGATCGATTTATCGCCCCCGAAACCCCCTATATACGTTGCAGCCGATTCCGAGATTCCAATTATATATATAGCAATCCACTCAGGAATATTACCTACTCAATTTATTATCCTTCACAATTCACCTAGCAAAGAAGGAAAACATCGAAAACGTGGGATTAGCAAAAATGCAGACAACCGCCAATTTTATAACGTAATGTAGAGGCTATTTGGTTTTTTCAATCGACAATCACCGCTCTGGCTGCAGGCCAGTCAATTTCCCTAAAATGAGCACACAAATGAAAAAATGCAACTCCAAAAATGAGATTAGTGGATAAAATGCATTTGATATTAGGGGTCGACTCGGTACAGTTTTTTTGTTTTACTTACCTCAAAAGAAATATAAATAATATACAGTAGTCTCTATCTGTATCTGGAGACTGGATTATTGTCTATCTTCTTCTTATATATAAAAATGGATTTTCAAATGTGCTAGTCGCGCTTAAACTCTAAAACGGCTGAACGGATTGGGCTGATTTTAGTCTTAAAATATTCGTAGAAGTCCAGGGAAGGTTTTAAAGTGACACAAAGTTCACCGGGACAGCTAGTATACGTATATAGTCTTAATTTTCTTCTTCTTCTTTTGTCGCAAGGAGACAGACACTGTCAAAAACTGCCAATTAGAATTTTCTGAGATTTCCTCACCTGCCTTCAGCATAGCTAGCACGGCCTTCCCCAGTCGATTCTTCGGAAGAAAGTAATGACAGTTTCTTTCCCATGTCTACATATCTTTTTCCCGAGCATGGCGCCACCCATCGACTTGACTTTCAATGGACAAAGACAAGAAATTTTTCCATAGCAACCAATACAGCAACGGCTATTTTGACAGTTAGTTTCTTGACTCTTTTTTTTAAATATGGCACTTCGGCTATAAAACCATGGCCAGTGTCGTGTAATAGGCGGCAAATTCAAAAATACGACTTGTAGCAACCCAATCTATAGTCGAAATTATAGTTTTGATCTACGAAATACGAATAATAAAACCTAAAGAAGTTTATTACTCGTAGTTTGTAGATCAAAACTATGATTCCGGCTATATACGGCTATATGTAGGGTTGCTATACATTGATATTTTGAATTTGCCGCCATTTACTCGACACTAACCATGGTTTTATAGCCGAAGTGCCATATTAAAAAACAAAAAGAATCAAGAAACTAAATGTCAAAAGCGGATAAAATGGTTGTCATGCTTGACATATAGATTTTCAAAAGCGGAAGAAATCGAGAGACGAAAGAAACTTTTTCTCCAATGTTTTTCCGGTAAAACTGTCAAAATTTAGTTTCTTTCGTTTGTCTACGACGGTATGCTAGCTACGGTGGAGTCAAGGCTTATGTAGCTATTCTCTATATATATGTAGGTCTTTCGTGTCAATTATCGTGAAACAGCTGACATGCGTCAATTAAAAACCCAAATATCAAGAACACAGATGAGCAACTCTACTCTTTGACATTACACTGTGGTTTTTCTATATAAAAAGCGAACTTTGAACCTCAAACGTGAATAGCTAAGCGCGTTCGGAAGACTCCTGTGTGGGTTCCGTATGCATTATAAACGGCGCAGACGTGAGGGGGGTGGGGGGGGGGGAGGGGTCACATTGTGGTATAATGGGTTATGGTTTTATAATAAGGTATGTAATACTTGTGTTACGTGTGGTTTGACTGGCTTTCATGAGTTAGTCTTGTCGAGCTGTGGTATCGAAGAGTACCTACTAACATTTCGGTTCATGGACTGAGGTAAAAGACAGACAGATCGAAAAGCAGACGGAATATAATATAAGGGTGAAGCCAAACGAGCGTAATTTGTGAGTTGTGAGTTGCAGAATTTCGGTCGCGTAAATATCTTTTCATACAAATTATGACTCACAAAATTATGCTCGTGAATCAAACAGGACTTTTGTATGAAACTGAATGCAGCAGAATTTCTGCCAGCCGAAATTCTGTGACTTACGCTCGTTTGGCTTCACTCTTAGAGTTTTAATGTGTATGTGTCTGGCATACTGTCTGTCTTTTTTCTATCTGAATCAGCATTACCTGTTAAGTATTACTATTTCAGGCTTAAGGCGCTCCCCCTACGGTAATGCCGTGATTTACCGTTTTTTAGGGCCTTGTAACTCATAATTTGAAAGCTACAAATTTATAATAAAACTACAGCAATAATCTTCAGTATATGAACATTCCTTTCCCCGTTATTAATGTCCAAAATTTTTGTTTATTATACTTACTTATGATATTATCAGCTTCCTAAGTAGTAATATCAATTTATTAAAATTCAAGCTCAAACTCAAAAACTCAAATTTTTTTATTCAGAATAAATTTTTGCAAATATTTTCTGAAAGTCTACATGATGCCTACCACCGGTTGCAAGCATACTTTCAGTATCTCCATAGTATTTACAAATTACTTAGTAATATGCTGTCAGATTGCAAGGTGCGCCGGATTAGCCAGGGGTCTGATTAGCGAGGGTCTACTGTTTATTATTTTTTTATGAGCCTATACTATCCCACTGCTGGGAAAAGGCCTCCCCCAAGGTTTTCCATCTGTCTCGCTCCAACGCCACCGCAGGCTAGCCTGGCTTGTAGGCATCCGGTTCATTTCTGTAAATGAATATGATAATTTCAAAAATATGTGCATACTATGTAAATTGCAATAAGTAGTATAAAATACTTTGAGTCACGGAAAAGACATAAGATAGTCTTTGCGAAAAAAGGATAGTTACAATCGATAAGCTCATTTCGGCGCAACTTCTGTTTGTTGTCTATCAATCGTCACGGTCCTATTCACTATGTTTTAGTGTCTAAATACACTAGGCCGAAGTAACGCGGCTTAAATTCCGCAGATGGCACACTATTCCGTCGCGTTCCGTCCGTATTTTGTATGCGTTTGACATTGCGGACGTAATTTACGTCGCGTAACATCGGCCTAGTGTGTTTAGACACTTACACACTTTTCAAAAACTTGAAAGCACCATTATAATACCAACAATATCGAGGCATATAGTAATTAAACATTGAACTTTTCGGCGCTTGTAGTTAATGGTTATCAGATAATGGCCGCCTGTCCGCGCCAGCGCCGAGAGATTTACACCGTTCTGTATTGTGCCGATTAAATTATAGTTTTGTGGAAGTTTGCAGTGAGTAATCAGCAAAAAGACTGCTATACTGCTCAACTAGCTGTCTATAGCAGCCGCGGCTCTAAAATTTTTTGGTGGCGGAATCCTTTTAAGAAGTGTCACCTTTGACGGACCCAATAAAAAAAAAGTGTGGCACTCAATGACGACTGCCGCGGTAAAGCTATTGCCGTTAGCAGCTGCTAGTCTACATGCATACGTCTAGTCGCACGCTCACAAACACCGAGCCGAAGTCTGCGGAACTGAAACGACGTTAGACAATTGTTAGGTTTATTTTCGTTACGAAATTTGATTCGGTTGCCGCGTTCAAAGCCCGGGATAAAAGCTATGCAATAACTTAAAAATTGTCTTTAAATAATGCTGTGTTGTATGATGACATTTCTAAAAACAGTTCAAGTATCGTTTGTGGAATCCCTACTGCCTACAAGACCTTTAGGGCCGATTCACACCGGAATGGCAGCGCAGCGGCGAGCATTTTCAGTGTCATAATATGATTTTAAACTTTATCTTCATTACTTTAATACATAGTATCGCTTGAAAAACTTCTCTATCGCTTAAGAAAATCTCGCGAGCGTCCACAATTTCTCAATCTATAGTCTATCTACGAGTATAGAGTATGTAGAATTAATGCTGATTGTTGGCTATTGGCGCTCTCACAAACTCGAAAAGTGAAGCAAGACCAATATTGAACTATGGATTTTAGTATACTGAATCGCCTTCAAAAGACAATACTATTTTCTAAAAGACGAAGAACCAAGGCAGCGCTAACAGCCTTAAATATTTAAAACGACAATAATTAATATTTATGTATTTAATAGTTTGAAACTTTTTGTTCCAACAGGTTCAGACAGTTAAACCAAGCGATATTGTTAAATTTTCTTCCTTTTTTCTTTTATTTCCGTCATATTCCTTAACTAATCTAGCTGTAAAATAAGATAATTTTATTGTTTTAAGTATGACTGTACAAACTATGACAAACATTAACCCCTAACTACATGACGTGGATGCTAATAACACAAATGGTAACAGATGAGCACTGCGCCAGTACCGCGGTAAGTAATGTGGTGGCTAATGCTCGTAAGAAATGACCACAGTGCCGCTTAGCCCAGAAGTGCATAACACAATACAGAAGTAAACAGCAGTATTCGTAAAAATGAATTCGTGACAATGAGATAAGTTGCAGTTAAGCTTGCGACTTGTGTTAGACGTTCTTCTCAAAAAAATGGTTGCCTGTAAAGTCGGTTTTACGGGCGAAGATTTTACGTGACAACGTGTGGGAGAGAGACGCAAGGCATTCGGCGGGCCTCTCTCTCGTTCGGTGACTCATCGTAACGTTACCGAGCGTTACACTTTTTCATAAGTGACTCCCAGCCGCAACCTAATTTAAGACGTTGTCACGTCAAAAGCCGATCGGGTACCGCCGGGTAGGCTATCGAATGTTGGACTGATGACTTATACAAGACAGCACAATACAAGTCAGGTCAACCTGCGTTCAGTCCAACCGCATTCGATCGGCCTTTCCGTATATTATGCGGGTCTTAAAGTTACCGGTAACGCTTATATTATTTTGTGCATATACAGCGTACGTGTCTGTGGCGGTCTTGCACGAATAGTCTACTGTGTATTATACTGTGGATGTGCTTGTAATGACTTACAGTCAACTGCTTTTAGGGTCGTTACATAATATTGTGTATCTTTTATTGAAAAACAAGCATTTTACTTATTTCACTAGCTGTCCCGGCAAACGTCGTTTTGCCATTTAAAGTATATTTTCTACTTCATTAGCCGATACAAAATCTTAACCCCCAAAATAATTTTTTACAGGAAATTGGAACCTTCTGAAGAGTATAGGCAAATTAGTAGGGATCATTAGTATTCTTGGTATATGAATTATGAGCTAATTCACCAGCTGCAGTGCCGGTCATAATCTTCGCTACTGCGCGCCCCGCCTTGGTAGCGCCTAGCGCCTACTTCGGAACGGGCGTAAATCGCAATTTTTTATTTCGCCATAAATCCTAAACCAAACGTCCAAATTTAATCATTCAAAGACCAAATATTATGTTAACAAACTGTACCTAGTGATGAAATAATTTATTTTTATACGGATTATCAGCATCAGTTAAATAAATGCGTTTAAATGTAGTCCAAAAAAAAAACAAGATTTTTAAATAAAAAAATGGTTGTTGTGCTTCACTTGACATAGCTAGGTATAGTGTGTCGCGGACATTTTTGTAGACAATTTATAAGATCTACATTTACTTAGAACATTGTATGGTTCTATCTTTTATAGTTTAGGCAGCTTACGCAAAACAGATAACTTTTCTGGTTGATTTGTTTCACCTTGTGTCAGAAAAACCCAAAATGTAAGGTTTCGATAAGAATTGAAAAAACCAAAAATGTAAGGTTTAGATAAGAATCGAAACCTAACATTTTCCAAAATAAAAAGTAGCCTATGTTACTCGTAAATAATGTAGCTTTCGAATGGTGAAAGAATTTTTAAAATTGGTCCAGTAGTTTTTGAGCCTATTCATTACAATTAAACAAACAAACAAACAAAGTTTACCTCTTTATAATATTAGTATAGAAGATTAGTACGGCGGGTTAAGAATTATGCGTAAAAAGGGTAACATACTTTAGCACCCATAATAATTCTTGATATTTAAGACTTTTATTTAAAAGAAGAGGACTTTAAAATGCAGGCTATAGCTACGAGACGAGTCACAAAACATAATATTAACTTTCATTCAAACTGAAATTTTGTGTTTCTGGCTTATACTATACCTACAAATAAATGTACTAGCCTTATTGTTATCGTTAGCCCTTACACATTAATTGGGGATGCACTAACTAAAACAAGGTCAAACTGACACGAAACTAAAATTGCTCAACAAAATTTAGCCTACGTCCAGCGTGGCGATCGACTTTGAGACTTAACACAAGGAGTTAGAGTACACAATATGTTGTGGTGTATAATAATTTGAGCTGCGACCCGTGTTCGGTTCCACTGTACTCTTTGACTGGTACAGTAATTACCCATTCAAATAGGAAGGATTTCCATGATCATCATCATAAGACCCACGTAGCTGACAAAAAATCTGTTAGTTTGTCCCTAAAATCTTTTTTTTTCGAATTTACTGTGGCCATGCTAAAGTCTTCTAGTGGCTAGCGTGGCGTAGTTAATGGTGGATTCGATTCCTACGTTGGAACACTTTTGAACTGTAAAATATTTCAACTTAAATCAGTATAAATATGGTAAAAGAATATCCAGTTATTAGTACTTTAAGAGTATACTATACCTATTACAGAAAATCCATTCGAGTTCCTCAGAGTAATTGTTCTAGGGGTTCTGCCAAAACGTTAACGTAATATACCTAATTTGGTTAATATTTAAACTGATTTGGTTAATATTTAAATTAATTTGGTTATAAGTACAGTTGTAAATGGGTTAAATAATTTTTATTAATTTAACAATTAACGTAAAATATTAATATGCGATAACAATTCCAATTTGTTCTATAATGTTTCCGTAGAGTCATCGTGATTTGTTTACGGGTGATAATACGAACAATTAGAGTGGAATCTTCGTCCATACTACAGAAATACTACAGAAAGTATCGTGACCAAGTTAGCAATCATTATAACATTATGATTATCCAACAAGACCAAACACGATTGACCTTTAGAGATATTAGATTTTTTATGTGTAAACTGTAAACTGTAAAGCAGTTTTTTTTAAACTGTGGGTCGAGACCCCTGGGGTTACCAGGGTGTGTTGCATCACTTGCATCATCAAAAAGGTTAAAAAACACTGCTGTAGATGTGTTTAATCGGACCGCATACTAACGTGACAAGCGATAGCGCGATGTAGGAGACGCTTAGCGCCATCTATCCGCAGACTAATGAACTAATTTCCATACAAGATTTTGCTCTTCGGCCCTGTAATTTTATACCAGAAATCAGAATACACGATTTTTTAAAATAATTTTAATATTATTAAAAATAAAAACTGATTTTAATTTACCGTTAAATTATAAAATTTTCTAATGATTATAATATAATTATTTAATTCAAACGGGTGTGGGAGGCATTATTATTGGTTGCATTACATGGCTCCTATTTAACAATGAGAGTATGAAAACGATGGTGTAAAAATATTTTTTATTAAAAAATATAAAATTCACTGTAAACAAAAGTGTTGTAAGCTTCAACTTCCTGAAAAGTGATGCCAAATGTTGGCGCGGAATACACAACTTGCCATGTGTTCAGTTTTTAATTTTGACACTTTTACCGCTTTCTATTTTTTTTATTTTATAATTGTTTACGGATTAATGCATCTATATTCGATACTAATAACAGATATTGCCTGTATGTTACATCTAAACCAATAAATCGAAATTAAGAACAATTCCAAGGAGAAAAAAAGAATAATGTAATTTGCCAATTGCTAAGAATTAGAGATGCCTTTACTGTAGAAAATTTGTAAGGCAGAAGGAGAGTAGACTGTTGACTCTGCTGGCACTCGCAATTTTTTTGTGACGTGACAACGTCTTATAATTCGATATGGGCTGCGCGCACGAAAAAACATGACGCAATATGCGGCGTTACCTCGCTCTGAGGCGTTCCATTTAAGGCTATGACGTTGTCACGTTCAACTATCGTCAGTAAACCGACTTTACAGACAACCGAGTTCGAGTTCGAGTCGAGTTCGAGTTGGAGTCGAGTTCGAGTTCGACACAAAACACTATTCTCCAACCGTCTTTTTTTTCATCATAATATCTATCGCCAGAGAAAGTGTTTTAAGAAGTTACCGAACCGGTGGTAGGCCTCATTTAGACGTTCTAAAAGTGTTAATTTTGTTAATCTATTTAGAAATAAATATTTTGATTGATTTTGAATGATGAACCATAATAGTTATTACGGTATATCCATAGAGTTAATGCCTTATCGTTAACCAAGTTAATCAGCTTTTTGTTTTAACTTCGCGTGAATTTATTTACTCTAAATGAAAATAGAGCGTTCACGGGTATAGGGCTACCAATTTTAATATATAAATTCGATCACATTAACGGTATAATAAAAAATAACTTAAATTAATTTGTAATAATCTCAAGTACATTTAAATTAAAGTATATTGAAACTCACAAAACTTAAAAAAAAACCTTAAGCTTTAATCGCATAGAACTGAAAGAAAATAGGCGACGGAAAGTAATTTTTCAAGTTGACGTTCTCACTTTTAGCCATGTAAACAATTAGCCGTGTAAAAGCGAAAATTATTGGGTTACGTCACTTTGTTTACACGCCGTCATTGTTTACAGCTGTAACTGTCAAACGCCACAGGTTAGCCGCCAACAGGTGGACTGGTTTCGCTCGAACCAGGCCCCGGAAAATATGGTTTGGTTGAAACCTAACGACAAATTTAACCATGGTTTCATAAAAACCGTGTATTAATCCGTTAGGTTTCGCCAAAACCGCGCCAACAGTTATGGTTTCGTCGAAACCGGGTTTTGTAAGGTCTGGTTTCGCCAGAACCGGGTGCCGGGCGGTCTGGTTCCGTCGGAACCGTTGTTGTGGCCCGCGGCCCACTGACCGAGTTGCCATCGACCGGCGCATGCGCGGAGCTCGCTCGGAGCGGAGACTGTTCACTCGATTCCCGAGAATCGATGCATCGGCGCGAGGTTTTATTTAACATCAGAATTAAGTTTAAGAGCTCTCTTATTATGGATTGTTGAAATTTGTAGTAAAGAAAATGAAGTAACTTCATTTTAAATACTACATCAATAAATATTAAGTACGAAGTACGTCATCAAATAAATACGCATCTCAATTTCGTAGCTACAGCTACGCCGTAGATGTTTCGTAGCAAATGTTTTTTTTGTTGTTATTTTGTTGCTGTTTGTCACAATTTCGTCAAAAATAGTTATAATATTGCTATATTAATATTATTCTTTTACTTATCCTTACATTTCATTTTGATACAATAGTGAGCGCCTTATACAATTGATACAGTTATATTTTCATATCTGTTTTATTAATAAAATTTAATTTTTTATAGCCTACTAGTAACTTCAATCAATTATCAGATACTTGCTACTACAAAACAAGTTTATTTCATAGCCCAGTAACTTCAATCAGTTATCAGATATGTACTTGCTAGTTGCTACCACAAAACATATTTACATTAATACAATGGGCGCTAAATCATGCGCCCTGAACTTCAGCTTTGCATAAAAATCTCAAACGAATTACCCCAAAAGAAATTTAGGTTTATGTCTCAAAATCTTAAATTAACTTAAATTTACTTCCCTATGAACTGAATCGATTATTACTCGATGTTTCCCAGCCCTACCGTCGAGTGAATATCGATTCCGGCACCGTGTCTCGGCCCGCCGGCACAGCTGGCAGTCGCCCTGTCGCGTCCCGCACGCGCGTTCCCGCGTTTTGTTTACTCCCGTCACGTGCCGACATGGCGGACTAGACCACTACGATACCTGGTAAGTGCTTACCTTACACCTTACCATGTAAATCATACACCCGAAATTACATTCCGATGTGTGGTAATCACCTCCCGATGGAAGCAAGGAAGTGACGTCACAAATTTAATTTAATAGTGACAGCGGAAATAACACTGTAACTATCCGAGGCATGTTTTTCAGTATTTTTCAATGTAGAAAACGAAGGCTCTACTAAATTTGTTTAAAAAGTATATTATGAACAACGTACAGTGAAAATAATGTATCTATTATTATCAATAATTTTTGCTTTCCGCTTTTATTATTTTAACTAAGTGACGTCATAAAATTGAATTTAGGTGAAGATAATGCTAATGTTAATCATTATTATAAGATAACCAACCCCCTACGGCATTAATCCTAGAAAAACAAGAGCTAAGTATTCGTTTTCTGTGTTGTCTCTGTCATTTCTGTATTGTTAAGGAAGTGACGTCGTAATCTTTTTAATTTCAGTAACACTTAACTAGCATAATAAAAACAAAATTAGCAACTAAATTGGTTGTTTTCCATGTTTACTTGCCCTCTTAAGGAATGATTTCACATATTTTTAAATTAAAATAAAAACCTTTTAAAATATAAATAAAAGTAATCAAAATATCTTGTTTTTTTTTTGTTTTTAAACAAGGAAGTGATGTTATTATTTAATTGAAGAGAAGCTAATATGATTTCCGGAATGGTTCTATCTCGCTCTGGAGGCCTTAATCAACTTATCTTCTAATCTTTTTGTTATTTTTCGCTTTGAAATGTTAATTGCAGTTGTATTTAGTGAAAAATCGTTGGAAGTAAATTAAGTACTTGATTTTTGTGTACTTAAATTATGTTTAGATGTAAATCTCTGTTTTTTGTACATTCGAAAGTAAATAACAGATGTTATAAAAGAAGATTCTATATGAATGTCTATAAAGGAACGGTTAAAAGAATCATTTAATAGTATATAATATAATTAATCTTTCTGATTGACCTGGCAAACTCTAAACGTATTTAAAATACCCTCCTAACTATTTATTTAGGTTGTGTTTACTATGCTCTTTTGGGTGTCGTATAAAATAAACTCCAGTGACTAGTAGCTCTTTGATGCTTTAATTTGTACATAAATCAATGGATAAATATTAAATCTCTAATAAAATGTACTTTAGAGAAGATAGTTTACATGCAAACAGTTGTTTTTTTACGTAAAAATATACTTTTACCGGTGTCAAAAAAAACGGGTAGCATGTATTTTTTTTTATTTCAAATGCACTTCTGACAAGAAGACCTTTAAAATAAGTAACACTATAACACCAGCGAAACATTGTTTTGTTCCAAAAAGCCAAGACAAGTCGTATTCGTGCTAAGTAGCCATAACCATACGGAAGTAAATTTTATAAATAAAGATAATCGCTGTGTTTCGTTGGCTTTTATTGTTTTCATTCCTTTAACTTGAATAATAAAAGATTCTAATTTATTTTTATTATAACTCGCATTTGCTCGTGGCCCTGCTAACGCCCCACAGTGTGATAAAAACCTCGATTTTGTTTCACCGCGTTTTTCTTTCAAAATACTATAGTTGATAGCTATATAAACATTAGAGTAGAACTCCGAGATCTCTAAACGTATTTTTTTTTATCGTTTTATTTCTGAATAAATTTAAATCAAATGTTTTCAGAACGTTGAGCTACATGTTGCCTATCACTATTTATTTTCTTTGTAGTTATTTTTTTAAAGAGTGTCAAAGTTGGCGTTTTTCCGGGTCAAAAATTTGCATAAAAATTAATAAAAAAAAAACTAATCAAGTAACATTAATTTTGTTTATACCAATTGAACAAGCACTTAATACTTTACTTTTTCTCCAAATTTGGCTAACCTACTGTGATCAAGTAGGGAGATATTTATTTATTTAATAATTTTAGTTTTTCATTTTTAATTTCGTGATTAGATCGAGTTAGAAAAAGTTTTGAGCATGAAACAATCACCTTCTGATGTAGTCGGGGAAAATAAAATATCAACTTTAGTGACAAAAAACTTTAGGTATAAAAAAATCCGAAATTTATTTAAAAAATTGAATTGGATATAACTTCTGACACAGAGGTTATTAGAGTGTGATTTTTAATAACATTGATAAAGGATTACTCACACTATCGGTTCATGCTTAAAACTTTTTCTAACTCGATCTAATCGCGAAATTAAAAATGAAAAACTAAAATTATTAAATAAATAAATATTAAATATTTCCCTACTTGATCACAGTAGGTTAACCAAATTTGGAGAAAAGGTAAAGTATTAAGTGTTTGTTCAATTGGTATAAACAAAATTAATGTTACTTGATGTTTTTTTTTTAATTAATTTTTATGCAAATTTTTGACCCGGAAAAATGCAAACTTTGACACTCTTTAAAAAAATAACTACAAAGAATATCGATCTCGGGGTTCTACTCTAATGTTTATATAGCTATCAACTATAGTATTTTGAAAGAAAAACGCGGTGAAACAAAATCGAGGTTTTTATCACACTGTGCGCCCATACGAAATCCCACGAAAATACTGATTTCGAGATAAAAATTCTGAGCAAGATTTGAACAGTCTAACTGCCGCACTCAGACATTTAATGATGATTAAACTTTAATTTTATTAAGAGTGTGATCGGTCAAATCAAACTCTTAATTAAATTGAAGTTTAATCATCGTAATTCGTAATGGCTTATATGAAAAACCTTCATGGAATTACATTAATTAAGTTATTAATATTAGTTTCTGAGTGCGACAGTTAAATTCAAAATCTGTTTAGCAGTTTTTATGTAAAATAATTTAATTGCGTGGATATTTCCCGGAACTCAAAGACCAGAAAAAAGCAACAAAAACACAGACAGACATATACTCAGTGCATTTGCAATATTACGAGTAGTATTAATTATTGTAGTGGAATCCTGCAATGGGGATTGTCCATTTTTTTTAAATTTTGCTCATTACAAAAACATTTCGAGGAATAAGGTCAGTGATCGCTTTTCTGTATATAAACGACAAAAATACCCATTAGTTACTTATATTTTTGAACAAATATGTTTAACCTTAGTTTGACCTTCAATGGCGTTAAATTAGCAATAAATTCGACCAACATTACGTTTCGAACTTTTGGTAAGCTTCTCGTATCAGCTTTCACATAATAATAACTTGCATTTAACGAACCAGCCATTATAAATAAGATTGAAAGGAAAAAAAAACATACTGCAGTGGTCAATTGGCCGCCGATGATGACGTCAGAGCGAAACTTTAAAAATTCATTGAGTAAAAACTAGCCAATGAATATCAAAATTATTTAATTTATATTCTTAAAATACCCTATTTTAACGAAAAAAAATATAAAAAGTACATGTGATTTTTTTTGGACAATGCCCATTATATTCAGTGAAAACTATAAAAATTATTGTAGAAGATTTTCGAAGCGGAAAACGAAATATGAAATGTAATTTGTAGAGCAAATAATTTGATAAAATCAAACCATTAGCTGGAGGATGATTGGACGTTTTAACGTTTTATATCACTTAACATTTGCAGCTGTTATCAAATGAATATATTTTTATTTGATTTAAAATTTTCCGATTCAAACTTAATATTGAATAAGTTGTAAAAACTGCTCAAACTCATAAATACTTAAATCAACACCTTTTAGGATATATTTTTATATCTTTCGTATTCTATATTTATCACTCCTAGCCACCTTTTTCCTGCAGCTTTGCCTGCGCGAGTAATAACCCACGGGAACTAAGTATGCATACATTTTCAGAATATATCACAGAATTTGAGTTAGTCCATTTTCCAGCTTCAGTCTTACAAAATTTTCTCAAAGCTCGTTCAGAAGTTTTTGCAAGACAAATATCCTCATAAACTTATTAAATAGAATTATAAATTAAATGCTTCATAGCTAGAAAATATTAAATTATTATTCTTAACACTTACAGAGATATCTATAAACAGTATGATAATGTTGCTGAAGTTACTCTTCTGTCTTTAGCTACTAATAGTTGGTCAACTTCTGGTTTTTACTGAATTTCGAATCTTTTCATCAGAAAAAAAATGAAGATTTTGGTTTTACACTAGGTAACATAAGTATTCGGAATCTACAATCAATATAGGATTCAATATCAAACTACCTAACCTTAATATGATTTACTACCGTATTATTTATTACAAGTATAACCACAAAAGTTGAGTCGACACGCACCGTCACGCATACAACGGGTAGCGCCAAGGGCCTAAGACCTCGTTCAGAAAACGTGTAATATACACGAGATGATTTCTTAGGCCTCTAGCCTAAGAAAGTGCATATTACAGCCAGTTGTTTTACACACATTATTATTGGTACGTAATTTGTAACAGTACTATTTTCAATTACTATCTCTTCACGGGTAAATTTTGCTAGTTAATCCTTTGATCGCGGATTCTTGGAAATCTATTGTTTGGAATTGTTGTCGCGATCACCGGTGATCTTATGCGGCTTGATAGGTTAAAAGCGATGTAGTTTTAAACTTCTTCAGCTCTATAGTTCCTAACGTATATAGACTTTAATATAGTTATTAAATTTCAAAATATTTGTGTCAAAATTTTAAACATATTTTGCCTGTAGTTTTAAGTTTTAATTGTGATCTTTTGTACTATCTCAAACAATGTCAACTTACTATTACAACGACCAATCACAAATAAGCAAGTTGTTATGTACTTTTTGTAAAGGCCCTAAGTTGTAGGGCATATTATAGTTGTAGTATAGAACGCAGGGAGTCATAGGGCATAGCAATGTCAACAGAACTTGTTATCGTCAATCAATTCAGACTCCTACTTCTTGTTAGCTACGAGTTTGGTTTTTATTGGTAGTTCATTAGTGTATTTACAAAAGTAGCGCACCGAAGCTAACAATAGTTAAGAAAAGTTTATGTATTATCAACTTTAAAGGAGATAATCAAGATCGGGGATTTTTGGAAATGCTATTGTATTCTATTGTTGTCGCGATCACCGGTGCTCTTATGGGGCTTGAAGGATTATATAGAAACGTATTTTTATATGCAGGTCGTATTTTGGGAGAGTCCTAACTTGCGAAAACGTAAATTTTTACAAATCACGACTTATTACACGTCCGATTATACGGAAACATGTTATTTCCAAGTTTGGTTAGGACAATGCAGGCTGATCACCTGATTGTCTGAAAAGTGATAATCCATGCGTCGGATGGGCATGTTAAAATTCGGGCCTGCGCCTGATCTCTCACCAGTCGTGTCGGTCGTCCGTCCCAGTAGGTTATGAGAGTAAAGGAACAGAGAGTGCTCTTGTGTACTGCGCACACACTTGGGCACTATAAAATTACTCCGGCGTAGCTGGCCTGGTTTCAATGAAATCGGCCACCGTCACCGAAACCGGTGTGGTAGTTATTATTATTATTTCGCTTTCTACTAAAACTTACAGGAAAGTTCGATTTCTCAGATTCTGCAGTTTATTATTAGAACAAGTATTTTCTAACAATCTGTTCATGTTCTTTGTGTATGTTTTTTACCGGTGCCTTAAGTTGTATAGTCACAATATGACCTTACTCAAAGGTATGATCCCCATATTGTGCTCTCGAAACTTTATGAAAAACAAACCTTTAACCCAGTAAATAACTTTTATACATCTGAATAGTATTTGCCGAATATTCTGTTCGGAGTAATAAAATACATTATTTGCGAAGTTTTCAACAAAAACATATTATGTTGTACAGAGGTACAGGCGTGTACATAAATCTTGGTATTTCGGCATGCAAGTGGGTCAGGAAGTGACAGGAAGTGACTCAAAACAACGCTATTGTTTGCGAGTGTACTTTACGTAGATATTTGACTTAAGTATATGTTATAGGACTACTTATTATTAGGGTCCGGTATGGATGTTTAGAGGAAATCCGAAGCTGATTAATCGGTTTTAAACGCCGAAGACTCTTTAAGAGATGTTATTTTGGTACAACTAAGAATTAAACTTTTAAATTAAACTTTTAATGTAAAAAACTTTCGAAGTTTTTTTTTTTAATTTCTACATTTGTTTGAGTAATAAACCTTCAGGCTTCAGCAAATAAACTTAGGCTTTGGCTATGATTAGAAACAAAAGCAGCTTCGGTCGGAACTAGGAAACGAGGCAGTTACGTAGCGCTCTACGAACTATCACATACATGCTACGCACTACGTAGGCGTGCTACGCGCTACGTTGTACGCGCTACGTGCTACGCTCTACGTGCTACGCGCAACGTAGACGTGCTACGAATTATACAGAGGATATACCTACACAAGATTCACATTTTTTTTATTTCAAATCATTTCCGGTCCTAAAGCCTTCATTAATACAAAAAACATCAGTTTTCAACATGTTAGTAACACACATCATCCACAGCTGCTGATGTCTTCGGCTATGAACAGTTGCTAAGACGCAGCTAACATTTTTCTATGGTAATAAAAGAATGTTATAAAAAAGGCGATTCTAAAAAACCATTACCGAAATACAATATAACATTCGAAATTGTATATCTTCTGTAACTCGCAAGAACTATAAAACGATAGACGATGACTGAAAAACCACGATTTACCACGACGACTTCAGTATAATTTTTACATAATGATGTTGGACAAAGTCTGTAATCCTTGCTTAAAATAAAAAGTGCTAAATACTCTTGACTACCTTATTAGGTTACGTCAGTTAAAATAATAATTAGAAGCAAAAGTACAACAAAACAAGGTCTAAAATATCACAAACAGTGCAAAACAACTTAGATATGGTTCCGGTCTGTTCGATCATGTCGCTGTTTATGGGTGTGTTCCGAAATATTGCCCAGTATACTGGCAAGTGCTGGTGACGTCATGAATCGACGCAATACTGTTAATCCGTTCCTATTGTTACGGATACGGACACGTGGTGCCATCTAGCGTCGGGCCAGCGAACCTACCAAGGGAACACAGGCAACGTAAATCCCCTACTCGCTACTAGATGACGCTAGGTGTATGTACCTACGAGTACTTTCTAGAAATATCTGATGCTTGTTTACGCATATCGGGTTTATTCTGGGATGTTCCGGAATTTTCTGAGATTCGATCCGGCCCGTATAAATAGTCGCAGACAGTCGAGCCGGAAATTCAGTTTTATCTGAGCTTTCTTCGAGGCGACTTCGGAGCGAAAACAAGTGATCAATAGTGAGTGATTGTGATTGTGATAGTGACTCGGCTACGACCTAGGACAGTGATAGTGCTCAGTGATTTGGATCTAGTGCTTAGTGTTTGGACTCAGTGATTAGTGTGAGCTAGTGTTTGTGAATAAAGTCTTCAAGAGAGTCACCAGGTCTTTCTTTCCGAATCTTCGAACCCCTAGCACGTAACAACTGGTGTCGGAAGTGAGATTTGGAGATGCCATTGACTCCGAGAGAGGACTTCAAGGGGAGTGTCAGGACAAGGGCGCAGCGAGCTGCTGCCATTGACTCCGAGAGAGGAGTTGGCGGTGGAGCTGCGGAGGCCACACCCACTGGGGACCAAGCTCCACCCACTTCGGGTGAAGCCACGCCCACTGGCTCCGCCCACCGGGACCCGCCCACTGACCACGCCCCCCAGGCCCCGCCCACTCTGGACATGGCCACGCCCACTGGCTCCGCCCACCAGGCCACGCCCACTCAGGCCACGCCCACTGGCCCCGCCCACTGGGCCCCGCCTACTCAGGCTCCGTCGACTAGCTCCATCCATCCTGCCACGCGCGTGGTTTCTACGGCCCCTCAAATGGCTCCTCAATTAGAAAGCATAATTGAGTTAATTCAGGCTTTGCAAGATGCCCAAGACCGCAAGCTCGGCGCTTTACAAGATTCTCAAAGGGCAATGATGGAGGCACAAGACCGCAAGCTCGGCGCTTTGCAAGAATCACAAGACCGCAAGCTCGGCGCCTTGCAAGAATCACAAGACCGCAAGCTCGGCGCTTTGCAAGAGTCACAAGACCGCAAGCTCGGCGCTTTGCAAGAGTCACAAGACCGCAAGCTCGGCGCTTTGCAAGAATCACAAGAGCAACAGAAGGACCTCCAAGAGAAAGCGCTTCTGGCCATAAAGGATGTCAGCGACACGGTAACTAAGCTTCGTAAAGATGTCGACGTAATGGACGAACGAGTTACCGGCTTAGGATTGGATATGGAAAAGGTGAAAACCAACATCACCGAACTTCAGAAGAAAGTAGTGCGCCTGGAAACCACAGGAGTGGCGGTGTCTAGTGGAACTACCGGAGTGGTGCAAGGACCAAGAGTTAAAGTGCCACCATACGACGGTACTACTTCTTGGAACGCTTATCGTCAGCAATTCCAGACGGTTGCTTCTGCCAACGGATGGACTGACGAACAATGCCTGACCGCTCTCACTGTTGCGCTTAGAGGGCAAGCTTTGTCGGTCCTGGAAGCACACACAGGAAATGGGTTCCAAGATCTGATGGAGGCCCTTGAATCCAGATACGGGGAGCGACACCTGGAGCACGTGTTCCGTGCTCAACTTCGTGACAGAGTCCAACGCTCAGGAGAGGGACTACAACAATGGGCGTTGGAAATTGAAAAACTGGTCAAGAAGGCACACCCAGGAGCTGATTCCAAGATGATCGACACGAATATTGTGCAAGCATTTGTCGACGGAATCAGGGACCTCGAGGTCAGAGCTGCAGTGAGGCTACGTCACCACACCTCGCTAAAGGAAGCATTGGCGCATGCTTTGGAGGTCGAGGCTGTTCGCCGTGACATACGACAGACCCATAAGATCCATGAGGTCTCTGAGGACGTTAAGGAGGTCAAGGCTCCCACAAAGAGAAGTTTTGGAGCCATGTGCTACAAGTGCGGTGAGAGGGGTCATCTTCAGCTCAACTGCCCGCAGAAGGAGACCCAGATGGCAAGGATGAAAAGGCTCGAGGAACAAGTAGAGGAGCTGAAGAAGCAAGGAGCTTCGTCCCCTGCCCGGGATCAGGGAAACGAATAAAAGCCAGGACTACGGGGCGAGTACTGGCTGACGCGGAGGAAGCCCCGATAACTGTTATCTCCCAAGCATGCAGCGGGAATAGTCTTGTGATTCAGGGGACTATTAACAGGACGGATTGCAAAATGACTCTAGACACAGGAGCCTCCAGAACGATAGTGAACCCAAATCTAGTAAAAGCCGCAAGGAGACATAAGAGGGGAATTAACTGTCGGCTTCTTACTGCCTCCGGTCAGCCAATACCCGTCCTGGGAGAAATGTCAGTTACGATTAATGTAGGGGGGTCCTCATACCCTCACGACGTTATCGTGGCTGAGATTATGGATGATTGCATCTTGGGTTTGGATTTCATGAAGAAGCATAACTGCAGGATTAATGTCGCTGAAGGAGTTTTCAAGTGCGGCGAGGAGGAAATTTTCATCCTTGGAGGCGCCTGCGGGAAAGTTGAATGTGTAAAGAAAGTCATTATACCTGGACGTGCGGAAGCTCGGGTGCTGGTGAAACTACCGCCAGCTGGAAAGAAAAACTCAAACAGATGCGTGTTGATCGAAGACACGCCTACCAAGACATCAGCGCAAAAACTGGTGACGGCGAGAACCCTTGTTAGTGGAAGCAGTAACGCTGTGGTCAGGGTTTTGAATCTTGGTGATCGCGAGATCTGCTTGAACAAAGGTGACGTCATTGGAAAGTGCGAGGAAGTTGTCTGGATGAGAAAGTGTAGTTCGATCACAGGCTCAGACTCAGCAAACAGCAGCAACTATGGAATAGTGACTGAGCTACTCGATGACTGCAAGAGTAATCTGACTTATTCGCAGAGCATGTAAGCTAAGAAGTTTTTACAACGCCACGCGAATATCTTCTCCAGTCAGGAAGGCGACCTTGGAAGAACGTCGATGGTTCAGCACAGGATAGATACCGGAAGCGAGAACCCAATTCGTCAACGAGCAAGACGGATACCCATTGCAAAGGAAAAAGAAGTTGAAGGCCTTTTGGAGGACATGAGGAGGCATAAGATAATTGAACCGTCTGCAAGTCCGTGGTGCTCACCTGTTGTGTTGGTGAAGAAGAAAGATGGCAGCACAAGATTTTGTGTGGACTACAGGCGTCTCAATGATGTCACTAAGAAGGACAGCTATCCATTACCTCGAATCGACGACACTCTGGATACCTTGAGTGGCATGAAATGGTTCTCGACCCTGGACCTGAAATCTGGATACTGGCAGGTGGAAATTCATCCAAAAGACAAGGAGAAGACAGCTTTCTCCACCGGTAAAGGTTTATGGCAGTTTAACGTCATGCCCTTTGGATTGTGTAACGCACCTGCCACATTTGAGCGACTCATGGAGTGTGTACTGGCAGGCTTAGTTGGAGAGGCTTGCTTAGTCTACTTGGACGACGTCATCATTGTTGGCCGCGACTTCGAGGACCATTTGCGAAACTTAGAACGAGTTTTCGCCAAAATAGAGGGGGCCAGGTTAAAGTTGAATCCGAAAAAGTGTCGTTTGTTCAGGAGTAAGGTCAATTATCTCGGCCATATTATCTCCAGTGATGGAATCCAGACGGACCCGGAGAAACTGGAAGCAGTTCAAAATTGGCCAACCCCTGAAAACAAAACCGAAGTGCGGGCATTTCTCGGCCTATGCTCCTACTACAGGCGTTTTGTTAAGGGATTCTCAGAGATAGCCAAGCCATTACATCGGCTGACAGAAGATAAACGACAGTTTATTTGGGACGAGACTTCGGAAGATTCTTTTCAGAAACTGAAGCAACATCTGTGTGAAACACCAATCCTGGGGTATCCACAACCTGAAGGTCAGTTTATAGTCGACACGGACGCAAGCAACACGGCCATTGGAGGGGTGTTATCTCAAAAACAGGGTGAAAGAGAAGTTGTAATTGCATATTTCAGCAAATCTTTATCTAAGCCAGAGAGAAACTACTGTGTGACAAGAAGAGAACTCTTGGCTGTCGTAAAGACGCTACAACATTTCAGCAAATATCTCATTGGGAGACAGTTTTTATTGCGAACTGATCACGCAGCCTTGAAGTGGTTACTACAATTCAAGAACCCAGAAGGCCAAGTAGCTCGATGGATTGAACAACTCCAGGAGTATGACTTCAAGACGGAACACCGCAGCGGAAAGGCGCATGGGAATGCCGACGCACTTTCACGAAGGCCGTGTTCAGAAGACTGCAAACATTGTGTTAAGCAGGAATCTAATGAAATTACATTAAAGTTAACGAAAACAAGTCCTTTGGGTCCATGGGAGAATGATGCTATGAGGGAGGCTCAAGAAAGAGATGACGACCTTCGGCACATCATCACATGGAAGAAACGGGGTGACGTAAAACCAATCTGGAGTGAGGTTGCACCCACTGGCGCTGCCACTAAGGCGTACTGGGCGCAATGGGACAGTCTGATACTTCAAAATGGAATACTTTACCGGAAATGGGAGAAGACTAACGGCAGAGAGTTCCATCTTCAGATAGTTGTCCCAAGGACGAGAGTACCAGATGTTCTCCGTGAAATACACGATGGCGTATCAGGAGGTCATCTAGGTGTCAAGAGGACGTTAACAAAAGTGCGAGAACGATTCTACTGGTTGCATTGTCGAGATGATGTGCAGGATTGGTGCCGCAAATGTACTACTTGCGCTGCAGTGAAGGGACCACAGACAAGGAGCCGTGGGAACCTGCGCTTGTATAACGTTGGCGCACCGTGGGAGCGAATTGCGGTTGACGTAGCTGGGCCATTTCCTGTAACGGAATCGGGAAACAAGTATTTTATGGTGGTCATGGATTACTTCACAAAATGGCCCGAAGTGTTCGCCATACCAAATCAGGAAGCTACAACAGTTGCTTCTAAGCTAGTCGAAGAAGTGATATCTCGCTTTGGTGTGCCTCTAGAAATCCATTCCGATCAGGGCAGGAATTTCGAATCGCAGGTCTTCCAGGAAGTATGCAGAATTTTGGGAATGCATAAGACGAGGACCACCGCGTACCATCCACAGTCTGATGGAATGGTTGAGAGATTTAACCAGACCCTTGAGAGGCATTTGGCGAAATTGGTAGATGACAAACAAAAGGATTGGGACAAGTATATACCGCTCTTCCTTCTGTCGTACCGTACCGCCGAGCATGAGGGCATAAAAGCTACCCCGGCGTATGTCAATTACGGTAGAGAACTACGAGTACCAGTAGACCTCTTGACAGGAGGGTCACCGGAGGAACCAAAGACCGTACCAGACTATGTCTGCGATTTAAGGGAAAAGATGCGCTATATACACGCCACGGTTCGGGAAAATGGGTTACAGTCAAGTGAGAAGATGAAGACCAGATACGACCGGAAAGCGAACACGAGCGGCTTCGAAGAAGGGTCACTGGTGTGGCTGCATAACCCAACTCGCCGAAAAGGGAAATCTCCAAAGTTACAGACCAAGTGGGACGGCCCATACAAAGTGGTTACCCGATTGAATGACGTGACTTACAGGATCCAAAAGCAACCAAGAGGGACATTCAAAGTGGTACACGTAGACCGTCTGGCGCGTTACCATGGCAGTAACAACGATGCTCGGGACGAGCATCTCTAAGAGGGGAGTAGTGTTACGGATACGGACACGTGGTGCCATCTAGCGTCGGGCCAGCGAACCTACCAAGGGAACACAGGCAACGTAAATCCCCTACTCGCTACTAGATGACGCTAGGTGTATGTACCTACGAGTACTTTCTAGAAATATCTGATGCTTGTTTACGCATATCGGGTTTATTCTGGGATGTTCCGGAATTTTCTGAGATTCGATCCGGCCCGTATAAATAGTCGCAGACAGTCGAGCCGGAAATTCAGTTTTATCTGAGCTTTCTTCGAGGCGACTTCGGAGCGAAAACAAGTGATCAATAGTGAGTGATTGTGATTGTGATAGTGACTCGGCTACGACCTAGGACAGTGATAGTGCTCAGTGATTTGGATCTAGTGCTTAGTGTTTGGACTCAGTGATTAGTGTGAGCTAGTGTTTGTGAATAAAGTCTTCAAGAGAGTCACCAGGTCTTTCTTTCCGAATCTTCGAACCCCTAGCACGTAACAACTGGTGTCAGAAGTGGGATTTGGAGATGCCATTGACTCCGAGAGAGGACTTCAAGGGGAGTGTCAGGACAAGGGCGCAGCGAGCTGCTGCCATTGACTCCGAGAGAGGAGTTGGCGGTGGAGCTGCGGAGGCCACACCCACTGGGGACCAAGCTCCACCCACTTCGGGTGAAGCCACGCCCACTGGCTCCGCCCACCGGGACCCGCCCACTGACCACGCCCCCCAGGCCCCGCCCACTCTGGACATGGCCACGCCCACTGGCTCCGCCCACCAGGCCACGCCCACTCAGGCCACGCCCACTGGCCCCGCCCACTGGGCCCCGCCTACTCAGGCTCCGTCGACTAGCTCCATCCATCCTGCCACGCGCGTGGTTTCTACGGCCCCTCAAATGGCTCCTCAATTAGAAAGCATAATTGAGTTAATTCAGGCTTTGCAAGATGCCCAAGACCGCAAGCTCGGCGCTTTACAAGATTCTCAAAGGGCAATGATGGAGGCACAAGACCGCAAGCTCGGCGCTTTGCAAGAATCACAAGACCGCAAGCTCGGCGCCTTGCAAGAATCACAAGACCGCAAGCTCGGCGCTTTGCAAGAGTCACAAGACCGCAAGCTCGGCGCTTTGCAAGAGTCACAAGACCGCAAGCTCGGCGCTTTGCAAGAATCACAAGAGCAACAGAAGGACCTCCAAGAGAAAGCGCTTCTGGCCATAAAGGATGTCAGCGACACGGTAACTAAGCTTCGTAAAGATGTCGACGTAATGGACGAACGAGTTACCGGCTTAGGATTGGATATGGAAAAGGTGAAAACCAACATCACCGAACTTCAGAAGAAAGTAGTGCGCCTGGAAACCACAGGAGTGGCGGTGTCTAGTGGAACTACCGGAGTGGTGCAAGGACCAAGAGTTAAAGTGCCACCATACGACGGTACTACTTCTTGGAACGCTTATCGTCAGCAATTCCAGACGGTTGCTTCTGCCAACGGATGGACTGACGAACAATGCCTGACCGCTCTCACTGTTGCGCTTAGAGGGCAAGCTTTGTCGGTCCTGGAAGCACACACAGGAAATGGGTTCCAAGATCTGATGGAGGCCCTTGAATCCAGATACGGGGAGCGACACCTGGAGCACGTGTTCCGTGCTCAACTTCGTGACAGAGTCCAACGCTCAGGAGAGGGACTACAACAATGGGCGTTGGAAATTGAAAAACTGGTCAAGAAGGCACACCCAGGAGCTGATTCCAAGATGATCGACACGAATATTGTGCAAGCATTTGTCGACGGAATCAGGGACCTCGAGGTCAGAGCTGCAGTGAGGCTACGTCACCACACCTCGCTAAAGGAAGCATTGGCGCATGCTTTGGAGGTCGAGGCTGTTCGCCGTGACATACGACAGACCCATAAGATCCATGAGGTCTCTGAGGACGTTAAGGAGGTCAAGGCTCCCACAAAGAGAAGTTTTGGAGCCATGTGCTACAAGTGCGGTGAGAGGGGTCATCTTCAGCTCAACTGCCCGCAGAAGGAGACCCAGATGGCAAGGATGAAAAGGCTCGAGGAACAAGTAGAGGAGCTGAAGAAGCAAGGAGCTTCGTCCCCTGCCCGGGATCAGGGAAACGAATAAAAGCCAGGACTACGGGGCGAGTACTGGCTGACGCGGAGGAAGCCCCGATAACTGTTATCTCCCAAGCATGCAGCGGGAATAGTCTTGTGATTCAGGGGACTATTAACAGGACGGATTGCAAAATGACTCTAGACACAGGAGCCTCCAGAACGATAGTGAACCCAAATCTAGTAAAAGCCGCAAGGAGACATAAGAGGGGAATTAACTGTCGGCTTCTTACTGCCTCCGGTCAGCCAATACCCGTCCTGGGAGAAATGTCAGTTACGATTAATGTAGGGGGGTCCTCATACCCTCACGACGTTATCGTGGCTGAGATTATGGATGATTGCATCTTGGGTTTGGATTTCATGAAGAAGCATAACTGCAGGATTAATGTCGCTGAAGGAGTTTTCAAGTGCGGCGAGGAGGAAATTTTCATCCTTGGAGGCGCCTGCGGGAAAGTTGAATGTGTAAAGAAAGTCATTATACCTGGACGTGCGGAAGCTCGGGTGCTGGTGAAACTACCGCCAGCTGGAAAGAAAAACTCAAACAGATGCGTGTTGATCGAAGACACGCCTACCAAGACATCAGCGCAAAAACTGGTGACGGCGAGAACCCTTGTTAGTGGAAGCAGTAACGCTGTGGTCAGGGTTTTGAATCTTGGTGATCGCGAGATCTGCTTGAACAAAGGTGACGTCATTGGAAAGTGCGAGGAAGTTGTCTGGATGAGAAAGTGTAGTTCGATCACAGGCTCAGACTCAGCAAACAGCAGCAACTATGGAATAGTGACTGAGCTACTCGATGACTGCAAGAGTAATCTGACTTATTCGCAGAGCATGTAAGCTAAGAAGTTTTTACAACGCCACGCGAATATCTTCTCCAGTCAGGAAGGCGACCTTGGAAGAACGTCGATGGTTCAGCACAGGATAGATACCGGAAGCGAGAACCCAATTCGTCAACGAGCAAGACGGATACCCATTGCAAAGGAAAAAGAAGTTGAAGGCCTTTTGGAGGACATGAGGAGGCATAAGATAATTGAACCGTCTGCAAGTCCGTGGTGCTCACCTGTTGTGTTGGTGAAGAAGAAAGATGGCAGCACAAGATTTTGTGTGGACTACAGGCGTCTCAATGATGTCACTAAGAAGGACAGCTATCCATTACCTCGAATCGACGACACTCTGGATACCTTGAGTGGCATGAAATGGTTCTCGACCCTGGACCTGAAATCTGGATACTGGCAGGTGGAAATTCATCCAAAAGACAAGGAGAAGACAGCTTTCTCCACCGGTAAAGGTTTATGGCAGTTTAACGTCATGCCCTTTGGATTGTGTAACGCACCTGCCACATTTGAGCGACTCATGGAGTGTGTACTGGCAGGCTTAGTTGGAGAGGCTTGCTTAGTCTACTTGGACGACGTCATCATTGTTGGCCGCGACTTCGAGGACCATTTGCGAAACTTAGAACGAGTTTTCGCCAAAATAGAGGGGGCCAGGTTAAAGTTGAATCCGAAAAAGTGTCGTTTGTTCAGGAGTAAGGTCAATTATCTCGGCCATATTATCTCCAGTGATGGAATCCAGACGGACCCGGAGAAACTGGAAGCAGTTCAAAATTGGCCAACCCCTGAAAACAAAACCGAAGTGCGGGCATTTCTCGGCCTATGCTCCTACTACAGGCGTTTTGTTAAGGGATTCTCAGAGATAGCCAAGCCATTACATCGGCTGACAGAAGATAAACGACAGTTTATTTGGGACGAGACTTCGGAAGATTCTTTTCAGAAACTGAAGCAACATCTGTGTGAAACACCAATCCTGGGGTATCCACAACCTGAAGGTCAGTTTATAGTCGACACGGACGCAAGCAACACGGCCATTGGAGGGGTGTTATCTCAAAAACAGGGTGAAAGAGAAGTTGTAATTGCATATTTCAGCAAATCTTTATCTAAGCCAGAGAGAAACTACTGTGTGACAAGAAGAGAACTCTTGGCTGTCGTAAAGACGCTACAACATTTCAGCAAATATCTCATTGGGAGACAGTTTTTATTGCGAACTGATCACGCAGCCTTGAAGTGGTTACTACAATTCAAGAACCCAGAAGGCCAAGTAGCTCGATGGATTGAACAACTCCAGGAGTATGACTTCAAGACGGAACACCGCAGCGGAAAGGCGCATGGGAATGCCGACGCACTTTCACGAAGGCCGTGTTCAGAAGACTGCAAACATTGTGTTAAGCAGGAATCTAATGAAATTACATTAAAGTTAACGAAAACAAGTCCTTTGGGTCCATGGGAGAATGATGCTATGAGGGAGGCTCAAGAAAGAGATGACGACCTTCGGCACATCATCACATGGAAGAAACGGGGTGACGTAAAACCAATCTGGAGTGAGGTTGCACCCACTGGCGCTGCCACTAAGGCGTACTGGGCGCAATGGGACAGTCTGATACTTCAAAATGGAATACTTTACCGGAAATGGGAGAAGACTAACGGCAGAGAGTTCCATCTTCAGATAGTTGTCCCAAGGACGAGAGTACCAGATGTTCTCCGTGAAATACACGATGGCGTATCAGGAGGTCATCTAGGTGTCAAGAGGACGTTAACAAAAGTGCGAGAACGATTCTACTGGTTGCATTGTCGAGATGATGTGCAGGATTGGTGCCGCAAATGTACTACTTGCGCTGCAGTGAAGGGACCACAGACAAGGAGCCGTGGGAACCTGCGCTTGTATAACGTTGGCGCACCGTGGGAGCGAATTGCGGTTGACGTAGCTGGGCCATTTCCTGTAACGGAATCGGGAAACAAGTATTTTATGGTGGTCATGGATTACTTCACAAAATGGCCCGAAGTGTTCGCCATACCAAATCAGGAAGCTACAACAGTTGCTTCTAAGCTAGTCGAAGAAGTGATATCTCGCTTTGGTGTGCCTCTAGAAATCCATTCCGATCAGGGCAGGAATTTCGAATCGCAGGTCTTCCAGGAAGTATGCAGAATTTTGGGAATGCATAAGACGAGGACCACCGCGTACCATCCACAGTCTGATGGAATGGTTGAGAGATTTAACCAGACCCTTGAGAGGCATTTGGCGAAATTGGTAGATGACAAACAAAAGGATTGGGACAAGTATATACCGCTCTTCCTTCTGTCGTACCGTACCGCCGAGCATGAGGGCATAAAAGCTACCCCGGCGTATGTCAATTACGGTAGAGAACTACGAGTACCAGTAGACCTCTTGACAGGAGGGTCACCGGAGGAACCAAAGACCGTACCAGACTATGTCTGCGATTTAAGGGAAAAGATGCGCTATATACACGCCACGGTTCGGGAAAATGGGTTACAGTCAAGTGAGAAGATGAAGACCAGATACGACCGGAAAGCGAACACGAGCGGCTTCGAAGAAGGGTCACTGGTGTGGCTGCATAACCCAACTCGCCGAAAAGGGAAATCTCCAAAGTTACAGACCAAGTGGGACGGCCCATACAAAGTGGTTACCCGATTGAATGACGTGACTTACAGGATCCAAAAGCAACCAAGAGGGACATTCAAAGTGGTACACGTAGACCGTCTGGCGCGTTACCATGGCAGTAACAACGATGCTCGGGACGAGCATCTCTAAGAGGGGAGTAGTGTTACGGATACGGACACGTGGTGCCATCTAGCGTCGGGCCAGCGAACCTACCAAGGGAACACAGGCAACGTAAATCCCCTACTCGCTACTAGATGACGCTAGGTGTATGTACCTACGAGTACTTTCTAGAAATATCTGATGCTTGTTTACGCATATCGGGTTTATTCTGGGATGTTCCGGAATTTTCTGAGATTCGATCCGGCCCGTATAAATAGTCGCAGACAGTCGAGCCGGAAATTCAGTTTTATCTGAGCTTTCTTCGAGGCGACTTCGGAGCGAAAACAAGTGATCAATAGTGAGTGATTGTGATTGTGATAGTGACTCGGCTACGACCTAGGACAGTGATAGTGCTCAGTGATTTGGATCTAGTGCTTAGTGTTTGGACTCAGTGATTAGTGTGAGCTAGTGTTTGTGAATAAAGTCTTCAAGAGAGTCACCAGGTCTTTCTTTCCGAATCTTCGAACCCCTAGCACGTAACACTATTATACTGGCTAATGTATTGACGTATATGACTTTGTTTGGATGTTATTTAATAAATATTGCAAATACTACATACCTTTATACGATGAAAATCTTTCCTATATTCTTTCCCTCAGGCCTTAAGGTATCTTCATACCCAGTATCATCTTAATGTAGAGATAACAGGCAGACATACAAAGTTACAGAAAGAAAAGAAGTAAGGATACTATAGTGCGTCACACTAATTGTCTCGCGGCGTACCATTATATGGCGTCATAATCATGACGTCATTATCTCTGTCCAGTACACTGGTTCATATTTCAGAACATTCGCTACATTTTGTCTGTGTTCAGCCCCCTCCCCCGCTACCACCCTCCCCCCTCGAGCACAGACCGTCTGACGTTGCCTTTGTGACACTTAATTAACTTTTTATATGGAAAATGCAGTTTTAGGTTGCATTTTTATATTAATATGTTCATTTGTATGTCACATCATAAGGGTGATTGCATACGGCGTATTTTGATCTAGTGTTGAAAGCGAATTATTTCTGCGCGAGTTTACGCGCGAATCGAAGGTTTAGTTTTCATAACGCGTTCAGTTACTAAGAGCGTTTTTAGTTAGTGCGTTCTTCTGCTACTGCACCTTATTAGAGTCGTATTTGACTTTGACAAATTGTTCCACTAAACCTCATCTACAAAATTTACATTTCACAGATGACGAGCATATACGAGTTTCAAACAACAATATTGACATGACAACATTAGGATTTAGGGTCAACTATACTATACTCGGCGAAACATGGCGGTAGCGGTTATTGACTCAGTGTCAAAAACTTATCATTTTCTGTATAAGTAAGCCGCGATTGACAATGAAGTGTCAGATGTTGTCAAGCGCGGCTTTTTATAGCAACGGACAAGTTTTTACAGGGAGTCAATGACCGCTACCGCCATGTTTCGCCGAGTACAGTATAACAATAATTATATAGCACTTATAACAACAGGTCGCTGGGATGAGTGACTTTCGCTTATTAAGTACATAAGAGCACTATAAAATAGTTGCGTTATTTTAGCTATTCAAATACTAAATAAATCACTAACATCTAAATCTGGGAATAACAACATAATATACGAAATACTAAACAAATCGACCTTTGTAACATCTAAATCTGGGCAGGAATTGCAACATATATGGGAGTTTATTCTGTACCATAAATAACTTGAGTTAACCCCTACAAATGTGTACCAAAAATACATTAAAAGCGGCAAGGGTTATAACATTTTTACCCCAAAAATTACGAATATTCTGCGAGCACACGACAGGCGAGAATTTTAAACAGCAATTAAAATAGATTTAATTGTTGTTGTGGACGTAATTAAAGAATAAGTTGATCCGGCGTGCATTTTAAATAATTGGGAGCCGCAAGCGGCTTGCCAAAACCGCTGTCTAAGTCCTTCAAAGTGAAAGTTTTGTTGGAAAATGTAGGCACTAGATTATAATGAATAGAACTAGGATTTTAGACGATAGTGCGGTTCTCTGTACTAATTATTATATTAACTAGATTATCTAGATGACGCCCGCAATGGGCATTGTCCAAAAAAAATCACATGTACTTTTTATTTTTTTTTTCGTTAAAATAGGGTATTTTAAGAATACAAATTCAATAATTTTGAAATTCATTGGCTAGTTTTTTCTCAATAAATTTTTAAAGTTTCGCTCTGACGTCATCATCGGCGGCCAATTGACCTCTGCAGAATGTTTTTTTTCCTTTGAATCTTATTTATAATGGCTGGTTCGTCAAATACAAGTTCTCATTATGTGAAAGCTGATACGAAAAGCTTACCAAAAGTTCGAAACGTAATGTTGGTCGAATTTATTGCTAATTTAACGCCATTGAAGGTCAAACTAAGGTTAAACATATTTGTTCAAAAATATAAGTAACTAATGGGTATTTTTTTCGTTTATATACAGAAAAACGATCACTGACCTTATTCCTCGAAATGTTTTTGTAATGAGCAAAATTAAAAAAAAATGGACAATCCCCATTCCGTTGCACGCGGGAACCGTACATTTTTTCGGGATGAGAGGTATCCTATATCCTTTCCCGGGTCTCAAAGTATCTCCGTGTAAAATTTCAGCAAAATCGGTTCTGTGGCTTGAACGTGAAGAGGTAACAGATAGACAGATACACTTTCACATTTAACATAATATTATCATGGATGCGAAAGCATGTCTGTTACTTCTTTACGCCTATACCGCTAAACTAATTTTTATGTTTGATCATTCATCACTTTGATCATTAGGTACGATAATTTTTATCCGCGAAAAACTAACGGTTCCCGCTCGATAAACGTATTTCAACGCAAGTCGCAGCCACATCTAGTAACAACAACACAAAGGCCGTAACTTTTTTATTCATTAAGACATATAAAAAACAAGGACATGAAAATGAATCGCGCAACAATCGGAACGCCATCACAAATGGTTCAGCCGTGACACTCGTAAGATAAGTTTCATAAAAGAGCGGAGACATAAAGAGAGTATTTTTAGCGAGATGAAAAGATTTTCATCTGGAGAGTGAATCAGAGGCGGAATTTAGCGGCTTTGTGCGGGCTCTATAGTAATAAACACACTACCTATCATTACCAGCCTTCATAGTACGAGGCCACATGCGTTGGGACAACGGCAGCGTAATACAATAAACAGATCATCAAACAGCTTAACTGTATCGTAGTTTCTTCATCTTTTATACGATGTTTCGTCATAACATCGTATCGGTGATTAATCCTTCGATCGGGGATTCTTGGAAACACAAATATAAATATTTATTGACCAAAAAATGCTATTGTATTCTATAATTGTTGTCGCGATCACCGGTGCTCGTACGGGGCTTGATGGGTTATATACTTGAAAGAATTGATTACTTCGAAATTAAGGGTTTTCTACTACAAAGCTAGTAACTTCTAAAAATCTAATAGCGGCTAAACCAGAGGTTCCCAAACTTTTTTTTGTCATAGATCACTTTAAACATTTTGCTGGATCCGGTGGTACCCCACAGCTACCCCCGCCCAGTTCAAGGCCGGTCTAAAAAGCGGTATTCTAAGTTTGACTCACAAGTCACAAAGTAAAAGTACAAGGAACCAATAACCTTCACTTCGGAGTGGTTACAATTTTCTTGTTTTGTCTTCTCGCTCTGTAATATTTTATCTGCTATTAATATAATATTGTCTGCCTATATTCATAGGAGAAGTCAAATCGGGTCACCTAATTTTTATAGACCCCCGTTAACGACTCGTGGACCCCCATTTTTTTTTCCACGCAAGCGTAGACCCCTATCGAGCTTCCGTGGACCCCATGGAGTCCACCTGGACCACTTTGGGAATCAATGGGCTAAACACTTGAAAAGGATAAAAATTACTAATTCAAAGAATCCTTTAAGAAATCAAATAAAACTCCCAAAGTTACATGCTTAATTTGAAAGCTTAAACTACCCGTACCTTTAAAGTTTAAATTATTATGATCAATTTAAGTTAAGGCGCTGTGATGTTTTCCTGACCTACAACCATAGCTCAAACTTCCGACTAACATTTCACGTTGTTTTTCTCGTCCCAGTTTAGGGTGCTTGGAGAATAGCTCTCGATGAATTTGTTAAAAACTTCCGTTCACATTTTATTGGGTGTCGAAGTGTTTTCTGTAAGGCTGCTGATTTTTTCTCTTAAACTTCTGAGCTGAGTGTTTAAGTTTACGAGTTGTAAACTAGTGCCCCTTTAAAGGTATTCCAAAGTTATAACAAATTTTTATGATTTTGATTTTTTTTATTGATTTCAGTTAGTTTTTATTATTCGTAGGTTTCAGTTGATATTGCCATATATTACTAGGCAAATGTTGTTTCCAAAAGAACGTATGTATCCCAATATTAAAGTTTTATGACTAACTTACAGCTATATATCCTTTATTTTTTAAGAAAATGATAAAGATCGTCGCAAATTTGATTCCCTACAACTTTCCTCATAATTTTGATTGTAAAATCAATATTAGATATTACTAAATTCCAAACGGTGAATTCAAATTTAAATGTGCCCTTTCATTATTATTTTAGTTTAAAGCCATAAGAGTTCTATGAATATGTTATATAGAAGCTATACGTATCTTTAAATACTTCTACGGCCTACCTTTCGCTATAATTATTTTCAGTCTAGTCTACTCCCTGTAGACCGGTCATCGGTCAACGCTGAATACTCCGTATTCCGACCGAATTCTCATCCAAATGCCCATAAATTTTAAAGAAGCATATTATAACCGAAAGTTTGCTGAGCACACAGAGATGTGTGTCAACTGACAGGTTGAAAAGATGGCGGACCCGCGAGCATTGCCATTGTGTGTGTGTTTGCCGAACTGACCGATCCGTGTCAAGGTGTGATGACAGATGATGAGATGTCGTCATCGTCATCAACAGGCTTTTTATATTGGAATACTAGTAACCGCAGATCGGTCGATGGTAGGTTTTAAGCAATTGGATAGCTTTTAAGCAATTGCATTTTTCACGGGCTTTGGCCCACCACACATTCCCACCACTGTATCTCCTGTGTCGCCAGGATCGACAGCGGTATCCAACCACGAAAACCCTTTGATAATAAATGATCTCAGGGAGCCCGAGGGACATGCTAAAGTTGTCTTGGGACACCAACGCAATTAATTAACGAAAATAGAAGGAAGATCAAAGCAATTGCATAACTTTTATCGCGGGCTTTGAGCGCAGCGACCGAATCAAGAAATCCTGTAACGAAAAAATTGTACGCACGAATTGTGTTAAGTCAAAGTTTATTTCTTTGACTTAACACAATTTGTGCGTAGCGTGTCCGTGGGTTGCAGTGGACACAGTCACATAATATATTTTCTTACAAAGCGAAGCTTGACGCACGTGCGTAGTCTCTCCGTGCGCCGCGGTGGAATGGAGCCCTTATAATTGCAAAAGTTGGTAAAAAATGCTATGCAATAGTTTTACCGCGGATGTCCTCGAGTGCCACACGTATGGTTTTATATGAAATTAAAAAGAAAGGGAGGAAACGGATCACTTGATTTAGAGGCACCGAGCAGACATGCGACAGTAGAGTATTGACAGTTTTAGCTGTTCTTTTCTTATACCCATTACCCATCCACCTTGTTCTCATTTGGCATGCGTGGCTAAGTGACATGTCGCTTGCGATGTCTTGTTGTTAAGGCTTCGTCAAGTTACGTCAAGTTGTCAAATATGTGTTTTGTATTGACGCTCCCGCTTCGCAGTCTGACTCCTATACTGTACTCGGCGAAGCATGGCGGTAGCGGTTATTGACGCCCTGTCAGAAACTTGTCATTTTCTATACAAAGCCGCAATTGACAACATCTGACACTTCACTATCAATCGCGGTTTATAAAGAAAATGACAAGTTTTTGACAGGGAGTCAATGACCGCTACCGCTATGTTTCACCGAGTACAGTATAGGAGTCAGATTGTTCCTGTAGTTTCTACAAGTTTGGGGCTGTCAGAGCACAGAAATTTTAGTGGGTAAGTCTGCAGCATGCATCCGCTTACCATCTCTTCGGGTCATACCAGTGGACAGCCAAACAGCCAGTCCTCCTTAAAGCACCCACACATAATTACGAATTCCTATCGCATCGCTAATATCTGCGGCAAAACTCATAATAATAATTAAAATGCGATGCAAATTCGCAGTTTTGTGTGGGAGCCCTTATCCCAGACGTCTTCGATTTTCTGTGCTTAAAAAGGTTTTGACTGATCGTCGAAACAAACTATATTATGCCAAAAAGCAGTTTAGCGCAGGAAACCATTACCGCGCTCCAGAAACGGCCGTTTGAATTAATCAAAAACATTCCGCGGAATTCGTTTGGAAAATGGAGTAATTACCATATAGATCACCTAAATGATACACGAGAGTCTAGATTTTAGGATATGAGATTATCTAGAATCTAGATGAAGGCTGAATGCAATTACAAGTTTGTACCGTCATAACATTATATATTTATAACTATGCGAGTTTTGTGCCAATCGTAATTATTATTGTATGCTTTTGTATGTTGTGACTTGTGAATAGACATGGAATAATAATATGCACTGTCAAAGTTTCGTTTTAGGGTTCTGTAATCAACAAAACTTGGTTGACTAATAATGGTACCCTAGAACGCAATCCTAACCAGCTGATTTTTTGTGTATTGGTAGGTTGATAGTAAGTAATTATATAATTTAAAAGTAACATTGTCCTACAAATAGAATAATCCATATTTTAGGACCATCAAATCAAAGTATTAAATCCTTTCTATCTCTGTTACACTTTCAAGATTTTTCGCAGATAAAAATGTTGTTTGTCTTATCAAAATGAATCTACTCACAAAATAATTGATAGAAATAAAAAAAAATTGTTATAGGGCTCCCTGACTATTACTTTTTAATTAAACTTCTTAGGGTGGTTTTTCACATTTTACTGTCTGGCAGGTTCCTTTTTAAACAAGACAAAAGTTATTGTCCTAAAATGATGAAGTCACTGTAACTTTGCCCTCAACCAAACATACCACAATTTATTGGAAGACAATACACTGAAAAATAGCTTCATTCGTTTCCACTCTTTGTTTTCGTACAATGTCGGCCAAGGTTACACGAACGATTTCTAAACGTGAAATCAAAATGTCACTGGCGTTTATATTTTGACCAAAGTTACGGTGAATAAGGTTAAAACCTATAATTTTATGCAATTTATCGTGCAAGCGTGTGTGCTTAGTGTTTTGAGCTCAGCATAGTACTGTACAATTACTTAAAATTTAAAAAGACCTCATAAGTAATATAATTGATAGCTCGTCTAATAAAAATCATAGACTTTACAGAGTGCATACGTTCTTTGTTTTATTATTAGTATAGAGCTAGAAGGCCAAAAAATCACGTTTGTTGTATGAGAGCCCTTGGAGAGCCCTCATTAAATTTTAAATTTATTTGTTTTTAGTATTTGTGAAATTTTCAATTCTCTATCTATCGCCGTTCTTGAGATAGAAACAACAGACAATCGGACAGACAGACAGACGGACAGACATACAAAGAAGTCTTAGTAATAGAGTTTTCACCCTTTGCTTGAACTCTAAAAACTTCTACAAAAAACCTATTTTACCTAAGTTAAAAATCTGCCAGTATCGTTCTAAATTCAAAACACATTCGTCTTTACATGCTTGCGCTGTTCTAATTTATTAAAAAAAAAAACAACGTTCGAAATTGAAAAATGTTGGCTGGCGCACCGCTATGGACAATTAATTTTCACATAACATTTAATTTCGATCGTTCAAGTCATTTTTGGGCTCGCGTGTTCGGTATAAGCAGACTATAGCACGCTCTATGGCCGGTATCATAAATAAGCTGTGTTTTATCTTTCACGCTTCCCAAGAGGATATTTATTCATACATATTATTATGTGGAGCACAATGATTTATGTTTTTGGGAACTTTACAATACATTCTTCTATTGGAGATTAAGTAGCTACGGTACTATTTCTTCGTCAACTAACTCGGTACTGAGTACAATAATAATGATTATAATACATATTATACTTTTAACTTTTGTTAAAATTTCAATATAAAGTATACTTACTGTAATTTTTAAATGTACCTATAGTTTAATCTTAGATATGTATGTAATCAAATACTAATTCCCATTATTTTTCTTGGTTGTTTAAAAACTCAAAATAATGGCGCCATAGCGGGATTGTCTGGGGCCATTGTTCACTTTTTTGATGGATGTCAAAAAAACGGATCTTTGTCAAAAATAACGCCGTGCCATATCCTCTTTACTAAAATAACCTCAATTTTGACCTAAAGACCTACTTAATACTATAAGCTTCTAATATACGATATTAGTGCATTATCAGAAGGCTGTAGTATAAAATATGTAAACGGCATAATCCAGTGAATTCGTCGCATGCGAGCTAAGCCTGTTTAGTGTTTAGTCAAGATAGCGCGCACCGCTAACAGCAAAAACTATACGGGATTATTATACATAGCTATAGTAAAGATTAACCTCTTAAGGTATATATGATATCGAACGTACCGTAACTTCTTGGTGGAAATTCATGTTTCACAGTAATAACTTACACTTTTTATACACTTTTTCCACTTTTATTAATTTATTTTATTGCAATTTTGTTTTACACGACCGGTTTCGATAAAATCATCATCAGGTGTAGTGCAGGTAATTTTAATTTTTTAAAAAATTGGTAAACAAAAATAGGGTTGTCAGCATCATGAAAAATTTCTACCATTTAGTACAATTTTCTACCAAAAACAATTTCTTCTACCAAAAAATTACAAACTAAATTTTAAATGTACTTATAGCCTTTGATATAAAGTATAAACCTTTGATATTAATAAATTAATGACTAAAATAGGAGTTGTACTCAAATAGCAACATAATTAATATAAACTGAGTCAAAAGATTCAATTAAAAAAACAATAATTACATTAAATAGATCAACAATTCGATTTAAATGTCCTATAACTAAAATTACTAAATAATTATATTATAATAATTATTCATAAAATGTCAATTGTTAAATAAATAATGTCATAAAATAATAAATTCATATAAATCATGTCAAAGTAATGCCAATGTCAATATTATGTAAAATTTCTAATACTAAATTAAAATTTCAAACAAATGTTCTGTTCGGAAGTGCGTTCTTAGTGGAAGAAGAAAACAGACAGATGTACATTTGCGGAACACCTAAATAATAATGACCATTTCTTTGATCCCGATAAAGGCATTAAATATCTACACGTTTTACCAAAAAGCAGGAAGATGGATGCATTAGAAGGGCTGGAAATAAATAGAAACAAGATAGATCAGACATGCCTCTCAAATTATATATTATTACAGGATACTTAACATTTTATTAGACATAATTTTATTTTAAGTTTGACATTAAATTTAGTATTAGAAATTTTACATAATATTGACATTGGCATTACTTTGACATGATTTATATGAATTTATTATTTTATGACATTATTTATTTAACAATTGACATTTTATGAATTATTATTATAATATAATTATTTAGTAATTTTAGTTATAGGACATTTAAATCGAATTGTTGATCTATTTAATGTAATTATTGTTTTTTTAATTGAATCTTTTGACTCAGTTTATATTAATTATGTTGCTATTTGAGTACAACTCCTATTTTAGTCATTAATTTATTAATATCAAAGGTTTATACTTTATATCAAAGGCTATAAGTACATTTAAAATTTAGTTTGTAATTTTTTGGTAGAAGAAATTGTTTTTGGTCGAAAATTGTACTAAATGGTAGAAATTTTTCATGATGCTGACAACCCTATTTTTGTTTACCAATTTTTTAAAAATTTAAAATTACCTGCACTACACCTGATGATGATTTTATCGAAACCGGTCGTGTAAAACAAAATTGCAATAAAATAAATTAATAAAAGTGGAAAAAGTGTATAAAAAGTGTAAGTTATTACTGTCTTAAGGTATAGTTTAACCTCTATAGTAATAAAAACATATACACGAGTTACAAGATAGCACAAGATAGGATAGACTTTAAAAAGTTATACGTTAAGCATGAACGTAGAAAAAAAGGCAGACGGAGTCTTGTCATATTATACGAAACTGTGTCTTCACTTTTCTTCTGAGTCAGCCACGCACACGTTCTGACGCCTGTCAAATGGTATGGACTAGCGCAAGAATGTGTGCGTGCGGCCGTGTACATACAGACAGCTGGCCGACTCTGAACGACACAGTTTTGTGTATGGTGGGACTCCGTCCGCCTTTTTTTATACGTCCATAACGTTATGTATATCTTTTTAAAGTCAGAGCTCGTCTCTGTGGCTCATTGGGTGGGCTGTCGGTAGCTCAAGCCGGAGGGCTTCGAATCCCGCCGACGAAACAAAAAGTTTTCAATGTTCCTGGGTCATGGGTGTGTATTAAGTATGTGTATCATATAATAAAAATCTTAAATATATGTATAGTATAAAAGTATTAAATATATTTCCGTTGCCTGGTTCCCGTAACATAAGTTCTTCAGGTACTTACCACGGGGCCAGCGCCAGACTGACGTGTTGTGAAGCGTCCATAGATATTATATTATATTATTAAGTACTAGCTGTCCCGGCAAACGTTTCTTTGCCATATTAAGTATATAAAGTATTTTTTTTAATTTGATCGCAGCGCTAACTGTCGGGACAGACTAAAATTAAAATTCGAATTCGAATATTATTTAAAATTTGACACTGCGATGGTAGCGCCGTCTTTCGGATCCAATGTAAAACATTCCAAAATCAACAACTACTAAAAAATTAAAAATTAATTAAAAAAACATTGTCCAGCGGACAAAATTGTGAATCTAAACCATTCCCAGATCCCCTTGAACACACACAAAAAATTTCATCAAAATCGGTCCAGTCGTTTGAGAGAAGTTCAGTGACATACACACTCACAGAAGAATTATATATATTAAGATAATCTTTATTGTTGCCTCCCGTGGTCTTGTTTAGAGCATGGCTCTTGACTCGGAAGTAGGGTTCGATTCCCACGTTATATTATCCAAGTTTGGTTAGGTTAATGCAGGCTGATCACCTGGTTGTCTGACAAGTAAGATGATCCATGCTTCGGATGGGCATGTAAAAGTCGGTCCTGCGCCTATCGTGTCGGTCGTCCGTCGAACTGGACTATGAGAGTAAAGGAAAAGACAGTGCTCTTGTACTCGTATACTGCGCAGTGCGCATACACTTGGGCACTATAAAATTATCCTACTTAAAAGATACGGAGATACTTGATGTACCGGGACATTATTATTATTATGATACTACGAGTATCTATAGTTTCATAATGTATGGTTACAGGAAGATAAATGAACTGTACCTACGCGAATGAAATTACGAACAAAAATTGTTCCCCTATGTCGAAATAAAGTAAACATCGTTTGTTTTGCCAACTGTACAGAAGCTCATACTAAAAATAAAAGTAAATATGAGGTTGTATTGATTTTCACAAAGGAATGCCTTGAGAGTTGAGAGTTGAGATTGCTTAATCTGACACCTCAATGGTGGTATTATTGTACTTGAATTCCGCACTTACAATGATATAATTTATATTATACGAGCTTTTTCCCGCGACTTCGCTCGCGTTAAGAAACGTATTATTTAATACAAATTTTCATCCCCTATTTTAACACCTTGGGGTTGGAATTTATCAAAAATTCTTTCTTAGCGGATGCCTACGTCATAACATTTACCTGCATGCAAAATTTCAGTCCGATCCATCTAGTGGTTTGGGCTGTGCGTTGATAGATCACCATGTCAGTCAGTCACCTTTGAGTTTTATATATATAGATGTAAATGGAAAAGTGTGTCTTTTTATAAAATTAGGGGGCAAACGAGCAAACAAAGTCATCTGGAAAGCAACTACAGTCGTCCATGGACACTCGCAACATCGCACAAGAGTTGCAAGTGCATCGCCGTCTGTCTGTTACCTCTTCGCGCCCAAACCGCTAAATTGATTTTGATGAAATTTGGTATGGAGGTATTTTGAGTCCCAGGAAAAAACACAGGATATTTTTGATGCGGAAAAAGGTACGATTACCGCGATAAACGAATTTATGCGTAACGGAGTTGCGGGCATCATCTACATAGATATACTTAAACTATACTGTACTCGGCGAAACATGGCGGTAGCGGTCATTGACTCCCTGTTAAAAACTTGTCAATTTCTTTATAAACCGCGATTGACAATGGACTAGGAATATCTGACACTAACATTGGCAATCGCGGTTTATAAACCGCGATTGACAATGACTGACAATGATTGACAATGATTGACAATGACAATGACAAATTTCTATTTTCTATATAAATATAGAAAATGACAAGTTTTTTGACAGGGAGTCAATGACCGCTACCGCCATATTTCGCGGAGTACTAACAGTATAAGTAGATGACATTTGAAACTTCCATGCGCCAAAAGTCGTTTATCGCACATGAACCGTACATTTTCTGGAATGAAATGTGTCCTCGGTTCAGCGGTTTAGGCGTGAAGAGGCAACGGACAGACACACTTTCGCATTTATAATATTAGTATGGATATGTGTATGTAGCAACAAAACTGCCTAGAAACCGGCGGAACAAACTTGGAATGCCCCGTAATAACACACATGTAGAAACGGAGAGTTCGCATCAAGTAAAAGTTTTTTAATACCGGCCCAAGTTGGAGCGTTTGTAAGTTTGTAAGGCCATTTTGACTTTTGACAACAGTTACGTTTATTGTTTCGTTGTTGTCTCTAATTCTTTGAACGAATTTGTAAGAGGTTTTGGACTAGTTTAATAGTTTTGTGATCGAATTTTTGAGGTAACTGTAAAACAATTTAATTTAACAGCATTTTCGGATCAATGCGACCTGCAAACTTTCAGGAATTGAGCGTATTCCCTCTTGAAGGTAGGCAACTCTTCCGATGTGGTGACTGTCTATGGGCGAAGGTAGTTGCTTTCCATCAGGTTACCCGTTTGCTCTTTTGCCCCCTAATTTTATATAAATAGAATGAAATGCAAAGCCTTTGACATTTGTAGTTAAGTAGTCTGGCTAACGGCCGCAGTCTTAGAATATATTTTATTAACTTTAATTTATGAATATTTTAAGATCCTTTCTTATTGTGTCACTTTTAGAGCTGGCTAAAATATGAATCTAATGTGTCCAGTCTCAATGCGCCAAACTATTTAGGCTCTACCTATAAAGTGCAAAAGAAACATACATACAACAGCATAACACTGCTGGAAACTTCATGTAAAATCAAAAATCCCAAAAAACTTTTAACTATACTTACGTTAAACGTATGACGCGGTAAAAAATATAATATCAAAGTGTTCAATCTTTCTGAATTATGAAGTGTTCCCAATTCGTTATGTGCATATTTTGGTTACACGAACAGCATATTTCCTTAAAAACATTTTAAAACCGAAGTGGCGAATAAACAAAAATCACACGCAATAAACAAAAACTTAACGAATCGTAAAGCCAATATCTCAACTTACTTTGGTACGAAAAAAATAAACTTAAAAGAACGAAAAAGTATTTATGAGGTGGTGTGCTTGGCGCACGTTGGGCTAATAAAAACATATGACGTGATAAATCTACACATGTTCGCTTGTATTGCGGATTTGTATACTTTATAATTTATACTATGTAGTTTACATTACTATTACCTAAATCACTAAGAGTTTTAGGGCTGCCAAAGGTTGCCAAAAAGGTTTAGTATATGTAATATGTGTATAAAAAGGTTTAGGTACATATCTATACTAATATTATAAAGCGGAAGAGTTTGTTAGTTTGTTTGAACGCGCTAATCTCAGGAACTACTGGTCCGATTTGAAAAATTCTTTCAGTGTTAGATAGCCCATTTATTGGGGAAGAAAAATGTGGAAAAAACGGGGGAAAATTATTTGTAAGGGTTTATTTGAACGCGCTAATCTCAGGAACTACTGGTCCGATTTGAACAGCTAGTAGGATGTATGTAAAAGTATGCAAAGCTTTATAAAATTGAAATAATACGCATAGACCAGGCATAATAATAATATGATGGAGTGGAACCTATACCTCCTTTTAAATTTAAAGAGAACCTTAGCATTGGCAGAACCACTGCAACTCCTGTGTACCCAGGATCGATAACAGTAACCCTTCATGACAACCCTTTGGTATGACCTGAGGGAAAAGTGGCTTACTCAAGGTTCGAAGACAGTTTTAAGTCTTGAAATTATTCAGAAGAAAGTTTCCTTCCAAACAAAGGCAGCTTAAAAAAAGAAAAAAACTTGAGAAGTACCACGGAAAACAATGATTACGATATATAATAACAATTATTTTATGACTAAGCTTTTATGTCGTTTATATTATATTGATGGTATACTAGTTATAACTCTGCCTGTTTCGACGACCTCTGTGGCTCAGTTGGTGGGCTGTTAGTAGCTCAAGCCGGGGGTCGCGGGTTCCAATCCCGCCGACGGAACCAAAATTTTTCAAAGTTCCTGGGTCATGGATGTGTATTAAATATTATGTGTATCATAATATAATAAAAATCTTAAATATATGTATAGTATAAAAGTGTTAAATATATTTCCGTTGTCTGGTACCCGTAACACAAGTTCTTCAGGTACTTAGCACGGGGCCAGACTGACGTGGTGTGAAAGCGTCCATAGATATTATGGGTCTTACTACAAAAGATTTAAACACCCGTTGAACAGTTGATTAGAGAAAAATTCCATACAAAATTGTCTCAGAACAACTGTTCAACAGATGTTTAAATCTTTTGTGGTAAGACCGTATATTTTTATTATATTATTATATTCTATTATGGCTTATCAGTTATCAGTTCCTCTCGAATCCCCTCGCCGCCAGTGTGGCGAAGCCCTATGTTTTTAGAAAGTGCACTTAATTAGTTTTTAGTGCGCTGCAAAACTTTTTAATCCATTTTTAGAAGTCTCTAGGAAGTTCTTAGCCTGTTTTATAGCGCTAGTTGACCTATTTTAATGCTCTAAGATTTTTCTTAACACATCACTATCATCAGCCGGCTGTTTTCTTTTACACTTTTTCAACTTAAAAAAACCATTGGCGATTTTGAATCTGTGATGTTTTTTCTACCCTTGAGAGCACTTTTATGCAATAGGTACCTATAATAATCATTTAATTAAATTTAATTTAAGAAAATTTACTAAAAATATTTTATATTTTTTATGCAACTAGATGACCCGGTAAACTTCGTATCACTCTTAATATAAACCAGGACTTCCACGAATATTTCAAGACTAAAATTAGCTTAATCTGTTCAGCCGTTTTAGCGAGACTAAAAAAATTAAATAAGTATTATTTTTTAATGATATTATAGATAATAATTATGGCTTTCTACAGTTATAGATTGATGTATTTGCATTTTTCCTCATTTCATTATTTGCTATCCTTCAAGCCCCATAAGGACACCAGTGACCGCGACATCAATAGAATACAATAGCATTTCAAAGAATCCTCTATCGAAGGATTAAACTACTATAATAGTATTGTAAAAGGTGTTTCTCAAGGCTAGGTTTATTGTTATGTCGTTGCACGTATCGGATTAATACGACTGCTAATAATAAGAAACATTCAGCTTTTATTTTGTCTAATTGCAGCACTTAACGACGATTCACAGTAATAACTTACACTTTTTATACACTTTTTCCACTTTTATTAATCTATTTTATTACAATTTTGTTTTACACGACCGGTTTCGATAAAATCATCATCAGGTTATCGAAACCGGTCGTGTAAAACAAAATTGTAATAAAATAGATTAATAAAAGTGGAAAAAGTGTATAAAAAGTGTAAGTTATTACTGTGAAACATGAATTTCCACCAAGAAGTTACGGTACGTTCGATATCATATATTTAACGACGATTAATTACTTCTACTACTGTACCCTAAAACGGAACCCTAACCAGCTGATTTTTGTATGTTGGTAGGTTAATAGTTATATGTATAACTTAAGAGTAACCTTGTCCTACAAATTAAACAATCCATATTTTAGGACCATCAAGTCAAAGTATGAAATCCTTTCTATCTCTGTTAGCTACTACTTTTGAGATTTTTCGAAAATAAAAATGTTGTATTCATCTTATGTAGCTAAGTACCTATCAAAATGTAGCTAAGTACCTACAAAAATTTGCTTGTTATTAATAAAAAAAAAACACTATAACTATAATTAAATTACATTTTACATTAGTTAACTAATAAGTAATAACTATCATGTCTCCGAGAGGGGCCGTAACTTTTATTTTTATTTTGCTGACATTTTTAGAATTTTGAGGTTATAAAACTTGGTAAGAATGACGTGCCCAACTCGGCCCAAGTTCTGTACAGTGTACCTGCAGCCTGATGTCAGTCGGACGAGACATGGACGCCGTCCAACACGTCAAGATAACGCCACATAAATTCAATGTACATTTCATATTTCGTACAAGTTTCAGTATTAAAGTTTTATTAGTGGTGTGCTTCAAAGTTTATTTTAAAAGAGATGACGCTTGCAACTCCATATCGCCGAATTGAGGTCGAGCTTTGTTCGGTATTCGATAAAACACGAATAAAACGACATTTTCTAAAAATGATTCCTAGCTAGATCGATTTATCGCCCCTGAAACCCCCTATATATACTAAATGTCATGAAAATCGTTCTAGCCGATTCCGAGATTCCATGTATATTATTATATATAAGAATTGCTCGTTTAAAGATATAATATTAAAGATATATGATATTATGCTATTTAATCCTTCGATCGTGGAAAAACGAGACACAATAGCCTTTCAATAATTGTTATCGCGGCCCACTTGGGCCTTACGGGAGTTGAAGCGTTAAACCTACTTAAGTTTATAATTGACTAGCTGTCCCGGCAAACGTTGCTTTTCCATAATATATTATGTATTTGCCATATTATTTTATTGAAGTGACTAAATATTATGTATGTTACCATGGCAACGTCGATCGCTATCCCGTCGCACAAACAATGGTCGCCGTCAGTCTCGGGTTGTAATAATTTACTATTATTTATTCAACAAATGCACAGCTATCAATATAATATAAAGTACCCAGTCGAAAAGTATCGACATCTGTTGGAATCTTTTGGAGTTAACAGATAATTGTAACTGTCAATTGATTATAGACAAATAATTTGCAATAAAATAAAATTGCGACTATATTTAAAGATCTAAGCTACCCTATCTCTCAAGTTGGAAAAAAGCACACATTAAAAAAAACAACATTAAAATCGGTTAAGTAGTTTAGAAATCCATCGCGGACAAACATCGTGACAGGAGATTTATATATAATAGATATACATACATATTTTGACCTATAATATAATAAAACACAGCACACAATATCTTGTTACCGCTTTAGGAAGGCTGATTTTCCTATGAAGATACTCTGAGTCCCAGTAAAGCACATTTATCAATATCGTTAATTTCTTCGAAATAAAAACTATAGGAATGAGCAAGTCGAAACTAAACTTTTGGTTATTTATATTAGTTTTTTTTTTACTTCTTACGAACAAACACGACTGGTGGCGTGATGATGATTAGCAATTGCATCCAAAGTTTTATTAAAACAAACAAGCAACATTCGTGACGTTTTATTGTAGAATTACGTAGCGGTAGTATTATACAGGAGTACGCTGATTGCTCAATTTGTGATTTATTGCCTTCATACTATTTTTCTGCACGTATTGGTTTACTGTGTACTATGTAGACGGAGAAATCTATAGGAATTAGGAACATTCACTTGGTAGATAAGACGTATATATGTAGTAGAATGTAGATATTGTATGAATTGACAAAAATAATGTTTAATTTTATATTGAGGTTATATAAATAGCCACCCACTCAGCAGCTTATGTTTGATGGAACACAATGTGTTAATGACACGTGGAATTACTTTTACAATCTGTCGCGTTACCTATTTAGCCTCCGTTTTAATTAAGATAAAAAGGAGCAGAGAAAATACAAGGATCTAGAACAATGGTGGCCAACATGCGGCCCGCGGGCCACATGAGGCCCGCCGTCTGTTACCTAGTGGCCCGTGGAACCGAGCACATTTTTTTAAAGTAAAAAAAGTTAAAACTAAAATTACCTTATCATACCTACTATAAAAAACAAGCTTTTCTTTTACTTTTAAAATAAAAGCTCTACCTAAGTTCTAATAGGAAAAATTAGTATCCGATTTTGACTTTCATTTCACTACATTTCTTTACATAAAATTTGGTAGTGCGGCCCGGGGTACAATTTAACTTCCGAATTTTGGACCCCTGATCTAGAAGATCGGAGCCCACGCAGCCAAAACAAGAGCTTACAAGTATTGCAAAATTATGAGAATTTATAGGGTGTTAAAAATGGCCACTCAGACACAGGGATGTTAGACGGCCACTTGGAAATCCTAGTATCGAGCTGGCTGAAAACTGGTATCGGAGACAGAAAACTGGTACGCCTGTGCGCTAAGGTTATAAATTGAAAATATATAGTAAAAAAAATACATAAATGATTCAAAACGAAGATTTTTATAAGAAACGAGGGTTCGTTTGCTTACCCAAACAATGAAAATACATACAGGCCAAAATCATAACCCTCCTTTTTGCTTCGCCGTAGTCGGGTAAAAAGAAGTCCGAAGTAAACAAATTGAGATTTCGAAAAAGCATTTTTAGTTTTTTACACACAACACAACTGTTTATCGAGACTGCTTGCTATAAAAAAGTTTTATATTATAAGGGAAATCTGATTGGAACGGTTTTTTTACATGCATCTTTGAAATTTGCCGGTTATTCATATGGTCAGTGTATTTTTGTCGGTCAAGGGTCAATCTTGGTATTTTTGCGTACAAGGACCGAGTTGTCTTGGTACATGGTACGTGGAACCAAAACCTGGTATGTGTACCAAGAAGTTGGTACGTCTGACATCCCTGCTCAGACAGCGACAGCACCCCACGCTCCCTCCGAAGAGAGAGTGAACGATCATCGAGAGCTGATGGTGGTTGTACCATCGCCCGCCTCACGCTCAGGGCACCGCGCCACGTCTCCTCATCGCGACCAGTGGTGATCTCACATACCGTGATGATCTCGTGAAAAGCTTACTATAGAGATGATCCTATGAAGTAAGGTTTTGCCGAACGTCGGCGATCGCGGGGACGTCATTGTACCGGCCGCGTTTTCGATAGCGAGATGTAGGAATAGAAGCGACCCTGACAGTGACATCTAGCATGCTATCGCCGAATTAAAATGAACCTGCGCGTGCGCAGGTACTGTAAATATCAGTACGGGCTCCCACAGAAAACTGCGAATTCGCAACGAAACTCATACAAAAAAAAATTTGCAAAAAGCCTTATGATGATTTAGAAATTGTATTTAACAGTATAGGTTATTAATAATTACTTATTTTTAGTAAAGAATTAAAAAATCTATCATTTTGAGTCTCTTCAGTTAATGACATATTGTAGAATTACTTTTACTTCAAGATTTTTGGCAAAAAAAAAAAAACTGATAAAGATCACTACAGGAAGAGAGATCCACAAAGTTTCAGAGTCAGTGTATTATATTAATAATATTTATATAGGGTGTTAAAAATGGCCACTCAGACAGCGACAGTACCCCACGCTCCCTCGGAAGAGAGAGTGAACGATCATCGAGGGCTGATGATGGTTGTACCATCGCCCGCCTCACGCTCAGGGCACCGCGCCACGTCTCCTCATCGCGGCCAGTGGTGATCTCACATAGTGTGATGATCTCGTGAAGAGCTTACTATAGAAATGATCCTATGAAGTAAGGTCTTGCTAAATGTCGGCGATCGAGGGGACGTCATTGTACCGGCCGCGTTTTCGATAGCGCGATGTAGGAATAAAGGTGTCCTTGACAGTGGCATCTAGTGTAGTATCGCCGAACTACTTCGACGTTTAGGACCCTTGATAACCATGCGCGGGCGCAAGTTAAATCGTGCGCTCTGACCTCGATACTAAAACTATAAATAAATGCTGATTCTATACAGGTAGCGGATCAGTAAAAAATTTAAAAATATAAATAACAGATTTAATAACGTCATATACACGTATGTTTCATAAACTTAAAGAGTTTTAAATTAAAATTAAATAAATTAGAGATAGTAAATAATTATAATCTAAAATATTATATTATGTCTATATTTAAAAATAACATCGCATACATAAATAGCTTATTTTTTACCAAGAAATTAGTTAATAAAACAAAACTAATTCAAAATGTAAAGTAAACCAGAACTTATGTATCAATATAATTTAAAAGTTGAAATAAACTTTAATCGCAAAAAGAGCTCGCGAAAACATAATAATTTAATGAATCCAATACAATGTAGAAATGAAAATGTATTTTCTCTAATTACTTAGGTATTTCAAAAGGCAGTTGTCTGAGCAATTAAAGAGATGCTAAGCGGCCGGTAATTACTGCCTTTATCACAATTAAACTCAATCTTTGAGTCCCCGACAGCCAACTTATAATTTTTAACTGAAGTCAGCGACTTTAGATATACTTTAAGTAGAGTTGGATGATGTAGATTGTTGGCTAACAGCAATTAGATGTCGAGTATGATCTAATTTATAACCAGTTTTTCAGTTACAAACCCTTCATTATTGAGTATGAGCAAATAAAATAACAACAATTTTTTATGTAGACGATTGTTTAATCGTCCACATAAAACTTAATTGTTACATGAAGTTGTTTACTGTTATATGGGGCTACATTTTTGCCGCTACTATAAAATTAATCATAACTTACTTCAGAATGATGTCGAACTCATAAACATACACTATAATGTCAATTGTCATATACATGGCCTTTTTTTTTTTTTTTTTTTTTTTTTTTTTTTTTTTTTTTCCGGAGGGGGAAATGCATTACGCATACCACCCAGGCGCAGGGGGCGACCCTGGTGATGTGGGACTCCCGTAGCTAATGAGACCACGGTATACCCACTAAAACCCCCCCCATCTTCCGCCACGCCGCCTTTTGACGGGGCCACAGGAACGATACACACATCTGCGACCCCGCCAGCGGCCTGAAGACTCCACGATGGGCGCACAACACGTGCGCCCTCCTCCTCGGCCTCCACCAGGGCTGTAGCAGACGCCCCCCGAGTCTGCTACTTGGAGGCCATGTGGCAGATCAGGTCTGTGGCTCTGCCACCGACCACACCTCGGCCGCAGAGGATAGGGCAAGCGGCGCACCGTAATACCTACTTGCCTCTTCCTCTGCGGCCCCACCTCGGTGCGCATCCGCAGCGGACTTCTCCAGTCCGCTGGGAGCGCCCTCCTCGGGCCAGGCGGCGACACCGGCCGGCCCTGGTTGCCTCTTTGCTTCACCGCGGTTGTCCAAGCCGCGGTTACTAGAGCCCCACCGCCGCGACAAGGCGAGCAACCATCGGGGGGGTCATATACATGGCCTACATAATTATTTTCATCACCTATATCTTATCACACTTTACCATTATCTGGTACAGTATATTTTTAAACGCTTTTAAAGTATACATAGTTATTTGTTTAATGATTTGTGGATTCGCCACCATTTTATTTTCATCTTTGTAAATAAAATATTCAAATATGTAGACGATATCGATAAGCGAGCCAGCGCAACACTATTCAACTAATTTGTATAATATTAAGTATTGTGAGATTTTAAACATTCATTTAAAGTCTGACATAAAGGGTCGTTTGTTAACATCTTTTCCACCAAACCCATTCACGTCAGTAATGGGAATAGGCACGCTAATGTAATTGCCTACTTTTTTACTTTTTACCCCTTTTAGAACGGCACAAACGTAGGCCTAATGTTTTAGCGAGAGATTTCGCACGCTACACAAAAAGTGATAAAGTCTATTTTCACTTGCAGCTGCATGATATATGTTTATGAGTATGAGTTTTAGCGGGCTATAGACTTAAAAGTTTTCTGTATTTGATCCTCTTATGTCTAACTACAAACTCGGTTTTGTTAAATTGAATATAACCGGTTCAAATCGCAGTAAACATGATGCAATTACTTCTTCCGGAAGTAGCAGTATCACGTTTACTGAAGTTACGTGCTAGAAGTATTAATAATACATAATACATATCCATGCTTTTTATTAATGCAAAAGTGTCTTTGACGGACTTGCGGGCGTCATTAGTGCAGAAATAAATTAGACCTAATCTTCTAAGTAAAACCTATATCTTTTAATAAAAGTTCCTAAACCTTCTTGTGCACTATAGAAAGAACCCATTGTGAATCGTTATCCTAAGACTAAAACTAAAACTAAAAGGACACAATATAATATTACTAAGTCTTCTGGCCTTGATTAATATAGATAGTATTAGCTTATCAAATAATAATTATGTAGTATCATATTATCTCATGAGAAGTAATAAATTATTATTAATAGGTACCTATAATATCACAAGTAATTAGTAAACGAGATTCCACTATACATTTTAGCACCTAATGCGTGGTTATTACAATCAAAAGCCTTATCAAAGTCGTTCCACATAATATTATAGTACAATATTATTATAAGTAAATAATACTATGTAAATAAAAAAATAAATAATATAAAAGGCTTCAGGGAACTACAGCAAATATAAAATTAAATATTATAATTATTACACATCTAAATTGTTATTTCCATGTTCAAACACTTTTATGGATAAATAAGGGAAAAGACCTAATGGCAGATACTTGAATACAATAGATAATTGAAACAAAACATGAAATATTTGAATGCTATAAAATATATATTTATGAAAATAAAGGATTGATAACTTCTTCCATGTCTTCAGTAACTCTTACAAAATAAAACTATTATAATTATTCTCTGACAAATCAATTCAAAAATATATTATTGGTCTTTTTGTAAGTCTTAGTCTTAGTACTTAGTCATAAGTACTAATAGATGACATCACAAAAAACGAACATTACTAATAGTGGACACCAATATGAACTAATAGTTGACATAGAACATTACATTACATTTTACATTTTTCCTATTATTAGGTCTTTGTTCGCCATTTTTCAAAAGATTTCATTTACTTCATCATAGTAACTACATGCATCAGAAATATTATCCACGTTGTCTCCAGATTCTATTCTTTTATTTTTATTTTTCGTATTTTTTCCTAGCAGATTTATTTTCAGTCTTTAGTCTCCATGCTGCTTTTGCCTCTTATTTTTTCTTCTTTCTTTTCTCAGCTCTCCTTTTTCTTCTTTTTACTGCTAAAAAACTAAAGCGATCAATTTTTAGATCAGTACAAGGTCTAATAATAGATACCGTGTCCATTTTTAGGTGCAGTAGTTCTAAGTTCTTAGATTGTTAATAGAATCATATTTTAAGAGAATAGTGATGATTTTTGCAGAATAAAGTACAAAATAACAGTAGTATGTATTGCAAAACTCAAAGATGAGATCCATGTCATCTATTAGGTTTTTTACATTTTCAAGAACTAATAGTAGACACCCTTTATATTGTTAGGGAAAATGGATAAAAAATCTTAAATAAACATTAATTAGTGTTTACAACATGACCATTAATCCAATGAAATCAATAGAAATTACAAAAATCAAATAAATGTATTCAAAACTTACGTGCAAAATTTCGCCTTCCTTAACCTATTTGCTAAGAAATTGCCGAGCGTGTGTTGACGCGGGCATATTATTTACGAAAACTGATCCCATTTTAAAATTTTGTTCCCGAAGGCGTCTCTAATAATTATTTTTTCAATTCAACAGATAGCTTGAGAAGCTTATAAAATTTACAGTGGTAAGAAATAATTAGAGTAATTCTTATTTTTATGGTATTTTTGTCATAAGTGCATTAGGTCTTTTACCTTATAATATATTACAATAATATGTATTTTGCTTTTGACAACATTGACTATAATTTGCAAATAATTTTGTAGATGGCACCACATACACCTATCATTTTCACTATCAGCGCACGCGCAATATCATTCATTACTCATTTTATTTAGACGATCGCGCGCTAGATGCCGCTGTCAAGGTTACCCTCATTTCTACATCGCGCTATCGAAAACGCGGCCGGTATAATGACGTCCCCGCGATCGTCGATATTCGACAAGACCTTACTTCATAGGATCATTTCTATAGTAAGCTCTTCACGAGATCATCACACTATGTGAGATCACCACTGGCCGCGATGAGGAGACGTGGCGCGGTGCCCTGAGCGTGAGGCGGGCGATGGTACAACCACCATCAGCCCTCGATGATCGTTCACTCTCTCTTCGGAGGGAGCGTGGGGTACTGTCGCTGTCTGAGTGGTCATTTGTAACACCTATAAAATTCTGTATAAAATTAAAATCCAAAGGCAGGGTTACTTAAACTTTCAGCTCCACGATGCACGAAGTACGAACCCCTGTTAAACCAGGTGGCAGCGAACCCCTTACTAACTAATGAGATCCCCCCTAAGAAAATAATAAAATTGACTGTTGAGAAAGGTTTTTATTGAAATGAAAGGTAACACGTAAAGTGCAAAAAGGGTGCCGCGCCTGCCTGCAAGTTATCGTGAACCCCCTGCCGTTGAATGGCAAACCCCCCACTTTGAGAAACCCTGGCCCTTAGGCATTATGCTTGTAAGCTCTCGTATAGATTTGATAACACTTATTTATTTTAATAATAATTATTGCAAGAAGGTCGAACATAAGTCACTAAAAATCATTGCTAAATTAATAATAATTAGCATTCTACCCTAATTCCAAGCTGATATGATCTCGGAATCCCTCGAAATAGTGGAACCACAACATAGTTTACATAATGAATAATTCATATCGTTGATAAGAGAAGGTGCAGGTGTGATAATAAACAGTGCAGTTGATATTAGATTACAAGGTATTATCTATACTAGTTGTGTGATGCTGCCTTCGTCGCCATTGCTTCATGAGCTAACAAAAACACAAAATTCGTCTATACAGGGTGTAACAAAAACTAGTGATAATACTTACGGTGTGTACGGTGTGTTCCCTGTAGAGAGTTCACTGTGAAAGTAGAAGCGCTGAAAGACCAAAAATTTCTTTCACTTTTGTATGGGGAAACTCGTGACGCCTCGGGCCCATACAAAAGTGAAAAAAAAATTTGGTCTTTCAGCGCTGCTATTTTCACAGTGAACTCTCTACAGGGAACACGTACGCACCCTAAAGTATTATCACTAGTTTTTGTTACACCCTGTATAAACATCCATGCTAATATTATAAAACACTGTGTCTGTCACCTCTTCACGCTCGCTAAACCAATATTGTTTTTTGTTATGGAGATACTTTAGAGTCCCAGGAAAGGACATAGGGATCCCGGATAAACTGAAAAAGGTACGGTGCCCGCCTGATAATCGAGTTCCTGCGCAAATTACCTCGATCGTGGGAATCGCAGACACAATAGATTTTTAATTGTTATGCTACAGCCGGGTGCCGCTTGTGGATCGATGGGTTAAATTTTTTTTTTTATTATGTCGCAGGGGAAAACCATCATGAGTTGGGTGCCCCGGGTTGGGTACCCCGGGGGTATGTGAGACTCCTACTCACTAAAACCACCTGCGGTTCGCCTTCAGCCGTATAAGGAGGGATATCCCGGATCTAACAAACACGGGACTCCCTCCACGACCGGCCGGTCTACCTGGGACCGGACTTCCACCAAAAGTAAGGGAACGCTTAGGCAAACTAAAGCGTTCCCCTCGGCGCCGGGGCTGGCTAAGCCGGGGAGGTTCCCATCCTCTCACGGAGCCCCGTTAGACGAGGGTTAGGAGGTTCGCATAGCGACGCCTCCGCACTCCCGTCCTACGCCGCGCCGGCGGAGCGGCAGAGAGGTGGGATCGTTCTCTCTGTCCCGCTCCGTGGCCTCTTTCTGCGATATTACAAATTCGCAGAAAGAGACCGCCGCCTGCCAGGCCTCGTCGCTCTCGAGCATGCAGCGCACCATGGTGCAGCTGCATGGTGCGCTGCATGCTCGAAAGCGACGAGGCCTGGCAGGCGGCGGTCTCTTTCTGCGAATTTACTTAAACTAGGTTTACCTTAAACTAGGTTTAACCCATCGGTTAAACCTAGTTTAAGGTGCAATTAACTTATTAACAAATTATCTACATAAGTCCCTGAGCATGCCGATTTTCCACTCGAGCGTACAAAGCCTAATATTTCAGTCCACCTAGGGCTTAAATCGCGATTGTACCGGTGATAAATGATATCTAATGACGTAACGGATATCAGCAAGGCTATGACGTCATGTGGCCACTTTTTGTGACTTGGCATGGATAATATGTAGATTCAAGGTGTTGGGTTGTTTGGTGAAAATAAATTTATAGAGAGGGAAATCTATACTTTAACTTTTATTTCTGAAAGAGGCTGGAGTCAAAATTGTATAGTAGCATAGCAGCGTGTTTTTGCTTTAAGTAATTGTATTTTCATTATGAAAATAACAGTATATAAAGAAAACACTATTAAAATTATAAAAAATAGCAAAAATGTTTCAGTACACAACTTTGTACGTAAAACAAGGCGCTAAAGAAAAATGCTCGTACGTTTGACAACTGTTATCTTTGCGTAAAACGTTTAGGTGAAAAATATAGCCGCAATAGACGCCTGAAGTTTCGCGAGCCTCGAAACACTCCACTGATGTATACCCGTCGGATTCATTTCACTTTCGACGACACGACGTTCTAAATTTAAATTGTCAACACGCCGCGTTCCACATTCAAATGTTTTGACAATTTGTTTTTTTACGCCTCGAAATGCCGAGACATTTATCTGCGCAGCCTAAAAATAAAATCTAAGCAACTTATTAGCAGTTTCTTCAGTTTACCACTGTTTATCTTGCCGTTCCTCGGGACTCCGCAGCACGCCACCTGAAAAATAAATAGAGTAAAAATGATTACCCAAACGGCGAAAAGTTTTCCCTCGAGCTGAATTCTATTTGCGCAAAAATACAAGACAAAGGCCGATCAATGTAGCCGTGGACTTTGTCTTGGACATGTTCCATCGTAATCAGTAGGCGCAAATAAATATATACGAGCGTTAAATTAAACGTGGCATTTTAACAAGCCCGCCGGCCATTTTGTTTCGACTTGCCCACGTTTTTTGCAGCGACCGACTTAAATGGACCCAATTGAGTGTATTTTCTACACTTTTATTTCTCTAAACCACTATCTGTATCTTAGATTTTGTTAATTTACTCTTTATTGGTTCGGAATTGCGTTTAGGAAATTCTTTTTACATTTGCGCTCCCGTTTATTTTGTCCCTTCTTGTGAATAGGCGCTTTTACTAATACAACTATTTACCTACGCCATGTAAAGTTTATACAATATTTTGTCCTCCTCTGTTGCGTTGAAAATGTCTTTTAATAGACAAGGATAACATATTACCTATATTATTGGTACTGTCCGGACTTATAATATTAAATGCTTAATAGTACTTGGAAACTGTACGTACTTATAATGCTTTGGTTTATTATACGGTAAATTGTAATTTAACGGTTTCACTTCGATAGATTACAATCTACCGAATAATAATATGTCAAATTGTAAGCAGTACGTTGCGGTTCACAATCTTTCGACAGTTTTCAATCTCGCGAGATAAATTATAATCTAACGGTATTTACAATCTTACGGTGACATATATATTGTATAATATTATATCGTCCAAGAGTACAATATCTTAGGAGTAGAATGGTTGCCTGCGACTTGCGAGGCTACTTCTAAGTTCTACAATATTTAATGACTTACAATAATTATTATGTATGTTTGTTGGCATTGTATAATTATTTATTTTAAGTTACAGCATTGTATTTTAAAAATATTTTTTTTCTCTCACTTTTTTGGTTAATCCTTCGATCGCGGATTCCTGTAAATCTATTGTTATTCTATTGTTGTCGCGATCACAGGTGCTCTTATGGGTGTTGATAGGTTAAAAGTAGGACCCCGTGTCCCCCGAGTTTCATACGCCGGTTCTTCTCGCCGGGTAAGTTCCCGAACCGGTGGTAGGCACCATGTAGACTTTCTGAAAATATTTGTTTCAAATTTATTCAAAAATAAATCAATTTTTATTTCATTTTATTATTTTTATGATAATATAATATTACAATGCTTATTCTGTAATATGACGTGTGCAACATTATCTACTGTATGTAATACATACACTAATTTGTACTATGTATTAGTAGTGTCCTTTGCTCCGAACTTTGCGTAATATTCCCCACAGATTATTATTATTTAATTATGATAATAATATTCCCCATTCCTACATCGAATGAAATGAATACAGAATAATGCCTTATGCACATCGTCACTAGATGGCGTTAAGCGCGGCTTAGATCGCACTATCGCTTGTCAAAGAGTTTTCGCTCTTATTTTCCTGATACTGGCTTCTCAGTTCCACTTGCACCATGATGTTTAACTCAGAGTTAAACATCGTGTCATCTCTATCACTCACTTGGTGAGTGACAGATATGACATGATGTTTAACTCAGGGTTAATTTTAACTCTGAGTTAAGCTTCATGGTGCAAGTGCCCCTTAATATATTATACAATACTGTTCGGTCATATCTGACTTAATTATTTATTTTTGAAGGGGACAATGTTCATTGTCCTTACATATTATTTACTATATAGGGTTCCGTAGTCCGCACCCAAAAGGTAAAAACGGGATTTACTGAGAATTACTGAGACTTCGTTGTCTGTCTGTCCGTCCCTTTTTACCCTTTGGGTACGGAACCCTAAAAATAAAAATCGACAGGAAAATATATTTTGTTATAACAACACTGTGAGCCATAGTAAATTTTCACGAAAAATTTTTGATATATTTTATGAGCAAAGGTTATCGTTAAATATTATAGCGTCCATTATTGACTTTAACCAAAGATTTGACATTTTGCGTTGTAGTTATAGTTAAAGTTACAGTTATGGTTATAGTAAATTGGTGCAACCCACCCTAAGAGGTCGGGGTCTACGTTTAGGCCACATAATATTATTATCACGCTATCACCTTTTTGTGCCGATAGACTATATTATTATATAGCCTTCACGCAGACGACGTCGCGGGCAGCAGCTAGTTATAATACTTAAAAATTATAATCGGGTTGGTGTACATTTTAATGATTTAGGTTTAAAAATCGATGCAAGTAGAAGCTTTCCACCAATATACATCCGTCATCCATACTAATATTATAAATGCAAAAGTGTGTCTGCCTGTCTGTCTGTCTGTCTGTCTGTCTGTCTGTCTGTCTGTCTGTCTGTCTGTCTGTCTGTCTGTCTGTCTGTCTGTCTGTCTGTCTGTCTGTCTGTCTGTCTGTCTGTCTGTCTGTCCGTCCGTCCGTCCGTCCGTCCGTCCGTCCGTCCGTCCGTCCGTCCGTCCGTCCGTCCGTCCGTCCGTCCGTCCGTCCGTCCGTCCGTCCGTCCGTCCGTCCGTCCGTCCGTCCGTCCGTCCGTCCGTCCGTCCGTCCGTCCGTCCGTCCGTCCGTCTGTCTGTCTGTTACCTCTTCACGCCCAAACCGCTTAACCGATTTTGGTGAGTATGGAGATACTTTGAGTCCCGGGAAAGGAGTGAAAGGCATAGGATACTTTTTATCCCGGTAAAATGTACGGTTCCTTCGCGATAAACAATTTTTGACGCAACAGAGTTGCGGGCGTCATCTAGTTAATATATAAAAGGTTGTATTTTATCAGTCTGTGTATTCGCGGACAAAATGTAATAGAAAGTTTATCTAAGTACTCCTTTATTCACCAAAGGTCAGTAAATCAAGTCATTTCCGAACGTCTGGTTGGCAAACGCGTCAAATATTAATTGTTACTCAAACACACTTTGCACAAAGGTTGTACCGTTTTGGGATACGGAAGTAAGGCCGGTCGCAAATCCGACGAAGCTAAAGATTAGGGTGTCCCTTCGACCATTAAATATAATGTTCTAACATCAAATCGTTACTTTTAATGTGTATTTCCTAAATAATGGGAGGAATTATGCATGTTTATAGCGCGGAAACCGTACATTTTTTCGGGATAAAATGTATCGTATTTCCATACCAAATTTCAGCAAAATCAGTTTAGCGATTTGGGCGTGATGAGATAACAAACGTACAGACACACTTTCGTATTTAGAATATTAGTATGGAAGTAAAGTAAGGAGTATGAGAAGATTAGCGTCAAAGTCAGGTTTTTTTTATATAAAATAAGGGGGCAAACGAGCAAACGGTTCACCCTGCGGGCCGATTCTGTATCGTACATTTGTGAGTTAATCACTGAGTTAATAACGAAACGGAGTAGTGAGCAACCGAAAAGTCTCACTTTTGTATGCAAGTGAATACAAAAAGTGGCACTTTCCGTTATACACTCCTCCGTTTCGTTACTAACTCAGTTATTAACTCACAAATGTACGATACAGAATCGGCCCGCTGATGGTAAGCAACTACCGTCGCCCATGGACGCTCGCAACATCAGAAGAGCTGCAGGTGCGTTGCCGGCCTTTTAAGAGGGAATACGCTCTGTTCTTGAAGGTTTGCAGGTCGTATAGGTCCGGAAATACTGCTGGTGACAGTTCGTTCCAGAGTTTTACAGTGCGCGGCAGAAAGTGAAGGTTTAATAATTAGTATTAAAGGAAAACATTTCGAAATGACTTTCTGGTATTTTCACGAGTTTCAGTTTCACATTAACTTTATTAACTCTGACCTCGTGCGTTTATTAGCGTGGAATAAAAAAATATATTTCTATTTTTTTATTTATATGCCATCGAGGTGCCCAAGGGACATCGCACCTCATACAATATGAAAATATGGTACACGAATTATAAAGCTTCGGCTTTCCATTCCCGTTAAGTTTGTAAAATATCAGTGCAGATGTCATTGACCGATGCCGACATGTTTACTTCAAGTTGAAGAAAAAAAAATACGAAATAACAATTTAGGGTGAAGCCAAACAAGCGTAATTTGTGAGTTGTGAGTCGCAGAATTTCGGTCGCGTAAATATCTTTTCATACAAATCATGACTCACAAAATTACGCTACGTGTGAATCAAACAGGACTTTTGTATGAAACCGAATGCAGCAGAATTTCTGCCAGCCGAAATACTGCGACTCACAACACACAAATTACGCTCGTTTGCAGGCTTTACCCTCTGTGTCCTTATAGATCATTATAATAACTTCTGTAATCAGGGTATTTTTGTTTAGTCACAACTCACAAGACGGTCATGTTAAATAACGACGACGATGAAAACGAATTACTTAATAACAACAAAAATAGTCGCGTCGGTCCGGAAGTATACATTACAATACAACCTTCACGCGACTCGTACGAAAATTTGACCTTCTACTTGCTTTGAATTTGAAGCTTTCTATACACACTTTAATGTATGATTTGCATAGAAAAGTATAACTAAGCTGCGGCATTTTCAAAGCCATGTATATTGCATATTGAATACCTACTTACTGTCTTTAACTGCCACACCGGTTTCGGTGACGGTGGCCGGCTTCATTGAAAACGCCTCCGTGGTCCAGTGGTTAAGAACGTGGCTCTTGATTCGGAGGTCGTGGGTTCGATTCCCGCGTTGGAAACATGTTATTTCCAAGTTTGGTTAGGACAGTGCAGGCTGATCACCTGATTGTCTGACAAGTAAGATGATCCATGCGTCGGTCGGGCAAGTCGGTCCTGTGCCTGATCTCTCACCAGACGTGTCAGTCTGCCGTCCCACTGCACTGGGTTATGAGAGTAAAAGGAATAGAGAGTGCTCTTGTGGGCTGCGCACACACTTGGACACTACAAAATTACTCCTGCGTAACTGGCCCGGGTTTCAATGAAACCGGCCACCGTCACCGAAACCGGTGTGGGAGTTATTAAATACAATTATATTTCATGTATGATTTACATAAAAAAGTATAACTATTAACTAAGCTGCGACATTTTCTAAAATATGTATATCTACTGTCTTTAACAATTTATATAATAAGTAATAACCGAATTTACAAACACTGAGCTTAATTTATAGAAAAAGACTAGAATTTTTAAGACCCTTAAAAGTTAACCAGAGATTAATTCTGCAATTTGATCCAGCGTTAACACGACTTCGATCAAGTCCAGATTGTATGAAACAGCAAAATGACATTATCATATTATGCAAGAAACTCGAATTTTTTAGATTGACTAATAGCTTTGTCCACACTGCGCCTTTTTTTGTTCATCAATTCGTTATAGCGCAGTCAACAGCGAACGTGAGGCATGCACGTGACGCGCGTTGAAATCGTAGCGCTCGCTATAGCGAGCGCTACGATAAAAAAGGCACATTGTGGACAAAGCTATAGCTTTGTCCACAATGTGCCTTTTTTCTGTTCAACAAGGGCATGCCTTATAGCGCTGTCAACAGTGAACGTGTGGTATGCCCGTGACGCGCGTCAAAATCCACCCGCGTTGAAAGAAAAGTGTTATAGCGCGCGCTACGATTTACACGCGCGCGTTACGGGCATGCCTCACGTTTGACGTTGACAGCGCTATAAGGCATGCCCTTGTGGCACAATGTGGACAAAGCTTATGACACTTTTTTTTCAATGAGGGTGGATTTTGACGCATTCAATTATTGAATATGCCAAACGAAAGTTGAATAAGAAGAAGATGACGAAAATTGAAGATGAAATTGCATAATGTGGACACAGCTAATAATTATCGTTCAACACTGATTTTACACTTATATAGCGAGACTGCGCCGAACAATTTTGAAGCTGTACTGATGATGAATTTGGGGAACTAAGTTACTTCTCTTTTACATGTTCAAAAAACGAGAAAAATAGCCGACTTAATCTTCAGGATGTAAGGCTTATAAAATAAATAAGATTTAATAAAAACAAAAAAAAAACAAAAAAAATGGCTTTTTATCCACGATTCTAAGAAATTAAAACCACAGGCCCAGTAGCCACAAAACATCATATTTTTGAGAGCGAAACAGAGTATTTGTTATAATGTAAATATATATTAGTAAATTGCTTAGCCAACAACCACCGACGAAATTGAAGTAAATCGTATCCGCAAACTCTGGCGAGATTTAAAGAAAATGATAATATTATATTATTATATTAGACTAGTTACTTCTTCTTCTAGTCACTTCTTTAGTGTTTAATTTTAGTCTTAAATCTTAAATGTCTGCTACTTTAAATACGATAACAATTAATTTACCAATATATGCTTGACTAAATTCGTTTCAATTTTCCTTAGACGGTCCGTTTGCTTGTTTGAACTAACAAAATCGTATTATTAATTGTTTAAATCATCTTGAGCCTTGCAAAACTTATTAACCTTTAATATTTTACCATTAATTATTATCATCTATCCTAACTTAACCTCTGGTATTTAGATTCTAATGATATTAAGCTAGAACACGAATTTATATTCTAAACAGCGGGCTAAATGTTCTACTTTATATTATATTATTCTTTTGTGCCCGCGCCATTTTCTGACGGCGAGTTTTTCACAAACGCGCCTTTCAGATTTTTTATTTCGCGTCCATGTTGAATATCGTGTATTTATAATAAATTGCTTCTTGGTTTAAAATCGCGATTGAAATGTTTTATGGAATGTTAAAATAGCTTTTTATGGGGCTCATTTAGATGCGATTTGAAAAGTTACTTCTGTGATCTATTTGATGCGATAATCCTAATTCGACTGGATTTTATTAGCTGGTTAACTTAAATGATAAATATATGGATTGTAGCTTTTGTTGATAAAAAATACAGTTGTTATTTTGTAGCATTTGGCATAAATTATCAAAGTTATTTAATTCGTATATCTGTTTAATGGGATATTATTACTTTGATAGGGTTTACATAGCTATAGCTGTTTTACGAGTAACAATAAAAGACATAATTCAACAGATTTTAATCGTCTCTTGCTGTATTTTATACTATGTACACTTTTCTAATTAAAAACTTAACTTAAACCAAACGTTTACTTCCAGTTTAGTCAATGTAGAAGAAAGTTATAGACGAGGGGTTCCCAAACTTATTTTGTCTACTGACCACTTTAAGGACAAATATGTTTTAGCGCCCCCCTTGTTTTAATTTAAAATGCATCCAAATGAAACAAATCAATCAAGCCTCTACACAACGCCCCCATTTTTTTCTGGGTCCCACACCGCCCCCCTTCAGACCTTCAGCTTCAGACTTTGTGGGCACAAGGGGGCGTTATCGCCCACTTTGGGAAAGACTGTTATAGACAATGCTCACAAGTGTCCTATCGATCCCGCGGCCCGCTAGTTTTGTATTGCGACTTGTGCGACAACGCGCAACGTAGCTCCGTTTTCGTAAGACGAAATTACAAAGGTTTCGGCATGTTACTTTTTAAGTGGTATAGGGTAGGGTATATGTTATGTTGCTTTTTCTCGTTCTCCGACAAAAAATATATACTAATATGCGAAAGTGTGGCTATCTGTCTGTCTGTCTGTTAGCCCTGCTTCAGCGCAAACCGCTGAACCGATGTTGCTGTAATTTGCTATAGAGATGTTTTGAGTCTCAGGAAATGACAGAGTGTGTTTTTATCCCCGAAAATGTACGATTCCCGCGCGATAATCGAAAAGTTTGAAATATTTCGCGAATATCTTTTACCCTCTTTTTCCACCATGTATGGTCCGTGACCAGTCTTCTTTCAATCATCCATTATTTTGCTTCCTAAAAATGGCACACCGACACACGGAATTACCCAGGAGCGGAATACAAGATGTGCCATTACCCACCTGTTCCTCCCCAGAGACCAGACCTTCGGAATTTACCCACGTTATTATATTGCTGATTGATTCCTGGACCCTGTGTACTTTCCTCTGATTAACTTACAGTCCTGTGCACTCTTGGGATCAAAATAATATCAAAGGGTTATGAGTTAGAGATCACAATAAAATTGTACAACTCCGCTACCGAAAATTTGTTATATCTTCATTCTAGGGTGTTATTAGACTAGAGCAGCGGTTCTCAAATTTTTTTGGTGGCGGAACCCTGTTAAGAAATTACATTTTTGACGGACCCAAAAAAAGCTTTGTCTTCGAATGAATTGTCTCCACTTTCCATGCTGGTGTCTGGGGGGCTAAAATGGTCGCATAGCAATTCCTCTCAATCAATTCACAAAATGAATTGTCAAAGCTGTCAAAGTCACGAATGTCAAATTAGTACGAATTTAGACCAATTGAATTGGTCAAACTCACGAATGTCAAATTAGTTCGAATTTAGACCAATTAAATTGGTCTAAATTTGACATTCGTGAGTTTGACAGTTTTGACAATTCATTTTGTGAATTGATTGAGAGGAATTGCTATGCGACTATTTTAGCCCCGCTGATGTCATTTCTAAAAACAATTTATGTATCGCTAACGGGGCAAGGCCTTTGCCTGGACTTTGGCTGGACTAGAGTATCACTTCTTTATACTAAGGTCTTAGACCAGGGAGTCTCAAAGTGTATTCCGGGAACCCTACGGCTTCGCGGATGTACAAATAAAGCACGCAGATAGATTTAATTTAATCAAGATTTTGTTATTTCCATATATTTTCAGTCAAACTCTTCATTAATACCTCGATCGTGGGAATCGCAAACACACAATAGATTTTCAATTGTTATGCGACTTGTGCGAATTGAGATTGATGGGTTAAATTAAAGTTAAGTTAATCACTAAGGGTCTCTGAGTTGGTCTTTAAAAGTTAAAGTATAATAAGGGAAAGGCGCTAATGGTAGACACTGAACTAATAGATGACACTTACGACAAAAATGCCATAAAAATAAGAATTATTCTAATTATTTCTCAACACTGTAAATTTTATAAGCTTCTTATGCTATCTGTTGATGTGAAAAAATACATTAGGGATGCCTTCGGGAACAAAATTTTAAAATGGGATCAGTTTTCGTAAATGATGTGACCGCGTCAACACGCACCCGGCAATTTCTTAGCAAATAGGTTAAGGAAGGCGAAATTTTGCACGTAAGTTTTGAATACATTTGTCAGATTTTTTGTAATTTCTATTGACTTCATTGGATTAATGGTCATGTTGTTTACACTAATTAATGTTTATTTATGATCTTTTATCCATTTTCCCTAACAATATAAAGGGTGTCTACTATTAGTTCTTGAAAATGTAAAAAAACCTAATAGATGACATGGATCTCATCTTTTAGTTTTTTAATACATACTAAAGTTATTTTGTACTTTATTCTACTGCAAATATGATCACTATTCTCTAAAAATATTATTCTATTAATATACTAAGAACTTAGAACTACTGTAGCTAAAAATGGACATGGTGTCTAATATTAGACCTTGCACTGATCTAAAAATCGATGCTTTAGTTTTGTAGCAGTAAAAAGAAGAAAAAGGAGAACTGAGAACAAAAAGAAGAAAAAAGAAGAGGCAAAAGAAGCATAGAGACTTAAGACTAAAAATAAATTTGCTGGGAAAAAAATATGAAAAATAAAAATAAAAGGAAAGATAGTTTCAGCATGGAAGAAGAATGAATAGAATCTGGAGACAACGTGGATAATATTTCTGATGCATGTAGTTACTATGATGAAGTAAATGAAATCTTTTGAAAAACGGCAAATAAAGACCTAATAATATGAAAAATGTAAAATGTAATTTAATGTTCCATGTCAACTATTAGTTCATATTGGTCTCTACTATTAGTGTTGTTCGCTTATTGTGATGTCATCTATTAGTACTTATGACTAAGTTTACAAAAAGACCAATAATATATTTTTTTATGGATTTGTCAGAGAATAATTATAATAGTTTTATTTTGTAAGAGTTACTGAAGATATGAAAGAAGTTATCAATCCTTTATTTTCATAAATTATATATCTTATAACATTCGAATGTTTCATGTTTCCTTAAAGTGTCTGCCATTAGGTCTTCTCCCTTAATAAGAATCGAAAAAAAGTGTTAAAAGGGTTGAAAATTTTACCACAATATCTTAAATTGTTCCACACTTAAAAGGTGAATGTCCATTTAAATTCAAATAATATTTTTGGCGAATCCAGGCGCTAATTTTAAAGCTATTTTCAGGCATTTATTAATGCGATAATTATGTCATTATATTATTAGCTATTGAACAAATATAAATCGTTGTACCCACATTAGCCAGGGCAGTTTGCGGTCAATACAATGCACAATTATTTGTTATTAGTATTAATTACAATATATTTGTTTTATAAATCAGTGAGCTTCGGCTGAAAGAGCACACGATATCATTTCAAATTTTATATGTAAGTATTAAATTTTGTTATTCTGTTAGGTTTAAAATCTTATATCTGTATGTTTAATATACTGCAGAACTACCTAGATTTTACTATTGCATTGCAAATAAAATTTATACTTCAGTTTAACATTTTATGAGATCAAATAGCAGTGTGACCTATCAAATGAGACCTATCTCATCCTAGTTTCTAAAGTATTTGACTGTTTAAGTTTATTTTACAGCATTATTGTTTGGTTGATATTTCGTCCTTAGCCAGTCAAAAGCGGTAATAAAAACTGTCGAAAATCTTCAGAAAATGTCTAAACTGTCCATTTGACTGGCTATAACAACGAGCAAAGCTGATAATGTTGCATATCTTAGCAGAATTGAGATGCAATAGGATTTTTTTCGAAAGATCTCATATCCCTCTCTTCATATTAAGTAATATCTTAATTCGACGGGGGTGTAAACCGCTTCAGAATCCAACAAGATCCTGTCGAAATCAATGAAATTTTATCATTCAGATCGCAACTCGACGCGTAGATGCAATGATATTATATGTTACTAACGTAACTAGATTGGCAGTCTACGACAGCAACGCGTCACCACTTTGAAGATGCCTGCAGGCATATCTGCCATACATAATGACATAATAACATTATGAAGTGACATTGTCTTTTGGGCTATCAAGTGGTTACGCATTTCTGAGAATCGTTTGTATGACATTGCCACTCTAGTATTTTAGAAACTCATTGCGTAGATGCATGTACTGAATTGACAGATTTCGATTGCGTGATACGTCTTGTGAATCTGTCAAATCAATACAAAAGAAATGCAACGTCGCGTTCTGAATTAACCCGGGTTGATGACCGCAACGTGTTACGTGGCGCGTAGATGCATTTCTAAATTTATATATGGATTTGACAGATTCGCAAGACCGTCTCAAGCAATTGAAATCTGTTAAATCCATACTTTATGCCGCGCCGCGCCTCGCCCAAAGACTTCTGCCTCGCCTCGCCTCGTCGCGTAGCGGTCTGAAGTGACCCTTAATCGTCAAGGGTGTCAAGTAATGTCTCAATTCGACAGGGGTATAGACCGCCTCAGAATCCAATAGGTTGGAACCCTGTCTAAATCATCAAAATTAAGACAGCTTAAAGCGACAGAGGTGTAAAACGCTCAGCCACGGAGTGGGACGAGGCTGTCGTGCGTAATGAATGGATGCCAGCGGCAGCAAAATGTAGACAAAGTTAGGTATTCGTATCAAAGGCGGGCGGGCGGAGTCGGGGGTTTCATTATGCCGTAATTAATAACCCGACCGCTTGCCGCCCATCATCAGCCTCCACGGTTACTGAAGGTTGAAGGAATATAAAGAAAATTATAAATAGACCAGCAGGCTTAGCATGACAACATTAGAAACGGGAAAGAATGGACATACTGACAGATTTTAGTGACAAAATGGCGGATTTCCTTCCGTAGAAAGAAACCGTTTTACGGTGACCATGCTCAATGTGAACTGTTGATGTTGACATAATCTTGAACTAGACTAAATGTTGCCTATGACTTGGTAGAGTAAATGAGCTGAAATAAAAAAAAGTTGAGTTTTTGCAGTAACCGCATATTTTACCGTAATAAAAACTTTGTGCCTCGTGCTGTTTAGTTTCTACAGTGGTACAAAGAAGCAATATATGTATTTAGGTTTGAGAAACACTGGGGCACCAAACTTTAGAGCGGAGATAATTCAGACGTCATTAATTATCTTAATCTTTGTTAAGGGCAAAAAATGCGCAAAGCAACGTCTCGCTTACTCAGGTTTAAAAAGCCAGTGGTTCCCAAACTTTTAATTATTTAAACACTCCAAATGGATGACAATAAGGTAGGAAAAGTTTCATCTTGATCACTTAGTTGTTAAAATCATTTTAGAAGATTCGACGCTATATAATATTATATAGGCAAGCAAATACACAGGCATACATACGTAAAAACTTTGTAAGTTTCCTATTAATATTTAAGCATCTGCTCCCCCGTAAAATAAAATAAACGTGTTTTATAATATAACTAGCGACCCGCCCCGGCATCGTACGGGTATAAAATATATAGCCACTGAAAAAATGATTAAAATCGGTAACCTATCACGATCCTTCATGTGGTCTACTTCTTATCTGTGCCAAATAACATAAAAATTGCTCAAGTAGTTCGCGAGATAAACAATTTCAAATAATTTCCCCCGTTTTTTCACATTCTCCTATTAGTCGTAGCGTGATAAAATATAGCCGATAAATGCCGATAAATGGGATATTAATAGGATTATTCGTCAATAAATGGGATATCTAACACTGAAAGAATGTTCAAATCGGACCAGTAGTTCTTGAGATTAGCGCGTTCAAGTTAGCCCTTTCAAATAATTTTGCCCGTTTTTTTCACATTTTCCTCTATTTCTTCGCTTCTATTAATCTTAGCGTGATAAAATCTAGCCTATAACCTTCCTCGATAAATGGGCTATCTAACACTGAAAGAATTATCAAAATCCGTTGCGTAGTTTTAAAGATTAAAGGAAACAAAGGGACATGAGGAAAAAAAAAACGACTTTGTTTTATATTAATTATTATGTATAGATGTTTATAACTTCTACTATTCTAATCTTCTTGGAAAAAAACAGTAGTTTTTCAAGGATGCCGTTTAAATATTATGTTGGGATTTATGTATTCAGGTTAAGCCTAGCTTTAAATGTGTTTTATAATGCAAACTTTATATGCAAACGGAAACGACAGATAAAGAAATGTATATTGTTTTAAATTAAAATAGCTATAATATGTATCTCTTGTAGATCTCTATTAGTAAGGGGGTTCATAATTAATTGAAAGTTTGAGAGCCAGCGGCGTTTACGTTATCTCTCATTATTTAGGATTTAGAGTAGCCATTTCTTGTTTGCTAGCGTTTATTATCCTGCGACTTCGTCTGGCTCATGAGCTATGTGCCTAAACCAGGGAAATATAGCCCACTAGATGTTGCCCTCAACTTCGTAGCGTCGAAGCTGGACCGTAAATTTTTGTAGCATCAAAATTCAAAACTGTCCTGTGTGATGTGTGAGGGACACATCACACAGGACAGTTTTGATACTATACCATCCATCCACCACTTCATGCCAAATTTCATTTTTTCATTTTTGGCTTAAACAAGAGGGAATTACAGACAAACGGATACAAAACTTACCTATTTATAATACTAGTAAATACCTATGTCTTCCCATCTATTTTGTCTCTGTTTTTATTTGTTTATTTTATTATATTAAATAAGAGATACACTCTTATTAGATTCTTTCGATGTAATTTTGTTATTGTCGGGTAATTTCCCAGTAACCACTGATAATATTATTTTATTGCCAATCTAAGAAATTGGTTGGGATTAGGAGCCATTTCAATTGAATCTTAAAATGAGAAAGCGGAAATACTTAAAAATGTATAAAAAGTAATGTTTGAAATTATCAAATTAGGTTGGGTATATTTTAAATTAAAAATCCCCTCCAATTTTTTCAACTAAACAACGCCAACAAAAGTACAAAATTAAGATAGTAGACAAGATAATTAGTTTGATTTAGTTAGTATAACATGAAACCATTTACTTTAAATATGAAATGAAAACCTGCTGCATTTCGTAAAACCATTCTGAACCCTAGACAAAACGAGGAGTGTCTCTTGGTGTTTGACGTGTCTGTCTGTCTATTTCTGTCCATTTCTATCATGTAGGTATGTTCGTGGCATCGTAGCATCTAAACGAGCAAACTGATTTTGATCTACTTTTTTCTTGTTCGAAAAAATAATATCGAGAGTGTTCTTATTTTATTATAATTTATTAACCCGCTCAGTGCTAAAGATTTTGGGTTTATTTACATATTTTTAAAATCGGGGGTTCTTTTATCAACTTCTTAATTTAATTGAATCAGTAGTCAGTATTCTCTTCTATAATATTTATTATCCGTAGCCCTTAGGGGTGATGACGATGACGTCCGAACCGATATTTTAAAAGCTTATGAACCGTATAAAAGTTAAAATAATTAACCCTAGCTCAACTTCATAAAAACTATGCGGGTCTTAACCAATCTCTTACGATGCTTAACTGAAAAATCTTAACGAACATTTTAAACGTCGCTTTACAGTTTACTGGGTTAATTTCAAAGTTCAAAGCTGATGTAGGGTTAATAACGTTTAGAAAAATAGACACAATTTTTATTTTTACCTTTTAACGATAACTCAGCTTTAATTTAATTACGTTTTGACATAAGTATCTATTTTCTGTCATACTGTTCATTCAACGAAAGTTAAATAATTGCATAGCTTTTGTCGCCGGCTTTGAGCGCGGCAACCGAATCAAGAAATTCCGTAACGAAAAAACCTAACTCACCCCACTTCGACCGGCACAACGGTGCGGCTTTGACTTCGGCACGGTGTTTGTGTGAGTGCGACTAGACGTATGCGAATTATAATTGCATAAGTTGATAGAAAATGCTACGCAATAGCTTTACCGCGGCAGTCCCGCGATAGAGCAAAGAAACTGCAATATAATAATAATAATAATATCTATGGACGCTTCACACCACGTCAGTCTGGCCCCGTGCTAAGTACCTAAAGGACTTGTGTTACAGGTACCAGACAACGGAAATATATTTAATACTTTGATACTATACATATATATTTAAGATTTTTATTATATAATACACATATATTTTAATACACATCCAGACCCGGGAACATTGAAAAACTTTTTGTTCCGTCGGTGGGATTCGAACCCGCGACCCCCACTGAGCCACAGAGGTCGTCAAAGTATGAAGTACTGTGCCTCGTTGCATAAATTCCACTATATCTTTACTAATATTATAAATACGAAAACTACTGAACCGGTTGTAATGAAATTTTGTACACAGATAGTCTAAAGCCTGAGAAAGGACATAGGCTACTTTTTAACCGGAAAAAGGGGTAGTAAAGGGGTGAAAATGCATAAATTTGTGCAAATTAAGTAAGTTCCAAAAATTCATAATAGATGGCGCCGTTCGTCTCCTACATCGCACAAACGGTTGCTCAAACGTGTTTCTATAAGAGGTGGTAAGGACAAATGTGTTATTATTACGTTTTTTTTAAGTTTTAAGAAGATTTTTCTGAATTGAATTAATCGTACCGCGGAACAGGCGGAAGCAATTTTGTTGTGGAAATTTTGCAGTAATGTAGCCTACATGTAAAACGGGTACTACCGCGCGCTAATAAGCAGAAGTCCACGCGGACGAAGTCGCGGGCAACAGTTAGACATAATTAATCACACTTCTCGCAACAAATCGGACTAAACTCGTTATATCCGAAACCATTTCACCGGGGAACCCTAAAAGTTATTCAATACACTTCAAAAGCGAAATATTAATTCGAATAAAAGTTTTAAAAGTATTGAAAGCGTACAGCGTATTGATATACCTACTTGTTGCCGTACAGGGAAACCACTTATACTATATTGAATACTATTTTTATACTTTTACTCTTATATAAAGATCCACACTTTGTATGCACTATCAGAGAAGTAGATTCCTAGGCAGATGGGGGGCCTACGTAGTTTGGTCGGGTTATGTCAAACCCAGCCAACAAATTGCAACTTACATAATTCGAATTCGAATTCAAATTGACATAATTCGAACAAATGACGAAGATCCGTCAATTGCCTGTGAATCTATTTCTTGGTACACCCCTAGTTATAGTATAGTTCTTATCTATCAAGTCTCTTTTAAGGTGACGAGGACAAAACATAGTATTTCATGTAAATTACCCCCTAATCTATACTAATATTAGCTGTCCCGGCAAACGTTGCTTTGCCAAAATAAGTATTTCGAGTATATTATTATTTTATTATAGTGACTAAATAAGTATGTCGCCATGGTAACGTCCCGTCCCGTCTCGTCTCACAAACAATGGCCGCCGTCAGTCTAAGCGTTGTAATAATTTACTATTATTTATTCAACGAATGCACTTATCAATATATAAAGTACCCAGTAGCCGATTCTCAGACCCACTGAATATGCATAATATAAAATTTGGTTAAAATCAGTTAAGCCGTTTCGGAGGAGTTCGTGGACTAACATTGTGACACGAGAATTTTATATATAAGATTATAAAGCGGAAGAGTTTGTTTGTTTGTTTGAACGCTCATCATCTCAGGAATAACTGGTCCGATTTGAAAAATTCATTCAGAAATGGAGTTACCTAACAAGATAACTCCATTTATTGAGGAAGGCTATAGGCTAATTTTATCCCGCTAAGACTAATAGGAGTGAGCACTTTTGTGGGATGGGTAAAAACTGTGAAACTCGCGTCAGATTCTGGTGCTGATCGAAAAACCTTGAAAAAACCGTAAGACAGTTGGAGAGTAGTCGAATTCGAGTTTCGGGTTTCGATTAATTTAAAAAAACGATTTTTTAAAAATCAATTTTCATAAAAAATGGGTTAAAAATTTAATCGAGTGTAAGGGTTTCCATTAATTAAAAAAATAGTTTTTTTAGAAATCGACTTTCATAAAAAATGGGTTAAAAAATGCACAACGTTAATAATCAAGTTTTCACTTCTGCCGGCACTCCTGGAGTGCAATCCGTCTTTTTTTTTCAGTTTCTACAATGTCCGCTGTCTTACGTATGATATTTGAATTTTCCAATGTGGCTGACAAAAATAAGCAGATTTTGTGCACCTAGTTAGTTATTTGGTGCGTAAAATGTTTATTAGTAGGGTTTTTACTAGAAAGGAGGTTGACATATTTTATTTAAAAAAAACTATTGAGCGGGGGACATAATAGCCTACTGAGCTATTTACATGGATGGAAAGGGATTGTTGAACTCCACGATTGACATGATGTAAGTGACAGTGGATCGATGTCGGTGGTGGCACGGAGTTGCGTTTACGACGTCGTAAACCCCGTGTCTGGAGGAGCAGACAGCGTGACGTCATCACACAATTGACCAATCAGCTTCGTTCTGTTCTTACGGATTGTTGGTAGAACAATAATAATAACTGCCACACCGGTTTCTGTGGCGGTGGCCGGTTTCATTGAAACCGGGCCAGTTACGCAGGAGTAATTTTATAGTGCCCAAGTGTGGGCGCAGTACACAAGAGCACTCTCTATTCCTTTGCTCTCATAACCCAGTTAGGGCTTGAATATCGGATGGTTTTTCAATTCCGGAATTGGGTTTCGATATTCAGTATTTCAATTCCGGAATTCCGGAATTCCGGAACTCAAAAGTGTCTTTTTTGTGAAAAAAAGTTTAAATTGAAAATATTGAAACCAAAAGATCAACGCGAGTGGGATTTGAACCCACGAGCCTGGCGATCCGTGCCAGCCACTGCTCTAACCAACTAGCACTGTGAGTGCAGAACACAAATAAAAAAGTTTATATTGACTCTATCTATCTAAGTGTAAAAAGATTGCAAAAATGTCATACCTAATATTATTATTTTATTATTTAAATGTATGTTTTCTATCAAATACCATTAATTTTATGGATTTACTTTCTTAGTGTGTATTAGAAATATGATCAAATAAAACAATTGAAATGTACTTGAGTTTTATATACTTATAAGAAAAATCAGACATTATTCATTTGTAGTAATTAAAGTCAATGAAATCGCATAAGAAGCTCACTACACTAACGGAAACGTGCGACAGCTGTTGATGATTTATAATCTAAGTACATTTTTGTTTATAATGAAATTTTAAGAAGGTAAGCGCGTTCAAACTGTCGTCATTGAGTGAGCTTTGTACGCGATTACATATATTGGTGACGACCGAAAAAGCTCTTTCCGCTTCTACGCTCGTTGGCGGTATTGTTTTCAAATATTGGAAACATTTTTGTAGGTACTGTCCTCTAACGCCACCGTTTTCATAAACTGCCATCTCTACTCTTATTAAACTTTCTAAATCTAAAACGTTCGTCTTCCTTCTACTTTTTAACCGACTTCCAAAAAACGAGGAGGTTATATGTTCGGCTGTGGTTTTTTTTTGTATGTTCAACGATTACTCCGCCGTTTGTGAACCGATTTTCGAAATTTTTGTTTTGTTGTATTAGGTTTCACTCCAATTTGGTACCATGTTCACAAAAGTGGTGACTTGATGATGGGATCCATGAGTAATCGAGGGAACTCCTCGAAATTTATATGGAAACATATAGTGATTTTGGTTTCATAAGATGCATCCTAAGCATATGCTACCAAAACGCAAGATTTTGCACCAAGCTATACTATGGTTCCGAAGATACTAAGAGAACTCCGGATTCCTTATAGATACAAGTTTGGGAGTTTAGACGCTGTTTTAAGAACTGAAAGCATATGCTACTATGCAAATTACATTCATCCTCATTATAATCATCATTACCAAGTCAGGGTCACCAATGTCACCAAATTCAACCTTATCTCCAGAGCATAAGGCACACATTAACTGACATTACTTCTGAGAAGTTAAAGTTGCTTCGACCATGTAACATTCTGTCTCACTTCGCCGAGATATTCTGGAAAACAACCTAATTTCAACCTTTTGCATCGCGTTTAGTCGCGAGAGCCGCGGCTCGGCGGCGCGGCGCGGGCCGGGTACCTACCGTACTATGTAACACTATACATTGCGAGGCGTGTGCGACAAGTCGAGCGAGTGCCAGCCTATTGAAACTAGTCCGGTGACCGGCTACTTAGCACGTCACACGTGTTCACTTCGATTTTTATATAATATATTGTTTAAAATTATCTGCAGGCTGCAGCTGATATTATATTTTGTGAGTGTGACTGTAATAAGATACCTACGTAGTATAATATACAGATGTATCATTCTACGTATAGTACGCGATGGCGTACTAGGTAACTAAAAAGAGTGAAATTATTATTTTTAACAAAAAATTAAAACCGACTACCAAGGTAAAAACAATAATAGCATCCTTATAATAATATGAACTAAAAAGTATTAAATAATAATTATTCCTATCTAATGGTGCCTTTTTCCGAATTCGGCTAAAACTCAACTATTTCTGTACTCAATCTTCATAATTTTGAAGTCGGTGCCAGTTCCAAAAGTTTCAAATATTCTGTCAGAGAACTGAAGATTCATCTGGTACCGACTTCAAATGATGAAGATTGAGTACAGAAATTGTTGAGTTTTAGCCGAATTCGGAAAAAGGCACCATTAGATAGGAATAATTATTATTTAATACTTTTTAGTTCATATTATAAGGATGCTATTATTGTTTTTACCTTGGAAGTCGGTTTTAATTTTTTGTTAAAAATAATAATTACTGTTAATTTGTTTTGTATGGTTTGTTGTAATTCTTTTTTAATGTCTTTTTTTTCATTTTCTGTATTTGTTACTATTTCAATACAATCACTATTTTCTTCCTCTTCTCCTGGATTTCTTTCACACACATCACAAGAAAAACATGCCCAAGATACAAACGCTTGGCAACAAGATCGAGTACCCCAAAACAAGAGAAAAAGAGTTGACACAAAATCTCCACCAACAGAAAATGCGAACAAAAAGATATGGATGCGCCGCGCCTCAAGCCGAATAATATTTTATTTTTTTCAATATCGAAATTTCGATATTGATCTCGCCAATTCCGGAATTGGAAACGATATTGGATTTCTTCGGAATTCCGGAATTATGCCAATTCCGGAATTCCGGAGCTCAAGCCCTAAACCCAGTGAGATGGAAGACCGACACGACTGGTAAGAGATCAGGCACAGGACCGACTTTCTATGACAGGATCATCTTACTTGTCAGACAATCAGGTGATCAGTCTGCACTGTCCTACCCAAACTTGGAAATAATATGTTTCCAACGCGGGAATCGAACCCACGACCTCCGAGTCAAGAGCCTCTTAACCTCTAAACGCATGGAGGCTGTTGGTAGAACACAAGCTGAGTGCTGATATAGCAACACTATATCATAATATTATACTTCGTAATATACAGAGAGAAACAAAACCAAATGATAATACTTAAGGGTCTGTATGTGTCTCTTGTGTAGAGTTCATTGTAAAAGTAGCAGTGCTGGAAGAGTACCTTTGTTCTTTCAGCGATGCTACTTTTACAGTGAACTCTATACAGCGGGATAAACATACATACCCTAAAGAATTATAGCTTAATTTTGGTAACACCCTGTACAGATGGATATTATAATAACATGTCACACTTTATCGAAGTAAATCAGTGAGACACAAACACTGTACAAAGCTTATCGGAAATCGGAATATAATCCATCTAATCCACAATCCCAATCATGTATATTAATGAGTTGAAGCTATAGTTTCAAACTTCTCTGCTTGCGATAGAACTTTATAGCAGATTCTGCGGAATGTTGAGAATTCAAATCTATAGAAATCTTCTATATAAATAATTGTAAATTTTGTTAGTCTCGTTATAAGTCGAGAACGGCTAACCGCTTTTGCTAATTTTAGTCTAGAAATATTCGTGGAAGTCTAGGGAAGGTTTTATTATGATTTATGAGGGAAGTAGTCGTATATATTCTGTAATTATCGTAACATCCCAATGTTTGTTTCTAAAGTCTAAACTATTCATAATCGTCCTTAAGAGTTTTTATCAATTCCAAAAGAAGTGCATCAGGCCGCTAAAGAAATTTACTTAATTTTTCTTAGCAAAAATTAGATTTTTTGTATTGAATATTTATAGTAAATACTAGCTGTCCCGGCAAGCGTTGCTTTGCCATAATATAAAGTATGTCACCCATATTATTTTATTGAAGTGACTAAATAATTAGTATGTCGCCATGGCAACGTCGATCGCTATCTCGTCGCACAAACAATGGTCGCCGTCAGTCTCAGGTTGTAATAATTTACTATTATTTATTCAACAAATGCACTTATCAATATATAAAGTACCCAGTAGCCGATTCTCAGACCTACTGAATATGCATATAAAATTTGGTAAAAATCAGTAAAGCCGTTTCGGAAGAGTTCGTGGACTAACATTGTGACACGAGAATTTTATATATTATAAGACTAGAGGACGCCCGCAACCCCGTTGTGCCAAAATTTGACTATCGCGCGGGAACCGTACATTTTTCCAGGATAAAAACTATCCTATGTCCTTTGCCAGGACTAAAGGTATCTCGGTTTAAGCGTGAAGAGTTTATAATAAACAAAGTGATAATACTGTACTGGTTGCTATTTGTTTTTTGCCCATACAAAAGCTTGAAAACAGTTTACTCTTTCAGCGCTGCTTCTTTCACAGTTAACTCTGTATATTACAACGGATTCGTATACATCCTTAAGTCGTATCACTTTATTTTGTTACACCCTGTATGGCTTTTCAAATTCTAACCAAACACAAAACAAACTCGAATTGGTCGGAACGTGACGTTAAACAATTTTAAAACCAACAATCGTAGTAAATAAATAAGACGGGGCTGGAGAAAATGACAAGCGCCATGTATCAAGAGCTCAGCAGATCTTATCAAGATGGCAGATGCCGCCATTTCGCGACGTGCCGCGCTGACTAAAATGTTTCCAATTCGATGTTGAATGCAATAAATTAATTCTGTTTGTAATTGTTTTGTAAAGTTTTAGTTGTAGGTTCTGTCGTGATTTTGAATTTTGACTCTACAAATAAAACTTGATTGTAATGAAAACGCGCATTTCAAAAACTTACATTAAACGACCTACATTTGAAGATTGTTTCTACTTTAATTTTATTAAGATTTTAATAAGTATAATCTCCGCACATTATGTGTTATTAATAAATAACAGTATTTCATCAAAGCAAAGAAAATTAATTACCATACATTGTAGAGTAGGTATAGAGTATAGACCAAGTATAATAGACCATCAATGTATTTTTTGTATTATAATTAAGTAAAAAAACCATAAAATGTACTTAACAGTTCGACAAGGCTTTAAATGAATATGTCAATGATGTCAATAGGCGCTGTTGGTAAAAGAGAACTGTCGGAGTTTTGCCGGGAATACGAAATAGTGACGTTGTGTTTTGTATTTAATTTCCTAAAATTGTGTTATTTCGGTTTTTAATGTGTAATGTTGGTAGAATATTAACCATTAAATATTCGTTGTCGTGCACAAGTGTGGGCAAGTGATACAACTTCAAGAAACGTGCCATTTTGTATTCCCTCCAAAACTCCATCGAAAGTTTTAGTAAAGGGTCTACCACTTTACTAAAACAACTGACTTGACTCGTTGACTTTACCGACTACTTTTTAGACTTTGACTAGACTTTCGACTTGACAATATTCTGGAAAAATGACTTGAAAATTTTGTAAATTTTTTACGAAAAAATATTTTTTCCCGCCAATACTTTACTTGACACTGGCCATGGTAAAGCCGAGCGCCATAACAAGAAAAATAAAAAATAAATAAAGAGAACTGTCAAAAATGACGTTTTTTGTATGATAGAAATCGTTAGTTCCTTTGCTCACCACGTACATAAATAACCTTGTCAAACTGCAAGTAAAATATATTAGTTATAGTTACATTAAATAAAAATAAATAAACGTTTAGTCAGTAATCTGGACATTACACAAAGTTCTTTACATTTAAAGGTAATTTCTTTAGTTGGTTCAACGAAAGTGTATAACCATTGATGTATTCTATAAAACAGAGGTTGTCTATGCTCAGCAATTTATACAGGCTGTTACTAAAAGGTTTTGTTTACTACCATAATCTATAGGCACATGTTGGGACCAAATAAAGATCGGGTACCAAAACCTAGGTTTTGTTCAACATCATAAAATTATTATTCGAATCCTAGGACATAAAATTGGGATTCAGGATGTTACCACGTAAACTTGTTCTCAGGGTCATATAATTTTATGTAGATTAGATTCATTATCATATTTTATTTAAAAAAAAATAGGTACGTGTGGCACTCGGGAATATATACATACTATCAGAGAAGTTGATTCCTATGCAGATGAAGGACCTACGTAGTTTGGTTGCGTTACGTCAAACTCAGCCGACAGATCACAATTAACATTGAATTGATTTGATCGACCAAATGACGTTGGTCTGTCAACTGCATAGGAATCAATTTCCTCGATGGTACATATATTCCCGAGTAAGTATATGTATGTATAGTGTACATACATAGCATTTTTTACCAACTTATGCAATTATAATTCGCATACGTCTAGTCGCACGTACACAAACACCGTGCCGAAGGCAGCCGAACAGAATTGAGTTTAACAACAATTAATTTTATTTTCACTTGTATACTTCTCAGACAACATACACAACATATGGTCCCAACATTAACGTTGGCACTTACATTAATGAACAAGTTAATTAAGTGTTAAAGTTGTTTATGACGGACCCCGGGGTCCCGGCGGACCCCATTGAAAACCGAAAACAAATACTAACGACTAATAAGCCATAAATCTACCTTTGTTCCTAATTCCTGGGGTCCCCGGAGAGCGATATACCTCGCGCCTCATACAGGTAATAGAGCACCCTGTATATTGTTGCCAAGTTTACGAATATTACACGTATTTGAATCTACAAAATATAATCTGTTTATATAAAAATGTTAGTCTTGCTAAAACTCAGGAAATACTGAATCGATTTTAGTCTTGAAATATTTGTGGAAGTTCAGGGAAGATTTAAATATATTATAGTAGGAGATCCGGCCATAGAATGACCTTCACCCATCGTATTACGGGATGAAAATGATTTTTTTATAAAATTAAACATGTTAAAAAAAATATTTACAGGAGGTTGTCTGAAAAATTTGGTGCAAAGTGTAATTAATTAATAATTAAAAAATGTTTTTTTTTTAAACATTACATTCATTCCCTTACGCAAAAAAACTGTATACTAATCGAAAGTATGTAGCTCATAGAATATGCAAACGCTGGGTTGACTTTTTTTTTCCGGTGCAATTATCAGGTAGGCAGCTATATACAGGTAAATCGATACTAGTAATTTTCAACGATCCACTTACGCGATAAACCTTATATCAAAATAAAGATAATTTTATTATGAATATAATGACATAAGGTTGAATGAATGTAATGTTTAAAAAAAACATTTTTTAATTATTAATTAATTACACTTTGCACCAAATTTTTCAGACAACCTCCTGTAAATAATTTTTTTAACATATTTAATTTTATAAAAAAATCATTTTCATCCCGTAATACGATGGGTGAAGGTCATTCTATGGCCGGATCTTAGACTATTAGAAGGAAAGTCGTACAAAGTTCATCGGTGAGTGATTATTTTTTATTATTAGTACTGTGTAGGTTACATTAAAACTTTTGTTGATAACAATAATAATAATTTATACTATTATTGGAATTGGAATTTTGGAATTGGATTGGAGCTTTGTATGACGAGGGAATCTGAAATTTCTTCCTATTCCTATTTTCTTCTGATTAATTTCGTAGCGGGTCCCAAGACAGCTTTAGCATGTCCCTCGGGATCCCTGAGATCATAATATCAAATAGCTTTCGTGGTTGGATACTGTTGTCGATCCTGGCGACACAGGAGATACAGTGGTGGGAATGTGTGGCCAAAGCCCGTTTAAAAAAAAACCTCTGTACGCTTCAACCGTAGAAGTTCTACGGTAGAACCGAGATTCGAGGATATAATCGTTGTGTCAAAGGCCGTGTTCCGACTGTGATCCGCCGAATGTGAGCGAACGTTACGCAGTTTATTGTATTTCCATACATATTATTCACTTTTTTGTTCACACTTAACAGACAATACGGTATTACGCTTATAAACTCTGCCTTAAGCGATGAGTGGAGCATCATGGGGTTTTAGTGGGTAGACTACGCAGGAGTCCCACATACCCCGGCCGATATCTGCAAATTTCCGGGGATGCGTAAAGCGTTTCCCCATGCAAAAAAGGCGAAGGCGCGGACATTCGATACCGTATATTTTCACGTTCACACTGGGGCTCACAGTGAGCCTGCTCACATTCGGCGGCTCACAGTCGGTTTGGTGTGAACACGACCAAAGAAACCGGCCACCGTCACCGAAGCCGGTGAGTTATGTGGTGTATTAGGCATCAATAGCTGAGTCAGTCGGTCGTGAATTACCGTAGTGCCGTGTGTACATTACCGTGACGGCGGTCGGCGATAATGTACACAAGTTTATGTGATGTGATTCGCGGTGTAGCCCGGCTTTTTGATATAGAACACAAATAAATATGTTTTGATCTTATCCATACTAATATTACAAATGCAAAAGTGTGTCTGTCTGTCTGTCCGTCTGTCTGTCTGTCTGTTACCTCTTCACGCTCATACCGCTGAACCGATTTTTGTCATTTTTCTCATTTATGTCCTTTACATAGGATAGTTTATACCCCGAAAAAATGCACGGTTCCCACGCAACAAATGAGTTTTGGCGCAATGGAGTTGCGGGCTTCATCTAGTTGTAAATAAAACTGACTATCCTTCAAGCATAAAAGCACCGGTGATCGCAACAACAATAGAATACAAATGCATTTCAAGAATCCCCGATCGAAGGATTAAATACATTGAGATGAAAACAGTCGTTTTTTATTCCTGCGCTCCGAAAACTTGCGGAAACTCGACATTTCCGGGATAAAAATTGTCCTATATATTGTCCCGAGTATCAAGTATAACTATTACTAGATGACCACCCGCAACTGCGTTGCGCCAAAATTCATTCATTCTGCGAGAATTATACTGTTCTCGGAAAAGTGTGTACACTTTAAAAAGTATCCCATGTCCTTGCCCGGGACTCAAAGTATCTCCATACTAAATTTTAGCAAAATCGGTTCAGTTATTTGGGCATGAAGTGGTAACAGACAGACAGACACACCAGTAATAGTCACCAGCAGTATTTCCGGACCAATACGACCTGTGAAACTTGAAGAAGAGAGCTGCATATTCCCTCTTAAATAGCCGACAACGCACAGCTCTTCTGATGTTGTGAGTGACGTTAGTTGCTTTCCATTAAATGAAGCGTTTGCTCGTTTGCCCCCTTATTTAATACATTACACTATACAGCACTATACCTTGTTGCTACTTGTTACAGCAAATATTGTATCTCCACAAGCTATAACGACGTGAACACACAGAATACAAAACTGTTTGTACCGGCCGCGGCGCACCTCCCGAGGGAATCGGTAATTTTTATTTACAGCTCCGAGATCGATTTTCGAAAATAGACGTGTCAAAACGAGGCCAATATTGAAATATTTATAAGGGATCGTCTGTGAAAACACATATATCATCAGTTTCGATATAATCAACGTTTATATGCTTTAGTACATACAATAGGTCATTATAATTAATTTTAAAGTAAGGAAACAGTGATAAGTGATAACAGATAACAATCTAAAGCCTAAACACTAAAATATACAAATATATACAAACTTAAAGAATAACACTGTAATACTGACTATAAAACTATAATACTAATAATAAAGTATAGAACGTCAATACTTTTAATAATGCTTAATTTGTGAGGTTTCTGACTGAAGTTTAACTACTTACAGCACCTGCTTCGAAGGGCAGAAGTTTAATCGGTGAGGATTTTAATCGGCTTTTATGACAAACCATTAAGCAATCAAAAACACTATTTATTAAATAAAGTCCTATAAATTAAGCCTCTGAACATGCCTAGTGCATAACTTATAACCTTTTAATATTATGTATCTGAGTGCGTCTGTAAAATAGATTACACAATACTTTTTGTGATAAAAGTTCCATAGATCATCTCAGACTAAAAGCACGAAGTTTCATATCACGTACGCGACTAACAGTAACTATATCTGACAGTTTATGATATATTTTATGACGATCATTACTATTTTAGCACTAAAACTGACACTTTTGTCCTCTGCCCTTGAGAAATACACTGAAAGGATCAGAGCGGGTAGCCAAGGCTTTGCCTTTATCGCTGCTTTAAGGCTCATCCACATTTGTATCATTTGCGCGATCAGATCTCCGTCGCGTATCATCGAAGCGTATCAAAATGATACGCGTATCATGATACGCCCCGATCGCTATTAACCGCATATCTGATACCTGTCGTATCAAATACGCGCATGATCGGCAGAATGATCTAATAGGCGTCCACAATATCGCGACGGAGATCTGATCGGAGATCTAATCGCGCAAATGATACAAATGTGGACGAGCCTATCGCCGATCAAAGCGTATGGAATTGAATTGAACGTTCGACTCGTCTAATGAGACGAGTCGAACGTCAACGTCATATTAACGAACGCGTCAATTCCATACATTTTGATCGGCGATTCTATAAAAAAGCGATAAAGAAAAGGTCTTGGCTAAAGGATCAGTGTCTCTAATGTTTACACCCAGAGTATCTGTGGAAGGATTACGAGTGCTATTTGTCCATATCGATAAAATGATCTACAATTAAATTAATATTGCAATCACTAATGAACTTTTTTTGTGCCCATTAAACATGTAACCATAGAACTGTTTTTGATGATCTGAATTTAACTTACTGATTGGTTGAACTGTTTGTCGATTTACAAAGAATTTAAAAGCGCTAGTGAATAATATATGGATTAGTCTTAAATTAGTAATGCCTTAAGCAACGATATTGCCTTAAGCCTCAAATTCTCTCTTTTAAGAGCCTATGCCGTTCCGCTGCTGGGCAAAGGCTGGGCAAAGTCTTCCACTCCTCTCGATCAAAATCAAAAGACAGTCTGGCTCGTATTGACCTAACTCATCGCACCATCTTTTTCGCTGACACGGCGGCTTTGTCCATCGTCTGGTACCTCTCTGTAAAATAATTATGTCTTTTTCCGGGATTCAAAGTACCTTCATACCCAGCAAAGCGGTTTGGGCGTAAAGAGGTTGTTACCTTAACAGACACACTTTCATATTTATAGTATTAGTATAATATACTATATATTATAACGACCTCTGTGGTTCAGTTGGTGAGCTGTTGGTAGCTCAAGCCGGGGGTCGCGGGTTCGAATCTCGCCAACGGAACAAAAAGGTTTTCAAAGTTCCTGCGTCATGGCTTTGTATTAAATATGTGTATCATATAATAAAATACTAGCTATATGACCGAGCTTCGCTCGGTATTCAAAAAATTCAAAAAACATCCATAAAATGACATTTTATGAAAATGATTCCTAGCTAGATCGATTTATCGCCCTCGAAACCCCCTATATACTAAATTTCATGAAAATCGTTGGAGCCGATTCCGAGATTCCAATTATATATATACAAGAATTGCTCGTTTAAAGATATAAGATAATATATGTATAGCATAGAAGTATTAAATATATTTCCATTTATTGGTACCTGTAAGAAAAGTCCTTCAGGTACTTAGCACGGGGCCAGACCGACGTGGTGTGAAGCGTCCATACTCCATAGATATTATTATTATTATTATATCTTTAATTTTTGGAATATCCCGTTTCTGTAGATTTTTGACAGCTGAAGTTCTGAAAAACAGTTAAAATCTTCAAAGTCGGGCGTTAGATTAAATTAGGAATTGTAGCGTTTAAACTCTGTTAAGTAATTTCCTTATTTCGTAGTTTTTATGAGAGCGATATTTATAGCAAGGGTCATGTCATAATTCTTAACTTGTATGTCGGTTACCTGTATATACAGGTAGGAATGCCTGCCACAACTGACAATTCTCCCTCGTAGTATATGCCCTAAACTATTTTCCACACGGAACCATCCTCAGAATAGTTTACTCGGCCGTATAAGTCTTGTTTTATTTTTGGTGCGAATAATATGACCGAAGCGCACGCAAATATTAAGGCTTCTGCCATCAGTTGCTAAGAAATGCATCAAAAGAAACCGTTTTATTCATAGTAAAAGTTAAATACCTTTATGAATTATGAAAAGAAGGTGAGGTTTGTGTTTGATGTGTTCTAATTGTTTGTCTGTCTGTCTATGTGTCTTCGAGGGCCGTAACTAATTCGTAACATCCTAAAGAGTGGATCGATTTTGATCTAGTTACTTTTGTTTGCAAGCTGACATGGGCAAGTGTACTCATATGCTATAGCCTATAGCTATGAATAGCTATAGCACAGAATACATATTATTACCTACAAGTAGCTATAGTCCATCATCATCAGCCCTATAACTGCTAAAAATTTGGAATCAGGGGTTGTTTTGAAATATCTTAAATTAAGATATTATCCTCTTATCAATACTACTACACTATCTACATGACAATATGCGTAATTTGGTTGCATAAATTAATTGGCTATGTCGAGCCCAGCTAACTGATAAGTGATAACGGCTAACATTGACACAATTCGACCAAATGACGTAGGTCCGCCAGTTACCTATATGTATCTTTGATACTACCTAACAGAAAATCGATTATTTTTTGGTTGTAAACAACTCCTTATATGGAGGTAGCTTATAGCTGTCAATGTGTTTACACCCCTACAAGGATTGAAATGTAGTTGGATGCTTGTAGTAGTGAAATGAAATTGAAAGATTAATGTGAAGCTGTCTATTCTTCAGTGTATGTGCTATTCATACTAATATTATACATACTAATATTATAAATACGAAAGTGTGTCTGTCTGTCTAAGAAGAGGTAATAGACAGTTACCTCTTCACGCCCTAACCACTGAACCGATTTTGCTGGGCATGGAGATACTATGAGTTTCGGGAAAGGACATAGCATACTTTTTGTCCGAAAAAATGTACGATCCCCGCGCGATAAACGAGTTTTGACGCAACGGAGTTGCGGGCATCATCTACTTAACTATCATTTTCCTGACCTACCAAATAAAGCCTCTAGTCTCAATTCTAAAGAATCACACCCGAATGCGTTTTGCATTTCCCGAATCGAACATGTGACCGGCGGAATGTGGGGAAAGTTGCCCAACTCCCAGGAATCCCAAACGTTTTGGAATGGTGGAATGCGAGCGTCCCAACTCCTATTTTATTACTTTTATGTCGTTTGTCTCAAAGGCTCTACGAATTTCTTTCCATCATACATTTATATTTCTTTTTTTATGAATGATCGACTTTTTGCCATATTTAATTGAAATTGGTACTTAATAAAGTTTTGTTATAAATATAAATAAGTTTTGTTTAAGCAAAATAATATAATACGACTTATTTTAGTAGTTGACGACCTCTGTGGCTCAGTGGTGAGCGCGTTGGCAGCTCAAGCCGAGGGTCGCGGGTTCGAATCCCGCCGACGGAACAAAAAGTTTTCAAAGTTCCTGGGTCATGGATGTGTATTAAATATGTGTATCATATAATAAAAATCTTAAATATATGTATAGTATAAAAGTATTAAATATATATCCGTTATCTGGTACCCGTAACACAAGTCCTGCAGGTACTTACCACGGGGCCAGACTGACGTGGTGTGAAGCGTCCATAGATATTATTATTATTATAGTTTTAGATAATTTAAGATACAGCCCTAAAATTATATTTATTTGGTATGTATATGTATATATATATATATATATATATATATATATTAAAACGACAACCAATATATATATATATATATATATATATATATATATATATATATATATATATATATATATATATATATATATTTATGACTCTAATTACTTGTTTTAGCTTATTCCGTAAATATTTAAAATTAATTTACCAATCCCATGTTTATTATAAGCATACCTAAAATTATAGTGGCCATTATCATTAAAATGCCTCAAATATTAACCATAAATTTCTTTAAGAGCATAATAATTTTAATCAATGATTCCAAATAATATAGTTTTTTATTTGAGCCAAACTAATATTCAAAAAGTTTTGAAGAACTGCCATTGGTCAAAACCAACCAATAACGGCGCTGCTTCTACCGACCAATCGCTGCCATCCGAGCTGTCAACGCAGGAATTTGTGGCGGATATCAGCAGATAATGAAGAATCAGTTGTAATTAAATCTGAACACAATATTAATGACAACGATAATTCCCGTACCAGTCAATTTGTTGAGCAAACACGCCGATTTGATATCGCTCATTCATAATTTAATTTTAAATCAGCTAATTAAAATATTCCTGATTAGTGTATGATAAACGTGCGGTTTGGTGTGTTGATATTCGTCGTTGCAATTTTAACGTTCGTGACAACACAGTTTTCCCAAAGGGACAGAGTAGGCCACCAAGCAGAGACCTTCATTTATAAAGTACGTTGGTAACAGAGTACAATTTAATTCTAATATTTAGTTTATTGCTGAAGGATTTTGTTAAACACAAATTTTTGGGTTAATATCAATAACATTATATTCGCGTCGATAAAAATAACCCAATGTAGGTGTAACAATAAATTCTCGTGTACATCTAAACCACGAGAGTTTTTAAAGTATTTCGCTAGTTGCAATAAAAACTTTTTAAAATCAGTTAGCTGGAAATTAACGCCAAATAAAAGGAAGCCTAATTCTTGGCGGCAGGCCAGTGCTGGCCATCTTAGTCCGTATAGCAGGTTCTCTGGGAACGACTAATGATGATTTGAACGTTTCGAATGCACCTGAAGACCTCCTGGTCGATTTTGTATTGGATTTTGTGAGTTTTAAGCACAGCTTCTGAACGAAATTTTCTTTCTTTTGGAATTAGTGTGGCCATTGCGTAACTTTGGTAAAAATATTAATAGGTGTCTATCTTATAGTCATGTAGACGTGCATACAATTTTTATCTTTATTGTTTTTTTTGGTTACGCTCTTCAGATTTGTATTCCTGGGGCTCTAAATGTCAATTAAAGCCAGAAGGTTGCTGATCAATTTTTGTTAATGTTTGCAATACCTTAAAGTAACGATACTTTGTTGGGCATTGAAACACTTTGCAAAATGTATAAACAGTTACAAAATTGTAAACTTTATTTTAAAAGATTAATTTTCTTCTCACTTTTTTTGGAATAAAAGTGGGCCCCGTGCGAGTTTCTTACTCCGGTTCTTCTCGCCAGGTTAGTTCCCGAACCGGTGGTAGGTATCATGTAGGACATTCTGAAAATATTTATTTTAAATTTATTCAGAAATAAAACAATTTTGATTTTGATTTTTGATTTGCGATCACCAATATTGGCACAATAACCAATATAAAACATTTACACGATAACGCCTCTAGATTTCTGGATTCCATCTGTTGGAAGTATTGGAACAAACAACACAAAACAGGTTCTTCGAAATCCTCCTACATCCAACTTTATTAGATTTCCCAATGAAATGTCACAGATATCCATCACAAAGTGAGTGTCGAATGGTAATCCGACGCTGCGAGGGCAAATCTACTTAGCACTAGCTTGCATATCAGTTATTAGGTGAGTGGGTTCATAATTGTTTTCATGTCTGTACGTTCTATTTAAGTTGGCTTTAACTAATCATCTGTACTTGCTCTAGTAAATTCCTTGAGAATCTTAGAATTAGTACTTTCTTAGGAATCACGTTCGATAATATCGGTGATTATTTGTAGGAGCAGAATAGAACAAATTGTCAGTAAGAAATACAATGAAATAATAATTATTATAATCCTAATTTTCGGTCCTATGACAAGTATGACGTGGATCTAATGGATTTGAAATGGATGCAATTTTTGGTCTTGGCCATATTTCTCTATCTTACGTTCGTATTTCCTTATCTATATCTACTGGTTCTTTAAGGGTGGGTTGCACCAGAGGCGTGGTTAAAGTTAAAGTTATGGTCAAAGTTATGGTCATAGTTAAGGTTAACTTAACTTTGACCTTAACATTGACCACGGAATTTGACAGTTGTCTGTTGCGTTTATTTTTTTATTAAAGCTACAGTTACAGTATAAAATATGAATTTTCCGTAAAAATCGTCAGGAGTAATATTTGTTATAACGACCCTGTGATCCATTGTAAATTTCACGAAAAAATTCGATATTTAAGTAAGTTTGAGCGGTTATGCAGGTTATCGTTAAATATGGCGTCCTTAACCAAAGATTTGGCATTTTTCTGTAGTTATAGTTAAAGTAAGTTGGTGCAATCCGCCCTAAGAGCGACTTACTAAGGATTATAAGGACACAACAGACAAATACCTGCCGTATTTGTTTGTTGTGATCATTTTACGATCTTAAATCTACCTCGTGACATGATCCATTTAAGCCCATCTCTGAATCTAAACATTCATTTCAGAACACACGTACGAGGAAAACGTCAAAACATTCCCAAAAAAATCCGTTTCAGTCTTATCAGTACAAAATATAATTACACAGTGTTATCACGATAAAGTTACTTACAATGACCCAGCGCCATATTGCTATTAGTTATTACAACCGCGAAACAAAATGTCGGTAAAATATTAAAAACAAATCGATTGAAAACCGTGGTAGTAACTGATGGATTATTTTGCAAGCTGTGACAATTGTTTTCTGTGCTGTTTGTGGATGATATTTTAGTTTTATTTTATATTTATTGATAACATAGTGATTAGATAGAGTGACCAGGACAAAAAAGGTGAGCATTACTTGTTTATCAATAAACTTTCTTTGATCTAGATTTTGTACTGTATTTTTTGCATTAAAATTATCAAAATGTAATCTTTAAAAGTAATAAATTTTCCAATGTTTGCTAAAGGCTCCGTGTGAGTTTGTTACCGGTTCTTTTTACCGGGTTACTTTCCGAACCGGTGGTAGGCACCATGTAGACGTTCTCAAACAAAAATATTCCTAATTTACTCAGAAATGATAACAATTTTTAATTATTTATAATAAAAAATGCTTCCCAGCAATATTAAGATTTATCGGTGTATGTATGGGAGGCGAAAAACGTTTTGATGTTTTAACTTATTTCAAGTCTGAGCAAAGTTCCGTATCTCTGGCAATAAACGTAGAAATTATTTTAATTATGGAGGGCTCTCAGATACCTAATATTAATTAACTTTAATTATCTATTATTATTTACGCTGTTAATATTTTGTTTACTTAATTGCTCTTCCGTTTTCAGTTACTTTGCTATTATTTATTTATTCAATGTTGAAATCTTAGATTTAAATAAATCTTCGGAAGTAATTTAGAAACATTTAAATTTTAAATTGAAAAATGTATGTATTAAAAGGACGATGTTTTGATATCAACACACTTTCATTATGTAATTTGGCTGACGTCAATGTTGCTATTGTTAACAATGATTTAACAACATTCGACAATAATCGATTTTGATTGTTAAGATTACATTCTTCACTGCTTACAACTATTTGTTACCTATTTGTTATACTTTGTATACCTATTTGTTATACTTCAAATGATAGTCAAAGACAATTCTTTTCCCCGGCCTTTTTTGAAATTCAGTCATCATCATTATCATCACATCCACCGTTACCAGTAGGTATCATCTATATTATATCATAATTAGTATAATAATCACAACTACCACCACTAGTATAGTAGTAGTCATACATTTGTATGACTTAAATGGGAAAAAAGACGAAGTTAACGTACTGTGGTATTTCTTAATAGCGCGGTTGTTACACGTGACGTAAGACATTTTAGGCCCGCCGCATACATACGTTTGCCTTATGGGATTTCCGAATTCGTTTTCCGTATTCGGAAATCAACTGGCCGATTCTGTATCGTACATTTGTGAGTTAATCACTGAGTTAGTAACGAAACGGAGGAGTGAGCAACGGAAAGTCTGACTTTTGTATGCAAGTGAATACAAAAAGTGGCACTTTCCGTTACTCACTCCTCGGCAGTCCTCGGTTTCGTTACAAACTCAGTTATTAACTCACAAATGTACGATACAGAATCGGCCAGCTGAATGCGTTGAAGAGGTAGAAAATACATGAACTGCCGTACACGTACGCTTTTCACCGCACGGAACGAATTCCGCACGGCAAGGCGGCGCGTTCGCGCGTGAATAAAACTAGTCTAGAAGTTTGCGCTAGCACAGATTACTAAATAGTTTTTTTTTTTGTGCTGAAGGCAGATCAAGTAGCCCTGATGTCACTGCGACCCATGAGGATTTATTATTATGACTCCTTGGTATTAGAGATACCGTCCCCAACCCAATGCTGCTCGTAAATTAAACGATGTATTTGGGGTTTGTGCTACGAGTTTCCTCTGTGGATGAGTATTCGTAGCAACCTGTTCCTGTTTCTGCTCTGTAGTAGAGCAGAACAATCAAGGAGAAGGAAAACGTACGTTGGCGGGTCTTAATTTGATACCATTACCCTGACCTTTGTTTACATTTAGATTTTATAATAAAATGAATCTAAACAGGGCAATAAACATGATTATAGTCACGGACGCATTCTTTACGACATCTGTAGTACGGTGTTTGTACAGGGATACCTCGTCAGTCACCTTAACATAATCATAAGCTAATACTGACTCACATGTACACGTGTGTTTGACAGGAAATTTATATATTTTGTCTTAAACTCCTACAACAAAAAATTATGTATTCAAATAATATTAAGCTAGATGACTTCCGCAACTCCGTTGCGATAAAATTCGTTTATCGCGGGAAACCGTATATTTTTCCGGAAAAAGTATACTTAATGAAAATGTCCTTTCCAGGACTCAAAGTATCTCCATACCAAATTTCAGAAAAATCAGTTCAGCGGTTTGGGCGTGAAAATGTCACAGACGGACACACTTTCTCATTTATAATATTACGAGCTTTTGCCCGCGGCTTCGCTCGCGTTAAGAAGTTTTATTACATACAAACTTTCATCCCCTATTTGAACCCCTTGCGGTGGGAATTTATCAAAATCCTTTCTTAGCAGATGCCTACGTCATAACATCTACCTGCATGCCAAATTTCAGCCCGATCCATCCAGTGGTTTGGGCTGTGCGTTGATAGATCACCATGTCAGTCAGTCACCTTTGAGTTTTATATATTATGTTACCGGAAATGTATGTAATCCGTCATTGTATACAATTCCTAGGAAATGTATACAATTTCTCAAATCGTTCGGAAATGTGTAAAATTCATTATATTAAACACATTTCCTAGGAAATCTATACATTTCCTAAATAGTAATCGGAAATGTAAAACATTTGAGATATCAATGGATACGCGGGGATAGCGGGGCGAGGAGACGGCAGGGGCCTGATCAGGCAATCACGCTAGTGCCGCGTAAACGGTTATTTATGTTCAAAAAATTTATAGTGCTAGATTAAATCGTCAAAGTGCAAAGAAAAACCTACAACAACATACTGAAAAAATGTTGAAATCGAGCGAAAAGAAGATTGTCTCTTTAAGTATTGGCATTTCTGTATGAATTGCAGTTCCAGATGTTGATAGAGGACGTGGTGAATGGTGATGCCCGAAATAGTATAGGTGTAGTTTTGGATAAAACTGATAATGAGCTCTATGAAATTGGTACTAAGAACCGAATCTTAACCCTTAATTGGTCGCATGGGGTCAGATCACTTTCAAACCGAAAAAAAATGTGCTAGAGTTCCAGGAATGCAACGACGCTTTTGTTAGCTTTCTAACTCCTATTGAGGTATCCTAATAAGCAGTAGCCGGTCAGCTAACGATGGTGCATGTGTCGCTACTCTCTTGAGCTCTGACACCATGCGACCACTTACGTGACTTTTTTGTCACAAAACAAGTTTCCATTTTTGTAATATTATATTTAATTGTTAGATTATTTTTGATATAATTTAGAATGATTTATAAATATATGAGTATGTCATTCTATTGACAACCTTATTTTATATAATTGCACTGTAAAAATTTCAATATAGGTCAAGATAGTGAAATACACTGGCGGCTTAAGGTTTCTGAAGACAAAAGAGATTTTACGAGTCTATAGCCTCCGAACTTCAAAACTATGCACCGATTTGTGACAGGCATGAATCAGTAGATAAGATTTAGAAGCCTAGAGATGCCTAAAATAATCCCTGACCTCTGGATGGTGATGATGATGATTAGGGGGTGATGACCAGAAGTGCGTAACAAATCATACAAATGAGGAAAATATATTTGTCAGTATTAGCTCAGGACCTACTTCCTTTGGCGCTGCAAAAAAAATCTGGTCATCAAAGTTAATAATAGATTTTTTAAATCTAGATCTTAACCATAGTGATATTTATGAGATTTCGAGACAGAGCAGTACTTGATTGATTTTTTTAGTTGTATAGAAGCAAATGAAGGTTTTTGCTTATTAAGATTAATTATGATAAAGCATTCTAACAATTCGCATAATTAATACTTCATTTTATTCATTTCTTCAACTTTATTTTCATTTTTAGGGTTCCGTACCTCAAAAGGAAAAAACGGAACCCTTATAGGATCACTTTGTTGTCCGTCTGTCCGTCCGTCCGTCTGTCAAGACCCTTTTTCTCAGGAACGCGTGGAGGTATGAAGCTGAAATTTATATCAATTACTCAGGTCTACTGTCCCTTGAAGCTGTGAAAAAATCAAACTTCTAAGCCAACGCAATCAAAAGATACAGCCGTTTATGCCGCAAATTTTCGACACTTGCAAGGGAATCAAAACCTACAGGCCCTACAGGGTGCTTCCCGTGAACTCAGAATCTTGAAATTTGGTACGAAGCAACGTCTTATAGCATAGATAAAGGAAAAATTACGAAAACCATAAATTTTTAGTTACATCACATAATAAACACACCGGCAAAATTAGCGGAACATAACATAATTTCGATTTTTTTTAATATTGTTCAATTTTTTTTTATAATTGTTTATTTATTTATTTATTTATTATTATAAAATCAATTTTATATAAACTTAGAGCATAAAAAAGTGAAATTTAGAAAAAAATCGGCAAAAATCGAAGATTAAGAAAATCTTTGAAATTTCAGTAGTAAGTTTTTAAGTTAAATTTTCCATTTTTATTAAAGAAATGCCATGTTAAAAGAGTGTCATGGCCTTCTATGGGTCTCAAGAGGCCCTGGATACGCCATTCCATGCTTGCATTTTGATTGTCAATCATTCCCTGTGGGATATTCTCCTACTCCTCCAACTCCATATAGCGCCAACTCGAGCTCCTGGACACATTTTGGACCTTTTATTTTAAACTCGTACCGTTCACCCATTGATGTGCCACACGTCTTCAATCGGATCCACATCCGTAGACCGTGCTGGTCTCTCCACCCGGGCTACACCAGCATCATTTTGGTAATAATGCCCGATTTTTTACTCTATGGACGCGCATAAAATTGAAGTTACTACCTAAAACTTTGTAAAAGGCACACCATGCAGTTCCAGGATGTCTGTGCTATAGCCCCGTGCTGTCAAAGTACCATCATCAATAATCATCAGCTCCGTGCGGGCTCCAAATCATGTGCCACCACAAACCATTACGAAGTCTGCATCATAGGCCACTGTTTCCGTTAAGTTTGATGGCCTATAGCGTTCCTTACGATTTATCCACATTATTTGTCGCCTGTCAACAAAATGTACATAGAATTTGCTCCCGTCACTGTACAGCACAAGATTTCACTCACTTGTCTAATTTTGATGTTCACGCGCAAATCTTAGCCTGGCTCTTCGGTGTCCTGTCTCAAGTTTTGGTGCCCTTGCTGACACTTTTGAGTTTAATTTAACTTCTTTAAGTCTTCTTCTTACTGTACAATCACTTACACATACATCTCGGACCTGTTCCGACAGGTTTCGTGTCTGCATAGCAGCTTGAGGTCGATTTCTTAAGGTTTGTTTCCTTACAAAACGGTCATCCTCAACCATTGTCACCTGATATCTGCCTTGTTCTCATCTCCGAACGTAAGATCCAGTCTCTCTGTAGCGTTGAAAGTTACAATAGACCACGGAAGCCGACACACCTAAGGCCTGACTGACCGAACGGTAGGTGTGACCTTTCTCTATCGTTGTTACAGCTCTAGCTGTCGTAGATGCTGGGAAATCACTAATTTTATATCTAAGCAATATGTTCTTCTAAAAACCAAACAATCAAATGAGCTTAGCATACCTTGCACCCCACTAAAACGCCATTCTTATCAGGAACACTTACATCGTCAATAATCGAAAAACACTTATTAGGGCATAATTGCTATAAAAACCTGTCATCTTGCCAGTTTTGTTCAATGTTTTATTTCTTAAATGAGCTTAGAAACTATAAAAAAGGATTTCACACAGCCCGACCCACTTGAGTTCAAGTTGTGGCCCTTTTTACCTATGTTCCGCTAATTTTGCCGGTGTGTGTATATATTTTTTTTAATAATTTTAAACTTACTACCCATTTCCTCATAAACGCGTAGAGGTATTAAATTGAAATTCATACCAAATACTCAGGTCCATAATACCTTGCAGGTTTGTACGGAACCCTCGGTGCGCGAGTCCGACTCGCACTTGGCCGGTTTTTTTTATTTGGGGTCAGTGGGGACCCCATGCGACTACTTGTGTGACTTTTTTGATGCGCCTAATTAAGGGTTAAATAATTATATTCACAGTCTCAGATTAATGTGTGTTGATATTGAGTTCTCCTTGATGCATATAGGATGTACCGAATACGGAGATAGCACTACGGTCAGTTGCTAACCTACAATCCATCGAAACCAGCCAAGGATTTAAGAAGTGCCTTTGCAAGAAAAGCTGTACTACAGAAAAATGACTGTGCTATAAAAAAAATATATTGTGTACTTCCAAGTACCATTCCAGCATACCCTGCAAAAATAAAATATAGTCATATGGCAGTCTATGTGGCTATGTTAAATGTCATACCAAACGAAAGTTTGAATTTATAACAATAATAATATAAGTCTATTTCGTGATAAATATATTTTAAAAATTATAACATAGTTAATTTTTGAGGCTTTAATTAGTAAGATAATATTATGAAGATTATTTTAATATTTTTACGATATTATGATTGTTACCTGAACGTTGATATCTCAACGAGTGCTTAAGGCGAAGACAGCTGCCAATTCGACATCTTTGTGCAGTTTTCTAGACGTATGTATTTCATTGATTGGCACAAAAAAATGTGATTTTTATATGGAAAAGTTTGTCCAATTTAATATAAAAATAATGTACTCCTACTGAATGAAAAAAAACCAAAGTTACATCTTTCAGGCTGTTTTTTGAACTAAAGTAATAATACATCTATGCTCTAAAAATGTGTTTATGTATTTGATACCTTTTACAAAAATCCAAAAAATTGGCAGATTTAATTTTTGGTTCTGACATCTAGATTTCCCATAATATTTATTTTTTCCTCTAAAAAACGAAAAATGTATCCACGCTACCGAGTGTACCCTTCACATCTCTGTCTCTCTACAGTGGTGTGAGAGTGATGCGAGATTAAGGTCATTGGCAGTTGTCAGCGTCGATTATTCTCATTGTACCAACATATTTTATTACATACAGAAAGCATTGTTTTATAATTTCCTAATACTATGCTGGAATTATATACAATTCCTAGGAATTGTACACATTTCCTAGGACATTTATGTATTAAATAGTTTTTGAAACAATATTTTATACATTTCCTAAATAGTTTTGGAATTGTATACATTTCCTAGGATTTGTATACAATTCCTGGATTTCATACATTTCCGGTAACACATATATAGATGTATATGTATATATAGAAGATATAAGCTTGGAATATGGATTGGTGTTTTCGGAAATCACAGCAGCAGTAGCAGTGGTTAGACAAAAAGAAAATTAGTTTGTAAAAAAATATTTAACTCGCGCTATAATAGGTCATCGAAAATTCGTTATACCGCCGACCTGGCGGAGAAGAAGTTAATATCTCTCTTTTTCTCTGTCTTTCTCTCTCCCTTTCTCCCTCTCATTCTATGCCTGCTCTGATGATTAATTTTTTAAGAACCTATCTAAGGGACCTATTATACAGAGAGCGGTCACGCGGTCAGTAGTCACAGTAGTTCAAGTCGTCAGGTCTGCTTTCTTAATGTTGTCAGTTGTCACACAGAAGGCAAGGCCGTGGACACACAACGCTTCTTGTGTGAGTATATCTATGTAACGTAATATAATACATAGAACCGAGAACGCAAACCATTTTCATTTCTACCTTACTCCTGTCTTTTTTAACCATTTTTCGACATACTCTATTCTAAAAATTCGATTATATTCGATATTAATCCGAATCATAAATCATAGCTAAAGCTGGCTAAAGAGAAAATAGAGCAATAGCGACATTATTGAAGACATACGTCCGCCACGCGAGCGCGGCAGTTCGCACGTTCGGCCTATCACGTACAGACAACAAAACAAATCTAATATGCATTTTATGTTGGCGCGGGAGCGTCGGCAAATATGCGCAGACCATAATTATACTTTACCGCCCGAATGTACACGGATTTGCGATGTGGGAATATTAATTTAATATCTTCTGTTCTCGAGAGAGATTTGGGGATCTTCTCTCTTCTATGAAATGTGAATGAGCTCGTCGTCGAAAGAAGAGAAATATGAACTAAGCTGATGTAGTCTAAAGAGGAATTGGTCCCATATAAAGTCGGAAGTTGTACATTTTTCTAAGAAAAGGATTCCTTTGTCCTTGCCTAGTATTCAGAGTATCTCCATACCTTTCATCAACATCAAGTTTTGTAAGTTTAAAAAGGCAAGATATAAAAATTCGCACATTTTCATAAATAATTATCACTATCGTTTACTTAGGTGTAACTTGTAACTAAATCACAAAACAAAGGCAAACCTTCCATAAAACACAATATTTTTAAGCGCGACTTAGGTTTCGTGGACTATTTATTTACTGTTATTCATTACAGGTGAGCTTTTTATCCATCTTCAAATGAAAGTTGAGCTAAAAAAGTTTTAGAAATAGCATGAAAAATGCAAAGTTGGGATTTTTGTGTGTCAAGGATTTCTGCAACACGTATTTTTTTGTTTTTTTTACAAAAAACCGCGGACAATACTGTAAAAGCAAAAGGTTTACAAAATGTGCATTTTTTTTCTTTTTACACCAGAAATGTTAAAAGCTTTTAATTCTGTGTAGTTGGCAGGTAAAATATTTCAAAGGCCTGCCTACTTAAATAAAATCTTAGTTACAATAGATAAAAGCAAAACAAAACTATTGTTTACATTGAAGACTAAGTACATCTTTAATCTCCTTTATGGAGTTTGGTTAATTATATTATTGAACACTAGACGATACGCACAAAAATTACCCGTACCGTAATGACCGTACATTTTTCCGGGATAAAAGCATCCTATGTCCTTTCCTGTGACTCAAAGTGTCTCCATACCCAATTTCAGCAATATTGGTTAAGGGGTTCGGGCGTGAAGATGTAACACAGACACATTTTCGCATTTATAATATCAGAATGGATTTTATTGAAGGTGTTGTGGACACAACGATGACTAGGGTGGCGAACACATTTTAGAAAGTTGGTTGGTAGCGTATTTCTAAGACATTATTAAAGTGAAAGCTCTTCCCTTTAACTGTAAAGTCCCTTTAACTGTATTAGGACTGTTTAGTTAAAATAAGTAATTATTGTGTTCCTCGAAAATTAGTATTGAGATGTTTCTTTCTAAAAAGTAATAAGGTTTTGTTTTAAGATTTCAATGGACCGTCAGAATAATGAATAAGAAACTAGCGTGAGAATGGGTTTGGAGAAAGCTAGCAGATGCTTGCAGCTTGGCACATTGTCTACGGTAGGTCTATGTACTTGATTATGTGTTTAGAATATGTACGTGTAAACGATAAATAAATAAAGTCTATGCTATATAATATGATGTAACAACTTTAAGGGTTAGATGAGAATATGGTTATAAATTATAAGTGTTAATATAGCAGCAAACTTTAGGTTTGAGTCTAATAAAACTTGATGATTATTGCGTTTTCATTTCCGCTACAGTTGTTGACACAAGTATTCCTTGCCATGCTGTAATGATAATGGTGTAATCCATACGTTTGAGATAAGGGCAAGAAATACGAATAAGGATTTATATTTGGTCATGTATCTTTCAAAATAGATTATATATTATTGAACTTGTACATAATTATAAATATGTGCCAAGTAAGTTATGTGAATTGTGTAGAGTAAGAAGTAAGAACATAACATTAAGTATAGAAATGGTCGTATGTATTAAATATTATGCATGTGTATAGTGTACAGTACCATCGCAATGGGTAGGAAAGAGACAGATGTACGCTGAAACGTTATATCCGCGCGATAGAAATAAGGCGGATAACCCCGCACCGGGGTAAGTGGGCGGGGTCTTCTCTCTCTCTGCGCTAACGCATGGCGGGGGTGAGGCAGACTCATAAATAGGCCGGTCGGCGCTGGCCGCGACACGTTGTGATCACGTTGTGATAGAATAGCAATTGGGCATAGGACTCATACGGAAACTACGACTCGAGAAACTCTGACGGATCTTGGTCAGAGAACACCATTTTATCGGACGGATATAAATTGCTCCGGGTGTGACGAGTTAAAGTAGCCTGCCTTTTGCCATGGTACAGTGCACATATTTTAATTTTAATTAAAACTTAATAAATCGAAGTGAATAGTAACAGTGATTTATTTTAGAGTTATCGAAGCTCAAATATATAGATATATAAATATCAACAAAAGTCATACAGTCCACAATATTGTCTGGTCCTTCGAACCGGATCAAGAAGAACGAGTTGCTGGTCAACCAGCAAGATAACTAGCCTTTCAAGAACGAAGAAAAGTAAGCAAGTTTTCGTCGGAAGAATAAGAAGAACGAAATACTTGTCAGTGCCAGTTTACCAAGTCGAAGAGAACGTCTAGCGTTGTAACGTTGAATCCACGCATCGTCGGCGTGTTAATTCCGTCGAACGACAACGTCTATTCGTTTTGCCGTTGAGTCCACGCAACGTCTGTGTGTTGACTCCGCTAAACCTCATCCGCGTCGCGTACAAGCAGGGAGGCGTGTAATAGAACAATCATCGCAACAACGAACGGTTGCACTGCGTGTCGTCGAGTGCGAGAACGAACGCGTCGGTGAATCGCAACGAGGAAGCGTGCCGATTGTCGACTCACGTAGCAGGATGGTGGTTACACGCAGCCAGGGAAATGCAGCGGGTGAAAAGGAGTGTCAAAACACAAGAACGAGCAGGTCGGAATATGAGTACCTGCAGCCGGGTGCAAGTAGAGCAGAATACGAGCGTTTACGCCCCGGCATAGAAAAAAGCCCAGTACCTGCGACAGTGAGCAGGAGTGAGGTGGAGCGCCGTCTACGGTCGCTGACGCAGTCAGTGGCCTCATGCAGTTCAGCGGCTAGCGTCAGAACAAAATTGCAACTGGCAAAATTGAAAGCCGCTGAAGAAAGGGCAGCTATCAAGATGAAGGAGCTGGCCATTGAAAAGGATCTTGTGATGCGACGCTTGGAAGCAGAACTATTGCTCATACAAGGTATACAGGAGAACATTCCTAAGTACGTGGCCGTGAAGAAAGAAGATCGATCACGGGTTACCGAAACAAACTCGGTCGCCTCACGGGGGGAGAAAGGAAGCCAAGAAAATCAGCAAGTGCAGAAGTTTGCAGAGCCAGTCGCTGCTCGAAACGAATCGGATATCGAGCAACTGGCCCATGTTATCGGACGAACGGCGCAACCTCAGTTGCTTCAAAGCGACCCGCCAATGATTACCAGTTCGATAACCGATTGGCTAACCCCTCAGGTCTCGTATGGTGACACAACACAGATGTACAATGTGTCACAGGCTGGAAATATACAAAGGCTAAAGTGCAAAGCAGAACCTTGCGGACTCGAAGGGTATGTCTGTCCGCATCACAGCTCTCAGCAAGATGAGCTGCAACGATCACGGGTTACCGAAATAAACTCGGTCGCCTCACGGGGGGAGAAAGGAAGCCAAGAAAATCAGCAAGTGCAGAAGTTTGCAGAGCCAGTCGCTGCTCGAAACGAATCGGATATCGAGCAACTGGCCCATGTTATCGGACGAACGGCGCAACCTCAGTTGCTTCAAAGCGACCCGCCAATGATTACCAGTTCGATAACCGATTGGCTAACCCCTCAGGTCTCGTATGGTGACACAACACAGATGTACACTGTGTCACAGGCTGGAAATATACAAAGGCTAAGGTGCAAAGCAGAACCTTGCGGACTCGAAGAGTATGTCTGTCCGCATCACAGCTCTCAGCAAGATGAACTGCAACAAAGGGCACAGGAATTCTCACAGGAATTCGAAGCTGCACCTGAAAATGAGAAGGTGCTGCTCGTTATCGAAAAGACGAGCCCAATCGAAGATGAAGAATTACTACAAGATAAAAATTCTAAGATGAAGGCATCGGGCGTTAGCGACCGACCACGGGTAAAGAAAGAAGACCAGCGAGCTCTGGAGATAGTCACAAGGATTATTAGACCGACCCAGGAACGATCTGAAGCTGGACTCCCGTGGCGCCAAGACGACAAGGAGCTCCCTCAGCGCTATAAAGCTACTCTCCGACGGAAAAGCGCAAAGAAGAAAATTAATGCCGATCCTGCTTTCGCCAGTTATTATTTCAAGCGGCGCAGGTTGAGAAAGTTTACGGCTACGTTGAGGCCTCGACGCGAGGCGCGAAAAAACGAGCGACCGATCCAGCATGGTGACGTCAGAAAAGTTGGCACGTCACCGCCACGCAACACCCGGCCCGAAGGATATCGCCGAGGACAGCGCACCGGGACCAGATGGAGAAGTACAGCCTGCTGTCGTCCAAACACGGACGAGGATTTTCCAGCGGCCTGGAAGGAAGCTGACGGCTACAGGAGGAGAGGCTACGCAAGCTGCGCCGGGGGGAGAAATGTTGTGGACACAACGATGACTAGGGTGGCGAACACATTTTAGAAAGTTGGTTGGTAGCGTATTTCTAAGACATTATTAAAGTGAAAGCTCTTCCCTTTAACTGTAAAGTCCCTTTAACTGTATTAGGACTGTTTAGTTAAAATAAGTAATTATTGTGTTCCTCGAAAATTAGTATTGAGATGTTTCTTTCTAAAAAGTAATAAGGTTTTGTTTTAAGATTTCAATGGACCGTCAGAATAATGAATAAGAAACTAGCGTGAGAATGGGTTTGGAGAAAGCTAGCAGATGCTTGCAGCTTGGCACATTGTCTACGGTAGGTCTATGTACTTGATTATGTGTTTAGAATATGTACGTGTAAACGATAAATAAATAAAGTCTATGCTATATAATATGATGTAACAACTTTAAGGGTTAGATGAGAATATGGTTATAAATTATAAGTGTTAATATAGCAGCAAACTTTAGGTTTGAGTCTAATAAAACTTGATGATTATTGCGTTTTCATTTCCGCTACAGTTGTTGACACAAGTATTCCTTGCCATGCTGTAATGATAATGGTGTAATCCATACGTTTGAGATAAGGGCAAGAAATACGAATAAGGATTTATATTTGGTCATGTATCTTTCAAAATAGATTATATATTATTGAACTTGTACATAATTATAAATATGTGCCAAGTAAGTTATGTGAATTGTGTAGAGTAAGAAGTAAGAACATAACATTAAGTATAGAAATGGTCGTATGTATTAAATATTATGCATGTGTATAGTGTACAGTACCATCGCAATGGGTAGGAAAGAGACAGATGTACGCTGAAACGTTATATCCGCGCGATAGAAATAAGGCGGATAACCCCGCACCGGGGTAAGTGGGCGGGGTCTTCTCTCTCTCTGCGCTAACGCATGGCGGGGGTGAGGCAGACTCATAAATAGGCCGGTCGGCGCTGGCCGCGACACGTTGTGATCACGTTGTGATAGAATAGCAATTGGGCATAGGACTCATACGGAAACTACGACTCGAGAAACTCTGACGGATCTTGGTCAGAGAACACCATTTTATCGGACGGATATAAATTGCTCCGGGTGTGACGAGTTAAAGTAGCCTGCCTTTTGCCATGGTACAGTGCACATATTTTAATTTTAATTAAAACTTAATAAATCGAAGTGAATAGTAACAGTGATTTATTTTAGAGTTATCGAAGCTCAAATATATAGATATATAAATATCAACAAAAGTCATACAGTCCACAATAGAAGGGTTTGGCAGAGTTTATAGTTTTGACAAAATATTCATTGAATTAAAGTTAAGTAATGACTAAACTTATCTTAAGTAGAGTTGTGCTTCATGGGGTCACGGTGTCCTGTTTTTGTGTCGTCACGCGTTCCCACTTGAAGTTGCTAAAACTATGCGTGGTTTTCACGCCTACACGAAAAGCTGCCTAAAATATGCAGGCTAAAGTTATTATTTTCTAGTTTTTAACCGACTTCCAAAAAACGAGGAGGTTATATGTTCGGCTGTGGATATTTTTTTTTTTTTTTTTTTTTTGTATGTTCAACGATTACTCCGCCGTTTGTGAACCGATTTTCGAAATTTTTGTTTTGTTGTATTAGGTTTCACTCCAATTTGGTCCCATTTTCACAAAGGTGGTGACCTGATGATGGGATCCATGAGTAATCGAGGGAACTCCTCGAAATTTATATGGAAACATATGGTGATTTTGGTTTTATGTGAAGTGTACTAAGAATACACTACCAAAAAGTCAAATATTGGGTCAAGGTATACCATGGTTTCGATGATGCTGAGAGAACTCCTGATTCCTTATAGATACACGTTTGGGAGTTTCGGCGTTGTTTTAAGAACAGAAAGCATAAACTACTATGCAATTCATATTCATCATCATAATCATCATCATCATCATCATCATCATCATCGTCATCATCATCATTACCACGTCGTGTTAAGGCCACGAATGTCTCATGGCACAGAATAGATAATAGTATAAGGCATAGGTATGGATATACTAATAATAATAATGATGTACTGTATAACAATTAACGACACCTGTTTGTTTTTAATACACGGCGGTCGGCGTCGGTCACCGCCCAGCGCCGCCGCGCGAAGACAGAATATCGAATACTTTACTAACTACTTTATAATATACAGATCGAATACTTTACTACTTTATAAAATTTTAATAGACAAATAGAATTAAAATAAAGTTATTTTAAAAAGAGCATTTAAACAAAACAAAGTCATTAAGTGTCTTTTTAATTAGTTATACTTATTAATCGATAGATGGTGCACTAAGTACCTATCGATTTGAATTCTTGATAACAAGAACAGCTGTCAATAATTATGATAATATTAAATATTATGCTACGCTACATCCTATGCAAGTTTGTACAATTTTTTATCTGATAGATCCTTCGATCGTGGAAAAACGAGACACAATAGCCTTTCTATTGTTATCGCAGTCGCCGGTGACCGCTTCGGGCTTGAAATATTAAAATTGTTAAATTACTTAGCACAATATGTTCACTTCACTGATAATATTATATTATTTTGTGAGTGTGAGTTGTGACTCTTAACAAATTGTAATAAGATACGTAAAATATACGCGAAGATTTATCTACTAGTGTAACTAAAAAGAGTGAAATTATTATTATTTTTAACAAAAAATTAAAACCGACTTCCAAGGTAAAAACAATAATAACATTAATGTGAACTAAAAAGTATTAAATAATTTTTACTATCTAATAGTGCCTTTTTCCGAATTCGGCTAAACCTCAACTATTTCTGTACTCAATCTTCATAATTTTGAAGTCGGTGCCAGTTCCAAAAATTTTAAATATACTGCCAGAGGACTGAAGATTCAGCTATCTGGTACCGACTTCAAAATAATGAAGATTGAGTACAGAAATAGTTGAGGTTTAGCCGAATTCGGAAAAAGGCACTATTAGATAGTAAAAATTATTTAATACTTTTTAGTTCACATTAATGTTATTATTGTTTTTACCTTGGAAGTCGGTTTTAATTTTTTGTTAAAAATAATAATAATTTTTGCTAAATATGCTCGAACTTATATTATTAAGCACTTTAAATTATTTAACTAAGGTATATTCGATTTTTTTACATTAGGTTAGTAGTATTTACTCTGTATTTATGCTATAAAGATCCCTTCGCACTTCAGCTCTAGCCGCGCGTTCTCAGTCGCCATCTGGAATGCAGCAGCAATTTAGATTCAAGAATTCATTTCATGGGCATCTTCATAGCACGGCTTGTATGAGGTTAAATAACCAAGGACTTTAGCGATCATAGAAACTGTTAATATAAACGATTCTGCTTTACTAAGATGTGAAGAGTTGAAGACTAACATGAAATTACTTTTCATTGTTGCGGTCATAGAACTAATATAATAAAAGCCATTTTAGTACGCAGTTTAGGGATAAGGGGGAATGGGTACAGGATCATCCGTTGAGGACGTGGAATTAAACCTGTTTTTAACCACCTTCCAAAAAAGGAAGAGGTTGTATGTTTTTCTGTGTGTATGATATATTATATTATATTTTTTGTTTTTTATTTATTTATTTATACACGTGTCTGTTGTTCCAGAGCCCTCAGCGTGAATGGCGCAATAGCCGCAGCACGCTGGCGGGGTACACGCGCCACGTGTACGCGGGCGGCGCGAACGCGTACCACGCGCGCGCGCCCGCCGTGCCGCTCAACGCAAGTGAGTAGGCTCCTTATATTTTTAGGTTAAATTATAAATGGTAAGGGCTGGAGAAAACACAAACACATAAGGAGATGCATCCACACAAACAAACATTTTGAATCACAATAGTCTGTCTCTAGACTACCGTGTCTTAAGTGCAATAAAGTGCTCATTCTTAGATTTTTAGGCTGAGTTAGATACTAACAACCTTATTGATTGACGAAGAATATAGACATGACTTACTTTTTTATGTCACGATGTTTGTCTTATACGCTTTAAAAGCCGTCTGCAAGACAATGATACTATACAATGAGCACAAAGGTCAGTTCACATCTATACGAATGAATAAGGCACATCTTGGCCATTGACGACGCTGAAAAGCGGCGGAAAATCAAAATATTATCTAGATATTATGAGCCGTCGTGGCGCGTATTGTGCATTATTCGGTGTGAACTGTCAACTGTGAAATTAAGGTAATGAAAAAAAAACAAAAATATACTTAAGTAAGTACTTACTTATTATTTGGATTAGTCAAATGGACACGCAAAGAAACTAGTGCTTAAACTCAACGACTTTTTATTAAAAACCATAAATAGGATCCCTAGGTTTTATCAATAGTCTCTCCTAAATTGGAAAAACTAAATGGTATTTACTAAAAATAGAGGAAGCTTAGAAGTTCCCAGGTTTCTCTACCAATTAAGTGTTTACTTAGTATTCTTGTATCGTTCTGAAGCGATCGGCTGAATTTCCAAGTCCCGTTTTGAATTGTACAGGAATGATCTTTTTGTCACTTTTTTTAACAAAATACGTATTGGCTCAGGTAAAAACATATTGGGTCTATACCATTGAGCTTATAAGCATTATGGATTTATAATGCCAAACAGAGTGAAAATTATGTTATAAAATTGTATTCAATTAACGTTCTCGTAAATTAAATCGTTATTAAAGTCTACTAAAACGTGCCCTCAAATCAAATCTAGTTTGAAAAATTCTATATAAAACAAAGTAACAATAATCCAACTACGGATATTTTGTGTAAGTATAATATTATGATCTACTGTTTACATAGACTCTATGTCATACTCGTAGAGGATGTTCCTAGGATCTTCTACCTACATTCGATAATATGTCTTAACGTTTATAATATGTAATATTATAACATGTATAGTTATTTTTTTAAAGAATCCATAAATATTAAAATTATTAAGTATTTGACCGTAGTTTACGGTTTTTACCAAAGCCAACAGCAATTAATCTAGTGGCCCGTTTCTTTTCAAAGTATCATCGAACATGTTTTCTCTTTGTTCTTTGATAAAAGCTTTACTTAAACTATAAGCACAAAGGAACAGCAATAACTGAATTCTTGTCGCGTAATATTTGTTAGGCATTAACAAAAGGTCCGCCATTTTGTGAAGCGGGGGTATTGCAAATGGCCGCCCTGGAACAATGGCGGGAGTTGGTATGTCTTTATTGCGTGCTGTAACACATGAGGACGTTTGCGGGTAGATATAAACCACCTGAAGCCATCTATTTGGAATAGTGTGTGCGAGTTAAATCATTGTCAAATGCATTTGCAGGCGCGAAAGATGGAAATTAGTTACTGAAAACTAGCTAGTTACAAAAAATATGGTGATGATAAATTTAATGGGAGAAGTTTGACCTATGTATTAACATTTAACTATTTAAAATCACAAGCACTAACATACTTACAAATCTTTCGTAAATCAAATCAAATAGTTTTTATTTTTAGAGTTACTTTTCAATTTTTTTTCTGAACGTCGAAACTATCATGGTGCCTACCACCGGTTCCGGAACTAACTCGGAGTAAGAAACTCGTAAATATGTAAATTGTATACCGACAATCAAGATTTTTTTTAATGTAAACATTTGAATTAGGAAATATTGTCTGCATCTCAAAAACAGCAGCCGAAGGGAGATTTGTTCTAACATATTAGTACCTTAATCCTTGCAAGGTTGGATAGGAAAAGACACCGGATGTCATAGTCTTTATACATAAGACCTACAACCTCTTTAACTTTTTTTTTTTTTTATTAGTCTATAGTGTCCCACTGCTAGGCAAAGGCCTCCTCCAGGATCTTCCACTGTTCTCGCTCGTACTACCGCTACTTCTACTCTTTAACTTTGTCACACTTTAATTAAAACCATTAAAAGAGCTATGAGTCCCCCCCCCTGCAAGAAGCAAGGACAGTTGTTTGCTGAGAACAACGGTAATCGCATTACCCTCCCCCCTTCCTCTCTCGTCCCCCCTTTTCCTCCCACTCCGCTAATTATTTTCGTGCACCCGACACGTTTGCTTATTCTCACGATTAACAATATTTACTCTTTGATTCAATTTAGATGTTTGCACTAGATAAAACTTAGTATAGAAAATGTTCCAAGGCTATTTTTATCGTGTTTAATAGTAGAGCTATGGACTGGTTAAGTAGTGAGTATTCGTGGCGACCAAGGTGCCTGTTCCTGCTCTGTAGTAGAGCAGGACAGTCGAGGAGGAGGTGAATAGGTGTCTCATCCTCCTCCTCACAGAATCTGCAAGTCGTTATGCTGCAAATACCCATTCTGTATACCCACAAATACTCATCCACAGAGAAAATTCGTAGCACCAACCCTAATCATATCGTTCAATTTATGAGCAGCAATGGGTTGGGGATGATACTCTAGCGCGAAGTGGTCACAATAGATCCTCATGGGTCGCAGTGACGTCAGAGCTCCAGCGACCTGACTTCTTTTAAAAAAATTAATAAAATGGTTTAGTAAGAGAGTCGGCTCAGCTCAATTAGAATCTCGGTGTGTATTAGTGCTTGTGTTGTTGTTTGGTGGAGGTGGTATTTCAAAAAGCTTAATGTCAATTTTGAACCTATCATATCGCTATATTTCACCGGAATACCTTGAAAACTATTTGCTGTCACCAACGAAATGTGTACAGCCCTATAGAAAAGTACTTTTTGTCCTTTGGTTGCGCTCTTTGATCTCTATACATTGACGCCACCAATAGAGCCCCAAGAAAGCTGGTTAATTGGTTTAATCGTCAGGGTACCATCGAGGAAATTGATTCTTAGGCAGTGGATGGACCTACGTCATTTGGTCGGCTTATGTCAATTCAATGTTAGCTGTAAAATGTGTTCGGTCGGATGGGTTTGACTTAACGCGACCAAATGGTTTGCCATCTGGAAATGTTCCATCCATCAGGAAAGGTTTGGAATCAACTTCTCTGATAAGACTTATGACTAAGGTACTGTACCTTAGTCATAATATTATATAGCCATAATAAAGCCTAATAATTTCGGAACTTCGTAACACTTTGACTGTGTTTACTTTCTGACTGATCTGTATAGTTTGCTAGCCAGATATTGCAAAACCTCCGGTACGCTACATAGACAATAGTTCGTGCATAAATTTCCATGAGCTAGCCCCACCTGTGAAATAACTTATTTAATATCAGCGAGCTCCTTAATTAAACTGAATAAATTGTGGGGCCCAGATCGATGAGGTTCTACGAGTACCAGCTTGTTGTTGAATTTCGGGATCTTTTCAAGCTGTTCTCTCTATCCGATTGGTTTATATATTAAGCTTAAACATACATAGTTGCAAAATTTTTCAAAATAACTGAAAAGACTAAAAAGTTAACAACTGTAAGCAGATATATATAATAATGACTACTGAAAATATAAATCAAAATTAAAGTTATAATTAACCTTTCAAGTCCTATAAGATCACTGGTGATCGCGACAATAATAGAATAACAATAGATTGCCAAGAATCCGCGATCGAAAGGTGTAAATCTTTTTAAAGTGAGGCTGAAAGGACTGCAGTAAGTATCATCACAAATACTTCCATTAATGGAGTCGCGGGCAAAAGCGGTCGTGTGTCCACCGCTACCATCACCAGGATATCACCGACAAGAATTCTAATAAAATGCCACTTTATGACCTAGGCTATAGATTTCATTTTGCTCTACGCCACTACAAAGATGCGACGGCATGGGTCACTACTCGCTATCGACTATAAGGCCGCGTTTCCATTGACGCGGAGCGGAGCGGAGAGGAGCTTAGCGGTGCCGAATTGTACAATCACCATGCTCGAAATCTTCGCTCCGTTTCGCTGTCATTCCGCTGGAATAGCACGATTGGTCAATTCGGGCACCGCTTAGCTCCTCTCCGCTCCGTTCCGCGTCAGTGGAAATACGGCCTAATGCCGTGTTCACACCAAACCGACTATGAGCAGCCGAATGTGAGCGAACGTTACGCAGTTTATTGTATTTCTATACATATTCACTTTTTAGTTCACACCTGTCTACCGATATAGATTTAGCGACCCATGCCGCTGCTTTGTAGTGACTTAGAGCAAAATGGGACCTATAGCCTAGGTCATGAAGTGACATTTTACTTGAATTTTTCTCGGTGTCGTCCCGGTGACGGCCGCGGGCAAAGCCTTACCAGCCTTTAGTTCTTGTGTACGTTTTTATAGACCCTTAACAGAATTCCTGTTGTAGTTATTTACTGAGCAGCGGAAATTACACGAAATGGCACGCAACGCCCAAACTGTTGTAATGAAATGCTAATAATAGTTAGTGCTTCGGTTGAGTCTAGGTCGTAATTATAGTACTTATTTAATATCAACACTAATAGTATAAATTTGAAAGTATGTCTGTCTGTATGTCTGTCTGTTTTTAACCTCTTCACGCCAAATCCGCTGGAAGGTTGAAGAGGTTTCCAAAGGTTTTTTTGTCATAGACCACTTTTAACATTTTGCTGGATCCGGTCAACCCCACAGCTAACCCCCCCCCCCCCCCCCCCCCCCCCAAAAGTTGGACCTTTGTATTCTAAGTTTAAGTCACAAGACAGTGCAAGGAACCAATAACCTTTACTTCGGAGTGGTAAAAAGTAAACGCTAATATTTGCTTGTTTTGTAGCTATTTAACAAAAAATTATCATACTTTCACTTATTTCTACATCTCCTCGCTCTGTAATGTTTGATATGCTATTAATATAATATTGTCTGCCTATATTCATAGGAGAAGTCAAATCGGGCCATCTAATTTTCATAGACCCCCGTTAACGACTCGTGGACCCCCATTTTTTTCTACGCAAGCGTAGACCCCTATCGTGGTCCCCATGGGATCCACCTGTACCACTTTGGGAATCAATGGTATGCATCGTAAAAAGCAAAACTACGTTTGTCGGGTATAAAATCTGAAGCAAAGGGTTCAAAATGGCAGCCACTTTTCACTTGAAAACTGCAAGCGCCGCTCGATGTCTAATGAAAGTTGCTCTTGAACGATATGGGGAGAGAACAATACAACAGGAAAATTACTGATTATCCGACAGAGATGAAAAATTTATGACCTTGTATGGGTTATAGCAAGCAAATCCTGCTATATACGTAACGATTGAACTGTATAGTTTGGTACACCTGTTTTAATTTTTAGGGTTCTGTACCCAAAGGGTAAAAACGGGACCCTATTCATGAGACTTCGATGTCTGTCTGTCCGTCTGTCTGTCCGTCTGTCTGCCTCCAGGCTGTTTCTCAAGAACCGCTATAGCTAGAGTTCTAAAATTTTCACAGACTGTGTATTTCAGGTGCCGCTATAACAACAAATACTAAAATATAAATAAAAATAATATTTAAAGGGGGCTCCCATACAACAAACGTGATTTTTTGGCTTTTTTTGCTCGTAATCAATGATGATAAGAGGTAGGCACTTGAATCTTTCACGAAGGCCTTAAATATTATTGTAATTTAATAATTATTAATAATATTTAAATAAAATAAAAAATTAAGGGGGGTTCCCATACAAAAAACACAATTTTTGGCCTAGTTTTGCTCTATAACGGTACGAAACCCTTCGTGCGCGAGTCCGACTCGCACTTAGCCGATTATTTTTATTCCTTTTAACTAAACTTTTAAAATTTAAATTAACATAGAATAAGATTTATGTTACATACCTACTAACAAAATATGGACTGTAATTGTCTGATATAAAGAAATTTTTATTTTTATTTTTATTACTGGTTTATATGAAGTGTCGCTAGTTCCGTGTCGCTAGCTGCGGAGGGTGTTTCATAGAAATACATAGAAACCAGTAGTGTCGCAGCGACATGTCGCGTCGTCTGCACTTGTGCCGTGTCGTTACGCTATTGCACAATGCACATGCAGAGCTATAATCTCCTCGTTTTTTGGAAGTCGGTTAAAAATTCTGATAAAAGTTCAACTATACCCCTGTGACTACCGTGTTCATTCATTATATTTTTTGGGGATATTTATAATATTGTGATTAGATTGTAATGAGATACCTGAGGCGTACGAGTTTTGTATATTGATATTGTCGTTATAATTTGGTTACAAAATTCGCCATTTTCGTTAGCGATGTGGATTGTGGATGAATATAAAAGAGTTTCCGATATTACCCCAATGATATTCAAATCATTCCACGCACGTTTCCCAAACAACAAGCGACCTCAATGTTCAATCGTTAAAGTTCAAATTCGGTCTAGTAGCAGCATTAATAGCTTCCTTTATTAAAGGCCTAATGTCTTTTGAATATTTTAATGTTTATCTGTTTGGGGTTTGTTAGACCTTGCCTTAGCAACTTTTAGAGAAATGAATGATTGCCTTAGAACAGTGTTTTTCAACCTGCGGGTCCGGCGTCATCACCCCCTGGGGAGTCGCGAAGCCTTTGTAATATTTTTTCATTCTAGGGTCGCATCTTAAAGAAAGTTGAAAAACACTGTCATTGAACAAATTAATCGGTCTACTATGGCCTTACGATTTTTCTGGTTGTCAGACAAACAAGATAAAATGTTTCTAATAATATACCTACCAAGTAGATGTCGCCTGCAATTCCTGCGCCAAAATTAGTTTATGGCGCGGAACCGTACATTTTTCCGGGATAAAAAGTATCTAAGGTCTTTCTCGGGGCCCGGGGGACTCAAAGTGTCTCCACTCTCCACTCTCCATACCAAATTTTCTGAAAAATTGGTTCGGCGGTTTTGGCGTGAAGAGGTAGCATACAAGTAGACAGATAGCCAGACAGACAGAATAATATTAGTATGTATGTTCAAACTCTTTATTCTTAAAGAAATCTTCAGACATTGATTCGTATCCGTTATAAAGTACACAAATAAATCGGAAAAGCCGTTCATTCACAATCGTTCGGCTCACATATTTCCACATAATCCACTAATATAGTAATATAGCATTAAGCCAGCCGTCGGGTGTCGTAAGGGTCATTTTCCCGTGCGCCTCTCCGGTTGCATAACTGTCACACCAACGCCGTAACCGTACTGTAATTCAATTATTCCGGCCCGCTGCACGCGACTAACGACCTTTTGGTGCAGTTTACGTACATGAGTTCACCTTTTCTTCACTTTAGATTTAAAGATGTCTCACTTAGATTTTAAAGTGCTCTTTAAATTGTACAATTTATTACGTCAGCTACGAGACCAATTTAAAACGGAGGTGTACTAGACAGGAAGGCCTATTTCTTAAGCCCAATTTTTCGCTGAAAGTATAAATATGTACAAGCCATCAAAATGGTGCGCATTTCGTGGAAAGTAGAAACGTTATTTTGACTCAATTACTCTTTTGTACTTAAGTATATTATTGCTTCAAGCCCCAAGCGGATGCATTCGACCGCGATAACAATACAAATTTATTCTGTCTTGTTTTTCCACGACCGAGGGATTATTTTGATGGGTTTACTTGAGAGTAAAAAAGTGTGATGTAGAAAGCATTGGATGTGTGTGTGACCTCTTCAACAGTTAGCCTACCTTAAAGGAATTCTATAAATATAGTGCAATATTATTATTAATTATGTTGAAACATAGTGTATTAGAGTATTACAGATGTATAGCAGTTAATACTAAAGGCTCCTTTTCTTTTGGGTTCCGAACCCAAATGGTAAAAATGGGACCCCATATTACAAAAAACTTCGCTGTCTGGCCGTCTGTCTGTTGATCTGCTCACAATTTTTGGCCTATTGTACGGAATCGTACGTATTTTTAAAGTAATATGGATGCAAAGATAGTTTTTCAGCCCATAATTTATCTTTTTTTTCAGCCCATAATATTTTCTTTTTTTGCAGCCCATAATAATTTTTTTCAGCCCATAATACTTTTTTTTTCAGCCCATAATATTTTCTTTAAACCGCTTTTCGCTTCTTATAACTTCGGTTTATCGACAATGTTTAATGAAATGTTTTCCCAAAAATCAGTATTTGGTATCCCTTTTTATTCCCGTCCCTTCCGTCCCTTAAGTTGTTCAGGAAGGGCTTTTAACAAATTTATGGGCAAATAAATAAAAGTATGAATGTATACAGAAATATTTTTCTTGGACATTATTGTACGAAGTTAGATAATGGGGTTTGTTGGTTTTGTTTGATTGTGTACTGTTTAGTGTTTTTGTATTGTTGCCATGGATTAGTAAATACTGGCGTGCTTCTGATGAAATTTGGATATATTATGTAGAGCAAACTATGTGAAAGGATATTAAATCCTTTCCAGGTATTAACCCATCAAGTCCCATAAGCTCACCGGTGAGACACAATAGAATAACAATATATTACCAAAAATCCACGATCGAAGGAATAATAGGCTATAGCATACTTTTTGTTATAGGAAAATGTAGACGGTAGAGCTTCCGTTGTTTTTAAATGCTTATAAGCATATTTTTTCAACCTGAGTTTATTGTCTTTAGTTTGCGCTTAATTTCCACACTGAGAGAAAAATAAAAATTACTTAACTTTAATTATTAACTACATTCAGAAGATTTTGTCATAAGCTCCGTACATTTTATATCAAAAACTTCATTGAATTCAAGTTAAGTCATTATTATTTTAATGTCTCTGACTGCAGCCTGTTATTTTAATTACTTTTCAATCACTTGTAAAGTTCAAACTAGATCTTCTATAAACATATTTAAGACACATTTCAACTCCCTCGCATGAAATATTTCACAGTGAACTGTATTCAGAAGGCATTACCCACAGAACAGTATTGGAATTTCAAAGAAACTCCAAATGCCGTATCGGATTTACGCCGACAGGCTGAGATATTGCTGTGTATATTAAATTCCTTAACACTGTCGCAATTATTATACTCTATTATCCGTATAATATTATGTATTTGGTATATGCGGAAGTGAAGCATCATGGACAAAACAGTTCATTATCCAGGCGCAGACGGAGCCTTAAATTAGAGGAAGGAGGGGGGAGAAAGAGTCACGAATAATAAAGTAGTAGTAAAAAAAATTACTGTCACTATCCCTGACGATACAAAAAGTACGACAGTCCATTTGCACTCCCTTCATGCTAAAAATTAATTAATAATACTTTGAAATTACCATGACTAGGGTAGAGTTGCGAGGAATGACATATTACTTATTTTTGGGACTCGCAGAATCTCCTTTGTCTTTTGCCTATTCCTCGGCTTATTTATAAAGAAACCTTTGTTATGGAGGCCACTGGCCATGCTATACGTATTGTTTTCTTGTCATCCTGCAGCTTAAGTCGGCACTGCATTTAGGCGAACGCGTTGGCCAACGCGTTGGCCAACGTGTCGGCCCAATGTGTAGAATGGGCGACTCGCGCGTTGGCGGTAGGTATTTAGACGTTGGCCGACGCGTTTTGTCGGCACTACATATAGGCGAACGCGTTGGCCGACGCGTTGGCCAATGCGTTGGCTAACGCGTTCGCCTATTAGTAGTGCCGACATTAGGTACGCAAGCGTTAATTCCCATTCGTTTTCTGTCTGTCCATGGTTTTGCCGTACCAGCGAGATCGCGAGACATGGTTGGTTCTAAGCGTTGATAACTTTGCTTGTACCCAAGTAGTTTCATAAATAAAAGTGACCAGTAGCGTAGTAGTTCCCTACGCTTAGGTTCTGGTAAGTCCGGTCAAGAGAGCCCTTTTGTTTCTTACTCCAGGGCCCTAAGCTATCTAGCTACGCCACTGTGACGTCATAAGGGTCTGGAGTCTGGACGTAAGGGATTTATGTATCTTTTATTATCATAATAGTGGAGCACGTAGACGTTTCTTTATGTGGGTATTATCCATAAAGTTAATATACCTAGCGGAATAGAGAAACAAAGGCCTGAGCAAGCGAGATGCCACTATCAGTAACACCGCGTGGTAAAAGGAGACGTGTGATACATGACAGCAGCACTCTTTTTTTGACGTCCAGTCGGCACGTGCCGCACGTTGTCAATATAATCTCATAGAATTCATGTTCAATCATGCTTGTGTAAGTGTATACGTACACATATTTTTCACACAGATGAAAACCAATTTTGGTTACGTTTGACAGCTCGAGATTGTTGCTCTATTCCGATAGGTATATTAAGTTTATGGTATTATCAGACTTACTTGGATTAAAGTATTGTTCGTGAGGTGGGTGACCTTTTATTCTTTTAGGAATAGGAATGTTATATTTTATTGTAAGGATATAACACAAACTACTATACAGATGACGAAGGGAAGAAAATATGGAATTAAAATTAAGTAACCTACTATAGGCTACTAATACATAATTAGCTGTTATATCGAGAAGTTCTAAAATTGACATCCTTACGGGTTGGATTGAGGTGACACCATGATATTATACTAAAATACGAAACCGTAGTGAAAATTTACAGTGTTAAAAAAATGTGTACCTAAATTAAAAAAAAAAGCTCGTTGTCGAAATCCAGCGTCCGCGTCCGGATTCAGAAAAATATTGGATGTAACTTAATATGTATTCCCAGCCCTCATCCGAGTATGAACTGTTGAATATGTACATAATTTTATGGATCATTCCACTGACAACTTTTTCTACCCCCGACATATGAAATAGAGCAAATTAATGCTTTTAATTTCGCTTTGAATACGCTCAAGTATCATAGCTATTAGTTGAGAGATGTTCGTTATAACACAAGGCTGGATAACTAGCTTCTGGATGGGTTTTGCCTGTATTATCGTTGAAAATTGTTTTTTTAGAGTATGCATTTTGAAAATTTCGTTTATGTTAACGATGTCAATACTTGGATATGGCATACGCCATCAAAACCGTAGCAATGTTTTTGCATGAAAATGTGTATCCATAAAATATTGTCGTCCTTTTTTGTTTTACAGTAATAGCATAATATATATATATATATATATATATATATATATATATATATATATATATATATATATATATATATATATATATATATATATATATATATATATATATATATATATATATATTCTCTTTCACTCATTTTACGTTTTCAACACGCACACGTCCGACTGACCCGACTGTCACCACGTCCTAAGGCCCACTGCTCTCAGATGAGTGAGCTCACTCATTTCGAGGGTGACACATTTTCGCGCTGACGATTGTATGGAATGCCTCTTCTAAAGGTTATAATTCTATGGTTTAAGTAACTTACACTTGACTGCTCGAAGAGTTTTTACTTCAACAGGCCTATAATCATCGGTAAATTAAAACTTATAAAATAACTGTTTGCTGCATTTGCAGTGGAATTAAGGTTTAAAATTAAACACAACAATAGTAGTGGATAGAGTTAGTAGTTCTTAATATAATAGGTATGTGTCATTTGATAATTTTAACAGTTTAACATTGTCCTACAAATAGAATAATCCGTATTTAAGGACCATCAAAACGAAATATTTTTGTTGAAGTTAAAACTTCTTTAGCGGCGTTGAGCACTTTTGTGGGATGAGTAAAAACTGTGAAACTCGCGTCAGATTTTCGTGTTGATCGAAAAACCATAGAAAAAGCGTAAGACGGTTGGAGAGTAGCAGTGTTTTGTCTCGAACTCGAACTCGAACGAAACGTACAGTTGGGGAAATGAGTTGTTTAGCAGAAATGTACAGTCGGGGAAATGAGTTCTTTAGCAGATGCGCTGATTAAGGCCGTGTTTCCACCTGCAAGACAACTGTCGCGAGTGTCGATATTTTTTAATCGAGGATTTCGATTAATTAATTAAAACGATCGTTTTTTTTAATCGATTTTCATGAAAAATGTGTTAAAAAAATAATGCACAACGTTAATAATCAAGTTTTCACTTCTGCCGGCACTCCCGGAGTGCAACCCGTCTTTTTTAGGGTTCCGTACCCAAAGGGTAAAAACGGGACCCTATTCATGAGACTTCGATGTCTGTCTGTCTGTCTGTCTGTCTCCAGGCTGTATCTCAAGAACCGCTATAGCTAGAATTCTGAAATTTTCACATTTTGTGTATTTCCAGTGCCGCTATAACAACAAATACTAAAATTAAAATAAAATAAATATTTAAGGGGGGCTCCCATACAACAAACGTGATTTTTTTTGCCTTTTTTGCTCGTAATCAATAATGATAAGAGGTAGGCACTGGAATCTTTCACAAAGGTCTTATATATAATTGTACTTTAATAATTAATAATAATATTTAAATAAAATAAAAATTAAGGTGGGCTCCCATACAAAAAACAAAATTTTTGGCCTATTTTTGCTCTATAACGGTACGGAACCCTTCGTGCGCGAGTCCGACTCGCACTTGACCGATTTTTATTTTTTTCTATCTCTGTTACTTAGCACTTTCGAGAATTTTCTCACAGGAAATTGTTGTTCGTCTTATCAAGATGAAACTACTCACGAAAAATTAGTTGATACTTGATAGTAATCAAATGAAAAAAATGTTCTAGGGAACGTGTTAATTATTGTCCTATGAAACTTTAAATAAACACTACTAATGTTTATTGCAATTTGCACGACATAAAATAACAATTTTATTTAGTTCTAGTTTGTTAAAATTGTGCACGTGCACAGTACACACGATAATTTTAACAAAATAACTCTGAACAGTCTCTGTAATTCTCTAGCTAGAGCCTAGAGTCGAATGACGAATACTATTATTTTCAACTCGAATATCTCCGAAGACCGAATGAATAGCGATTAGCGAATAAGTGTTAAGCGCCATCTATGATCAAGAAATATAAACTTGGTCTGACTGTTTTACCATCGCGCGTTCTGCGCATGCGTATCGGCCGCGTCACACTACGTCAAATAAATAATGTGTCTACTGTCTCTTTCCTACGCACACAGACGAGTGCGGCCATCGTTGTCAAACGTACACCGCTTGTCATAATGTTTTAGTTCGTAATATTTTTGTGTGTTTTTATCGTGTTCAATGTGAAAAAGTGCCATTAAACGTGAGTATTCCTTGTATTTATCGTTGTAAGTTGTGTTTTATATTTGGATATTACGTGTCTCATACGAATTGCAAGGTTAACCTTATTTTATATCAAAATTATTGTGCAGGTCGATTGTTTCTAAGAATTCTTGTAATCATTTTCTTGAAATTGTTAATAATTACATAATATTAAATATTAACTGGTAAAAGAAATAATAAAGGCAAATAATTTTGTTTTGTGATATAAAAATATATCATGCAATGTTTTGACTGATTTGGTATATCCGATATGGTCTAGTGGCTAGGATACCTGGCTCTCACCCAGGAGGCTCGGGTTCGATTCCCGGTATCGGAAGTACCTTTTTAAATTTTACCTTTTTGAATATTATTTGAATTTTTTATTTTCATAATATTGCGTTTTTTTCACAATTTAATTATTTTTACAGATTCAAAATGAACGTAAAAGCGGCGTTGGCCATTGGCATGGTGTTTGTGGGATGTTGCTCAAACGTAGTGTTTTTGGAACTGGTCGTAAAGGAGGATCCTGGTGCGGGCAACTTAGCAACATTCCTGCAATTCTTATTCATTGCGACAATCGGCTTTTGTACCGTCGGCAAATTCGGTACCGCCAAAAGAAACATCCCCTTCAAGCAGTACCTTCTTTTGGTCGGATTTTTCTGGACGAGTAGCGTGGCCAACAACTATGCCTTCGACTTTAACATATCCATGCCATTACACATGATCTTCCGAGCCGGTTCCCTCATGGCAAACATGGCAATGGGGGTCTGGATCCTCAAGAAGCAGTATCCAGCCCTCAAATATCTGGCCATCTTCATGATATCAGCCGGAATAGCGATATGCACGATCCAATCCAGCGGAGACGTGAAGGCTCCACGAGAAGCCCACGAGGATGCCGCTGAAGAGGAGAAACTGAAGTTCATTGACTGGCTCTGGTGGTGTTTGGGCATCGCCATCCTCACCTTCGCGCTATTCGTGTCAGCTCGCATGGGCATCTTCCAGGAGTCGCTCTACTCCAAATACGGGAAGCATCCCTGGGAGTCGTTGTACTACACACATTTACTGCCTCTAGTATTTTGGCTGCCAACTACTCCGAATATAATGAACCATGTTCAAATCGCGTTTGATACTCCAGCGGTGGAGTTCCTTGGGGTGACCCTGCCGAGGCAGGTCCTGTATATGATCCTGTATGTGATGACGCAAGGTCTGTGTATAAGTGCTGTGTATGTGCTGACGACGGAGTGCGCCTCCCTGGTGGTGACTCTCACTGTGACCTTGAGGAAGTTTGTGTCACTCCTCTTCTCTATTCTCTACTTCAGAAACCCTTTCACGTTTGGGCACTGGATCGGGACATTGCTAGTGTTTATCGGTACAATGATATTCACGGAACTGCTACAGAAATTCGTGTTCCTCTTCGTACCCAAAACTAAGGACGCGAAGAAAGTACAATAAATTAATTTATGCATTTACCTGTACAAATATTGGTACAAACTGTCTTGTATATTTTTTGTGGAAATGTGCCTCGCTTTGTTAATTTGGGATGTATTTAATGCAATAACACTAATTTATTAATGGCTATTTTCGCTAATAGGACAATTTTATGTGAACAAAATATGTTAATTTAATCCTAAGAACAATGTAATCTTCTGTTTCTTGCAACGTAATTCCTGATTAGTATGTTTAGCATTGGCAGTATGTATCTTGCTTCATTACTAATGAGTAATGTAATTGTCTATTGCATCATATATCACAATAATATGATGATTCGAAAATATCAAGAGCAATGTTAATAAGTACTATGATAATATAGACATTGTATATAATTAGCAAAAAAATCTGATTTCAAAATGTGTAATTTTTTTTCAATCATATTCAATGTAGTATACTATAAATACTATTTTACAGTAGAAATACTATTTTGCTTTCTATATATAATTGAAGTTAAGTATAGTCCATGTTTCAAAAGTCATTCAATTGTTTGATTGAGTATTTAACGGTTGATGATATAATTTTATATACTTAGACGATATTTTTAAATTATTTTTAATACTGTATTTAAACTTTGTAATAATTGATCCATCGATCTATATTAAGATAGTATTGTGACATATATTACTAATTATATTTTTATTTATGTATATTATTGTATAGCACTTGCTTACTCATCATTATTTGGAACAATTTTTGGGAATGGGATATTTTTTGTTGTTGTTATTGTGTTATAAGTTGGTCATACTGGCCATATTGTGAGCTAAATTACTTTTCACGTAATTACCTACGCCATGAGTGACGACCATGATTGCGAATCTATTGGACGCACAATCGACGTCGGTTATGGGCAATCGTAGACCAATATGACACGTTCGTTTTAGCTTGTATTGGTTCATCAACGTGAAAAGGCTGCATTATGTTTGCTGTGATAAGATTGGTTATAATAACTAGTTAAAACTTTAAGTCAATAAATATTAATATGTATAATATTGTTTGTCTTAATGCATTTGATTTTGATTAAAATGAATAAATGGTTTTAATAAAAACGCCTGTTTTTGTTATATTTATTAGTGTTGGAAATATTTTGTTTAGGAAAATGATCGTTCGCTCATTAAAATATCTTAAAGCAACAAAAAAACAGCCTGTTTTTGTTATCTTTATATTGTTAAAATGCTTAGAAAATGGAAATAAAAAGATACCTACGATAACTTTAGCTTAAGCTCATAAAAATAGCTGAAAGTAACAAATAAATACGCAAGCTGGTATAAAACGCATCATAAAGTGTCAAGGGTATATTTAGAAGTGACAAAAAACTTGTAAAGTCGTAACTTGAAAAAATAAATGTAAAATATGAGGAGTGCGAACATTTGGCCGTCGCCCAGTACAACTGCGAACTGTTAAAGCCTCGGGAACAGCTTGTTTATGGACAGTTTTGTCTCTACTGTTCTAAAAAAAACTTTAAAACTTAGCCTACGTCAAATAAATATACATATTAAAAAAATAACATGCTGACCCTACACACAGACAATTAAAATAGTTTGTTGTCTCAAGCTTAACATAAAAGTAGAAACTAGAAAAATTATTAAACACTATTACTTAGCTATGCTATGCTCCAAGCCACGAGCAGTATCTTATGAAATAATACAAACTCTGACATTTTAATATGCACTTAGGTGTCCTGTCTCGTCACTCGTGCTATAGTTAATCTGTTCATTATCTAGTTTTGCATTCGACATTCTCTAAATTATTGTTATAACTTATAAGTATTATGACTTTACAAATAAGTTGTTTTCTCATATTAGAATATTATAGCATCATACAATATGTCTGTCGAGTCACGCTGACAGTTTCGTCAAGGTGATCAACTTTGATAACGCAGTGACTATGTATTTCGGAAGCTAAATTGATAAGTCGACGGGTGTCACTATGCTCTATCACCCATAACTATAATCGATTTAGGTCACGTTGTAAAATGTCATAATATAACACGACAGATAGACAATGAACCTAATGGTAGTTGAAAGCGTAGCTAAGTTAGTTGTTGGCCGAGGCGAAGCCAAAGTCAACAAACATGTGATCTCACTTTTAAGAAATTTCTTATTTTCCTGCCCTAGGTGCGTAATGTACTATTTCTCTCACTTCCGGGCGGAAAACATCAACTTTCTTCCCGCTGCGCATATCGATGTTGCCGTTTTCCGCCTCCGTCGTCGATGAGAAAAAATAAAAAAAATAGTATATGCAATGTAATGTACTATTTATTAGTAATGGCCGGTGCCCGGTTTACATTTTTCCAATCCAGTTATCCAATCCAGGGCTGGATTTCTACTGGAATGAAATTCAGTACATTTGAGTGTACAATGTACCATCGAGGAAATTGATTGTTGTAGTTGATAGACCATAAAGTTAATATACCTATCTATATTACCTTTATGTGATAGACCAACATTATTTAGTCGAATATATCAATTCAATGTTAATTGTGATCTGTCAGCTGGGTTTGACGTAATGCAACCAAACTACGTAGGTCCCCGATCTGCATAGGAATCAACTTCTCTGATAGTACATTGATCTAATAGCAATCAATCTTACTAAATTGAAATAATGTAAACTGGCCATAAGACGATAATTGCCAACTAAGGTTAAAAAATATTATTCACAACAATAACAAACGTTATCTAAGTAATGTTATTTTCATGAAGCATAAAACATATAAAACTTACAACTAATATTTTAACAATAAAACTATAAATTTCCTATTAGACTATTAGATAAAGCGTTATATGAAGGTCAATTCGACTGTACATCACGGCTAATAGAACATGACAGACTCTAACGATGTGTAGGTGCGAGTAGCCGATCAATCAGTGTACTACAAACTACATTAGCTTATACTGGCATTTGATGAAAGTGTTGTACGTTGGTTCTACTAGCAGTTTTAGCATAAGCACAGTACCCTGTCCTTTTCTCTAATACTGGGCTTTTAACAGTAGTTTATATTGTATCCAACAGCGCTGTTTATCGGTTAGTATTTTGATGCTGGCTGAACTTCTGTCACAAAACCTCGGAATTCAGGCGCAAGTACACAATATACAGACAAGTTGAGTAATCTTTAAGAACTAACTCACATAGAGACAAGTTTTACTCACGACGTGAGTGACATTTTCTTTAAATATCTAATATCATATTATAGTTCTTGCAATCTACGAGTGTAACAGAAATAGGACAACTCTATGTAATAATTACTTAGTCAAAGGTTAGAAATATCAAAATTAACTAATAACTAACATTAAAGAATATGGTCATCAGAAGTGAGGGTAGTTAAATAAAAAATATATAGACGATAAAATATGTTTTATTATCGGTCCAAAGCCCTACAGCGCATCACACACGGTGAAGATAATATAATATTTTATCTTAAGATGCCCAAATATAAAATATTATAGTATCTTACGCCATCACACACGGCTAAGATACGATAATATTAAAAATATGTTCATTTCCTTACGAGTCTGCGTTGGTGCCACACGTATTCCTTGTTAGAGTTCTATATACAGGGTGATTGACTATGAGTGATAACGAATAACTGATACTGTCTTACTTCTTGATTTGTTAGCTTCTCAGACGATGATTCTGATATAGAATGTGAAATGCAGATTGCAGTAGCACATTCCAAAAGGAGAAACATTTGGATAGAGCCTCACATAAAAAAGAGAAAAACCTGCGGCGAATTTAACCTTTAGGGTCTACACAGACGGACTGCATTTCAACTGCAATCCAACTGCAAATTGCAGGTTGAATGCAGTTGACACGACTGCAATGCGACTGCAATAGAACTGCAAACCAAACACGCAGTCATTGCACAGCACATTGCAGTCGTGTCAACTGCATTCAAACTGCACTTGAACTGCAATTTACAGTTGGATTGCATTTGAAATACAGTCCGTCTGTGTAGACCCTTATCAATATCTGTCAACGAAGAAGTTTCAGGAGTATTTTAGAAATTCAAGAAAAACATTAATTTCGATTCATGAGCTTTTTAAGCAATAATAATAATAAAGCAATTATAAGTCAATTTTATTTAAAATTATCCGAAATGTTACTTTTTCCATCAAAATGTTACTTTTTGAATGAGAGTAGGTATGTAACTTTCTAACATGTAACAGCACTGGCAACACTGCATCTACTAATGCGTCCGATCACCGATGAGCCCGCTACTCGACACAAAAACACCCTGTACCTATTCATAAAGATATATTTCGCATCTTAAGATAACATATTAAGATACGAAATATATATTTCGTATCTTAAGACAAAATATTAAGGTACGAAATATATATTTCCATATCTTAAGATACAAAATATAAAATATAAATTAACTTCGTCGTGTGTGATGGTTCATAGGATTTGTATGGTGAGCAATATTCTAAAATATGCTCTAAGATAATATATATTTTATATTATCTTCACCGTCTGTGATGCGCTTACCACTGGTTCAGTGACCTTCCCACCGAGAAGAACCAGCAAGAAACTCGGTGGGTCTAAATATCCTTTTAAACAGTATAACTTACAATACAGAACACACAACAATCAAGTCATTAAATAATAATAACAAAAGCATAACCAATAATCAAATAACATTTAAGAAATTTATCCACCTATTAAACACAAAGCAACACAAATACAATAAAATATGGCGGATAATAATTACAATAGAAAAGTACTTAACTCACTGTTCAGCCGTCTCCAGGTCACCAGAAAAAGTGACCGTCTTATTAATTTTCCGGCCTATTTATGTCCTGGGTTTGGCTATGACCAGGGAATATTTCCATCTATTGGCTAAAACCATTAACCAATCAAAAATAAGTCAATGTTTTATGTCGTATGATAATTTAATTATTAATTAGTATTTTGATTTGACCGGAAACATTCCCTAGATCCAATCAGCCAACCATTACATTTCTATTGGATAATACATTTTATCAGACCACAAAACGTTTTATTTCTAATTTACGTATTTATGTTGCTTTAACGATTTGCACAAACGTTTTGACTTAGACGTATTTAACTCAACGGTTAACAGGCAACAGCACAAAAAGACTTATATCTAAGCATTGGTTCGACGGTGTTCTCTGAATGTCGTTTAATATTAATTATCGATCTATTTTTAGTTGTCTAAAGTCATAATAATTGTAAATGTGTAATGTACTCTTTTGTAAGCTATCAGTTTTCTTTAAGTAACTTTTTTGTAAGCTTTCGTAATTTGTTAGTTTCTAAATGTGAAAACATGTAAATGGTGTCAAGATTTTATGCAGTCTTCTATACATCAAATATACACTGTATGTTTTCCAAATAAATAAAATAAAATAAAATAAAATGTTCGAAATATCCTAGATATTTCGAACAATGCCTTTATAGCATATCTTAGATTAAAACAACAATATAAATAACAACTTCTAACTGAAATAAACAATAATCGTCGATAATTAGATAAATAAGTATCGAAATGATCCAAAACTTCCTTATCATGTTTCACAGATAATAACCTAGTTATTTGCCAAATTTTGATAAACTTACTTTTAAAATTATTATAATTTCTTTATTCCTTTGCTTAATTGTTACTATTATAATCTCAATTCAAAATTCTTATTTCATTTTCTAACAAGTGCGCGTCGCCCTTAGTTGCGTGAGTGACCACATCTATACACGCGTACATGGCTCGCTCGCTACTGACTGCTCCGTCGGGTACGCACACTAAAGAAAATGTCTATTCACATTTCCAACTACAAATAAAGGCGACGCACACTCGTAGATTGCAAGAACTATAACAAGTGTGAGCACCGATGTAAATATGGACTACTGTACATGATTTATAATGTTTTGCCCTCTCCAGTTACTTGAAATCACGCTTATGTGTGCGTGCATCAATTCGGTCGTACCATCGAAGAAATTGATTCATAGGCAGTTGGCGTACCTACGACCTTTAGGTGGGATGTCAACTTTATGTTTTGTCGGCTGGGTTTGACATAACGCGACCAAAATACGTATGTCAACTTCTCTGATAAGTGATAGCACATAGTGTAACATATTATAAAACAAGTCGCTTTTTTCCCCTCATGTCCCTTTGTTCCCTCTTTAAAACTACGCAACGGATTTTGATGATTCTTTCAGTGTTATATAGCCCATTTGTCGAGGAAGGCTATAGGCTATATTTTATCACGCTAAGATTAATAGGAGCGAAAAAATAGAGAAAAGTGTGGAAAAAACGGGGAAAATTATTTCAAAGGGCTAACTTGAATCTCAGGAACTACTGGTCCGATTTGAAAAATTCTTTCAGTGTTAGATAGCCCATTTATTGAGGAAGGCTTATAGGCTATATTTTATCACGCTACGACTAATAGGAGAATGTGGAAAAACGGAGGAGATTATTTGAAAGGGCTTGTCTCGCGAACTACTGGAGCATATTTTATGTTATTTGGCACAGATAAGAAGTAGACCACTTGAAGAATCATAGGCTATCGATTTTAATAATTTTTTCAGTAACTATATATTTTATATCCGTGCGACGCCGGGTCGGGTCGCTAGTAGTAACTATAGTAATCGCTAGTAGTAAATATAGTAGTACCACGAAGATGGTCTTTATCTCTATTATATCACAAGATCGAGGTCCTATTAACCCAGCTTCAGCGTGTCCATTAAATAAAGAAATAGAAACAAAGACCCTTCAATAGTGAGGCCTCCGTGACAATAGCGGCCCCGGGGCCCCGCGGCTCAAGGTACGCTGGTCGCACTTCGTTAGACGAGTCATTAGTTAGGGTGAGCAAAAAAATTGGAACAATGTAAGATATTTTTACTAAGGTCGAAACTTGGTGGGAGTTTTTTATGTATCTACATAAGAAATTTAGGTGTCTGTATTTTGTTTTACGTTTTAGCTAGATAGATTACCGGCTTTTAAGGTTTTTTGACTGAAGTTTATCTGCTAGCTAAAAGCCGAGCTTTGTGAGGGCTCGCGTCGTCACACCTTGACTGACTGATGATAACTGCAGTCTGCACATCAACATACATAAAAAAGCTTGACTAACTGATGACAACACACATATTATAAATAAAAATTACTAATAAATGTTAAAACTTAAATCAAAAATCAATAGGCGAGATAGTTTTTTCGTAAAGTGTACCACAAAATGTTGTTGTGGGATATAATACTATACGGCTTGCTTCGCTCGCCATGATAATTAATCTATTTACTATGTCTGTCTCTTTCTAGCAGATGATCAATTTCACACTGGACATTCTATTCTAAGTTTAATTATTATGATCTGGGTTTATAGGAACGTACTAGATAAACTTACTTACCATCTAGCCGGACTTACATAGTTCGACCAAATTACGTAGATCCGCCATTTGCCTATGGATAAATTTCCTCGATAGTACATATGGTATTTAAGTTGTATTTAGATTTTTAAGTATGAGACAACTAAAACTTAACAACCATGAACCAACCATCAATAAAACTGATACTCATGCTGAAAAGGTTAGCCAAAACGAAAAAATATAGGACAAAAATATTTGTTTCCCGATAAAAATGTGTAAAAGAAACGCGAAAACCGACCGTAAATCGAAGCGGAGGCGCTAACTTCTGAATCTAAAAGTACTTGTGTCCTATAATAGTCTGCTCGCGTTAAGGGCCTTCCCTACGGAGATTCTGTAATTTACCGTATTTAAAACCTTATAAACTCACAATCTGAAAGCTACAAAGTTATAATAAAAATACAGCAATAATCTTCAGTATATCAACATTCCTTTCCCCGTTTTAAATTTTCTATTTTTGTTTATTATACTCATGATATCAGCTTCCAAAGTAATACCAATTTATTAAAATTCAGCATCTCCTTAGCATTAACAAATTACTTTTATTTGAAACTCACGCCAATAGATCGACAATATCATATAAACTACATATTCACCGTTTTAAATTTTTTTAGGACAGTTTTGAACTAAGATACTTAAGTAAAAGTAATAGCGTTTTGGCGTGATTTCGGCAACGCGGCAAATGTATGACCAAGGTCGTTTGCTCGGGGGACGGCCTTAACCACTTTAACTTTCGAGTTAAAAATGTTCTTTTAAAATATTATTATTAGGTCCTTTTTTTTCTTATACATTGTGTCCCGACACCGGTGTCCGATCCTTTAATGTCATGATCTAGGGCATATTTTATCGACAAATTGGCCCTCAAATTTTTTTCTCTCTCACGGTTGTAAAATGGCAGCCATTTATTTTTTCTCGGGCTTCCACACTAATCAGACCAGTACTTCTCATGTAAATGCTCCAACTTTTGAAAAAAAAAAAAATCTCCGGCTTTATACTAATCTGACCACCTCATCATAAGAAAATCGTTATAACTTCTAAACTATCTGCCTTAGAGCAATGAAGTAAAATAATTTTAGAAGATGAAAACCTTCTCTATCTTTTTAATATAAAAAAGATTCAGTTTAATCTGCTAGATTTTTCACAAAAATCCATTAATAAAAAATACACAATTTTTTTTTCTTAAACTTGGGTTTTTCTATGTTTAATTCCACGAAATTTATAACATATTGCCTGCGTAAGCGTAGTCCACAAATTTAGCTATCAAATGAGACCTTTTTTATCTTGATAGGACATTTACATGAGAAGTACTGGTCAGATTAGTGTGAAAGCCCGAGAAAAACTAAAATGGCTGCCATTTTCCAACCGTGAGAGAGAAAAAAAAATTGAGGGCCAATTTGTCGTAAAATTTTTCCATAGATCATGACATTAAAGGATCGGACACCGGTGTCGGGACACATTGTACATATATAAGAGAGACGAGAAAGAGAACGTGATAATTATTCCAGACTAGATGACGCTCGCAACTCCGTTGCGCCAAAATTCGTTTACCGCGCGGGTGCTGTACATTTTTCCGGGATAAAATGTAAGGACATAGGATACTTTTTATCCAGGTCCCGGGACTCGCCGGTGTTCATTCAATATCTGTTCGGAGTTTCAGAAAAATTAGTTCAGCGGTTTGGGCGGGGAGAAGTAACAGACAGACAGACACACTTTCGTATTTACATTTAATATGGGTTTATGTTGATTGTTGAATACAGATTGAAGAAAGTGAACCGTACATTAATGAGCGCGAAAGCCTGTTTTTCTTCAATTTTAGCACTCACTAGAAACGATTTTGATAAAATCGGAGTGTGTGGAGATACTTGGGAAAAAACAAGGGTTTATTAGGTCTATACTCTATACCTTTAATAATTCCTTGTCCTTTTCATTACTTTGATTCTTTTGCCATTTGGACCAAGAGCCTGCGACGGCCAGGCCTTCTTCTGTTTGCTGTCTAGTGTCTTCAATATTTCCCTAGACTTTGTTGATGGTCTGTGTACTGCCTAGTTATGTATGGTATTACTATTTTTGCAATGTGATAGGCAGGTATCTAAAATGTATATTATGTACAAAAATATCATGTATTGTAATAGTAGGTAAGTATATTAGCAAATAGCAAGTCACTGTGGTAGTGATAAATTGCTATCTGATAATTTATACAAGGCCATATAAAATTATATTTTGTTAAGTAAGTAGATGAATAAACTCCGATATTAAGATTTTTACTAGAGATGTGCCGACTAGTCGGTAAAGCAATTAAGGCCGTCCCCCGAGTAAACGACCTTGGCCATACATTTGCCGCGTTGCCGAGATCGCGCCAAAACCCTATTATTTTTACTTATCTTAGTTCAAAATTGTTCTAAAAAAAATTAAAACGGCGAATATGTAGTTTATGATATTGTCGATCTATTGGCGTGAGTTTCAAATAAAAGTGATTTGTAAATCCTAAGGAGATGCTGAATGTATGCTTGAATTTTAACAAATTGGTATTACTTTGGAAGCTGATATCATGAGTATAAGAAACAAAAATAGAAAATTTAAAACGACAAAAGGAATGTTGATATACTGAAGATTATTGCTGTATTTTTATTATAACTTTGTAGCTTTCGGATTATGAGTTTATAAGGTTTTAAATACGGTCAATTACGGAATCTCCGGACGGAACGCCCTTAAAGGGTGTCGCGTCACCTACATCTCGCTATCGCTTGCACATAAGTCTTTCTATAAGAGGTGGCACCATATTGTGTTAAGCTTTTCGATTCTTTCGATTGATACTAGTATACACGTTATTGAATATGTCACTACTCAGTACTTTATCTGTGCAGTGACGTAACCTACCAATGATAAAATATAGTTTATGGGTAAAGCTCATGCTTAAGTTGTGTAATGGGGGGCTAAATAAGCTTTAAATTTGGTATAAATCAAGTTTACTTAATTAAAAAAATGAAATATTATGTGCACACTGCACAGCTGTTTTTGGGTATTTTGATTTACTTTAAAGCTTTTAAATTTGACACCAATTTTGTTGACACCGCGCGCTATAAACTGAAGTCCACGCGGACTAGTAAATAATATAATTATGTCTCAGCTAATGTCTAATGAGAGCTAAATTCCTATCTCTAGTAGCGGTGTTTTAAGTTAGCGGTGTTTCAGTCGCTTGGACGTAAGAAAACTGTTACCTAGCATTACCAATTTACATTTTACAAATCCACAGTAATAATAACGCATGTCGGAAACGTAGTGAAAACTGCCCGGCTTTTGGCAACATTCGTCAGCTGCACTCCCCAAATATACCCAATGACACGCCAAAATACACCTTATGTGCCGGTAATAACGAATAAACTAGTATCTATATGTATACTTTGCAATGTCAAAATTACCTATCAGACGAAAATAAATCTTATCCACTGGCAATAAGGTCGCGTAGCTCCAATGCAACTTGTTGAAATTCCGTCCGTGTAGCCAAGTACGTGGTCCTTATGTCCTCCCAATTAGGTCCACTTTAGCGCAGCACGGAATTCGCAAGCTAAGCTTTTCCCCACTAATTTTGGCGGTTAGCGCCGTAAGACATTTTTACTGGAAGTTTTTTACCGGACATATTTACGATGTGGTTTCTCTTCTGCATATTTTATACACTGACTCCGTTCGGAATTCTCGATAAAAAGGAATCTCGACAGGAATTCGGTTTAAGAATTCTCCTCCTTTTTGAATATCTACGAAGTTAACTAACGTTAATCGTGGTTGATTTGAAAGAAAATGTTGTACTTTCCTCTCCTTCCGTCTATACGTCATATAAATAAAAATGGATTTTCAATTTTCCTCGTCTCACTAAAACTCGAGAACGGATGGACCGATTTCTTTTCTTTCGATCGACTCATTTTTGTCTTGAAACTTTCGAAGATATTTAGGGAAGGTTTTTATGTACCATAAGGTGAAAGTGATACAAAGTCCACCAGGTTATCTATACTAGTACACAATTAAATTTAATTTAAAAAATTTAAATTTAAGGCAATATTTAAATTTTAGATAAAGGACGAAAAAAAACCTTTTTTTCTAGTAGGTAGATATGACTAAAATGTCATAACTCATTTATTAGACTCAAACGCATTGTATAAAATTACTACATGACTAGCTATTTGACTGAGCTTCGGTATTCGATAAAACAGGAATAAAATGGCATTTTCTAAAAATGATTCCTAGAGATAGATCGATTTACCCCCTATATACTAAATTTGAAAATCGTTGGAGCCGATTCCGAGATTCCAATTAAGTATAAATAATAATATATTATATACATATAATATAAAATAATTGCTCGTTTAAAGATATAAGATTAATACATAATATTATTATGGCTGTTGTAGTATTGTGTAAACTTTTAAAAAGTCTGCTTATTTCAGAAATTCACAGAAAAGCAATAATTTATTTTATACTTACCACGAGAAGAAAGCGCCATTGATGTCCCATACCCTTGGAATTCTCATTCTCATAATCACATTATGTATTCTAATCATGGTTCTTATTCTTACTTTAGGCGTTCGTCGAATTTAATAAAATATTAATATGAACAGTATAATGAAGACTTAATTTATACCAATAAGGAATTATTAATTATGTAAATGTATCATTCGTTAATTTTGTACTTAGATATTTATTAGGGTGAATTATTATACAGGGTGTAAAAAAAATAAGTGATAATACTTTAGGGCGTGTATGTGTCCCTCGTATAACTTTTACTGTAAAAGCAGCAGCGCTGAAACAGTTATTTTTGTCTTTACTTCCTTGGTTCATGTGAATTGTGAAATGTCCTAACTTTCTTTTTCCTTTTTTATATGGGAAAACCTTAGTAGTTAGGACCTAACTCCTAAGGTTTTCCCATAAAATTCCCCAAAGCTGCTGTTTCAGTGCTATACTTTTATAGTGAACACTTCATAAGGGATGTGTCTAATATCCTTAAGGTTTTTCACTTTGTTTTGTTAAGCCTTTATTTAACACCTCCATCGTGGGTATCGCAGACGCAATAGATTTTCAATCGTTATGCGGTAGCCGCCTGCCGGTTGGGGATTGATCTAATGTGACACTTATTGCAATTCTCTACTCAGTACTTGAGCTAGCAGTTCTAACCAGGTGTTTGTTCCAGATGGCGAGCCGATCAAGCTACCCGAGAACCTGGAGAGCCTGCCGCGCGCCGAACACTTCGCCGCACAGAGACACCGCTGGAACACCAATGAGGTTAGTGTTTTATAAAGCCTATCTAGATCGCTGGCCTACTCAGAAATTCGATAGATAGCTATTTAGCCGCTTTAGGCAAAGATCATTTTTGATTCTCAAACTTGGGTGGTGGATGGCTGATATCTAGCTCGTAAGTCTTTCACGACTCTCGATCAAACGCAAAGCAGTGCCGAATTTATGCCGGCCGCCTACGGACGCTGTAGTGGGTAGCCCCTAGGCGGCAGTCTATACGGTCTTTTTGTGAATCCGGGGCTGACCGTTGACCAGTCAGGGCTTGTACCACGAAACGGTTTTGAGACTCAAACAATCGGACGAGAATGCTGCCTCCTGCTCTAAGAACGTCATTTCACGTTTGTTAGAGTAGGACGCAATATTCTCGTCCGATTATTTGAGTCTCAAAGCCGTTTCGTGGTACGGGCCCAGGGCTCGTATTTATCTAACTCATCACGGCTTCTCCAAGACCGGCCACTGCGGCGTCGTCTATTATCTGCTACCCATTCTATGGTGATTTTCGCCCAGCAGTCAGGATGCATGCGGATTGTCTAACGGCTAACGCACTCCTATTTTCAACAGTGTTTTTTTTTATTCGACTTATTTTTTTACTTTAGGCCGGCTATACTAGCTTAAAAACCGCCCGTTTTAATTAAAATTAACACAACTATTTAATTGCTACAAAACTTTATTTAAGAATTTGATGGTCGCTAAAAATTTTGAAGCTTTAAAATAACCGTTTACTGGCGCCATCTGTTGAGCAGTGTTGAAAAACTGAAAGAATAACCCGCGCGTAGGCGCGCACTATCGACGATTTAATGATCACTTAACTTTTTTTATCAGAAGTTTAAAAGCTACGAATAATAAAAACTTAAGAAGAGTAACTGTGTCAAAAAATGAGACCCGAATATATTATGCGTTTTCGCGTTGCATTGTGCGAAAAGGAAAAAAATTCAAAATGTTTTAAATATGGGAGTTACGTTTCCTAAGTTTTTATTAGGTACTAGCTGTCCCGGTGACCTTCGTGTCACTTTAAAACCTTCCATGGACTTCTACGAATATTTTAAGACTAAAATCATACCAATCCGTTCAGCCGTTTTCGAGTTTTAGCGCGACTAACACATTTGAAAATCCATTTTTACATAATTATATAGACTCGTAGTTTAAAAATAAAAATGTTTGAAGTTTTTATTAAATCTATAATATAACAATCTTCATTAAATACTGTTAATTACCAAATCATTAAAATTAACCTCTCTGAGTGTCGCGGTTTGTTTGCCACTTATTGTAACAAAAAGCGCACTTTTCCCGAGAAATACTGTTACAACTATGTAATAATTTTTTTTATCCTATCTGTAGACGTAACTCCAAGTGCGTGGAAAAATAGACTGTTCTGTCGCGACCAACTTTATAAAGCTGTTTACATTTCGGCTTGAATATTTCATTCGCGCCGTCCATTTTCGTCACGTTACGGCCACAACGCCGACATTCTTGCTGTATGACGTGCTATAATATGTAAATAAGAGGACATAGGCTACATTATCATTAATTCTCCACCGTCACAACTCACCGGGTGTATGCATTATGCAGGATCCTGTATCTGGCTACTTAACATGCGGCCCGGATTTATGTGGACGTCGCGGGAAAAGTAGGCGGTTTCGGTTTTTTTTAATTAAATGGTTGGTTTTAGGATTCCGTGCATAAAGGATAAAGACAGGACCCTATTAACAAGACGTTGCTGTCTGTCCGTCCGTCTGTCTGTCACTAAGCTGTAGCTCAGTAACCTATCTCGGTAAGACAGTCGCTAATAATGTATGTTAAAAAATGACACTAAAAACAAAATAAAACAAAATATTCAAGGAAAGCTCCCATAATAAAAAAAAAACTTATCATACTTACCTGTTAATTTACCTACACAAAAAACCTTTCGAGCCCGAGTCCGACTTGTACTTCACCGTTTTTTTATTGCTTATACAAGCCTAGTTGTCAGTGATCTGCAAAACACCTTTATTTCAAGATAAGTTTCACGATAACTCTCATGTATAGCGGTGTTTAGATTAACTGTGGCCAAATCAGTGCATAATCATAAGGTATTACCGCACCCCGGCTTTGGGCTTAGTCCGGATAGTCCGGAATAGTCCAGATAGTCCAGAATAGTCCGGAAAGCCGGTTCTTAATATTCCGAAAAGCGGACTAATAGCGAGATTAGTGTTTGCAACGCTTCGACTTAAGTAGGTAGTAGGTACTTAATAGTGTTACCTTTAGAAGCATTACCACTGTTTCGGAAACAAAACTAAGCGATAATACTCTAGGGCAGCCTTTCCCAAAGTGTGCGATAACGCCCCCTTGTGTGAGAGAAGATGTAGGACCCAAAAAAATATGGGGCATTGTATAGAGGCTTGGTGGGTGGGTGATTTATTTAATCAGGATGCATTTTAAATTGAAACATGTGGGCGCTAAAATATAATTTGTTCTTAAAGTGGGCGTTAGACGAAATAAGTTTGGGAACCTCTGCTTTAGGGTATGCATGGGTATGAGTTCGCTGTGAAAGTATAAGCGCTGAAGGACTAACTTTTTTTTACTATCGTATTGGAAAATTCATGAGCTTCGCGCGCTTGCCCATTCAAATCACAAAAAAATTGCTCTTTCAGCGCAGCTGTTACTTTCACAGTGAACTCTATTACCTCGATCGTGGAAAAACCAGACACAATATCTTATCTATTGTTATCGTGGACGCATGTGGCCGTTTGGAAGTTGAAGCAAGGGACTAAAGTATTATCACGTTTTGTTACAACTTGTACCTTTATCACATAATTATGTATTATACCAGTTTCATCATCTCTTCACATATTTATAAAGATGTGTATATTTGTATTACCTAAACATTTTTTCCGCTAGCAATACCGGAAGTGAATTCCGAACAGCTTGATAGTAAATAACGTTATATCTTCCACACAATTACTTTATGCAGCTCCGGAAAACTGTCAGGATGGAATTTATGTCTGATCCTCTATATCGAGTCCTAGCAGATAGAATAGATGCTAGAGTCGGGACTATTTTCATCTAATATATATAAATCTCCTGTCACGATGTTTGTCCGCGATGGATTCCTAAACTACTTAACCGATTTTAATGTTTATTTTTTTTAAATGTGTGCAACTTGAGAGATAGGATAGCTTAGATCTTTAATTATAGTCGCAATTTTATTTTATTGCAAATTATTTTACAACCTGAGACTGATGGCGACCATTGTTTCAAGTGTGACGGGATAGCGATCGACGTTGCCATGGAAACATACATATTAAGTCACTTCAGTAAAATAATATGGCAAATACATAATATATTATGGCAAAGCAACGTTTGCCGGGAGAGCTAGTAATACTTTAAAATATACTAGCCCATACTACAATATAAACTACAAGGCTTAATAAAACTAAGTGCTAAAACTTTAGGGTTTGTATGTGTCCCTTATATATAAGGGAACTCTATAGATTTCACCATGAAAGTAGCAGCGTTGATATAACATTGTATGGGCCCGAACGTCATGAGTCCATACAAAATTAAAGAAAAAGGAGGCTTTCACGTTGAGCAGCTCTATACCGTTTCGCCAAAATTAGTTTATCGCGCGGGAACCGTACATTTTTGCGGGATAAAAAGTATCCATGTCCTTTCCGGGGACGCAAAGTATCTCCAAACCCAATGTCAACAAAATCGGTACAGCAGTTTGGGCACGAAGAGCAAACAGACAGACACACTGTCACATCTATAATTCAGTATGTATGTTTACCATCTTATATAGTACCCTACAAGATCTAATAAACTGACAGTATGTGTGTTTGACGTTTGTATGTTTGTCTAATGCGGCGCTAAGTGCGTGCAATTATCCTAATGGCTTAGCTTTTGACTCCGGCTCAATATTAAGGTTAATAGTTTGAAGCTATTCAAGGTAAGCTTGGCTTATATAAGCATACAAGCTAAATAAAATACTATTTATGTGTGTATGAGAATTTAGATGATATAACTGAAGGACAAAACGTAAAATGAATTTAAAATTCTCATGTTGCTTTGTTTTCTCCTCGGTAAAGGCTGTACCGATTTTAATGAAATTTGAATGCTTCTATAAATACCATCGTAGCGAACCAACACACAATCCTGAGTCGCGCTATTAAAGTTAGACTAAAAAATTCTGAAAGATGTTGCTATTACAACCTCTAATAATTATTAATATGGCCTCTTGAAGGTATTCTATTGAGAATCTCAAGAATATTTCCACAACGCAGGCAAAACAACATTTGCCGGGTCATCTAGTAAATTATCTACTAATAGACCACCCAGCAGATCTCAAATTAATCTCCTCTTAAATGTAATTACTGGGTACTCATGAAACCTAGACACTAACGAAATAAGCGGTAAGGAGGTTGAATTTTTCGCCCGTACGTTTCGGCCATACAAATTGACCTAACAAACTTAGCTGGCACCTGATCAAGCGCTTTATAAATGTATATGCATTCGATTTTAAACTACCGCTATTTTTATACGTTGTTTAAATTTTGTTAGTCGAAGCTTCAAGAATGAAAAAGGTTATAAGATTAAAGTACATGTTTTCTGGGTATTTTTATTTAGGTTTTACTAAGTGTATAAAAGCATTTGGTTTTATTTAATGAGTTAAGTTATTAGTAAGCAAATAAACAAATCAAAGTTAAATGATAGTTCTAGCAAAATATATCTTGATATATAAACAAAATATTATTATATTTCTTTAGTAAGTACAACACCGATTGGCTACGCACATAACTAACATTCGAAAAAATACTAAGGGCCTGTTTCACCACTTCCTGATAAGTGCCGAATATAAATCCACCACTTAACTTCACAGATGGAGCATGGAGAATCTGTCAAAAAATCTGTGAATAGCCTATTCGGCACTTTATCAGAAAGTGGTGAAACAGGTCCTAAAAATAAAAACAAAAAATCTACAGGTTTATTTTAATTGCATCCGTGTTTTAAGCCGTATTCAATTACCGAAAATGCTGGATCGATTTTAGTGTAACTTTGCCGTGACCCGATTGTGATGCACGCGACGCACGCGAACAGCTGGGATATGTTAAGTCTATGTGACACATAAAAATGTCCCAGTCCCCTTCATTCCTAAACTTTATGTAAAATAGACCTATTAATATAAATACTAGATATAGAATACTAATAGTTGTCTATTCATATCCATATTAGTCCATACTGTCTGTTACCTCTTCACGCCCAAACCGCTGAAACGATTTTGCTGAAATTTGGTATGGAGATACTTTTAATCCTGGGAAAGGACACATGATACTTTTCATCCCTGAAAAATGTACTTTTTCTGCGCGATAAATGAATTCAGTCGCGACTAAGTTGCGGGCGTCATTTTCCGAAAAGTAAAGTGTCCTTTATTCATCAGCGGGGCTATAATGTCTATTGTGCTATAATGGTCACATTTAGCAATTCCTCTCAACCAATTCAGCAAATGAATTGTCAAAACTGTCAAATCAGTACGAATTACTAGACATGAATTGTAAGCAGAGTGATTTTCGAAAAATGAATCATATTATTATGATTCATATTTATATGATTCTCCAAAGCGACCATTTTAGCCCCGCAGTTGTCTACTTTATGTCTGTACAAATTTTAATTTAAATCAAGACAGTTGTTGGAGAGTATAATTTTTGTTTTAAATAAATTGCTTTGAGGTTTGTTTGAATATTTTCGTTGTAAATCTAAAAATAAGCTAAACTTTAAACATGCATAAAACATGTATGCATAATCCGAGTAGTTAATATTCCTAACTGTTGGCGAATAACTGGATTATATATCTTATTTATGTTAGCTTTCTCTGAAATAAAGGTGATATAGAGGTTATAAAGTTATTTATCTGAAACAACAAAATAATCCCTGTTTACTACATAAATTACTAGTGATTTCTTTTGTAAACATAGTAAGAGGAATACTGGTGTTCATATTATAATGAGATTAAATTACAGAAAAATCGTTGAAAAGTATTTAGAAGACGTTTGGAAAACTAGGTAAGAAATGAATATTACAATAATAATTATTTTTGTTTACGATATCTGCAAAAGCTGTTTTGCACGTGTGTTAGTAATATTGTAGTTTTAAAACACAATTTTTCAGGTACTTACCAAAAACAACCATGATTTAAGCAATGATATTATATAAAAAAACTCAAAGCAGATATGTTACTACCGCGCGCGTTGTGAAGCCATTAAATACGGGCCAATTGACCCGTCTTTTGTATAGTCTGTCTCTTTTATGTAAATGTCATTTCGTATCTTTTGTTTCACTTATCTGTCTAATTTGACAATTGAATTTGAAAATTGTTCGGAAGCAATTTAAGCCGGAAAAAAAAAAATATCCACAGCCGAACATATAACCTCCTCGTTTTTTGGAAGTCGGTTAAATAGTATGAACGTAACAGATCTGTATTTAGTTGAATATCATTGGATTTAAGTCATACTTTTGCATTTATAATGTGAAAGTGTGTCTATCTGTGCCCAAACCGCTAAACCGATTTTACTGAAATTTTGTATGGACATACTTTAGTTTTTATGTCCGTTCCCGGGACTCTCTTCCCGGGAACGGACATGCGATACTTTTTATCCCGGAAAAACGTACGATTGCCACGCGATACACGAATTTTGGCGCAACGAAGTTGCGGGTGTCGTCTAATACCTTTACTTATCCATTTAAATGTGTAAATCCTATATTTGAATAACATTTTAATATAAACATTTAAACGTGATACGGATCATTTACAGTCGTAAAAAGTGTCCTTACAGCTCAAGCGGCCTTAACGTCATTTACATAGGTAACCGAAACGGAAGACGAAACGCCCCGTGTCAACATGGGTTGTTTTGAGGTCATCAGGGTCGTGGGGTTTTTGGGGGTTGTTTGAGATCGGGGTCATGGGGTTTTTGGGGAATTTGGGGATGTTATTTTTGGGGCATAGAGGCCTTATCAGGCGATGCGATAAAATGAATCATTCGAAACGGAACCTTATTTTATAACACAAGAAAGTACACATTAAATTTATAAAGTAGCCGTTTGCAGTGTTATGCTATATCAACGCATCTCGTAATCATATTTACTTCAGACAATGGACAAGTCTGATGATGATGGCTCGTGGCCTAGATTTGATAAAGGCATACTAGACACTAATAAGATTCGCAGCGAAGGCGTATCTCAAAGAAAAGAAAACAGTTGACATGACAATGAGTGCCCTGGAGAGGGCCATGGAGGTTTATAATGGTTCACTCAGCTTCACCTTTCGCTTGTTCGTAAACGTGAGAGCAGATTTATTAAAAAGGTTGCGAGCTTCTGACTTTCCTTTTGACATTGACAAGTAGCTATAGACGTTTGTACTTTTTTACAAAAGAAATCTCTAAGCGAAAGGTTAAAGAAAAAGGTATTATTCTCCGCTAATTCAATGCATGTCTAATAATCAAAAATATAGTAGGCAAAAGTATAAAACTTATATTTGCAGTTAATTCAATGCATAAATGTTGTAATTAAAACGCCTCATACAAATTGCACACTAGTCCCATTATTAAAACTTTGTGAGTGCTAAACACTGTCAACCTCAAAACACGTTTAATCTAACCAAAACGCTGAGGGGAATTAGCAATTTAAACGCTAGGATTCCGCAGTTGAATATATTTTAAAGTTTAATTGCATCGGACAATACATTATTCTCAGTTAGATGTTAAATTAGGAATACCGCTTGATACATGCGTGCCTTGAATCAATTAATCGTGTTTAAGTGCGCGCCAAAACAAATCCGCCATGTTGGGGATATTAATGGCCACGTCAGAGCCGGTTTTGGCCGGATGGATCCGCTTGTCGTCGGTTACGACCGGTTTAGGAGTTTAGGTTTATTTTGGCTTTTCATATTTTGGAAAATAAAAAAAAATATATCCACAGTGGAACATATTATAACGCCCTTTTTGGAAGTTGTAGTTACTGACGGATTGTAAAAGATGTAAGTAATATTATTAGCATTATTAACATAATCAAAAGGCCGGCAACGCACCCGCGGCTCTTCTAATGTTGCGAGTGTAGTTGATTTCCATCAGATGACCCGTTTGTTCGTTTGTTTACTAACCGACTTCAAAAAAAGGAGGTTATCAATTCGACGCGTATGTATGTAATATTACAGAACAGAACCAGAACTGCCCAGTTTTTAACCGACTTCCAAAAAGGAGGAGGTTTCTCAATTCGACCGTATATATTATGTTCTTTTATTTTTTAATGTTTGTTCGCGGATAACTTTGCCGTTTGTGAACTGATTTTCAAAATTCTTTTTTTGTTGTATAGGGTATAGTCTGAATTTGGTATCATATTCCCAAACATGGCGACCTGATGATGGGATCCATGAGGAATCGAGGGAACTCCTCAAAATTTATATAGAAACATAAGGTGATTTTAATTTTATGAGAAGTATCCTAAGCATATGCTACCAAAACGCAAGATTTTGCACCAAGGTATATTATGGTTCCGAAGATCCTAAGAGAACTCCGGATTCCTTATAGATACAAGTTTGGGGGTTTAGGCGCTATTTTAAGAACTGTCAGCATATGCTACTATGCAAATTACTTTCATCTTCTCCCTTAAATTACCTAGCACGTGATCACTTCGATTTTTTAAATGTATAGTTTAAAATTATTTACTTGATGTTAGTGAGTGTGACTCTTAACAAATTGTAATAAGTAGAATACACGCGATGGTTTACTAAGTAACTAAAAAGAGTGAAATTATTATTTTTAACAAAAATTAAAACCGACTTCCAAGGTAAAAACAATAAAAACATCCTTATAATATGAACTAAAAAGTATTTAATAATTTTTCCTATCTAATAGTGCCTTTTTCCTAATTCGGCTAAACCTCAACAGCTATTTCTGTACTCAATCTTCATCATTTTGAAGTCGGTACCAGTTTCAAAAGTTTCAAATATTCTGGCAGTGGAAGATTCAGCTGTATCTGGTACCGACTTCGAAATGATGAAGATTGAGTACAGAAATAGTTGAGGTTTAGCCGAATTCGGAAAAAGGCACTATTAGATAGGAAAAATTATTTAATACTTTTTAGTTCATAATATTACAAGGATGTTATTATTGTTTTTACCTTGGAAGTCGGTTTTAATTTTTGTTAAAAATAATAATTGTATTATTTATGTTAGTCTATTTCAGTATCTGAACAAAAGTGCACGTATTTATGTATGTTTTTATGTTTGTGTTTGCATATTATCTACGGAACTACAAGTCCGATTTAAGTTATTCTTTTTTTGTTGTTGTTTTTTGAAGTGTGTTTTATCTTTTTAAAATACTATTATTTTATTTAATTGCACTTACCTATCAAAAACATTGCAAAGTTGTCTTCAAAGTTATTTTACCTTGGTCTAGTGTCTACTAAAATTATGCTGCACATTTAATTCCAGACAAGTTTTTACCAAATCGAAGTAAAAAGCTGATCGATGTCAGCGTTTGGTATCGCAATAGAATGGCGGACCTTAGGGATTCGCTGTTTGATTCGATTTTACCGTATACGGTTTCAATAATAGAAAAACCGGAAAACCGGATAAATGGATTCCGCTGGTGGATTTGACGGGCCATCCGAACCGTGATGCCAATTTATGATATGAATTAAATAATTTATACGAAATGCAGGTTTTATGTTATGAATAATGCTGGAATAAACTTTTACCCTTTCTTTATTAGAAAAGTCCGTGACTATTTATAACATTTTTTATTAGTTGATTCTCGCAACTCCGTTGCGTCAAAAATTGTTTATGTTGCGGGAACCGTATTATTTTCGGGAATAAAAGTATCCTATGTACATTCCCGGGACTCAAAGTATCTTCATACCAAATTTCAGCAAAATTGGTTTAGTGGTTTACGCGTGAAGAGGTAACAGATAGACTGACAGACAAACACTTCAGTGTTTTAATATTATTAATTATTATGGATGCCACGTAAAATAAAACTTTTTCTAGTCCCTAAAATATAGTGTAAGTGTAAGTAAATATTTCAATTCTAAAAATCTCGTCCTCTTCAAAAAGGTTTATTTCCAAATCGTCTCATATATATACTTTTTATACTCCCAAACTGCCTCCATAAGGAATTCTATCTAGACTAGGCATTACGCAAATGTCCTAGATTTCTCCTGTAATAGAAAGCATTACCTAAACTAGAGTATGCCGCGCACGTCTAGATCATTCGAGTTAATGCTTTTAAAAGCCTTTATTTAGCTTCATTGTGTGTTTTGTGCAACTCATGAATAAGGCAAATTAAAAATTGTATGGAATTTAATAGAGTAAGCTTATTCTTTAAAATTCCAGTTCTCTTTTTAGAAACATATTCAATGCCTAGAGTAGCCTATGTATTTGCGTCAAATAGCCTCCGAAAGTAATTGGCTAACTTAGGTGAAGTATTTATTGTATAAATGTGAAAGTGTGTCTGTCTGTTGCCTCGTCGCGTCCAAACCGCTGAACCGATTTTGCTGAAATTTAGTACGAAGATAATTTAAGTCCCGAGAAAGAAAGTAGGATACTTTTTATCCCAGAAAAATGTACGGTTCCCACGCGAGACGAATTTTTCCAGAACGGAGTTTCGGGCGTCATCTAGTTGTAAATAAAGTTTAGGTATGTGTGCCAGAATATTATTATGACAGGGTCGATCATAGTAACGAACTACGAAAAACTTGATGGTCCAGAGAAAGAAGCCTAATTAACCTATCAAGCCCCATAAGGACATCGGTGACCGTGACAACAATAGAATAACAACAGATTTTCAAGAATCCGCGATCGAAAGATTAAAGGCTTGAGCTCCTTATGAATAGGCCTAGTGGGCCTACGTTTTTGGGTTATTTATAAGCTATGGCAAGCCCAGCTGGCATCGCTAACACCTACTTGACATAACCTAACCGAAAGACGTAAGTCCGCCAATGTGCCTATGATTGATTCATATCAGTAATGTGTATGTTTATTCAATACTATTAATTAAGAATCAAAATGTCTGATACTATAATAAAAATAGTACACTTAGCTAACAAACACAAACACTTAGTCACCTGGCTTATTCCAACCTTTTGTATCAATAATTTACATCCAATCCACAGTCCACAGCTTACCGATACAAAATGTCGACAAAAAATGCCAGCGACAAAAATGTGGCCCAATTCCGAGCGCCTAATGAAATTAGAGCCTTTTCGCTTTGTCATACGGCACAAAATGCATCGAACGCCCGTGTCCTTTGACAAAAAGTCTTCCGAAATGGTCCATCTAATGAGCCATGTGCAATAAAAACACGTTTTTCCCTTTTCCGTGAGCTTTCAGCGTGTTTTGTGTGGATTAGCTCAATTCAATCGACTTTTTATTCGATTTATCAATTATTCGATTCAGATGTTTGCCATTCTTTATTTAAAACTGACGACTGTTGGATTAAAATGGTAAGAGACCGACAAGGTTCTTTTGGCCTTTGATAGACAGTTGTTATATAGAGAGCTGAGATACTCACATGACAATGTCTGCATGTCACCCAAGTGATCATCCTCTACTCTCAGACCGATCAGTCAAGGAGTAAACATTTAGGGACTGTTTCATATTTAAGTAAATATGAAACAGTCCCTAAATGTTTACTCCGTGACTGATCATATTATGTTCTTTAGTTAGTACCTACGAATAATAAAAACAAAGGAAAAGTAACTCCGCTAAAAAACATGCTCCAAAATACTTGTCAAAAAAGTGTACCTCAGGTACACATTTTAATACATTTGCAATATTTAGGTGGCCTTGAGCGGTATTAAGGCTGATGTTACATGACAGTTCGAAAGGAACCAAATTTTAAAAGGTAATAAATAGTGTGGGAGTTACGTTTCCTTAGTTTTTATTATTCGTAGGTTAGTACTAAAGAACGTTAATAAGTACTAAAAGTGTCGGATAGTTAACGCATTCATAGTTAATTGAGACTGAAAATAATTTTTATAATGCTTATAATGGGAAAAAATAGCGAAATGATAACTTATAGCTTAACTGAAATTAATATTGAGTTCTAAACCTTAAAGGCATGAGAAATAGCATTCCGATACCACTTGAATTGGTCACGAAACTTAAAATTTACGAATTCGAAACTAATCAGTGTTGGCAAATTTTTGTAATAACTCGTAAGTTTTGTGAACTCAATTATTGCTCACGCTAACTCTACTTAGAGGCAATAAGTAAAAGACAAAACAGGAAAGTGCAAAGTTTGAGCACTTATAACGCCATTATCATCATCAACAACTATCTAAATCCATATCCATAGTTCATACTTCTTCTTACGTAGGACTTATATTTAAAGAGCAGTTTGAATTATAAATTAGGTTAATTTTAATAATCGAACATTCAAACAGGACTTCAAATATACCTAAATTTTATTTTATGTTATACATCTCATACCATTGGGCATTGAAGTTATTTCAAATACGAAATAATTAATTTAAAATCACCGGAAAACTGCTTGTTTACAATCCATCATTCGTCATATTACAATCTCTCGGTGTTTACAATCTTACGGTGACATTTACATTATACATACCAAAAGTCAGCAAAATCAGTTCAGCAGTTTAGGCGTGAAGACGTAACAGATAGACAGACAGGCAGACACACTTTCGCATTAATAATATTAGTATGGATAAGAACAATGATATTATTAATTTGGTGATGTTTCAGTAGTAGGATTTCATTTTACTGTTCGATGATTCTAACATATAGCGTCAGTATAATAAACACACCGGCACAATTAGTGGAACATAACAAATTTTTTTTTTTTTTGAAAATTATTCGCTATTTTTTATATATTTATTTATTAATTTAATAATTGATGATTAAAAAATAAAACTTATATTAATTTAGGGCATAAAAACGTGTAAAATAGATAAAATCTGCAAAAATCAAAAATTAAGAAAAATCTTTGAAATTTCAGTAGTAAGTTTTGAAGTTAAATTCTTCATTTTTACTTAAGAAATGCCATGTTACAAGCATGTAATGCCTTCTATGGATCTCAAGAGAGTCTGGATACGCCATTCCATGCTTGCATTTTGATTGTCAATCATTTCCTGTGGGATATTCTTCTACTCCTCCAGTAACGCCAACTCGACCTCCTGAACACATTTTGGAGCTGGAGTTTTAATTCGTACCGTTCACCCATTGATGTGCCACACGTCCTCAATCGGATCCACATTCGTAGACCGTGCTGACCTCTCCACCTGGGCTACGCCAGCATCATTTAGGTAATAATGCCCGATTTTTTTACTCTATGGACGCGCATAAAATTGAAGTTACTACATAAAACTGTGTAAAAGGCACAACATGCAGTTCTAAGATGTCTGTGCTATAGCCCTGTACTGTCAAAGTACCATCATTAACAATCATCAGCTCTGTGCGGGCTCCAAATCATATGCCACCCCAAACCATTATGAAGCCTGCATGATAGGCCACTGTTTCCGTTAAGTTTAATGGTCTATAGCGTTTCTTACGATTTATTCACATTATTTATCGCCTGTCAACAAAATTTACACAGAATTTGCTCCCATCACTGTACAGCACACGATTTCACTCACTTGTCAAATTTAAATGTTCACGCGCAAATCTTAGCCTGGCTCTTTGCTGTCCTGTCTCAAGTTTTGGTACCTTTGCTGGCACTTTTGAGTTTAATTTAACTTCTTTGAGTCTTCTTCTTACTGTACAATCACTTACATGCACATCTCCGACCTGTTCCGACAGGTTTCGTCTCTGCAAAGCAGTTTGAGGTCGATTTCTTAGGGCTTGTACCCTTACAAAACGGTCATCCTGAACCATTGCCACCCGATATCTGCCTTGTTCTCATCTCCGAACGTAAGATCCAGTCTCTCTCTAGCGTTGAAAGTTACGATGGACAACGAAAGCCGGCACACCTAAGGCCTGACTGACCGAACGGTAGGTGTGACCTTTCTCTATCGTGGTTACAGCTCTAGCTATCGTAGATGCTGGAAAATCACTAATTTTGTATCTAAGCAATGTGTTCTTCTAAAAACCAAACAATCAAATGAGCTGGCATACCTTGCACCCCGCTATAAACGCCATTCTTATCAGAAACAATTACAACGTCAATCATCGAAAAACACTTAGTAGGGTATAATTGCAATAAAAATCTGTCTATTTGCCAGATTTATTCAATATTTTATTTCTTAAATGAGCTAAGAAACTATAAAAAAGGATTTTACACAACCCGACCCACTTGAATTCAAGTTGTGGCCCTTTTTACCTATGTTCCGCTAATTTTGCCGGTGTGTGTATATCAACAATGATTGTATATTATGATACTTTTATCATATAAATCGGAGTGAATAAGGAAAATGTTAATAAAGTATATTTTAGTATCGTACCCCTTCGAGTCATATTACAGTCGTCATAAAAAAGACGTAAAATACAGGGTGATAAAAACTGAATTAAGGATGTGCAGTTATTGAAATTGTTACGTCTCGGAATATATACATACTGTGTATTGTATGTTGTAATTTATCGTTCTCGAGTTATTAGCTGACTGGAAATTCCGACATTAAATCGTCATCTGAACACATTAAAATTAGAGTTTACTATTGTACTGTTTTATTGGTGGTTTAGTCGGCCATGTGACTAAACCACCAATAAAACAGTAAAATAGTATTTTACTCGATAAAAAAAGAACTAAACTAGACTCGACTAAGTAAGAAGTTAGCTGTGTAACCGCGGTCAAAGTTGTAAGTAGACTGGCTACTTATGTCTCGAGTCCAAACTAAATGTAGTTTAGTTATTAAGCTGTGAAAGAGTTAAAAGTATTATAGGAATGTTAAAATGAGAAATATTATTAATGCAGTTTAATCCTTCGATCGCGGATTCTTGGAAATCTATTGTTATTCTATTGTTGTCGCAATCACCGGTGTTCTTATGGGGCTTGAAGGATTAATGTTACTTACATTCGTCTGTTTATATCCAATACTGTCATTAAACGAAATTAAATAAGCCGCTATAATGCTAGCACACAACACACTTATTGATAGTGCAATGAAGAAGCTTAGTAAATATTATTTAATTAAAATTTGTCACATATTTTTCCCGAAATCGTAATGAAATCAAACAGAAGAAGTGACAGGTGTACAGGTAATAAGTAATTTTAACCCTAGAGTGGGCGCGTTATTCCGTGAAACGTCAGTGGGCGCGTGTGGAGCATTTTGCCGCCCTTTTCTTTAGCTATTTTTAGTAGGAATTGAGCAATACCATTAACTTATTTTGACAAGATTTAAATAGCACACAAATAACAATTGATAATTCACCATATTTATTATAATCTAATTTAAGGACTTTGGCTTACAAAACATTTTAGAAAACTCAATATTTTTAGTGAGTTTTTTTACTTTGTCCTAAGTAATGCCCTATATATAATACTGAACATTTTAAGAAAAAATGATCAAAAATATTTATTATTATTATAAATAATCAGTTTGATTCTGTGGCAGTTCATTTTCATATGATGATAATAATCTTTATATTCTGAAACATGCTGATGACCGCCGAACTTCGATATGAAGAGGGCACCAGATGATGATGATTCCGAAACAATATTTTTCAAAAATATAGTCATAACATTATTAAAAACTTTTAAAAATCTTTACTGTGAGCTCGGTAAAACCTTAAGAATATTTATTTTCTTTTAATACTTTCAGCGTCACATTGGTCATTAAAACATCGTCAGCGGCCGATTAATTAGCACGCCGTGATTGTCGACACGTCATTACACACAATTGGCCCCTTTCATCATCATCATACTGCCAACAAGCTTTATTGAACACATTGACAGTCATAAAAATTCGTTAAGAATATGAAGATACATTTTCGTTACAAATGATTTCTTTAAGGTAAAGAAGTAATTATATTAAACAGCTATTATCAGGTGTTATATTTGCCTGTATAGTGTTTAACTTACTTCTAACCTACTCACAGGTGACAGGTGACAGGTGACAGGCTGGTGTGTCTTTGAGCTACGAAAATCGTAGCTTGTTGCTACGCTGGCGTAGCACTTGCTACGGCGGTTCTACGGCGCTACGAAGTAATTCATACTTATAGTTCTTGCAATCTAATTTTATACGTGGGAGAGCCATGCTTCGGCACGAATGGGCCGGCTCGACCGGAGAAATACCACGTTCTCACAGAAAAACGGCGTGAAACAGCGCTTGCGCTGTGTTTCGCCGAGTGAGTGAGTTTACCGGAGGCCCAATTCCCTACCCTATTCCCTTCCATACCCTCCCCTATTCCCTTCCCTTCCCATGGCTACCCTCCCCTATTACCCTATTCCCTCTTAAAAGGCCGGCAACGCACTTGCAGCTCTTCTGATACTGCGAGTGTCCATGGGCGACGGAAGTTGCTTTCCATCAGGTGACCCGTTTGCTAGTTTGCCCCTCTTTTTTCATTAAAAAAAAAAAATCTAAGAGTGCGCGTCGCCCTTAGTTGTGTGAGTGACCATATCTATACACGCGTACATGGCTCGCTCGCTACTGACTGCTCCGTCGGGTACGCACACTAACGAAAATGTCTATTCACATTTCCAACTACAAATAAAGGCGACGCGCACTCTTAGATTTCAAGAACTACACTGATTTTAGATTTAGTCCGATTTCTATGACTTTAAATTGAATTTATTGTGTGTAAACTAATAAAATATTAGCAATAATAATAACTATACTGCTGTATGTTGCCATTAATAATCTGTTCAAAAATGACATGAAACATCAGTATACTGTATTACTCTAGATACTAATTTAATATACATTTCCAAATTGACTGTCAAAATTATAATATAAATCCTGGTTCCTTATGTGGGTCATCAGATAGGATCTAATGTCCCCGCTCAGGCGAATTGTTACAAACACTATTATAATTTGCGCCAGTTATCTTGATACACAGCGGTGCCATTTATTGTAGGAGAACTTTTAATTAAGATCTTACTTTTCTAAGTATTTTCTTCTAGAAAAAATATTAACTAAATGCCGCCCACAAATCCATTACGCCAAAACTCGTTTACCACGCGGGAACCGTACATTTTTCCGGGATAAAATGTATCCTATGTCTTTGCCGGGGCTCAAAGTAGATATCTCCATACCAAATCAGCTATTTATTTTGCGGTTTGGGCGTCAAGAGGTAACAGACATACACACATTCACAATTATAATAATACTATATACAGTTCGCAACTCCGTTGCACCAAAATTAGATTATCACGCAGGAACCGTACATTTTTCTGGGATAAAAAGTATCCTATGTCCGGAAAAGACTCAAGGTATCTATGCCAAATTTCAGCAAAATCGGTTCAGCGGTTTGGGCGTGAAGAGGTAACAGACAGACAGACAGACAAACTTTCGCAATTATAATAATATTTACTAGTCGTTTATCGTGCTGGAACCGTACATTTTTCCTGGACAAAACGTATCCTATGTCTCGGGACTTAAAGTATCTCCATGACTATGGGTATAATCTATATCATTATATAAAAGGCTTTGTCCTGAATGACATGAAAATGGAATCACGCTAGGGCCTAAACCACTGATTGTAGATACTTAAAATTTGGAGGGAGTGTTCTTCGTATGACGTAGGCGTGCGATAAGAAGGGAAGGGAAATATTTCCGTACCTTTCAGCATAATCAGTTCAGTGGTTTGGGCGTGACGAGGTAGCCGACAGACAGCCACACATTCTCATTAATAATATTAGTATGGATAGTATTTTAACCATGATATCCGGACTGGATCCAAGCTGTTTTAATGTTAGATAATATCAGAATCGCAGTTGTAAAACTAACACAAGATAACAATAACAGAAGTTACGAAGTCACACGGCAATACAACTTGCGACACCTCCAAGACCGAATAACTTTGATTCGAAAATAAAATCTACTTTTAAAGCAATTTTCGTGGAGTATTTGTCTTAAATAATAGCAGGAAGTAACAATACTAAGGGCCTGTTTCACCGCTTCCTGATAAGGCTATCCACCACTTAATTTGACAGATGGAGTATGGAAAATCTGTCAAATAACCCTATCGGGCACCTTATCAGGAAGCGGTGAAACAGGCCATTAGTGATAGTAAATAATAATTTAGAGTTTATAATATTATATTAGGTACGAGCTTTTGCCCGCTGCCTTGCTCGCGTTAAGAAGTATTATCATATACAAACTTTCATCCCCTATTTTAACCCGTTGGGGTTGAAATTTATGAAAATCCTTTCTTAGCGGATACCTACGTCATAACATCTACCTGCATGTGAAATTTCAGCCGGATCCGTCCAGTGGTTTGGGCTGTGCGTTGATAGATCACCTTTGAGTTTTATATAAGTATATAGATATACCTTAAAAGGCCCTCTTAAAAGGCCGGCAACGCACCTGCAGCTCTTCTGATGTTGCAAGTGTCCATGGGCGACGGTAGATGCTTACCATCAGGTGACCCGTATACTCGTTTGCCCCCTTATTTAATAAAAAAAAGTATATAGATATAGATTGTCTTATGATGTATATTATTGTATACGTTGTTAATAATTGCGAAATTGGTTTATTTTTAGCATTATTTTTATAATTTTTAAAAGTCATACGAACATGTACTTACCGTTACAACTATTTTCAGTAAGCTCAAAGTCTTGGTGTCGTTCCAATACTAGTTTCAAATGCTTGGAATAATCGATCATATTACAGATGTGTTTGCCCTTGTCCCAACCCTTCGACAGGTGTTGGGAATGGCTGAGTCAGCCCTATGTGGGTCATATTTCCTGAATCCCAGATAACTGATAGTACCTACATAGTAAACAAGCCCTTGTTGACTAAGTATAAGTTGAAGGCTGCGTTTCCACCAGAGATGTGTTGCGACTTGCGAGGAATGTGTTTTTAAGAACCATTAATAGAATCGCTTCATTGACATGACTTTGCCATGGCATCGCTCAGCACGGCGATGCTATTGGATCTTAAAAACATATTCCTAGCAACACATCTCTGGTGGAAACACAGCCTAATAGGCATACACAGCTAGAAAAATATCATTAACTAGACGATGCCCGCAACTTCGTTGCGCATAGTCTCGTTTATCGCGCGGGAACCGTACATTTTTCCGGGACAAAAAGTATCCTATGTCCTTTCTACGCACCAAATTTTAGCAAAATCGGTTCAGCGGTTTGGGCGTGAAGAGGTAACAGACAGACTGACAGACACACTTTCGCATTTATAATATTAGTAAGGAAGTAAGGATTATCATATTTATTATCATTAAGGGCGTTCCGTCCGGAGATTCCGTAATTGACCGTATTTAAAACCTTATAAACTCATAATCTGAAAGCTACAAAGTTATAATAAAAATACAGCAATAATCTTCAGTATATCAATATTCCTTTCGCCGTTTTAAATTTTCTATTTTTGTTTATTATACTCATGATATCAGCTTCCAAAGTAATACCAATTTGTTAAAATTCAAGCATACATTCAGCATCTCCTTAGCATTTACAAATTACTTTTATTTGAAACTCACGCCAATAGATCGACAATATCATAAACTATATATTCGCCGTTTTAAATTTTTTTAGGACAATTTTGAACTTAGATAAGTAAAAATAATAGGGTTTTGGCGCGATCTCGGCAACGCGGCAAATGTATGGCCAAGGTCGTTTGCTCGGGGGACGGCCTTAAAAAGGAATGTAAGTCGTTAAAAAGCAATTTCATGACAACGAGATAAATTTGAAGCCGAAAGCAGTGCGAGAGGAGTTATCAGACTTATTAGAGTTTTAATATAAAGTCTCTATGTAAAGTGGTTTTAACTACAACGTCCCGCGAATTACCCGTTTTTCCGACACGTTCCCTCTCACTCGCAAAATTCGCTTTCCGGTTTTTTCCGGTTCGTTAAACCGCAGAGATGCGTTCAAAATATATAAAAAATCCGAATTTGACCGGCAAATCGTTGAATACAAGTTGAATGCTAGTTTATAATCGCTGTATGTTCACTTCATTGGTTGTATAAAACGGTGGACTGGGATACGCGGAGCTTAAACGGAAAGCGGAGGGCTATTAATTATGATGGTTAGTGTAAGTTTTAATTTTTGTTTATTTATTTGAGAGTTATTCACTTGTTTCCTAAAACAATATAATATCTACAGCCGGCCATAATACCTCCTCCCGTTTGGAAATCGGTTAATAAAAGATTTTGTGTTAAATTATAGACTTTGGTTTTTGTCTTTATAAAGTATCCGAGCAGGTATCAGACAAAAAAATATTATTCAACTTTTATTTCAATATTTTTGCGCGTTTTCTTTGTAAGGTTTTATTAAACAATTGTTAAGCCGCTCCGCTAGTCTCTGGTCACAGTTTACAACAAAAGCGAACACGCCTTGGTCATTATATGCAAATAATATTAATAACTAGATAGGCGGAACAAACCGACCCGAACCTAATAGCCGCTATAAACACTAAATTCTCCAGTACTTTTCGAGCATGCGAAGGAAAACATTTAGTGTTTTTCGGTAATGGCCTAAGAGCCAGTGACGGCCAGACTTTCCTCATTTTATAAAAGCTGAAAGTTTACATGTTTATGACCCATAAGTATAGATGTTAAAACGACCAGAGTTTCGGTCGTGGTTACTTTAGAAGTTATCCAGTTCTGAAGGTTTACCTGACCTAAAGTATATAATTTGAGATAACTGTAATAATGTTGTAATTACTTCACTGCAAGACATTTTTGACAGTTGTAGTTTCTATCTCAAAGTCTAATACTTTAAGGTACGTTTTATAAAATTACGAAAGTCTGACTATCCTCGGCTCTTACTCCGTAACAATTTGTAAAATATGTAAGTGCCTGACAGAAAATTGTGGGTTTTTACGTGAATTATGAAATGTTTGTTTCTGACAATTCAATCGGACGATTAAAGTTTTTAATGTTACAAATTAAAATTAGTTTCTGTTATTGTGAAAACAAAATCATAACTTTTGTATTATATTTACATTTTATACAATTTACATGATAGCTACAATATTTAACTAGGCATCTACACTTATAAAATAAATGACAAAAGTTTTTCTGTTTCTTATTGCAAACGTGAATTGATTCTGATGAAATTTGATCAGTAAAGGGTAAGGAATTAATTACATTTGCTATACTTAAGAAGTAGCTCCAGACAACATAATATGGATACTATCCAATTTAGTAGTTAATTTTAACTACTTAAACAAATTATATTTATGTGCTAATAACTTCTCAACTAGCAAATTACTCCCAACACACGTACGTTATAAGAATACTGAACTCATAAAATACTTATAATAGTTTTGACATGTGCTGTTTGCACTATTAATAGTATTGGAATATGCATTTTACTAGTCAAGTAAAGTTATTCTTCTATAAGCCTATTACAAGTGAAAATCGGATTCACCAAGTATTCAATTAGCATGCTATAAGAGCAAATAGTCTTATAAAGTGGGCCCTTTTGCGGTCTTTGAGAGAGCAAATAGTGTATTATAAGTGTAAGAAATTAATGGTCTTGCTAGTTGTGTTAGTCACCAGTCGATTATTACAAGTTATTACGACCTATTTTATCTCACAAGAGCCTCACAAAATATCGTTAGAAGGTCATCTCAATACAAACACTGCAAAAACGCCGGATAAGGGCGATCCCTTTGTCGGACGTGTTAAATGACACTCCGGTCCTACTTGGCTCATACTCGGACCTACTCGTGCTACGTAAGGGCCCTCGGTACCGGCTAATAAGATCTCGGGCGTGTAAGAACTTGCTAACGTCACAAAACTAGACAATAGCCCAAACATGTGGTGGACATTTTGATGGATCGCCGAAAGAAAGGGGTCTTGATGTTAAGATTGCTACAGACGAGCATACAGGATTCATACAACATAGACATACATATTGTTTGCCTGTGTTGGTCAATATGTATTTTAATTCTTAAAAAATGTTTTACATGACTTATTCTTTTTGGATCTATTGGGAAGTGAAAATGATGGGCTTTTTTCGTTTTTACTCTCTGTCTTTCTTAAGTTGGTAGTGAAGTGGCCGTTATTGTAACACCAATAAATGTTTTACAGGATTTATTTTCTTTAAAATAAAATTATCGAACATATACCTATTAATGCTTCAACTCCTAAGCAGTGGAATTCACCACGTAAACAATAGATTTCCAAGAATCCACGATCGAGGGATTAATTAATGTGTATAGACCAATCCGTCGAGGATTTTCGCCTTAGAGTTTACGCAAGTAAACAATTGAAATGAATTCATATGACACGTTTAACCCTTTTACTAATTTAATTATAGCATACTATATAATTTATGGATCTCAATCTGTTTTGTGAAATTTTAATGCGCCAAGACAACGAGAACAATACATTGTTAAAATAGGAGGCAAAATTCTTTCTCCAAATAAGAGTTTAGCTCAATGGGGACTGTCCATTTTTTTTTAATTTTGCTCATTACAAAAACATTTCGAGGAATAAGGTCAGTGATCGTTTTTCTGTATATAAACGAAAAAAATACCCATTAGTTACTTATATTTTTGAACAAATATGTTTAACCTTAGTTTGACCTTCAATGGCATTAAATTAGCAATAAATTTGACCAACATTACGTTTTGAACTTTTGGTAAGCTTCTCGTATCAGCTTTCACATAATGATAACTTGCATTTTACGAACCAGCCATTATAAATAAGATTGAAAGGAAAAAAAACATACTGCAGAGGTCAATTGGCCGCCGATGATGACGTCAGAGCGAAACTTTAAAAATTTATTGAGAAAAAACTAGCCAATGAATTTCAAAATTATTTAATTTATATTCTTAAAATAAATAAATAAAAAACTCTTTATTCAAACCGCTAATTAAAAAAGTCAGTTTACAAAAGTTACAAAGAATGAAAACAGTTTGAAATGGCGGCCTTACTGCTGGAAGCAGTTTCTTCCAGGCAACCATATAAAAATACCCTATTTTAACGAAAAAAAATATAAAAAGTACATGTGATTTTTTTTGGACAACGCCCATTGTTAAAATTGCTTTATTTTATAATACATAACGTCCAGAGCATTAAGTACAGAACTAAATTATAAGTTTCTGTAAATGTCCATATAACGCTAGGTATTTCATTGAAGCCCTCATACAAATACGATGAATGTACTAGTATATTACGTACGTCGTAAAATAGAATGGAGCAGTTTAGTGCTTTCATTTTGTTATACGTTCTTTATATTATAATTAGATGACCCCGCAACTCCGTTACGCCAAAATTCGTTGATCGCATTGGAACCGTGTATTATACCGGAATATAAAGTCCTTTCCCGAGACTCAAAGTATATCCATACCACAGCAAAGTTGGTTCAGCGGTTTAGGCGTGAAGAGGTGTCAGACAGACAGACTTCGCATTTATAATATTAGTATGGAAGTATGGATATCACCCAAAGCTTAATAATAAACAAGGACACCGATAAGCCCGTGATCGATAGGCGAGTTATGAAGTTGTGGAGTTGTGGAACTTGAACAATGGACGGACGGATGGACGAGATAATGCTGTTGCCTGTTACGGACTTGTCGCGTCTGTTCACTGTCTGTATTATACGCCGATTAAGGAAGGCGGGAAACAAGGGTTGATGTCTACGTTGATGTATTATTTGCTAGAGTTCCCAAAATATTCTAAAGTAGAGTGTTTGTTATTTAGATTTATTTTCAATATTGACAAACGTACAATAATATTATGTAAGGGAATTAATTTCTATAAACGGTGTACCTTATTTATTAAGGCTTTTGATGATTATTCATACTAAATTTACTTTAATAGAAAATCTAATTAATCTGATAACAAGAACCCCTTTTTAATTAAACTTGATCGCCAACTAAAATCTAAACTTTCGACTATTTCTTACACGAGTCATCAACAAAATGGCGCAATAAACCTTTTTCAGCAGCTTTAATAGCACGGAAAGTGTATTGAACAAAAATAAACGGGTCTTCGCGTCGATGTCTGACAATGAGCCATCAGCCATCAGCTGTAATTGTGTGCCGTTAACTGTCGGCAAAAAGTGCATGCGATGTGACGTCATGACGGGCGACGGGCGACGGGTGACGGGTGACATCTCACTGCGCTCGGACGTAGATCAGTGTCTTAATTGCTCTGTCTCAATGGCGGACAATCAAACTATTCGATACTTTGATCAAAGTTCTTGTCATTTTTTACTCGTGATAGTGAATTATTAGATAATTTTTGTTAGGTACTGCTTTTAATCGACGCGACTGAATATTATTCTGTCATAAAATAATATTATGTATGACGTGTAAGCATGTATGTTTGATTTGATTTGAATGAGTTGCCTATCGATATAATAATCCTTAGAAAATTAACTCTATATAAAGAATATTTATTTTAAATATATAATAATTAATAAGATTTGATTTGAATGAGTTGCCTATAGATACATGACTACATTACAGAATATATTAAGTTTATAATATGTCTTATTTATAACTCTACATTACAGAATAGTTAAGTTTCCAGGTTTAATATGCATTATAGCAAATGAGCAATCATATTGACTATTGGAAAGCAATTACATCACATACTTTTTAAACAAGATAACATATTACTATCGTGAAGCTTTTAAATCCATTTATTTCTTGAAAATGTTCTGAGCTAGACTTGGTTTAAACATTCGAAGGAATTATTTTAAACTGAATTGAAACATTTAGACAAATAAGGGTTTAAGCAGACCGATGGTGTGTTCTTATCAGGTGAAAGGCCATTGGTCAAATCAGACGGCGGTATCCGACGCCATTTTTCACTTCACTTTAAACTTTTGAAGGTGGACGTTTGAATAATTTGACTGTATCAATTTCTCGAATTGTTTGCACGAAACTCTTTTGAAGTAATTACCTTTGTTTTTATCTATATAATTATATGAAACTCAAAGGTGAATGACCGACATGTTGATCTATCAACGCACAGCCCAAACCACTGGACGGATCGGGCTGAAATTTGGCACGCAGGTAGATGTTAGGACGTAGACATCCGCTAAGAAAGGATTTTGATAAATTCCCACCCCAAGGGGTTCAAATAGGGGATGAAAGTTTGTATATAATAATACTTCTTAACGCGAGCGATGCCGCGGGCAAAAGCTCGTTTAGTTTATAAAAGAAAAAGATTGTTCATTTTAAGCGTTTCCCAAAGTAAAGACAATAACATAGGGGCCGTAGGTATTTGTAATTATTGCGTACTATTAATTACAATTACATGACGCATCAATCTTTCTTGGGTGGGCATGCAAAAAGTATAAAAAACAATTTCTGCTAACTGCGTCTAATTTCTAATCATACTTAAGGTCTATATAAAATGACTCCTGCATAACTGGCCTGGTTTTAATTAAACCGTTACGAAGGCATTACAGTTAAGTGTAAAGGTAACTTAACTCGCTCATTTTTTTGATTCATGAAATATAATTAGACTAGACGATGCCCGCAACTCCGTTGTGCCAAAATTAGTTTATTGGGCGGGAACCGTACATGTTTTCGAGATAAAAAGTATCTTATGTCCTTTCCCGGGACTCAAAGTATCTCCATGCCAAATTTCAGCAAAATCGGTTTAGAGGTTTGTGAGTGAAGAGGTAACAGACAGACAGACAGACACACTTTCGCATTCATAATATTAGTATGGAAGTATGGATACTTAAATGAGGATTCGAATCTCGACCACCTGGCCAACACGCACCTTACATCCACTGAGCCGTTTTAGGCGCAGTCCGGCGGAACGTCACGTACTGAATTGGGATTCATGAATTCGCGAAAATAATTTAATATGTGGCTCGCGTGACCGCCGGGACACGTCCGCCCGCCCCCGACCAGCTCTGTGATTGTTTTAATAAAACGTGCCTAAGGGTCTTAGCACACTGGGGATTTGTCTTCGTAATCAGGCATTTTACCATGTACCCAACAATTGCGTCCGAGTCAACGAATAAGGATGAATATTTTTTTACATTTTTCCCTGATTTTGTGCACTGGTATGCTGCAGCAGAGTCGCAGCGTGTGCAGCAAGCTGCAAGACTTTAGGCCTTTCATAACAAAGCCTTAAAGTATTGCTACATAAATGAACCATACGGTAGTTCCTGAGCTTAGCTCGATTAAACAAAACATAAACTTTCAGCTTTATTATTAATAGTATAGAAAATAGATAATAGTCAGAGTGGCGCTAAGGTATTGCCGGCAGTTAAACTTAATTTAACTCGTAAAAAAAACTTAAAATGTTTAATTTTGAGCTTGCTATCAAGTTTCTACTGTAGTTTTATCGAGTGATATCATGGGCTTAAAATATTTAAGTAATCGCAATCCATCAAGGGATTCATCGCCTCGAATTGATTTCGAATTAGGCTCAACTATTCAACACAAGGGTGTTTGTGTTGGATAGTTAAGTTCTTTAAAAGTAGGAAAAACTTACTTACTTAATTATTTCTATCAACTTGTTACTACACATCTTAAATTCTAGTTCACAAGCTGCGGTCCAAACTTCGGAGCACTTTCGGTTTCGTACGAGTTGGCGACGTGCTAACGTCCTAACTTTGTAACACTAATTGAATCTCCCAATCGGCTGCCTTCCAGTTTGTGTCCGGCCAATAGCGATACAGCACGGAAATATATTAACCAATAGCAACTCAGCGTTTACGTTATTAGCCAATACATTTAACCAATTAAGCTGTTTCGGAGAATTTTTCATGAGAAAACTTTAAATAATGAATTTTTGGGATGGATAAATAAAATCTCTACGATGCATAATATTATGATAATGATTTTCAACTTAATCATTATTTATTTTATTTGCACGCTACATCTACAATATGTTCTTTATTGTTTTTAAAAATATATATATCTGTCTGTCGTCGCATGACGTGTGAGTAAACCTGTGATAGTCTGCGTTGTTATTATTAATAATTTTGTGTGTTTCCTACTCTTAGGGTCAATTCAGACAGCAACGCGACGAGGCGAGGCAAGGCGCGGCGCTGCATTTGTATGGATTTGACAGATTTCAATTGCGTGAGACATCTTGCAAATCTGTCAAATCCATATTTAAAAAAAAAGCATATCTATGCGTCGCGTTGCGGTCTGAATCAACCCTTATTCTCAAAAAATATTAGCTTACATTTTACATTCCTCCGTACGCACAGTTCACATAAATCACCTTCATATTCTTCATGAAAATATCAAATCCCTCTAAACAAAGATCAATATAAACTTTAAATCTCTGTCAGGCCTAAGCCACAAGGAGAAAATATGATCATAATTACACTCACATCCTCACAGGCAATATATCACTGTACGGTCGCTGGAAACGCGACGGAATTTCCACCTTAATATTATGGGCTTAAGGCTCAAATCGGATGTGATACAGGTAGTAGTGACACTGATTTATACGGTGACTCTTTACCTGAACATTATTTACGATATGTAACCGGGTCACTCTTTTAATTCGGGATCAGAATTTAAGCCTGCTGTAATGTTTCTGACCAGGCTATTAATTTTTGGCATGCGTTCAGGAAAGCGAAGGAAAGTTGCTGGGCCAAAAAAATAATGCAAGAAAAATAGACTGATGTTCATTGCTAAACATTTCGTGCTAGATGTTGCCTCGTCAAATAGCACGGGAGTCGTACATTTTTCTCGATATTATTCTTAACATTTTTTAAACTATATATTTATGCCGCGCTTAAACCTATTACTTAACCGATTTAAGCCTACTTTTGCATTTATAACATCAAATGATTATTTAACTTTCATTCAATTAATAATTTAATGTCCAAAAATGTGCATTATATTATAGTTAAGTAATCAATCTCATGATTGCGGCCGTTTGGATTGTTCATTAACCAACAAATAGGGCAAATAATTAGTGATTGGACGTTACCAGTCATTGGACAAAGGACAAAAACATAATATTTATTAAAGTTGCTTTAAAAACTACCTATTTTTAAAGTAATAGAACGCCTGATTTTAAAGAAAAACAAGTAGTTTTAAAGAAACCTTAATAAATATTAATGTTTTTGCGTTTGTCCAATGACTAGTACTGTCCAATCACTAGTCATGTAACATGTTCATTGTTCACCCTAGCTAATTATATCAAAAGTTCAAACACCTGTTACCAGGAACCCATAAGCTATAATATTGTGGAGCATACAAAAGTGAATACTGTGAAATAATTTTACCCACTCTGGTATTCTGAAAGAGTTTCGGTAAAACTGCACAAAGCCAAACAAGAGGGAACTTATAAGTTGAGAAGTTTAGCGCTCTGCGTTCTGATTAAACGAACCTTACCTGGCTGAGTAGGTATAAAGATATACAAACGAGAGGCTTCAGCACAAATGGGTTGTTACGATTGGATCAATAACATCGCTTTAGAGAAAATCCTGTGTAAAACATCAGCTATTATTGTGTTATTGTAAAGTAATTGATGCTCGCATCTCCGTAGCGCAGAAATTCGCTTGAGGGAGACCTATGACAGAAAAAAATCGGTTTTCACCCGCGCACTCCATACCCCCCGCACTCGCCCAACGCATTCAAAATGTCACCGCGGCTAAAGGATAATGCTAAAAATAAACCCAGAGCGAACAGATACAGGATGTAGCTCAGAATTTCAGTGATATTAAATGAAATAATTCTGTATATATTTCAACTTAAGATTTGATGGCTAAATAGAAGATATTGCTATTAACATTTCTTCAGGGGTAGTTTTTTTACTTTCTTTAATGTTATGTTTTTTAATGTTTTTTTTGCAGTACTTAGCAGCTGAATTGTTGTTATAATGCACTATGCAGTTCATATTTTATTATTTTATAACAATTATAAATCTCCGTAATTAAAGCGGTCCATAAAAATAGGTAACTATTTTAGGTTGTGTGATAAAAAAAACATCGTTTATAGTTTATACACAAAATATATTTTTAAATAGTTTACATATTATCTACATCTAATGTGACATTTTCTAACATAAGAGCGGGGTGTAAAAAATCGGACTGATGTCTGGCCGACCCCAAAAAGATGAAGCACAACTTCCCAAAGTTCTTCTTCCATATTGTATGCAGGAGTAGTAATGCTCAAGTATGGCTCGTCGGACATAAAATGTATGTATCGTCTTGCTCCTGAATCCTGACATGTCTGATTGTATTCTATATCTAATCAATGTATTATTTTCTTGAGGCACTTGCAGTTGAACGCGCTCCGGATGTCTAAAAACTTTTTATATACACACGTTCTCTTAATATCCTCGCTGCAATAGGAACGGGCGATTTTGATATGGTACGTTCCCAATGCAAACAAAATCAAATCCTCATGAGTTAGCCGAGGGAATAAAATAAAAAGAAAATAAAATCGAGTGCATATAGACAATGTCACATTAGATGTAGAAGGTAGGTAATATGTATTAAACAATTTGAAATATATTTTGTGTTACTTTAAACGGTGTTTTTATCACGCAATCCAAAATGCTCTATTTGCCCATTAATAGATCGTTCTTATAACGGAGATTTGTTATTATTATAAAACGATAATAGATGCACTGCATTCTGTATGACGACCTCTGTGGCTCAGTGGTTGAGTGCATAGCTCAAGCCATCGCGGGTTTGAATCCCGCCGACGGAACAAACGGTTTTCAAAGTTCCTGAGTCATGGATGTTTGTTAAATGTGTATCATATTATATTAAAAATATTAAATATATTATGCTTAGTATAAAAAGTATTAAATATATTTCCGTTGTCTGGTACCCATGACACAAGTCCTTCAGGTACTTAGCACGGGGCCAGACTGACGTGGTGTGGAGCGTTCATAGATATTATTATTAGCATTCTTACTACAATTCAGCTGCAAAATGCCGCAAAATAACATAAATAAAAAAAATTAAACATCACTCCTTACCAAAAGTTAATAGCAATATCCTCCCTTTAGCCATCAAATCTTACAATGAAATATATATAGAATTATTTCATTTAATATCACTGAAATTCTGAGCTACATCCTGTATCTGTTCGCTCTGGGTTTTTTTTTCATACATTTGATAGCATTGTCTTTTGCGTAAATACTCTCGTAACCACTTTTTGTACGAACGTAGTATAACCAAATATATCAGATAAAATTTTGAGAAGTTCGAGTCTTATTTTCCATCTGTACCTTGTTAATCTTATTAATACTTTTGGCTTATACACTAGTAATATTTGATGATAATATATTTATTTATCGAAATCGAATAGGCTCTGACACTACTGGATCGATTCTGGTTAGAATTCCTAAGCTGTAAGTTGTTACAAAAATATTATAAATTTATTTAATATAATATACTAGCCACGTCTTTGTCCACATCCGAATTTGGTTAGTTTTGTATGTATTTGCGTAAAACATATTAACGTTTGTCAGATTAAAATTAACAAAATTCGTATGTCACAATGTTTGTGCGTACATTCGTTAGGCTTGAGAATTTTTTTATCTGCTTTTTGATATAATATATTGATACTAGACATAATTTATATCGCAAACTGACGTTTGCCGGGTCATCTAGTCAAATCTAATATATATAAATCTCCTGTCACGATGTTTGTCCGCGATGGATTCCTAAGCTACTTAACCGATTTTAATGTTGTTTTTTTTAATGTGTGTTTTTTCCAACTTGAGAGATAGGATAGCTTAGATCTTTAATTATAGTCGGAATTTAATTTTATTTTATTGCAAATTATTTGTCTATAAAGAGCGACCATTGTTTATGCGACGCGGGTCACGGGATAGCGATTGACGTTGCCACGGTGACACACTTATTTAGTCATTAATTCAATTAAATAATACGGGCAATATTCTCTATATAATATGGCAAAGAAACGTTTGCCGGGATAGCTAGTATATATATCTTTTAGTCTGTCAACGTTCCTGTCATAGGAATATAAGTGTGCACGGCAGTCTGTCGCTGTTCCTGTCATTGGAATAGCACCGGTGTCAAATTTCATTTTATTTTTATACATATGCATACTCAAGATAATATATTTATTGTAGCTTTGTGATGCTTTTGTATTATGTAAATAATAATCCTCAACTTACTATAAAAAAAACATCTGTGTCCATAAATAGCATGAAATAAAATAAATAAATAAAAGTTTATTTGACTAAATAGGACATTACACTACAACATCAACAATTAGAATTTATACAAACATTAAAGCATTATTAAATTAAAGCATTAGTCATTTAGTTTTTTGTCATCACTCACATATGAGTACACACACATATGTTGTATGTGTGTGTACTCATATGTGAGTTTGACAAATTATTTGTCATGATAATATTATCATATTTGTAAACAAATATACATATTTTATATTAAATTAAAAAGCCTTCTACAATTGTTCATCGGCTCCCGTTTTCACCTGTCAAGGTTGCTTTTAGTGTGTTTATTTAATTTTTGTTTGTTTCCCATGGTTTCGATTAAATATTTTCTCAATCCGGAGTAAAGGCAAAAGAAGTACAACCTCTCCTCAGGCGCGCGCGAACGCGACTGTTGGCGACTGAGAGGTGAGACAAATCTGGCGGTGAAGCGCCAATGTGGTTTTTCTTAAATATCTTAAAAAATATAGAGAATATTAAAAATCCGCTAGAACGAATCCTCGGTGATAGAATTTTTTCTCACCTCCGGGCGGAAAACGTCAATTTTCTTCCCGCTGCGCTTATCGATGTTGCCGTTTTCCGCCTCCGTCGATGAGAAAAATAGTATACGCACCACGGGCAGTAAATAAGAAAGCCTCAGATGTGTTGTGTGAAAGCCTCACAATATGTTTGTTGACCTCGGCTTCGCCTCGGCTAACAATTACATCTGAGACATTTCTTATTTTCCTGCCCTAGGTGCGTAATGTACTATATATGATGTGTAAAAATATCAACTCAGTTTAATGCATGGTTTTGGAAATATAGGAAAAACATCGTCAAAGTTAGATGCATCTTTGTGATTTTTTTCTATCGAGAAAATTTTACGATATCGTGTTTTTGCTCAGATTGAATTCTTGGTAATATAATGTAGTATCTATGTTTAGAAAATTAAACGATTCGGGACTTATTATCAAGTGCAAAAAATATTTATAAAATCGACAATTTTAGGTTAGTCTCCTTCTTAATGCGCAAGAAACGTATTTTTTTCCGAACGAGTATCCTATGTCCTTTCCCGGGTCTCGTAGTATTTCCATATTATTTTTCATTAAAATTGGTTCAGTGGCTTAAGCGTAACGGGGTAACCGACAGACAGACACACTTTCGCATTTATAATATAATTTAAACATTAATTATAATATATGGATAGCTAACAAAATATTGTAGCGGTAATTTTTCCAATCATGTAAGTATATTGTTATATGTACAGACTTACAGAGTAAGAGTAATAGGTAAATTTTTTTAAATATTTTCTTAACAATAACTCTTTTATTAATATTTAAAACATTATGCGTAGATCCAGAGGATCGTTAACACTTACGGAACTTTCAAACTTGATGTGATTAATGTTGTTTTAATGGTGTATTGTTTATGGGAAATTTGGAGATGGCAACACCACTTAGGAGATTGCGGGCAGAAATTGGGTAATGTTATTTTAATATTAGGGGTAAAGAGGGGCAAAGCGATTAAAAGTGATAAATGTGCAAGTGTGTCAGTCTGTTACCTCTTCACGCCCAAATCACTGAACCGATTTTGCTGAAAATTTGAGTCCAGGGTAAGGAACACTAATAAAATACAATTTACAGTAATTTAAAGTACAATCAATTAAATATCCCGGAAAAGGACATCGGATAATTTTATCGGGGAAAAATGTACGGTTCCCACGCGATAAACGAATTTCGGCGCAACGGAGTTACTGACATTATCTAGGTATTATAAAAAAGGCCAGCAACGCACCTGCAGCTCTTCTAATGTTGCGAGTGTCTATGGGCGATAGTAGCTTTGCATCAGGTAACTTGTTTGCTTGTTTTCCCCCTTACTTTATATAAAAAAAGACAGACAGATATATTTTTGCATATTAGTATGGATTTCGCCTTCGTCTATCAGGCGACTTCTCTGATGTATAAGATAAGAACAATTACGAGTAAGCATTAAGGGCTGGTTTACACGTATTAAGTAGATAAGTAGTTAACTAAATTTTAACTTAATTTTTTAAGTTACTTAATGCATGTAAACATAAAATTTAGTAGCAAGTAGCAAGTAAAAATTTAGTTAAGTACTGAACAAGGAAATTAGAATTTTGACTATTTTCTGTTAAGTTGGCAGGCGGGGATTGTCACTTGACATACTTATTTCGGGCAGGCACTTCAAATTAAGTTAAAATTTAGTTACTTACTACTTATCTACTTAATACGTGTAAACCAGCCATAAGTGTTGATGTAATTAGTTAGCATTAATCCTTCGATCGCGGATTCTTGGAAATGCTATTGTATTCTATTGTTGTCGCGATCAACGGTGCTCTCATGGGGCTTGAAGGATTAATAAGTTGGTAACTAAATTAAAGATTCAAATTATATTTTTTTTTTGCTACAGACTAAAAAAGTAAGATCAAAATATACTAAACTGTTCTTTACAAATATCAAACTCGATATAAAGCTTGGCCTGGGGCGGCGGAAATGATATCCTCCTGTTTGAAAGCGTTTTCCTCGTTTTTCGTTAATTTTTCTACTACCATCGAAAACCATTAAACATGAAAGAATTATAATATTATGTTCTTTTTGGTTAGTGAAGGTTCTTTGTAAAAAAATAATATGATGTTAATTGTATTTGTATAAATAAAAGTTAATAATTGATTGTTACTGAGTTTTAAGATAATGAGTCCACTAATATCCAAGTGGATTATCTACGCTAAAATAATAAAGGTTTGATTACTTAAAAATTGTTGTGCAGATTATGATTGGCATAGAGTAGAACACGAAAGGAAATAGGATAATTTTTATCGTTGGAATCAAAATTGGATCAATCTACTAGGTTTCAATTTTTAATTTCATTTTGAAATCTTTACACATTCCTGAAACAGGCAAAGATAGACAGCCGGACAGACAGACAACTAAATAAGGGCCCTTTTCCCCTTTGAACCCTAAAATATACAGATGGAACGATCCCTCTCCAGTTACAAAACAGAATTGAAACCAATTTGGGGCATCATGTTTCAATAAACAAAATTGATAAGGAACCTTCGGGCAACAGCCGTCATTTAAGACAAATTTGTTCGAGTGTCTTCAGAGCCCCGTTAGAATTTGTCCCCTCCTTAAGAGTCTTGAGTTAATTACAAAATGTGAATAAGATTGTCATTCAACTTTAACTTGGTAATCTAATATATATAAATCTCCTGTCACGATGTTTGTCCCTGATGTATTCCTAAACTACTTAACCGATTTTAATGTTTTTTTATTTTTAAATGTGTGCTTTATTCCAACTTGAGAGATAGTATAGCTTAGATCTTTAATAATTATAGTCTAAAATTATTTGTCTATAAAGAGCGACCATTGTTTATGCGACGCGGTCACGGGATAGCGATGGACGTTCCCATGGATCAATAAAATAATACGAGCGATATACTTTATATAGTATGGCAAAGAAACGTTTGCCGGGACAGCTAGTTATATTATAAGTAAGCTTAAAGCTGCGTTCACAACAAATTGTAAGTATTTATATGGCTAACAATTTTTGTTTCAGCGAATACTGTTTAAATAATATAGCGTTATTTAAAATTTACTATTAAAATATTTATTTCTAAACTAGCTGTTTCCCGCGACTTCGTCCGCGTTAACATAGTATACCTATATAATATAGACTAATTTCATTTAAACTTTCAACCCCTATTTCACCCCTTCGGGGGTAGAATTTTCAAAAACGCTAAAACACGTATCCAATCATTTTTAATCAGTAGCCCAAACATAAAATTTCATGCTACTAACTCAAGTCGAAATAACGGACTTCCATTGAAACTTTCAACCCCAATTTCACCCCCTTGGGGGAAGAATTTCCAAAAACGCTTAAATAAGTATCCATTCATTTTTAATTATTAACCCAAAGATAAAGTTTCATGTTCCTAACTTAAGAAATGACGGACTTTCATTCAGACTTTCAACCCCTATTTCACCCCCTTCGGGGTAAAATTTTCAAAATTGCTTCCTTAGTGGATGTCTACTTAATAAAACAAACCTACTCACCAAATTTCGTGGCTGTAACTTTAACGGTTTTTGCTCAGCGATGATGAATCAGTCAGTCAGTCAGGACATGTAATTTTATAAGTATAGATAGGTTAACACTTTTAAAACGTCTATATGAGACCTACCACCTAACTAACCCGGGAACTAACCCGGCCAGAAGTACCGGCATAATAAACTCGCATGGGGCCATCTTTTACCAATCTTTTTAATCCCCAAGAAGGGTGTAATTAATCTATATATAAAAGAAAGTGGTGTTAGTTACACTACTTATAACTCAAGAACGGATAAACCGATTTGGCTGAAAATTGGTGGACAGGTAGCTTAGAACCAGGAAAAGGACATAGAATACATTTTGTCCCGGAAAAATGTACAGTTACTGCACAATATACTTTTATGTGGCTAACAATTTTTGTTTCAGCGAATACTGTTTAAATAATATAGCGTTATTTAAAATTTACTATTAAAATATTTATTTCTAAACTAGCTGTTTCCCGCGACTTCGTCCGCGTTAACATAGTATACCTATATAATATAGACTAATTTCATTTAAACTTTCAACCCCTATTTCACCCCTTCGGGGGTAGAATTTTCAAAAACGCTAAAACACGTATCCAATCATTTTTAATCAGTAGCCCAAACATAAAATTTCATGCTACTAACTCAAGTCGAAATAACGGACTTCCATTGAAACTTTCAACCCCAATTTCACCCCCTTGGGGGAAGAATTTCCAAAAACGCTTAAATAAGTATCCATTCATTTTTAATTATTAACCCAAAGATAAAGTTTCATGTTCCTAACTTAAGAAATGACGGACTTTCATTCAGACTTTCAACCCCTATTTCACCCCCTTCGGGGTAAAATTTTCAAAATTGCTTCCTTAGTGGATGTCTACTTAATAAAACAAACCTACTCACCAAATTTCGTGGCTGTAACTTTAACGGTTTTTGCTCAGCGATGATGAATCAGTCAGTCAGTCAGGACATGTAATTTTATAAGTATAGATAGGTTAACACTTTTAAAACGTCTATATGAGACCTACCACCTAACTAACCCGGGAACTAACCCGGCCAGAAGTACCGGCATAATAAACTCGCATGGGGCCATCTTTTACCAATCTTTTTAATCCCCAAGAAGGGTGTAATTAATCTATATATATAAAAGAAAGTGGTGTTAGTTACACTACTTATAACTCAAGAACGGATAAACCGATTTGGCTGAAAATTGGTGGACAGGTAGCTTAGAACCAGGAAAAGGACATAGAATACATTTTGTCCCGGAAAAATGTACGGTTACTGCACAATATACTTTTATGATTTGCGCGTAAACTATTCAATCGATTTTGATGAATTTTGGTATGGAGATACTTTGAGTCTCGGGAAAGGACAAAGGATACTTTTGGTCCAGGAAAATGTACGGTTCCCGCACAATAAACTTTTATCTCAAGAACAGATAAACTGATTTGGCTGAAAATTGGTGGAGAGGTAGCTTAGAACCAGGAAAAGGACATAGGATACACTTTGTCCCGGAAAAATGTACGGTTACTGCACAATATACTTTTATGATTTGCGCGTAAACTATTCAATCGATATTGATGTATTTTGGTATGGAGATACTTTGAGTCTCGGGAAAGGACAAGGGATACTTTTGGTCCCGGAAAATGTACGGTTCCCGCACAATAAACTTTTGTGATTTTCGCCTAAACTATTCAGTCTATTTTTATGAAATTCAGTATGGAGATACGTTGAGTCTCGGGAAAGGACAAGGTACCTGGAAAATGTACGGTTCCTGCACAATAAACTTTTATGATTTTCGCTTAAACTATTCAGTCTATTTTTATGAAATTCGGTATGGAGATACTTTGAGTCTCGGGAAAGGACAAGGGATACTTTTTGTCCCGGAAAATGTACGGTTCCTGCACAATAAACTTTTATGATTTTCGCTTAAACTATTTATATCTATTTTGATGAAATTTGGCATGAAGATACTAATTTTAAACTATTGTTTTCTTAATTATACCAATTCGAATTAAATAATCATCGTTAAGACAGGACAACGTCTGTCGGGTCAGCTAGTTTAAAATATTATTATGATGTTGTGGCAACAGGTTAGCTAATTCTCAACTGAACCTCACCTATCAGATTTAATTCAAAGCGCGATAAAACAGTAATCAAAACTTACTTTCAAGTGCTTGGACCTCCATTTGAATAAGTCAGTACCAGGCTCCCAGGGATTTAGAGGAGGTTGCAATTACTGTTGTTCCCATACTGGCGTTCGGGGAAATCAGCCCCATTGTTTCTGCATAATTTACAAGCGAACACTTGAAACTTGTAGCTAATATATTGCTCTAATTGATCTATGGTAGCCTGGTATCTTGTAATTATATCCTACTAATATTAATGTCCATTCGGTAGATTGTTTGTCGTTTATAATATTAATATTATTAGCGATAATATTAATCTTAGTTTTGGGCGTATTTAAATTTTATGTGATTCAAAACATATTGGAATATCTTTTCTCTTAGCTTGTCTGTTGCTTCTACAAGCTTAAGTTGCATGATCCGTCAAAGTATACCATGAAGATAATTTGAGTCCCGGAGTACACGTGATACATTTTATCAGAAAAAAGTGATTCAAAACATACTAGAATATCAGCTTGTTTCTCTGTCTGTCTGTTACTTCTACAAGGTTAATCTATATGAGCCATTAATATATTATGCCATGGAGATACTTTGAGTCCCGTGAAAGGACACAAGATAGCTTTTATCAGAACAAAAAATTTGCTCGATAAACGAATTTCTATGGCTTACGGACGCTAGTCGATTCCTTATTCTTACAATCATTATTATTTCTTTAGCTAAAACTCACTTTCTAAAGGATGTTATATTATCCCCTGTACACTGTACAGCTTAGTCAAATGCACGGTAAAGTTAGTTACAAATGAAGATCGCAGCTTATCTGGTTTTTGTGACGGAAGCGCGGCGTTAGTCTGCCTTATCGCAGGGAAGTCGCGTCGATATACTACCCAGTACCTGGCTAGGCACTCCGACTGGGCTTGAACAATGGACATAGTGTTTAAGTGTAGGGAAATCCCTACTCTTAGGCCATGTTCAAACTACTTCAAACCAAACTGTGAGCCCCAGTGTGAACGTGAAAATATACGGTATCGAATGTCCGCGCCTACGCCTAGCGTAATATTAACGTATTGTCAGTTAGGTGTGCACGAAAAAGTGAATATACAGTATGGAAATAGATTAAACTGCGTAACGCTAGGTGGCTGAAAGTCAGTTTGGTTTGTACACGGCCTTAAACATTATGTACCAGGCCCAGTAGCACATCAATATATTGTCAAAATACATTAGAGAAATTAGGCCCATAACCTATTTCACGCGAAATATGGAATTAAACCTATAACTACTGAACCACTTGAACTATAAATATAATTGATATACTGGTAACTTATATAGACTGCAATATTTATTTTGTGTATAAGTACTGTATAGTACAATACTACTACATTATTTAATTTTTTATAATAACTAATCAACAATTTTTCAAAAGCAGATGGTGGATCTATGTTACGCTGTAAGTACCTCAAATTGCCTTGTATAATAATTGTATAATGTGTAGGTTTATGCCTGTACTCTGTCTTCAGTACAGTCGCAACAGGAAAGATTTAAAGCCTTCTTGTACCCTTTTTTGAATGAGTAGATTGCTAACCACAATACTTGTGTGTGAGTAAAAGAAAAAGTCATTTGAAGGACGAATTTCTTGCCATTCGGTGACCCTATAGAAGAAACAATACCAAAATTTCCAGGTAAAACCATCGGTAACATTAACCGTAACTCTTAACTACCCGCTAACCGGGCTCAAATCGACGGTTTAAATAGAACCCGACCGCAGCAGTTAAGCCTGAGTTAAACTAACTAGTTACATCCGGTATACCCTGCTAATTATCACACTAGCTTTCAGAGGAAATATTGGTTAATATTGCTCAGATACTGTATAGTGTATTACTTTATTTAGAGCTAACTTAATCTGAGCGTAAGCAAAATCTTACCAGTGTATTGTTGTTTTTATATTAAACGTTACTTAAATAGTGTCTGATCCAAGGTTGACTTTTCGTCGCAGCCAAAACCTATTAATAATGTAAAAAAGGTTAATTTTTTTACCCGACTGCCAGGTTTAACATTAATTCATAAATCATAAAATATTATGCCTCCGACTACATTTTATTATCCGTTTTCTTCTTCTAGATTTATCTATTTTATTTTATTTTTATTTTATTTCTACAGAAAAACTTACAGCTATGCAATAAAGACAATTAAAACTAATAAAATTAACTATGAGCCATTAATAAGTTTTTACAAATAAACTAAAAATTAAATAATTATTATACTCAACACAATACATTGACTTATGTAGTAAGAGAGTGCTTTTTTAAAAAATAATAAATGAAAACTGAGTTAAAAAAAGGTAAAGAAATGATAATAATAACATTCATATTCGAGAACCACTGGAACAAATTCTACAGAATTAAAACTATCCATTATTGGAGTGGAAATAATCCAATGTTGCAAGCCGTCTAATAGAGGAGGGTCTAATTGAGAAGGCATCCACATCAGGGTGAGCACGCAGAAAAATATTAAATTGAAAAGTAGATCGACATATAAAAGAGTTACGTCGATAATTTGTGTTAGCGAATGGCACATAAAACGGAGCATAAGAGCGAAAGTACCTGGTGGGTATATTAATTTTGATTAAATTGTGTAAGTCCGTGTTGTCTATTGCATTCCCGTAAATCTTGTTTAGATAGACTAAATCGGAAATGTTTCGTCGGGCTCTTAAGAGGCCGGGTACCCTTGGAATTTCTCATACAAACGTAATACCAAATTCATTTTTACATACGAAAATATTTAACATGTTTGAGTTATTTTTCAGTTTAGAATAGTAATTACCTAGGTTCCTACACAAAAATTTACTTCAAAATATTTAAACACTAGTAAATTTACTACTAAATATTGAAACACTAAAAAATAGAGTAAAACACTAAAAATATATAAATAAACAGTAAATTTACTACTAAATATTTAAACTCTAAAAAATATTTTTTAGTATTTAAATATTTAGTAGTAAATTCAGTATTTATTTATATATTTTTTAGTGTTTTACTCTATTTTTTAGTGTTTCAATATTTAGTAGTAAATTTACTAAAAAAAATTTTAAACAAAAAAATTTTTTTTTGTGTTTAAATACTTTGAAGTAAATTTTTGTGTAGGAACCTAGGTAATTACTAATCTAAACTGAAAAATAACTCAAACATGTTAAATATTTTCGTATGTGAAAATGATTTTGGTATTACGTTTGTATGAGAAATTCCAAGGGTACCCGGCCCCTTAAAGGCAGAAAATGATATTTATGACATCTAGTGATGAGCAAAATTAGTCTTGGTCTTGCAGTCTTGGTCTTGGTCTTGCAAAAATTGCAAGTCCAAGACCAAGACCAGGACTACCCTAAGACTAGCAAGACCAAGACCAAGACTAGGTGTGCAAGAACAAGACCAAGACCAAGACCGACTATGCAAGAGTCTTGCTCCATGCAAGACTCTTGCTAAAATTTTTTTACTTAGTCGCTGTAACTATAATAATATTCATGAGATAAAATATTTGTAATAATATAATATCTATTTAACATTAATTTCAAGTTCTTGTGATACAGCCTGGAAACAGGCAGACGAACAAGCAGCGATGTGTAAGTAATTGGGTCCCGTTTTTGCCTTTTTTATTATGTAAACATGCATTTAAACTAAAAATTTGGAAATATACGTAATACGTGGCGGCCGAAAAGGAAGATCTTTCAACCGAGAGAGAATCCGAAAATCCGGCCAAGTGCGAGTTGGACTCGCCCGTGAAGGGTTCCGACTCCGCAGCAGCAAAAAGGTTTATTTTATGAAATAAAAAGGTTTTTGATAAATTTATATTTCAGTTCATTTAATGAAAGTTAAATTATTAAGGTTTTATTAAATTATTAAGGTATGATGAGGTTTGACGACCTCTGTGGCTCAGTGGGTGGACTGTCGGCAGCTCAAGCCGGGGGTCGCGGGTTCGAATCCCGCCGACGGCACAAAAAGTTTTTCAATGTTCCTGGGTCATGGACGTGTACTAAATATGTGTATGATATAATAAAAATCTTAAATATATGTATAGCATAAAAGTGTTAAATATATTTCCGTTGTCTGGTACCTGTAACACAAGTCCTTCAGGCACTTAGCACAGGGCCAGACTGACGTGGTGTGAAGTGTCCATAGATATTATTATTATTATTGATGAAAAAAAAAACTTGAGAGGTGTCAAGGGACACCCGGATAGAACGAAGTTATTTCTTATGTACAAAAAAGTAAAAACCCGTATACACTACAAAAAAAAATCGGTTGTCTGTAAAGTCGGTTTACTGACGATAGTTGAACGTGACAACGTCATAAGAAACATTGTATGACAACGTCATACAATTAACTATAAAGGTAAATATAAAAATTTTTATTTAAAAAATCCAAGCTTGAGTACTGGCTGAAATATTTTTAGTAATCTGTGCTTAAATTCAATGTATGAGTGTACAGGTGTATTGTATGTAGATGCATACCTACCTACTACATGTGCATATGTACATTGTACTTTCATGCATGTACAATGTGCAGGTGCAGGTGTACATGTGGAAATACAATTAATAATAGTATGTTTGTGTAACCTTGATTCTTAAAAATAAAAGTAATTGTTAACTTAAAATGTTATGTAATGTATGAGTAGTCATAAAATAATATTAAATACCTACTAAGTAGCTTAAGAATAGTACTGTATGTAAACAGAACGTCTCTCCCAAACCGATAAACCTCTTAAGGTTTTTTGTATGGGAAACTATGTCATTTTTTCATGTAAGTACATTGTAATGTTTTGAAGGAATAAAAAAAAAAAAAATGCCTGGAACGCCTCAGAGCGTGGTGCAGCCGGCTCCATTTAATTATAAGACGTTATCACGACGTCAAAAAGAAAAAAAACATAACTGGCTTTCTTTCTATGAGAGAGAGAGAGACCGGCAGAGAAAGATGCGCACGCCGCACAGCTTACAACTACAGAAAAAGCATAGACATAGATCAAGATAGATATCGCATCTATCTTGATTCTTGATCTATGTCTGTGGCAAAAAGTGTCGTTACAACTTTTTCCGTCTAGCCCCCTTTCGCAATGCGCGATTAGGAACTTCGTTCCTAAAAATTTTTTGTTTCAGTTGTACCTATGGGGAACCCTACAATTTTTAATATTTTTTCTATTTTTGTATCAAAATCTTAATGCGGTTCATAGACTACACCTACATACCAAGTTTCAATTGTATAGCTCTTATAGTTTCGGAGAAAAGTGGCTGTGACATACGGACGGACAGACAGACAGACAGACAGACATGACGAATCTATTGACGACCTCTGTGGCTCAAATGGTTGAGTGTGTGGCAGCTCAACCCGGGGGTCGCTGATTCGAATCCCGCCGACGGAACAAAAAGTTTTTCAATGTTCCCGGGTCTGGATGTGTATTAAATATGTGTATGATATAATAAAAATCTTAAATATAATATGTATAGTATAAAAGTATTATATAATATATTTCCGTTGTCTGGTACCTGTAACACAAGTCCTTCAGGTACTTAGCACGGGGCCAGACTGACGTGGTGTGAAGCATCCATAGATATTATTATTATTAATCTTTAAGAGTTCCGTTTTTTGCAATTTGGCTACGGAACCCTAAAAATTTTAAAAAATTCAAAATGTTCATTTTTCTTAAGCAAATTATTGCCGCTAAAAGATCAGCTTATGCTGAGTTGGCTCTCGACTTTTCATTAGTATTTTCAATATTCTCTTAGCAAGTTAAGATTATAATAATATGTAGCTAGTTTTGTTATTCGTAGTAGCTGGTCTAATAATTTAGGTTTGAAAATGTTTTTTCGAGAAAATTAAAACGTTTACAGAAAGTTTTGAAAAATGTTTGCAAGAGTCTTGCTTTTTGCAAGACCAAGACCAAGACTAGGCGTGCAAGACCAAGACCAAGACCAGACAGATTTAAACAAGACCAAGACCAAGACTGCACAAGCAAGAACAAGACCAAGACCAAGACTGGTCGAGTCTTGGTCTTGGTCTTGCTTTGCTCATCACTAATGACATCTACTCTCATAATCTGGTAGGTTATCCCCGCATTTATATTGCAAATATCTGAGAAACCTTTTTTGTATAGATTCTAACCTATTTATATACGTATTGTGGCTGGCTATGTAACCTTCTATTTATCCTGGCATGAAACTCGTAAGCAAGAGTCGTATCAATTAAAACATGGATTCGATGCCTCCAGCAGAATTACCTAGGTCTTGTTTCGTTCTTTTTAGTTAACATTTTTTGCAGTCGGGTTTTTTGATTTTTAATTATTTTATTTTATTTATTGTCCTACTTTATTGATCTACCACTGCAGGTTCGAGAGCTAGCTACCGAAAAGAATCCACGTAAAAAACGTAATGTGCTAGGTATTCATAATCGGTTACTACCACCGCGCACCGTAGCTACCACACATCATAATCATTCTTCTTTCTTCACCCAAAGATTCTATTCTAGATGACTAGAAAGTTTTTAATTCTGATGATTTATAAAACTTTCTTGGACAGTATAACATTTCATATCATGTCCGGGCCACTATTCGCTCAATTTTAAGATTTATTTTCTACTAAATGATATGGGCTCGTCGAGCGTCGCTCGTCGGCGAGTTGAGGATTAATAGGCCATGATCATTTTAGCCAAAGGTGTCCTAGCCTCATATTCATTCGATCGCGGAAAAACGAGACACAATAGCCTTTCTACTGTTATCGCGGTCGAATGCGACCGCTTCCGGCTTGAAGGAATATTACTTGGTTGAAGTAGCATTTAAAAGATGATGATGGTGATGATTGGGATCTGTCAGATAAACTTCATCCGACATTAGAAGATAGCGCAACAGAGTAATATTGAGCGAATTAACAGGAACATCCCCGGGCAATTTTGATACTTACCCCGGGAGGCATATTCTGTTCGTCTCGCGTCTAAATATTACTGGAATTTAACGCGACGGGCCGTGACGTCACACTTTGTGACGTCATTAGCGACGCTGACGGTGTTGATGACAATAAAAGCGAATGGACTTGGGCCTTTTGAGGGTCGGCCTTGGAAGATGGCGGACGCGTTAGCGGGAAGTTACTGCAACAGTAGCTTAGCGGAGTTATTATCACATTTTATATTGAAACGTAAAATTTGATACCCTGCATTGCTTTAAAAAAAGGTTATACATTCCGTAGATTGACATAATCAGTTTGTTTGCTGCTAATTTCTACTCAAAATTCCAACCATCCTCACCAGTCATCACTCTAGTGAGTGGCATTCTTCAACAATGCATTTTTCGCGTATCTTTCTGCTGCGCATTCTAAAACTCTGGAATGAACTATCACCAGCAGTATTTTCAGACCAATACGACCTGCGAACCTTGTTCCCTCTTAAAAAACCGGCAATACACCTGAAAATCTTCTTATCAGTTTGTTATCAGTTTATCACTTAGCTCGTTTGCCCCTAATTTTATATATTATATACAAAAGAAATCGCTTTTCAACCGACTTCCAAAAAGGAGGAGGTTATATGTTCGTCTGTATTTTTTTTGTATGTTCAACCATAACTTCGCCGTTTGTGGACCGATTTTCATGATTCTTTTGTTGTTGTACAGGGTTCAATCCGAATTTGGTACCATGTTCACAAAAGTGGTGATCTGATGATGGGATCCATGAGGAATCGAAGGAACTCCTTGAAATTTGTATGGAAACATATAGTGATTTCAATTTTTTCTGAAGCATTCAAGGTAAATACCAAAATATAAGACTTTGCACCGGGTTATACCCTGGATCCAAAGGTACCGAAGAGAACTTTTTGAATCCTTATAGATTCGGGGATTTCGGCGTTGTTTAAACAACTGAAAGCATAAGCCAATATATCAATTTGATTAATCATCATCATCACAACTTTAATCATGCCATGCATCATCACATTATGACCCAATCACTGGTACTTTTCGTGATATTTTGCATCGAAGCAGATGTTTTTGATGATGATGTCGCTGTTTGTGGACCGTTTTTCAAAATTCTTGTGTTGTTGTATAGGATATAATCCTAATTTTGTATAACAATTACGAAAGTGGTGATCTGATGATGGGATCTATAAGCAATCGAGGGAAATCCTTGAAATTTATCAAAACACTCATAGTGGTTAAAATGTTGTTTCTAGTAAGTTAAACATGAGTTACGAATAACAGAAATTTCATACGAAGGTGTCTCTTGGTCTAAAGGCACTGAACAGAACTCCTGAACCATTAAAGATAAAAGTTTGGAAATTGCAGCATCGCTTAGATATCTGCAAGCATTTACCACAATTTCGCTTACAGCAACTTAATGTGAATAGTTAACATTTGTATTTTTTATTTACGCATAAAGCCTTATTTTGTACATAACTAAAAAGAGCGAAATTATTATTTTTAACAAAAAAATTAAAACCGACTCGAAGTCAATTCTAATATTTTGAACTAAAAAGTATTAAATAACTCTTACTCTTGAATAGTGCCTTTTTCAGAATTCGTCTAAATCTCAACTATTTCTGTGCATAATACAGTCTTCATAACTTTGAAGTCGGTACCAGTCCCAAAAGTTTCAGATATTCTGACATTACTGAACTCACGATTAAATTAGCTGGTACCGACTTCAAAATCATGAAGACTATAGTATGCACAGAAATAGTTGAGATTTAAACGAACTCTGAAAAAGGCACTATTCAAGAGTAAGAGTTATTTAATACTTTTTAGTTCAAAATATTGGAATAGACTTGGAGTCGGTTTAAATTTTTTTGTTAAAAATAATAATATAATAATTATTGTATGCAAAAACGCTCCGCGCTTATATGACCTCGGCGCTGTCAATAATTGTTCCTGTCGACTGTCCCTGGGGTGGAAATTTTAATGACTCCTCCTTTATTTTGTACGGGACGGAAAATGTGACGATTATTGAATATCTCCCGAGCGTCTACACTAATTATACATTTTATAGTATAATATTAGCTTACTGTTTATTTAAAGAACCTTACATTATAAAATGTTATTTTGAGCATAATGATCATAATAATATTATAACAGTTTTATTATAACATCACAAGATGTACCGAGGAAATTGATTCCTTGACAGGCAGACAGACCAACGTCATTTGGTCGGGTCATGTCAATTTACTGTTAATTGTGATCTGTCGGCTGGGTTTGACATAAAACGACCAAATTACATAGGTCTGTCTTCTGCCTAGGAATCAACCTCTCTAATTTAAGTAATTAATTTTGAATTGATTAATGACTGTGTTTAACATGGAACTGTTTTGTTTCAGGAAATTGCAGCCATACTCATCAGCTTTGACAAACACAGCGAATGGCAGTCCAAGGAAGTCAAAATACGGTGAGTCTCACATAAGGGCTTTCCTTACGGAGATACCGTAATTTAGCGTATTTCAAGCCTTATAAACTCATCATTTGAAAGCTACAAAGTTATAATAAAAATACCGTAATAATCTTCAGTAGGTATATCAACATTTCTTTCCCGTTTTAAATTTTCTATTTTTGTTTATGAGCTGATATCATGAGTATATGAGTATACTCATGATATCAGCTACCAAAGTAAAACCAATTTATTAAAATTCAAGCATCCATTCAGCATCTCCTTAGGATTTACAAATTACTTTTATTTGAAACACACGCCAAGAGATCGACAATACTCGTATCATAAACTACGTATTCCCCGTTTTAATTTTGTTTAGGACAATTTTGAACTAAGATAAGTAAAAAAAATAGGGTTTTGGTGCGATCTCGGCGACGACACGGCGAATGTATAGCCAAGGTCGTTAGCTCGGGGGATGGCCTTAAGTACTTCACCAACTGCATATTACATTCCCCATATTCTGTTAAATGCGACTATTGTCCGTGTTTCTGCTAAATTTAACTAACTTACGACCTCTGTAATTGGACGCTGTTAAGCATTTGTGTACGTTCCACAAAAAATTGCGTATCAAGTTATGATGCGGTCTATGTCCTTTACATCATTTAGACAATCCATACTAATATTATAAACAAGATGATGCCCGCAACTTCGTTGAGCAAAAACTCGTTTATCGCGCGGGAACCGTACATTTTTCCGGGACAAAAAGTATCCTATATCCTTTTCCGGGACTCAAAGTATGTCCATACCAAATTTCAGCAAAATCGGTTCAGCGGTTCGAGCGTGAAGAGGTAACAGACAGACAGACATACACACTTTCGCATTTATAATATTAGTATGGATGTGAAAGTGTATCTGTCTGTCTGTCTGTCTGTTACCTCTTCACGGCCAAACCGCTGAACCAATTTTCCTGAAATTTGGTATGGAGATACTTTGAGTCCCAGGAAAGGACATAGGATACTTTTGATTTCGGAAAAATGTACGGTTCCCGCGCGATAAACGAATTTTTCGTCATTTAGTAGGTAAATGCTTAACAGGGACCATATTGACCATATATTATTAAAAAAAAAACAAGAAAACTGCATTTTGATATTATGCTGAATGCTGATTGTTACTCTTAAGTCTTACAGTAAACACAGATCTTACTAGACCTCTTAAGCTGAATCAAGCTGCAGATCCAAATATTAAAAAAAATAATACTTACGTACTCTCGAAATACATTTAAAGTTTCTTGACAAAGTAGATAACATCGGTAGAAGTCTAGGCAATGCATAAGCTAGCAAAGACTTCGTTGGTAAAATATGAGCGCCGGATCTGCCTCGATTATTTAGCTTCACTAGCTGATCGGTGTCAAGTGCCAAATGAAGTCATCAGACGGTCCGTCCGTCACAGCCGTCCGCCTCCATCACAATAATGGTACTATATCTCAAGTGCCAGGTTCTGTCACGTTTGTCACAACACGTGAGGAAGCGCCAGGTTTTGTCACAGTATGTGACTGATAGGATGATTAGAAAGTCTGACGAATACGGGTTTAGGTAGCTCCGTGCTTTCTTGCCGGGCTAGTTCCCAAATCGGTGGAAAGGGTTCATTGTAGATTCCACGATTAAGAAATTGATGTATAGGCAGTTGACGGACCTACATCATTTAGACGGATTATGTTAAAGCTAGCCGTGGTCTGTCGGCTGTGTTTGACATAACCGATAACGCGACCAGATTGCGTAGGTCCCACATTTGCCTATGAATCAACTTCTCTGATAAAAAAAAAGCAGTTTAAGGGCCTGTTTCACCACTTCCTGATAAATTGCTGAACAAGCTATTCACAACTTTTTTGACAGATTCTCCATACTTGATCTGTGAAGTTCATTGGTGGATAGCATATTTGGCACTTATCAGGAAGTAGTGAAACAGGCTCTAAGTAAAATTAATTAAGGGCCTTCCAAACATGTAAAGCTGTCGTTATGTGCTACTAATATTATTTCGTGAAAGATAATTTGCCTTAAAATTAATGTTACTAAACCGATTCTAAAAACTTGTAAAAGCTATTAGGTAAACGTAAATCGTACTCAAATAACCTGAACATAAAAGTGGCAAAATATCCAACTTAAGAGATTATAATAGTTAATAAATTACAAAGAATGTTAGTTTTCGAGCAATTTAAATGAAAAATGGCTACCCGATGACACAGAGAATATTAATTCGGAAATAAGAACTTCTAACGCTGTTTCTCCATCGCTGCCGTCAACGAGACGTCACCGATAAAAATTCAAATAAAATTCCACTTTATGACCTAAGGTGTAGGCTTTATTTTACTCTACGCCACTACAAAGCAGCGGCGGCATGGCTCGCTAGACCAATGTCTATCGAAAATGAAACCTATAGCCTAGGTCTTAGAGTGGCATTTAAAATAAATTCTCGTGTCACAGTGTTTGTGCGCGAACTCCTCCAAAATGGCTCAACAGATTTTAATGAATTTTTTTATGTAGAAGTTAATTCCTAGGCAGATGGCGGACCTAAAGTATAATTTTCACAGAGTCAGTATTGGCTTGGTATAATATACCAAATGTGACTTGTGGCCAAGCCAGGTCAAGCCAGGCCAAACTGTTCACACGCGGCATATACCAAGCCAATACTGGCTGCCAGTCTTATTGGCAGCCAGTACTGGCTCTGTGAAAACTATACTTTTGTAATTTGGTCGCGTTAAGTCAAACCCATCCGGCCAATCACAGCTAACATTGAATTGACATAAGCCGACCAAATGACGTAGGACATCTGCCTTTTTTTTTTTTTTTTTTTTTTTTTTTAAGGAGGGGAAATGCGTTACGCATCCCCCGCCCCCTCGGGGGAAGGGGGCGGGGGTATGTGGGACTCCCTACACGAGGTTTACCCACTAAAACCCCCCCAGCCCTTCTTCGTGCGCCTAATGCGGGAGGGACGGGTACCGCAGAGCAATTCAACTCCGCCCCATCCCGCGCGCAGCCGCAACCGGCACCTTCTCCCAAACGGCTTGAGCCGCTTACCTCACCGATAGCCCCCCGGGCTATAGAGGGCTGCCTTCTCGGGACCCTTTCTGCGGACGGGGATCCCCCGATCGCCGCCCGCGGGTCTAAGCATCCGTCCCCATGGCTGAGACGGGCGGGGCCCCAGCGCCTTTAGGCTTCGGCTTTCGCCGAGCCTTTTTGGACGGAGCCTTCTCTTCTCCGGGGGCCGGCTTTTTCGCAGCAGACGGACATCCGCTGCCGCCCAGCACGTGCCCCCTTTCGACCCTGCCAGCGGCTTCGCACAGGGCGCAGTTTGGTTCTGCGGCCCCGCACTCCGCCGCCTTGTGTCCCGGTTTCCCGCACCGGAAACAAGTCCGACTACGGTCCACCGGGCACCGGCACTTGGCAGCCACGTGGCCGGTGTCCAGACAACGGAAGCAACGCGTTGGCCTCGCGGCCAACAACGTCACCCTCGCCGACACCCAGCCAACACGCAACCGCCCAGAGCTCGAAAGCTTCTTGGCGGCCGCGACTGGAAGGCGGACCCAACAGGATCCGTCTCCCCGTGGCCCCTCTCTTATTGGCCCCGCCCGGACATCGCCGGCCAGGCACTCTCCTGCTCGTGCGACCGCTTCCACGACTTCAGCGGTTGTCACGGAGTCGTCAAGGCCGGCGATGCGCATCTCCGCGCATGCGGCTGGCCGCCCAACTTTCACCTCCGCAGGCAGGACACTCTTAAGCCTCGCAGCGAAGGCGTCCGCCTTCTCATTTGCGCCCTCACCAGCTATGGTGAAAAGGCACCCTCCGGTTTGGGCCCGGCGGAAGCGGACTTGTGGAATATCAAGCTCCACGGTGTTCACTACCCGCCGGGCATCCTCAATGGCCTTAGCGTAGGTCAGACCCGCCTTCACAGCCGACTCTTCTATTGTAAGAGCGACGGCCGCAGTGGCGGGGACCCGAAGCCTGGGCTTTTTCTTCTTCTTCTTCTTCGTCCTCTTGGCCTTTGGACCCACCGTGGTCCATGGCGTCTCAGTACGGGGGGAGCTGGTGTTCGCTCCCCCTTGCGCCGCCTCCTGAGCGGCCATTGTGGGCCGCATCTTCTTTTTCCTGGCCTTTTTAGGCCTGGGCGCCGTGGATGCAGCAGGGGCCTCTAAATGGGCCGATGCAGCAACTGTCGGTTGCGACTTCTTCTTAGCCGGTTTCCCTTTCGCCTTCTGCAGAGGGGGTCCCGGCATTTCTTCCTCGATCGGCCTTATATCCGACGCCAGTGAGGGTCTCCGTCTCGGCTCGGGCAGGAGACGGTCCTCCAACCCAGCAAGCCTGGCGTTGAGCATATTGCCAAAGGTCTCCACGTTTGCACGGGAGACTTCAGCCAATAGCTCACGCACGTCTTCTCCGGCAGGCTGCGAGGTCCGTTTGCGCATCTCGTCCAGCTCCTGGCGTAGAGCCGCCACTTGCTTTTCGAGACGCGCGTTCCGGGCCTCGAGCCTTTTTATCTCCTCAGACGAGGAGCGACTCCTCATCTCGTCGAAGACCTTTGCGATGGTCGACACCGACTCCCTCAGGTACTTCTGGTAGGTTCCCTTAAGGTTGGCGGATTTCTTGCCGACCATCTCAATGGTCTCCAACGCCTGCTCCACAGTCTTGGCCATGTCGGCGCCCGTCTTCTCCAACGCCTCTTCTCGCACAGGAGATGAAGCGGGGAGCGCGGCGAGGGCGGAGCTGGCACTCTTCCGCGTCCTCCTAGCCCCTCGCGCCGGTTCGGCAACCTCCTCCTCGGCCTCCAGCCTGAGGGCCTCCTCCTTCTGCCTATTGTAGTCGGCTCGCGCCTTAGCGTAGCCGACGTACTGGCCGGATGTTGGTGGCCGGCCACGTCCCCTTTTTGGTCGAGGTGCCGTCTCCTTACTAGTAGACGGCCCTGCCTCGTCTTCAACCGGTAATCGCCTCTTAATGGGCGTCGACCTTCCAGTAGGTGCGAGCAGTCCCACGGCGTCCAGCGACTAGGACATCTGCCTAGGAATCAACTTCTCTGATAGTACATTCGTTAGGCCTGAGAATAGGTTTTTAGCTACTTTAATTTATATTAGAAATAATTTACTTAAATGGCACAATAACGTCAGCTAGTTTTATTTGAATGTTTGTCGGTGACGTCCACGTGTCTTCGACGATGGAAACACGGACTAAGCGCCTGCATATCGAAGTATTGAAGTCGGCTGCGTGTCTCAGCCACATTACGCTAACTTCCACGCTATATTCATTTAGTCTTAATTGATTTATAAGATTTGTTCCAAGTACGTATAAGAGTACACGAAATTCAACACATTATTACCTGTTTATTTTCTTTACTAATCCATCGACAACAATGTGTCTCCGTCTGTTGTAACCTCGATAGCTACTGAACAGATTTTGCTGAAGTTTGGTATTTAGATAATTTAAGTCCCGGGAAAGGACAAAGGATATTTTTTATCCCGGTAAAATGTACTACTCCCGAGTGATATTGTATACTAAGACCTTGTTGTATACTAAGACTTAATTATCTTCTTTAGTAGATAAAATAGATCTTCTTTAAAAAAAATCTTTTTTTATTGCATTTGCTAATAATATCAGAGGAGGGTTGTTACGGAGATATTTTTTAATTACGTGAAAATTTAGAAAATTTAAAAATTATTTCTGATTTCGCAACCTCACCAGTCACCACTTTTGATATGACGGGACGACGTCCGTCGGGCCCGCCGCCCGCTAGTGATAAGATAATATTTTTAAACCGAACTCGCCACGAATCGTAAAAGTATAATATAAAAGTGCGCTTTAAATCGAACGACATTTGAATGCTAATAAAGAATTCCTTCGCAAATTCTGCGGCGATTTTTGGATCGTAAATTTTGTGTGACACGTTCTCAGCTGAGAATCATCCCGCTCTTTGCCGTTTCTTTGCCGTCTCTTTGCCGGGTCTCTTTGCTAGCTAAAGGATCGTAAAAGACAACTGATCATGAATTTTAATGTCGCCGGAACCTTAGCTGAAATCCGGGGTTCCGTATTTCTTTATCAATTTACTATTTTATGTTTGAGATGGCAGTATTTTTTGTAAGTGAATGTTTGGGATAGGTCGGGAAGTGATTAACTTGGTAAAGTTTGAAAGTAACATCTGTTTATAATACATACTTGATTCTACTATAAACTAAACAGGAATTCCCTTATCTATGAAATATTTGTACGATGGATACAATAAACAATGATTTTTGTTTGGAAAATTCACTAAAATGACAAACATAAAACTTTGATTATAGTGTGACTTTTTATATTAATTTATCTTAATACACAATTAGCAAAATATTATTTTAGTTATTAATTTTATTTATTCTTAAATTATATTATAATACATACTTGTTAAATACACTTCCTGCAAAACTGCTTACGGAGTTTGACTTCTTGTTACAGTATCTTAATCCTTCATGCCCCATACGAGCACCGGTGATCGCGACAACAATAGAATACAATAGCATTTCCAAGAATCCCCGATCTAAGGATTAATTCATAATATCATTCCTACAAAAAAAGTTGTAAAGTCGGTTTAAAAAGTCCAAACCCCAGTTCAGTTTTCTTAGCGGATCCCGAAGTTTGGGCGGGCATGAATTAAAACTATCAGTAGACTTTAGCTGCTACCTAATTTGGCGCCCAACCGGGGACCCGTTCCAACTTGTAACAACTTTAAGCAAATTAAAACTTACACTGCTCTCTTACTGCGCGCGCCTGAAATATTAACTCTTCACGGCACGCAGTGGACCGCCGCCCGCAGATTTGTCTCGTTAATACCCCTCGCTTATACAATTTTAATTATATTACCGGATAGTAAAAAGGGTTGTCTTTTGTTTCATTGTTCTACAGCACGTAGTTACAAAATGTGCGTAAGTAGGTTTACCAGAATCTGATATCAAATTTAAAAAAAACATCCTTGATCATTGGCAAAATTTATATATTTGCATGTTTAACACACATAATCAGCCGCTTTAAAAAAAGTATCAAAATGTTTTATTCCAGCGGTAATTGCTGCAGTCAATATTACAATGTGAAGCAATAGGGAATAATACGCAAAAACTGGAGCAGAAAGGTGCTATTAGCAGTGCAGCAGTGGGAGAGCCATGCTTCGGCACTAATGGGCCGGCTCGACCGGAGAAATACCACGTTCCCACAGAAAACCGGCGTGAAACAGCGCTTGCGCTGTGTTTCGTCGAGTGAGTGAGTTTACCGGAGGCCCAATCCCCTACCCTACCTTATTCCCTTCCCTGTCCATCCCTACTCTCCCCGTTTACCCTATTTCCTCTTAAAAGGCCGGCAACGCACCTACAGCTCTTCTGATGCTGTGAATGTCCATGGGCGACGGAAGTTGCTTTCCATCAGCTGACCCGTTTGCTCGTTTGCCCCCTTATTTCATAAAAAAAAAATTAGCATAAATACAGTAAATAATTTGACCAAAATCCAACATGTTGCACACGTAATATCAGAATATAGATAGTTCAAACGTTGTGAAACGTCGAACAAATATTTTTGTTTATTGTCTATTCTGGTGCTGCCGCCTAGCGTGAAAACTATTGCGAAAAGTATCCTATGTCCTTTCCCAATATTCAACGTATCTCCATACCAAATTTCAACAAAATCGGTTTAGTGGTTTTAGCGTGAAGAGGTAACAGACAGACACACTTTATCATACATAGTATTAGCATGGATGCCGCCTTGTTACTTTGATTAAAACATAGAAGACGCCAATTCTAATCAATTTATCTAAAAGAAATCAAAAGTATCCATCACTCGATTAAATATTCGCTTTCGATATCGTTTCCGGTAGTGATTCCATGACGTGAGCTAATCTCGGGCAAGTCGGATTAGTGTTGCCAGTTATGTGCCATAAATACTCCCCGGAAGCGGTAATTATACAATCAGGATTAACCCCCGACCGATTACACACGTTAAACTCTGGTTACCTTCTCTGCCATATCAATAACTGTATGGCCATTTAATACCTGTCGTTTACTTGTTCTTAATTCGCCGTTAAATCAGTACGGCCACTACTTAAAACTTAATGTCCACGACATCAGTATTGACAACTCCTTTAAATCAGAAAAATCATAAGCCGCCCAGATGACGCCCGCACTTTGCGCCAAAATTCGTTACCGCGGGAACCGTGCATTATTCCAGGATAAAAAGTATCCTTAGATGTCCTTTCCCGGGACTGGAAGTGTTTCCATACCAATCAGCAATATCGGTTCAGTCATCAGTGGTTTGGGCGTGAAGACAGACAGACAGACAGACACACTTTCGCATTAATAATATTAGTATGGAAGTATGGATCACTAAATTCCACTTTTATGCTTTAACGGTTGATGGCGAATTTGAAAAAAAAAGCCAAGAGACACATAATTTCGCGTTCATTGTATTCATAGTACCTATGTCTTATGGATAATCGCTTTAACAAAGTTAAACTCTGATTAGAGGAATATTGGATTAAGACGAGACTGCGATTAGATCTTATGTATTTGTATAAGATTCATCAATTAGCGGGAAGTGATGACACCGAAGTTTCGGCAACGAACACTCGGCGGTATTCTCGTGAATTTTTGATTAACTACAGGTAGCGGGAATCTAATTTTGCCCGACTTTTTCACGTGGATCCAGAATTTTTGAAATTTCCTTTGTGTGTGCGCTTTTATAGACCAAAAATTGCCGTCAAGAGATATTGGACCACTTAAACCTTAAGTTTATCATTCAAAAGGCTTAAAAATGGAAACTTTTTAATTTATAACCTACTTTTATAAGTTATCTTATGTTCATAAACTGTTAAAAGTTATTATGACTCTTCAAAAAAAAAAATGGAAAATACCCGACTTTGGGGAAATCTGGAAAATAAAATTGAAATCTTTTTCCTTCGTCTTCTATAAAAATCTGATTAATATCTCATTCTAATCCCGAAATCCCGAGATCCCGGGATAAATTATCCCGCGATCGCGTACCAGGTTGCCAGGCCTGGGTATTATTTGCTCCGATTTATTCAAGGTTCGCTCCCTTTGTCTGTCTTGTAACATTTTCAATTGGCTGAACCAAGACACGCAGACCTTATTTAGTTATTCGCGCTCTAAAAGGGATTATGACACTTCGAACAAGATTTTCTACTTTTCATAAAATGAGCAAACAATGAGTCAAAGATGGAAAATAAATATCTTATGACGTCAACTGCTAAATCGGTGAAATAAAAGTGAAATTCCAGATCTCGCACTACACCAACGTCTTCTGTAGAAAACTACTTGACAGCGCATTCCAATCCCGGGATCCCGGGATCCCGGGATAATTTGTGGGGAGGTTACCGGGTTTCCCGGCCCGGGTATTATTTGCCCCGGCTTATTTGTGTAGCTTGATTTATCTCGCTCGCGACGGCATTCTATTAGCGACGGTGTTCGGGGTTAGCTCCGGACGGGTTTAATTGGAGTTTAATCTTTGATTTGTTTGTATTGCCACCTTTGCCGGTTGAGGGTTAATCGATGTGATGAACGAGCGCTGCGAAGGCGTTTTAGTGTTGAGATTTATGGAGTGATGTAGCGATGAGTTTCAACGAATCGTCTGTCTGCGTTGATAGACGATTCGTTTGGATCTGAGTGATTTGTTACTTATCACTTATCAGATATCACCGTCAAGGCCTATCGTCATCACGTGATGCAGGTTTTTACCCGGCCACTGTGAAGCTAAAAATGGTTATCATTTTGGCAACTGCTTTTTTTACTTAATTACTAATAGTTTTTATCTTAAAGTATAATTATTTAAGATGTGGCTTAGCCAATTGAAAAATAGCTACTCATGTTACACGCGGATCAAAGAACCATTTTGCTTATAGTGATATAGTTATATTATCAGGTCTAGACATATTCTAGACGTGATAATATCAAAGCCTATAAAGATAAAGTCTATTTATACATAATATAAACAAAGCTCTACATGTATTGATAAAGCTATTTCTACGTATAAAGCTTTGTGATCTACGTAGTTCTCGGATTGGCCACTCGATGGGAGTGGTGTGCTCGATGGTATCGTCTGTGGGGAGCGCTAATGAGGCACGGGGTCAAGGGAAGTCTGCTGGAAACAATAGCATGTGCGTTTTATATACATAATATGTACTAGTGTATAAAACGTGTGATGATAAACTAGATTTTTACATGCTACGTGTAAAATAAGTTAGACAGAAACTTCTTATAGTCAGGGAGCCCTAGAACATTTTTTTTTATTACTATCAAGCTATTTTTTGTGAGTAGCTTCATTTTGATACGACAAACAATATTTTTATCTGCAAAAAATCTTGAAAGTGGTAGCTACAGTGATAGAAAGGATTTCATACTTTGATATGACGGTCCTAAAAATGGATTGATCTATTTGTAGGACATTACTCATAAATTATATAACTATTAACCTACTAATATACAAAAAATCTGCTGGTTAGGGTTCCGTTTTAGGGTTCTGTTATCAACAAAACTTGATACATACATACGGTACATGAAAATCAATAATTTTCCCAAAAACTGTTTTTACTTTACTCCTTTGTTTACAAATTAACGTGCATTATTCTATTGATATCCGCCTTAATCATAGTACCGTAAAGCTGGTTTTAGACTACGCTATGATATAATAACTTGTAACATACATAATATACAGCTCACAGCACAAGAATATCGCGCACCATACATTAGCTGTGTCCACATTATGCAATTTCATCTTCAATTTTTGTCATCTTCTTTTTATTCAACTTTCATTTGTCATATTCAATAATTGAATGCGTCAAAATCTACCCGCGTTGAACGAAAAGTGTCATAGCGAGCGCTACGATTTCAACGCGCGTCACGGGCATGCCTCACGTTCGCTGTTGACTGCGCTATAACGCATGAACTTGATGAACAAAAAAAGGCCCAGTGTAAACAAAGCTTTTGTTATTGACACGTTCACACTGTACTGTACTATATTATATTACTAGCTGTTGCCCGCGACTTCGTCCGCGTGGACCTCAGTTTATAGCGCGCGATGTCAACAAAGTTGGTGTCAAAAGCTTTTATAAAAAAAAACCCTGGTACCTCTTAGGCCTTAAATCACAACACCCAAAAAAAGCTGTGCAGTGTGCACATAACTTATTTCATTTTTTGAAATTAAACTTTATTTATGCCAAATTTTAAAGTATATTTAGCCCCCAATTACACAACTTTACCCATAAACTATTTATCATTGATAGGTTTAAGGTCATGTCACTGCATACAATATAAAGTACCGAGTTATTTAATAACGTACATAAGAATTAACAATCGAAAAAATCGAAAATCCAACATGAAATGATACCACCTCTTATGGAAAGACTTTTGTGTAAGCAATAGCGCGATGTAGGAGCAGCACCATCTGTTATGAATTTTTGGAACTAACTTAATTTTAACAAATTTACTTACTCATTTTCACCCCCTTACAGCCCTTTTTTCCAGTTAAAAAGTAGCCTATGTCCTTTCTCAGGCTTTACACTATCTGTGTACAAAATTTCATTACAATCGGTTCGGTAGTTTTGGCGTGAAAGCGAGACAGATAGACAGACAGACAGAGATACTTTCACATTTATAATATTAGTATAGATTGGCTTGCTATACGCTATTTATGGTGCGCGATATTCTTGTGCTATATTATGCTATTATAATATTATAGCGTAGTCTGAAACCAGTTTTAGTTAAGCATTAAAAGTTATAAAGCATTTAAGCAACCATTATTTCAAGAACGAAACTAAACCGTTTGGTTTAAGTTCTGACGCTTCGTTCCTCAAACGCCAGATGTTTTGAGCGCGGGCAATAATCCACTTCAGTGCCAAATAAAAGTGGCGTTCAGACGAAATCGTTGCAATTATCGTTTTACGTCGCTGGGCTAATTCTGTCCGTGAAATTAAATTATAAGCTGTATAATCGAAAGTGCCTTTATGTGTTTATTAATTAAATATATTAAGGGCCTGTTTCACCACTTTCTGATAAAGTGCCGAATAGGCTATTCACAACTTTTTTCACAGATCCTCCATACTTGATATTCTGTCAAGTTAATTGGATAGCCTATTCGACACTTATCAGGAAGTGGTGAAACAGGCCCTTAGGCTGTGTTTACACCGGAGCTGAGCTAATGATTCAGTAAATTTGTACCGTAAAGTGACTCCAAGTGAACCAAGACTCATCGTTATCGAATAACCTCAGCCAGGGCATTCCAAAAGACAACGGCTCATATAAATTTTGCATATTATAATTTATAATCATAATAATACATGATCATAAGTAACGAGATTTTAAGTTTTATTTTGTTACGAGTTCTACCTTTTTTTGATACCTACTTAATTTGTATAATTTTTGCCTTTTTTCTTTTTAATTACTTGTGTGGAAAACCAGGTCACATTTATCAAATGACAGCATTCATAAAAATTAAATATTGAAATGTAAAAAGTGGGTTTTGCGTAAACAGCTAAAAATTTACAATTTTCAACTCGCACTAGAAACCGAACGATTCGTCTGAAATAAAAAAAATAAATACTGTTATTTGTAGATAATCACAAGTACTTTAATTTCTGTAAATAGACCATTTACTAAAAGTTAATAGTTTTCGAGTTTTAAGCAAAAAACCGGAAAAAAGCAAAAAAAAAATCCGGTTTTTTCTGTTTTCTTTTTTAATGTTGCGTCACGAAATTTCAGACCTCAGATTCGGATTTAGCACCCCAAAACACATATGGAATGAAAAAATCAGAACTACCCCAAAACTTTCCTAGCAAAAATACAATATAACTGAACTATAAGCTGCGTTGCGAGGAATGTGTCCATAAGAACCAATAGAAAGGCTTTATTTGCCTAGCCACGTTCAGCGCAACGATTCTATTGGTTCTTGTAAAACACATTCTTTGTAACGCAGACTAACGCAAGTTATAATATTCACGGGTCCATTACTTGTTACAAAATGTGTATTATTTCCTCGAATTAAAAACATCGTTAATATTTTTTACTTATACTTCAACAACAAATACTTAACTAACATGTACAACGTATACCCAAATTTTTTTAAAAAGAATATTCCAACCCAACTCCGCAAATTATGCTCGATAAAATTATTTAAGTAGGTACATGAATTTGTTTACCTCCTCCTAAATACCTTGAGCAATTTATGGATGCCCCCTAACTTACGTAGTAGCTATATAGCAATCTGTGCACACGGTGGCCCACTAATAGAGAAAAATGAAAGTTAATTCTTGATGCGCCAGGCATTCATAAAGTTTTTTCTGAGTCAGAATGAAAATGCAGGTAATAATACATTACTTACCCTCTGGCCGCGGGCGACGGGCATAATACCTGCATTACCGCTCTCGTTAGCTCAGTTTACCCGTAAATGAAACTTACGGGTTTATTACGGTTTATTATCTACGTTTCGGAATGACGTAAAACCTTGAAGAATGAGAATGGAAAGTAGAGCTTGTACTTTTTTTTCAAGTCAGTAAAAACCGTTCCTCTAAGAATAATACTATGGTCTCGGTGACGGTGGCCAGTTTCATTGAAACCAGGTCAGTTACGCAGGAGTAATTTAAAGTGCCCAAGTGTGTGCGCAGTACTCAAGATCACTCTTTATTCCTTTACTCTCATAACCCAGTGGGACGGAAGACCGACACGACTGGCGAGAGATCAGGCGCAGGACCGACTTTTTACATGCCCATCCGACGCATGGATCATCTTACTTGTTAGACAACCAGATGATCAGCCTGCATTGTCCTAACCAAACTGGGCAATGGGCAGTGTCCAAAAAAAATCACATCTACTTTTTTTATTTTTTTTCGTTAAAATAGGGTATTTTAAGAATATAAATTAAATAATTTTGAAATTCATTGGCTAGTTTTTTCTTAATAAATTTTTAAAGTTTCGCTCTGACGTCATCATCGGCGGCAAATTGACCTCTGCAGTATGTTTTTTTTCCTTTCAATCTTATTTATAATGGCTGGTTCGTCAAATGCAAGTTATCATTATGTGAAAGCTGATACGAGAAGCTTACCAAAAGTTTGAAACGTAATGTTGGTCGAATTTATTGCTAATTTAACGCCATTGAAGGTCAAACTAAGGTTAAACATATTTGTTCAAAAATGTAAGTAACTAATGGGTATTTTTTTCGTTTATATACAAAAAAACGATCACTGACCTTATTCCTCGAAATGTTTTTGTAATGAGCAAAATTAAAAAAAAATGGACAATCCCCATTACATGTTTCCAACGCGGGAATCGAACCCACGACCTCCGAGTGAAGAGCAACGCTCTATCCGCTGGACCATGGAGGTGTGGTCTTATAAGAATATTTGCGCATCGTACTCGTATAACTATTAAAGGTCCCTTGTCCTTCTCTGTCAAGTAGCTTATGCAGTATGCAAAATAAAAATAAACAGTCTTTGTACCTAGTAATTTATACGTATATATTTACTACTAAATGACGCCCGCAACTCCGTTGTGCCGAATTTCGTTTATCGTGCGGAAACCGTACATTTTTCCGGGATGAAAAGTATCCTATATCCATTCCCGGGACTCAAAGTATCTCCATACCGAATTTCAGTAGAATCAGTTCAGCGGTTCGGGCGTGAAGAGACAGACAGACAGAGGGCCGACAGACAGACACACTTTCGCATTTAAAATAATATTAGTATGGATAGTATGTGGATATAAATATGGAAGAACAAGATATCTCTTGACTGACAACTCGTTAAAACTCCCGAAAATAAATTTTTCCTAGCTCTTCAATCAGTCGATAGCAATTAACACGGAATTTTTAATCTGAATCAATTAGACAAGTCTTCATTCGATTTCTGAATATGCATTTCAGTTCGTTACAGTCTAACGATAGTTCTCCACATTACATATTGAAATGGAATTGGTTTTCATCACAGAGTGGAGTGAAATTATTAGATTTAGTTGTGATTATATTGAAATTAAATCATTATGGAATCCTAGCTTTAACCAGTTTAAATAAAGATAATACTGATAAAATAAGATCAGTGAATAGTTAGGAAAATGTAAACCTTCAAGAGGAGATTCCTTCTTAAAAAGCCGGCAACGGATCTGCAACTCTTCTGATGTTGCGAGTGTCCATGGGCGACGGATAGATGCTTCCCATCAGATGACCCGTATGCTCATGGGCCCTCCTATTTTATAAAAAAGATCTACTGCTTATGTAAGTGTTGGCAAAAAAAAAAAAAAACTGACAAACCACAATAGCTCGTTCATAATATTATGAAAAAATACTTTTTTTACATAAGCTTTTATACGTATGTTATATATTATCAGTTCTTGTTGCTTTGACCATACCTGTTTAAGATAATTTCTTTATTTACTAGAAAAACTAGCTCTATTTTTTCTACTTAGCTATTTTCTTGTCTTTGATCACGAAAAGTTGCCTAATATTTCTTTTAAATAAATCACGTAATCTTGTTTAAAAGGTCACAATTTCTAACTTACAATTTAAATTTCTAAATCTGCTCTTTAAATCTTAAAAGACTCTTAAATTTTACTTACCTTAAATACCTTCGTTAATCCCTTCAAGTGATCGCTAAGGGCGAAGAGGGAAAAGGTACTCGATTCACGAGCAATCTATACTTTGTACGCGTTTGAAGCTCAGACAGACTAATTGACAGAGTAAGAGTATTTTTAGGTGTCTACTGTCTATACCTAAAGATCCTCATAGTGTCTTTTTAATAGACAACTGTTTTTAAGTTAAAAACTGCGTTCGTTATTTCAAGTTATATTATGAAATTCCAGCTGGTATAAAGTGCTCACACACGGGAACGGGGAATGTATAAAACTCCGTTCATACTACTAGACAAGTGGCAAGCGATTATCGTAAACGCCAACAAAATGTATGCGATTTGATATAAGTCATCGCTTCGCTAGCGAATACTAATGTCAAATCCCATACATTTTGTTAGCATTTACAATAATCGCCACTTGTCTAGGCCCTCAGGTCGCCCTGCGATCAGGCCGTCTAGATCGACTGGCCTCCTCGTTTAAGCGGGCCTTTAGCGAGGTTTTATGAACTTAACATAGCCGGTAGTATTTAATTTGTTAATAAAAGTTAACGTGTATGAACACGCTTCTCGACACACTACATTTGTTTACAATTTATTTTATTGACCGATTTTATCGCGCCCATATATTTTTCAATCGCATTGTCGATTTAAGTTAGTGAAATTTTTGTACATTCGCTTGTTAAGTATGACCCAGTCAAAATATCTATTAGTACTCGTAAATAATACTATCAATAAAAACAATAGGTGTAGTGTGAAATATTTGTGGGCATTCAGTAACAGAAAAAAGATTTTGGCCGGGTTGTTTTTGACAGTGTCATATGACATATCTCTCTAACTGTGTTTGTCTGTTTTTCTATATCTTCATGATTAAACCCATGAACCTCTTTGGATGGAATTTTGTTGATAGATTTCATCGTGCATTGAATGAATTGCTTCGCATGAAAGTTGCAGGCATGTTGGCCCTTGAGTTTCGAGCGTGTACCCCCTCGTATATGTATATTGTCTATACTTAATTATTATTGTCTATAATTGAATGTGCACAGACAGCTCCAAAATGTAAAGTCCGTGCAATATTCGCCAATTTTTGGCGAATAGTGGGGCGCGTCTTCGTGGATTGTTCTTTCAAAGTTTCGTGGATTCTTCGTTCAAAGTTTGAGTGTTATCGGTACACTTATGAGAAAGCGTCACGGTCAAAGAGAAAGATGTTCACCCAAAAGTTGGTGGGGCGCATCTTCGTGGATTGCATGGACTATAGTGTAGAGAGGCCTTTATTAACAAAAATCATAACTAAACTTTCGTACTAACCGAGTGACAGCTACGGCGGAACCTCCAAAAATTAGGTCGGCATTTTTTGCCATTTTCGCCTTGCCACATCGCATGTCGGCAATTATACCCATGGTGTCAGTCGAACGCCAGTCCAGAGTTCGCGTGCCGCCGAAAACCTTTTATTTTGTTTGTTATAAGTTAACGTTAACTAGATATCACGGGAGCGATCAATCACATAGTTTAGGACAGCGATTATCAACGTGGCGGAACCGTTCTAAGAAGTGAAATTTTAGACGGACCCCTAAACAAAAAGAATGTTTTATCTTTGAATGAATTGTCTCCATGCTGATGTGTGATGAAATTTCTAAAAACAATTTAATATGTACTAGATAGTAGACGATGCTCGGAACTCAGTAGCGCAAACATTCGTTTATTGCGCGGGAACCGTACATTTTTTCGGAATAAAAAGTATCCTTTCCCGAGACTCAAAGTATCTTCATACAAAATTTCAGCAAAATCGGTTCAGCGGTTTGGGTGTGAAGAGGTAACAGACAGACAGGTGGACAGATAAACGGACAGACAGACAGACAAACAGGTGGACAGACAGACAGACAGACACACTTTCGCATTTATAATATTAGCATGGATATGGATTGCCCCCTACAAGGCCTTGCGATGTAGCGGCCAAGCCAACGTACACGTGAACGCATATAATTATAGATCGAGTCTTATGAAATAGGTGTGTTACGACTTACGATTAATTAATATGTTAATCTCAGTCACCCACAGTAATATAGTGTAATTATAATGGCGGCGTTATAGGTCGTATAACTCAATTAGAGCTAATCGTTAATGAGACTGCCTAAGTAATGGTTAGTGCTGATTACCGTGACTTAGCGCTTATGCTCAGCGTATGCTGCGGGCTCGCTTACTTTGAATATAATATAAACTCTATTGAGTAGGACATAACTCTCGTTAGGTCGTGTTTCCACCTGCTATACAACTGTCGCGAGAAGTGTCTGACAGTCTGTCTGAGCAGCTTGCAAGTGTAAACCCCGTAGCAAGTGCTGTCGCGACAATTTGTCAAGCGCTTCCTGCGAGTAGTTGCGACAGCATGTCTTAATATGTCTGCGAGGATTCGCGACAGATCTCGCTGCGGGTCACCGCAGATATACGGACTAGTTTCGTATGGCATTTATCCGCGAGCTTCTCGCGCGACATTTATTGCAGCAATAAATTGCAAGAATTAGTATGAAATGTAAACAATATTGCAAGAAACTCACGCAAGACTTCCGCGAGTTTGCTTGCAGGTGGAAACACAGCCTTACGATAGAGATTATTCTGTAAAGGTCGGAACAGAGGGCGCTGCTAGCACATACAGTAAACAATCCGACCAAAATCTGACATGCTACACAAGTGATATCCGAATATTGACAGAAACGTCGAATAAAACTATTTGTTTACTGTGTGTGTTGGTGCTGCCGTCAAGCGTGAAAACATTGCAGTAATATCGATGGCCCCAACGAATAAACGTGCAAGAGCTCTTACCCAAAAAATTTCTTTTTGATTTTTCGTTTGCATGGACTATGATACACCTATGTAAATTTTTTGAATTTTTTTGACTTAAAATAACGATTTTATAGCAATGTAAATCTTTATTGTACGGAAAAAATAATAACATATATCACATTAATAATAAAGCATGCGCTAAATGTAGATTATTTGTTTATTTGAGTTCACCAGAATAAACGTGTTAAAACAACCTGGCGCTCGTGTCTATCTTTTCTTTTGGGCTATAACTCTTGCACGATTATTCGTGTAAAAATGCAAGCGACTTCTACCACTAATGCCTCATTGCAGATGGCGAAACTTTGAATATATTAATCACAGCTATTCTATTATCTCTTACTAACTTCTCTTGTCTTTTCTGCTTTTGTAAAGGTTATTCGAAGAGCTATTGTAAAGTTTATCACAAAAGCTGCTGGTGAGTTGCCGGTCTTTTTAAGAGGGAATACGCTCTTTCCTTGAAGGTTTGCAGATCGTATAGGTCCGGAAACACTGCTGGTGACCGTTCATTCCAAATTTTACAGTGCGTGGCAGAAAGTTACGCAAAAAAGCACGGTGAAAGACTGCCACTCATCAAGGTTATGAGGATGGTTGTGAGGATATTTTTAACGTGGAACGATGGCGAAAAGTTGCAGGATGTATGATTCCGAACAATTTCTCAGAGCACTCCCCGTGATACAACCGATTGAGGATGCAGGGTGAAGCTATTTACATCTCGGCGTAATTCTAAGGGGTCCAGCCTGTTTGAAACACTATGGCAGTCAACAATTCGAGCGGCCCTTCGTTGAATACGATCCAAAGGGATTTGTTGGTATTTTGGGGTCCCTGCCCAGATATGAGAACAGTATTCCATAATATGAGGCCGAACCTGCACCTTGTAGAGTTGCAGGCATTGGTCCAGACTGAAACACTGTCTCGTCCTGTTAATAACAGAATCAGAAAAGTATCGTCTACCCCATTCAGAGACTTTCTCCTGTGAATTCTCTATTTTAGACATAAGTTCGTTTCGACTCTCGATGATATTTAGCCGAGAAATATGGTGGAAGCCAGTCATCTGTACTATCATCTGCATAGCAATAAATGCCATTGGAATGTAAAATGTCATTGATCTGCCCAAAAACTTGTGACCTATTTGCATAAATTCTCGGGAAGCCCATATTATGATAGAAGCTTTGATAGTAGCGCTTTGAGCCAAACCCAATCAAATGCCTTCGCAATGTCCAAACTAACAGCCAATGCCTCTCCTCTTCACACAATCACCTGAGCCCAACGATGAGTTTGGTACGCCAAGAGATAACCAGCCAAGTGACCCATACTGTTTGTCGTGTTTGTCGCTTTGTAATGTCTGGGCGCCCAAGTATCGAAAGAGCTGATAATGGATTCCATTATCTTCGAGATGACGGAGGTTTTATCAATTGGTCTGTAGTTGGAAGGATTTGAGCGGTCACCCTTTTTTGGGGATCGAGTATACCAAGGCTATTTTCTCAGAAGCCAGGACAATGCCAGAAGAGTAGGAGAACCAAAAACGACGCGTTAAGACCGGAGCCAACTCTGGAGCACACTTTTTCAACATAATAGGAGGGATTCCGTCAGGCCTATTTGACTTTTGGACATTGATGGACATTGATTGATGACTTTTGGACGCTCAGTGTGAATAACCCTGTGTGCCCTTGAGGGCACGCAGGGCTATTCACACTGAGCGCTGATGTAACCTAATATCCGACATGATGCCCCTGCATCGTGGTATGGTCGGCGGTTTTTATCCCAAGGTCATCAAGGATCATATTTGACGCAAGGAGCTTACCCAGAAGATCGTCTTTGTATTTTGCGTCGTAGGACTACGATCCATTTCCTACTTGTAGGGATGGTAGGATGGCTTTCAGAAATACTCTTCAATAGCTAAGTCCAGAGACCAGAATTCACGGGTTCCCAAAGAAAGGCATTCGAGTCTCTCACAGATACAATTGACGTGCTGTTTCTTTGCCCGATTGATCTCTCTCTTGGAGGGTCTATTATAAGCAAAGTTGTACTCCATTTTATATGACAATTATTAGGTCAATATTTATCAACAATAACAAAAGGTCAACAATATTACTGAACCGTCAACAAGAAAATATAAGCTAACTAGACTTTCCACTCAGCCTCTCCCGAATAAATGGGAAATTTTACGGAAATCGTACATTTCCCCGCAAAAAATAGCCAATGTTCTTTCACATCATGGTCTACTCTTCATCTGTGCCAAATAACTTAAAAATTCATCTAATAGATCGAGAGATAAACGCCTTCAAATAATTTTCCCGGGTTTTTCTACATTTTCCTATGCTTCTTCGCTTCTATTCGTCTTAGAGTAATAATTTATAGTTTATAGCCTTACTAGATAAATGAACCATCTAAGGACGAAATAATTTTTCAAATCGGACCAGTAGTTCCTGAGATTGGTGCGTTCAAACAAACAAACTCTTCTACTTTATAATATTACTATAGATTTACATTTTATACCATACACTAATAAGGTCATATTACATAAATATTGAATCAACTTCTTAACACTAATATACGGGCTTTTATCTTTACAAACATGTAAAAGCAACAAAATATACAAGAATAAGCGTGTAAATGACCAGAGCATGGCTCAGGAGGAAAAAAAATATACGTGGAATAACCACGCAACATTTCACTGCACTTGTTAAAACTTCATTTATGACACGAATAAACGTGCACGAATAAATTGATACAATAGTGTTAACAAGACACATATTATTCACTAGAATAATAATTTAATATGGTTTTTCTTAAATATGTAGTAAACCGGTTAATATTTGATTTTTTAAAAATATATGAGCTGAAAGATATTTTTTTATCTTTAATTTGATTGTACATTATATTAGTCTATTTATTATGTATTCAAAGTTATGTGGTTCCAAACGTTTTTTTGGCTTCCTGAAAAGTTGTCTTTTTTCGATTGCACGTTTATTCGTTGGGGCCATCGATATATCTATAAGGATTTTCAATATTTCAATTTCCGCTAGGACTCACGTAAAGCACCGCCTGGTGGTAGTGGTAGTGTAGACAACAGCTTTGACAGACAGACAGACAGTCATACTTTCGAACTTATAATATTAGTATGGATAGCTGTATTCTGTAACCACACGCGTATAATATCAATCCAATATCGCGGACGAAAGTGATATCGTTTGAAACAGTCGCACAAAACCAACAAACCCGCTTAAAAATCCGCTTTCTATTTTTACAACCCTTTCGAATTACCGGTTCGCAAAGAAAAATGGCTTTCCGTATCAGCCTGTCCTTCACCAAGATTAAACGTCACAAATGATTAAAAAATCACGCTCTTTTTAATAGAAATATCAGAGTTCCCACGTAAATTAGCTGAGTAATAAGAAATGTGCAGTGACTAATTACTTTCTTGACAAATTACCTTTTTTATTTCAACTTTTTTTTCGCTGAGAAATACTTTTTTACTTTTCGCGGGGACTCGAGGCTTCTACTACAGATTTGTAGGAGTTATTAGGACTCGCTGCGCCTGAAGAAATGATAGGGAAGTGGGAACACTGCCCTACCGCCTAAAGTTCGGCGGCGCTTTATCCCTACCGACTTTGCCAAGCCACTAGAACATCCGCGACATTTCTTTACATACCTGATTAATCAAATGCAATATTTACTCGTATTATATTAAAACCCTAGATGACGCCCGCAACTTCAATGCGCTAGAATTCGTTTATCGCGAGGGAAACTTACATTTTCCGGGATAGAAACTATCCTATGTCTTTTCCCGGTATTCAAAGTGTCTCTACAACAAATTTTAGCAAAATCTGTTCAACGGTTTGGGCGTGAAGAGGTAACAGGCAGACACGCGGTAGCGTGTCAAGCCAAGTTCCAGCATAAGAGAATGGCGAGCAGCACCGTGTGTAATATTACACGAACCATTTGCCGGTACTTTTGACCCTCTCATAATTCAGAAACTATTTCACATAAACGTTTCAAATTTAGCTCATATAATGAGACTTGCGAGATAACCACATGCTCTAAATTTTATAAGCACAGCTCAAACGGTTTTTTTTATGCAATAAGGGGGCAAACGAGCAAACGGGTCACCTGATGGAAAGTAACTTCCGTCGCCCATGGACACTCGCAGCATCAGAAGAGCTGCAGGTGCGTTGCCGGCCTTTTAAGGGGTAATAGGGGAGGGTAGGGAAGGAAATAGGGAAGGGTAGGGAAGGGAAAAGGGTAGGGGATTGGGCCTCCGGTAAACTCACTCACTCGGCAAAACACAGCGCAAGCGCTGTTTCACGCCGGTTTTCTGTGAGGACGTGGTATTTCTCCGGTCGAGCCGGCTCATTCGTGCCGAAGCATGGCTCTCCCACGTCAAAAGATTGAATATCTATAACAATTAATGTTATTTAAATAATTTGAGATCTTAAACTAGATTAGATTCTACTTGTTTCTTGCTAGTTTTCATCAGGATTAAAATGTTCAATAACTTTATGAAATGACTGATGAAATGAAAACTGGCCAAGTTAGATCTAATCTAGTTTAAGATTTCAAATTATTTAAATAACATTGATTGTTATAGATATTCAATAAAGCAAAGAAATAGACTATTATTTGTTCATAATATTATTTGGTTCCTATACATACATATTTCGATTTTCCATTAAACTTGGCGCTCATTTAGATCTGCATCCTTTTTACGGCGAAGTCCATAGACAAGAATAATGTTTGTATGGAACTTGGCTTGTTATTTGTACATATTTTATGTTTTTGGTGGGATACATATTAAGTAAAGTATAGAGATTACACTTAACATCATTCGTTATTACCTGTTAACGGCAAAACGCGTTATTACATTTTTCGCTACAAATTGCAATTTATCACCACATCAACTCACAAATTTTACCCCACTTTTGTGAAACAATGAAATCAATTTACGTTCACGGTTTGTGACGAAATCGGCTCTGACGGCGCGTCGCCCGCCGACCGCGCACGGTGACCGAACCCGTGATAAATTATATCGGACTTACTGACCGGTTATAAAGAGCGGTTAAACCAAATGATGTAACAGTTAAATTGATATGTAAACCGAAGCGTTTTAATTCAGCGAGAAAACAGGCTTGGTAATTTTATACTGATTGTGTGTGTTTTTTGTGCGTGCATTGTCCGACACTGTAGGCCTACTACGAAACTGTTTTGAGATTCAAACAATTGGACGAGAATGCCGCGTCCTGCTCTAACAACGTCATTTCACGTTTGTTAAAGGACGCAACATTCTCGTACGATTGTTTGAGTCTCAAAACCGTTTCGTGGTACGGGCCATGCTTGTTGCTGCAAAAGAGCGTCCGTGGCCTAGTGGGTAGACATCTAGTTTTGTTCGATCCCGGTGGAGGCGTGTACCAATGAGACATTTTCTAATTTCAAGTACATAATACAGACGCTCGTACGGTGAAGGAAAACATCGTGAGGAAACCCGCACAGGGTTGGTCACCGACGTATTTACCTGTTCATTTCTCTGGACTAGGCCGACTATGTTGCGAGAATGCCGTATGTGCTTGGGCAACTGTACCGACATTTTAACTTGTCTCAGGCACTACAGTATTCGAAGATTGGTTACTTCGCTCTGAAAATAATAATTAATCATCCACAGTGAATGCAAAGGCCTAGTTGCTGCTGCAGGGGAGAAGAATCGTAGATGATGATTTTAGCTCATTTTCTTTGCTTCTCTATAGGGGTTAAAAAGTAAAGTCACATAATTGCGTTAGTCGCTTAAAATGTTTGAAGAACAGCATAATATACTGATCACTGAATGATTTTTTCTCAACATATTTTCTGATCGTAGTTTGGAAATTGGTCCGGTCAGAAGATCCGGCACGATTAGACGACATGATGTACGCTACCTAGCGTTTATACTATTGTATATTATTGTATGGTTAATAAAGAAATTAAGTTTGAAAAATTTGAATTCAAACAAGAAGAAACCTAATTAATATCAGGCTCAAACCTGCGCTACGCCAACCACAGATCCACACGCAATAAATAACGAAGTTAGTTCCAGTACTAACAGTGGTAGTTACCGAAATCGGTTCGTGTAAACTAGTCATTATTTATACACCGATTGGGATGTTCGCTATTTCGCAAGTTGCAATATTTTCGCCGATAGTGAGAGGGCAATCGCCAGATTTATGGGCGTTTGATCATGCGATTGGTCGCTTGATCATGCGATCATGGGCTTGATTACGCGATTATGGGCGTGATTATTACTTTGCCCACTTCCCCATGTTTTTGAAGTGAACACTACCTTAGAGGTATTGTGTTTTTAGTATGGAGATACCTTAAAACTCGAGAAAGGCTATAGGATCGTTTTATTGGTCGTATCGTTTATCGTTTTAAATGAATTTCTGCGTAACAAAATTGCGGAAATCATCTAATAAAACAAATAATACTATAATATATTTCTCGCCGAGATAGTTCCCGAACCGGTGGTAGGCACCATGTAGACTTTCTGAGATTTTTTTTTTCAAATTTATTCAGAAATAAAACATTTATTTTTCATTTTGTTTTAATAGATAAGGCCTACAACTGCGTTGCGCAAAAATTCGTTTATCGCGCGGGAGCCGTTCATTTTTTTGAATAAAAAGTTTCGTATGTCCTTTCGTGAGACTCAAAGTATATCCATACCCTTCAGCAAAATCGGTTCAGCAAATTGGGCGTGAAGAGTAACAGACAAAGAGACACACATTCGCATTTATAAATATTATTTAATATAAATTATTTGCTAAAATATGTTACATTATTATATTTCGTAAAGTTTTCTGTGTACAGTAAATAAATGAATTCAATCACGTGGTTTTTCCAATCGCTAATCGATCTAGCCATTAGCCGCTTCATGACGTGAAACTAGTTTCTCATATTTTCGATAAATAAATGACAGTATCATGATTGTTGACAGTTGTAGGAGATATATAGGGATACAATGCTACAAGGCAATTCCGGTTATAGTTTAAGGTTATTTAATGACTAAAATTAATCAAGATTGACATAAGTAGGGCTGAAAAAATGTTTAACGGCCGTTCCCAATATTCGATCTATCACTGGTTTTGACATACTAGGTATAGAAAAAGCTCTCTATCTTTAATTTTTCTGTCCCAATATGTCTACCCAACATAGGCAATCCTGTCCGCGGTGCCTATGTATCGATGGGAGGGCCAACAGCTTACTAGAGTTAGATATTTGTATGAAACTGACAGTTGGCGCGTCCCAATAACAATATTATCTGTCAGTGTCATTGAGGTTGGTTACCTCTAGTAACCTAAAATTTGATCCTACAATTTTCTGGGATCAGCCGAAGATTACACGTATTATTTTTATAAAATAAGTTAGTTTTGAGAATTAACCGATTCGTTGCCACCTCCATTTTCACGAATTCTTACCACAGGCCAAGCAGTTTGACTTTGTTCGATGACGCGCCATAAGCGTCATCGGCCCTGCTAAATGCCCCACGTGCGGCATTGGCCACTGGTTGTGTTTTATGCACATTTCGACTAAGGAATTGTAATTAATTTAGTTTTAACGTGTTTTTTAACGTGTTTTTTAACAATCCTTGTATGCCGCGCCTGGCGCGTCATCGGCCTCATTAAATCTTTTTAAATGACGCGCTGGGCGCGGGAGTGGCCACGAATCGGTTAAACAATGTCAGACTATTGTGAAATATATATATGTAAGTGTCTCAGGGTATTGCGAGACTATATCCAAAATATATTTATGTACACAACAATACGGCAGAAGATTTTCATAAAATTACAGGGTATTGTAACTTTCTAGCTCAATGTGAGAATGGTGTTTATGGCAATCGATGGCTAATTGGCGATAGTGCAAACCCTTGCAAATACTACCTGTTAACACCATTACTCAATCCAGAATATGAGAATTAAATATACTAGAACTGAGCTCATATCAAAACTAAAAACACTAGAGAAAGGTAAATAATCAAAAGTCTTCATAAATTCTATTAAAATATTAGGTGTCATTTGTTACAATAGATATTGTAATCAATAAAAGGAGATAACATTTGCAAAAATCTCTTACAGATGTTTTGGAGTCTGAAAAAGGTGATTCCCAGTACTGTCCTTGAAAATAAGGTTTTGCTTAGAAACTACTCAGGCTGTAGTCATCGCAACAGCAAGTGCTACACAATATTTGCAGAAAAATAAGTTTGGATTTAAGACGGAGCCTGAAATTGACATTCCATGCCATAATGCAAATATATAACGTACGAGAATATCCCAGAATCATATTCCATACATGAGATCCAGGAAAGACGATCCTTAATTGAGAATTATTTTAATGTTAATAGGTTATAGGTAGTGAGATAGTTATTATGTAGATACCTACTAACATAGTTTGTAAGGTCAAATATACTAACAAAATTATGGAGAAATCTGAAATAAATGTATTACTAATAATTAAAGTGTGAATTAAAAAAAAAAACAAAATTTCTGTTAATCATTTTTATTTAAACTAGCATCTTAACATAGAACTTATCGACCAATCATTATAATTATTTATCCTCGTCCCATAGTATAATTATTATTAGGACAAACTTTTTTCTCCAACTCAATTCCATTTCCAATTTCTTTTTAGGGTTCCGTACCCAAAGGGTAAAAACGGGACCCTATTACTGAGACTTCGATGTCTGTCCGTCTGTCTGTCTGTCCATCTGTCCGTCTGTCTCCAGGCTATAACTCAAGAACGGTAATAGCTAGAGACTTGAAATTTTCACAGATTATGTATTTCTGTACAAACAACAAATAAATTAAAGAAACAAAATAAATTGTGTGTTATAAAAACAGTGTAAAAAAAGTGTGTTGTAAAAACAAAATAAATTAAACATTAATTCAGAGGGGCTCCCATACAACAAACGTGATTTTTCGAACATTTGGCCGATTATTTTTTTTAAAGCAGCTTAAATTGCTTCTTGTTCTTTTTCTCTTCAAAATAGTCTGTAATCAGTAATCACCCGATTTCTTGCTGTTATGGAAGCCTTCATATCATCAGCGACAATTTGACGTTTCAATTTTCCTAAAAAAGGATATAATATTATATACTTTTAATTTCCATTTGATTTTGAAAACGTTATTCTAACTTTTCCTATAAATCTCCACTCTGTGCCACCAAATCCAAATCACAAACAGGTGATAACTAGCCTAGCTTCATAATTTCTGTTTTCTCCACCAAACTTTACTTACCTAGTATAATATACTCCTAAGGCCCACTTGCAGAAGTGAAATGAGTTGGTTATTTTTCACCAAGCTGCTTCCTTGAGCTGATTGTTACTCGCATTGATGGTTTAAGGCTTTACTCTAAAGCACAGGGTTGTCCTCAACTAAATCTACCAGTAGTTTTACTTCTTTCGTCAGAGCTACGCTTTTTTTGCTGAAAGTACAACAAACTGTTAGTGAAGTGAACAGAATTTCTATATGAAATTGAAATATATTTGTCATAATTATGGTAGAATATAACTGAGATACTTACTGCAGACATTTTTGTATAGATATCCCAAAAAAGCAAGGCAATAACAGTATTTTAAACATCAACAAACACACCAAAACAAAGAAAAGGAACTTGTCAATTGTCATTTGTCAACAAAAATGTCGCTTCGCGTCGGTCTAGACGTTCCGTTCCATCATTGCCCTATTCATAAATTTAACATTTTATGTATTATTTTCTACATTCAAAATGAATTTAAAAAATCAGATAATCTTATTAAATGCTATTTAACATTTATTTAATATTCTATAATTAATTCAGAAGAAAATTTACATTTTGACTTCACTGGAACTGCTTGTGCTATGGCGTACTTTGAAACGCAGGGAGGGTTCGGACAGGCGGCTTATCTACTGTCAACTGAAGACAGCAAACACCTATTTGTAATATTGGGACAGCTTCAAAAGACAGATATATGCTTATCATGGGACGAGGATAGCCGTCTGTCTTTAGCCATAGATCGAATATTGGGAACGGCCGTAAGAAATATTCCGATGCCGTAACACAAACGATGAACATAATCCGTAGTTACTTACCTATTTACTAAAAAACAATTTATGATTATAGATACTCGGTACAATAGATATTGCTCTAATATCGAAGAGTTTTGATATTGTCTCACAGCTTGAGGTATCGGCACAACGTAAGCCGCGGGAGCGTTGAAATATGGCCGGGGAATTACCGCTGGTCTTGACAGATCGTCGGGGGATCCCCTCGCCACAGATGAAAAACTTGTGCGTATTGAAAGTTTTATTTATCTTTTTAAAATAGGTATTAGGAAGTTTTTTTAATATGATGGAGATGAAGGCGCTATTAGTACATACCGTAAATATATAATCCGACCAAAATCCGACCTGTTGCAAACGTTGAACTAAATATTTTGTTTTATTTACTTTTTGTTCTGGTGCTGTCTTTTATAATGAAAACATTGCAGTAACAATAAATCCTATTAAATTACACATTAATTTTTGATAAAATAATCAAAAGTTTAAATCTATGCTACAAAATTTTAACTTTGGTTTTTGTGGGGGACCAGCTTGCGCCAATTCCCCTACTTAGATCGCCTAGGTCAGCGATGAGATGTCTGTGGACTGTGGGTGATGAATAATAACAACACTTTCACTTTTGTTTCAGAGGTCAAGCACACAAGTTGTTCCGAAGCTGGGTAACGTTGTAGAGCGAGTGCCGCAGTATGGCGGTCGACCTATATTTATATGGGTCCTGGTACCGAGCTTCTAGAACATTCTGCGCCTCACCCCCTCAGATGAAGTTTTTTATTTAAACATCAATAAATTACAATTTTTTACAAAATAATCATTTGTTTCATTTACATATTCGTTAATTCTACATAATTTGCTATTTTACAAGTTAGTGCCGACCTCCGTAACAGAAATAAATGCAAAAATCTATTTTTTCTATATTTATACTACCTCGCCGCCCCCCGATATAACGGTCGTCTCCGGCTGTCCCTCTCGAGCGGGTATTCCTTGTCTGGGACAAGGATAGCCCGCTCGAGATGTACACTATCTCTCTTACTTTTTCCGTTACGGAGTTCGGCACCACCACATGGGTTTAAGACCCATTAATTCGCAAGGCACTGTTTTCACGCACTATTTTACACTCTATTGCCCATACACTTTTCACTGTTTGTCTGTCGTGCACATTTCTCCCGCCGGTCGCGCAGGCGACACTCCCGGTAGCACGACGATCTTCTTCGTGGGCCGCCGGAGAACGTGGCCGTTCGCGGTCTCCACGTCCACGACCCGCACCACGCCGTCCTTGCCTGGATACGTCCTCTTGATCTTCCCTCGCGGCCAGATGTTGCGCGGCAGGTTCGAGTCGCATATGATAACGACGTCACCCACCGCGGGATCGGAGCCTCGGGTGCGTGGCTCCCGCCGGTGATGCAGGAGCGGGATGTACTCCTTCACCCACCGTCGCCAGAACACGTCCGCCAGGTGCTGCGCGCGCTTCCACAGCTGCCGCGCCGATGTCTTCTCCTCCTCGAATCTTCCCGGTGCAGGTACATGGCAGCCCGACCCCAGCAATATATGGTTGGGGGTCAAGGCCTCGGGTTCCTCGGGGTCAACCGAGACATATGTAAGTGGTCTCGAGTTGATGATGTTCTCCGCCTCTACGAGTAGCGTGTAGAGGGTCTCGTCGCTCGGGCGTTTCTCGTGCAGTGTGACTCGTAGGGACTCCTTCACGCTCCGCACCAGGCGCTCCCACGCCCCGCCCATGAAGGGCGCAGACGGTGGAATGTACCGCCAGCTGATGCGGCGGGCGTTGACCTCGTTCTTGTACTTCTCCCATTCTTCTTGTAGCTCCTTTTCGGCGGCCTTGAAGCAGGTCGCGTTGTCCGACCATAGTTCAGTCGGTTGTCCTCGTCGCGCGACGAACCTCCGCAGGGCTGCGATGGCGGAGTCGGCGCTGAGAGATGTCACCACCTCCAGGTGGACGGCCCTCATTGTGAGACAGGTGAAAAGGGCCACCCATCTCTTCTCTCGGTGTCTGCCCACGGTGACCTCCACAGGGCCGAAATAGTCAAGCCCCGTGAAGGTGAACGGCCGCGCGTGGTGCGTCAGCCGGGCGACGGGCAGATCGCCCGTGGCCGGACGCGTCGGCTTGGCTCGGCGTATGCGGCAGGCCAGGCAGGCCCGGACCACACCCTTGACTGTGGGGCGTATCCGGGTCACCCAGAACCTCTGCCGGATCTCGTTCACGGTGGCTTCCACCCCGCCGTGATGCATTTCTTCGTGTACCTGTTGGACATATAATTTCGTGTACCTGTGACTGCCGTCCAGGATAACCGGGTTGTTGGTTTCCCGGCTGATGTCTTCTGCGGCTGCCACTCGACCCCGCAGCTTGATGAGGCCCTCGTCAAGGTGGACACTCAGCGAGGCGAGCCGATCTCCCGCCGCTGGGAGACGGTTTTCTTCTATTCGTTTTCTTTCTTCATTGTAGGATTCTTCTTGCATTTGGCGCAGCCAGAGTGCCTCGGCACGAATGAGGTACTGCGCGTCGAGTGCGACGTATTTTCTTTGCGCCGACGAATTTATTCGCGGCGCCGATTTTTCTTTCTTCGTTCGCTTCGAGTCCCAGGCCGCATCCTTTTCTTTATTCTTCTTTGTTCGTTGTCGTACAGCTGCCACGGTTTCTCGCGGGCGACGACAGAGGTCAATGAACTGCAGTACACGACCTGTAGCTCGTATTAACGTCTTCCATTTTCCTATGCGATTGATATCGGGTAAACTGTCTTGTAACGCGATGTGTTGCGTGACAAAACATTTTTCTTCACCTGTGTTCGTTTTCTCCGCCGGTTTTCCTTCTTCCGGCCAGAATTTTTCTTCTTTTTTCAGGAATTCGGGCCCGCTGAACCATCTGTGGGCGGCGCCGAAGTCTGTCGGGGTGGCGCGCGTCGCGTCGTCGGCCACGTTTTCTTTCGTCGGCACCCATCGCCACTCGCTAACTTTCGTCGTTTCTTCTATCTCGGCGAGGCGGTGCGCGACGAATGTCTTGTAGGCTCGCGGCTCGGCGCGTATCCACGCCAGTACAGTGCGGGAATCGCTCCAGTATGTTTTCCTTACCAGTTCGACTTCTAGTTCTTTCTCCACAGTCTTCGCGAGGCGGGCACCCAGCAGAGCAGCTTGCAGCTCCAGGCGCGGGATGGATGTCGGCTTCAGCGGGGCTACGCGGCTTTTGGCTGCCACGAGCGCCGTGTGCACTGCTCCGTCCTCGCGCGCCATGCGAATGTACACGGCTGCGGCGTAGGCCTCTTCACTCGCGTCGACGAAAGTATGCATTTCACTTACCATTTCAGGTTGCAGGTTGTAGCAGCGCGGAATCTTTAATTTTCTTACTTGTTGCAGGTCTCTTGCCCACGCCGTCCACTTGGGGACGAGCTGCTCGGGTATGGGCTCGTCCCACCCGGTGCCGTATCTCCAGGTCTCCTGCATGAACTTCTTGGCTGGCATGGTGAGCGGTGACAGCAGTCCCAGTGGGTCGAAGAGTGACATGACCACACTGAGGGCTTCGCGCTTCGTGGGGGCCCTCTCCTCGCTCATGATGGCGCGAGGTATCTTCGCCTCGTTCAGGTTGAAGCGCAGCAGGTCTTCACGCGCCTCCCACCATATTCCCAGCGTCTTGTCTGCACAGTCTTCTCCCACAGGAACCTCCTTGGAGTCTCGGTCGTTTCCGAGATGTCGGCGTAGGGCTGCGCTGTTCGATGTCCAGCCGCGCAGCTCGAACCCGGCGTGCCGATGGACCACATCGACCTCCTGCGACGTCTTCAGGGCTTCTTCTTCGTTCGGGAAGCTGGATATGAAGTCGTCCATGTAATGGTTTTTCTTTATTTCTGCTACGGCACGCGGATATTTTACCTGGAATTCTTCTGCGTTCTTGTTTTTCACGTACAGAGCTGTGCACGGCGACGACGTGGCTCCGAAGATGAGCGACGCCATCTGGTACTCTTGCGGCTTTTCTTCTCGTTCGTTTCCTCTCCACAGGAAGCGGAGTGCGTCCCGGTCTTGTTCCCGGACGCGGATGCGCATAAACATTTCTTTGATGTCCGCGGTTACCGCCACAGGGTGTCGACGGAACCGCATGATGACTCCTGGCAGCGACTGAAGAAGGTCAGGGCCGGAGAGCAGCATGTCATTGAGGCTGCGGCCATGGGATCTGGCCGCCGCGTCGTGTACTAACCTTATTTTTTGTTTCGCTGGGTTGCACACGGCGAAGTGAGGTAGGTACCATGTCCTCCCTGCCGTAGGCGGCCCCTGGGCTGGCACCGCGTATCCAGAGTCCAGCAGGTTGCTTATTCTTTCTTCGTATTTTTCTTTCAGGCCCGGGTCTCGGTCCAGCTTCTTTTCCAGGGACCTGAGACGCTTCCAGGCGTCGTGGTAGTTATTGGGAATGACTTCCTTCTCGTCCTTCCAGAGCAGCGCGGTCTCGAAGCGCCCATCGGGAAGTCTTCGACTGGTTTTCTTGAGTATTTCCAGCGCACGCTCCTCCGGGTCGTTCTTCTGTTTTCTTGCTTCGATCCCGAGTGATTCCAGGTCGAAAAACCTCTTCATCATGTTTTCCATGTTATCTTCTGTCTTTTCCTCCTTTGTGGCTACTGTGTGGCCACAGAAAGCTACAGTTTGCGTGTGCGACGACCTGTAGCCGTGCAGCACCCAACCGAGTCGCGTATGGGATGCGACCGGCTGGTTTCTTCTCCCTGTCTTCGTCTCGAGGGCCAGCAGCAACTCCCAGTTGTCTTGGCCCAGTAGTATTCTCGGGCGCGCATTTTCATACATGAGATGGTCTTCCAGGCCCCTCAGGTGCGCGCAGTCGTGCAGGTCTTCCTTGCGTATTTTCTGCGGCGTGAACAGCAGCTTTTTCACTGTTCTGGCACTGCCCACGCCGTACTCCTCCTTGCAGTGGCGCCCCCTTATCTTGAAGCTTACCTTCTTGCTGTTTTCGTACTTCTTTGTATCACTGAGGCCCTGCACCCACATGTCGTGGCGAGGCCCGTCCAGGTGGAGGAGTTCCGCCAGGTCTTCGTCGATGAGTGTCACCGTGCTGCCGTCGTCCATGAGTGCGTAGGTGTCTATTCTGGTGCTGTTCTTCCCGAAAACCGTGACCGGCGCAACCTTCAGAAAGGCCTGTCTTTCCTGGATGCAGTTGGTGCTGCTCACTATCTCCACGGCTGCTACTTCCTCCGGTTCCGTGGTCTGTGGAGGTGCCGTCGGCTGTTGCCGGTCTGCCGGTGGCCTGGAGTGGTGCAGCAGGCGATGGTGCGCCATGCCGCACCCGTTGACACTGCACCTCTTTGCCCCGCAGCTCCCTCGGCGGTGATTGCTCCGCAGGCATTGGAAGCAGATGCGGTTCTTCTTTGCCATGTTCCAGCGCTCGTTCACAGGGGCCCCGATGAACTGCTTGCACTCGGTCAGGTAGTGCTCGTTCTGGCACATCGGACACCTTTTCCTGCCACTTACCTCTGTGGCGAAAGCTCGTTCCAGTCTTTTTCTCTGGGGCCTCTCCGGGTGAGGCTCGGTCTCCTCGGGCAGCGCGTACGCACTACATTTGTCGGCTTCTTCATTGAGGAACAGGGTCATCTTCTTCAAGTCAGACGTATCCTCTTTTCTTCCAGCGGCAAAATCGTACCACTTGTTGCGCAAAATGGGCGGCAACTTTTCTACAATACTTTTCACTAATTCAGGATTAAACATATAGTGTACCTTTTTAAGTGTTTCCAGCGTGGCCACCACATTTGCTATTTTGTTAGCAAATATGCAGAGTTCGCGCGGGCTGTCGCTCAGCCTGCCCAGCGCCTTGATTTTTTGTATTTCGCCCATCGCCAGCGTGTCTGGGCGGCCGAATCTCCTCTCCAGCGCCTGGATGACTGCTCGCGGCTCCGGTTGGCTGATGAGTAGACTCTCGACCGCTTCGAGGGCTGCTCCCTTGAGGCTTCTTCTTAACCTCATAGTATTCTCGGTGTGCGAGAACATTTCTTCTGTTTCGTAGTACGCCGCCCTGTAGCCGAGCCACCCCGTCGAATGTCCAGCGAACGGGGGAAGCTCCTGCAGGAACCTGGGGGCGTCTCTTGACATGCGAACGGCCTGTGTGAGCGCCGCCGCCAGCGAAGTGATGTCGCTGCTTTTCTGCTTTTCTTCAGTTTTTCTGTGTTCCGGTTCATTTTCCGAATTTTCATTTTTCTTTTCTTCATTTTCACATTGTTTTCCCTTTTCCTCGGCCGACGGGTTACTGGTTTGCCCGTGCAGCCATTCTTCCACCATGTCCGTTTCCTTTTCTGCTACCTCGTTTTCCTCCTCGTCTTCGCAGGCCAGCATGGCCTTTTCCCTGGCCAGCTTAGCCTCTGCGAGCGCGAGCGATGCACGTACCTCTGCCAGTTTTAGTTCCGCCAGCTTTTCCTCAGCTTCCAAAATTTTCCTCCTGCTTTTCTTTCCCTGGAGCACACGCTTCTTCTGTCGTGAGTCCTCTTCAATCGCTGTTTCCTCGCTGGTGGCTGTAGAGGTCTGTTCCGTCGAGGTTTGTTCTGTTTCGGACGTTTCGGCGGTTTCCATGTAGTTTTCCATCTCTGCTATGACCGGTGGAGGCGTGGGGCGTGTCGATGCTCCGCTCCTCGTCTGGACTCCGGTCTGACTCGCTCGTTCGGCCCCATCGGCGACGCTCGATGCTCTTGATTTGGACATTTTCACTGACCGCACTGGCTTCTATTTTCCTGGACGTAGAATCCGGCTTTGCGAAGGACCATGCAATGGTCCGTGGCGAACTATCCGGCGATACGAAGGACCATGCAATGTGGGGGACCAGCTTGCGCCAATTCCCCTACTTAGATCGCCTAGGTCAGCGATGAGATGTCTGTGGACTGTGGGTGATGAATAATAACAACACTTTCACTTTTGTTTCAGAGGTCAAGCACACAAGTTGTTCCGAAGCTGGGTAACGTTGTAGAGCGAGTGCCGCAGTATGGCGGTCGACCTATATTTATATGGGTCCTGGTACCGAGCTTCTAGAACATTCTGCGCCTCACCCCCTCAGATGAAGTTTTTTATTTAAACATCAATAAATTACAATTTTTTACAAAATAATCATTTGTTTCATTTACATATTCGTTAATTCTACATAATTTGCTATTTTACAAGTTAGTGCCGACCTCCGTAACAGAAATAAATGCAAAAATCTATTTTTTCTATATTTATACTACCTCGCCGCCCCCCGATATAACGGTCGTCTCCGGCTGTCCCTCTCGAGCGGGTATTCCTTGTCTGGGACAAGGATAGCCCGCTCGAGATGTACACTATCTCTCTTACTTTTTCCGTTACGGAGTTCGGCACCACCACATGGGTTTAAGACCCATTAATTCGCAAGGCACTGTTTTCACGCACTATTTTACACTCTATTGCCCATACACTTTTCACTGTTTGTCTGTCGTGCACAGTTTTCAAATCTATTAACTTTTCGTGCATTAAAATCCAATCAGTAACCAACATGGAAATAACTAACAATAGGTACGGTCAAAATCTTAAACCTTCCTTTGTCTGTGAACGTTCGGATCGAGCAATCGACTGCGCGGCGGATCCGAACAGTTTTGACTGCGAATAGAGCTTCTTTCCTTTCACCTTTAAGGACATGCAATTCCCGAATGTTTTTAACAGTTTCCAAAAAGAAGGAGGTTCTATGTTCGGCTATATATACACTATTGTTGTCACCTATTATACTGCCGTTTCATTTCGTGCTATAGCCCCATATTTTGCTATCTGAACGGGAGCTGGTATTCATGAGCGAGACCAATAAATCGCATATTGGACGCGTATATCACGACGTTTTTTTGCCCGTCAACGCGATTAACGATTGTGTACGAAAGCCTTTTATAACTAGACGCAAATAACTCATCTATCACGTTGAAAATGTAGTTTAATTGGTAAATCTATACTTATAAAATTACTGAGCTCGCTGCGCAAAAACTGTTAAAGCTACAGCCAAGAAATTTGGTGAGTAGGGTTGTTTTATTGAGTAGACACCCACTAAGGAAGGAATTTTGAAAATTCTACCCCGAAGGGGGTGAAATAGGGGTTGAAAGTTTGAATGAAAGTCCTTCATTTCCACGGTCATTTCTTGAGTTAGAAACATGAAACTTTATTTTTGGGTTACTGATTAAAAATGAATGGATGCGTGTTTAAGCGTTTTTGGAAATTCTACCCCCAAGGAGGTGAAATAGGGGTTGAAAGTTTAAATGAAAGTCCATCATTTCTTATGTTAGAAACATAAAAGTTTATTTTTGGTCTGCTGATTAAAAATCAATGGATAGGTATTTAAGCGTTTCTGGTAATTCTACCCCTAAGGGGGTGAAATTGGGGTTGAAAATTTCAATTAAAGTCCGTCATTTTTTTAGTTAGAAACATAAGAGTTTATGGACGTTTGCGTTTGACGTTTGCTTAAATACTCGGGTCCCGTTTTTACCCTTTGTATAAGGAACCACAAAAAGGGGAAAACTATTCATCTTTGTTATTATACTATGTTAATGCGGACGAAGTCGCGGGCAAGCTGAAGAAAGCCGATAAAAATTACGATGATGTCAAAAATACTCGTAATCAAGAATAACATAATATTATAATATATTGTTTGAACTTTGAATATGAGTAGTAGTGTGAGGCATCAACGTAATTTTTACCGGCTTTCTTCAGCTTTCTTACATTTTGAAACCGTCATCTCTATCGATACCAAAATTATAAAGCTGTTCATTTATCGGGCATGTCTGAAGAGTTTAGGCTCTGCAACTAATAAGCGAATAATTCGTGGAAAATGTGAAAAAACGGGGCATTTATTCATCTTTATTATTATGTGTGACTTGTGTACGCGGATGAAATCAAGGGTAATATTAAATAGGAAATTAAATAGGGCCTATATTATAGGCCACGGTCTATTATCAGAAAAAAATCTACTTTAGGTTACCGTAAGCTAGTTATGAATACTCGTAGTTGCAACACCATACTAAGCAGTGCTTTTCAAGGCTGACAGACTTATAGGAATATACTGACAAATTGACAATGAAATCTATAAGTGTATGCCTATTTATCAGCCTGATAACGACAATATTATAGAGGTAACAAACCGATTTAAAATTCACATAGAATCGAATTCTACCCTCGTTAACATTTCACCGGTTATCAGCTATCATTATTGTATGAATAATTATTCCCTACAGGTCCCAAAGTGGTCCCGCCGCTCTCACGGTCATGTGTCTTACATAATTTCGTTTATCTCAGTGTTATTCAACCTTTTCTTATGATGCGACCCCCTAGTACGAAACAATACTTCGCCATCCTTTGCTTTTTTATCATGTAATAGCTGAAGATTGAAATTCCGTAGCTCCAAAATTCCGTTATCTCGCGGGAACTGTATTTTTTTGGTATTCTATGTTATTTTCCGGGACTCAGAGTATCTCCATACCAAATTTGATCAAAATCTGTTCAGTGGTTTGGGCGTGAAGAGGTACAGAGAACACACACACTTTTCCTTTTATAATATAAGTAGGGAATACAAAATATAGTTCTGAACCATGACATAACATTTGCAATATAATATTTTCAAAATATTTTTATTTTTAAAATTTTTGAAAATATTTTTCCAAAATAACTTTTCGTTTACAGACAGTATCTAAATAAATAATTGTTGTTAATACACTCTTTGTGTTAGTTATGTAAGCCATTCAAATTACAATGAACCCCAAACTAGGCAGTAGTAGAATATTATGGATGTATGTTTATGAACAAATCCTTCTGCTAAAATTCTCCTACTTAATTTATATTTTTTTATGTTACTAGAATAGTTTTAGCTTCGCGACCGCTTTCGGACCTGCAGGTTGAAAAACACTGGTTTATCTTATCTGTGCGTGGCGACGGCTGGTTGTAAATTTTAAATTTATTTTAGTCATTGGAAAATTGTGAAGGCTCTCGAATAATGGCGTTAATAAGAAATATGGCGGGGAAATAAAAAAATATTGCTCGACCCGTCAGCGCGTTGTTTATTGCTGTTAATAACGTGCAACACGGCCTTACGAGTTTATAAATATTTTGATATCATTAAGCTATTTTGAGACGGTTTATGTTCTATGAGTTTTTAAATCTATTTATCTATTATATCTTAGATATAAAAAATGAATTTAATATTTTGTTAGTCTTGCTAAAACTCGAGAATGGGACCGATTTGGCCAATTTTAGTTTTGAAAAATTCGGGGAAAGTGACATGCTTACCGGGTCATCTAGTAAAATATATACCTAATAACATGGACGTAAAAAATATTTTTACGTCCGTGCCTAATAAGATATCTTTGTTTCAATGAAAAGCAAGTCATGTTTGCGAAAGCATTGTATGTTTTTGAAACATCATTAAATATTCAGTTGTGGTAGTATGCGCTTCAATTCTACATCGCCCTATCGAAGTCTTCTAGATTCAAAATCAAATCTTCGTCCTGAAAGATGAACGAAGCGGAATGTTTGACTTACCGCAACGAATCCAACCAAAAAACTTGGCATTCCAATTACGCCACCAGCATTACATCTTTCTAAGCTCCTATAATTTAAAATATGCAATTTAAATCTTCGCTCTAAGAATACAACATAGAAAATAAAAAAGCACAGACATTACCCACAAATGATGTTAACAAAATATTGATAGCCAAGAATATTAAAATATCACTTTAATCGGGAGATAAAGCGATAAAAAGCGGGGAATTAATAACCGCGCCATAAAACAATGATGGCGGCCGATTTTTTAATATTGGCGCGAATTCAGATGATATGATTAAACGGCGGTGGGTTTCACTTGCCAAACTCGCTGCCAAATCTGCCCTCCATCCATCAGATGGAGATAGGTTTGCTCATCTGCCCGTAACTTATTATACAAACTTTCCCGTTGAAAATTTTTATTGCGCTTAGATATGTGGAGCAGATTTGTTTTGGGTTGGAAGATGGGTTTTGTTTCGGGCGTAATCAATCTACGGAAATTCGTTTATTGCTCAAGAACCGTACGTTTTGGTGGGATATAAAATATCCCATATTATAACATAGGATAGTTTTGTTATCGGTGCGCATAATATTTCGTATATTATGCGCACCGATAATAATAAAACAACGTTTCAGAGGGTTAAAAAGAATGAAGAAGTAGCAAACAATTTGTTATGGGTTTGAGCCCTGGCCAATTTAACACATGCACCTAATTTATAACTTATTACTTATCCAAATCTAAAAATAGTGTAATGTAAATGAACATAAATTATTAATGTTGTAAAAACATTTTTCCTTGAAATTAAAACAAAAGGCCAGCGTCTCTCAAATAATATTAAATAGTTAAACACCTCAAAGCATTCCTTTGAGTCGAAAGGAATTTGTCACTTCATAATAAAATGTATTTATTCCCTCGGAGCTGTTGACAGAGGACGAGCTCAACCATGTTTAAAAGACGATTAAACGTCTGTTACTTTTGTATCTAATCGTCGTTAAGTTCAAAAGGTCTCGGACGTGATCGGAAAAACAATCTTGTTTGTTACCGCGATAATGTTAGTTTAAATATTTTGTACTAGGTGTTATTTATTCGCTGCGAATAATTCAGTGGAATAGTTTCTTAATAAAACATGATTGTGCCATGGAGCAGATTAGAATTAAATAAAAAACTGATTTTAATTATTTTTGTTCGCTGATTAAGCCACGATAATTTATGTAAGTAAAATATATTACTAAATGATGCCCGCAACTGCGTTGCACCAAAATTTGTTTATCGCGCGGGAACCGTACATTTTTCCGGGATAAAAAGTATCCTATGTCCTTTCCCGGGACTCAAAGTATCTTCATACCAAATTTCAGCAAAATCAGTTCAGTGGTTTGGGCGTGAATAAGTAACAGACAAAAAGACACACTTTCGCATTTATCTTAATAGTATGGATGTATTTTTAAAAGAAAGGTATTATGAATTACGCCACAGTAGCCGTTGTACTTAAGGCCGTCCCCGAGCAAACGACCTTGGCCATACATTTGCCGCGTTGCGGAGATCGCGCCAAAACCCTATTATTTTTACTTATCTTACTTCAAAATTGTCCTAAAAAAAATTTAAAACGGCGAATATATAGTTTATGATATTGTCGATCTATTGCCGTGAGTTTCAAATAAAAGTAATTTGTAAATCCTAAGGAGATGCTGAATGTATGCTTGAATTTTAACAAATTGGTATAACTTTGGAAGCTGATATCATGAGTATAAGAAACAAAAATAGAAAATTTAAAACGACAAATGGAATGTTGATATACTGAAGATTATTGCTGTATTTTTATTATAACTTTGTAGCTTTCAGATTATGAGTTTATAAGGTTTTAAATACGGTCAATTACGGAATCTCCGGACGGAACGCCCTTAACGTAGTTTAGTTGGATTGTAACAAACATAACTACTGTACTACACTACTGTTTCGGAGTAACCCCGTCGCCATAATAATAATTACGAAGCCTGTCTTTAGTTACTAATTTATTTATTGAGGTACATCATCAATATAAACATTAAACATATTATAGAACTTAATAACCTCAATATAAATAAAGACCAGTTTTTACATCAACTTATAGACACAGTTCACAACATTTTGGATAATTAAAAAAAAAAAACAAATCCAAACTTGCTAACAAATTTTGGTACATAATATACAGAGTGTTACAAAATTAAGTGATAACACTTTAGAGTGTGTTCCTTGTAAAGAGTTCACTGTGAAAGTAGCAGCGCTGAAAGACCAATTTTTGTTCTCACTTTTGGGGAAACTCGTGAGGCTGGGGCGCTTGCAAATACAAAAGTGAAAAAGAAATTGGTCTTTCAGCGCTGCTACTTTCACAGTGAATATTCTACAAGTAATACAATATACACATTACACATCCTAAATTATTATTACTTCGTTTTGTTACACCCTGTATACTACGAGAAGATATAACAATTATTCTTAGAATCAACGATTCTAATCAAATATTTTTTGTTGCAGGCCAAAAAGCGGCTCCATGCTGCTGTACAGTCGGAAGAAGGTGCGGTACCGGCGGGACGGGTACTGCTGGAAGAAGCGGAAAGACGGGAAGACCACGCGAGAAGACCACATGAAGCTGAAGGTCCAGGGGACTGAGGTTGGTCTTTTATTTATTTATTTATTTATTTATTTATTAATCCTTCAGGAATCAGGCCCCGCGCGAGCACCGGTGATCGCGAGAACAAAAGAATACAATGGGAATTCCTAGAACCTCCGATCGGAGGATTTAGCTTTTATCGCGAGCTTTGAGTGCGGCGAATGAATCAAGAAATTTCCTAATAACAAAAACCTAACACCCCCCACTCCTCGGTGCGGCGTTGCCAGACATCGGCACTCTGTTTGTGTGCGTGCGACTAGACGTATGCGAATTATAATTGTATCAGTTGATAAAAAATGCAATAGCTTGACCTTGGCAGTCCCCGATTTTCCCTTTTTTACTTATTTAAAACACTTCATGCAAATATTTACAAAGACTTAGGGCCTGTTTTACCACTTTCTGATAAAGTGCCGAATAGGCTATTCACAACTTTTTTGACAGATTCTTACTTCATTTTTTTATTCTTCTACTTGATCTGTCAAGTTAATTGGTGGATAGCCTATTCGTCACTTATCAGGAAGTGATGAAACATGCCCTTAATGTCTGGTGGCATTCTCTACTAGTTAAGGTAGAATAGACGCATTCTAATCACTAATGTAGCGAGAATGCAGCTTGGGCAACTATACTGACATTTAAAAAACCATGTGCCAGGAACACACAGTATTTGAAGAGCGGTAATTACTTCGCTCATAAAATACTGTAAGAATTATCCACTAAGGATGCAAAGGCCTGAAAGATCCTTTTACAGATTTGTGTAACAAAATAAGAAGACGTACTTGAACTGATGATATACGACAAAATTAAATGAAAAACTCTTTGTACAAACGGTTTTTTCTGATCGGTTTCACAAAAATATTAACGGTTCTCTTACCAAATGAAACCGATTAGATTTTTTTTTTCTTTTGGTTTCGTTTGTTCTTTCACCTAGCGAAACCGAAAGTACCCTTTAATGACTACGCCCCTACAATTTTGTTCCTTTAGCCCAGTGGTCCCCAACCTTTTTTTCATGCGGGCCACAAACATAAATTATGTTTTGGTCTTGGTGTCGCGGGCCGCAACAAAATTTTTTAGGGTTAAAAAATAACATTCTTCAAAATTAACGATTTTAAAGTGAAATAAATTTAACGACTATCACGTAGACTTTACGTTATTTTGCCGGTGGGCGTGAATTTCAAAAATTTTTAACATCACGCGGGCCACAAATAAAGTCCCGGCGGGCCTCGGGTTGGGGATAGCGGCTTTAGTCCCTTTTGTAGGGCCAAATTGAAATCTGGCGCGCGGCCAAACTTTTAGGACAACCTCGCGCGGTCCTTCATTCCCACTGACCTTAGCTAGATAAAAGGAACACTAATCCACACTTCCATAATATATCCTTCCATATTGTATACTTCCATACTAAATACAGAAGTGTGTCTGTTTGTCTGTCAGTCTGTCTGTTACCTCTTCACGCTATAAACCACTGGACCGATTTTACTGAAATTTGATATGAAGATGCTTTGAGTCCCGAGAAAGAACATAGCGCATCGGAGTTCTACTACGGAGATCCTACTACGGAACGGTTCTCATGGGATAGATTGATATGAACAATCCATTGCAATTTTAAATATAATATTATAATTGCAAACACATAACAAAAGAAAAAAATACAAAACATGACTTTCCTGGCAACTTTTGTGGACATGCAGGGAAGTTTTCGTATCAGAAACCCGAAATCCGGTCATCGGGACTTCTAATTAAAGAAGTTTGTAGGATATTTTTCTTTTTTGTTTACTTTCTAACGTTTGTTATACTTGTGAGATGAGGTTCTAAGTGACTAAATATACTAGCAAAAACGCGGCCGAAGTTAGGCATGATTACGCTTGCAATGCGCTACGCATACAATATAACACGACGTAATTTCGACATGGTGTGTCATCAGCACTTTAAAATATATTGCAGGCGTAATCATGCCAAACTTCGGCCGAGTTTTTTCGGCCTAGTGTGTACAGATACTTAGGGTCAGTTCTGACCGCAACGCGACGCGTAGCGGTCTGAATTGACCCTAAGGCGTAGCATGTCTACGAAGTAACCGATATTAAATAATAGTTAAAAAAAAAACTAAACATCCTTCTTTTTTTTCTTAAAATTTTAAGAAATGATGTAGTAAACTTTGCATGTTTTATCCGTGTGCAAAGTTTCCAATTTAGACTACTGGAGGTAGGTAAAAATCGTGCTCAAAGATTCCGTTACATACATACAGCCCAAGCTTATATAAGGGAGAAGACCTAATGGCAGACACTTTAAGGAAACATGAAACATTCGAATGTTATAAAATATATAATTTATGAAAATAAAGGATTGATAACTTCTTCCATGTCTTCAGTAACTCTTACAAAATAAAACTATTATAATTATTCTCTGACAAATCAATAAAAAAATATATTATTGGTCTTTTTGTAAACTTAGTCATAAGTACTAATAGATGACATCACAATAAGCGAACAGCACTAATAGTAGACACCAATATGAACTAATAGTTGACATAGAACATTAAATTACATTTTACATTTTTCATATTATTAGGCCTTTATTTGCCGTTTTTCAAAAGATTTCATTTACTTCATCATAGTAACTACATGCATCAGAAATATTATCCACGTTGTCTCCAGATTCTATTCATTCTTCTTCCATGCTGAAACTATCTTTCCTTTTATTTTTATTTTTCATATTTTTTTCCCAGCAAATTTATTTTTAGTCTTAAGTCTCCATGCTTCTTTTGCCTCTTCTTTTTTCTTCTTTTTGTTCTCAGTTCTCCTTTTTCTTCTTTTTCCTGCTACAAAACTAAAGCATCGATTTTTAGATCAGTGCAAGGTCTAATATTAGACACCATGTCCATTTTTAGGTACAGTAGTTCTAAGTTCTTAGTTTGTTAATAGAATTATATTTTTAGAAAATAGTGATGATATTTGCAGTAGAATAAAGTACAAAATAACTTTAGTATGTATTGAAAAACTAAAAGATGAGATCCATGTCATTTATTAGGTTTTTTACATTTTCAAGAACTAATAGTAGACACCCTTTATATTGTTAGGGAAAATGGATAAAAGATCATAAATAAACATTAATTAGTATAAACAACATGACCATTAATCCAATGAAGTCAATAGAAGTTAAAAAAAATCTAATAAATGTATTCAAAACTTACGTGCAAAATTTCGCCTTCCTTAACCTATTTGCTAAGAAATTGCCGGGTGCGTGTTGACGCGGTCACATCATTTACGAAAACTGATCCCATTTTAAAATTTTGTTCCCGAAGGCATCCCTAATATATTTTTTCACATCAACAGATAGCATAAGAAGCTTATAAAATTTACAGTGTTGAGAAATAATTAGAATAATTCTTATTTTTATGGCATTTTTGTCGTAAGTGTCTTCTATTAGTTCAGTGTCTACCATTAGCGCCTTTCCCATAAAAGCATGTTAAATATGATCACTTTTTTTGGTCATAGCAAAATGTAGCATAATATTTTTAAGCAAAGTTTTCGCATTTTGTGGTGATAAAAGTATTTTTTAAGTAATAAGGTACTTTTAATTTCCTGCTATTTATAAAACGTGTACTCTCCAGAATAAGCAGTTGTAAGGTTATATTTTTCATTTTCTTTTTCTAATTACAAAATAAGTTTCATTTTAATGTTTTATTTACTGACCACTAGATGGCTCTATACCGATGCGCCGAATATATTATTAGGTCTACCAGGATCTGATGGAAAATTTGGCTGGCAGATTAAAAAAAAATATCCGTGATCATTGGATACATTTTTATATTTGCATGTTTCACACATAGAATCCGCTATAAGGAAAAAAAGGGATCAAAATGTTTTATTTCAATTACCCCGGTATTGCTAGAGTCAATTTCTATTCTCACTTTTTGCCATCAGATCATCGAAACCGTAATTTTTTTCGGTGCAAAACTGTCCTATGCCTTTCTCGCCTCTAAAAGTATCTTCATACTTATTATCTACATTCTATTTGATTCAGACGTTTAAGCTTGAACAGGTATTACGGACGGACTGACGAATTTATGATATTAGTAAAGAGGATACCCACTTTTGGGTACACAGGGGACAGAGTGTATTATTAGTGATTATAATTATTACTAGCTGTCCCGGCAAACGTTTCTTTGCCATATTATATAAAGTGTATCGCCCGTATTATTTTATTGAATTAGTGACTAACGGCCGTTCCCAATATTCAATCTATCTCTTTTTTTGACATACGACCGATCGCAATTCGCAGCTAACATTGAATTGACATAAAATATATGTCTCTAGCTAATGTCTAATGAGAGCTATTCCTATCTTTAGTAGGGCAAAACCAGAGATAGATCAAATATTGAGAACGGCCATAAATAAGTATGTCACAATGGCAACGTCCATCGCTATCTCGTGACCCGCGTCGCATAAACAATGGCCGCTCTTTATAGACAAATAATTTGCAATAAAATAAAATTGCGACTATAATTAAAGATCTAAGCTATCCTATCTCTCAAGTTGGATAAAAGCACACATTACAAAAAAAAGAAACATTAAAACCGGTTAAGTAGTTTAGGAATCCATCGCGGACAAACATCGTGACAGGAGATTTATATATAATAGATTTAAACCAGTATTCTTTTTTAGCGTCTGAAAAATATATTTTCTTGGCGCTTGCTATTTTATCAAATACGTAATATATTATGGCAGACCTACGTTATTTGGTCGCGTTATGTCAAACCCAGCCGACAGATTACGACTTACATTGAATTGACATAATGGGGATTGTCATTTTTTTTTTAATTTTGCTCATTACAAAAACATTTCGAGGAATAAAGTCAGTGATCGTTTTTCTGTATATAAACGAAAAAAAAAATACCCATTACTTACTTATATTTTTGAACAAATATGTTTAACCTTAGTTTGACCTTCAATGGCGTTAAATTAGCAATAAATTCGACCAACATTACGTTTCGAACTTTTGGTAAGCTTCTCGTATCAGCTTTCACATACAAGAAACACATACATACCCTAAAGTATTATTAGGTACTTAGTTTTGTTACACCTTATATAATTAGTATTTTAACCAAATCTCATCTATATGAGATGGTACCATGTTAATTCAGGTTCTTCGATTCATTCGATTGTTATCGCGTTCACTATAATTCACTACTCAGTACTTTTATGTATGCATAATGCAGTGACGTAACCTTAAACCTACCAATAATAAATAGTTAATGGGTAAAGCTAAAGTTGTGTAATGGGAGGCTAAATAAGCTTTAAAATTTGGTAGGTATATTAATAAAGTTTAATTAAAAAAAAAAATTATGTGCACACTGCACAGCTGTTTTTGGTATTTTGATTTAAGGGATACCAGGGTTTTAAAAAGCTTTTCAATTTGACACCAATTTTGTTGACACCGCGCGCTATAAACTAAATTCCACGCGGACGAAGTCGCGGGCAACAGCTTTTGGTAAAATTTTCTTACTTCTTGTTACGATCTATTCAATCTTTGTTTTATTTTGCTTAAATATATATCACAACCCCTACAGAAGCTACGAGACCCCCATTGGGTGGCGAGCCGCTGTTTGACAAACATTTTATATCATGTTTAGTTCCCAGTCGGGAACACAGGTTGCGCTGAATGTCGGCTACATCGCGCTATCGCTTACCCGCTTTTCAGGAATAACACAATTCCGAGATATTGGTTGAGTACAAAAATAATGTCTGAAATTCACGTACCGGGACTAAGGGTTCCCTTGAGTTATTTTTTGGGACGGTTTCTCATTATGAGGACCCGTTGTAATATTAGTTTAGAATCAAGATAGCGATCAATCCTTTCGATCCATCCCATCTAGTTTTTATTATTCGTAGATCGCATCCATATCCATACTTCCATTCTAATATTATAAATGCGAAAGTATGTCTGTCTGTCCGTTACCTCTTCACGGCCAAACCGCTGAACCGATTTTGCTGAAATTTGGTATGAAGATACTTTGAATCCCGGGAAATGTGTACGGTTCCCGCGCGGTAAACGAATTAACGAGTTGCGGGCGGGGAATTGCGGGCGGTCTAGTATCGTTATATTTACGCTTACGCTTGGCATCTGTAAACCACTCAAGCTATCCAAACGGCGTAGGGTCAACAGAATTCACAAACATTCAATGAATAAGCGAATGAGTCTGTAACCACTAATTGGTCGCGGTTTTTCCATTCGATTCATTATCCCTGTTAACTGTCATGTATACCAATAATGGCGATTATGCAAGTTTATGATGTAAGCGTATTTAGTTTCATAATGTTTTATAGGTTGTTTATTTTTGATTTTGGTTGTATTTTACAAGTTAATTATAATCATAAAAAATGGTAACACAGAATTTGGTTAAAATACTAATTATATAAGGTGTAACAAAACTAAGTACCTAATAATACTTTAGGGTGTGTATGTGTTTCTTGTAGAGAATTCACTGTAAAAGTAGCAGCGCTTTAAGAGTAACTTTTTTCACTTTTGTACTTATTACGTATTTCTTACCAAAATATTAGCCGTCAGTTTTTCGAAGAAATGAAAATAAAAGCAAAACCAAACGGGCCAGCCCTAAAACTAAACCAACTAACCTGGAATATAAAATGTTTTCATAAAAATACCAATACACTTAAATGAACAATATAAACTGAGTGATGTAGGTCAAAATTGCGAACAAAAACATTCATTCATTCATTCATAACATAAAAGAAAATTGTTCCGGTCTCTTAACAGCTCACAATGTAAGAACTGAACATTAAAATAACTCTTAAGCGGTGTTTAAGTCCAATCTAGTGTTGACTGTTGTTTGCAGGGTTAAAGTATACTCATGAGTCATGAAGTTAGGGTTAGCTTACACTGAGACGACATATTATACAACCACCTATATTAAAACTCTGGAACGATTGAACGCCAGTAGTACTTCAAGAAGAGATTCCGTCTTAAAAGACCGGGAACGCACCTCTTCCGATGTCGCGAGCATCTGTAGGCGGCTTTCCATTAAGTGACTCGTTTGCTCCCTAATTTTATTAAAAAAAACAAATTAAAATAAATTGCATCAACCTTAGTACTTCTTCGTAGATTGTTACGCCGTAGCACGTCTACGAACTCGTCTACGACGTAGCAAGCTGCTACGGAACAATCAAGCAATGTAAACTCAACACATTATAGTCGAGGCATTTTAATAGGCCACATTTGACAGTTCATCAAAATTGCACAACGTAACCTTGTAGCGACGTGCATAAAAAATAAATATTTTCGTTTTGTTATAATTGCACAATTGATTAACTTTTTTCAATTACGATTACATATTTATTGTAAATATGACCGATACGAATTATTTAACGATTTGCTTTTACTGATAAACAATTCTAAACGTAATAAACAAATTCTGATTTTAATAATTGCACGTCGATACAATGTTACGTCAGCTGACCTTTTTTCTTTTTAAACTCTAGGGATGTTACTCTAAAAATCGCAAGCAAATAAATAGTATCGATGCATTGATTACTTGTAACGAAATATCCCCATAAAATAATAACCACGTTGTGAAAAGTAACACGTATTTATGTGAAAAGAATAATGATAATACTAAATTTAACATTTATTATAATTCAAGGGAATAAATGCATTTTTTTGTAAATTATGTACTTGTCTTATTTTGCTCCTTGAATTAAAGTAATAATGGGACAGGATTTTGTTTTTGGTTTAACAAATAACGTATAAAAATCTAATATTTTATTTCAAGTCCGTATCGATTCATTCGTTTTGGTCGATGTTTTTACGCAGGTTACCTCACTATGGAAATTAATCTGACAGATGTCAAATGTGGCCTATTAAAATGCCCCGACTGTAATAGGTACTTTTTTAACCGACACAAATACGAAGGTTATCAATTCGACCTGCATGTATGCTATATTTCTAGAACTGCCTAGTTTTCGTATTATTATGTTGGTCTATATCAGCGTCTGAACAAACGTGCCAAATTTCAAAAGTGTACAGGTATATATATGTTTTTATATTTGTGTTCGCATATATCTGAAAATACAAGTCCGATTTAATCACCTCAAGAATATAATGCCTAAGTTATATTCCTAATCAAGCATTTATTTGCAATCGTATCAGATATACTGTTACGTTGGAGTTTTGCCAATTATGAGGTGATGACGTATGTACGTGGCCTTGTCCGGGTGATTTACTTTTTGCTTTTGCCGAATTGAAATAGTTTAAAACGAATGGCTTTTGGTAACATGACTGTGGCTTTAGATCGATAATGTTAAGTTATAATTGCTCAGTAAGCGATTGAAATAGAGTAAAAAAATATTGTGTGGAGCGTATTTTAGGAAATAAATTTAAATAATAATCATCATCTTACATAAATACATTTTATATCGCGGTGTTTTTTGCCAAACTCCTTAGAAATGACAACCGATTTTTACTAAATTTTCATTTTCAATGTATATTTTCATATGTATTAGCTATTTAGTTAAAGGTTTTTGTATAAGCATACTCTTTGTTACTAAGGATATAGTTAAAATGTATTATTAGCGCGTGGTGAACATTCTAAGGTGTACTAGACAAACCTTGCAGGTTTAAGGTACATTCTCAAATAGATATAAGTTAAAATTGTATTGCTTAAATAAATAAATAAATAAATATCTCTAGTATATAATAGACCACAAGCCATAGACAGATATTAAAAATAAATGTATATTATACGAAAAACTAGTTTTTACTTTAATCCTCAGTCTATATCTTATAGGTTATACCCCTCAGGGGTAAGCCCTGAAATAAACACATCAAGTAAACAAAAAGTTATTTAGTTGTAGTCGACGTAGCACGCAACAAAGTCTAGTTTATGTCTAGCTCAGGTGCTAAAGCGCTAGATAGCATCGGTGACATTGTACTTTACGGCTGAATTCGAAATTGGGACGATGAGGTACAGGGATTGGATGTTTTTGAAAATCATATTCATAATCTACGACCTCTGTGGCTCAATTGGTTGAGTGTGTGGTAGCTCAAGCCGGGGGTCGCGGGTTCGAATCCCGCCGACGGAATAAAAAGATTTTAATGTTCCCGGGTCTGGATGTGTATGGTATAACAAAAATCTTAAATATAATATGTATAGTATAAAATATTTATATATTTTATACTATACATAAGTCCTTCAGGTACTCAGCACGAGGCCAGACTGACGTGGTGTGAAGCGTCCATAGTTATTTTATATTATTATTATTACTCAATGATTGCGAGATGAGCGTATTCCGTCACGTTATAAAGCATAATATTAAAAGGCCGGTAACAGCAATTCTAATGTTGTGAGTGTCCCTGGGTAGTCGCTTTCCATCAGGTGACCCGTTTGCTCGTTTGTTTTGTTATTTCATAAAAAAAATGTAAAAGTGTCTGTTAAGTCTTCGCGCTTAAACCGCTGAGCCAATATATATCTATACTAATATCGCATCTATGCGAGTGTTTTTTTTTTTTTTTTTCAAAATCCTCCCCCTAACATTATCAGGGCTTGTTAATTCACAATTATATTTTTTGATTTTTCACATGATTAGTCTAATACAATTTTTCCAAATACATTTCTATGCGAGTGTTTATCTGTCTGTATGTTTGTCAACATGTATCTCAGAACCGCTGAACCTTTTTTTCTGTAATTTGATATGTTGATAATTTGAGTCTCAGGAAAAGACATACGATACTTTTTATTCCGAAAAAGATACTTTGGCGTGACGGAACTTAGGGCGTAACAAAATATACAATCCAAAGAATATTAAGGGCCTGTTTCACCGCTTCCTGATAAGGCTATCCACCACTTAATTTGACAGATGGAGTATGGAAAATCTGTCAAATAACCTTATCGGGCACCTTATCAGGAAGCGGTGAAACAGGCCATAAACCTTACACGTCTAACAGGGGGTGTAAATTCATATCCTTGTCACTATAATCTTCTGGCCCCCGGGGGATCTCCACATAAATACAATTTACACCGTACACGTATGAATGTCGTGACAGTAGAATGTAGTATGGAGTGTATGGATCATAAGAGCACCGGTGATCGCGACAACAATAGAATACAATAGCAATTTCAAGAATCCCCGATCGAAGGATTAATGATAATCATCATCATCTACTGCCCTCTTCATATCGAAGTCAGTCAGCAGGTTGAATTTCTTCCGGTCTTGGCTAATTTCTTAATTTTAGGTATCTGGATCTGGTCCATTTTTTATATCGTCGATCCATTTTCTTCTTGGTCTACCAGCACCCGTAGCAATTAGCATGGCTACAGTAGAAATGCGAAAGTATAGACAAACTGCGGAGATAAACTGAAGGTGCCGTTCCGATCTTTACCGCGGGCAGCCGCGATCGAGAAAAAAAAAATATAATGCCACTTTATGACATAGACTGTCCCTAAAAATTGTAGTCATGCTACGGGTGCAGGTGGTCTATTTCCACGAAATCTACCCACTATGATCAACAGTATAAATTCGTTATCCTCTTTGAAGATGACCGAAATGATAATAATAACTATCTTTTTTACCCTTTCGGGCTAGTTTTTAGGGTCCCTAAAACTAACCGGGTATAGTCTCAAATTCTGACGATTTAACTAAATTAACTAAATCTTTCCATTTAACTAAGCAGTGTAGTCTCAAATTCTGTCAGATACAAATAAGTTAGTAGAAGTTAAAAAAAATACGGAACATTTTAACACCAAGCACACTTCAAAGTAGCAATTACGAAAACCGAAACCTATCATTTCTATTCCTTATCTAACGCTCCTTTCAAAATGCAGCTGATTGGAGGCGTTAAAAGTTTTAATTGCGATTCACAGAAATGGCAGCCATGTTAAGTTGATTATACAATCACAGAATTGGTCATGCAACCTGATAAGTGTTGAAAAATGTCCTTCAAAACCTTTTAACAGTTTTGCAACAATATATTTAATCTTTTTTAAAATTAATAACCTAAAGAAGAAAATATGTATAGGAACCTATTTAATTTAAAACAGTGTTACATAAATCATGGCTGGTTTTTCCACACACTGTTCATAATTTTGCCAAAATTAGTTTATCGCGCGTTTGTGCTTTCCTGGGACCCAAAGTATATCTATACCCAGCAAAATCGTTTCAACGGTTTGGGCGTGAAGATGTAACAGATATACAGACAGAAAGACTGTCGCATTAATAATATCTATGGACACTTCACACCAAAACTTTAGATCGATAATGTCACACCAAGTCAGTGTGGCCCCGGGCTAAGTACCCGAAGGACTTAATGTGTTACAGGTACCGGAAATATATTTAATACTTTTATACTATACATATATTTAAGATTTTTATTATATCATAAACATATTTTATACACATCCAGACCCGGGACAGAGACAGAGAGGTTGCCAAATTTTGTAATATTAGTATGAATATTATGGATAATACGTAAAATCGTTATCATAAAAGAACCTGAAAGCCATCCATCTCCAATCAACCGAAAACAATGAAAAAATTAAATTCATCAGCTCACGAATGGCCCTTATTTTGGGTCGGCGGAGCGGCGGAGGGTGAATAGGGCTCGTTCACGATCGGCCGGCCCTTTTAGTAATCGGCCAGGAATGTGATTGGCCTTTTGTTTTGAATACCACCGATGGAATACTGATCGTGTGCAAACGGCATAATAGATTGATTTGTAATCAATACTTTTTAGCCTACGAATAATATTATCATTATTCGTAGTTTTTAGCCCTTCAAATCATAAACACTTTTCTGCTACTTCGTACGTGAAATATGATTATAATAATATAACTGTACATTTTTATAAAATTATAAATAATACTATATTTCATATGAATTTCGTCCAAATTATATTAGTAACAATAATATCATTCAAGTATGTTATCAGTGTTACGGCCTGTTTCACCACTTCCTGATAAGTGCCGAATAGGCTATGCATCACTTAACTTGACAGATGAATGTATGGAGTATATTAGAGACTCTGTCAAAAAAGTTCTGGATAGCCTATTCGGTACTTTATCAGAAAGTGGTGAAACAGGCCATTAGAGTAGTAAATTTTATACGTAGTCGGGTTATAATACGTCTCTTTCATTGCACTCTGTGGTCTTTGTTGATGCATAATCGACACAAAAATATATTATATTAAATTTAAAAAGTTTGCAGACGTTTCAAATTCCTTCTTGGTGAGTTAAGACTTTTCAAGAATTTCTTTTATTCTAAAACTAATAAAATATTCCCAAAAGTACCAGGTTCGCATGACACAGCAGGCACTCAATTATAAGGCGCCCGGCGTCATCGAAACTCCATTTTCTCAGGAAGCTACAAATTTTCCACCAGCTGCCGGTGAGAGGATGGGAATGGATTTCTCGTTAGCATTGACAGCTGATGGTGATTTAGTCTAGGTGTGCTGGCGGCCGGCCAGCTCCTGACCCGTCCGATTGATTCCGAGGACGTCATATTAATATATGTGTGATCCTACACTACGATGTTGATACGTTTCGTAGAAAGAAGGAAATGTTGTACTAACAACTTCTACGAAACGTATCAACATCGTAGTGTATAAATGCCCACAACTTCGTTGCGCCAAAACGCGTTAATCGCGCGGGAACCGTAATTTTTTCTGGGATAAAAAGTATTCTATGTCCTTTCCCGGGACTCAAATTTCTTCTTTCAGCAGTTTGCTCGTGAAGAGGTAACAGACAGACAGACACACTTTCGCATTTATAATAATAAGTATTAGTATGGAAATATGGATTGGTTTGGGTGTAATAAAGAATTAATATGAAAGTACCGAAATGGCACAAGTTTCGAGATGAAAAAACAAAGTAGTATAACTCAAAATTGCGCAGTTTTACAAGTAACAAGAATAAGATACGTGTTTATTGTAATTTATGTCTACAACTTATTCAGTTTCTATATACGGGATTGTCGCGTTTAAACTATAACATAATACCATTAAAATATGTCCAAGAACTAAAGAGCTCGTAAACAAAATCTTACCGAGTCAGCACAATAAAAAACCAGCAGACCCTGTCAATAGCAGGAGATCATAAAGGGTGAAATAATCAAATAAAAATCGAATTATCGCTCCCGACTACGGGATAAAAGCACACTACGAGATATATTGCTGTGGTCCTGTGCGCCTGGTCACGGTAAAGATGGTGGCAAAATATTCCGTCGATATTGATATTACGATATTAAAATTGATATTGCAAATTAAATTTATTTATAACTCGAAGGTGACTGACTGACTGACATAGTGATCTATCAACGCATAGCCCAAACCACTGGACTTGGGCTGAAATTTGGCACACAGGAAGATGTTATGATGTAGGCATCCGCTAAGAAAGGATCTTGATAAATTCCCCCCTAAGGGGATAAAATAGATGGGGGATGAAAGATTTTATATAATAATAATTCTTAACTGAGTGCTGATGCCTATAATAATCAAAAAACAAATGAAAAATACATTGTATCAAAAGGAAATAAGGGTAAACGCAGACGAGCTCGATGTAATGTTGTGGAAGTAGGGCGCGCGGCTTCGTCTCGTCGAGACGTCTGAGTGTTCACGATATTTTTATTTTATTAACGTACTGAGTTCGTTGTTTTCTTCTGGACAAACTGTAGAGTTTATTTATTATATTCTACTACTACATTAATTATATTATGATAACAATTTACGTTCGGTGATGATAAATTATAATTATCGAAAAGGACGAAAGAAAAGCTGTTTCCAAATGAACCTTCTTAATATTGGTGGACTATAATAATTAGTTCATATTTAACATGTAGAGGTATAATGAAGAAAAAAGTATAATAATTAATTGTTAAAATTTTGAACAAGCATCTGTATACAACAAGAAACTTTAAGGATAAAAATATTCTTTTTACTTAGAGCGCCTTCACATTATGTCGCAAGCAGTGCGGAAGCAGCGCTGCAGCCGCGCGACTTCATACAAAAGAGAGTCGCGCGGCTGCAGCGCGGTTGCTGCACGGCTGCCGCAACACTCGTGACGTAATGTGAAGGCAGCCTTAGTGTTTTTCATAAAAATACATTATTTTAGTTAAAGACTTTAAAGTTTTTTTCTTAACATTCAACCCTTTTTCCAAACGTTTTAAAAATATACTAGCTTTACATCATAAGATACCTCCACCTACATAAAGGTACCGTCGTAACTCTTTAACAATTCATGGGACCGGTGTAAAAAGTGTAATGAAACTTAACCTACATTGAGAATTTGGCGCAATTAAAAGACAATAAGCGAGGACACGCCTTCATTAAAAGTTAAGAGAGATGTGTAGCTGGGGTAACTGAGCTCCGAGCAATTTCCAGCATAAATGTAACGAGCAAGTTGGAGTAACTTAGCTAGGGGTAATTGTGTTTTAATTTTGGGTACGACTACTTTTAATAAACATGCATCTCGGTCTCTTCGATGTTAATAGACATCCATACTAATATTATAAATGTGAAACAAAATGTTATACCAATTCGAATTAAATAATCATCGTTAAGACAGGACAACGTCTGTCGGGTCAGCTAGTATTATAAATGTGAAAGTGTGTCTGTCTGTCTGTCTGTCTGTAACCTCTTCACGCCCAAACCGCTGAGTTGATTTTGCCGAAAGGTATGGAGACACTTTGAGTCCCGGGAATGGACATAGGATACTTTTTACCCCGGAATGTACGGTTCCCACGCGAGATACTAATTTTGGCGCAATAAGGTTGCGGGCGCCTTGTAGTTTATAACAATAATATTATTTTCTTTGCCTTACTAGGAATAAGCTAACTCTGAAAGTTTTGGTTATTAATTGAAGCATTTTCTGTGAAAAATGGTTAAAATATTATGTTGCATTCTTACTGTACAGTCTTAACTTCCGCATGTAGAAATATTATATTCTTATCTGAGATATGTTTGAATGTGTCTAGAAATGTGAAATATAAGGTTCGCATTGTCTAAGTTAGGTTACAGATAAACAGAGACCTGGCGGTCGTCCAGACAGCGGGCCTTACGCCTGAATTACGCTAAGCAGGTGTCGTCGTCACCAGAATCTAGGTAAACAGTTACGCAATACAACTTTAAAATGGTTGCCTGATGGAGGCAAAAACAAAGTGCGTGACGATCCCAGGAACGATCCGATTTGGCTAATTTTAGTCTCAAAATAACCGTGGAAATCCAGGGAAAGTTATATGGAAATCCAGGGAAAGTGATACAGAGATCTCATCTAGTAGAATAATATAAATACATTATGGTTGACACCTTTACGTGAACCTATTACAGTGAATTTCATATAGATTTTAATACTTAATAACTTTACAAAAATTAACACAATAAATAAAGTGGTGAAAAAGCCATAATATCAATCAATAAAACAAAAATGTTTATTCATAACATACCAAAACAGAGAAATGAAAAACTTACACAACCCAAAAATACGGAAAAAAACGCGTTAATCTTTTAATCCTTGCACCGCTATCTAACCGGAAACCCGGGCAAAACCTGATCCGGTTATCGGTGCCACTGAACCGGTACATGCATTGGCAGGTTGCTCTATACCCGGGTATAGATATCCGGATATATCCCGGTTAGAAATGAGGCCCGGATTTTTGCAAAGATGAATTCGTTTTGCAAAATCTTTTTTATCGGATACCGGTTTAGTTTGCATAGGTTCTGATATTTTATTCGTTTTGTTTACGATCTGAGGGCGTGTTTTATCACTGATAGATCGAATGATACTATACGGCCTTAGCGGGGACCGGCTTGAAATAACGTTTGTCTTGTTTTCATTGTTATCTGAAGGAACGCTATTGTAACTTTTCTTTAGTCTTTTCCCGTTAACTGAATTTCCTAAGTAGAATTTGAATCATATTGTGTACTTATAATTTGCTTATAACGTCAACACTTAATAATATCATAAATACGAAAGTATGTCTGTCTGTCTGTTACCTCTTCACGCCCAAACCGCTAAATAGATTTTGCTGGGCTTTTAATTTGAGTCCCGGAAAAGAACATAAGATTCTTTTTATATCAGAAAAATGTACGGTTCCCGCGCGATTAGCTAATTTATGCGCAACGGTAGTCGTGGACGTTGTCTAGTACTTTATAAAATGTTGTCTTTGTGCAATACGTTGGAAATTATGTGACTTGTCAGAAAAATAAAAGTTGTTAGCGAATAATGGTACAGACAATGATATTCAACTAAATACAGATCTGTTACGTTCATACTATTTTCCGGCTTAAATTGCTTCCGAACAATTTTCAAATTCAATTGTCAAATTTGACAGATAAGTGAAACAAAAGATACGAAATGACATTTACATAAAAAAGACAGACTATACAAAAGACGGGTCAATTGGCCCGTATTTAATGGCTTCACAACGCGCGCGGTAGTAACATATCTGCTTTGAGTTTTTTTATATAATATCATTGGGTACAGAGCGCTGTAATTTTATTCGTTTTTTTGGATAATACTAAAGTAGTCAATAAACTGCATGTCGTACGGATTTTGTATGGCGAATATTTACGTTGTTACCTCATTATGTATACATGAGTTTTTTATGTAAATTACACAAGGACAAAGTTGCTTAGGAATTTCTGTGTAAATTATGATTCATAATTACATTATTATGAATTACTCGGCTTTCTGAACTTGCATAATATGGTTATAGGAGTTGTATTATAATTAAATAACTTTATTACCTTCGGTAGCTAAATACTTTAGAAGTTTGTACCTTGCTAATTTCTTTACTTATGTGATAGAAACGTAGTATTATCTACAAAACCAGCCAAGTGCGTGTCGGGCCACGCGCAATATAGGGTTCCGTAGTACCGCAAATTTTTGAAAATTTTTGTATGGTCAATGAATGTACATATATTTATAACATGTTTTACACTACTAAAAACATCATCTTTCAAAGGAATTTAAAGGAAAAGTTCCTTTATACATCGCCGAATACATTTTTTTTAGTTGATCGACTATTACTCAATAACTTATGAAGTCTTCTTAGCCGTGATAGTTTTCCTTTTAAATTCAGCATATTTCCTACTCCCGTGAATTTTTCCACATTTTCAGAAGCAACCGTTTAGCTGGTAGAAGGGGGGGACACTGGACTCTAACTATTTTTTCCACTTTAAAACTTAAGATTTCACAAACGGATCCCTAAATCGGAAAATGATCTATGAATACTCATAATAGTTTTAAAAAACCTATCCAACGACACCCCACACGTTGGGGTGGACGCGAAAAAAAATTTTCATCCCCGCTTGATGTGTATGGAAGGTGCCATAAAAAAAAAATTAAGATTTCATGTAGCATTTTGTTGCCATCATTAACATGTACATTCATGCCAAATTACAGCTTTGTAGGTCCTATAGTCTCTGAGCAAAACTGTGGACAGACAGACAGACGGACGGACAGACCGAAACTATAAGGGTTCCTTGTTGACTACGGAACCCTAAAAACGGATCTACGTTAGTTGTTCGGGTTATTAATTATGTCATCAAGTCAACGTTGGTTACCATTATCTGTCGGCTGGGCTGGATATAGCCTGATCAAATAATGTCAGTCCGCTATCTGTCCATATTTCAATTTCCCTAATACTACATATTTTTTGCTTATATCTGGAAAATATTCATACTACACTAATATTATGAATGCGAAAGTGTGTCTGTCTGTCTGTTACCTCTTCATGCTCAAACTGCTAAACTGCTTTTGCTGAAATTTGGTATAAAGATACTTTGAGTCCCGGGAAAGGACGTGTAGGATACTTTTTCGCACATGTTGCGGGCGTCATCTTGTTCTGACGTAAATTAGTCTTAACCCAAATCTAATATATATAAATCTCCTGTCACGATATTTGTCCGCGATGGATTCCTAAACTACTTAACGGATTTTAATGTTTCTTTTTTTTAAATGTGTGCTTTTTTCCAACTTGAGAGATAGGATAACTTAGATCTTGAATTATTGCAAATTATTTGTCTATAAAGAGCGACCATTGTTTATACGACGCGGGTCTCGGGATAGCATTGGACGTTGCCATGGTGACATACTTATTTAGTCACTAATTCAATAAAATAATACGGGCGATATACTTTATATAATATGGCATAGAATCGTTTGCCGGGACAGCTAGTCGTACTAATAAAATCTTTACTATTTCGTAATTCCTTTCCCACCACTTCCAGTCGTGTCCCACCGAATATTTACAATACACTCCATCTTGGTCATCCCACCGCATCGTCCATTTTGCCGGCCCCGCCTTTACACACGACTCAACACGTAGCCGCGCTGAATAATACATGTGCCGCTGAGTGCTGCCGCTTGCCGCAAGTTATGAGAGGAGGCGACAATTATTATACTATTGCATAGCCATGGGGCTTTAAACGCGCGCCGAATCAAGAAATCCCGTAATGAAAAAATCCTGACACCCCCACAAAATAAACCTAACTAACTAACCTAATCTAACCTGTCGGAGCGGCGTTGTCAGACTTCGGCACGGTATGTAGGTATGTGCGTGCGAGTAGACGTTGATAAAAAATGATTTATTATTTGTAAAAACGTGTTAAAGAAGTAGGCAGAGCTGGTTCCAGTTTTAAGTGTTTCATGACAGTCATATTATAGTGGAGATGTTTCCATTTGTTGGAATTTTATTTTATCTTTAAATCTATTTGTTGGAAACACAAGAAATCTATGCGCATACGTCATTTTTACCAGTGTCGCTCTCACTATAATTGAGACAGATGTTATGATACTTCTCTAGCTGTTATAGATCTAAAGCAAACTTAAAAAAGTATTGAATACATACACTGGTAAAACACAATCCCTTTTTCAAAAGCAATTGGGTAAATGATGCCACAAACAAAAATCGCTTCAACGCATGCCTTGCACGGTTGTTTGTGCAAGGGGCTTTGCGGGCAACGAAGTTAGTTCAAGTGTCAATTGTAGATTGGCCTGTCTCGTTATTCGATATGCACACATCTCGGTATGTCATGCGCTCCTGGTGAAATTGATTTATCACTGGTGTCAGTGGATGCACCAGCTAACTAACATTTTACAACATTGAAAGAGCAATTACTCATTTTTTCCCTCATAATTTGAACAAACCTTTAATCTATTTCTCTAATTCATAATATTTACATAGCGACTAACAATAAATGGCCAATTTGCCAAACAAAGTTACGTAGTTGGGTTTGTCTGGCATATTCGAAATTCCAAATGAATGACAATATATATATATATATATATACTACCACACCGGTTTCGGTGACGGTGGCCGGTTTCATTGGATCCAGGCCAGCTACGCAGGAGTTTTTTTATAGTGCCCAAGTATGTGCGCAGTACACAAGAGCACTCTCTATTCCTTTACTCTCGTAACCCAGTGGTACGGACGACCGACACGACTGGCGAGAGATCAGGCGCAGGACCGACTTTTTACATGCCCATCCGACGCATGGATCATCTTAGGACTAGGTGATCAGCCTGCATTGTCCTAACCAAACTTGGAAATAACATGTTTCCGACGCGGGAATCGAATCCACGACCTCCGAGTCAAGAGCCGCGCTCTATACCACTGGACCACGGAGGCGGAAACACAATATAGATCAGCTATTAATATGTCACGATGTCTGTTTCAGTGTATCTACGGGTGCTACGTCCACTCCGCTATCCTGCCCACCTTCCACCGACGCTGCTACTGGCTCCTGCAGGTATTCAATCTATACTTAAGCTTAGAACAAACCTACGCGTCAGTGACGGAGCGTCAAGTTGCGTCAAGTTGTCAACTTGACGCTCCGTCACTGACGCGTAGGTTAAACCTCGGCTTTATTACTTATATAATATTATAAAGCTGAAGAGTTTGTTTGTTTGTCCGAACGCACTAATCTCAGAAACTACTGGTCTGGATTTGAAAAAAATCTTCCAGTATTAGATGGCTCATTTATCGAAGAAGGCTATGGGCTATATATTATCACGTTCAAACTAATTTTAGCGAAGAAACAGAGTAAAATGTGAAAAAAAAACGAAGAAAAACATACGATATTATTTTTTGTGGGCTCATTTGAAAGATTTCTAATTTACGCGGGCAAAGCCGCGTGGAAAGTCTTAATTAAGTACTTCAATAACAATTTATAAACCTAGTACCGGGGCCAGATTTTAAGTATAGTTTTGAGCTTAGATAATTCAATTCTTCTTACTGTACTTCTTGATTACGAATGCAAATACTGTGCACAACATCCTCCTATCTTTAAGGAAAAGGCTCGGTGTTGAACTTTTAGATGGGTTGAGGAGTGAGCGGGTTGTGTATCAGTTGATCAGGGAGTGGAGGGTGATAGGTTATAGGTAGGTATTGTAGATAATATATTGTCCAATCATACGCCTATTGCCCGCTCATGTCTAGTTAGGTGTCTTAAAGATGTGCGCGTTAATCTTATTTTCACACAAAAAAGAGAGAAACACAATACTAAGCCAACAAACAACTATAGTACACCTAGTTAAAATTGGCACATAATCTTCTAAGATTCACTAAATCTAGCAAGAACGAACCAAGCACGCTCCAATCACTTACCATTACGTTTAAGCTCTAAGTAAACCGTGAGCGATGTATTCACAGATATTGATATGAAAATATATGAGCCAGCTCAGCGCATTTAGAATATTAATCCGAAAACTTTGAAATATAACCTCCGTATATCACTTCCAGTGAAAATATCGGTATTTTTCAACGCTGCGGTTGGAACGATATGTTTTATATTGAAAAGAGGTTTTAACTCGCTTTTAAATGGGTTGACTGTGTTTGTTTAAAGGAATTGAAATTAGTTTAAGTTGTTTTGATATTTAAAATATGTTGCAATTACAAATGTTGATAATATGATTAAGTTGTAATAGTTTACATTAAATTAAATTAATTGTCTTAAATATACTTGAAAAAGCCATTAAGAATACTTGTATTGAAATTTACCTGTTTTTAATTATTGCTATCTAGCAAAATGTCCGTAAAACTTGCGGAAGCTTTTCTGATTTCCTTTCTTATGTTATCTCAAATAATCACTTAACATTATCTGAGGGCTCGCCACAAACATCAATAATGATAGTAAAACCATTAGCTCGGTAAATACGCAATTTGTGAAGAAATAGGGCGGAGAGGGACGCACGGGGGAAGTGAGGCTAGGGTTGCCAGGCATCCGGATAAAGCCGGATACAGCCAGGCGTTTTGATTGCGTGTCCGGCCAAAATTAAAGGGAGTCCGGCTTTTGTAGAGCATCGAATCTATATGGAAAAAAATAAAAAATATATAATAGGAAATCCTACAAATTAGGCGGCTTTACGACTAATGAGATGTAAAATTTTATAAAGTATATTATATTTGTACACGCAATTTGATTTACGTTAAATTATGTATTACTATAATAAAAATTTAGGTTCTATGGCCTCGATTTCAGGGTTTTCCGGCTTTTTAATACTTTTTGGCCCAGCTTTGTCCGGCTTTTCAGCTGGCAACCCTAGGTGGGGTGACTATTGGGGTCACATCCGACCCTAGATAGTGAATGGAATCGCTCAATCATGCCCCATTGTGGTCGATAGCCTAAGGCTAAGTAATGAGCGAGTTACCGACGTTGGTGCAGTGTTTAGACTAACGAGCGGGAAGCGTGGGATTCCGACAAACTCTAAAGGAATGTGAAAATTTTAGGACAGGCTGCTTTTGACAGAAAATATTCCTATACGTTTTGTTATCTTTTTAGATTAAAGATCAAAATGCTATTAAAACATTTTTTTACTTCCAAAATTAAAAATACATAAGCTTCCCAACCGCGCATTCGCGTTGTTGAGTTTTAATACTCGCAATACAGTTTAACGTTAGAAACGCAGCCTTTACGATATACCCGTACGCACTATCAGATAAGTTAAGTCCTAGGCACATGGCGGACCTACGTAGTTTGGTCGCGCGTCAAACCCAGCCGACAGATCACAAATACCATAAAGTTAATATCAGGAATTTGTTTCTCTATTGACAAATACCTAACATTGAATTGACATGATCCGACCAAATGACGTTTGTCTGTCAACTGCCTAAGAATCAATTTCCTCGATGGTACTTATTATAATAGTTGCTATAGTTCTTGCAATCTACGATGCGTCGCCTTTATTTGTAGTTGGAAATGTGAATAGACATTTTCGTTAGTGTGCGTACCCAACGGAGCAGTCAGTAGCGAGCGAGCCATGTACGCGTGTATAGATATGGTCACTCACACAACTAAGGGCGACGCGCACTCGTAGATTGCAAGAACTATACAGTGTTCGATAAACATAATATTAATTAAAGGTTAAAAAAATACAATTAACAACTCTAGAAGAGTAAACTGCGCGTATAGTTTATAAACTGTCAGTTTTTACTCATTCAAAAACATACTCAACAATATGCTGACAATTGTCACGTTTATGTACCATCCTTGATCCTACTCATTTAATCCTTTGATCGCGGATTCTTGGAAATCTATTGTTCTCGCGGCCACATGTGGCTGCTTGGGAATTGAAGCGTTAAATTATTTCATCCTACATTTTGACAACTCCCTTTGGTCTCGCAAAAAGGCAACATATTTCCAATATCGTACACCGGAGGCGCGTTTCACTTAGCTGTGAAAACGCTACAACGTATGCACGGTGAAGGCGCGCCAAAACGTCCAAGTGTAATTGAATTTCTGATTGCGACTGTTGCACCCGACTGTACGCGGAGGAGGCGGGGGAGATGTAACAGGTGTCAATATTTGTGACGTGTACTGCCCAGGTACAGTTCGCAACAACAGTGTTATTCGGCATAACAATCCGTTTTGGTTAATTTACTTTTCAATCATTCGACTGCGGATTCTTGGAAATGCTATTGCATTCTATTGTTGTCGCGGTCACCGGTGCTCTTATGGAGCTTGATATGATAATAATTAATCCTTCGATCGGAGATTCTCTCAAATGCATTTTATTCTATTGTATTCTATTGTTGTCGCGATCACCGGTGATCGTACGGGGCTTGATGGGTTAACGTAAGTTAAAATTTTGTATAAGTACCTTCGCACGAAACAAGGAGAATTACGGCTGCATTCAAAGTTATTATTAAATGATTAAATTAAGTTTAATTACTTAAAGAAATCGACATATTAATCTACCAACATTTTATATCAAACTCTATATTAAATAAAAATATTATTAACACATCAATCCCCAAGCATAGCAATTGAAAATCTATTGTATCTGCAATTCTCACGGTTGAGATTGGAACTGAAACATTATTGCGCAAAAAACCTGAAAGTGAAACTACGAAATAGCTAGAGGATTAATTATCCCAAAGTAAAAAAAAAATGATTTACTAAGTTCAAAACACAAGCAATTTGATTTAAATAATTATTGTTGCAGCTGTTGCCGAAAAGGTCATTATAAATAGATCTAAAAGATGGTCTCATTTAAAGTAAAAGATAAGCAGGTAAGCAAATTTTTCGACTCTGACCGTACCGATATCAAATTAAATATTTATGGATTCCATCTAAAAATACTTGGAGTTTTAGATTTCTAGTGCCAAATGCGATATTAGTCAATGATATTGGTGAAGTTTGGATACATCGTTATCAGCACCGTCGATTTAAATGACATTTGTAGGGCCATAATTAAAAATATTAATTTTATAAGCTACGGCCCCAAAATATATTTTAATTTAAATAATAATATAGTCATGTCATTTAGTTATTTCATCAGTATTTACATTTCATCATCATTCAGCATTCACATAATATTATGGGCTGGTCTGAGTTCTTAGTGGAGGGCTAATTAACCGACTTCCAAAAAACGAGGAGGTTATATGTTCGGCTGTGGATATTTTTTTTTTTTTTTTTATTTTTGTATGTTCAACGATTACTCCGCCGTTTGTGAACCGATTTTCGAAATTTTTGTTTTGTTGTATTAGGTTTCACTCCAATTTGGTCCCATTTTCACAAAAGTGGTGACCTGATGATGGGATCCAGGAGTAATCGAGGGAACTCCTCGAAATTTATATGGAAACATATGGTAATTTTAGTTTTATGTGAAGTGTACTAAGAATATGCTACCAAAAAGTCAAATATTGGGTCAAGTTATACCATGGTTTCGAAGATGCTGAGAGAACTCCTGACTCCTTATAGATACACGTTTGGGAGTTTCGGCGTTGTTTTAAGAACAGAAAGCATATTATACTACCACGCAATTAAAATTCATCATCATCATCATCATCATCATCATCATCATCGTCATCATCATCATTACCACGTCGTGTTAAGGTCACCAATGTCTCATGGCACAAAATAGGTAATAGTACAACTTACAAGGCATAGCTGTATGGATACAATAATAATAATTATGTACATAACAACACCAATTATTAATATAGGCTGTTTATACACGGCGGTCGGTGCGGCGTCGCCGCACGCCGCCACGCGCCGCGCGGCGTGTGCGTAAACATCGCGGCATTGCGTCGTACCTATTCAAGTTCTAATGTCAGGTAATGCCGCGCTGCAAGCTTTTTAAGTGTCATAATATGATTTTAAACTTTATCTTCATTAATGTAGTACAATATAGTATCGCTTGAGAAAGGCGCAGGCGGCCGCGAGGCCGGCTTTTCAAGTTTCTCATGCGATAGTACTATGTATTACAATAATGAAGGTAAAGATTAATATCATAATATTATTATGACACTGAAAATATACTCGCCGCGCCGCTGGGTGTGATTCGGCTCAACCTTCGATCGCGGATTCTTGGAAATCCATTGTTCTGGCGGCCGCTTGGGAGTTGAAGCGTTAAATTGTTAAATTACCTAGCACGCATAGGGTTGTGTTCACTTAGATTTTTTTAATGTATTATTTAAATTTATCTACCTGATATTTGGGCCTTGGGGTATGACTCATAACAGTCTTAACAAATTGTAATAAGATACGTAGAATAAACGCAGTAATTCGACGCGTAGGGTGGTATGGTCACTAAGTCACTACTCACTAGTTCACTACCACCGACGACCACTTATAAACTCGCGGACTATGACGTAGGTCATCTTGGAGGGTTAATTAATATTTCTAATAACAATACGAGATCAATAATTACCACTCAAAATGTTGACAATTCAAATTTCAATGCTCACTGCTCGCACCAATGGTGTCACATTTCTGATTTCACACAGCCAATACAACTATATAAAACTCCTACAAACAAGCGATACTGCGATTCAGGAGCACCTCAGCGAAATCTAATGAATACATCGTGTAACTAAAACTATATGAACAACAATCGGAGTTCGGACAAGCGATAGCGCCGACAGAGCGCCTCAATGACATATAGTGAAGACAATATAAAACAATTTTTTATACAATTTAAATTGGCACTAATTATAGTTTATCTACTAGGTAACTAAAAAGAGTGAAATTATTATTTTTAACAAAAAATTAAAACCGACTTCCAAGGTAAAAACAATAATAACATTCTTATAATAATTATGAACTAAAAAGTAAAAAGTATTAAATAATTTTCCTCTCTAAATGTGCCTTTTTCCGAATTCAGCGAAACCTCAACTATTTCTGTACTCAACCTTCATAATTTTGAAGTCGGTGCCAGTTCCATAAGTTTAAAATTTTCTGTCAAAGAAAATATAAAGATTCAGCTATATCTGGTACCGACTTCAAAATGATGAAGGTTGAGTACAGAAATAGTTGAGGTTTAGCTGAATTCGGAAAAAGGCACATTTAGAGAGGAAAATTATTTAATACTTTTTACTTTTTAGTTCATAATTATTATAAGAATGTTATTATTGTTTTTACCTTGGAAGTCGGTTTTAATTTTTTGTTATTTGGTTGCACCTGCGATGGCACTAATTGAAACCTATTTGTGGCGTTCCATACATTTAATTATGGTTTTCATTTAAAAATGGTAAATCTATTCTTTCAAAACATAATTTATTATTAAACATGTTTTATTTTGCTGTAGGAAGCTTTATGTGTATCAATGTTCCACCCGCAATAGTGGAATCGCCCAATTAATACAACAAAGAAAAACTGTTCACCCTTATTATTTATTGTGAACTTATAATGATCTTATAATGAACAATCAGCCAACAGTATTTATATAAACACAACACTATTTCAAACATCTGATACGAAGTTCACGGGGTCACGACATATTAAGGTCAGGTCAAGTACAAAGCCGAGAGCATTAGAATTTTAGACCTTAGCACACAAACTGTCAAGTTATGACCTGTTTCTACGGCTTTTTTGTGATAGGAATACTCCTCTCAAAAAACTATTTAACAGCAATTAGCAATATTATCTATTTAACAACATCGTTAACTAGATAATGTTTTTAGCGTTAGTTACGCAAAATCGTTACTAAATGTGGAAACTACCGTCAAAAAAACACATAAACCTTAAAGCAGTTAAAGAAGTAATATTAAAATAATAATTTTAAATTATTTTTAAATATAATTAGCAAAACTAGATTGAAAATAACATTATTTATTTAAAGCTGAAACTAAAAGTCTATCCGATGTTTCGCTTACTTATTGAGATTCAAAAAGATAAAGTTGAAATGATAACAAACTATTAGGGTAACCTAATAGGTTTTATAGCCAAACAGGGCTATTAAAACAGTGGATATATCTAATAAACTCGTTGTAACAGCAGTTCGGCTGGAGGTTGTTTGTTTGGCAGTATAAATCAGAGCTAGACAGTCGCTAAGCCTAGCCCGACTCTCAATTTTAAGTACGATAAAAAAGTAAGGGATGCCAGCTCTGTTACAGAAGTTTTGTGCATTGGTTTGTTCCGTTATACGAGTAGTGGAGCCTAGATCCACTTTGGTATTTTTATGGAATAGAAAAAGCAATCTTTAATCACAATAGACATAGTACTACTTTAATGTTAAAAATAAAAACTATTAAATATATAATAAGTCAACAGATTTGACGTTAACGTCAATGATGAAATATGATTTTTAAGCAATTAAGTAAATAATAACCATTATAAAGTAGAAACAGTGTGCACGCATAGTATACAAGAGCTTGACAACTATCTCAAATCAAAAACCAAATATAAATAAGTCATATCACTATTAAAATAAGGACAGTCTACAGACTCGTAAGAACCCAAAATCAACGCTGATCGTTAAACAGTTAATGAAAAACCACAATAAGTCCAATAAAGCGCACGTGCGGCAGCCCTGACCGGCGGCCATTACATAAATAATGCCGCCATGTTTATTGCCGCCATTTTGAAGACAAATGGATAGTTATTACGGCGCGCTACGCTCCTCGCTGAAAATTAAAATATTGTTTACTTATTTTATCTGTGTAACTGCGTGTGAGTCGATTTAGTGGTTATATTCAGGCTTATGGTCGCGAGTTAATGAATACGGCATATATCTTTTAAATTACTGAGTGTTAAGCTTACAGAGCATTTTTGAATGTAAGCTACAGCTATTACAGCGATATTTTAAGTGTTTTGAGTTTTACAATGTTAATTTAATTTTACAATCGTTACCACCCATTTAAATGCTTGTACCTGAATATTAGAAACCAGAAAAAGCAGTATAGTGCTTGTAGTGATGGAAAAACAAATAAACAGCTTCGGCTTCTGTCTCGACAAATTACGATAGTAGTGACGATTTCTATTGAAATTATAATATTATACGAGTACCACTTTCACTGTCATACTAATATTATAAATGCGAAAGTGTCTGTTTGTTACCTCTTTACGCTCAAACCGGTGAACCAATTTTGCTGAAATTTGGTATGAAGATACTTTGAGTCCCGGAAAACGATACAGAGCACCCGAAAAATGTATGGTTCTCGCACGATAAAGGAATTTGACGCAACGGAACGGGCGTCACCTAGTCGAAAATGTACAGTTGAAATGTTAAAAATTTATAACCGCTGGCTCCACAGAATCCCGACATCGTGCTCGTGCACTACCTGAACGTGCCCTACCCTGATGACAACAAGCTGGCGACTGTCGCGCCGAGCCTCGCGCTGTGGGCAGACAAGAAGGAATGGACGAAGGATGAACTGGTCAGCCAGTTGAAGCCAATGTGTGAGTATCTAAATGTGCTGATAGTAAGCTATATACAGGGAGTAACAAAAATAAGTGATTTAAAGGCCGGCAACGCACCCGCAGCTTTTCTGATGTTGCGAGTGTCCATGGGCGACGGTAATTGCTTTCCATCAGCTGATCTGCTCGTTTATCCCTTATCTAATTTAAAAAATACTTTAGGGTGTGTATAGGTGCCCTGTATAGGGAATAATATAGACTTCGCTGTGAAAGTTTCAGCACTGAAAGTTTTTTTCACCTTTCTATAGAAAAAAAAATCACGGACGCTTGTCTAAACAAATCACAAAAAAAAATTACTTCATCAGCATTACTACTTTTACAGCGAACTCTATATAGGGAAGCCATACACACCCTTAAAGTATTATCATTCATCACTTAGTTTTGTTACACCTTGTATACTTTAAGTGATTGTGCAACTAATGACACTCAGTTGCAATTGGACATAATGATTAATGATATAGCAATTCCAATCTTGCTTGCCTGAAACATAAAAAATATTTTTTTTCACAAAGATTCAAATTACTATACCTGCTAATAACCGCGAAAGTAGCAGGAAACAATTTATAAAGTCCTTCAGACTGAACTATCATAATTTTTTGGATCAATAATAAATTTTAACAGAAAACCATTCACAACTTGAAAGCAATTTCGGTAAGAATTTAAATAAATACTGAGTGGAAAATTAAAAGGCAAAGTTTTTCTGTTGAATATTTATGAAGTAGAAGATGTTAAAGTACTCTTATATAATTAATACTTCAGTCTATTACAAGTGTTGTTATTAAAGCAGTCTTCTAAGTTGCTTACTTTAGATCTTTGAATTATTTAGTTTCACAGTTCATTTCTTGAAATAATTTTCTTTTAATAACATTTCAAAAAGTCAAAGAACCTCTCAATTTATTTTGTTTCAGAACGTAAGAAATATAATTAAGTACTTTTGACATTTCGCCTGAAATTAATTTTACTTTCTTTTGTTTCAGTCTTTAGTGAAGATGAGCCTGACGTCAACAGCGACTTGGAAATATCTGTAAGTATTAATACAAACCAAAGAATCATTTACAAAAAATTTTATAGCCATACAGAGTACTCACATTAAAGTGCAGGGGAAAATGTTTCAGACGGCGGAGACGGTTGAGGCGATAGTTGGGCAGCTCATGGAGAAACAGCGAGCGGCGAGGGCAGCGGCGCTAGCGCGGCAACTTGAATGCGGCTGCCCGGACTCCACCTGCCAGGACTCCAGGACGTGTGTTCACCCCCTGCGCCGGATCCAAACGGCAAAGCCACCCGCATCAGATCACCACGTATCTTCCACCACAGGCCCATCGCCTCGACCCATGAATCACCCTCCCAGGCAGTACACCCGAGACCATCGGACGTCGACGCAATCGTCACCCCTCCTTCTCTCGCTTGGACAGATCCAGGGCGGAGGTGGTCTTCTCATACTGAATGGCACCAGCAACTCAGCACAACAGCATTCGTCTCTAGTCTCACCTCTGTCGGTTACGTCATTCGTATGTGAGGAACCACGGGACAGGTACCGGCAGCAGTACAAACCCACTTTTGTGCTGAAACGAGAAATACCCGATAGCCAGCAGACGCATATAAACAACTCTGAAACTACATTCAAAGTTGAGGCTCGTATAGAGGAGAAGGTAGAAATTGAAAACTTCGATAGAAAAATTAAAATGGAGCCGAAGAGTAGAAATCACATCATTGCAAGTGCACCGGCGACGCCCTCGCGGTATCCCGATTTAGTTGAGCGATTAGAAAGTAAAATACAGACAGAACACAGCGATGATACGTTAGTGCTTTTAGGAACAGATGGTCACTTAGATACTTCTAGTGGATTTTTTGACGAAACGCTCGAGTTGTCGCATGAAGACATACAGAAAACTTTATCTGCAAATATGCCAACGTGTGAATTAAGTAGGAGCGTTGTACGGTCAACAGAAACGGCCAACGTAATGGTATCAGGAATAGATACCATGGACTTTATAGAGAGTTGTGAAGCAGTCGCGTCACCGACGCACGTAGTAGATGATAACGTATTTGTCAATTTAGATGCATTTGATATGCTTGGTGATTTTCCCGAATTAGAAGTTTTAGATCCTAGCACAATTTCAACAAATCCTTTGGTAAGCTTAATTAAGAAACATTATGTTAAAAATTAATCTGATGAAGATTTTACGGAAGTTAAATTTTTAGCGTATTACGTTTCAGACTTTATGCAACAGTTCACCGCCGGCTCAAGAGAATAATGATAAGATGCAAACTGATTGCCCTGCAGAAGTGGCTCTGAACATAACTGATTATTCGCCTGAATGGGCATATCCTGAGGGAGGAGTAAAGGTGTTGGTGGCAGGACCTTGGACAGACACATCCGATCAGTATACGGTTTTGTTTGATAACTTTCCCGTACCTTCTATTCTAGTACAGAATGGCCTCTTGAGATGTTACTGCCCAGGTTAGTTATATCTAGTTTACCTAGAGTTTACCCTTAAAATATTTACGAGTTAAATCTTTTAATTATTTTGTAAACTATTTCCTTTTGTTTGCTCAAAATATTTAAGTAGAGAAATAAAACTGTAAAACTAGAATTTTTACTTTTTCAGCTCACGAAGCGGGTCTGGCAGCGCTTCAAGTGGCTCGAGGAGGCCGTGTGGTATCAGATACCGTTGTGTTTGAATACAAACCAGGACCGACGCTAGTACCATCGTCACCAGCTTCCGCGCCACTACCATCTCTGGATTTTAGGAGGTTCTCACTGTTGCATCGATTTCAAAGACTCCACGGTCGCTTACAGCTGAAGACTGAGCCGATAGACGACAACAACCAGGTGATAGCTTGAAATATTATTGAAATTATTGAAACTTGGTTTATAAGGGTGGTATTTTTCCTATTTTAAGTATTTTGCGGCTTAAATATAATAATTGATCAGGTACTAAACATGCAAATTTCAGATCGAGGATGTGCAATTGTACTCAAATCCAAAATTTGAAGACCGGCTTGTTACATACTGTAAATCACTAAGCAGTCGGTCTTTTGGGAATTCTGAAGGCTTTACTACGGAACCTGGAGAAGATAATTCGACAATTCTACATCTGGCAGCGGCTTTAGGATATACGAAGCTTACCACTGTGTTGTTGAGGTGGAAGCAAGATGATAATAGTTTGGCGTTAGAAAAAGAAGTAAATCTTGGTGCAAGAGACAGTGAGAATTGTACACCATTGGTGAGTAAATATTAAAATAAAACTGTAAACTGTGCTTTTCCTTAACCACGGGAGAAACGATAATTATCCATACTAATGTTATAAATGAGAAAGTGTGTACTCTGTCTGTCTGTTTGCGCTTCATGCCCAAACCGGTGAACCGATTTTTCTGAAATTCGATATGGAGATACTTTGAGTCCCGAGGAAGGACATAGGATACTTTTTATTCCGGAAAAATGTACGGTTCCCGCGCGATAAACTAATTTTGGCGCAACGGAGTTGCGGGCGTCATCTAGTATGGAATATATCTCATTATATTATGTCTCATAATGGAAAGGAAGATAAAAATATATTTAATCAATTCCAGATGGTAGCAAGCGCGGCTGGTCATGTTGAAACAGCGGTGGTGCTAGCACGATGGAGTGCGGGTACAAGACGCGAGGCGGGCGCCCGCGCTGCCGCTGCCGCAGCGCGTAGAGCCGGGCACAACAGATTAGCTGCGTTACTGGACCGCATACACCCGCCTACGACTAAAAGTCGAGACAGCGTGTTTAGAAGACCGCAAAGGTGGGTTCTGTAAAAGCTTTAATTAATTTGTAAAAGACCTTTTAATATTTACCTCTATAACCTTAGCAAAACTGTAAATACATGAATATTATAAAATGGGAAGTTCTCATGAGAATGATTTCATTAACTTAAGTTATTACTTAATGCTACTAACTAACTTCTATTTGTGATCTTGTGTTAAATATGTCTTAAGAATTAAAAAAAAAAAACATTGTAATGTTTTATCTTACCCAACCTGAGGCAGTAGCTTCACGTTGGGCAGCAGAAAAATTTATTTAATTTTATACTAAGCTTGTTTCTTCTCAATTTCAGTTTGTCGCAGAAAAGCCGTTCAGGCAGCCTGGAATGTAATCTTGTAAAACGTCCATCGATTGACAGTGGGATAAATATGGCAGACGCTTTTAGATCTAGTTCAGCTATAGATAAAACAGAGAGCGCTTCAACTAGGTAAGGTTAATTTGAAGCTCGGCATACCACTGGATGTTTCTTCAATGTGTGGCACAATTTCTGATTTGATGGTTTCAGGTGGGAAAGGAGCATGTCTTTACCTTTAGATTCTGACAATTCTGAGGACAGTCTCGGAGAAAGTAAGATCGGACGACGAATGGACTTGGCCCTCTGTAAGTCCTAGACGTTTAGTCACACTATAGATATAGATAATTCAGTTTTGATTTGCAAATAATTATTTATTTTGACATCGGCACGGTGCGTAATTTTTTAAATAATCAAAATTTTCTATTCGGTCCTGTCACGGATAGTCGTTGCGTTCACGGCGGTCACTATGACTTGGTCAGCGGTTTAGTTGTTTATTTTCTCGTTATCAAAATTAACTTTACTTGATTGATTTAACGCTTCAAAACGCTTCCGTCGGCGCACATTTATTCTCTGGCACTGGTAGATAACAGAATATGATATTGTTGTAGTTGGCAAAAATGTCATTATCGTTATAAAGAAGTCGAGCGAAACTTAAACCGTTGACGAAGTCGTTTGTTTGGACGGTCGCTGACGGTCGCGCCACTTCCCGCCAGGCGAGACGGCGCGGCGCGCGACCAGCCCGCTCATAGACGTGGAGGCGCTGTCCCCCGCCTCCCCCGCGTCCCCCGCGCCGCCGCCCGCCCCCGCCCCCGCAGGTACTCCCGCACACGTGACACGAGAAACGGTATAGGCTGTGTCGCTGTTAGACGTTAGTCCATTCCACAGCATAGCGTCTATGTAAGCAAACATGGTTTCTTTTCTATAAAACTGCCTAGAAAATTTAATATTTTCACAAATATTAAATCAGCTGATAGTGTATTTAATGAAAGGTAAAAGAATACTGCGATGAAATAGAAATAAAAAGTGATAACGTTATTACGTTAGATATCACAGATTTAAAATAAAGCTTAGCTAATAATAGTACCTACCTTTAGTTATTGGAAAACGCTTGTTTACATTGATCGTAGCTGTTGGAATGGACTCGAAAATAAGTGTTGTAGGAGATAAAAGAAATGGTAGGGCTGGCAAAGCGGGTGCGATGAAAGAAGTTGACAAACTGCGTATTGGCATCAAAAGTGTGCGTTAAATTGGCTGTCAAAATTCCGATACTATTTTTAAATAATTATAGTCAAACTCAGTATGAGAGAAAATGTTTATAATTTATAAGTGAAACTTGGCGAAAATAAAATTAATATTATAGAAGGAATAACAAAATATGACGACAGCTCTATACCATTTCAAGTCGCAGCCTCTCCTCCGCTCGATTTGTCTGTCGATGTTGTATTTGTCGTAGTTGCATGGCCGACTCGGCCCATTCTTCCTGTCGTCTGTTTTACTATGCCCTTCTTGCCAATGTAGCCCTGTATCGCTATTGGTAGACTCTTGTAGTTTCTTCTCTATCTTCTTCAACCTCGAGCGGAGATGTCCCGGTGTTGTCAGTAGATACTTGTTAAGGTTGGACCAAATTCTCAAATTTGAATTCAATACATTTTGATTATTCGGTTCAACTATTCGATGTTGTAAATCAATGTCGCTTTCAATGGTTCGTACTGGTCTCCACTATCACTATACCTTTGAACACAACAAAGCTAACGGAAGAAAATCAAGCCACCGTTTGTATAACAAACTCTGGGATTCAAGAAAACCTACCACGAAATCACATTATGACAATGCATGACGCTATATTGCTTGCATGAATGATATTTATGTAACTGCTTTTTATGTGTAGAAGTAGTTAGTAGTTTTGGTAAAGTCTTACAAGGAACTTCTTACAAAGACAAAGTACAAACAGAGGTCACTAAAGAGGAAATTGTATCAATGAGTATGATTGTAATAAAAATATACAAAATATGCTATTGAAAGTAGTAAATATCATTCCTGTTGTCTCAAAATAATATTGTGATGATGAAAATATAAGGAATATAGAGCAATAATAAAAAAAAACACGACAAAATTTTAATGATTAAACATAATAATTATGGAACGAAATTAGAACACAAGCTGGTCAATAGTAAGCAAATATTATGTAGTATATATTTTAAAGCAAGACGTTATCCTAAATGGAATGAAAATAAAATAAACAACTTAGTTTTAGATTCTCCTAAGCATTTGTTTCGAGAAATGTTATGGAATACCTTAATGGAATTAAACACTTTCTTATAACCCTACACTTCTTTGTTTGTTTTGATGTATTAGTAGCACATGCTCTATCCGAATTAGTTGTTATTGATGTGTCTTCACTGGTAAAGCTATTTTGATTTTGCGATATTATTTATACGGCAGATTTTCCACTTTACGAAACAATTTCAGGGGAACAGGACGATCGCGTGTTTACATTAGCTGAACAAATCATAGCTGCCATGCCAGAAAGGATAAAGGTAAGGCCCATTCGGATAGATTTCAACAAAATTAACTTTACTTAATAAAAAATAATTTTGAAGCTTAACTTAAAATAATTCTTAAAGTCAAATTAAAGTCGGCAAATGGTCGGCAAGACAAATTAATTAAAATATTTACAAATCTTAGAGCTTTATTTACTTTAAATCGAATATGAATACTGAAACAAAAATTATTCATTAATAATTAACTTATCCTTTTATATGAGTATCACTTTGAGAATAAAGGTTCAATTAATTTCACAGAATGAAAGCTCGTTACTCAATTCCTGTGATTTGGATGGAGGAACGAATGGCAGTGAAGATGTGCTAATGGCTCCACTGTTGGACGACACGTCCACTTTCAGTAGCGACTTTAGCTTTGAATTTTCTGATAATACGTACAGGTATGTATGCTTTTTTTTTACTTTTCTGTCATCAGAGGTCCTTAGTTACGTGTACCTACACGGTTTTTCTATATTTTTTAATTGCAATAATCATTTTTTTTTCTGATTTAATTAGAACGATGAAATATCAATCTTATCTATTAATTATTAAAAGGAACTCGGCCTGCGCCCTCCCGTGCGCTTTGATTCTATTTTAAGACGAATTCAATAATGTTCAAACATCACGCAAATTAAGCCAACCAACTGACGAGTACCTGAAGAATTTGTGTTACAATGAAAGAACAAAAAAGGGAAGTTTAAGATAAATTAAAATCTGCCAGTTTTAAATATCATTATCAATAGTAAGTTTAGAGAACAACAAGCACTATTTAAATCACTACACTACTACACACATTAAGTTTTTGCATTAATTACAAAATATCATCACCTTTATTATCTACTTTCAGATACTGCGGCGGATCTACTCCTTGCTCCTCAGGTTCTGTATCCCCGGGTTCGGCTCTGTCCCCTCCACCCGCGTCTCCGCGCGCCCCCCTCCCCTCGACATCGTCCGCCACGCTACAGGAGTTCCTGAACACTACAACACACTTCTCCAGCCTTACGTTGAATGGTAAGAGATTTTTGAGACACAATAAAATATAATATGCATGCAGCACCTACGCTACCACCATTTTAATTTTACACCTCATAAGTGTATAATAAATTTAAAAGATGACATATCTGATATCTGCTCTGACTTGAAAATACACAATCAGACAGGATGCAGTATTTATGCGGTGGTTCTTATACAAAATAAGTACAAAATTACTTAATAATAGAATATTATTAATGAATTATAGGTATTTTTAAGATAACTGAGTGAATACAAGTATTATCAGAGAAGTTGATTCATAGGCAGATTGTGGACCTATGCAATCTGCTACTAGCGCACCAAATAGCGTATATAGCGTAACACGATTATCATTGAACTGACATAATGTGTAGTGGTGTTCATAACGGCTATATTTTCCTAGCACGCAGCACGCTACATCGAATATGCTACATTCTTCAAGCGCGCTATTGATGCTACGTTATAACGAATGAAATTAACGATTCTTGACTCGTTGTTTTTCAAGCGCGCTATTTTTGACGCTACGTTACAACGAATAACGATTCTTGACTCGTTGCTTTTCAAGCGCGATATTTTTGACGCTACGTTACAACGAATAACGATTCTTGACTCGTTGTTTTTCAAGCGCGATATCTTTGACGCTACGTTACAACGAATGAAATTAACGATTCTTGACGCGTTGTAAATTGTAATGTTATCAACGTTATTGAAATTCTTTCGTTATGACGTTACAACCATGATGATCAGTAACGTCTACAATAATTATAACGCGGTGGGTGAGTTAATAAACAATTACATATTTTTACATCTTCTTTTTAACAACAGTATTTTTTTTTACATTTTATTTAAGTAGGTACTTTTAAAAATATTATTTGCGCCACTTTTGTCTATGGCGTAAAGTCGACATTAGCTTCCAAATCAAAGAATAGTAATAATAATTTACGCAAAGCAACACTGCAAAAATGATGACAGCCGAATTCACCCGATTTGACAACGAAACGACCCGACAACGATCGAACGAAAATCGCGCGCGATCAGCCGGCGCGAGCGGCGCCGTGCTAGCCGCTAGGTCAGTGACCGCGCAATACGTTATAACGTAGCGTCTTGTGCATAGATTTATAGCGCGCGCTATTCGTTGCGAAGAAATAGCGCGCTACTTTTTTCAGCTATACGTTATATTAACCACCACTAATAATGTGTCGATCGCGACCAAGTGACGTAAGTCCTCCATCTGCCTATGAATCAATTTCCTCGATAGTACTTTTAAATTCAATAATTTTCTCAGATCGCGAACAACGCGAGCTCTACTCAGCGGCCATCACCATCCAGAAGGCGTACCGCCAATACCGCGGAAGGCAGCTGCAGCGCCGCGCCGCCGCCGCCGCCATCACCATACAGAACTGCTACAGGCGGTACAAGCAGGTAGAACCCGTCATTCTATAAATAAATATTGGATTTTATATAAACCTTACATTTTTCAAATTGCGGGATCTTGAAGCCCGTTACAATGTTTCGCCTCGTGTAAGAACCTTACTTCCTACACAAGACGACTTTGCATGTTAGTAGTTGCTGGAATTAAATGAAGATGGCGTTAGCGACCGCTAATATCTAGATGGCGCTAATAACTGTTCATAGCAGTGCAAAACAATTTTGTTAGATGGCGCTTTTATGTTTTCTAACTCTTATAGATTTCCAAATTCAAGTCTGGTTTTAAAATGATAACTTACTTGCATAAAAAATATAGGCCATATCTGTTTTCCAGATTGCTGTCCTTATCATTTTGAAGGTATCAGTCAGAGCCAATATACAATCTGTGAACTCCTAACTGTGTTGGATATGCAATATTAGATATTTTTAAATCACTAAAATTCCTTCATTCAACAGTTCGCGTACTTGAAACAAATGCACGCTGCGGCTACGGTGATCCAACGTAGCTTCCGCTCCCTGCGAGAGAGGCGCATGAACTCCAACACAACGACAACCACCATCAAGTAAGTGGCAGTTATCATCAGCCTCATCACCACTCGCTTTAAATCAACGTCATCGGTCATCACTCACATCATCATTCCCCTTGCAATAGAAGCAGTGCATGAACTAGATGGAATAAAACATTCTCTGCTTGTGCTTATAAAAGTAAAGCAGAATTTACCAATATCATTTATGAGTTATCCCTTCATCCCATAATATTTTAAAAAAATTAAAATAAGATGCCAATCAGCAAAGCTGAAATTTAGAAACCTGCCAAACAGCATGTTATCGTGTAGAAATATAAAAGTAAATTGTTCTACTATTGGCAGACTTCTTCAAACACCATTCCCATCATTGGATCATTGACAAAATTTTAAAAAGTATCTTTGCTTATAGACGGACATATTCGCAACGACGTCAGAATCAGGCCGCGAGGAAAATTCAACAATTCATGAGGCAGTCCAAAATTAAGTATGTCTAATTACCTATTTCATAACCTATTAAATTACTCCTAAATTCTGTTAGAAGAGCAACTGCGAATTCTTTATTATTCGAGATTATCATCTGCTCCTTTATATTTTAGATTAAATTAATTCGTTTCCTCGGATTTCGTTTCAAAAATTTTTTTATACCCCAATTTCAAATATATTCAAACTTTTAGCATTTTATTAAGTGTGTGTGTGTGTCATTTTATTGTGACTATCTGAATGTCAATATATAGTAAAACCTTTATTAGCAATCTTTTGGCATACTATGTTGTGGTAGGTTCTTGTGTACCTGCAACTCTTAATCAGCCAAGGATGCGTAAAGCATTTCCTTGCATTATATTTTAAGTGTTTCATATTTTTAACATGTCAAATGTTCAACATTTATCTTGATGATGATGATGAACTTCACCAATATTACTTAACATTAAAAACTAGAGAGAAAAGTGAACATACAAAATTATTAATTTTTTGTCAGAAATAATAAAAAATAGTACAAACACGTTCCTTCGAGATTAATGAACGATTCAAAATGAGAAATGTTAGTCTTGTGTTTGTTCCCATTAATTAACCCTTTTGGTTGGAAGGTTTCGATAAGGTTGGGATGTCTAAGCCAAATATTCGACAAATATTATCATTAGTCCTATTATAACAGTATTTACATTTCACGTGCGTCTATATTTGCGCTGAATTGGAGTTATTGGAATTTGAGTTCGAATGCTTCGCTGTTAATTTTAATCATTAGCTCCACATCATTAATTTAAGGAATATATCCTAATGGGCATTGTCCAAAAAAAATCACATGTACATTTTATATTTTTTTTTCGTTAAAATAGGGTATTTTAAAAATATAAATTCAATAATTTTGAAATTCATTGGCTAGTTTTTTCTCAATAAATTTTTAAAGTTTCGCTCTGACGTCATCATCGGCGGCCAATTGACCTCTGCAGTATGTTTTTTTTCCTTTCAATCTTATTTATAATGGCTGGTTCGTTAAATGCAAGTTATCATTATGTGAAAAGCTGATACGAGAAGCTTACCAAAAGTTCGAAACGTAATGCTGGTCGAATTTATTGCTAATTTAACGCCATTGAAGGTCAAACTAAGGTTAAACATATTTGTTCAAAAATATAAGTAACTAATGGGTATTTTTTTCGTTTATATACAGAAAAGCGATCACTGACCTTATTCCTCGAAATGTTTTTGTAATGAGCAAAATTTAAAAAAAATGGACAATCCCCATTATACTAACGAATGAATAAAAATGGAAAGAAACTTGAAACATAGTGGCTCTTTGCACATAATAATATATTCATGTGTATAAGAGCGAATCTGAAATTAGTTCTCACAATCTCCATTTAAATATCAGCATAAAATTATCTATGGGTCGATCTCAATTTAAAATTTTGCATATTACAATGACGATAAGATTAACATTTTAAGTACGAGATAAAAACTTTGCAAATTAAACTAAATTGATCTGATATAAGGACCCTTGTAACGTCCTTAATACACGATAAAACTGCAAAAAGAACAAAACTTTGATAGGATAAAAATTGTTTCATCAACTTTTCGAGGATTTTAATATAAAGTTGTGGATTATCGCGAAGTTGATGTAGTTAAATGACTGAACGAAATTGTATTTGACTTAAAAAGCTCCTTTCTTGCAAACTCAATAATGTAATCTTATAGCCCGTCACAGACTTAGCTATAATATATATTAATATATTGTTACGGATACGGATACGTGGTGCCATCTAGCGTCGGGCCAGCGAACCTACCAAGGGAACACAGGCAACGTAAATCCCCTACTCGCTACTAGATGGCGCTAGGTATCTCATACTTGTTTACACATATCGGATTATTCTGGGATGTTCCGGTATATTCTGAGATTCGATCCAGCCCATATAAATAGCCGCAAGTCTGGCCCGGAATTCAGTTTGATCTGAGCGATCTTCGAGGCGACTTCGGAAGCGAGAACAAGTGATCAATAGTGAGTGACTGTGATAGTGCTTAGTGTTTGGACTTAGTGATTAGTGTGAGCTAGTGTTTGTGAATAAAGTCTTCAAGAGAGTCACCAGGTCTTTCTCTCCGAATCCAAAGAACCCTAGCACGTAACAATATTAATAGCAAGGCATATTAATCTATACTAAATCCACATGTCACAGAAATATATATATTACTAGATGACGCCCGCAACTCCGTTGCGCCAAAATTCGTTTATTGTACGGGAACCGTACATTTTTCCGGGATAAAAACTATCCTATGTCCTTTCTCGGGACTCAAAGTATCTCCATGCCAAATCTCAGCAAAAACGGTTCAGCGGTTGGAGCGTGAAGTGGTAACAGACAGACAGACAGACAGACACACTTTCGCATTTATAATATTAGTATGGAAGTATGGATAGCTGAGTGTGTGGTCACGCGAAAATTAGTATAAAAATATATAATAATATGCCTAGCTATAAACATATTAATGTATATTATTATAGCTAGGTCTGTGACGGGCTTATTCGGCTACACTTTTTTCATCCAAATTACCTTTTACTACGTTTCACAATGACGTGTTCCTTTGTAATTATTTGATGAGATTATCTTCTGATTTTCACGCTGTCTTAGCACTTGGGAGGAGTTTACGACAAATGTAAGTTGAGTGACCATATTAGAATATTCAAAAGGGCAAGAATGATGATCGTTGTACTGTGTTAAGTGTTTGTAGAAAATATAGGTTTTTTGTTATTTTTGGAGTAGTATTACATAGTTTTATATTTACAGCTTTGAAGTTAAATTTTATGTAGAGTGTTGAAATGTCTTGCTGCTTTACATTATTTGCATTTCAAATTTTATTTCGTACAATAGTTTTTATGTCTTATTTCATACGAAGGACATTCTATGGCTGCATTTGGAATTATTTTATTAGTTCAAAAGCTATGTAAAATATTCTTTCACGTACTAGCAGATGGAAAGTTTGCAATTTTTTTCTTTTAATCGTAAGTTTTACCTACTGCTCCTTTTTAGAATCGCATTAGCAATTTAAGAGCATTCATCAAATGAGTATACTCCTCATGCAAGCTCCGAGTAATTCCAAGCTCGCGTGCAGAGTATACATACATGAGTGATAATAAACGAACACCACCTAACAGATTGCAGAGCGTACGAGCCGAAAGCGCGAGGGAGGACCTGCTGTCCCAGGCTGCCCACCCAAGCTCGTCGCAGCCCATCACCAGTACACCGCCCACGCCCAATAGGTAAGTCGAAAACTCAAACTCCTATTTAATCGTCCAAACCTCTCAAATTTTCTACTTTTAGTGCTAAGTTTATATCATAATGATTGTATCGCAAAGGAAAAAATAATAACGCAAAAAATACTTAGCTAACATCAATACAAATATAAAATAATCTTGGACAAAACCGCAGAAAGTGTCACATTTCGAAGATTTGAGCTGCCAAAGTTGCAATATCTTAAATTGGTAAAACTTTGGCAGCTCATATTATTATCAACGAAATGTGACACTGTACGTGGTTTTGTCCAAAATTATTTTTTGGTTGTATTGATGATAGCTATCCATTTTTGAAAAAAATATTCGTGAACGCGAAAACACACAATGGCGGACAGTAGGTCCGGTCGGCCAAAATCTTCATACCCCTTATAAAATTTCATTTCAATATCATCTGTTAGTTGTGCTGGAGTCAATGGATTGTTTGTTACAGAATCATCGACTACTTGGCACCCGAATCACCGATGAATGCCGACGACGACCTGCTGATCGAGCTTCTGTTCAAGATGTGACCTGACGCAACTAAACATTATTTCTACGATGCTTTCTGCGTTTTCATTTCGGTAATATTGTTCCTTTACTCGACTCTAGGAATTCTTCAAATTGGTTACTCGAATCGACTGTAGGGTCACAATCGCTCATCGAGAGTGGACTATTGCATACTGCCTTTCTTTCCATTTGAATGCTAAGCGAGATTTATTAGAGTTGTAGACTCAGGCCTGGTCATTACTCTAGTGTTCGTAGTTTGCTAATGCTGTTTCGAGTTAACTCCTCTTTCACTGTTTCTTTTGTCGTTCTTAGATGCCTTCGATGTTGTCTTCGTTTTGTCTTTTTTTAACTCTTCAGGTCATAGACAGGGTTATATTTAGTATAAATTTTATCGTATTTGTATTATATTTTCATAATGTATTTTTGAGAGATTTGTTTATGGCGTTTATCGGAATTATATTTTTGAAGACTAAATTAAATGTCGTGTAATTTTCTTAGAACATCTGTAATGTTGGCAACGTATTACGAGAAATTTTTTAATTCACCGACGGCACTACTGAATTTGTGAGAGTAAAATTTTTGAGCGGTTGCGATAATATTAAGAATGATTAATTTTTGTTTTTCGCTTTTGCAAAATTTTGAGATTTTGAAAAAAGAAACGAAATTTCTCATTTATTTTCATGGTGGAGTTAAAAAGTAAGTAGGTTAAGTACAAATTCAAATTATTAAAAAGCCACTGTTCTAATAAAGTAGATGCACCTAGCGTATAATACAATAAACCCGACGAGCTGTGAGTATTTTGAGATTTTATCGTATTTAAGAAAAAATACTTAGTTTTACTATTGGTCTAATGTTTACCGTACATAGGTTTCATTCAAGCCTAAATAGAATAAAATCTTCTTAGTCTCTGACTACAGATAGCAAACCGACATCTGAAGATTCAAACCCTTTCTTGTCAACGGTTTTTAGTTATTTAGATTGTTTTTCATTATCCTTGTTGATTACTTTAAAATTATAATGTATCGTTGTTTATTATTAAATTTTTCGATTTCCCCACCCCTAGTTCCTATTACAACAGCTATTAAATATTTAAAGTATCGATTAAACTTAGTTCATTAGATATATTATTATAATTTCGGTTTTAGACTCTTAATAAAGCTAAATGCCATACTACTCTAGCGTTCATGAAAAAATATGGTTGTGCACCACCTAATATAGAAATAAATACCTAAATATTCCCTTTTTCTGAATTCTCTGATATTTTAATGTAGTTATAGATACTCGATTAAGATAGAAGTAATCATAGCTTAACCATAAGACGACGTGCAGCCGTCGAGATATTTTCGATTCGTATTTTTATAAAGCAAAAGTTACGAATGAATATGGTTGCTTTGCTTGTGCAGGGCCATTGAACACATTCCTTACTTACTTTATCGACACCACAATCTTTCATTTCTTCTTCGTTAACAAATTTCGTTACAGTAATTACCGTTCCTTTGTATTCAGAAAATTTAAATAATTTGACTTTAGGAATTTTAGCCATAATTATGTTAATTGAGACACGAAAGGCCCGGAGTTGTATCGTGAGTGTGAAGTATATTATTAACAATATTCGCAGTTTTTGCAATCATTTACGATTCATCAAATCTATTTTCCTCTCTTTAATCGTTGTATCGTGGAATAGATTTTTGAAAATCGTTAATAGTATACTGGTGAATGAAATTTATGAGAGTAACGCGACGCAGTTCGAAAATAACCGTCCAGAAGTGGCGGCTTTTGGCACCCTCTGGTGGCGAAGAAGCAAAAGTCGTAGAGCCGAGAGACAAACTTGACGAATATCGATATGAGGCGAGTTGCTCGGAACGCACTGGGCACCCGAGGGCGCACGAATGCAACATGTACATTTTCTATTTTTGGATTGCTAACTTTAAGATGTTATATTTATATATGTATACGTAGGAGCGGCGGATACGAACAGTATTTCGATGTGTATTTCGCCAAAAGTTTTGATGTATTAATTTTCCATGAAATTCTCTCGTTTTAGTTTTCGAATAAAATATAGTAAGTTTAGCTCGTGGTCATGTATATATTTTTGGAAGGCGTGCACGATTGCTTCTGGAATATCGCAGGACGAAACTAATATTTTTAACTCACTTCCTTCGAAAGCAATAATATTTTTGGGATCGTCTCCGATATAGATAAAGTATTTTTTCAATGCGATCGTCATCGACAGTCGAACTTTAGGACGCTTTTTAGTGACACCGCGGGATGAGCTCCGATTTGTTAGGACGTTGAGTTTCTTAGATTACTTTGCGACGAATAAAGCCCAGTATTTCTGTAGTCATTTATAAATATTGTAGTGCTACTTACGGTAGTCGGCAGATTTCAAAACCCGGGGAGCTCATTTCCACGGTGGTTGATTGACCACAGCTAAAACATAGAGCACTAGAAGTAGGTCTAGTTAGATAAATTACTACTTGTATGAATGAAATAAAGAAAATCTTGAAATCTATACATAGATTTTAAAATTAAAAGTTTAACTAATACTTTTTATTATTATATTATATAAGAAGCTTGTTCACACATTTTAAAATCGTATTTAGATTAAAGTTAAGGTTAAAGCGAGTATTGTGGAGCGAGTGGAGAGATTTTGGATATAAGATTGAGTTTTCATTTTCGTGGGTTGTTCCTATTTGAGTGCTTACGTAAATATATTTCATTTATAAACGGTTTCATATTCGTAGCATAATATTTGAAATTAATGTTTCTTTTACCATTTCTTGTGTGCTAAGCGCCGTTGTTATTATTGTGGAAAGTTGTAAATTTATCGTTTTCAATTTTTGCAATGTTTCTTGTTAATAGATTATTTCTATGATCTATTTTATTGTTTTTAATAAGCTAGTTCTTCCCAAAGCTATCGTTCAGTTCTATTTTTTCATCATTATAATATGATAATGATATGGATCTTTGTATCTTTATGAAAGGAGTGAAGTTAGTTAGGGGCAACCATGGTTGCATTGATGGATCGAAATTATCAGACTGATTGGATGTTAGCATTTCGTAAAACGTATTTTCCCATTTAATATCTATTCCTTATTTCATATTATATAAGATTTAAATAACAATTTGTAGTTCTTTAGGTTTCTTTGTTAGCTGTTGTTTAGTTATTGACGTAAACACTCAAGTAAATAATTATATATCTTATGTACAATGTTAAGCCAAAGGCGACTTATTTTGAAATTGTGATAATATAGCGGTTGGTTTGGCGCGTTTAAAGTATATAATTTAGGATAGACTAGGCGATACGTTGTTTTATAGCTTCTAGTACTACGGTAGTTCGCTTGTGTTGTACAGGTTGATATTTTGTTTGTATTGTTCAAAATAGTTTACTTAGTCTGTTTTAATGTTCTACAGCTCTAATTTTATTAACAAATAAGTTTAGTAACTCCCGCTGGAACTATCAAAACCATTTTTGACCCTTTGTGGTCAAAATTGAGTTTCTTTGAGGTGAACATGAAAATAAATCCATTTCAATCTTTATCATTCAAATCATTGTCATAAATCACCGTTGCCTTTTATGATCCGCTAGCTACTAAAATACTCGTGAAATACAACTTTTAATATGAGATAAATTTCCTTCCAATCGGATATAGTATCAATCTGTACAACTATTTTAGTCAAAAGCCTGCCTAACTATAACATTGCATATCACTTTGTATTGTTCAACGTACATTGCGTTTCTGTATGACTTCATTTTATGTTGGATTGTTTTTTTGGTTGAGGGATATTATTTGCTCTTCAAAAGTGTAACGAAGCTCGTTGTTCATCTTTTCCGTTGATATACCAATAAACTAAAATTTGAATCATTGTAATAAATAATCAGGCTTGATTATATCCCTCTACTAAAATACACTACGGCTCATTTCGATTATTACAACAAGTTTCAACAAATTATTCTTTTCTAGTGATGGATTTATGAAAAACTAAAATGTCTTAGTCATTTAACTTGAATTTGCAGCTAAGAACTTTGTCGACTCTGTTGTAATAGTCTGAGACTCTATACTATTTAGATGCCAATTGAGTTGTTGTACATATTTATAGCAATTTTTAGTGTATCTGTTGATTTTGATGTAAAACATTCCTTAAGCAATAACTTAAAAGATATATGAAATGTAATAATTTATTTTTAGTTTACGATGTAAAAGTATTTTTGTTTGATAAGGTTTAATTGTAAGGGCTGATTCATAGAGACAGCAGAGAAGAGACGAGATTAGTGTATAATTATAAACTTTATCTACTTTCATTTAAAGACGATAATGGCTCGTGCAATTGACAAATTCGACAAACAAAATTGTGTTTTATATCAACAAAGGTAAATTTCAAAATCATATTCCTCGTCACTTCGCTACTGTTTATGCGTTTGCCCGACTTGTTGCTTCGATATTTTACATTGTAGCATAATATTTGATAGCGAATTTTTATGAAGTTATTTTTAATATAAGATTTGTTTGTATGTAATCGTTGAATTAGTTTCTCTTGAAGTAAAAATTGTTATGTACTGCCAGTTAGGAGTTAACATCAAGACGTAAACGAAATTGTACTGTGTTCAGGACTTTTATTGATTTAAAATTGTTTTATTCATTAAGAATTAAAAGTGTATTGTACTTACAGACTATTTAATCTACGAAACATTTATTTTATTGTAATTTAAATGATCTATGTTCGACATAATTTTTGTTATGCTTGTATCAAAAAACCTTTCGCCTATCAGAATACGTAATTTTGAAAATATATTAAATATACATACGATCATTTTACTGAAATATTTTTAAAATAAAACCTAGCTGTTAATTTTAATGAGAAATTTAATGAAATTTTTTTCTTTGCATTAATAATCAAAAATATATTTTCATAATGATGTTACAATTATCGTTTTTTTAATGAAATGATTAAATCTGTACCTACCAAGAATTGAATTTTAATAATTCTTTTCTTACTTTACCTATTAAAAAATACTATTTTTTAATTGTATGTTTCTTTTTAATATATATATTTTTTTGAAATTTGTAAATTCACTTTTTAAATTTTGGCTTTCATTTTGGTTTTATTTTTTTCTATGGTAGCATTTAATCATTTCATAAGGGGATGTTTTTGTAAAGTGCCATGACTTGATACATAGTACTGAAATGTGGGGTGAGATTTTTGACGGGATGATGATGTGTACTTTGGAGAAATAATCTTCCTTTGTAATTATTATAATCTATAAACACTACAAATTGTGATTCAAAGCAATTTAAAATATTACTGCTGATTATATTACTTTTTGTTTTATTTATGTCCCTTTTAAACTTTTTGGTGCAGTGAGCTACTTTCCAATGTTCTGGATCTGTTCTTTCCTTTGCCAAGTTGGCGTCGTCAACAATGTAAGGTGCTAGGTATAAAAATCTACTCAGCCGTTGGCCTACTCGTATTTGGGTGCCTTTAGAAATCAAATAGACAACTATAAGTACATACCACTTTTTTCCGTTTTTACTATTTTAATGCAACAGTAAATTAGCTTAATTTCTCGTTTCATCCAGTCAGTATTTAACATTTTGATTAACTAGAATAATTTCAAATGTAAATACATGCAAAATTTCCGAAATAAAATGCACTATACCTCCTGGCTAATGCTCAGGATTCTACTACACACACCGGCAAAATTAGCGGAACATAGGTAAAAAGGGCCACAACTTGAATTTAAGTGGGTCGGGCTGTGTGAAATCCTTTTTTATAGTTTCTAAGCTCATTTAAGAAATAAAATATTGAACACAACTGGGAAGCTAACAGATTTTTATTGCAATTATGCCCTACTAAGTGTTTTTTCGATGATTGACTTTGTAAGTGTTTCTGATAAGAATAGCGTTTTAGCGGTGTGCAAGGTATGCCAGCTCATTTGATTGTTTGGTTTTTGGAAGAACACATTGTTAAGATACAAAATTAGTGATTTTCCAGCATCTACGACTGCTAGAGCTGTAACCACGATAGAGAAAGGTCACACCTACCGTTCGGTCAGTCAGGCCTTAGGTGTGTCGGCTTTCGTGGTCCATCGTAACTTTCAACGCTACAGAGAGACTGTATCTTATGTTTGGAGACGAGAACAAGGCAGATTTCGGGTGGCAATGGTTCAGGATGACCGTTTTGTAAGGGTACAAGCCTTAAGAAATCGACCTCAAACTGCTTTGCAGAGACGAAACCTGTCGGAACAGGTCCGAGATGGACGTGTAAGTGATTGTACAGTAAGAAGAAGAATCAAAAAAGTTAAATTAAACTCAAAAGTGCCAGCAAGGGCACCAAAACTTGAGACAGGATCGCAAAGAGTCAGGCTAAGATTTGCGCGTGAACATCAAAATTTAACAAGTGAGTGAAATCGTGTGCTGTACAGTGATGGGGGCAAACTCTGTGTAAATTTTGTTGACAGGCGATAAAGAATGTGGATAAATCGTAAGGAACGCTATAGACCATCAAACTTAACGGACACAGTGGCCTATCATGCAGGCTTCGTAATGGTTTGGGGTGGCATATGATTTGGAGCCCGCACGGAGCTGATGATTGTTAATGATGGTACTTTGACAGTACAGGGCTATAGCACAAACATCCTAGAACTGCATGTTGTGCCTTTTACACAGTTTTAGGCAGTAACTTCAATTTTATGCGCGTCCATAGAGTAAAAAAATCGGGTATTATTACCTAAATGATGCTGGTGTAGCCCAGGTGGAGAGGTCAGCACGGTCTACGGATGTGGATCCGATTGAGGACGTGTGGCACATCAATGGGTGAACGGTACGAGTTAAAACTCCAGCTCCAAAATGTGTTCAGAAGCTCGAGTTGGCGCTACTGGAGGAGTAGGAGAATATCCCACAGGAAATGATCGACAATCAAAATGCAAGCATGGAATGGCGTATCCAGACCCTCTTGAGATCCATAGAAGGCATTACACGCTTTAAACATGGCATTTCTTAAGTAAAAATGAAGAATTTAACTTAAAAACTTACTGCTGAAATTTCAAAGATTTTTCTTAATTTTTGATTTTTGCAGATTTTTTCTATTTTACACGTTTTTATGCCCTAAATTTATATAAGTTTTATTTTTTAATCATCAATTATTTAATAAATAAATAAATATATAAAATCAGCGAATAATTTTCAAAAAAAAAATACAATTTTGTTATGTTCCTCTAATTTTGCCGGTGTGTTTAGTATGCTACTACTACTAGTGATACTAGTGTGTCGTACATAATTGTCGTACATATTTGTAATAGTTTATGAATAATGACATCCTAAAGGTACGCTTAAACGGGCAACTAAAATTGTCACGACTACATCAAGCAATTTGCGGCAACAAGCAATATTGCGCAATACAATTGCCTGGAATTTCCAAGCCCATCAGATATACGTCAAATCGTATCTGCGACATTAAGCGATATGATATATCTGGAGCAATTAGTAGCAATATCGCCGAAATAGCTGTTGCAATTTATTGAAATTGCTCCATAATGCTCCACTAATTGCTCCAGATCGGCCCATTCATGTTGCCGAGCAATGATTGCCTCAATTATTGCTCGTGTAAGGGCATCTTCACAAAGTCATAATATTAAGAACGTCAATTCTCTGGCAATTATTTCGGAAGTGATTCAACAGTATGGCGTCGATTCTAGACGTCATGATCATTGGCCAGTATATTGGATTATATTTCGGAAGTTGCTCTAGTATGTTCCTGTAGTTTATGAAGAAAGTAAATCGAACAAGAAACGAACTAAATAATATAGGAATACAGTTTTGCGATAGGCTGCCCTTATAAAGGCTATATCAGCTATCGATCCCGGTAATAAAGTTTTATGACGGATATTTTCTGGACAAGTCTATCAAGGTTGTAACGAAGATTGCTCTGGTCAACAGTTCGTGAAGCGATGCCGTCGAGGGACCCTGTTCCCATATGTCGCTTGTGTGGCATAAGTGATGTACTGAGGCGAGCAGACCATGCTAGGACCCGAATCTCAACATCAAAATGTGAGATCACTTGCGTCCACGCTTGCTGTTTTACAACATTGCATCAGTACGACATCGAAGGGTAGAGAATCACCCAGTTGTTCCCGCGACTTAAAAATCAGTCTATGTCCTAAGACTTTGATCAAAGTTGATTTAGCAGTTTTCTCGTATTTGATGCAAAGAAACAAATTTTTCTTCTTAACAATATTAGTATAGAATAGATACATGGATTTTAGAGAAATTCGCGTAAAGGAAACGAAACATATTATTGCGAAAAAATTAAAAGCACTTGCTTGCGATAAGTCTGTCAATTTAAATGTGTGAATCTTCTTGTTACAATGTATTGAATAAAATTCAAACGCATCGAATCACACCCCCGTAAGGTTGTGATATGAAACTTCTTTTGAACCATCAATTTTACAGTAACAGCTATAATATATATAAATTATGTTACCGCTATAGCTTATAACTTAGGCCACGTTCAAAAGGCTTTGAAGCGAAATATCAACGGGACCCTTCAGAATCGTCCATTAGAACTGACTTTATGCATATGGGACCTGACTTATAGGCCGTAAAAGAAATGTTTTTATAACATCTGGCGTTTTAACGTTGTTTTCATTGACTTAGCTGGCCTTTTATGTCAGTAAAGTGACCCTTTTAGTATTCGATAGTTATTATTTTGTGTTTAGAAAAAACAAATAAGTATTTATATTGCTGTTTATTTAAGATATACAGGCTCAATGATACAAAAACGATAAACGATACTATATTTTGTTTTTTCTTCTTAAAGTTGAGTAAGTATATTTTATTATTGGACATGTTTAAACAATATAACTTGTGAAAGATGTTTTTGAGAAAAACATCTTTCATATTCCATTGAATTGGTACAGAATCTTCATAAGTAGTAATAGGTACAGAAGAATTAATATTTTCTTCAAAAAACAATATAAGTAAGTATCTCTATCTACATCATAATATTATGTAGCTTCATTCTTAAAATTAACACTCATATTTTGAAATTCAGCACATCATCAAACTTCTATGCAAGTTGAACAATGGGTGAATAAGCTGAAAGACTGGAACTAAAACGAGATTCGCTCAAAATTGGATGGAATACTCTTCAGCCTCTCAGGTACTTTAAAAAAAAATTAAATCCTCCCGAGCTCCCGCCAAAACCATTTCGAAATTGGAACTAGCACACCTTCTAAGCGGATTTTTCCTGACAAAGTTGATATTCCAGTATCATTATCCTTATAGCGCATATAATAAAGATTACTTTGGCTTGACCGTGCCATACGGTAAAATTGTTTTAAGTTTTAGCTTGCGCATAGAACACAGATTTCAAATAAGGAACGCCAGATCATCCTACTCAATCTTTTGGTTCAGCTACCCTTTAAATGTCTGTTTTATTTATAGCTTGGACACCCTTGAAACTTTTGTGATGAAAATACATTAAAATAATGTTGTACACATTGTTTGAATGTTTTTTCACTTTTTGTCATTTTCGTCACACACACACATTGTCGTCACATGTCAGTTAGATATACTTAATAATTATTTATAAGAACAATTAAATTATAAAAATATATCTAAGTACTTCAAAATCAATTTTGAAGTAAGTAGATATAATATTTTCATAATTAAGTATTTTCATGATTAAATTTTGAAGGTCATATTAAAGTTACTGACGCGAAGACCTCACAGTTGAATAGGTTTTTTCTTATATTTTTTTCCAGAAATCAGATTTTTTTGTGTGTTTAGGCTTTCGACAAGATTGGGGGTAAATGAAATTACCCGGGGCAATTGTACCCTGGGCACCTTCGGGTAAATTGAAGACATCAGTGGAAAAAGTGGGTAACTTACAATTTGAAAACTGTAGTTTTTTGTATAAATTAGGACCGGAAAAATGATTTAAAATCAAAAAATTTGGATTCTATTTACAATGGTGGGGCAAGACCTAAATTAGATGTGGGTAATATGTTATATTTTGCGAGGCCTGATATAATATGATGGAAGAGGACGTATTTTTTTTTGTTGACAGAAAGAATTTTTTGATACTCAAATTTTCCTTCATAAAAATTTAAGTATGAAAACTTGTAAATCCAAAAAAATATCTTGATCCAGGGGGCGCGAAGTTCCTTGGGCCGCGAGGCCGTGGGCGGTGGCCCACACTGCCCACACCTTACGCCGCCTCTGTCTCATGTATAGCGAGATATATTATTAGGCAGATGATGAAGTATGTAAGTTGCGAGGTTTATCCAAATCATAAGGGAAAAAATGACTTAGCAGCTCTTATTAGTTGTAAAATGTTAGTTACCGAATTCATCCACTCATGTCGTAAATTGTAGGAATTGCCTCTCTCGCTTTGATGAGGGTTTGCATATTTAAAAAGGCGCCAAAATAGGGTTTTTCTACTCGTGTAGCTAATTACGCAGGCAGTTTGTTTTATGGACGCGGGTTGACCGCAAAATGTGGCCGCCGGTACGAAAATTATCCAAAAATCTTTTTCAGTCTGAACGTACTATTTAGTTAAAAAATAATAAAATTATAGAAAAAAATCGTTTTTAGATTTTGATGAAATGTGCGTACTGATAAATGTTATATTCGCAGAGAGAAACCTAATTGATAGAAATTCTCAGATAGCTAAAATTACTCATCGTATTTTTTAATAAAAAAATTGTAACATGTTTGTAACTGTACCAAATTTTTTTGACTAATCACCTGAAATTATTGTCAGACAGAAACTACGTTGAAGTATGTTTGATTGAAATTGTAGAGCTGGAATATGCCACTTCCAGCCATAATACACAAACCTAAAATCTCCACTTACTCGTAGTTGGAACATCCTACTGATATTAGAGGTAAGGTATAAATGAGAAAGTTTGATAAATCTGGACCGAGATGGAACTTTTCCGAATATCAGCTTCGGAACTTCGTATACATTTTGATGAAATCGATTTGATCTGGAAAGTTTCCTATCACTGTTGACAATATGAATTTAGTGTGAACTGCGAAATCAAAACATAATATGATAAAAACCTATAAGTAAAGCAGTCAAGGCAACAGGAATAATCGGCCAAGTGCGAGTCGGACGAAGTCGCGCACGAAGGGTTCCGTAACCTTATAGAGCAAAAATATCCCAAAAATGTGTTTTTTGTATGGGATTAAGTTTTATTTTATTTAATTAATATTAATAATTATTAAAGTACAATTATATTTAGGTAAGTACAATTATATTTAATGATAAGAGGTAGGCGCTTGAAACTTTTACGAAGGCCGTAAAAGTTTCAAGCGCCTACCTCTTATCATTTTTTATTACGAGCAAAAAAGGCCAAAAAAATCACGTTTATTTTATGGGAGCCCCCCTTAAATATTTTTATTTTTATTCTTATTTTAGTATTTGTTATTATAGCTAAAACGGAAATACATAATCTGTGAAAATTTCAGAACTCTAGCTATAGCGGTTCTTGAGATACAGCCTGGAGACAGACAGACGGACAGACAGACATCGAAGTCGCATTATTAAAGTCCCGTTTTTACCCTTTGGGTACGGAACCCTAAAAACCAGCTACAAGAGAGAGAGAAGAACTCTAAACGCAGGTACATAGTGTGAAGCGCCTATAAGGGGAAAGGAATATTTAGAAGTAGGTATGACGCGTTGCGATGCCGCGCTCTTTTGTGAACGTAGCACCGCAGCGCAGTCCGAAATTCTGTCTTTTGCATTGAAATAACATAATATTATTATTTTTGCAGTAATTAGGTAAATAACATTCTACGTCGTCCTACTATTAACATTAAATAAACACGGGTGAATGAAGCACAGTTGAAGCAACAAACAGGGTAACGTAGACGGAACAAAAGTTTTGTCGTCAGAATTGGTTTAACTCGGAGATCGCAACTTTTGACAATACATTAACTTCCCTAATTCCAATTTTCCATAATATAATTGAACAGAGTACAGCATTATTCATCATCATCAGTATCTGCTATTTTTTGGGGTTTTTAGTTATTTACGCATAGTGACGAATCCATACTTCCATACTAACATTATAAATGCGAAAGTGTGTCTGTCTGTCTGTCTGTTACCTCTTCACGCTCAAACCGCTGGACCGATTTTGCTGAAATTTGGCATGGAGATACTTTGAGTCCCGGGAAAGGACATAGGATACTTTTTATCCTGGAAAAATGTACGGTTCCCGCGCGATAAACGAATTTTGGCGCTACGGAGTTGAGGGCATCATATAGTTCAAAATAATGCTTCCTACACTGGTTTCTATGACGGTGGCCATGAAGTAGCCAGCCAGTAGTAAAATATTCCAGCTACACAGGAATAATTCAATTGTGCCGAGTGTGTTAAGTACACAGTCAAGCACTTTCTGTTTTTCATACTCTCGTAACTCGGCACGACTGGCGAATGATCATGATTTAAATAAAATAAAATTCAATTTCCAAAGATAAAAGTTTACAGCAACCAACAGTTCTGGCCCCCACGCTAGGCGAAGCCTGTCCTGTGGGGGAGTTTGTATACACATTCACTGATGCACAAAGAATACATTGTTGCGTATTACATGCTTACAACGCGACGTACCTTAAACATGAACTTAATATATCATACTATTACAATTTATACAGGACAAATTAATCTAGAGTTAAGTAAGGGCATGAACAAACACTACAATCTCTACTTTATTATTTAGATAATAATTGTCAGTAACAAGTTTTCTGTTTCATTGTACGGTAAATTTAGTAGATTTCTTGTTAAACAATTAGGTGATCGGTCTTTATTGCCTTAACCAAATTTGAAAAACAAACATTCTTTCAACGAAACCACGACCTTAAAAACAAGAACTACGGTCTAACACGGAGACGTATTTTTTTAAGTTATTATAATGTGGTAAATAAAACACTGCAACCGCTAGGCAAGGATGTCGACGGAGTGGGTACCCGAAGACGGATAACGCAACCGTAGCCGGCCAAGGAAGACATGGCGCGATGAGCTGGAGGAATCAGGCATACCAGCCGGGCTGACCAACGGTGGCGCAGGATCGACAAAAATGGAAGACTCTGGGGGAGGCCTTTGCCCAGCAGTGGGACGGCTAATTTAAAAGAAATATAATGCTCTTACACAGGTTAAATCTGGTAAAACAATAAAATACATTGTTTTGCTTAATATATACCCAACGAATAACTATAGCCAGCGGAAAATACCGACGAGGCACAACTAAAAAGATTTATTACCTAGCAAGTATCTTGTATCAGATTAAGAATGGGATTATTTTGTTGACTTTAACCAGGCTCGTGTGAGGGGGACATAAATTGTTACGGGTCGCTTACACCGTATTAAACGGGGCACTTTACGTTGGCCCTAAATAATTAGGCCCTTTTTACTGTTAATTGAATTTTTTACACCCGCCCTTAAGTGCACGAAACGGGCGTTTTTACGCAAAAGTACGGATGTTCTTTGATATATAAAATACTGTAAATTTTTTAGTAGGAGGTCGGTTGTACGAAATACAATGTTGTTTCATTCTGGTCCTATCGCTTTCCATCATGGTTAAGCATTTATGTATCATCCTACAAAAATGACGTATTGAGTTATGAATGCCATAATTCTTTAGAACATTAAGAGCAAGACTGCACTCATATTAAAAAAAATCGGTCATCTGTAAAGTCGGTTTACTGACGATAGTTGAACGTGACAACGTCATAAGTAAATGGAACGCCTCAGAGCGCGGTAACGCCGCATGAGTCATGTTTTTTCATAGGTGCAGCCAGCTCCATCAAATTATAAGACGTTATCACGTCAATAACTATGGATTAATTTAACAGCTGACTTTGGGATAAATTTAATATTTTCAGGTACTATTTTACTATCTTTTCATATTATGCTCATCAGTCATCACCGATTGATTTTGTTAAAATAGTACCATATTATAAGTTTAGTGAGAGCAGCAATAATGCTACTAATTTAAATGTACCTTAGTAGTTGCGAATAATTATTGTGATATACTGAAATACAACGGCCTATAAATTTATCAAGTTTATCGTTTACTATTTAGTTCAAAACGAATCGGAATGTACACCAATCAACTCATTAAAATTCTATCAGACCGAGCACTGGCTGAAGCACCAGCGAAGTCAGTCAGCATATGTATTGAAATGAAAAATTCATTACACAAACCACGCCGTAAATTCTGCGGTGCTGATAAAATTCCAGGCACGCTCCCACTGGAAGCTGCTCCTAGGGCTGCTGATTTTATCGTAGTTTTTTTTTAAGGAAAAGTCACCCAAATGCCAACCCTAAAAACTAAAGGTAGCTTTCCGATCTTTGCCGCAAGAGGATTAAAAATTAAATGCCACTTAACAACAGACAACATTTTGCTCAAAGCAAAAGTAGCAGCAGCATGAAGTAATGACAGTTGGAAATAAAACATACAGCCAATGTCATAAAATGGCATTATATTTGACCTAGATGACGCCAGTAAATCAGTCGCGCCAAAATTCGTTAATCGCGCGGGAACCGTACATTTTTCTGGGATTAAAAGTATCCTACATCCCTTCCCGGCAATCACAGTATATCCATGCAAAATTTTAGCTAAATCGGTTCAGCGCTTTTGGCGTGAAGAGGTTACAAACAGAGACACAGTTTCACATTTATAATCTTATATATAAAATTCTCGTGCCACAATGTTAGGTAGCGAACTCCTCCGAAACGGCTTTACTGATTTTTACCAAATTTTATATGCATATTCAGTAGGTCTGAGAATCAGCTACTGGGTACTTTATATTATATTGATAAGTGCATTTGTTGAATAAATAATAGTAAATTATTACAGCCTGAGACTGACGGCGACCATTAAGTTTGTGCGACGGGATAGCGATCGACGTTGCCATGGTGACATACTTATTTAGTCACTTCATTAAAATAATATGGCAAATAGATTATGGCAAAGCAACGTTTGCCGGGACAGCTATGGAATTATAGAAGTATCGGAAAGCCACCTTTACACGTCTCGACTGCAGTTATCTTTTATTAAAATCTTGCCGCCGGACATCGGTCACTACATGAAACGTCCATGCTTTGCTTTACATTCTCGTTTTATGCATTTTTAACCGACTATAATATTAAGTTCGTCTGCTTTTTTTGTATTATCATATAAACTTGCCTGCATCTTCGTTTGTTACAAACATGTTTTTAATATGTAAATAATTTTCAGTTTTTTTATTCTCGCTAAACGGCTAAAACGATTTGGCTAATTTTAGACTTGAAGCTTTCATGAACGTCGAAGAAAGGTTTAGATCGGAAGTAAGTGAAGTAGAGTCAGCTAGTCCATTATAAATTTCGTGGGTTTGATTCCCGCGGTGGAAATATGTTTTTTTCAAGTTTGGTTAGGACATTGCAGGTTGATCACCTGATTGTCTGACAAGTAAGATGATCCATGCGTCGGATGGGCATCTAAAATGTCGGTCCTGCGCCTGATCTCTCGCCAGTCGTGTCGGGTCTTCCGTCCTACTGGGTTATGAAAGTAAAAGGAATAGAGAGTGCTCTTGTGCATTGCGCACATACTTGGGCACTATAAAATTACTCCTGCGTAAATGGCCTGGTCTCAAGGAAACCGGTCACCGTCACCGAAACCAGTGTTTCTACGGTGTATTCTTTTTTCTAAAGTGGTCCGTATAATATCTATAATATTATTATACGGACCACTTTATCGATTTTTATTGACTCGGTTCGCAGCCTTTTCGATGAAAACACTCTCAGAAATAGCTGTCCTCTTTATACTTTAATAAATAAGAAAAGCCGACGCAAAATAAAACCTAAATCACTAATGTCACACTTGATTTCAGACTTTTTTTTTTTAATTTCCCCGTACATTATACAGGACAATTTCTAAAGGTTTTGCCTGATTACAATACTATTGTTTATTTTTGTTTCAACAATATTTTAACATTTTTTATATTTTTCTCTTTTTCATTTATACTAACATTACTTTCTTATAATATAATATGTTTTTTACATTATCTATAATACTTATAAGTACTTTATATAGCGGTTTCATATTGAACACAGTGACGTATCACGTGTATCCAATTCGACGCAATTTTTATTACATTATAATTTTTTATAAATTACGTTTTTATGCAATAAGTGGTTTCCATTTTCGATAATGACAATTTACTTTCATATATACATACTTTCTATACAAAAGTATGTATATACACAATATTAAACAATACAATACATTTACAATAATTTATAATAGAAATAACAAAATTTGAATTCAGTAATAAGTAATAAGCATAATAAGAACATAATAAGAATATATTGAAATTTATTGCATTTACATTTGTCGTATATGCTAACATATACATACAAAGTTTTCTGCGCATCTTACAAACAATACAATAAAAGAATGAAGATGAGGATAGACATTAGACATATACAATTTAAACAACACAATTACAAGACACTTACAGTTACAAATACAAGAACATTTTTTGCATTTTAAATGTCTGTATTTGGCTATCAAATACATAACTTTTTTTTAATACATATAATATAATAATAACCCTTCCTTAATAATATTACATACATACTTTAATACTATATTTCATTATTATATTAAAATCTAATTCCAATTTCTAAATTCAATATACTACAATTATTAGACCGTATTATTTTACACATACATTTATAATATATTTTTGGCAAATTATTATTGCTGCTTTAAATTCTCAATATCTATCATAATATAAATTGATGCACTTCACATAACCCCATCCCCATAATAAGGCGGTAACAGGTGTGCGGTGTATCGCTTACCGTGTGATATCCCGAGAGCCTCTATTGTGATGAAATTCGACATTTTTTGCGCAACAAAACATATTGTAATGTTACATTTGTATCTATTAGGGGTAAATTTTATGTAAAAAACTACATGTATAATATCTGTTTATAGACAGAATTAGTGGTGTCTCAAAAAATAGTAACGTTATCAAGGGAGCCCTAACAATATGCCAGAAAATTGATATTCCTTCAAAGGCCTAAAAAAGACTTACTTCTGTAGGTAGTCGTCAGACTCGTAAGTCCTTTTCTACTCCTTTTAAGGTACGTTAAGACAATAGATCTATAAGCTAGGGTGTACCAAAGAAATGTAAATGCGAGAATCATAACCCTTCTTCCAGTGCACTCGGCTAAAACGTACAAAATCTCCGTCATTATCAAACTTCGTCGTCGTAGGAAAATATATTGAACCCAAAGTTTGAAATATTGGATTACTTATGAGGAGACTTAGGGTACATCCACACTGTCGTTTTAAAAAAATATATCCACAGCCGAACATAATAATTCCTCCTTTTTGGAAAGTCACTTAAAAAGTTGAAAAATAGTTGGAAGGAAAGACAAAAGGTGGAGGCGCAGTAAAAGGGGAATACTACTTCGGAGTATAAACGACCAGAAGCTGGGAGAAAAAAATACAAATTTCACCATTGTTATGAACATAAAGCTTCTTTAGAACATATAACTTTCTTATTATCTACAAATAATGTACATGATATTTATGTATCAGGGGACTTACGACATTTGGTTATGTGATGCCAAAATGTCGTAGGTCCGCTATATTAAGCCTAGTTACCAGTTCACGACAATGACAGCCCGACCGAACAACGTAAATTATACGTACATAATATACAATTTAGATACAAGTGTGAACGAAGCCTAAGCTCCCACTCACTCAATATTATACGAAACTATTTTTCGCCGTAAAAGCCTGTCGATTTAAATTATTTTCTCCACTCAGTCTCTCAGCTCTCGATATAAAAAAACTATGTTTTTGCGTGGGAATTTTCTTTTACGTACGCAACAGATCTTTTCTTTAAGAAAATGATGACGATAATGAGAGATGTATGATATTCTAGAAAACTTTTTTGAATATCTGCGCTGATATTTTGCCTATTAAAAGGCCAGCAACGCACTTGCAGCTCTCCTGATTTTGCAAGCGTCCATGGGCGATAGTAGTTGCTTTCTATCAGGTGACCCGTATGCTTGTTTGCACCCTTTTTATATAAAAAGGAATATTTATTTTGGCGGTTATCGTAAAATGAGCGTAACACCCTACGTTTTTAGGGTTCCGTAGTTTAAATATCGTATTAATTGCATAAGATTGCTCCGAAACGAAATAAATCATTACAATTTATTGGAAAATGAATTCAATTAAATTTCAGACATCAAAGTTACAAACATTTAAGTGATAAAGGAGCAGTTACACTCGTACTAAAATCGCGTATGGCAAAAATACTAAAAAAATATTTGGATTTATTCTAAAAATAATTATATTAGTAGCCCTTTTCGTACTTCTTCTTCTTCTTCTTTGACTTCTTCACGCCTAACCCGCTAAATAATTGTTTTCGATCAAATTTGATAAAAATAATAATTGTACTTTGAGTCTCTGAAAAGGAAATAGGACAGTTTTTTTTCGTGGAATATTGTAAAATTTCTAAATGAACGAGGTTTCTGTATAGGTCAAATATATGAATATTAATTAATGATTAATCTAACATGCGCATTCGTTAGTTTAAAAAACAATTTAAATACGTATAAATTGAACGTTTCTAATTAAATAAATGATGATGACAACGGTCCCACGTGTAATGAATTGCAGGAATCAATTAATATTATATTTTATTTAATTAAATATGGTTTAATATATTCTTGTAATAAATCGCATGCGTATAGTTGAGTCTTAAAGCGGGTAATAATTTATTTATCCGCTGAACTGTATCGCGGCGCGGATACTTGAATTATTAATATTTAATGGATACATACTTTATTCAATCACCACCATCATCATCATTATAATCACCATCATCATCATCATCATCATGACATCATCAGTGTAATGCGTCGAGCTAGCGAACGGTCGTGCTCCACGTTACACTCGCTGCAAATATTAATTAATTAATATTTTCGCGAATCGCGCGGCACATTGCCGCTGCACGTGACCATGGCGCTCGTGGCCAACGAGTTGCTGGCGTTTATCCAGCACGCCATCGACACCATGGACGAGGTCAGCATCATGCAGATCTGCAAATCCTCCATCACCAGCGAGGAGATTTGCCAAGGGAAGCAGTTGCTGTACGAGACGCTCGGCCAGAGTGCGAACATGCCGTCGCGACGAAGAGATAGAACCGAAAGGAGTGTGCAGGACATCATCTCCCTGCTGAAGCAGACGGATCCGGATGAGGTACCGGCTTTTGTGGCTAAACAAGCTGCCGCCCGTCACGCTGAACCACGTCGACGTCGTCAGCCTACTGAAGGACATCAGCTGACCGGAGTTCGAGGTAGATTGCAGGCGTCGGAATCTATCATCAGTGATCTACGTAGTGAATTATCACAATTGAAAAGTAATAATTCATTGTTTAGGTCACCTGACGCCGCATACGTCAACTGTCGTAGAGGCGCGGCGGCGGCCACGTTTAGCCCGTCGTCAGCATTATCGGACGGGTCAACGAACACCGCCGCTGTCCCCCCCGCCCGCGCTCCCCTCCCGGTTGCGCCGACGCCGAGTCCACAGGCGGCTCAGCAAAATTACGCGACTGTTGCTGGTCGCCCCGCGCCTCCCCCGCGGGCGAATAAAAATGGGGTGAATGAGAGCCGTAAGGCTTCAGAGAATCGCAAGTCTACAGAGAGCCGCAAGTCTACGAAGAACTGCAAGGCCAAGTCTTCTCGACCTGGCAAGGACGAGAGCAGGGGGTGCGATGAGGAGGGATTCATCCTGGTGGAGAAGAGGAAGAAAAAACCTGCCGCCCGCAACAATCGCAGCACCGCGCCTTATGTACCTGAGCTGCGTCTGCGGAGCGAGGTCCCCGCGACGCCCCTGTACATATCTCGCCTGCACTGGTCCATGGAGGTCGAGGACGTCGTTTACTACATCCAGAAGAAGACGCCTGAGGGTCGAGCGTCTGCAGTCTCGCCACAAAGTTAACTTTAGCTCCTTTGTGGTGAGAGTACCGACGAATTTTCTGTCGACTTTCGAGGCGCCGGAGTTCTGGCCGATGGATGTAGTCTACCGGATGTTTCGGTGGAGACTCCGGAACGAAGCGTCGAGTCACGTCGCCGACAAAAATAAGTGACAGTGTTAGTTTATAACTGAATATAAAATATGTATGTTAGTTTATACGAGTAAGGTATTTATTATATTATTAACTATGTTAGATTTAAGGTATTTGTTATATGGGCCTCCGATGCCGGAAATAAAGATGATTTGATTTGATTATCAATCTGTTTACATAATGTCGATTTTTTACCATATCTTTAAAACTTAATAAATAATAACTATGAAAATAAACTAGGCGTTTTCATCCGATGTGGATGATTTATACAGTACTAGCGACCCCCCTGGCGTCGCACGGGTATAAAATATATTATAGCCACTGAAAAAATGATTAAAATCGATAGCCTATGATCCTTCAGTACTTATATCTTTGCCAAATAACATAAAAATTGCTCCAGTAGCTCGCGAAATAAGCCCATTCAAATAATTTCCATCGTTTTTGCCACATTCTCCTATTAGCGTGATAAAGTAATGTCTATAGCCTAATAAATGTGCTATCTAACATTGAATTTTAAATAGGACCAGTAGTTCCTGAGATTAGCGCTTTCGAGTTAGTCCTTTCAAATAATTTTCCACATTGTTTCCACATTTTCCTCTATTTCTTCGCTCCTATTAGTCTTAGCGAGTGCATGTGCAAGCTGGCGCGTTCGCGCGTGAAAAAATCTAACGTTTTCGCTAGTCTCACGGAATTCCGAATACGGAAAACAAATTCGGAAATCTTATCTTATCTTATCTATTTCGTAATTTTCAAATCGAAATTTTTGAAACTCAAAATCGATTATTTTCTCTTTTGCATGTTTTCAAAACACTGTAATCGAGCGAGCGCCAATGATAAAGTGCATTAGATGCGCCACAAAGGCAAACATGCTAATGCGTCAAGTCCGCACAAACAGAAATTCATTTGCCTCCGATCCCGCTTAAATCCCATCCATACCAGCTTCTCATATAATCCTCCAGATCAGGCCACAGAGTGCGGTAAGTGGTGATATGGCATGTGTTAATTAATTACGTTTAGGCAAATATTGTATATAATATTGTAATTGTGCATCCTATCTTATCCTCTCTTCTCTCTGCTATCTTTCCGTCGGACTGTTTTCTTTTTAGAAATAAGCAGTATATTTGTCGTCTTTCAGAGCTATTTTTTGTTTTGTGTGTGAGGGTTTAAATAAATAAAGCTATCGTTCAAAATTTCAAGCAGTTACGACTTACGGCCGTGTTTTTCAAAAACAGCCCGTGATAACGGCTGGAAAGCAGCCGAAACGTCTAGAGGTATGTGCTCCGCGACAAAATGCTCGATTTAACTTTAATAGGCAAATGGCGGACGTAAGAAAGGTTTATTTCAAATCTAACATTGACATGACATAACACAAAGATCTACACTGATATAACCCGCCTGAAAACCATAGGTGCGCCATCAATTCTATGAATAACTTACTCTGATTGTAAATTATTTGCACCATGACATATCTAAATTTTCTCATATCTGTGGTCCTTATAAAGCCCCATTTAATTCCTCCGCAAATGTGATGGCAACACTCGGAATCATTATAAGTCGAATTGGTTTCGGCCATGGCCAACTTTTAATGAAACCGCATCCGGATTATTGTATTATACCAAACTAGCTTTTGACCGTGACTATGTTCGCATACATTACTACATCTAGAGTATATTAAAATAGTACAGTTGAGCTGAAGTGACAAAAAGGTTAATAAAATATATGTTTTTTTTTTATTATTTTTTTATTTTTATTATACTTTTTGCACACATAAAGGTACAGAGGCGGGCTTAATGCCTTTAGGCATTTTCTTCCAGCCAACCTTTGGGTGATGTTGAGACAAGATGAGGTAGATGCAAAGTACAGTTTTATCAACAGTAATAAATACATAGGTACTTACTATAATACTTTAAGGATACTATATTTTAACTTAACGTTTTTGAGACTCAAAGAAAAATAATTTTACCTAAGTTAAAAAAAATAATTAAAACATGGCTCCTACGCTTAACCTGATGTATTAAGGAGTCATCTGTTATGCAAGAAAGTGAAGTAAACATAATAAGTGACGCTGAACCTTAATTTTCTTAATATCATCAAGATCGAATCAAGACAAAAATCACCTATTACTCACTGATACTGTAAACTAGTTCCATCACCTCCATGGTCCAGTGGTTAAGAGCTTGGCTGTTGACTCGGAGGTCGTGGGTTCGATTCTCGCGTTGAAAACATGTTATTTCCAAGTTTGGCTAGGACTATGCAGGCTGATCACCTGATTGTCTGACAAGTAAGATGATCCATGCGTCGGATGGGCATGTAAAAAGTCGGTCCTGCGCCTGATCTCTCGCCAGTTGTGTCGGTCTTCCGTCCCACTGAGTTGTGTTTCCGCACACACTTGGGCACTATAAAATTACTCCTGCGTAACTGACCTGCCCCCCTAGACAAGTGGCAAGCGATTATCGTAAACTACGCTTACGCTAACGCCACAAAATGTATGTGATTTGACATAAGTCATCGCTTCGCTTGCGTATTACTAATATCAAGTCCCACACATTCTGTAGCGTTAGCGTTAGCGTTTACGATGATTGCTTGCCGCTTGTCTAGGGGGGCTGGTTTCAATGAAACCGGCCACCGTCACAGAAACTGATGTGAGAGTTATTATTATTAAACTAGTTCCATGATGAAAATACGTAATATAGCTGAACAAATAGCCTCCTTCTTTTGAAAGTCGGTTAAAAGTTTATTTCCGCATTCCCAACGCAATCCCACCCAGCAGCGATCACGCGCGCAATAAATGCAAAACGGTGGGGAACGTGCTTTGTTCGGGGGGATATATATGTATTATACTATCTTAGATGCGTTTATTTAAACCCCGAATGCAATTTTATATTTACTGGACATAATATTATCTTTATGAGTAATCTTTGCTAATTTTATATCTGTAGTTTTACTGTTATTAAAATAGCGAGGCACAGAATTTTGTGCAAAGTTAAAATATTATTAATATTATTTTTCGTGTCTCATATGTATCTATGCCTGTTTTATTTCCACTTCTGCTGGCAAGCCTTAAAAACCACTAGTAATTGTATTTAACCTATCAAGCCCCATAAGGACACCAGTGACCGCGACAACAATAGAATAACAATATATTTCCAAGAATCCGCGATCTAAGGATTAATGAGTAATCAGCCCACTACTTATTTGAACAAATAAACCAACCATACGAACAATAAAATCAAAGATATGAGCACAGAACCGCAGTCACAGTGATAGTGAATTTTTTTATACGAACGAAGTCAACATCTAGCATATTATTTGGCATGAATATTTTCATACTAATAAAGTATTTTTTTTACAAACACAAATTTTTATACATTTTATACTAATTATTATTATTAACTAGATGATTCCCGCAACTCTGTTGCGCCAAAACTCGTTTATCGCGGCGGAACCGTACATTTTTTCGGAACAAAAAGTATCCTATGTCCTTTCCCGGGACTCAAAGTATCTCCATGCCTAATTTCAGCAAAATCAGTTCAGGGGTTTGGGCATGAAGAGGTAACAGACAGACAGACACACTATCGCATTTATGATATTAGTATGGATTATTTTATATTATAACGAATTGCAATATATTCATTAATTAAACATAAATTTGCAACATTCACAAAACACTGTGATTTATAATCAGCCAGTCAATTTACTCCGTTCGCCTCATTAATTTCAAATCGACATTGTGGAATACGTTAATATCTATCTGCAAAGTTTCAGCGGTTTGATTTAGAAGTTGGATTGGCTCGTGGTTGACCTTTTGGTTCCATAAAGCCTTTTAATGACATTGCTTATATACCAAAAATAGATGAGTTTAATTATTTCAGTTACAATATTACAATAAATTAATCATAATCATATTTATTTTGCTCAAAAACTTGGTTACATATGTTGTTACAGTTATTGTTACAGTGCGGCATAATTTGCTATAACAATAGCGTGCAAAATTGAAAAAGAAACATAAAAAAACATAACATTGATTTCCTCACTGTTTAAAGTCTCTACACATAAGGTCATAAATATATTTTTTAGTCCTACTATTAGATTCTATCTACACATTCAGCTTATCATTTAATTATTCTTAGTTTGCAATTATTAATTGAACATAATATTATTATATTTCATAATTATAAAATTTAAAAGATGTCAATATAATCTCGATATAAATGTTATTACAATACCCGGCAATAAATATTGCACATCGACCTTTGGAAAGAGACATTCGGCTAATTTCGGTTTCATAGAGCGTTATCTTTGTAGCACACACCTATTTGACATTATGTCAGTCGTTGTTCAAATTCAATAGAGTGCAGTCGCGTCCAATTCAAAATATATATCTAGAGTTGTTAACACCCCTAAATTTGCTACAGCTGTAATTTTCCAAAATAATTTTAAATACGTAAACATAATTTGAACACCCTCTTTTATTTTATTTTACCCGAACCTAAAGCCATAACTTATAGAAAATTTGGTGTATTTTATACAAAGAATAATAAAATTGTCAAAAGAAGAGAACCATTATTGTTTTAACAGCTCCTAATATATACCGGACTTTTTGTATTTCGTGCGTAAGAGATAACGCTCTACAAAACCGAAATTAGCCGACTGTCACTTTCCAAAGGTCGATGTGCAATATTTATCGCCGGGTACTGTAAGTCAATTTATTATAAAACTCTTTAATACTATAGAAATTCTAGTTAGCTACCCCCATTCATAAAATTTAATTTTAAACATTCTTGTGCATTAAATATTATATAAATTAAATAAACGTAAAAAGCGAGCAAAATCGAATAGGGAGTATTTGGAAAAAGTCTAGTAGACGGCGCCACTGGGACATACAGTAAAATATAATCCGATCAAAATCCAACATGTTGCACTCGTCATATCTATTATCTGAAATAGACTATTAGCTGAAAAATTTACAAATATCAAATTAAAATGTTTTGTTTACTGTTTGTGCTGGCGCTATACCTCTAGCGTGAAAACATTGCAGGAATATATTCTATTAAAAGTAAAAGTAATTTATATTATTTTTTTTCGTTAACAAGACATGTAACAACATAAAATAGTACAGTTTATTATGTTGAAATTAGATTGCTGAGATTGTCCCGGGGTAGCGGATTGCTCGGCCGTAGACGAGTTTGTAGACGTGCTACGGCGTAGCAATCTACGAAGATTTTTTTATCGAGGGCTTTGAGCGCGGCGACTGAATCAAGAACTAACATTCAACTCCTGGCACAGCGGTGCGGCGTTGCTAGAGTTCAGCACGGTGTTTGTGTGCGTGGGATTAGATGTATGCGCGTTATTATTGCATAAGTTGATAAAAATCTACGAATAATAAAAACTAAGGAAGGGTAACTCCGTCAAAAAAAGTGCACCAAAAGGCTACAAAATGTGACCCGAATACATGCACATTTATGCATGTGTTCGGTACACATTTTTCGTGTATATATACTCGAGTGATATTCAAGCAGGTTGACATGATAATTATTATTGACAACGGCTTTGTTTCATAACTTTGACAATGACAATAACCGCGCAGGCTGTCATCCGGCGCGCAATATTATGATACGTTACCTGGGACACGACCTTGGAGAAATTGTCATATTTAAGTTTGTGAAAAGGTGCCAAATTTAAAACGGTTGAAATATGGGAGTTATGTTTCCTTAGTTTTTATTATTCGTAGATAAAAATGCTATGAAATAGCTTTACCACGGCAGTCACCAAATGTCACTTTTGTTTTAACTAAGCAGCAAACGAGCAAACGGGTCACTTGATGGAAACTACGCTGCCCATGGATATTCGCAATATCAGAAGAGCTGCATATGCGTTGTCGGCCTTGTAAGAGGGAATAAGATCTATTTTTGGCGGTTTGCAGGTAGAGCTTGTCTAACTTGAAATGACGCGCCCTCCCTCGTATTCACAGTACAAAAATGTTTAATTTATATCAACTTTGAAGTGGTGGGGCGCGTCATTTCAAATTAGACAAGCTCTACCATATTATAATTTGTATTAAAATTACGCTCTTATATGAATCAACAGATTTTACAAAGAAAAAGGAGGAGTCCTGACGGAATGAATTTGTGCCCACTATATAAACTACAACTTAGACCAAAATAAAATTATTTCCTTTTGCGAATAAAATAATCAGAGAAAAAGTATACTTACTTCTAATACAAATAACTGATACGCTGTCGACAGGATATGAAACATATCGGTTGAATGGACGACGATATACACACTTTATTTGATATCTGGCTTCAATAAAATGTGTACAAAAATATACTCTGATATTGGTGCGCTTGATTGGTTTTTGAGTAACGGAAAAATTACGTTTGAATTTCACGTTCTGTTGGTTTTTTGTGGAAAATGGGCCCAAAAATAAATTATCCATATATCTTAGTATTATATATGCATGTGTATCTGTCTATGTGTCTGTCCATCTATCTGTTACCTCTTCACGCCCAAACCTCTGAACCGATTTCACTGAAACTTGGTATGTAGACACTTTGGGCCCTTATACTTTTAACCCGAAAAATGTACGGTTCCCGCGCGATAAACAAATTTTGGCGCAACGAAGTTGCGAGCGTCATCTAGTTAAGGTATGTTGTATTTTATGCTACAAGAAAAACTTTTTTCATTTTGAAACGACAACTATTTTAACCCCCGCAAACTATATATATATATATATATATATATATATATGAAAATCCATTTATATATATATTATATATAATGGATTTTCAAATGTGTTAGTCACGCTAAAACTCGAAAACGGCTGAACGGATTGAGCTGTTTGTAGTCTTAAAATATTCGTAGCAGTCCAGGAAAGGTTTTAAATATGAGAAATAATGGAAAAATTGCGAGTAATACGCTAATAACGACAATTTAATTTTCCCCATACAAAATGTTCTTACCTATTTGTTACGAAGATTCGGTTTTTTGCCATAATAACACGTAGATCTAGATAAAATAATGGTTTTGAATCGTCAACATGTATCCATAATAGCCGAATTATCGCGTATTTGCAAAAATAAAAGCACTATTAATGACACTTTCCAAATTCAATTTGACACAAAAACAAATATTTTTTAACAAATACCTACATTTTCTAACAAGTCAGCTATAATTGACATTTCGATAGACTATAGAACAAAGAATACTTCTTCTTTTTTTAAATTGCTCCTGCGTGAATCGCCAACATCATAACACTCTGATGTGATGTGAATTATTCCATTACACATGAACTGATGACGGAGACTGTAATATTATAATACCACTAAAATAACCCTTAGGGTAGGTTTCACCATAACTATAAGTGTAACTTTAACTATTATAATATAACTACAACGCAAAATGTCAAATCTTTGGTTAAAGCCAATAGATAATGGACGATTAACGATAACCATAACCGCTAAAACTTAAATTGAATTTTTTTCGTGAAAATAATTATTGTAACCACGGAATATTAATCGTAACTATGGATCACAGTGACTCACAGACGATTTTACGGATAATTCATTTTTATACTCTCAAGTCTCAACCCCATTAGCCGTAGCTATAACAAAAAAATAAATGCAACAGAGATCTGTCAAATTCTGTGGTCAAAGTAAAGGTTAAAGTTAAGTTAGCCTTAACTATGACCATAACTGTAACTATAACAACGCCTTTGGTGCAACCCACTCTTAAAAATGAATTCGACTTGATTTAATCGTGTAAGTAATTTTCAATTGCTGATACTCGCTATTACATAATTGAGGTCATTTGAAAAAAAAGTTAAATACCCACGAAAAAATTATTACTCTCAATCTACTCCTATCTCTTTACAATGGCGAGCAGGAGATGAAATAACAACGGTCTTCAAAGCCGATCCCAATATTATGATGTGTGATGAGCTACCTTACGCGTTTACCACACTGATGACCAGCGAGAGGCTGATAATGAAAACATCGCATTCTTATGGCTTTGCGTTTTGAATAAGTTCGGGCACATCAATTACAAGGGGCCAGAAACAATATGACGATGAATGTAATAACGAAATCGTTCTAATTTAACCTACACGTTTAGCTGTTTTCGAACGACGTTTGATTTCAACGTAGGGTGCTTTACTCACCAATATCTTCTTTTTTTAAGAGTAACAAGTTATTTAAAAGTGAATATCTCAAGGAAAACAACACATTCAGTTGGTTACTATGCGGGGGGCAGGTCAACCCGGGTCCCCCGCTCCAATAATCGAAACAAAACGGCTTTGCGTCGTTGGTGTTGCGTTTTTTTTCTCATGTTTTAAGAAAATACTAAGTTATTGATTTGATGTGAATATCTCAAGGAAAACAACACATTAAATTTCGCGTGAGGTTTGATTATTATGCGGGGGGCTTCGCCCCTCGAGCCCCCCTCCATTGAAAATCTCAAGGAAAACAACACATTCAATTTCGCGTGAGGTTTGATTACTATGCCCCCCTACTTTATCAGTTGCTTAAAACAAAACGGCTTCGCGTCGTTAGTGTTGCGTTTTTTTCCCATGTATTAAGAACATACTAAGTTATTGCGATTTGATATGAATATCTCAAGGAAAACAACACATTCAGTTTTGGAGTGAGTTTTGATTAAGCTTCAAAACTGGTCGTACTATTTGTTATAAACTGAAATAATTAGTAAAAATAGTGAAATACATAATATTATTGTTAGGTGAAATGAAGTTCACCGGTTCATCTATCTTCTTCTTAGGTATATATAAAATGGGAATGTTTTAAAGTGACATGTGATACGAAGTTCACCGGGACAGCTTGTTTATAAATAAAAACTGGCTAGCAAAATAAATGTATATTTCATATTATCAGAGATATTACTAACCTTTTACCGAGCCTAGGTTCCAAAATAAAACCCAGTATACTGGCGAATGCTGAACGTCATATTAGTGTATCCGATGCTATATTGTTGTGGTGTGTAATGGCACTAGAGGGTAAGACAAGTGTGAGGTATCATAGTGAGATCCCAACAAGATCAAATCAGGAATGCACTGGTTATATTTCGGAAAAAATCAAAAGTGTGACGTCGATTCTAGACGTCATACTTTGCCCATGGCACTGGCTGGGTAATATATTTTATTGACTGGGTTATATTTAAGAACGTACCCCGTGTACCCGTAATTAACGCGGCAGGTGTTTGCAACCTTTTAATTAACTTCATTAGTTGAATTCACCAATTTAGTTACGTTCTGAGTAATATTTCATACGAAATGTTACTACAGTAATTTAGGGATTTAAAGTTTCGAAAAAAATATTTTATACGTAAAAGAAAATTAAGCGATTAAGCAACAGTCTGCCTTGAGTTATTTTTACCAAAATTAGCGTTTGTGCCAATGTAATAAGGATTACGAGGGGAAACTCGCAAGGTTAAACATTAGTTATGACTTCTAAGAATACTCATTTTGTTTTTAAATGTTAATTGATATCTCAATGAATAGCCTCAAAAATATGCCCTCAAAATGGTTTTATATTGATATTAAGGGTGTGAGTTGTAACAAACCAAATATAAAATATACGCGAATAAGCAAGTGAAAAAAATAAGTTTACAAAACACAGCGCTTGATAAGTGGCGAGGCGTACAAAGAAACGACAAATCCCAAAACAAATTTCGTGCGATATTTTTCAGACTAGATAAAGTATTTCATAAGACCCTTCATAGAGATAGAGTTCGGGGAAGTCATACAAAATGAAAAGATTGTGACGCGTCACTCACCTTAACGAGACTCAGCTGTGAAAGAGCGGCGTAGGGAGAAGCGGCGGGCGGGAGGAGATAATTTTTTTATTCCCCGTTCGCCCGCGAAATGAGCAGTCATCTACTGAATAGGCGCTCATCTTCGATGCTATCTCTGCGTGGGTAAAGGTGTGGTGCGATTTATAGCGAACGCTACTTAATTTTTAGCTTGCGGATGTCATACATTGTCATGTACACAACACACACGTCTTAAATATAAACTTTTTTAAATAATTTGTTACACGCTTTAAAAAATAGCATCGAACCTACTTTGACAAACGAAAATTTTCTGCAAAATCAGTCCAGCCTCTTAAATCATTTTCAGTTTCCATTTTATCACCTTTCAGTCTTGCAGATTTGCAAAATCTGCGCCACATTCTTTAGTTATGGTTAAGTCAAAGGTGGACTTGGAAGTTTATTTTTTGTTTGTTTTTATAAAATTTGGGCAATCTCTAAGTCCCTAAAGGTGCTCCTTGACCGGGAAGATTCGCTTGTAACGTTACATAGTCATTACATAAGTGAGGCAGGAGAACCGAGCATTACAATGCGCACCTTGTATAAATATACAATCCATATTAATATATTAATATTATTATAAATGCGAAAGTGTGTCTGTCTTTCTGTCTGTCTGTTACCTCTTCACGCTCAAACCGCTGAACCGATTTTGCTGAAATTTGGCATGGAGATACTTTGAGTCTCGGGAAAGGACATAGGATACTTTTTGTTCCGAAAAAATGTACGGTCGAGTTATGGCGAAACGGAGTTGCGGGCATCATCTAGTGTGTAATATTTTGATACAATTTGTAACATTAATGCCACGTGACAGTGTAATGAGCTTACTATGGAATGCTTAAAGTCGAATCTAAAAATATGTTACATTACACGCGAATGTTCGTCAGTCACGGAGGTATTATTGTAATGTAATGCTCTAAGTCGAATCTAAATTGTTACATTATGTGTAAATGCTCACAGTGAGGGAGGGCACCTTGAAACTAATATCGCTTCAACTGTGACCACACGGCACGTTTTTCGAGGTAAATTCGTGACATAGCGCCGTCATACCGGCCTGTCAGCCACGAGGTCACCCTGTATTTTTCACCTCACGCCTGACAATAAGATTTTAATTGAAGTTTCGCTCAACTTTATGGTCGATCTATTATTTTTAATTGTAAGCTTAAATTGAATTTGGTATTTTTAATTTAGCCTTCATTTTAAATTGTGTTGAAGAAACGAGTATAACACTATTGATATTATGATAACCGAGAAATAGTAAGTAGTTAGAGCCGTTTAGTATTCATTGCAGTATCATGTTCGCTATCGTTAAATTATTATAATACTAGCTGTTACCCGCGACTTCGTCCGCGTTAACACAGTAATTATAATAGTTAAAGATGGATAGTTTTCCCCTTTTTGTGGTTATACAAAGGGTAAAAATGGGACCCTATTTAAGCAAACGTCCATAAAGTTTCATGATTCTAACTCAAGAAATGACGGCCTTTCATTCAAATTTTCAACCCCAATTTCACCCCCTTGGGGGTAGAATTTCCAAAAACGCTTAAATACCTATCCATTAATTTTTAATCAGCAGTCCAAAAATAAACTTTCATGTTTCTAACTTAATAAATGACGGTCTTTCCTTAAAACTTTCAACCCCTAATTCACCCCCCGGGGGTAGAATTTCCAAAAGCGCTTAAATACCTATCCATTCATTTTTAATCAGCAGTCCACAAATAAAAGTACGTGTCCAATTATTTTTAACCAGTAGCCCAAACATAAAATTTCATGTTTCTAACTCAAGAAATGACCGTGTAAATGACGGACTTTCATTCAAACTTTCAACCCCTATTTCACCCCCTTCAGGGTAAAATTTTCAAAATTCCTTCCTTGGTGGGTGTCTAATCAATAAAACAACCCTACTTACCAAATTTCGTGGCTGTAACTTTAACAGTTTTCGCTCAGCGATGATGAATCAGTCAGTCAGTCAGTCAGGACATGTAATTTTATAAGTATAGATTGTTGTTAGCCATTATTATTACTGTAAAGTAACTTAGCAACTTTTGATTGGAACTGGTCAACGATTGTCAAAGTTGAACCCAGTTTGGACAAGCCACAGTCCAATGAACACTCAAACTCCGATGGGTCTGTTTCTGTCTGCACATAATTGTCTTGCAGCAAACTATCTGATGTCAATATCTATGGAGTAAACTGTTACAGTGGCAAACGTAATTTTGTCCTAAAGGCTGTTGTTGGGCTGACTTCAACTACTATAGACTAAAATATGTTTATTTGACTACGAAGTCAGTTAACAAGCTAAAATATAGTATATTATAGTTATATACTATTATTTAGTATTAAAAGCTGTTCTTCAGTAGCTAATAAACTGTTGTTTATAATTATAAATATAAAACATATTATTGAAATAAGTTACCTAAAGGTGCATCCACATTTGTATCATTTGCACGATCAGATCTCCTATCAGATACGCGGTTAATAGCGATCGGGGCGTATCATGCGCGTGTCATGATACGCGTATTATTTTGATACGCTTTGGTGATACGCGACGGAGATCTGATCGGAAATCTGATCGCGTAGATGATACAAATGTGGACGCACCGTAACAAAGATGCCGGGATGAGGGCATACATAATAATTTTATAAAAACATACAGTTCCATCTGGGTAAGCGAATTCCTAACACAGTTACGAGAAATATCTGTTGATATTTTATAAACTGTAGTATAATAATATACTGTAGTACAACATGTAGTATAATTATATTTTGACTCTCGAAGAACCCCCAATGGAAAATATGCAAAACTTTTTTTGCGTAAACTTAAAAAGACGCCGTCGGCCATTTCAACCGTACTTTTCTCTACTTGATAAATCTTGCAGTTTAATTTGCAGACCACATCATTAGTTTTGCTTGTAAACAAGCTGTCACGCGTAAACCAGCTCTACGCCCTCGCAATAAGGTGTACTGTGAATATATACCAGGTTTTAAATTACTCACTCAATTAGCCGCGTACATAAAGGTAGTATTTTATAAGCTCAACTTGGTTATAAAGTTTTTCACGATATTTACATTTTTCCCACATTTTTCTCGGGAAAATTGCTTTCTTTATGGTTTATGTTGGTTCGGGGTGATTATTCCTTTGAATAGAGGCTTGTTCGTTGTTGAACTTATTTATAATTAATAGATTTTTTTTTCAATATTGAATACTAACATTTTCTTTAATTCATTAAAAATAAAAATGTCACAGTATATGATTATGACATTATAATATTATTTTGTCATTGTTTATCAAGCATCTTTTCGAATGTATGGCTTTTGATTAAGTATTTTGATGAGTCAGGGATTATCTACCATGTTAAAAGCTATGACGCTGTTAGCGCGAAATATGATCGCGTGGGGACCGTAACTTTATCATGATAAAAAATATCCCGTTGTCTTCTCAATGCTTGTGACGACATTGAAAACCTTTCAGTACTCTCGGTGACTACCTATTCCAAGTTAGAAACTAACTTATTATAGCATACTAGCTGTCCCGGTGAACTTCGTGTCACTTTAAAACCTTCCCTGGACTTCTACGAACATTTTAAGACCAAAAACCAGCCCAATCTGTTCAGTCATTTTCGAGTTTTAGCGCGACTAGCACATTTGAAAATCCATTTTTATATATAAGAAGAAGACTAGCTGTCCCGGTGAACTTCGTGTCACAGGTCACTTTAAAACCTTCCCTGGACTTCTACGAATATTTTAAGACAATAACAAAAAATTAAAACCGACTTCCAAGGTAAACACAATAAGTTATAATATGAACTAAAAAGTATTAAATAATTCTTACTCTTGAATAGTGCCTCTTTCAGAATTCGTCTAAATCTCAACTATTTCTGTACATACTATGTCTTCATTATTTTGAAATCGGTACCAGCTAATTTAATCGTGAGTTAATCAGTCAATGTCAGAATATATGAAACTTTTGGAACTGGAACCGACTTCAAAGTAATGAAGACTATAGTATGTACAGAAATAGTTGAGATTCAGACGAATTCTGAAATAGGCACTATTAAAGAGTAAGAATTATTTAATATTGTTTAGTTCATATTATTACTAATTGTTTTTACCTTGGAAGTCGGTTTTAATATTTTGTTAAAAATAATAATTTCACTCTTTTTAGTTATTTACCGGTAAACATAATAATTATAAGCTGTCAGTTGTAGATATATAGGATTTAGGTATGAAACTATCACAACTACTATACTCAGACAGTTTTCAAAAAAGTTTTTTCCTACGTAGATACCTCATAGATCCCACGATCAAATTGCCAAGTTGGTAACTGCAACACCAAGTTTATATCATTTACTTTGTAACAACATTAATATAATTTTCAAAATCACTTGATAAACTCGAGTCTCGATCGAAAAGACTATGAAAAGAACCAATAATAGGGTCATAACCAGGCCTGTCTCACTTCCAAACAAACGGTGCAAAATCGCCGAGATATTTACCTACTATTCTGGAAAACAACCTAATTTCAACCTTTTGCAGAGCGCTTAGCGTTCATAGTACAATAACCGTCTGCCGTCTCGTTTCAATCTGCCAGGGCTGTCAAGCGAGCGGCGCGGCGGCCGGGTACTATTACTTTTGTTTCGCGGATGTTTGCGCTGCGTATGCGACAAGTCGAGCGAGTGCCAGCCTATTGAGACTAGTCCGGTGACCGGACGCTTGCGTTTATCATATCTAAACTCGGGAGTGAGACTTCTGTACCGTAAGGTACTATTATGTATTCTGTGTCATAACTCATTTACTCATAACGATGCATCATCACCATCATCATAATTATCACTAGATAATGATGATGATGACGATGAATGTAATTTGCATAGTAGCATATGCTTTCAGTTCTTAAAACATCGCCGAAAGTCCCAAACTTTTATCTATAAGGAATCCGGAGTTCTCTTAGTATCTTCGGAACCATAGCATGCCTTGGTGTAAAATCTTACTTTTTGATAGCATATGCCTAGGTTCCTTCACATAAAACCAAAATCACTATATGTTTCTATATAAATTTTGAGGAGTTCCCTCGATTACTCATATATCCCATCATCAGGTCTCCACTTTTGTGAACATGGTACCAAATTGGAGTTGAACCTTATACAACAAAAGAAAAATTTTGAAAATCCGTTCACAAACGGCGGAGTAATCGTTGAACATACACAAAATGACTCCTCCTTTTTGGAAGTCGGTTAAAAATCAGCCCAATCCCTTCAGCCGTTTTGGAGTTTTAACGCGACTAACACATTTGAAAATTCATTTTTATATAATATAAGAAGACTAGCTATCCCGGTGAACTTCGTATCACTTTAAAACCTTCATTGGACTTCTACGAATATTTAAAGACTAAAATTAGATCAATCCGTTCAGCCGTTTTCGAGTTTTAGCGCGACTGACACATTTGAAAATCCATTTTTATATATAGGAAGCCTAGCTGTCCCGGTGAACTTCGTGTCACTTTAAAACCTTCCTTGGACTTCTACGAATAGTACGGGAGCCCAAGAACTAATTTTTTTGTGACTACTAACAAGCTAATTTTTTGTGAGTAGCTAAATTTCGATAAGACGAACAACATTTTTATTTTCGAAAAATTTCGAAAGTGGTAGCTAACAGAGATAGAAATGATTTCATACTTTGACTTGATGGTTCTAAAATATGGATTGTTTTATTTGTAGGACAAGGTTACTCTTAAATTATATAACTATTAACCTCCGTTTTAGAGTTCTGGGTTCGTTTTAGGGTACAGTAGTCAACCAAGTTTAGTTGATCTAAACTTGGTTGACTACTGTACCCTAAAACGGAACCCTAACCAGCTGATTTTTTGTATATTGATAGGTTAATAGTTATATAATTTAAGAGTAACCTTGTCCTACAAATAAAACAATCCATATTTTAGAACCATCAAGTCAAAGTATGAAATCCTTTCTATCTCTGTTCGCTACCACTTTCGAGATTTTTCGAAAATAAAAATGTTGTTCGTCTTATCGAAATGTAGCTACTCACAAAAAATTAGCTTGTTAATAGTCACAAAAAAATTAGTTCTAGGGCTCCCGTACTAGAATATTTTAAGCGCGACTAACACATTTGAGAATCCATTTTTATATATAAGATTATATTGTGAGCATTTATTGCATGATAATTGATAAATGAAATACGAATGGAGTATGGACATTCTTTCTACCAAATACCTAAAAATATAATTAGCAAAGATCTTGTTATGTAAGATGTAAAAATATTCACAATAAAGTGGGAAAAATGTCCTACTCCCTGAAATCAGCTTCCAAACTTGTGAGAGGGGATTTATTGAAAAACAAATTCCACCCTCAATATGAATCTGAAGTTCTTGACTCCGTGTTATAAACTTATGCCAGGTGTGACTTTTTGCGGTGACCATGTGTTTGAATAAAGTGAGACCCTGAAAATTATTTATATTATATAGATTACATTTTTTGTTAGGGTTCTATAGCCAAATGGCAAAAACGGAACCCTTATAGATTCGTCATGTCTGTCCGTCCGTATGTCACAGCCACTTTTCTCCGAAACCATAAGAGCTATACTGTTGAACCATGCAGGTACTAATAAAAAAGTGTCGTTACAACTGTGGCGGTACCCACATTTCGCATGACATTCCTGCATCGCACTATCGAAGTTTTCTAAGCGCGTCGGTATATATACGACAGCTGAAATGTATCACGTGGGCTTCGGCCTGACCGGGCATACCACCTTGCTCGGTCGGATGATCTTCCTTTGTGGCCACCACGCATATCCCACACAACTTTTTCGGTCTAGCCCCCTTTCGTAACGCGCGATAAGGAACTCCGGTCCAATAATTATTTTCTTTTGATCTGTTATTAGTTTTGTATCTAATTTATAATACTTCATGTTATTTGCCTTTTAATTATTTTCCTTTTAAGTCAATACGATTTGCTCAACTCATGGTCACCCTAACAACTTATACAGAATTTTTGCATGCATAATTTCCTTATGGAAATGTTTGAAAAAGAGCTGCTTTTGATTATGAAGTTCGCACCATTTGGCGAGACAAGCTCGATGCAAATCACAAAACATGGATCAGAATATCGATATATTTGTGTCCCAGTTGTTTCCCGCGGTTTTGCTTCTTAGAAATTTGTTTGTCGTATGGAAAACGAACATTTTCCGTGATAAATACCATTGTGACTCGACTTCAAATTATCTATATAATATGAAATTTCAACAAAATTGAGGATGACTGACAAATAAGAACCACCAAACCAAAGACACCTTTTAAGGCCGTCCCCAGAGCAAACGACCTTGGCCATACATTTGCTGCGTTGCCGAGATCGCGCCAAAACCCTATTATTTTTACTTATCTTAGTTCAAAATTGTCCTAAAAAAATTTAAAACGGCGAATATGTAGTTTATGATATTGTCGATCTATTGGCGTGAGTTTCAAATAAAAGTAATTTGTAAATCCTAAGGAGATGCTGAATGTATGCTTGAATTTGAACAAATTGGTATTACTTTGGAAGCTGATATCATAAGTATAAGAAACAAAAATAGAAAATTTAAAACGACAAAAGGAATGTTGATATACTGAAGATTATTGCTGTATTTTTATTATAACTTTGTAGCTTTCAGATTATGAGTTTATAAGGTTTTAATTACGGTCAATTACGGAATCTCCGGACGGAACGCCCTTAAGCAATAATGCTGCATATTAAAGTAAGAACAGCCGCGCAAAAGTGAATTCCGGAGAAGTCACACATAATAATATATCTTTCTGTTTTGTTTTGTAACCCGTTTGCTTTGTACAGGAGCCTTATTCTGTATTATTGCTAATACTAAATGGTCCTAAAATAATTTTTGTTTTATAAATACAAGTAAATAGCCTTTAAGCGGACTGACTGAAAGGTGCTAAACAATAATTTTCTTTGTGACCAGTTTTCCCGCAAATACAAAACAAACCACGAACCTATTTAAAACCACAACAGCTAACCATTTGTACCTAATTGAGCTTAATGATGTTGTAACTAGATTTAGTACCTGTGTTATCTCCTAGATGGTGCAGTTAATTAGATGAATCGCGCTTGACTGCATTAGGTACATTCACAGATCTTCTATCTAATTCTTATTTCTGTGGGTATATTTGATTGTGAACAAAATTATATTATGAGCACATCTTGGCATCAAGTTAACACCATAAAAAGACAGTTGAAAACATGAGTGCATGAAACAGGTAACTTGAAAATAGACACTTCTTGGGATAAATGAAGGTTAGAATAATTAGACATAATTTTCATTGATATTGTCCATTGTCCAGTGTCTATCCATGTATCTGTGTGTTGTAATGTTTACAGTAAATAATTTTATAAGAGTGCCATTTGTGGGATCACAGACTGACAGGGGGCCACGGAAGATCAGGCGCCACGGCTTGCCGCGGTCGATGCCTGAGTGGCTTTCCCTTTAAATGCGTTCCTTACGGAGATACCATAATTTACCGTATTTCAAGCCTTATAAACTCATAATTTGAAAGCTAAGTTATAATAAAAATACAACAATAATCTTGAGTATATCAACATTCCTGTCCCCGTTTTAAAATTTCTATTTTTGTTTATTTTATACTCATGATATCAGCTTCCAAGTAAAACCAATTTATTAAAATTCAAGCATACATTCAGCATCTCCTTGGGATTTACAAATTACTTTTATTTAAAACACACGCCAATAGATCGACAATAATTCCCCGTTTTAATTTTTTAGGACAATTTCGAACTAAGTTAAAAAATAGGCTTTTAGTGCGATCTCGGCAACGCGGCAAATGTATGGCCAAGGTCGTTGGCTCGGGGGACGGCTTTAAACATGCGGTGTGTGCATTGCACAGCCATAACCGATCACCCATTACTTTTTAAGTAGTTCAATGTTATATGAAGTGCGTCATGTTAATTTGTTGTTATTCTTTTGTGTTATAAACTCTGTCTTTTCCATATTTTTAATTAATTTATTTTAAATAATTTTCGTCAAACAACATTTTATTGAAGTATTGCTAAGAATTAAAGCGTAGTTAAGCTAACTTTCCACAATGCTCAGCCAGCGATTTCCCGGCTCACTAACCAGCAAGTTTGACTTAACTGTGGTTCAAGTTAAACCCCGTCTAATGCTACGCTATTTACTCTAATCCCTAACTCAGTAACTCGGTGAACCGAGTAGACGTTTTATTAATTAGCTGAATTTAATTACTATGTCAGCGTGATAGTTCATTGGTTTGATCGTCTCATTAATCATAAATTGGAATACCAAATGAGTGAAAAATAAAAATGAAAATTATTCTCATAAGTCAGCTTACAATTTAATCGTTTCTGTTAAAAAATATTATTATTATCATCAGCCTACAGTGTCCCACTGCTGGGCAAAGACCCAGCCTTTTCTTTCCAAAATTCGCGATCCTATGATGTTGCTGGCCACTCGCTGTCTTTCTGCCTACGTCAACAAGTTTCGTTTAGGAACGCAGGGTGGTATTCCGGACGCGGTCAATCCTTTTCATACCTAGAATGCTGCGTTCCATAGAGTTAAAAATACAAAGTGAAAAATAATTAAGACTATAATTATGTTGATAACAATCAAAATCAAATTAAATAGTCAGGAGCCCTTTTACAGACTAATAATTTGAAAGTCTAACGGTCATTGAAATAATATAAATAGAACTGTTGTCAATAGTCAATAGTCAAAAAGCATTTATTCCAATATTCGCATTTTAATGGAATAAATGCTTATGGTTACAGACTACAATGGCTGTAATAAAAACGTAGTTAGACAATGAACATAAAAAATGCTCCAGGAAATGCTGAGGATGTATTTCGTATAACCATTTCTTTGCCTCTTCTATAGATTGTCTGAACTTTAGTATGGAGATACTTTGAATATCGGGAAAGGAAAGGACGTAATTTTTGCTATACATTTATTCCGGAAAACTGTGCGTTTCCCGCGCGTTAAACTAATTTGGCTCACCGGAGTTGCGATCTATTTAATATTCGTAGTCATAAACAATATCCACACTAATATTATAAATGCGAAAGTGTGTCTGTCTGTCTGTCTGTTACCTCTTCACGCCCAAACCGCTGAACCGATTTTGCTGAAATTTGGTATGGACATACTTTTAGTCCCGGGAAAGGACATAGGATACTTTTTATCCCGGAAAAATGTACGGTTTCCGCGCGATAAACAAATTTTGGCGCAACGAAATTGCGGGCGTCATCTAGTACTAACTATATCATTTTAGAACAACAAAAACTAGAACAGAACGGCCAACATTCTTCAAATAGCCCAATAAATCAAGTCAGTTTCAAGTTCGAGCGAATAAACAGTATTCATATAAGCAAATTCATTCGAAGTATTCGGATTGGAAACCACAAGTCCAGCGGACTGGCAGTTGACAGTGTTCGGTTTGGTCAATGTAATCAACTGACAACTCGCCTCGCTTCCAAGTTCCAACTGACTTTCATAACCGATTTATGCTGGCTTGGTAGTTCTTAAAATAAGTTTTAGCTTTTGGATTTAAACATTCAAATTCAAATTATTTATTGAGCATACAATAATAGACAATAGTATAAAAGCTAGGTAGCGTACATCACGTCGTCTAATCCCATGCTAAGTAAAAACTTGTGTTTTGAACAATTTTATCCTAATATTATATATTATTATTAACACATTCACACACACAAGCACACTAAAGTTTATCACGTTAAATCTCTTTCGGCGATGTGATGCGCGCTTCGTTCGGGAGCCTCCCCCGGAACCTCCGGTAAACTACACTGATGGGCCAGAACTCCTCCGCCTCGAAGATGGATAAAGCTAGAGTCGGCACTCTCACCACAAAGGAACTGAAATTCACTTTGTGGCGAGAGTGCAGACGCTCCACCCTGAAGGTGTAGGTGATCTTCTCGCGGATGTAGTTTACAGACGGTTTAGCATAATTTGAGATTTAAACAAAAGTATTAGTTTGGAAACATATTATGATTAAAAAAAATACGTGTACGTTCACTCGGGAACTGCCGTGGTAAATCTATTGCATAGCATTTTTTATCAACTTATGCAATTATAATTTGCATACGTCTAGTGACTAGTCGCACACACAAACACTGTGCCGAAGTCTGGCAACGTTGCACCATTGTGCCGGTCGGCGTGGGTTGTGTTAGTTTATTTTCGTTACGGATTTTTTTGATTTGGTCGCCGCGCTCAAAACCCGCAATAAAGCTATACAATAGCTTATATTGGACAAAAGAAACTAAGTAAAATGTCAACCAATTGTTTGTTAATTCATGCACCTAGTGTCATTATATTTTTGTCCCAACAATATATTATATAATTTATACAATTGCACCATTCTCTATATTTGAACTGTAATATGTTTGGTCCCACTGACTAACGTTCATTACCTTTGCGCAGCGCAGACGACAGACTATCCGTGACGTACTTTTTTGTCTGTGGAAATAGAACCTATGCGGACTTTTTGCGCGTCGTATGCGTTACTGCATATTATAATTGCATAGGTTCTATTTCCCACAGACTAAAAAATGCGTCACGGAGAGTCTGTAATTGATAAAACATGTAGAATAATATGATCATCCGTAATCGTAAAGGTTGCACGGTGTAAGCAGCTCGGTTCTAAGTAATATTGTGTACGCTGAAGTGATCGATAAGGTTCTATTTTTGTAGCATTTCATCAAACTTCTTGCTTTTCTCATTTCCTGGTAAAATTTTTAAGGTGCAGGTGGAAGCAATCTCTTAAATTTTCTTGATATCATAATACTTCAACATGTTGAACAACGATGAGGGAGTTTCATGTTGGATCAACTGGTAAACAACCGCTTCACAAAAACCAATAAACGATAGTGAAGGCATTAATTAAACTTAACCAACAGGCAATTACAGTTCCAAAGAAGAAGTAAATTATATTTAACTACTTATGCTTTTTTTCTGTTATATTATATGGTAGGCCTAGTATGGTTCTTTTTCTTTGTTTTCGTCTTTATTGCTGTATGTGTGCTTCGTGTATAACTGTAGTGTATTGTGAATTTGATGTCGAATAAATGTGTATTATTATTATTATTACTATGTATCCTAAAGTATTATCACTTATTTTTGTTACACGCTGTAAATGCAGCCTTAATAACTCTTCTGTAACTACGACTAGTGATTCCAATTTAGATCAAGCGCGATCCCCGCGAGCCCACAAGTCGGCTCATAACTTCTATCCGATATCTGTCCACTGTTCACGCCTAACAAGCTACCCTGAGAGACACTTTAACTTTTACTTTGACTGTTACTATTAAATATTTAAGATCTTTTACCATAAGTCATAACAGCTACAGTGTGAATATAATTTTTGACGACGCCACTCTACGTGTCACGCCTGCACTAGTCCATGACGGTCGAAGACGAATTTCAGTTCCTTTGTGGTGAGAGTGCCGACTCAAGTTTTATCCATCTTCGAGGTGGAGGAGTTCTGGCCCGCCGGTGTATTTTACCGGAGGTTCCAGGGGAGGCTCCCGAACGAAACGCGCATCACGTCGCGTCGCCGAAAGAGACTTTACGTGATAAAGTAAGTAAGTAATTTATAAAAAGAAGGCGGATATTTATCAGAGATAAAGTGAGTCTAGTTATAAGTGTGTACATTAACACAATACATACGTAGGACAGCATAATAATATAAAGCTGGCATTTATTTTTTAAAGTAAGGCGTAGTTGTTACATTTGTGTGCTTTGCATTGTGTAATTAGTAATTACATAATGTGGTAGTAACTAGTAGTTTCTAGGGTGGCACTGGTCAGCCAAAGCGTAGTTCGTGAATTCTTTGGTAGTATTTTCTCTTGTATTTTTTTATTCAATCAATTATTGTAGTCTAATCAAAATAACGAGACACAGAATTTAGTACAATTTTTTTTATATTTCATACGTACTTTTATGCCTCGAGTCGTCATTTAAACTACAATTTCCTTACTATTATGAGTATATTAACTTAAACAACTTAAACGTTAGTGCTTATATATTTCATAAAAATCGATGATATTCCATCACGGAAGAGATACCGAGAACATACATTATCACGTCATATAAGTGATTGGCTGACTTGCAACTCTGCAGTATAGATTCCAACATGATGAATGCGAAAAATACCTTAAGATGATGACAATATTTTATAGTAACATGTTTTATATTCAGCCTCAAAATTGGATATGCCCAAAAAATACACCAGGAATTAAAAAATAGCCTATGTGCTTCTCTGTAGCCTACTTCATAACTGGGCTAGATATTATCCATTCTCGAGTTCAAGCGTGCCTTATCATTGCAATAGGGATGATGACAAGGTCAAAGATTAGCGACTTTTGTTAATAAAATAAAGAAAGCACGGCAAAAAATAAGCGTTACCAAAATTTCAGCTCGATAGCATTTGTATTTTTTTTGTTAGGCGCCTTCAAAGTTGGATAATCAAGTCGATTTTTTTTTTCAATTAAATTTCTTAATATTTGTATACCATTCGATAACTTATGCAATTAAAAGCAACTTTTGATATGAAACCACTTTCATAAACGCAATATTTAATATACCTATCGAACAAAGTTCTCTCCCGATCCGTACAAACTAAGAAAGACTGACGTCAGTCTTTCGTAGCACTTTGTATGGGGCGTTTCGGGCAGGTATATTTTATGAGATGTTTGAATTGTTCATATCTTGGTGAATTTTTAAGCTATGAGAGTCATTCTTTCAGCAATGTTTCTATTTTTTAAGGGTCTTTCAATTACCAATAAGAAAAAAAATTAGTCATCAAGCCTATTCATCTTAAACCGACTTGCAAGAAATAGAAGTGTATGTGTTCATTTTTCCGGGAAAGAATGTATCCTATGTCCTTTCCTTCCTTTTACAATATTGTGTCATACCAAATTTCAGCAAACTTGGTTCGGTTTGTCCGTAAAGAGGTAACAGACAGACTGACACTCTTTCACATTTATAATATTAGTATGAATGGGTCTTTTGAATAACAATCGCATCTTTTGCCTTTTACAGTTTGCAAAATCTTCTACCGTTTGCTTCCGTCATGTTAAACATAGTTTTAAAAAGTAATATTTACTTTTCAAAACGTTAGCCTAGTTTAGTTGAAGTTGCTGACTTATAAAGTAGTAGCAAGGAAATCTCAAGAGAATATCTTATGAAAGTTTGATCGTTTTTAGGGTTCCGTACCCGAGTCATAAAAAAGGTACCCAATTACTAAGACTTCGCTGTCTGTCCGTCCGTCTGTCTGTCTCTAGACCGTTTCTCTAGAACCACGATAGCTAGTTATTTGAAATGTCCATGAGTTTCTATTGCCGCTATTAAGTAACAAAATATGCTAAAGAAAATGATAAATACATCCATACTAATATTATAAATGCGAAAGTGTGTTTGTATGTCTGTCTGTCTGTCTGTCTGTCTGTTACCTCTTCACGCCCAAACCGCTGAATCGATTTTGCTGAAATTTGGCATGGAGATACGTTGAGTCCCGACTCCCGGGAAGTCAACGGAGTTGCGGGCTTTATCTAGTTTTATATAATTTATTATGGTAGTTGACCATACGTCAAACGCCTTTAATGGCAGAAGATGGGCAATAGAAAATAATATTATGTTCACCAAATACATTTTTTTTACTTTATAATAAAAGTAAATAATGAAATCAAAATAAAATAAATATTTAAAGAAGACTCCTAAGCATCAAACACCATTTCTCCCTATTTTTATCGATATCAACAAATAGTAAGGAACCATTCATGTTCGAGTCCATCTCGCACTTGGCCGATTTTTAAACGTTAGTATCTAGAGATCTGCAAATCACTACATCAATCTTATGAACTAACGTTAGATCTCCTAGGTCTTACAAGTTAGAATGCAGTTGAGATCTAGAATGCAGTTGATGTCTAGATCTCTTAGGTCATTAAGATAAAGAATGCGAAGCTTCGATGCATTTTCTTCTAATCTTTTGATTTGAGTTAAACATAATGTTTTTAATTTTTTCATTCCGTGGTAATATTAGATTTGCAAAATTCTGTCTGTCTGTCTGTTATCTCCTAAAGGTGCTCCCTCACCGGGAGCATTCGCTTGTAATGTAACGTTACAAAGTCGAGCATTACATCAGTGAGGAAGGAGAACCGAGCATTACAATGCGCACCTTGTAATGATAAAATGTGTGATAATTATTAACTTCAATGCTACGTGACAGAGAAGTCAACTTACTATGACAATGCCAAAATGAGGGAGCACCTTAATGCCAAAACCATGCCACCAAACGATTTAAATAAAATTTGATGTGGAGATGTTCTGATATCCATCAAAGGATTATTTTTAGCCATAGTCCGATATAATTGACTTAACAGTAAAGAAGGCATGTTTCGTTTAGATAAAACACAGACAGAAAACACTCCAACGTTCAGGCGCTTTGCAAACGACGGGGCGGGGCGGGCCGGTCAATTTCGCCGCAAACGATTACCGCATGTGCGCAGGTACCGCAGGTGCCTGGCGGTGGATCACACAAACCAGTAGGCCTACTACGAAACTGTTTTGAGACTCAAATAATCGGCCGAAAATGCTGCGTCCTGCGCTAACAACGTCATTTCACGTTTGTTAGAGTAGGACGCAGCATTCTCGTCCGATTATTTGAATCTCAAAACAGTTTCATGGTACAAGGCCAGTTTACATGCAGTAACGCAGACGGCGTGTGCTTTGTGTACGCGTCGCGGGCAGCCGCAGACATCGACGGGCGTACGCGGCGAAATTGACCAGCCCACCCCGCCCTGTCGTCTTGCGAATTTTGCGAATAGATCTATCGATACTTGAAAGGTTCGATTTATTTGCGTCTGCCCGCATTCGCGGTTTGGTGGCTATTTAAATAGATCGTTACATACTTCGTTAATTGTTGCATTATGATCTCGCGGTGTGGCGGGCGAACCTCTCGTTTACGGGAACGCATAATAATATAAGAAAGTAAATTTTAACGGTGAAGCCAAACGAGCGTAATTTGTGAGTTGTCAGTCGCAGAATTTCTGCCGCGTAACGTAGGTAAATATATTTTCATACAAAGGATGACTCGCAAAGTTACGCTCGTGTAAATCAATCTGGACTTTTGTATGAAACTGAATGCAGCAGGATTCTGCCGAAGCGAAATTCTGCGACTCGCATCTCACTAATTACGCTCGTTTAGCTTCGCCCTGATAGTTAAAGAAAAAAGCTAATATTATATTTTATTTACGTTATTACTTGTTTATAATAATTTAAGTAACTAATGTATTTTCCACGTTAAAGTTAATCACATTAGCGTGTCTCAGTTTTATTACGGAGATTTCAGTGTTGAGGCATTATTCAATGAGGCGCGATTCATTTGGTAGAGTGTGAGCGATGAATTATGCATCAAACTGTACGAGGCGGGGAGTGGAGTGTCAAATGTTTATGTGGAGGAAAGAGAGGAAAAATTGTGTGTTTTAGAAACAAAGTAGGATAATAGTGGTTTTAGAAACAGTCTAAGGCCGTGTTTCCACCTGCAAGACAACTGTCACAAGAAGTGTCTGACAGTCTGTCTGACAGCAGCTTGCAAATGTAAACCTCATAGCAAGTGCTGTCGCGCAATTTGTCAAGCGCTTCCTGCGAGTAGTTGCGACAGCATATCTAAACATATCTGCGAGGACTCACGACAGATCTCGCTGCGGGTCACCGCAGATATACGGCCTAGTTTCGCATGGCATTTATCCACGAGCTTCTCGCACGACATTTATTGCAGCAATAAATTGTAGGAATCAGTATGAAATGTAGACAATATTGCAAGAAACTCACGCAAGACTTCCGCGAGTTTGCTTGCAGGTGGAACACGGCCTAATGGCCTTGTGCAAATCTTGGTTTTTATTAAATGTGGTTTATATAGTTTTATCTTTCGTTCTTTTAACAAGACGAAATAACGAAAGTCATCCATACTAATATCATGAATGCGAAAGTGTGTCAGTCTGTCTGTCTGTTACCTCTTCACACCTAAACAGCTGAACCGATTTACACGGATATGGAGATACTTTGAGTCCCGGTAAAGGACAAAATATACTTTTTCTCCCGAAAAAAATGTACGGTGCGCGTAAAAAGATCCTTGGAGAGCCGTCATAATTAAAAAAATCCAGCACTTACAGCACAAAAGTAAAAACCTATTGAGTATACCCATTACCCAATTAATAAATCAAATCGAATAAAAATGATTTATGAAACAATAAATAAAACGAAATCGAAAGTGTATCCAATCCATCAGGTTTAAAACGGTCCAGTCCAGCTGATGCTGAATAAAACATGAAGCGGGTAGCTCCCACACACTTATGCGCTCCTAGTACTTTTAGCTAGCGTCAGGTTTCCAAATAACTAGATGTTTCCAGCAACATTGTTTTTAGTTGCGAACAGCGAAGAACCGTACTTTTTTAATTTAGTTTAAGAATAAGGTTGGATTATATTGTAAAAACATTTGGGGTACGAAGATTTTGATTTTTTTTTAAATCGCGTTCACGAATAATTATTTGAAAAATGGATAGCTAACATCAATACAAACAAAAAATAATCTTAGATAAAACCGCGTAAAGTGTGACATTTCAAAGATATCATGCTGCCAAAGTTTTACCATTGGAAATAAATAATTTAGATATTGCAACTCTAAGGCTTGGTTAAACCAAGTGGTTTCTCTTCTATGAAACAGTAGCCACTCCGTAACACGCCATCGCGTGATGACAAAGTGCAATCTAGCTCAAACAATAATTTTTATTAACTACATACCTAATGAGAAACTCGCGACGGCGTGTTACAGAGTGGCTACTGTTTCATAGACGAGAAATCACTTGGAATAACCATGCCTTAGAGTTGCAATATCTTAGGCTGATTTTAGAGTCACGCTGACCGCTCGCTGACCGTCGGCGCCGACACCGAAATGTATGAAATATCAGCGCTGTCCGCTACGCGTTATTCAAAAACGCTTCCTACAGTTTCATACATCTCGGGCCATCAGCGCCGACGGTGCGCGCGCAGTCAGCGTGACTCTAAAATCAGCCTTAGATATCTTCTAAATGTGACACTTTACGCGGTTTTGTCCAAGAGTATTTTTTGTTCGCATTGATGTTAGCTATCCATTTTTCAAAGAATTATTCGTGATCGCGATTTAAAAAAAATCAAAATGGCGGACATGTTGGTCGGCCAGGCTCCATACAAAAATCTTCATACCCCTTTGAGGAAACTTATTACCTAATTTTAAAAATATAAGAATTTCTCAACTATGTTTTGAATAATTGATATTTTGCAGCCAGAAAATGAATAATGTTAATTTTGTAAAACGTTTATTTATTTTTCAATAAACTAAGTATATTGAAAAATAATAAACGTAGTAATAAACCTTTTTTAACTTGTTCTACTGTTAAGGAGCATGGTATTGGGGATTGTCCATTTTTTTTTAATTTTGCTCATTACAAAAACATTTCGAGGAATAAGGTCAGTGATCGTTTTTCTGTATATAAACGAAAAAAATACCCATTAGTTACTTATATTTTTGAACAAATATGTTTAACCTTAGTTTGACCTTCAATGGGGTTAAATTAGGAATAAATTCGATCAACATTACGTTTCGAACTTTTGGTAAGTTTCTCGTATCAGCTTTCACATAATGATAACTTGCATTAGACGAACCAGCCATTAAAAATAAGATTGAAAGGAAAAAAAACATACTACAGAGGTTAATTGGCCGCCGATGATGACGTCAGAGCGAAACTTTAAAAATTTATTGAGAAAAAACTAGCCAATGGATTTCAAAATTATTTAATTTATATTCTTAAAATACCCTATTTTAACGAAAAAAAATATAAAAAGTACATGTGATTTTTTTTGGACAATGCCCAGTTGGTTGGGATAATGCACTGAATGAGAAACTTAGCTAAAAACGCCTCCGTTCTGCAGACTGTGACTGTGACTGTGACTGTGACTGTGACTCTTGATTCGGAGGTCGTGAGTTTATTTTCCTCGTTGGAAACATTATTTAAAAGTTTAGTTATGATAATGCAGGTTGATCACTTGCTAGTCTAACAAGAATGATGCTCCATGCGTCTGGTGGGCATGTAAAAAGTCGGTCATGGGCTTGCCAGTCGTGTTGTACAAGAGTAAGAAAAGGCCTTTACATCCGTTGTGGATGATTTATGCAGTATTTTCAGATCGAAGTTACCTGCATTCTTCAAATAGTGTACTGCCTGGGACAAGATTTTTAAATGTCCGTATGGTTGCCCAAGCACATACGGCTTTCTTGCAACATAGTCGGCCTAGTCCAGAGGAAAGATCTAGTCAATACGTCTGGAACCAACTATGTGCGGGTTTCCTCACGACGTTTTCCTTCACCGTATTGGTACTACTAATATATATTCTGTGACCGTACGAACGTCCGTATTGTGTACTTGAGATCAGAAAATGTCTCATTGGTACACGCCTCCAACCGGGATCGAACCTGCACCCTCTAAGATAAGTCTACTTAAATAGCTTTCAATTCATTGAAACTGGCTACCGAAAGAAATCGGCGTGGGAGGCATTATGTAGTTGTATAACATGTTATACACGTCACGCGTGACCAGTAAAATGTGTAGGCAGGTATGTAATTACTAATTACTTAATTACCTTTGTTTAGTGCCTGTTACAATTAGTCCCACATGTCGTTGATTGCGACTGCACCTGGTACAGTTAATTACAGTGACATACATAATGTGCTGCATATTAGTGTTTATTATAATAGCTAGAGATGTGGCGGTGTCACAATCTAGCCTCTACGGTGAAACAACCAATTATTAGCACGAGTTTAAGCTATAGAATATAGATATTAAAAAGTTCTATTGTTACCATTTTTAGTAGTTTAAAACAAAAAATCCAAACTTCCATCCGTCCTACAAATAAAACAATCCATATTTTAGGACCATCAAGTCAAAGTATGAAATCTTTTCTATCTCTGTTAGCTACCACTTTCGAGATTTTTCGAAAATAATAATGTTGTCTGTCGTATCAAAAAATCACAAAAAAATTGTTCTAGGGCTCCCGTACTAATATATTTTTATTTTTTAGACTTTTACTACAAGAACCAGCTTATGATTATTATTTAATAATTTCCATATCACCCGAAAAACTATATTTTATAAAATATATATAATCAAATACTATTTCCCTATTTATTTGAATAATATTCGATGGTTCATTAAAACCGTTCATGCTCGAAATTAGCAAAATTACGAATTAAAATTTTCCAGCTCAATGTTTTTAGCTGTAAATTATTCAGGTTTTACAATGGATTTTTGGTATTAGAGATGGATTACCTTTGTTTAATGCATACTATCATAAAAAACCTTAGGTAGTTAGTGGATCTACGTAATTTGGTCGAGTTATTTCAAACTCAGTCGTTCACAACTACTATAACTAGTAAGAATACCTAGTAAGAATACCCTAATCTTAGCTAAGAATACCGGTGAGCAGCAATGTCCAAGCCTAACTCAACAAACGGTAGAATATACTGCTTTGCGACTATTAATGTATTTTAGCCTAGGTCATAAAGTGACATTTTATTTGAACTTTTGCCTGAGACAGCGGCGGTGGACAAACGACGACTGAATGCTTGAGTTAAATATTTTAAAGTAGCTTGTCAGAAAATTTTATGGTGGACTTTTGGTAGCTTATGTCACTAGCCGCGTACTGACCAAGCGAGCTGCCTCGCTGCCTCGCCCGAGCGTGCCGCGGCCGAGCCAAAAGTTGTCGGTTTTTGTCGATGCTCAAAGGCACCTCGGTACGTTTGCCGCGCACTAACACGTACTGACCGACCGAGCAACTGCGCGCGAGGCGTCGGCGAGGCGGCTCGCTTGGTCAGTACGCGGCTACTTTCGACATAGTATTATTGTTTCACAATGCAAGTACGGTGCGCGCTGGCCGATATTATGACATACTACGTCAAACATATAAACGAGATATTCTCTTCTGAGTCGTCCTACTCGTTAGTTCTATTTACTCTGGTGGCAGTGGACAAACGGCCTAAAAGAACGAGAAATATCCGGAATAAAACTAGTTCGTACCGGTCGGAGCAGGTTAAGCCGGTTTCATTATCACACCCCGAGTCACGTAGGGAAGTTAAAGTTACAGGAACTTCCGCGACTTGAGAGTTGGTAACTCAATCGCCAGGAAGGGAAAAAACGAAATAGGTTATATTTAACTTTTGAATTACGAACGTAACTTTTTACGTAATGGTAATATATGGGACGTGATTTAGTTTATCATTTAAGTTGTTAGAAGAGTCATAAATAACTGAAGTTATTAGTATCTACTAGAATTATTATTTATATTTATAATTTAAGTTGTTAGTTTTTTCATGTCAAGACATAATATTACTACAGTAATGTCCAGGTTACTTTTATCACGAAAAAATGGACCGGATCCGAGGGATTTCCTTTATAGACAACAGTTGAATTGGCAAGACGTTGCATATACGGAGCTGAAAATTTGTCTAAAACAGTTTTCTGAATATTTTATTAATATAAAATATAACCGATTGACTTTTGTTACAATTATGCAAGTCCTACTGTAGTTGGGACTTTATTTTTTTATTCTTATTATAGTTTAGAACTTTAGAACGTAACATAATACGTTAAGTAACAATAACATGAAGCAACTTCCATAGTTCGATAGTCGTTAGCAGATCTTATTGAATAAGTGAACATTTTATCTATTGCGCTGTCCCGTTTGTATTTCCTCACCATTTGTCTATGGCTGTCAATATTCCAGTACCATTAGACAAGACAAATCGTCCGTCCTTTTCCTAGATAATTAGTGAGCTGTGAAAAAGCAAACGCATTTTTATATGGTACGCCTATGAGTAAGTGGAACTAGGATTTTTTGTGGTTGAGGGAAGATACAATAGTGTCATGGAAAAGTAAAGTAAAGTTCCCTGTAAATAATAGTAGCACAACTTCACGGGCATTTATTCTGTCAATCAGGGTCAATTTAGACCGCAACGCGACGAGGCAAAGCGAGGCGCGGCGCGGAATTTTGTATGGATTTGACAGATTTCAGTTGCGTGAGACATCTTGCGAATCTGTCAAATCCATATCAATTTAGAAATGCATCTACGCCTCGCGTTGCAGTCTGAACCAACTCTGGGTTGGATTTTATAACGAGTCGCTTGAATTTGAGAGTATTGGTGGTTTAGGGGGCTTCAGGGAGTTAGTCTTAATCCCCCCAAAGAAATTTTGGCTGCCGGAGTTGCGTCTAAATATTTTTAAACAATTTTCAAAAAATCAAAATTCACTACTAGTAACTATGGGGTTGGGCTTTGGCTAATAAATATATGGCTTCTTCTTCTTCTTCATTTTTTTTTTTTATTTGCCTGGGATTTGGCACATGACCTTTTTAGTTTTTAATAAATAATAATTCATGATAGACATATAATTTATTTTAAATGATACTAATATAAATATTATAAACAGCAAATATTTGTATGATAAAATGATTTTGTATAGTCTGTCAAGAAAGTGAAAACATTCTATTTCATTGAAAAATTTTCGCGCGCGTCTACTTTTTTGACAGACTTTCATTATTTCGTTATAATCGTTTGTCAAATGACAGAAAAGTGATCAAAAACATCAGTCTTACTTAACTACTTAGCTACGGATACCAAAGCGGGGGGACGGGGGGGCGGAGCCCCCCCAAAGGGGGGCTCGGGGGGCGCAGCCCCCCGCCAAAACAAAAACAAACATAATCCAGCAAGTCCAAAAGTAGGTTAGGTTAGGTATGAACTTAGACCACAACACCCAGAATAGGAGCCCCGTCAACTGATAATAATTAAAGCTAGTTGTGCCATATTGAGGGTCATTGGTCTCTAGGTATGATTGAGGATGGATCTGAAGATCTGAGGTTGAACCCCTAGAGTGCAATTCCTAAGCCGAAGGCCTAATTGTCATAAATAAATAATTTTCCAGATCTTCTTTTTGAATATTTGTGGCGGCGAAATAACATGAAATACAGAAAAGATCCATTCGTGGAATTGATAAAAGCTATAAAACATGTTTATAAAGTCGAATAAACAATTTTTGTACAAATTTGTTTTTTTTTTTCTAAGGAAATCAAGTATTTCCGGCGGGTGAAAATGGTGAGGGGGGATCTGACCTCCCCCCCCCTCCCCCCCCCAATCACTCGCAACCCCTTAAAATAGCGACGTATTTTAAAATTTTTACCCCAACTCTTAAATGTGTATCATCTTGTGTTGTTAATAAAGCTAATTTTTAAAAAGTTAATTTATTAATAAATTTATTTATTTTATCAATACATAATTATTTAATACTAGATGACGCCCGCAACTTCGTTGCGCCAAAACTCGTTTATCGCGGTGGAACCGTACATTTTTCCGGGATAAAAAGTATCCCATGTCCTTTCCCGGGACTCAAACTATCTCCATACCAAATTTCAGCAAAATCGGTTCAGCGGTTTAGGCGTGAAGAGGTAACAGACAGACAGACAGACAGACAAACAGACAGACAGACACTTTCGCATTTATAATATTATTATGGATGCTGCATCGTTTCCACAACTTGTAAAGTTGTAATGTAATAGGCACTAGGCCTTAAGGATTACAAGGACTGCCGAAAGTGTATAACACTAAAGTTACAAGTCACATTTATACCAGCTTTAAAATAACAAAAAAAAACCTTTGCATCTTAGTTCATTTAAGCCCCAATATCACAAGCCATTTGAAGCGTACCGGGATACCTATCTCTATTCTCTTGCTTAACCCCTCTAGCGCATTTGAAAGCATCTTCAAATGGTTTGCCGCTGGGAACGGCGTACCCCACGGGTAACGAGCGAAGGTCATAGATGCCACTGTTGAAATCATAATATGGACCCCATGTGGCGATCCCTACAATTCTTCCCTTCCAAGCATTATATACGATTCCTCCTTCCACCCCATGGTATTTCATACAGTTCTCATGGAACATTGTAAACTCGTGGATGGAGCAGGCGTGGTAGCAGGGGACGTGGAATGTGCTGTTGGTTTTAGGTAATGCCTCCGAAGGTAGGATCTCGGTACAAAACCTCGTGCCAACATGTATGTCTAATTCGGTTAGATTGTAATTCGTATTGTTCATTCTCTCGCCGTCTTTAACATCTTCCTGGAACATACATTTTTACATTTTAATTTACCAGTTCATATTCGTTGTTAAACGTTTAATACGTTGCAGACGGTAATCATAAACCACCCAATTTTGTACTAGATCTATAACTAAACTACTACAGGCGTCAGGCTGTTTCCGTTCAATCAGAACTTTAGCGGTCATATTGTAAAATACCAATACCAAGTTTAGTATTGTCTGTAGCCATTCATTAAAATATGATTCATGAATAATATTATAATCGCTGGTGCAACCACGTAGCTAGTCGCTTAATAAGATCTCAGACGCCTCAAAAATAATTAATTTATTACAAAGAAAAACGGAAAATAATAAGCCCTGCCTATCCTAAGTAAACTAATATAGTAGAAAAAAAGCCTTACCCAAGTAGTAGCATATCCAATTACAACATGGTCATAGTAATCGTAGACACTTCCTCGATATTTGTCCAGCCAGTCGAACCTGTCATCCTCTCTCTGCATGTACGAGTAATAGAAGTAAGCCACTTGGTATGTCTGAGAGAAACCATAGTCTACCACCACAAATGCCAAATCGTCATACTGCTGTTTCGTCTGGAAGGTTGGTAGGATGATGGCACCAACACCGATTTTCTCACCAAGGTAGTGAACTCGCGTGTACTGTGGTATTGCACTGGATATAACGTTAAAAAAATGAATAGAAAAAATATGGTTTAGTGAAAAACTAATAGGATGTGTGCTGGATCTTATTAAAAGGTAACTGATTTTCTCAATGACAGCACACCATAGGAAAATAGGCTGACAGACCATCGGAAGCTTCTTTATAAATGTATCACATTTTTACATATAGTGTAAATTTGTTTAAGCTATTATTGTGGTTTTTTTTAAGATGAATTTTCCCACCTCCTTGATAATAGGTGGCCCCTGCGAGTTTCTTACGCTAGTTCTTCTCGCCGAGCTAGTTCCCGAACCAGTGGTAGGTAGATGTAGACGTTCTTAAAGTGTTAATGTTGTTAACCTATTTAGAAAAATGAATATTTTTCATTTTCAATAGACTTTTCCCTGCCATCTACGGCACACACACATTAGCTTTGTCTACACTGGGCCTTTTTTTGTTCATCAAGGGCATGCGTTGTAGCGCAGTCAACAGCGAACGTGAGGCATGCCCGTGACGCGCGTTGAAATCGTAGCGCTCGCTATGACACTTTTCTTTCAACTTGGGTGGATTTTGACGCATTTAATTATTGAATATGCCAAACGAAAGTTGAATAAAAAGAAGATGACGAAAATTGAAGATGAAATTGCATAATGTGGACATAGCTAGGAAATGTGCGCTATCCTTTGTGGACTTACTTGTAGACACATCTAGCGGCCGTCAAGAATATACGTTCGTGGACACACGCCGCGGTGCATATAACCGGGTACTTGTGCCTCATGGAGTGAACCACCTTCGCCACAAACTTGTACTTGTCTTCCGGTATTTGTGTGGCATTAATGTGGTAGTTTTTTAGCTTCGGGAAGACTGTCGAAGACATAAGAAGGGAAAACTTTAAAATAAACCAGATGAAAATAATAAGTAGTAATAGTAACTCCCATACCGGTCACTGCGCACATACTTGGGCACTTTTGTCTCACTGCGCTATAAATTAAAAGAATAGTGAGTAGTTCAATTCTTAATTTCTATCCTAAATTTTTATAATGTCTGATTATTGTTATTGAAAACATGGTCGGATTAAGTAGCTAGCATTTTGTAACATAAGAACAATTATAACAAACTCTTTCTTTAATAATCTGAACAAACCTTATTGTAACTTACTTCATCATCTGGCTATTAAAAAAAATCCATGTTTTTTTTTCAAATCACTTATCTCTGTCCTAAAGCCTCAATTTATGCAAAAAATAACATTTTCAAATTATTCCTCCCCGCTACATCCACTTGTTAAATAATTAATAATAATATAATATATAATAAATACATAATTATGTACTAAAACCATTTTTTTAAAACCTTAGCAGAAATAATTTATTTAGAATTAGAAATATTCAAATGTTAAAAATGTAAACATAAAAATAATCATTTTTAATTAATGTAATATTTGATGTCATAATTAATAATTAATGATAAATCTAAAATGACATTATTTTACTGGGTTGCTTTATTTTTCTAACAGATTTTACAAATTGTTAAAATACTTCCGGTATAAAATATTTCCGCTAGTCTGATTAATGTTTTATTAAAGTTAATTATAATTTTAGTAACTTGTTTAATGTACATAAATTAAGATTATTATTATAGAATATTTGTTATATTTTACCGATGTATTTACTAATTTTTATAGTATTGTTTAAAATACTTCCGGAATAAAATACTTCCGGTAATATACCGGAAATATTTTATTGGTTCTGTAATGATTATTTAATATTAAGACTGTCAACTGTTAATATCCGTTTGGATGGTATAAAAACGAGAGTCAATAGTGAATAAGTTCAGTTTGTGTCGAGAGACAGGAGCAACTAGAGAAATAAGATAAGTATTGTACTTTACTGACATTATTATTAATTTAGGTACTTGTTGTATTAATAATATAAGTAAACGATTTATGTCAATGTTTGATGTTTGATTATTTTAATATTATTTATGTAAAAAGTTGAAAAGAATTTAAATTTAATAAAATAATAAATTGGGTAAATTAAAGGACTCTTAATGAAATAAATTATGAATTTAGAAATTAAATTGTTTTATTTTCCTATTATTTAAAAAAAAGAAAAGACAAACTTAACTATTTTTATAATTATATTATTAATTAATTAATACACTCATATCTTCAATTACAATACGTGATACAAAAACTTAATAAATAGAGAGTTAAAAGTAATATAGCAACTTAAGTAGAAGAAAAATACTTACAAGTATCATTCAAATACTGTCCCAACATAAAATCTTTTTCATACGCGGTTCGAGGTACAGTTTCTTCTAATGCTGAAGCATATTGTATAGCCAATATAACAGCCATAGTTACGAAGAACATTTTAATACTATCGCAGTTATGACCATATTATTTCGTCACATTTCATATTATTATATCGTTATATAGAACGTGATAATGTAAGAAACAACTGTTACCATTTTATTTTAAAACATAAAGTGGCAGTTTTTAAATGACAAAGCATATTTTCCTTAAACAAAACGTTTTTTTTTTCTGCTTACGATAATTTCAAAAGGGAGTCAGTGTAAGTAATAAGAATTAACTTATCCTAAATATTATAAAATAAGCGGCGGATCTGTGTATTCCTTTTTGTGAAATACCGTGCAAGTAAGGCTCAATTTACATCGCCGCGGAATGGAACGGAATATAAGCGTTAATTTCACCTCGCGATACGGGAATTGTCATCGGAGAATTTTCGTGAATTCCGAGGAAGACGAGCTTTAAATTCTTTGGCTTCTAGACACACACAAACTAAATACCTTAATAAATAGGTATTTAGTTTGCGTGTTACACTGTTGACATAAAATTTATTGCACTATTTACAGTTTTGTTCACTTCTATTTTTTCAACGGCGGTGTAAAATAAGCCTAATACACACCATTGAGGCCGAATGAATCGGGCCGAACTATCCCAGGCTGACGTGATAGAACACACACACAGGAATGCACAAAACGAGTCCTTTCAGTCTGCGATCGGCCTCCCCGTATATGAGGGCCTTAACACCGCAAATGATATTTTATTACGAAGGCCACTATTTCATTATCATCATCACTGCCATTACTGCGGATGACGGGGCAAACGAACATTACTATCCCTCTAAACACCCGCATAAATCATGAAGGTATACCTGGACGGTTGATGTAGCATCTAAAGATGTCGCATCTGCAAAGTTAGCAGCTTAAATGAACATGTTTTAAGGTGACATTTATCTCTGTAACGATCACAAAAATTATGAAATATCTACACCATATTGGAAGCACTTATGGCATAATGGCTTCGCTCGAATCGAGATCCTAGGCCTCCAAACAAGTTTAAACGAGCGCATCTTTTTTTTGGCGCGTAAGAAATTAAACTAGATTTCCATTTTGATACACAAGTAATAGTAACCTATGTTTTCACATAGACAAGAAGAATTAGTCTTTATTTAACATAGACTTATATAGCTTTTATAATCAAGATGTGATTTTCAGTAGGCATATTTCTCAAATATATTTTTTTTTCATTACATGTATGAATAATAAATAAATTTAGTTTGTACTTCAGGGGCCGGTATGCTATGTGACGTCCTCTCTTTAAGTATGGGACGTCAATGTCTATGATATATAACCAAGGGGAGCTACTCTTTACCTCTTGAAATGATTCAGTCCAAGTGGAAACGTGGAGGTGACAGCCAAACAATGAATGGCCAGTACACTAATTTAGATCTATCCGTGTTATACTAATATTATATCATCACCAGAACATAAATTCCGCAATTCCATTAGGTCAAAAGTGCATTTTTCTGGGATAAAAAGTGTCCTACGTCCTTTCACGGGATTTAAAGTATATCCATAGATTTCAGCAAAATCGATTCAGCGGTTGGGCGTGAACAAGCTGACATACAGACACAATTTCGCATTTATAACATTATAGTAGGAATGTTTATACAAATTGAAATAATGTTTTACATTTATATTATTGTTTATATTAAGTATTTGATTTTCTGTTTCAGTGCGACCTCTACTTAATATTATCAGAGTATATTATTAATTATTATGAAACGTTATAATATTGAGAAATAATGAACCAAAAACTTTATTTACAAATCTGACATGAAACAGACGTCCGGTAGGTACTTATAATTAGTAGCATCGCATTTTGTATGACAATTGACAGCAGGCTCATACAAAGCCTTTTTATTACGAATAATATTACTATGGTGAAAAAGCAGAATACTTATCACTTAAGAAGAAAATCACAGCATTAAAGGAGATATATGTCACGGTACGAACAGGAGGACAGAATCGTACCCCGGACATTCAGAAAACCAGCGTGTGACAGCACTTAGTTTCTATAAGGTTGCTGGTTATTTGTGAGGAATTATTGCCAGTGATATGGCTGCTTACAATATATCTAAATTTTAAACTATAGATGAAAAAATACTAAAATCAGAGATTGAGAAAGTGTTTTGGATTCAAACTCTTGAATTCCAATTATATTATTTTATTCAAACTCAAACTCAAATTTTTTTATTCAGAATAAATTTTTGCAAATATTTTCTGAAAGTTTACATGATGCCTTATTAGTATTATACCGCGGGTAACAGAGTTTTTTAATGTTGTATTTTTTAAGTAGTCAGCCTAAATAATAAGTATGTTCTTGAACCTACCTGGTTTATTTTTAATAACGTAACATCATCAAATAATAAATCGTTTACGTCGAAATTGTATATTAGTGATAATAATAATATTTATATGGTTGATGTTCAACTACGCGTAGACACGGCTGCACTTAAGGCCGTCCCCCGAGCAAACGACCTTGGCCATACATTTGCCGCGTTGCCGAGATCGCGCCAAAACCCTATTATTTTTACTTATCTTAGTTCAAATTGTCCTAAAAAAAATTTAAAACGGCAAATATGTAGTTTATGATATTGTCGATCTATTGGCGTGAGTTTCAAATAAAAGTAATTTGTAAATCCTAAGGAGATGCTGAATGTATGCTTGAATTTTAACAAATTGGTATTACTTTGGTAGCTGATATCATGAGTATAAGAAACAAAAATAGCAAATTTAAAACGACAAAAGGAATGTTGATATTATACTGAAGATTATTGCTGTATTTTTATTATAACTTTGTAGCTTTCAGATTATGAGTTTATAAGGTTTTAAATACGGTCAATTACGGAATCTCCGGACGGAACGCCCTTAAAGACATGATGTAATGATGTTAAAACTTCAATTTAATGAAGAGTTTGACAGATAACTTTATATTATATCAAAATCTTCATTTAATTACGGTTAAGCAAAATTAATATTCGCTCTGAGATCGGCAATTATTCTTTATCCCCACTAAAACGGTCAATGATAAAAACAGGCACTATAAGAGCGCCTTAAACGATTTACCACTATTTCAGGTAGACTAAAGTCCGTTCGAACGTAGCGCGACGAGTTTAAAAACTAACTCACTTTACTATGCGGATTCTGTTCCGGTCTTTTTGCTTTGGGCATTGTTCGCGTGGCTAACCACACAATACGAGCCTTTTAGATACATCGATAGTGAACATTTTATGGTAGGTTTTAGCCTGCAGTTATTTCCTGCTCGCATCTCGGTACATGATTTTTTAAACTTAACGTCAGGTACACAAGGGGTATGTTCTTAAATTTTAGCTAGTATATCGGCAAGTACTCATAACTAGAATCGTCTGTTTATTCGTCCCGAAAGATAGTACGCTAGCGCATTGACATATTGTGTCAATGTCAATATTCTACATCATACTTGTCTCACGTCCAGTGGCACTTGGGTGATTGGGTGATTGGGTCCACGTCTATGGCGTCGAATTTAGAACTATCTAGTATTTTGCTGAGTTATATTTCAGAACCCACGCAACATAAAACTGGACACTTTGTTTATAGTAAGCAAGAGGCTTCTTATTAAGAATGGGCTTTTATTGAAGAATAGCCTGTGGGTAGTGTGAAACATGTGGCTGTATTTCTAGTGATACACTACAACTACACAACTTTAGTTCTGACTTCAGCTTAGCACCAAAACATTCTTAATTAACGATTTTAACTAAATATGAATAATATAAGTACCGCCTTAAATGAGGCACGCACACAATATGCGTGTATTTTACACGGCTTTTAATGTAACTTCAAACAACAAACTTATTTAAGTGGCCATGGAGGTTTGTATCATATTTTATAATAATAATAATAGCTCCCACACCGGTTTCGGTGAAGGTGGCCGGTTTCATTGAAACCAGGCCAGCTACGCAGGAGTAATTTTATAGTGCTCAAGTGTGTGCGCAGTACACAAGAGCACTCTCTATTCCTTTACTCTCATAACCCAGTGGGATGGCAGACCGACACGACTGGCGAGAGATCAGGCGCAGGACCGACTTTTTACATGCCCATCCGACGCATGGATCATCTTACTTGTCAGACAATCAGGTGATCAGCCTGCATTATCCTAACCAAACTTGGAAATAACATGTTTCCAACGCGGGAATCGAACCCACGACCTCCGAGTCAAGAGCCGAGCTCTGAACCATTGGACCACGGAGGCGTTATATGATCATATTTTATGCTGCTATGTAAAGTAACCATATAATATACATATTTTTGTAATAAAGCAAGGGAGATCAGATATTGCAGTATGGTAATACTTTTTCTTATTTATCTTTCATATTATTCCGCCGAAGTCTTTCACCAAATCCGCCATTCAGATTGTAATATTTCTGTATCGGCCAATAACGATTTCCATATCGAAATGTTATTAAGTTTTATTATTATTTCAATAACGTTATATTTAACTGTATTGTTTTGTGTGAATGAAAAGTTGGTTTTTGATATTATTATTATGAGTAAAATTAATGCGAAGCCACGCCGAAACAAATAGATGATTGCGAAACCGTGTCTGTGACCTCTTCGTTCGAAACCGGCTGAACCAGTTTTGCTGAAATTTTGTAAACAGATAATTTGAGTCCCGAGAAAGGACACAGGATACTTTTAACCCTGGAAAATGTACGGTTCCCGAGGAAAATGAATTTGACACAAAAGAGATTCGAGCGTAATCTCGAACATAGACAAGACATTATTTTTATGATTTTGAATTTTTAAGATACTCGATCACCAGTGCATATTATGCATTGGTGATCGAGTATCTTAATCATAATGTTTTTTGCTTTTAGAATGTATGTGACAAACATTCATACATCCATTACGAAGCGAGTAACAGTCTCTGATGTATCTTAAGTAAGATTGAATTGAGGAAATATTGAAGGTGATGGCCTTTTGAAACGATTGAAAATATCTCCTAAGTTTTTATGATGTGGATGATTATGTCATTGTCGACACACACACACACAGTAAGGTGTTTTGAAATGGCGGCACCACTCTTCCACATAACCTACAAAATCTGTAGAGTTATATTGCAAAAAACACAATATTGCATTGTTGTTGTAGTGAGGTAATAAACGAATTTTAATTTATTTCTTATTTTACCAACCAAATCATTATGGGCTACTCACCCAAAACACTCTCGTTACGGTGCGTAAACATTTGTATCATTTGCGCGATCAGATCTCCGATCAGATCTCCGTCGTGATCATCGCGCCGTATCAAGTATGCCTATCATAGTGTGGACGCCTATTAGATCATTCTGCCGATCATGCGAGTATTTGATACGGCATGTATCGGGGCGTATCATGCTATGCGTATCATTTTGACACGCTTCGATGATACGCGACGGAGATCTGATCGGAGATCTGATCGCACAAATGATACAAATGTGGACGTACCCTCAAGTTGACTTATGATGGAAATACAAGTCATTACAAACGTGTAACAGCACCCTCAAGCATATTTCCAAAAAAATTATGGTTAAATAACATTTACCATGAAAGCTATTTAATCCACATGAGTGGACTGCTAGCCATTTGAAATAATATAAGTTTTATAAAAAAAAAACTTTTTATCTTAATCAAAAGATTCCACCAAATGATACGTTCTCATTTCCTAATTTGAGATGATCAACTCATAACATTAGGTTTATCGTCCTGGAGCATCCATCATCGTCTTTATCAACAGTCCTCAAGTTAATGTACCCAAACTAATGCGCTGAGCGCTTGCGATCGCTTTCACAGATTAATCTTTAATTTCAAACGCTCTTGTGATTAAAAATGCCGGAGGCGGAAATACCTTTTTCCTATGTAATGAGTAATGACTGTGACATCGTTTGTGTTTACCAAAATTTTGAATAATATTTTGTCAGTAAATTAACGATTAATTCAGTCATAAGCCAAGTTTTTATGCGGGCTTTTGATGAAATTATTCATCTGACCTGTAAAATTACAGGTTATTCTAAAATATTATAAGTCTTTATAAAAAGATAGGCACGGTTATTTTTTGTATGTTATCTACTGCTTACAGCAAAAAGTTTGTACAAAAATTAATAGTCATAATTATAGTCAATACCTTCAAACTTAAAAAAAAACTTATATCATATTGTGTATTTCTCAAAATGTGCAATGCAAAATATGACATGTTAACATAAGTCATATTTTGCAGAAAGTTTTTTTACAACTACTATGTATTTGCACGATATCAGTATCTCATAATATTACTTAGAAACCTTACAATATTATGATCCTTTAATCTTCTCATTGCTGTATCCGCCGCAACAGCTAAACGTCAACAAAATGGCGGCCAACTAAAACAAAATGGTGGACAGTGTTACCACAGACAATAATATTAGCCGAAGACAAATTATCGTCGCCGCAGTACCGTCGTGATTTATTCTACCTACATCGTATTGCGAGCTTTATTTAATCAATTGTACTTTTGTGCGAACAAAAACTTGCTAGCTGTCAGTGTATTGACTCAGTCGAGTGTATGGAGAACGGATATTAAGAAATGTTTCATATTTTCATAAGTATTTGATATGGTAAACCTAGAAGCCAAAGTTAATAAAATAACGAGTATTCAGTGCTTTAATTAAGTCTTATGGCTAGCTCACATTATTTCAGTTGTCATCCAGTCGAAACCCGCTATTTATATGATGTTATTTTCTTTCCTTGATGAGTCATGAAACTCCATGGCAGAATTACTAAAAAAAATTAACCTAACCTGAAAAAACTACTTTGAATAAAGTTAGTTTTGTGTTATGATGACGGATTAATTTTTTACTGTTTTAAATTTAGAATTTGTAATTTAATTTTCATTTGGTTTTTATGTTTCCATCCATCATTCCATATATTATCACAAGACCCTCTCTTTTCCTGTAAAAAGTAGCCCATGTCCAGTTTGTTCGCTCTGGGAGCTATAACGCTCATCCAATCTTAACATGCCTCAAGCGCTAATATACAAGAATTTGAAGTAAAAATCTCCAGGGAATAAATTCGACCCCAGTTCGACCAAAATTTCGAATAATATATTGTCAATAAATTAACGATTTATTTAGTTACAAGCCAAGTTTTTATGCGGGTTAAAGGTTTTTGATAAAATTATTCATCCTGACCTATAAAATTACATTATAATTTAAAATATGATAACGCTTCATAAAAAAGATAAACATGGTAAATTATGTGTGTTATCTACTTATAGCTTATAGTATAAAGTTTGTACAAAAATTAATAGTCATAATTATTGTCATACGTCTAATCTTTTACTAGTAGTAATTATTACTTGCTTTATTTTGCGGCTTCGTCTGTTTTCGGTCTCACAGGGTAAGATCCTGCGATACAAGTCAAAAGGAAACAAACTTTCAATCTTTTTAGCTGACCTTTTAAGAGTAATTTACATAGTAACGAGACGTGGCGATGCAATACGATGGATTTTGAAATGAGTTATTGAAAATTGGAACAGGTACCTAATCCCTTTGGCCTCTTAGAGCGTATGTCAATTTCAAAAGTTCAGTTTGTTTAGATAATACAAAAATTACATTATAGTATCGCAGCGCCTTGTCACGTTGAAGTGTGAGCTGACCCTTACAGGTGTATTGTTGATTACCAATCAATTTTCTCACAATATGTTATTAAAATTGTATACAAATTTCGTAGCAGATCCATTTCGCAACACTATGAAATGGAAAACAATTTAAAATTGATAAATTGAACTGAATTGAATGAGCCAAATTGCTACGAAAATTTTATTTTATTCTCTTTTTTAAAATAGTTACAGAATATTTTTGTTATTGGCTGGTAATAAAATATCCAAATAAAAAGCTTAAAACCACGAAGGCGTGTTCCCTTCAACTAATAAAAATATAATAGCTATTCAAGGCCCGTTGTATTTGTCCGTTTTGTGACATATTTTCATTAGAAGATATAGAAAAACAGACATATTACTTATGTACCTATCAATACCTGTTTAAACGTTGCTTTGCCATAATAATATAAAGTATTTCGCCCAAATTATTTTATTAAAGTGACTAAATAAGTATGTCGCCATGGCAACGTCGATCGCTAACTCGTCGCACAAACAATGGTCGCCGTCAGTCTCAGGTTGTAATAATTTACAATTATTTATTCAACAAATGCACTTATCAATATATAAAGTTCCCATTAGCCGATTCTCAGACCTACTGAATATACATAATACCTATAAAATTAGGTAAAAATCAGTAAAGCCGCTTCGGAGTAGTTCGTGGACTAACATTGTGATACGAGAATGTTATATAATATTATAAGAAGATAATATGTCTGTCCTTGCTGTCTCTTTTCCACTTCTGTCGGCGTTAACGCAGATTTTAGCCCGTTGTTTTTAGATCTTCATCATAACAATATCATAATGTATGTATGCATTATAATTTTGAATTAAAATATTATGTGATGCTAACTTAAAACACCCATTACATAAATATGCAAATCTTAAATTCGTATTAAAGTGTTTATTTTGAGCAAATCCCACTTACATTTCTCACTTCTGAATGGTATTTCTTTTAATAGAACTCAGCTCACGAAAAACTAGTTGAATAGACACGATCGTTTTAGCCGTGTTCCACATCTATACTTATAAAATTACATGTCCTGATTGACTGACTGACTGACTCAATGATTCATCATCGCTGAGCAAAAACTGCTAAAGTTACAGCCACGAGCCAGGGTTATTTTATTAAGAAGACACCCACTAAGGAAGGAATTTAGAAAATTTTACCCGGAAGGGGGTGAAATAGGGGTTGAAAGTTTGAATGAAAGTCCGTCATTTCTTGAGTTAGAAACATAAAACTTAATTTTTGAGTTAATAATAAAAAATGGATGAATACGTATTTAAGTGTTTTTGGAAATTCTACGCCCAAGGGGGTAAAATTGGGGTTGAAAGTTTGAATGAAAGTCCGTTATTTCTTAAGTTAGAAACTTGAAATTTTATGTTTGGGCTACTGATTAAAAATGATTGGATACGTGTTTAAGCGTTTTTGGAAATTCTACCCCCAAGGGGGTGAAATGGGGGTTGAAATTTTAAATGAAAGTCCGTCATTTCTTAAGTTAGAAACATGAAAGTTTATTTTTGCACTGCTGATTAAAAATGAATGTATAGGTATTTAAGCGTTTTTAGAAATTCTAACCCCAAAAGACTGAAATCGGGGATGAAAGTTTGAATGAAAGTCCGTCATTTCTTGAGTTAGAAACATGAAACTTTATTTTTGTGCTACTGATTAAAAATGAGTGGACACGTCTTAAAACGTTTCTGGTAATTCTACCCTCAAGGGGGTGAAATTGGGGTAGAAAGTTTCAACGAAAGTCCATCATTTCTTGAGTTAGAAACATGAAAGTTTATTGATGTTTGCGTTTGACGTATGCTTAAATAGGGTCCCGTTTTTACCCTTTGTATAAGGAACCACAAAAAGGGGAAAACTATCCATCTTTGTTATTATACTATGTTAACGCGGACGAAGTCGCGGGCAACAGCTATTTAAATATAAAAAAAAAAGTGAGAAAAGTGTGTCAGCTCCGACGCACGACTGGAGTTTACTCCTTAAGTACGAGTATCTAACCATACGCAAAAAGAGTTTATTCAACTGAAAAAAAATTAATATCATAATATGAAATCAGATGTTCCGGCAATATTATCTACACCCCTTTCTGCCATAGTTTTAAAAGCTGAGCTGAGCTGCAGCTCTTCTGATGTTGCGAGTGTCCATGGGCGACGGTAGTTGCTTACCATCAGGTGACCCGTTTGCTCGTTTGCCCCCTTATTCAATAAAAAAAATAGTTATTTCAAAATACTTTTAGTTTACTTTAGCCAGTATAATGATAAAAAAAAAAACTAAAAAAATTTTTTTAAAATAAATAAATAAATAAAAAAAGATTAAAAAAAAATAATAAAAAAATATATAAATATAATTATGTATTAATATAATTATATAAAAATATAATATAATATTCCGGTGTCCGATGATTCCAAAAACGTGACACTTTTTTTCGTTACATGTTTAATAGGTTTTAGGTACCCCTCGGATTTTTCTCATACCGGGCGCCTTTTATATGAAAATCGATTCTTAAGGCCGCATACAACGAGGATTAGTGTAATTTCGTGTTTTTATTTTCACTAGAACTTTGACCACAAGTAATTATAAGCATTCAAACATTTTTTGTAAGTTAGTTACGTTCCTTACCAAGGTTAGGGTCAGCTTAAAATTTTGATTTAAATCCATTTACTACTAAAAAAATGTGCATTAAAAATAATCCTTTCAAAATTTTATTTCTTCTAGAATTCAGCGAAAACAAATACAGGAATAAATATTTTTACGCCAAAATGTTTCAATCATGATTCCGGAGGCACCCATCAGCTTCGTTTTTGATAAAATATACCAATTATAAAGATAAATCGTTTTGTTTACAAATATGAACAATCTGTTGATATGTGAGAGCAACGCCTGATCATGAATATTTGGTACAAAAAATCCACAGGCACTTGATGGAAAATAAATAAAGAACATCAGTCAAATCTGTGTGTCAGAGGCTGATTGTCTATCATAGAAAACCTAGAGTATGTTCACAAATATATCCCAGTATACTGGCAGCTCTTTACGTCTAGAATCGCCGTGGTCCCATACCGTTGATTCGTTTCGAAATATTTGCCAGTGAATTGTCGAATACGTTTCTTGTATAAATGTAATTATAATACGTCATACTTATCTAATACTAGTGGAATAACAGTACAAAATAGCGCCGTAATTTGACGTCTTGGGCAGTGGTCAGTAGACTGGGTTTTATTCCGGAACCTAGTCAACATTTTTGGTTTACAAATCATTTACAAATACTACAATATTGCTTTGTAACCTAAATTATTAGGCGAGAGACTACCTAATAAGATGCTATTCGATAATTTATATTCACCAAACGATCATTTTTACGGTTTTGGTAGGTTTGAAAGTCAAAAAATGTAAACATTACAGCCAGTCAGAAAACAATGTACAGATTACCGCAACACAGAGACAGATTTTTACGTATACATGTCAAAACATTGAAAAATGATATAATTATGATATGTCCAATCCATAGCAATAGAAACAATTATTACATCTTAGCACTGGAGTATTAAAATCTGCACAAGAAATCGTAAAAATAATATTATCATGCGGATAGATATTTTGTAGATACCTACACCATGATTTTGGTGTAGGTGTAGGATAATATAAGCATAATGAATAATATATTCATTATGCTTATATTATAAGCATAATGAATATATTATTATTATTATAATGAAAACAAAAACGTTACCTTTACTGCAAGTAGAGTTATCGTTTTTGAACTTGTGGAGGGTGTTAGGTATATTGATTCCAGGTGATATAAGTGATCATCATGGGGCTACACTCTACATCTTATTTATTAAAGCTATTGCAATAAACCCAAGCACAAGAATCTCATTGAGGTCATAAAATAATCTCCCTATTTCCCAGCAGTAACCGAGCTGTTTTATTCTTGTTAAGAACTTTTGAATCTACTTTACCGAATTTTAAATCTACTTCGGTATTAATACTTTGGGATGTGTATGTGTCCCTTATATAAAGTTCACTGTGAAAGTAGCAGCGTTAAAAGATTTGCTTTTGAATTCCAATGTTTCTATGGAAAATACGCCAATATCATGAACATTTGCGATGAACTATGTATGGGTAATACTTTATTTTGTTATACATTGTAATTTGTATATGTATTATTATGAGGAAATACTTTTTTATGTTCGTGAGTACAGAACATACATCATATTTAAATATCTATAAATACATCATTTTATTATAATACAAAATTCATTAAAGATTTCGTTTATCAAGTTATGCATAAGTTATGAACATGGCCTCTCTGTTAATCATTACTCTGTATGTCGAGTTTACCACGTGATCACATTATTTCTGAAAATACTAAAATCGACTACGGCTTGATATGTAAATATGTACCTTTCGAGCGCCATCTATTGAGCTAGTTTGTCTCAAATTCTAAAATGTCAGTCGCCTATAATCCCGCCTTAAGGAGTAAACTCAAAAAAAAACTATTTGTTTTGAAGGTTTTTTTTAATCTACAAAAGTCTAGTGATATAAGTCTAGTGCGATAAAAGATTACGCTAGAAATTATATTCATTTATTCTTAAATTTGACATCTGCAAATTTATGTTTGAGGCATTCGCGAAATAGTGCCAATGCAAGATTTTAAAAGTTTAAAAATATGAAATTCGAAATTTGAATTAAGAATCTGGGTGAAGGTGAGGCGTGGTGTAAATCTGTCGCGGAGCTCTGTTTTCAAATGTTTAATTAGTGCCATCTTTGTTTTCCTCGCTGGTTTTAATAATTTTAAAATATTTCGGTTTTACTTGCATGTCAGTAATAATATTTATTTAGTAATACATATTTTGATAAAGTTATAGTAAAGAGGGACAACTAGTAGGACACATCACATCTATGTAATGGGATAATTAATTTATTATAATGGAAATGTGAGTGATAATCGCATGTGCCTTGTAAACTGATGCTTGAAGAAGCTATAACTTTCATTTTGATTTACAATTCTAAACTTTTGATAAGTCCAATCAATCACCAATGTTACGAAAATATAAAAAAAAGATACTTTTTTAGAAATCCTAACTGAATGTTTGATGAGGTTTCTGAGTATATTAAGGGAATAGACCTAATGCTAGACACTGAACTAATAGATGACACTTAAGACAAAAATACCATAAAAATAAGAATTAGTCTAATTATTTCTCACCACTGTAAATTTTATAAGCTTCTCAAGCTATCTGTTGAATTGAAAAAATATTTTAGAGACGCCTTTGGGAACAAAATTTTAAAATGGGATCAGTTTTCGTAAATAATATGACCGCGTCAACACGCGCTCGGCCATTTCTTAGCAAATAGGTTAAGGAAGGCGAAATTTTACACGTAAGTTTTGAATACATTTATTTGATTTTTTGTAATTTCTATTGATTTCATTGGATCAATGGTCATGTTGTATACACTAATTAATGTTTATTTAAGATTTTTTATCCATTTTCCCTAACAATATAAAGGGTGTCTACTATTAGTTCTTGAAAATGTAAAAAACCTAATAGATGACATGGATCTCATCTTTGAGTTTTGCAATACATACTAAAGTTATTTTTTACTTTATTCTACTGCGAAAATCATCACTATTCTCTGAAAATATAATTCTATTAACAATCTAAGAACTTAGAACAACTGCACCTAAAAATGGACATGGTGTCTAATATTAGACCTTGTACTGATCTAAAAATCGATTGCTTTAGTTTTTTAGCAGTAAAAAAAAAAGAAAAAGGAGAGCTGAGAAAAGAAAGAAGAAAAAAGAAGAGGCAAAAGAAGCTTGGAGACTAAAGACTGAAAATAAATTTGCTAGGAAAATAAAGACGGGTTGCACTCCGGGAGTGCCGGCAGAATTTATAGAATCTGGAGACAACGTGGATAATATTTCTGATGCATGTAGTTACTATTATGAAGTAAATGAAATCTTTTGTGGAATGGCAAATAAATACCTAATAATAGGAAAAAAATGTATGTTCTATGTCAACTATTAGTTCATATTGGTGTCTACTATTAGTGATGTTCGTTTTTTGTGATGTCATCTATTAGTACTTATGACTAAGTTTACAAAAAGACCAATAATATATTTTTTAATTGATTTGTCAGAGAATAATTATAAAAGTTTTATTTTGTAAGAGATACTGAAAACATGGCAGAAGTTATCAATCCTTTATTTTCATAAATATATATTTTATAACATTCAAATGTTGCATGTTTCCTTAAAGTGTCTGCCATTAGGTCTCTTCCCTTACTGACAATTGAAGACGTCGGATGTTTGTTCCCAGAACTAACAATAATGTAAAATCAACATAAAGGACCGCATGTTCTAAATGTTTTTTATAGCATTTTTGTTGGTAAATAGTAATATTTTAATTGTATATAAAAATAATAGCTCCCACACCGGTTTCGGTGACGGTGGCCAGTTTCATTGTAACCAGGCCAGCTACGCAGGAGTAATTTTATAGGGCCCAAGTGTGTGCGCAGATCACAAGAGCACTCTCTATTCCTTTACTCTTATAACCCAGTGAGACGGCAGACCGACACGGCCGGCGAGAGATCTGGCGCAGGACCGACTTTTTACATGCCCATCCGACGCATGGATCATCTTATTAACCGACTTCCAAAAAACGAGGAGGTTATATGTTCGGCTGTGGATATTTTTTTTTTTTTTTTTTTTTTTATTTTTTTTTTTTTATTTTTGTATGTTCAACGATTACTCCGCCGTTTGTGAACCGATTTTCGAAATTTTTGCTTTGTTGTATTTGGTTTTACTCCAATTTGGTACCATGTTCACAAAGTGGTGACCTGATGATGGGATCCAGGAGTAATCGAGGGAACTCCTCGAAATTTATATGGAAACATATGGTTATTTTGGTTTTATGTGAAGTGTACTAAGAATATGCTACCAAAAAGTCAAATATTGGGTCAAGGTATACCATGGTTTCGAAGATGCTGAGAGAACTCCTGACTCCTTATAGATACACGTTTGGGAGTTTCGGCGTTGTTTTAAGAACAGAAAGCATATGCTACTATGCAATTAATATTCATCATCATAATCATAATCATCATCATCATCATCATCATCATTACCACGTCGTGTTAAGGTCACCAATGTCTCATGGCACAGAATAGACAGAAGTACTGCAAGGCATAGGTATGGATATACTAACTCGTAATAATAATTATGTATTGTTACATAACAACACCTGTTTGTTTAATACACGGCGGTCGGCGCTACAGAGGCGACGGTGTCGCGCGGGCGGCGCGTGGCGGCAAACGAGAGATCGAATATTTTACTACTTTATATTATACAGATCGAATACTTTACTAACTACTGTTCACTTCACTGATAATATATTATTTTGTGAGTGTGAGTTGTGACTCTTAATGTAAAGAATAGACGTCTACGTCTTACGCCTAAAACTGGTCTTATGGTTCTGGGACGTTAATCCCTCTGAAGTGAGCGAGAAGAAAATAATTATTATTGTAGCGAATTAGTTATATCAAATGTAATCGAGTAAGCGATACCGCGATGCAGAAGCTTAACAACGACATCTGTTGTTGAATTGCGGAACTAAATTTTCTTAGAAAATAAAAAATTTACAAATCTCAACACTTAACAAATTGTAATAAATTACGTAAAATATACGCGAAGGTTTACGTACTAGTGTAACTAAAAAGAGTGAAATTATTATTATTTTTAACAAAAAATTAAAACCGACTTCCAAGGTAAAAACAATAATAACATTAATATGAACTAAAAAGTATTAAATAATTTTTACTATCTAATAGTGCCTTTTTCCGAATTCGGCTAAACCTCAACTATTTCTGTACTCAATCTTCATTATTTTGAAGTCGGTGCCAGTTCCAAAAGTTTCAAATATTCTGTCAGAGGACTGAAGATTCAGCTATCTGGTACCGACTTCAAAATAATGAAGATTGAGTACAGAAATAGTTGAGGTTTAGCCGAATTCGGAAAAAGGCACTATTAGATAGTAAAAATTATTTAATACTTTTTAGTTCATATTAATGTTATTATTGTTTTTACCTTGGAAGTCGGTTTTAATTTTTTGTTATTTGATTCAAGATTCAAAGATTCAAAGACTTTATTAGCATCCAAGTATAGTATACACATACAAACTCAGCACCTTGCAAAGGCGGTTGCTTATAAGATAGTAAGTTAATAAATATTTTAGAATATAATTTCTTTACGTAACATAATATAATATGTATTATTCATTTCTTAATTTCTTATATTATATATACATTATACAATTACAATAGTACATGAATGTTATGAATTTATTATACTTAATCTTCTTTAGAAAAGAATTCTTCTAGCGAGTAGAAACATTTTTCAGTTAGGTAGCTTTTTAATTTTCTCGTAAATGATAATAGTTTTGTTTCATTTTTAATTGCATCTGGGAGGTGATTAAATATTTTAACTGACATGTAGTATGGGCTTTCGTTTAGCATTTTAATTCTGGAGTATGGTAAATGTAGTCTGTTTTTGTGTCGTGTGTTAATGTCATGTGTATCTTTAATCTTAGTAAAGTAATCTAAATTTTTGAAAACAAATAAGCTAATGTCTAATATGTAAATGGATGTAAGTGTAAGTAATTTGTATTTAATAAAATATGGCCTGCAGCTGTCTCTATTTTTTATTTGTGCTATTATTCTTACACATTTTTTTTGTAGGATAAAGAGTTCGTGGCTGTTTACGCTGTTCCCCCACAGTATGATCCCATATCGCAGCCAGGAGTATGCATATGCATAGTATGCTGTGAGGGAGGTTTGTGTGTCTGTGCTGCATTTAAGATGAAAAAGTGCGTATGTAAATTTTGATAATTTTGATTTGATGGTTTGAATATGTGTTTTCCAATTTAAATGAGTGTCGATGTTAATGCCGAGCAAGTTAAATGTGTTTACTGTATCTAAATTAGTGTTCTCAAACGTTGTATTTATTTTTATTGCTGGTTTTTTATATGATCTGAATTGAATAGTTTTTGTTTTTTTAAAGTTAATTTCCAAATTATGATCTCGAAGCCAATCTGTTACATCTCTTAATATTTTTTGTAATATGTCGTCTGTTGAGTTCGTATTTTCATATTTTATTAGGATGGATATATCGTCTGCGAATAATACCGGAAGAGCTTTTTGGCTATTAAGGATTTTAGGTAAATCGTTTATGTAAAGTAAAAATAGAACACAACCTATCACACTTCCTTGGGGAATAGAACATATCATCTCCAGTTCCTCTGATCTTATTTTGGTGATTTCTCGCGTTTCTTGATCGTTGTGTTCTATCTGTACAATTTGTTTTCTATTTTCTAGAAAGGATTTGAACCATGAGTATGCTGGTCCACGTATACCGGAGCCTGACAGTTTTTCAAGAAGTATATGATATAACACCTTGTCATAAGCCTTTGTCATGTCCAGTAGGATGCCTAATACGTACTTTTGGTCATTTATGTATTGGAGAGCCGTTTGAATATATTTATAGACTGCCAGCGTCGTGGATCTCGCCTGCCTAAATCCGTTTTGACTGTCGTCCAGAATATTGTTCTTTTCTAGAAAGTTGTATAGTCTGTTGCACATGGCCTTTTCAAATATTTTGGAGAATGTTGGTAGTAAAGCTATGGGTCTGTAGTTACTAGGGGTTTGCTTGTCACCTTTCTTGTGAATTGGGCTTATTAGGGATATTTTTAAAGAATCTGGAAATTTTGCCTCTAGAAAACTTTGATTTACAAGGTATGTTAGGGGTACGGAAAGGTTTATTGCGCAATGTTTTACTAGGATTGGTGGAATGTCGTCTATACCGCAGCTATGTTTGTTTTTGATAGAACTGATAAGATTTATAATTTCTTTGCGGTTTACGGGATTTAGATACATGGAGCATAGGGGAGAGTTAACGACGGGGCGGCCCTTTGCAGATATTTTTTTATTTGGGTCGGTACCAACTGTTGCAAAATACTTATTGAAGGTGTTTGTTATTTCTTTTGGGCATTTTATAGTTTTATCATCGAGTTTTAATGAGATGTTTTCACGTGTATTGTCTTTTGTTCTGCCGGATTTCTGGTTTATGATACGCCACATAGTTTTGGTTTTGTTGTCAGATTTTTCCATCTGATTTTTATAGCTCAATTTTTTCGATAGTTTTATTGTACGCTTCAGCGTTTTGCTGTATTTTTTATAGAATTTATGAATGACTTCGTTATTTGTTTGATTTAATATAGTTCGTAATATTCTTTTATGTTTACATGATTTTTTTAACCCTGTAGTCAACCAAGATTTTTTAGGTTTATTTTTAATTTTAATTTTTTGTATAGGTATATGTTTATTTAGAATTGTTTTTAAAATCAAGCTAAAGTTGTTGTAATTTACATTTACATCAGCTTTTTCATTAATTATATTATGCCATTCTATTTCTTTTAGTGCGTTATTAAATGAGTTCATTTTATCTATTGTGAATATTCTTTTATTTATATACCACGGCCTGTTGTTTTTTGAATGTAAATTTTTGTTGTCTATTGTAATATTTAAAGCTTTGTGATCTGATAACCCATAATCCTCAACTTGGCATTTTTTTAGAATAGGCTTGTGGTTTGTAAATAAGAGATCTATACATGTAGAACTATTGCTGGTTACCCTTGTTGGTTCTTTTATTAATTGTTCAAGATTATATGAGCGCATTGTATGTATGAGTTCTTCTGTTTGTTTATTAGTATTTAGTATATTTATATTAAAATCTCCTCCAAGAATTATATATTTATTCATATTTTTTGTATTTAATTTATCAAGTATTTTTGTTATTTGTTCATAAAATATATTTATATGCCTATCTGCTCTATATAAACCTATTAGGATACAATTTAGCTTAGGAATTTCTATTGCACTAAATTCTATCACATATTCTTGAGATTTATTGTTTATATCTTTTCTTTCAATGTATTCTATATCATCTTTTAGTATTATACACACTCCTCCACCTTCACGTGTTTCTCGACAGAAGGTCGAAACTATCTTATATCCTGGTATAACAATTGAATCACAGAAGTTTTTATTTTTCCATATTTCTGACAGTAATAGAATATCTACCTTAGAATCTAATAAAAAATGTTCAACTAGATCTAGCTTATTTCCTATACTTTGGATGTTTTGAAATACAATATTTAGCTTAGTTTCGAAATGTCCGGTTTCTTGTGGAATTTGGTGTCTGGTTTGATTGATCTGTTGAAGTATATGATTGGTTTTGTAAAGTTTCGTCTATGTTCCTATTATTTTGAATTAAAGAGTCAGTAGTCACATCAGTTTCAGGCTTAGTGTGTTCTGTATTGATAGTATGTTCTATTCCATTGATATAAAGTATATTGTTTTTTATTACTGCATGATCCCCATTTTGTCTTGCATAGCGCAGGGTTTCACGAAGTCTGTTTCGATGTTCAAGTCTCATTTTGTTCATGAAAGGGCTGACAGCTAAACCTGTATTCTGAAATATTTGTGAACATTCAATGATGTGTTTAGCCAGTCGTTTATTGATAAGTTCAATATTAATTGGTCTTTTGTCTCCATGTTTGCCGATACGCTTTACGCTTTCGATGTAAGGATCAATTTATTAAAATTAATTAATGATTAATTGATTAATGAACATTATGTTCATTATCTCATAAAACGCTCTGGATACGTGATTTATGATATCATGCTGGGTTTCGTGGTGTTCTTCTTTCAGGCCATAGAGCACTACCCTTCTGCTGTTTTTTAAATCTTCGAGTTGTTTTTCTATATTTTCTATTTTTTGGTTAAGAGAAGTAATGGTAATATTTTCTTTTATTTCTTTCTGCTCATCTACAGGGATATTTTTTCCAGGGGAATTTTTTTCTTTTGCAGCTGCTTGACTTTGAAGTTGTTCACATGCATTATGAAATTCCGTTCGTATTATATTTTTTATATCTTCTATTAGTGACGATTTTAATTTTTCAAGCTTAGTGTCTAATAGAACGTTTATACTGTCTAATGTTATTTTCTCAGGCTTGGTGGTCTTGGGGCTACTAGATACAAAGCTACTTCCGTCACTTGTCTGGTTTATGGTGTTTCCCAATAAGTCATCTATTGACTGGTCACTATGGTTGGATTCTTGTGTTGGGCGTGTTATTTTTCGCTTCATTTTAGTATAATATTATTATGTAGAAATATTATTATAATTTTTACACAGCAGGGCGTTTCAGATGAAATGTGATATCTTGACCTTCTTAGGTCGATGAACTTTCTTCAGCGTCCTTGATTTAGTTTCTGTTTGTACAGGGCAACTTGTTTCTATAAAATATCCATGCACAGATTTTATAAAAACACAAATTCGTCTCAGTGACTCCCGCGAGACGCGAACCCAGGATCGTCGGGCGTCGGAACGGCACCGAGCGCGTGCTAGCTGAGCTATTCACTCTTACAAGCAATTTGTGAAATTTCTCTATTGCTTCGGAGCTCAATGTTCGTTGGCGTGGGAGCTTTGTTTTTCTTAATTCAAATTCCGACGCGATGCTTTCAAAAATTTTGATAACACAGTTTTTATCACAATTCACTTAGTTTCATAATTAGGTACTTAATTAAACTTGTTTCGTAACTTTTAGTGATAGCCGTTTTTGTAGTGAATAGAATTTAAAATAATACAGAAGTTCGCATAAGTATAATGTTTCGTTTTTATACACAACACAGTTTTTGCAGTTTTAATCACGTTTATGTATTAAATTGTAAAAGTTTTACTGTTAGTACAACTTATGTCACTCATAGAATATCTTTATCGATTTATTTTGCCTATATCATTACTATTAGTATTTTTAAACATTTAATTTACGCGTAGTCGATGTTTACGCTCGCGCGCGCGGTTCTCTCAGACTGTAGACTGTCAGAAAATCAGGTGATCAACCTGCATTGTCCTAACCAAACTTGGAAATAACATGTTTCCAACACGGGAACCGAACCCACGACCTCCGAGTCAAGAGCCGCGCTTTATACCACTAGACCACGGAGGCGTTAAATAGTAATGATTAACGTTGAAACGACTATCATTATAATAATTGCTACTATCTCTTAAGTTTTATTAGTTACAACTTACAACTGATTTAACGGCTGTAATTATTTTAGCATGGCGGCAAAGCCAGTCGCCGCACACGGGCCTCACGCGACAGCCATAAACGCCGCCACAACTCTAAGAAGCAAGACGATTGAACGCTTGTAGCGTGTGGGGCGTCAATCGTGTACGGCGAGTTCATATAAAATGTATGAAAACTACAGGAAATATGCCGGTGGCAGCGTTTCGTGGTTGTGGCCGGTGCCGTGTGCGGGAGCCCGTAGGGATAGAGTGTCTATCCTCAAACAGTGGACGCCAGTTGAGTCACTTTCTATAGAGTTCTAAACATTAAATGCTTAGAACTCTAACCAGTCGCCGCTAAAAACAAAATTTTTGTTTTTAGCGGCGACAGGTTGCGTCCATGATATTCTGGTGAAATGTAGTCCTATGGTCTTATATACGGACGCCAGTAACTCCATTGCGCCTCCGTTTATCGCGCTGGAACCTTACATTTATCCAGGATAAAATGTATCCTTTGTACACTCGGGGAAGTTGATTCCTATGCAAATGGGGGATCTACGTAGTTTGGTCGCATTACGTCAAGCTCAGCCACAATTAATATTGAATTGACATAATCGACCAAATGACGTTGGTCTCTCAACTGCATAGGAATCAACTTCCTCGATGGTACTTTCCCGGGACTCAAAGTATCTCCATCAGTTCAGCGATTTCCAGGGCGTGACTAAGTAACAGACATATAGACACACTTTCGAATTTATAATCTTATATATAAAATTCTCGTGTCACAATGTAAGTCCACGAACTCCTCCGAAACGGCTTTACTGATTTTTACCAAATTTTATATGCATATTCAGTAGGTCTGAGAATCGGCTACTCGGTACTTTATATTATATTGATAAGTGCATTTGTTGAATAAATAATAGTTAATTATTACAACCTGAGACTGACGGCGACCATTGTTTGTGCGACTGGATAGCGATCGACGTTGCCATGGCGACATACTTATTTAGTCACTTCAATAAAATAATATGGGCGAAATATGGGCGACATACTTTATAATATTATGGCAAAGCAACGTTTGCCGGAACAGCTAGTATTAGTATAGATATCTGAACCATCAGTTATTAATGTTCCTGCTTTCCCTAACGAAACAAAGTAAAACAGAAACCCGCAAAACCTACAAACCTACTAAAACACTTGTAATTCTTTACCGCACGACCATACTTGGCGTTTAGGGACGAAACAAAAATAATTTGTCAAGTGGACAAATCTATTGATATTCAAAGGATGACAGGGGGCGGCCTCTGGAGAGGGAAATAATTGGATTCTAGGATGTGTTGTGGGAACATTCCTCAGGCCGTGCGGTTCATACACGATTTCATTTTTATTGGTTGAATTATTAGGTATGCTTAGGGCCTGTTTCACCATTTTCTGATAAAGTTCCGAATAGGCTATTCACAACTTTTTTGAGAAATTCTCCATACTTATAGCCTGTTTCACCGCTTCTTGATAAGGTGCCCGATAGGGTTATTTGACAGATTTTCCATACTCCATCTGTCAAATTAAGTGGTGGATAGCCTTATCAGGAAGCGGTGAAACAGGCCCTTAGTCTGTCAACTTATTTGGTGGATAGTCTATTCGTCACTTTATCAGGAAGTGGTGAAACAGGCCCTTATTCTACTATATTTATATTTTATTATATTATCGTTGATGCAGTTTTAAATCTAGTCAGAATAGTACGATAATTATTGTACTAATCTATTACTATAATTTACTATTTTAGCCCTTCTTGCATACACCAACGAGAAAATTTTATCTACATGTTTTCTCGATGTTTGATGGCGTTTCTCTTCATCTCTATTGACCCTAATATGACATAATTTTTTTCTCGTATAGATCTGTCGTCAAAATCTATCGACTTAATGTCAAAAAATGATTTTGACATTATGTCGTTATCGACAATATAACTATAGGTCTATAGTTCTTGCAATCTAGGAGTGCGCGTCGCCTTTATTTGTAGTTGGAAATGTGAATAGACGTTTTCGTTAGTGTGCGTACCCGACGGAGCAGTCAGTAGCGAGCGAGCCATGTATGCGTGTATAGATATGGTTACTCACACAACTAAGGGCGACGCGCACTCGTAGATTGCAAGAACTATACCAGTATCTGATGGCAATTTTTGACAGCAAATTTTCAAAAAATATCCTAAAGCATTGGATAATTTTTTTAATTGCATGTTTGATACACAGATTAGCTGCTAAAAGAAAAGGATCAAAATGTTTTATTTCAATTACCCTGGTATTGCTAGAGACTAGAGTCAATTTATTTTCTCACTTTTTGCCATCAGATTCTGTGGTACACCTATGCATACGAGAGTGAGATATCTCGAGATTTTCTCGTTTGCGCATCTTAGGAGGGCTGGTATGAAAATAATAATTATGTCTTTTCCCGGGACTGAAAGTATCTCCATACCAAATTTCAGCTAAATCAGTTCAGCGGCCTATGCGACAAGCGGTAACAGACAGACATACATACACTTTCGCGTTTATAATATTAGTTATAGATATAGTTATAATAATATTATAATTCTATTAAAAAGTATTTTCATAATAATATATGCCACGAACTGAGAATTGGGATGCTAACTAAGTGTCGATTGATTAACCTACATTCAAAGAACAACCGAAAGGGGTGTTTGTCTGTTTGTTACTTTCTCACACCTAAACATACTTTGAGTCCCAGAAAAGTTAATAAGATAGCCTTTTATTATCAAACAATTTATGTTAGTACAAAACAAGCTTTTGCATTTGCAAAGTTGTAGGAAGCTCAGAAAATTTTACAAAACCGGACCAGCTATTTTTAATGAGTTTTTTAAGATAAGTAGGTTTTAATATTATGTTGAACAATAAACGCGACAAGTACACACCAATTTTGTATAAGTAACTTCCACAGTTTTTGTTACGAAGTTCGTCGTCCGTTTACTTAGGCCGACTTTTCTTTTAGTTTACTTAGATAAAAAGAAATTTCCCTTTTTACTTTTTGGACACTCAATATTTTCTGCTATTATTTAAAGTGAGTCATCTTTTATGTACGAGAGAATTATTTTTTTCACTTTGGATGCGAAATGTAAATAAAATCTATATCTGTATCTTAACTAATGGAACAATAATAATAGTCCGCGCGGAACTAGTTGGCCGCGTCTTAGGTAGGGACGGGGGTGAGGGGGCGGGTTGCTTGCTGCTCGCAACGCACATGAGATAAGACAGTGACGACCAATCTCAAGATATCGTGAACAATAACATTATTTAATTATTGAAAAGAATAAATAAAGACAATTGATCTATTTTATATTCTAAACTATTGACATCGGCTTTCCGTTTTTTAAAAACGTATGCACTTTAAATATTATTTCCTTAGATTATCTTTTTATCCGCGGACTCAACTTGCTATTGCAATCTCTTGTGCTTTTTGTCAAAACTAGCCAGAACTGTCAAAATCAAGCGCCTCTCCGTCCCACCGCTCACATACCTGGCGCGGCCAACTAGTTCCGCGCGGACTATAGCTATGTCCGGACTGTGCACTTTCATCTTCAATTTTCGTCATCTTCTTTCATTCAACTTTCGTATTGGCGCATTTGAATGCGTCAACGAACGCAATGCCAACATATTAATTTTTGTTCAGACGACGTGAAAATTTTACTGAGTTGTATATGTGTGCCTTATTTGGTCATAAAAAATTCCAGAAAAACAGAACGAATTGAAAGTTTTGGATACGGTCAGAGGGCATGCGTCGCGGGCATGCCTCACATGCGCTGTTGACTGCGCTATTATGCATGCCCTTAATGAACAAAAAAAGGCACAGTGTGGATATAGCTTTTAAACTTATAATGCATCTTTTCAACTAACAGAATTCAGAATGACAAATTTTCAATTTTTTTTTATAATTTCATCGCATGGGTGTTCCTATTATAGTATGTAGGTATGTACTGATATTTCCAAATAGCTCATAGTATTATACAAATTTTAATATCAAATTCTATAAACTACATACCCTTATCATGTAACTATTATGTTATTAACATTCCATTATAACCATTGACGCATAGCTTCTAGAGACATAACATATTTTTTAAATTAAATAGCAATACAATTTTTATAATATTGGTATATTTTAATCCACAATGTTTTAAAAACCCCAGATATGATCTACCAACTCGTATCAGATGATAACCTAATTGAAAAGATGTGGACGACGTATGTCTCTAAACTATTAACTTATGTCATATGTGTCAGCTGTCTGTAACTCTTTTACGCCTGAACCGCTTAAACAATTTAAGGGCGTTCCGGAGATTCCGTAATTGACCGTATTTATAACCTTATAAACTCATAATCTGAAAGCTACAAAGTTATAATAAAAATACAGCAATAATCTTCAGTATATCAACATTCCTTTTGTCGTTATAAATTTTCTATTTTTGTTTTTTATACTCATGATATCAGCTTCCAAAGTAATACCAATTTGTTAAAATTCAAGCATACATTCAGCATCTACTTATGATTTACAAATTACTTTTATTTGAAACTCACGCCAGAAGATCGACAATATCATAAACTACATATTTGCCGTTTTAAATTTTTTTTAGGACAATTTTGAACCAAGATAAGTAAAAATAATAGGGTTTTGGCGCGATCTCGGCAACGCGGTAAATGTATGGCCAAGGTCGTTTGCTCGGGGGACGACCTCAACTGGGTATGGACATAGTATAAGGAGGGGAAGTAAGTTATCTTCATACAAAGGCACCGCGCGCGGCTTGTATGTGTGCGCCATAGTATCAATGCGTCGCCGCACGCACACTTCTAAAATCTCGGACCGTTTTCGGACCATACCAGTCGGGGCTAACGCTGCACGCCCGCGTCGCGCCACGCCGCGCCGCGCCAAACGAATCAAAAATGTCCATTGTCCGATATATCGCAGGAGTAATAAATATTGCTGTGTGTTTGGGTGTTTTAATAGTAATGCAACAATTCCAGAATGGGCATTGTCCAAAAAAAATCACATGTACTTTTTATATTTTTTTTCGTTAGAATAGGGTATTTTAAGAATATAAATTAACTAATTTTGAAATTCATTGGCTAGTTTTTCTCAATAAATTTTTTAAGTTTCGCTCTGACGTCATCATCGGCGGCCAATTGACCTCTGCAGTATGTTTTTTTTTCTTTCAATATTATTTATAATGGCTGGTTCGTCAAATATAAGTTATCATTATGTGAAAGCTGATACGAGAACGCTTACCAAAAGTTCGAAACGTAATGTTGGTCGAATTTATTGCTAATTTAACGCCATTGAAGGTCAAACTAAGGTTAAACATTTTTGTTCAAAAATATAAGTAACTAATGGGTATTCTTTTTCGTTTATATACAGAAAAGCGATCACTGACCTTATTCCTCGAAATGCAAAATTAATAAAAAATGGACAATCCCCATTGTCTTTGTTTGAATTACCAGTTGAACAGGAAAGTACTACTCACTTATTCTAGCATAATATAATTTTTATTTGATGATCAGATACCTACTTCCTTCTTTTTTTCCGTATTAAAGTTTTTTATCACACAAACTTTCCCACTAGAACCTAGTATAAAATATAAGAGAATGTTTCAGGTAAGTACTTTTGATCAGTCAACTAATTTGCCGCTATTGCTTTGTTTACGTTTGGTAATGCCGATTTCTCTGTATTGTAGGTATATTATATTAATTAACTACTTACAGTTAATTTCGTAATTAAAAATAAGTAATTGACTAATTGTAAATCAGATAGGTATTAATTATACACATAAAGCAAAGTTCGAATCATAACAACAGATTTGTTTATAGTAAGTACCTAGGGGAATTGTGCTTAAGATGATAGTCAGGTAAGACGACACATTGGCAAAATTCGTTGAAATAATTGTGCTTTCTGTGAACTTGTGACGTTTTATGGAGCACCTCAGTGTGCCCCTAGTAGCCCAACTTAGCATGCCGGACAGGGACCGCACTTTACAAAATAATAAAGGTTTTCCTAATTTTGATGAGAGAAAAATTTTCTTACGTTTTTGTTTTGTGGTGAAAAAACGTATAAGGTCAGAATATTTTCTTGTAACAAATTGTTATTATGGACATGGATTCTTATAGGCCAGTTAAGTGTTTTTTTTTACAAAATTTAAATGTATCCACTAATACTCATTTGGTAAGATGACATACTAGACGTTGGCTTAAGATGACATACTATAGTTACTTATGTTTCCGCTAAGTCGGTAACAGAAGCATTGTATATTTTTTACGATGATGAAGAACTTATGAATCCTTACTCCACTGACAACTAGAGGGATGATGATGCAGCCTGGATTTACGTATTATATAAGACGCCATACCATCAAAGTCTAAGGAATCATGGTATGTCGTCTTACCATATCGATATGTCATCTTACACTCGTTGACCTGGCGTGCAATTTATGTTTTTTTTTTCACTGTTATATTAATTTGATTTTTCTAAAACTGTTTAATTTTGTTGTTTATGAACCATTTATTTATAAAAGTGAGTAACTGATCTCATGTGGCTTATTTTATTTTAAATATTTACCTTCAAACAAAAAGTATGTCATCTTAAGCACAATTCCCCTATAAGAGACAGGCGTTAGTTTTTAATGTTGTTTTAAAGGGTATATTAATTATAATTTTTTTTAGACATCGGATTATATGCAGGATCCAAGTGCCGAAATATGCATGCAAATATGCACGAAAATTGGCCGAAATATGGACAATCAAGCGTCACTTATTATTAAAGTCGGAAGACCGCGCGGTTGCAAACGAAGCGCGGACAGCCGCTTGCCGCACCCACATCACAATTCACAACGCCGCCGCGCCGCCTAAAATTGACAACCCTAAGACAGTAGGTAATTAAATCGCGGATTGGGCCGGAGTTACTTTACTTCCCCTCCTTTTACTATGGTATGGAGATACTTTGAGTCCCAGGAAAGGATATAATATGATGCTTTTTATCCCGGAAAAATGTACGATTCCGCATGATAACCGAATTTTGGTTCAACGCAAATTGCAACTGGTTAAATGATTTTAAGTGACTTATACGAGGTCCCTAGAATACTTGTTGTAATAATTTAAATTTCCCGCCCTTTATAATCTTTGATCTGTGGTCTATGACCGATCTCTTTGCTCTCTGCTCTGTAAACATTACTAGCGTGAATTGCATTTCTGTAAATTAATTTATAATAGAGTAATAATATCAGTGATCATAAGCTATTTTCATTATAAACAACAATACTATTACGAGTATGGTACATCAATGCGTATAGTTATTACAGGCAACAATTTTATTAAATGCCAATAAGGATTCCACGCTAAAGGGTTCAGCCGCGGGGGAGAAGCTGTCCTTCATCTGAGAAGGTCACGATGGTTCCAAGGGATAGGGATTCATCATCATCAGCCTTGTACTATCATTTGTATTAATGTGGTAAGTGCGAGGGCCCGTTTGTCTTTTATATCTTCACGCTGAAAAATATAATAATATTAATAACATCTATGGACGCTTCACACCACGTCAGTCTGGCCCCGTGGTAAGTACCTGAAGGACTTGTGTTACGGATACCTGCAGACAACGGAAATATATTTAATACTTTTATACTATACATATATTTAAAATATTTACTATATTATACACATATTTAATACACATCCATGACCCAGGAACTTTGAAAACTTTTTGTACCGTCGGCGGGATTCGAACCCGCGACTTGAGCTACCAACAGCCCACCAACTGAGCCACAGAGGTCGTCATTCATACTCTAAGCGTGAAGGTATCTGTTTGTCTTTTATCTCTTCAGGCTGAAAAATATTCTTAGACACTTTCCATGCCAGGAAGAAAAGGAAATAGGTTTTTTTGGGATATAGAAGGAATTTGACCCTGACACTGGCTATTCCTGAAGACTTCTTATTTAAGTTAAACATTTTTGAAAGTTTTTTCTGAGTTTTGAAATCTTTTGAGTTTAAAGGTACCACCTACACATAAATACGTAACGCTATTTTTACAGTATGAAAAAAGTAATCTGTTTTATTGTAATTACAATAAAAGAACACCAAAAATTATTAATTCAGATATAAAACATTAATTAAAATTTTCATAATTACATACCAAATTGCTAATTTGCTTGCCGACTTTTGTCATAATTTGAATTTTGTTTCCAGGTACACTTTTAAGATGGAGTTTTTCCAATTAGGTAAGATTTGTTATTCCTTTGTATTTTCTAACCAAATTATTTTCCTAATCAAGTCTAAGGGGTTCTATATTTTGTTTTTAATTAAATTCTGGTAAAATTAGGGACTTTTTTCCACAACTTCCGAAAATTTCGTTACTTAATGGGTGGCTGAAAATTTAAATTTTCTTTAGTTATTTTAATGAACGAAGTACATTTAGTAAAAATGGTAATGAAAGAGTGCTAAGAAAACTCAATTCATATTATTCATTCAAGCCCCATACGAGATCCGGTGATCGCGACAACAATAGTATACAATAGCATTTCCGAGAATCTCCGATCGAAGGATTAAGATTACTGTTAATAATGCTTGCCTACTCTATCGCAATTTCATCTTTAAATCATAAATTGTTTCAGCCGCTAAAGCGTAAAAAGTAACAGACTGACAAACGGGAAAATTTTCACATTACTATTATTATTAATAGGTTATTATAAGCTTCTTTCTTAATTTTTTAAAGTCTAACTGCCGTTAATAGAGACATTTAATTATGTTTAACCTTCAATATAATGAAGGGTTTGTACATTATGAATTAAATGCATACATTAGTCAACCAAGTTTTGTTGATTACAGAACCCTATAACGGAAACCTAACGAGCTGATTTTTTGTATAGTGTCGATAGGACATGGATTTAAGAGTAACATTGTCCTACAAATAAAACAGCCCATATTTTAGGACCATCAATTCAAAGTATGAAATCCTTTCTATCTCTGTCAGCTACCACTTTCGAGATTATTCTCAAATAAATATGTTCGTCTTTTTTATCAAAATGAAGCTAGTCACGCACTAAGCAGCATTAAGCCATTTTGTTTTTACTACAAGATGATGATGATGGCAGGGTAAGCCACCCAGTTATTGACACCATAATGTCAAAGTCTAAATATACAGTGCAGTGTCTGTGATGCATTTAGAATTGGCACCTGCTACTTCCGCCTACCTGGGACAATTTGATTGTGTTACTCTATGATTCATTGCCGGAGCTTTAGTTGCTAATTAATGCAGGTTCGATTACTGAAGTGAACAAGGAAAAAATATCTCAGTAACATAAAATGGTAAACTTCAAAATTTTAAACGGAATTTAATTAATGTATTTTATTAAAAAATAATTATTACTTATTAGTAACATGTCGCATTTTTCAACATAACGCTGCTTTTCAATTAAAGCCTTTGCAATAATATTACATTGTATACTTAGTTTATTTCTGAACGAGATAGATATCAATGTCAACGTGACCCCAAAAATAACGTGGCTTAGCTAGTGCCGTTTCATCCACTCGCCTTTCAAATTAAATTATCTTTGTTAAAACGATGAACCCTGTTGTACACTGCCGAGCAAGAAAAGAGACACTAACTATTAGGCAGCAAGATATTGTGTTAGTTTAATATTATATTTAGATGTTTCAGAAAAGGGAAATAATAAAACGAGCGAATAAAAAAATACTTAGCGACTGATGATGAACATACTGTTTTAATAACTTGAGCGGTATAAATTTGAGTAAGCGAAAAATAAGCTAAACTAACGACTAATATTGATTTATAATAAAATCCAGAACGAGCTTACAAAAAGTGGATTGTGATTAATCTATTTTCAGATATTAAAATTCTATCCGAGCGACTGTATTACTAAGTGAGCGACTGGAAATACATAGCGAGCAACTTCAATATTAAAGATAGATCCAATTTTCTAAGTGAAGTTATACATTACGAACTACTAAAAAGGTCACTTTGAGCAAACTTTTGTGAGCTGCTTTATTAATGATTATTGGTTACTGATATTCTATTTGAGGGCTTATATTTTATATTTTGATACGTGTTTTATTGATAACTACAGATTTTTAAATGCGCGCGAAGTCGAATTTGCCGGGCAGGGCGATGAATCGTTGCAGTCAGGTGAGTTGGGCTGCGGATATTTAAACTCTAAAAAATATTTTTTAGTATTTAAATATTTTTTTTTTTTTTTTTTTCAAATTCAAATATTTATTTGCCAGAATATGGTACAAAAAAGATGTTTAGACATATATAATAGCTCAGACACATTCTGCCTCATGCGGCGTGCAAATATTTAAATATAGGTCAAAGCAAAATTACAATGGAAATAGATGAAAACGAATTAAATACATTAAATTTTACATACTATACTTAAACACTAATTACATAATATATTTATTCAAGTCTTTATCATTAATGAATTAATTTACTGAGTAATAACATTTGTTTATCAATAATTCAAATAATTGTTTCTTAAATATTCTATGGTTATAGTTTTTAATACTGTCAGGTAAGTGGTTATAAATTTTAATTCCCATACAGAAGGCATTTTTTTTGAAAACGTCTAGCCTTTTTGTTGGTACACATAATTTATTTTTATGTCTCAGAGATCGGCTTGTGTTATCTATTTTTTTGTCAAAAAGATTAATGTTATTTTTAATAAATACACTTATTTCGAATAGATATAAACATGGTAAAGGCAGACAATTAATTTTCCTAAATAGTGGTTTACAGCTTTCAGTATAATTGGCACCAAATATAGCACGTATACATTTTTTTTGGGCAACAAATACTTTTCCGCAGTCTGTTGAGTTGCCCCAGAGGATAATACCATATCTTAACACGGAAGCAACATAACCGTGATATGCTAGCAGGGCCGATTCTTTAGTGCTCACATTTCGTAATCGATTTAATACAAAGACAAATCGGTCTAATTTTAAGCAGGTTGCTTCTATGTGCTTTTTCCAATTAAAATATTTATCAATATTTACTCCTAAGAATACTGTATTGTCTACAAATTGTACCATTTTACCATCCAATACAATATTTAGATTCATGGATTTTCTATTATAAGTTTGATATTCTATTATATTAGTTTTGTCAATATTGATAATGAGGTCATGTTTTTCTAGCCATTTTTTTGTCAAATTAAGAGTGTTATTAATTTTATTTTCGAATGTCAAAGTATTATTAGTTTTATCTTTAATTATTATAGTTATGTCATCAGCGAATAAAATAGAGTCATGGGGTATACTTGTTGGGAAATTATTTATATAAAAAAGAAACAGTTGAGGCCCTAAGATGCTTCCTTGGGGAATTCCAAAATCGATTACGATGTATTTTGATCTGTAGATCTTTTTAATGTAGCCATTCTTTTTTTTAATTATTTTAGTTATTACCACGCGTTGTGAACGATTACGTAGGTAAGAGGCAATCCAGCTTAAAGCGTTACCTCTTATACCATATTTTGATAGCTTATCGAGGAGTATTTTATGATTTACACGGTCAAATGCTTTTGACATGTCAAGAAAAATAGAGACTACTCGATTACCTTGATTTAAGCTCTCCGTAACTGTTTTTGTTAATTTGAAGCATGCCAGATTTGTTGAGCAATTTTTTCGAAAGCCATATTGCTGAGGAGTTAAAATATTATATTTTGCTATAAATGCTTCAATTTGTCGGTAAATAGCTTTTTCGAAAATTTTTGAGATTACAGGTATTAATGTAATTGGCCTATAATTGTTCATGTTGTCTTTATTGCCCTTTTTGAAGAGCGGTTTTACAATACAGTACTTTAATCTTGTGGGAAAAACGCCTTCTTCAAATGATTGATTAATAATGTGCGACAGTGGTATCGCTATACATTTTACAATTTTCTTTAATATATTTGTATTAATTTCGTCGTATCCAGTTGATTTTGTATTATTTAAAGATAAAATTATATTGTAAATGTCAAGCGGAGTTGTTGGTCGTAAGAAAATTGTATTATTATTATTACTAATTGTATTATCATGTCCGTTACTATTAATGTCATTATTATTATTATTATTTTGTAATATGTCAGTATTTTTATTAAGTCGCGTAAAAAAATTATTAAATTGTTCTGCTATTAATGTAGGATTCGTGATATTGTCATTATTTTCATCTAGTATTGTATTTATTTCTGATAGAGCTCTGTTGTTTGTCATTGTTTGTTTAATCACATTCCATGAAGCTTTGCATTTGTTATTAGAATGTTTTATGTACTTTATGTTATCAATTTTCCTTGATTTATTCATGCAATTTTTAAGAATTTTAGAATAGTTTTTGTACAATTTTTTATCATTTTTATTCTTATTTGACATTTTGTATTTAATATATAGTGACCTCTTTTTTACGCAACATTTCTTTATTCCTTTAGTAATCCATTTATTATTATTAGATTTGCTATTTACTTTAACAGTAATGGTGGGAAAACATAGTTTGTGAAAAAGTACAAGCAAGTCATGAAAGATGTCAAAGGATTTTTGTGTATCAGTTTCAGACAAAACTTCGGAAAATGATAAAGCTGATATACAATGTATAAATTTAGAAATGTTTTCTGTGCTTAAGTCTAATTTTTGTTCAAACCAGTAAATTGGGACTTTCCCATGCAAGTTTTTAACATTTTCTACAACTTCAAATTGTAGAGTTTGTGCGGTCTCGTGGTCGGACAACATAAGGTAGTGTAAGTCAGCTTTTGTGAATGAAATGTTACTGGCTATTAAGTCAATGCAGCACGACATATTTCTAGTTGGTTTAGTAATATGATTTTGTAGGTTAAAGTTTAATAATATAGAGATTAACTCTTTGCAATATTTATCATTTTTTATTATATTGAGATTCCAGTCGCCACATACAATCAAGTGTTTTTTAGCATATTTTTTTTCTAGAGCAGTAAGAAGCTCGTTTAATTTTGTCAGAAAGAATTGAGCATCTTTAGAATATGTATCACATTTGGGTGTTCGATAGAGACATACGACTATTAAGTTAGCTCTAGGTATCTCACTAATACAATATTCGAATCTATAAAGAACTGGCTCTGGAGAGATATTAACCTGCCTAGATTCATATTTGTTATTTACCATTATACAGGTTCCTCCTCTACGCTGATGTGGACGGGTGAAAATTGACGATACATGAAAATTATTTAATTGTAGATTAGCCTCCGAGCCTCTCTTTATAAATATTTCACAAAAACACATTATGTCAATATTAATTTTCGGTTGAAATTCATGAAGACATGTTTCTATTTTATCTAATTTACCCAAAATTCCTTGAATATTTTGATGTAATAGAGTTAATTGTAAAGTTGTTTGGTTAACGAAAAAAGCATTTCGGTGATAGCATTTTGTGTGTTTCGGCTTTATCAAAAGTATGATTGTTATTATTACTTATAGGTGGAAAATAAAATAGTATTGTACCTCTTTTATGATCTATGTTCTTTTTTAAAGTTTGATTGTTATTTATCCGATTATTATTATTGCTAAATGTTTTGTTTGTACATTTTTTAGTTAACTCTATATATTCAAGTTCAACATATAGCTTTAAGCTTATAATTCTATTTAACGCTTTTTTATGTTTCCTAAGAGTGTAATGAACATTACGAAGTTTAATACATGTACAATTTTTAAAATTATTAACTATTAATTTTATCTTGCTATTTAATAAGTCTACATTTAAATATGCATTGTATATAACATCTATAATGAAGACAGTATGATGACGCAGTAGATATAAAATGTTGCTAATATTTGATAGTGTAAAGTAAGGGTTTTTATCGTTTGCTCCAACTGCTAAGATCAGTAAAGGTTCCCGTTTACTGATATAAAGACAGGATATTTTGTAGATATAAACTACCTTAGCATTAATGTAAACATTATTGATGAGCGCATCTCGCCGTCAAACAATTAGTTTGGCGAGATTGAAAATGTAGCAATAGTATGTTGATTTTTATGAATAAATATATTTTAGAAAAAGCGACTGATATTGGGGTCTATATGAATATATATATATATATATATATATATATATACTAGCTGACCCGACAGACGTTGTCCTGTCTTAACGATGATTATTTAATTCGAATTAGTATAATTAAGAAAACAATAGATTAAAATTAGTATCTCCATGCCAAATTTCATCAGAATAGATTAAATAGTTTAAAAGCGAAAATCATAAAAGCTCATTGTGCAGGAACCGTACATTTTCCGGGACCAAAAGTATCCCTTGTCCTTTCCCGAGACTCAAATTATCTCCATACCAAATTTCATAAAAATAGACTGAACAGTTTAGGCGAAAACATAAAAGTTTATTGTGCGGGAACCGTACATTTTCCGGGACCAAAAAGTATCCCTTGCCCTTTCCCGAGACTCAAAGTATATCCATACCAAATTTCATCAAAATAGATTGAATAGTTTAGGCAAAAATCATAAAAGTTTATTGTGCGGGAACCGTACATTTTCCGGGACAAAAAGTATCCCTTGTCCTTTCCCGAGACTCAAAGTATCTCCATACCAAATTTCATAAAAATAGACTGAATAGTTTAAAAGGCGAAAATCATTAAAGTTTATTGTGCGGGAACCGTACATTTTCCGAGACAAAAAGTATCCCTTGTCCTTTTCCGAGACTCAAAGTATCTCCATACCAAAATTCATCAAAATCGACTGAATAGTTTACGCGCAAATCATAAAAGTATATTGTGCAGTAACCGTACATTTTTTCGGGACAAAATGTATCCTATGTCCTATTCCTGGTTCTAAGCTACCTCTCCACCAATTTTCAGCCAAATCGGTTCATCCGTTCTTGAGTTATAAGTGGCGTAACTAACACAACTTTCTTTTATATATATAGATATATATATATATATATATATATATATATATATATATAAAATAAACGTAGGCTTCTAAACCTTAGCCGAATAAGTTATATAAAAATGTTCTCAATGTCCATGTAACTTTTTCTAATTCCTTTATTGTGGTAAAACCTTTAAGGTAGATAAGCATAAAGGTACTTAAAAGTAAAAGTTAAAACCAAGCGACACTCGACAACTGCAGACGACGTGTCGTCGCGACATTGGTTTCTATGTATTCCTATGAAACATCCTCTGCAGCACACACACAACATAGAAACCAGTAGGCCTAGCCTGCTTTCAACTTGTACCTTTAGTCGTGATCTGTCGGATTAATTGGACATAATATCTTGACTAAATTACGCAGATCCTATCTGTATACCAATTGATTTCTCTGATCGTACAATAGTAACTAGATGTATCCAAAAAAGATACCGGTAAATGGTGATTGGAATAGAATGGCGCATTGCTTTAGATGGTAGGTCTTATCGATACTGCTGTCTTATTTAAGTGCCAACTTGCCTTTTTAAGTGACTACTTTTATCCGTTATTCACTTTGCTTATGTCGCGTTATTATCTCTATTAAATCAAGGGTTAATTTAATAAGAGGAAATAAAATGTATTTTTCAATGCCTGAGAAAAAATTACAACAAAAATGTACAGAAAATGCTGGCCGATCGCCTGACCGAGAAGCATAAAAAATTTCGCCTAAATTGTTTCAGCTGTATCAAGGGAGTTTGGCATTAAACAACAAGAGAAGTTTAAAATATAATACTAAATGATGCCCGCAACTCGAAAAACCCGAAACTATATATTTTTCTGGGATAAAAAGTATCCTATGTCCTTTCTGGGGACTCAAAATATCTCCATGCCAAATTTCAGCAAAATCGTTTCAGTGGTTCAAGCGTGAAGAGATAACAGACAGACAGACACACTTTCGTATTTATAATATAAGTATAGTATGGATTGTATACGATTGTTTCAGTAAACTATGTAAAAACTAATCTACAGTGTCCAGCGCTATGGTCTGTAATAATTTTAAATTTCCTGCCGAATAAATATGGCCTAAAATATTTTGTAGCCCAGACAATTGCTAAAAGCTCTTTTTCTATGGTGCTATAATTTTGTTCACTGTCGTTAAGAGTCCTAGATGCATAGCAAATTGGTCTATCTGATCCTATTGGTCCTTGAGATAAAATAGCTCCTATGGCAACATTAGATGCATCTGTAGTTAAATTAAATTCTTTATTAAAATCTGGGTATTGCAAAACTGGATCATTTGTTAAAATTACTTTACATTTTTCGAAACAACTTACATATTCATCATTTAAAATAATTTTCCTACCTTTCTTTAGACACTGTGTTAAGGGTTTAGTTAATTTTGCGAAATCTGGAATAAATTTACGGTAATAACCAATTAAACCAAGAAATTGTTTTATTTCTTTGGGAGTTTTAGGTATGGGATATTTTTTAATTGCCTTTATTTTATCTGGATTGGGTTTAACGCCGTCTGCTGTAATAATATGACCTAAGAAAGCTGTTTCTCTTTTGAAAAATTCAGACTTATCCATTTGGATTTTAAAATTGGATTCACGGAGTCTCTGAAATACTTTTTGCAAATTAATTATGTGTTCTTGTAGTGAAGTGCTAAAAACGATAATATCGTCTATGTATACTAAGCAAATTTTGTTCTGAAGTCCTTTCAGTACATCGTCCATTACACGCTGAAAAGTGGCTGGAGAATTTTTTAATCCCATGGGCATTCGAAGAAATTCGTAATGTCCATGTTCAACATTGAAAGCTGTCTTGTGTATGTCTTTAGGGTTCATTTCTACTTGTAAAATCCACTAGCTAAGTCCAAGGTCGTAAAATACTGACATTTGCCTAATTTGTCTAATACGTCATTTATGTTAGGGATCGGATATTTGTCATCTATTGTTTTTTCATTAAGCTTACGGAAATCTACTACTATTCTCCATTTTTTCTTTCCTGAAGCATCTACCTTTTTTGGAACAACCCAAATAGGTGAGCTCCATGCTGAATTAGAAGGTCTAATTATTCCCTGCTCTAACATTTTATTTATCTGTCCTTGTACTTCTTCTCTGTGTATATATGGATATCTATAGGTTTTACTGTATATGGGCATTTCATCTGTAGTATTAATTGAATGTTTTAATCTATTTGTAAAAGTAAGGGGTTCTCCCTCTAAGTAAAATACATCGGCATACTGAGAACAAAGCATTTCTAAATTTTTGATTTCTTCCTGATTAAGATGTTCTGTACGTAGACGCTCTAAAACTTCTTTAACTCTTTTTGGCTGATCAGATAAATTAGTTTCAAAATTATTTAATTCTGCTGAGGCTGCTCTATCCATTGAGAAAATAACATCACTTTTACTAGGGTTAATAATTTCTACTATTCCTCTACCATTTTTTACAGTTGTTAGACATTCTCCTATTATACAACTAGAAATTTGCTGTTCCGGAATATATACTTCACCATCATGAAAATTAATAGGGATTTTTAATAATTTTGAGGTGCCTGCGGGAATTATATTTTCATATAGATTTACGTTACGAGAATCATAGACGTGGATAGGATTTGAAGCTGTTTTAGTTATAAGGGTTTTATTTTTATAGTCTATTATAGCATCGAATTTATCTAGAAAATCTGTACCTATTAATCCGTCGAAAAAATCGTGAAACTTATAGACGTAAAAAGTTAAAGGATTAGGACTATTGAATTCTGTAAAACTCGGTATTGTTATAGAATAATTGCATCTAGATTTGGCATGTACATTAACTACTTCAAAAGGATCATAATTTAGAGGATAATTTTTAAAATAATGTTCAACTACTGTAGGGGATAAAAACGATTGGTTAGCTCCGGTATCAATTAATAATTTTAACGGCGGTGATGAAATTTGAATATAAGGAAGCTGACGTTGTGTGTGCAAATTAATTTCTATTTTACACTGTCGGATTTTGAAATTTTCTGAAAATCCTGATCACATGATACATTTTCAACATTATTTTGTAAGGGTGACGTAGTGGAAGGTTGGCCTTGATTTTCGCATTCAGGGTCACACGGATATTCTACAATATACTCATTATTATAATAACTAGGATCATAGTCATAATAGTCTTCAGTCGGGTCAGTCATACAGTCATTAAAATTCATTTCCCTGCTTTTAAAATAGTTTGTCGGGGGAGGGTTTCCCTGCCTATACCAATTATGTCCTGTCAATGTGTGCTGTGTAGGTGGTAATTGTCGTGTAACATAGTGGCTAACACCACTCATAGGCTGAGGCTGTGAGCTAGAATTTTGGATAGGCCTATGTGAAAAATTATTTTTGGGTTGTATCCTAAACATATTACTACGCGGATTATAATTTGGTGGTGGTGCACTGAACATCCTCTGTGTATGTGTGGGTTGCCTGTGCTGATTATTAAATTTAAAAGGCTGTGGATTCTGCGTAAAAGGTCTCTGTCCTAGCGGCACTGGGAAATTACTATTATTACTGGGCATAGAAAAATTCTGATGAGCAAAGTTGGGGCGTTGAGTAGATGTGTGCGGTGTAGAAGAAATTTTAAATGATTTTGGGTCAAACTTATTATGCATGTACATAGTGTTAAGCTCTTCCTGCACATATTCAAGGGCTTTTTCAATTGTAGGCGGCCGCATGCAACGTATGCGGGACCCTAGTGGTTCCTTAAGACCACGTACATATGCCTGCATAGTAACCTTTTTGTATAAGTCACGCTTAGCTTCTATAGTAGTCGCAAGTCCTTCGTGTAATGAAACATATGTCATTAAAGTGCTGAATAAATTTTGACAATGGTCATAAAATTCTTGGGGTGACCTATTCCCCTGAGTAGCTAAAGAGAGATCACTATAAAGAGCAGTTTCGTCTCTTTGGTCGGAAAAGTTATTAATGAGTAAATTTTTAATTCCTAACCAACTATCTGGGATTCCGTTCGAATTTATGGTATTTGCTGCGGAACCAGTAATTTTATTTAAAATTCCATTTAATAAGCAAAGATTAGAAAATTCGTTTCCAGGCTCTTGACTAGCATACTTAACTACTAATTGATCACATATTTGAATAAATCGCGTAAGAATATTCGGATTGCCATTAAATTCCGGCACCAGGCGGAGGGCCTTAAATATTGTATCTGGATCGTGTGCCATTTTATTATTAAAATTAAATAAATCAGAAATATCTAAATCTAAAATTGAAATATCTATATTCCTAAAACTATCTGCTAATCTCGTCCGACGCGCCTGCCAAGATTCAGGCTCTCGGGATTTGGAGGCTCTGGGATGATAAATTTTGGAAAATTAAAAATAGGCTTAGGGCTAGAGAGGAGCAACACGAGAATTATTCTAGTGTACTCACATATGCATTTTCTGGTCTCTGGCTCGAATCGATAGCTGGATTCTGGTCCTCGAACTGCCACACGTAGGTTCTGGGTAGAACTCGAAGCTGGATGGCCACTCGGGCGGCACGCAAACACGGCGCGAAAAGCTACTGTACTCAAGCGAACCGGCCCGCGAGTATCCTACCCCCCAAGACTGCGCCAATTACGTTTGCGACAGTCTGAGGACTTAAAAAAAACCAAAAAATGTTTTATTATTTATTTAAAATTAAAATTACAATTTTAAAGTTAATTATTCTAAAAGCGACTATCCTAATCGAAGTGGGATTATGAAGTGACAATTTATTAAATGAAAATTATGCTTCTGGGATTAAAACAATGGGGACCTAAAAGAATGGACTATTGTAAGGGATTCGCAGAAGTTGCTGGCCACCGTCGATGGGAAAGTTGCAGGAGCGCGAAGTCAGCTGGTTTGATTCATTAGGGTTCCTTAATTGACTACTAAATATCAATAACAACTTTGGCGTGTGTTATGCATTGATTCGCGGAAGCTGCAGGTTTTTTTCTCAATAAAAACTATCCCATGTCCTTCCATATACACTGATAAGGGTACATTGACACTTGAGGGAGGACCCTCATTAAATTATGGGTCTTTCATAGCAAGGAGTTTGATATTCTTAAAAATAATAATTTTGTCAACTTTTGTTAAATGACATTCGATTACTATCAAAATTCTATTTATAACAATACAACTTATGAAAAAATATGAAGTTTCAAGTAACATAAAGTGTTTTTTCTAAATAAAATTAATATACTCAAACATAATAAATACATTCTCAATAAATAATATCCAATACAAAACATCCGTGTAGTTAGCATATAATAGAAGTCTCTCGTGAACATCATATTGTTCCCATGATTTACTCTAATCTGTGCCAAGATACACCAAAATTACACCTAGTAGTTTACCTTTATAAAAAATGTAATTAGCCAGTAAGGTAACTAAAGTCATTTTTATTATCATAGTGTATAGTTTGAGCGTCCGTGGCCTATTGGGTAGACCTTTGGTTCGCACTCTTAGAGGGTGCAGGTTCGATCCCGGGTGTACCAATGAGACATTTTCTGATCTCAAGTACACAATACGGACGCTCGTACGGTGAAGGAAAACATCGTGAGGAAACCCGCACATAGTTGGTCCCAGACGTATTGACTAGTTCTTTCCTCTGGACTAGACCGACTATGTTGCGAGAATGCCGTATGCGCTTGAACAACCATACGGACATTTAAAAATCCTGTCCCAGGCACTACAGTATTTGAGGAGTGGTTACTTCGCTCTGAAAATACTGTATAAATCATCCACAACGGTTGTAAAGGCCTAGTGTATAGTTTAGTATACTAGTTAATTAGTTACTATTAATAGCAGTAGCCAGTATTAGTATCATTGCTAGTATACTTTAGTATTGTGGTGTATACTTGTACTAGTGTTCCTCTTGTGTAGAGTTTACTGTGAAAGTAGCAGGGATAGTTTTAGATCACTAAGTGATAGTTTTGTTACATTCTGTATAGTAAGCTATAACAAGTACTGCCACTCTCATAAGTTTATCTCCTCAGTAGATATACGAAATTGAAAACCTTTTCCATCAGTCCAAAGCTGAGAGCGTGAAAAGGAGGGTAGTGACAATTTGATGGCTTAAATAAATCCGAGCACTTTTATTTTCAGATACTCTCCAAAGAATTTAATAGAATTTTCTAGACTTAGTCCGTAATCGCTTTGGTACCTAATGTTTTTATTTTTAGACATACTTTATAACATTTAAACCATCTAATGGTTGCATTCAGAGACATTATGTCGAGTAAACTTCAATTTAATGAAGATTTTGACAAATAAAATGTATGGGGCTTATGTCAAAATCTTTATTTAATTACAGTTAAATAAAATACAATTCGTGTCTAAGTCCATCAGTAAAAGTGCTTTCAGACTACGCTTTGTTATTAATGCATAATAATGTGCTTACTAAGATAAGTTCATAATTATTAAAATATAAATTTAATAACATAAAAAATTAGGGCATTGGATTGAGGACACGACGAGATTGACCTCATGACGTCACTCACCATAATAAGGTTAATTATTTAATTAAATCTAATCAGGCTCAGGCATGACGTGCATAAAATGTGACGAGTAACTTTAAATAACTATAGTTAGATGATATCCGCAACTCCACAATTTTTTCCCGGGAAAAAAGTATCATAATATGACTTTTGCCGGGACTCAAAGTATCTCCATACCTTTCAATTTGAATACCTTTGAACGCCTCCGTGGTCTAGTGGTAAAGAGCGCGGCTCTTGACTCGGAGGTCGTGGGTTCGATTCCCGCGTTGGAAACATGTTATTTCCAAGTTTGGTTAGGACAATGCAGGCTGATCACCTGATTGTCTGACAAGTAAGATGATCCATGCGTCGGATGGGCATGTAAAAAGTCGGTCCTGCGCCTGATCTCTCGCCAGTCGTGTCGGTCTGCCGTCCCACTGGGTTATGAGAGTAAAGGAATAGAGAGTGCTCTTGTGTACTGCGCACACACTTGGGTACTATAAAATTACTCCTGCGTAGCTGGCCTGGTTTCAATGAAACCGGCCACCGTCACCGAAACCGGTGTGGGAGCTATTATTATTATTATACCTTTCAATAAAATCAATTCAGAGGTTTCAGCGTGAAAAGGTAACAGATATACATACACACTTTTGCATTTATATTATTAGTTTGGATTATAATCCTACTAAATGTTTCCGTAAACTTGCTCCAAAATATAGTCAAAGTATGATATACTCGTAGAACTCGTCCTTGAAATGACGTTTCCCACCACTTTACTCTTTGAAATAAATGGATATACTGTAAATACGAAAGATGGATCTTTTAAGTCGGACAAACTCTACGATTATTATCTACATTTTTCTATTATTATCTTACTCTGAGGGTGGGTTGCACCAACTTACTTTGACTATAACTGCAGTGCAAAATGTCAAATCTTTGGTAACCGTTAAATATGGCATCCGACGCCATATTTTACCATAACCGCTCATATTACGTTTATATCAAATTTTTTTCGTGAAAATTTATATGTTTCACAGTGTTATATTCTTCCTGGCGATTTTTATGGATAATTCAATTTTTTATACTCTCAATCCCATTACCAATAGCTTTAATAAAAAAATAAACGCAACAAACATCTGTCAATTTTTGTAGTCAAAGTTAAGGTTAAAGTTAATGTTAAAGCTAAGTTAGCCTTAACTATAATATTAGCTTTAACCACGCCTCTGGTGCAACCCACCCTATGTAATTACTGGCTCGTTTAAAAGCCGTGTTTTAAAATAACGATTAAGCTTAATAATTGCTGGCGTAAGCAATACGAGCTTTGGCGCGTGTCCAAGACACAGTGGCCTATTAACTTTAGATATAATGAGTCCATCCGTCCATCACTTTATCTCGCCATTCTGCAAATGTATTTCGAGTTGCCTATAGGAAGATTCATCCAGCGTGGAATTTCATTTCGACTCCGATTCGGAAACTTAGGTTCTAAACACACTAGACTGAATTACGCCGGCGTAATTTACGTGGCCGAAATTACGTTCAGCCGCTTAAGTCTGATGCGGCACACTATCAATTACGCGAAGAGCCGGAATTTCGCGGCGTAATTTCCGTTGCGGAAAATTCTCAGATGTTATATGTGCGTTAACGCTTTGGAGTTAAGGTTGGATTTGCTTTGTTCGGTTTTGATAATTCCGTCGCGTATAGTGTGTTGCAATACAAAACATTACCGCCGAATCGCTGCCGAACTTTAAGCTCGACTCGGCTCGACGGAAATTCGGCTCGCGACGGGATTTCGGCATAGTGTGTCGTCTGTCGCGTTCTGTCCGTATTTTGTATGCGTTTGATACGCGGCGTAAACGCGGCGGAATTTACGTTGGCGTAATTCAGCCAAGTGTGTTTAGACACTTAGGCTTGATTTATATGCGGTGGCGCGAACGCGTGTCCGTCCGTGTATCCGTTTATTTCGTCGTCCGTCATAACAAAAGTACAATAGGTAATAATTATTATTAATACAATTAATAATTATTCTCATAAAAATATAATATTAACGTCGGACCACGTTCCGATTCGTGAAAACTCAAAAAATCTTTAGTTTAGTTAGAAACCAGCTGTCCCGGTGAACTTTGTGTCACTTTAAAACCTTCCTTGGACTTCTACGAATATTTTAAGTCTAAAATCAGCCCAATCCGTTCAGCCGTTTTCGAGTTTTAGCGCGACTCACATATTTGAAAATCCATTTATAAATATACTAGCTGTCCCGGTGAACTTCGTGTCACTTTAAAACCTTCCCTGGACTTCTACGAATATTTTAAAACCAAAATCAGCCCAATCCGTTCAGCCGTTTTCGAGTTTTAGCGCGACTAACACATTTGAAGATCCATTTTTATATATAAGATTATATTAAAGCTGTCCCGGTGAACTTCGTGTCACTTAAAAACCTTCCCTGGACTTCAAGGACTATTTTAAGACTAAAATTAGCAGAATCGGTTCAGCCGTTATTGAGCTATAGCGTTACTAACACAATTGGAAATCCATTTTTATATATAAGATTATAGATTATATTTAGATGTATCTAGTGCTGTTTGTTTTGATCAGGACTGGATCGAAGCTGTACTAATATTGGATTTAAATGGCAAAGTCAGGGCAAATAATGGTTTGCAGCGAAGACATTTTTGTAGAAATGCGGGCTTTGTGTATATATTGTAAAATGAATTAGTTGACAAAGCGCTTGCATCAAAATGGAACATCAATAGTCAACCTGCGAGTGTTTACTCGACATTCTCTGAAGAATTCGCGTGTGGTACAAGTGAAAAATGGAAGCGTTTTTAGCTGACGACAAATGCTTTTTGTCAGAAATTTCGTATGATAATATCTGACTGATAATCTTCTATATCTCCTGTTAAACGACTGTTGCTAACTTGTCGCAAAATACTATTATCTTGCTGGTTATCAATTTCTCAGTAAGTACCTGTATATTTGTCTCACACAGCGCTCAAAGAACTCATGTGATTTTAATAAAGTTCAAAGTTTCGTAAAAAAAGTCTTTACTTCTTTATAATATTTTCTGCTGGATTAATAATTTATTTACCTACAAATATTTTTAAATTGTTGACATAGTATTTTAAGTCTGTAAAAAATCGTACAGTTTTGGTTTGTACATTTGGTTCAGAACGAGTAATTAATTTAAAACACTTTTGACCTTAAATTGCGATAAAATTTATACGTTTTCAAAGCAACATTTCCTTTAATTACTATAATATATCGCGGCCACTTACAAATGAAGCCGCAACCTGGCGGGATGCCAAAACCTGAGCCTGCGGAAGTTGATATCAGCCACAAAGAAACAGACTCCCCGCTACAAACGCGTACACACTATGCAACCATAATAATAATACGAGGGCTGCCTTTTAAGTTGTGTCGTTTGTAAATTTCCCGCGATCATTGAAAAAAAACCATAAGGGATTTTAATCTCCTAATAATTGGATTTCAAAAACAAAACATTTTTTTTTAGATTGGTCGAATAGTCTTTTTGTATCGTCCATTCAAAAGTGACAAGTCGGTTGTGAAAATGGAAATGTTAACGGGAAATTTTCGTGCGATAATTTTTTACAAATTATGAAGGGGATTATCGCGACTTTAGCGTATCGAGGAGATCATTTCTGTTTTTAGTGATGCAGTACCATGTCTTAGGATTATGGAACGTTTGTGTTTAGAAGTTTAAAGTGGAAACCCTAGCCTCGGTGACCAGCCATGTGAAGGTCGTCCAAAAACCGCCATAACGCAAGAGAATATCGAAGCCGTTCGGCAGCTTATCCCCAAAGACAGTCATGTGATATACCGTGAAATAGAGGCATCCGTGGACATTTCAGGGACCACTGTTTAAAAAATCCTGCACGAAAAACTTGGAGTAAAAATGTTAATTTCTCGTTAGATACCTAATTGCTTAGAGACGTCCAAAAAACAGCCCGTGTTAGTTTTTGTCGCAAAACTCTTCAATGATTCAACCGAGGAGAGTCAAAGTACATTTATAAATTGATCAATAGTGACGGGTCTTAGATATATGCTTAATGCTTATCATCTAAAATGTAAGCAGCAGTCAACTGTCTGGGTCTTCTAAAATGAGGCAAAATTGACAAAAGTCATGGGCTTACTGAGCACATCAAAAAAAAAATGTTTGCCTCCATTGTGGCAAAGGGTGGTCACATCGTCACTATTGTACTAGAAGATTGTAAAACGGTTACTGCGGACTGGTACACTACAGCTTGTTTGCCATGAGCCATCACCGAATTTCTAAAAAAACAATTCAAGGCGTCGAATTATCCTGACCCTGACAATGCATGTTCGCACATTGCCGGTCAAACAAAGATGTATTTGTGAAACCAAAACGTTGAAATTTTAGATTTATTTGCCTTACAGCCCTGACTTGAGCCCTAAGGATTTTATTACGTTCAACAAAATTAAGTAAAGTTTTCGTGGTCAACGGTTAAGCTCACCTGAAGAAACTGTTTACGTGTACAAATCGGCCATTTTGACAACCCCACTTCGGAGTGAAATTAATGTTTTAATAACTGATTTGAACGCATGCAAAAGCATATTAAATATCGCAGAGAATTCTTAAAAACACAATAAATTGTGATAATCTATTAGATTGTTAGTATTTATTTCAAACGACACGACTTAAAAGGCAGCCCTCGTATTGCCTTATCGGTCTATTTTATTGTGTCGAACAGTTACTTTTCTTAAACTATATTACATTGACACAAACTTACACTGAATTACATTTAGCAGACAAAACGCGCATCGCCGCGCCGGTCCTAAACTGACATGACCTGAAGCCCGATTATGATAACTCAAAATATTTTGCTCCGATCGCATGCTGTCTCACCCGAACGTACTTAAATGATAGGTGTGATCGTTCAATGCAATTACAAACTGTACGAGAATATTAGACCCCATACAGCTTATTCAATGCAACGTGGAATTCTCCATAATGCTTTAAATACTGTTACGTGCTAGGGTTCTTTGGATTCGGAGAAAAAGACCTGGTGACTCTCTTGAAGACTTTATTCACAAACACTAGCTCACACTAATCACTGAGTCCAAACACTAAGCACTAGATCCAAATCACTGAGCACTATCACTGTCCTAGGTCGTAGCCGAGTCACTATCACAATCACAATCACTCACTATTGATCACTTGTTTTCGCTCCGAAGTTGCCTCGAAGAACGCTCAGATAAAACTGAATTGCCGGCCGGACTGTCTGCGACTATTTATACGGGTCGGATCGAATCTGAGAAAATTCCGGAACATCCCAGAATAAACCCGATATGCGTAAACAAGCATCAGATATTTCTAGAAAGTACTCGTAGGTACATACACCTAGCGTCATCTAGTAGCGAGTAGGGGATTTACGTTGCCTGTGTTCCCTTGGTAGGTTCGCTGGCCCGACGCTAGATGGCACCACGTGTCCGTATCCGTAACAATACATTAAACGTCATGAACCTACTTCCGCATGTCACTATAATCGAGCTGGTGTTGATAGCCCAAGAATCTCTACACAGAAAGGATTACCTTCACGTATAATATTATGAGTTTAAGCAGAGCTTAAACCGATCTTCTGCCCCAGTGCTGTTGTCGCTAAGTGTGTACATCACCCGCGCCTGCTTGTCACGTACGCCCGGCGTGCCGGCGCGGCTAAATGCACTGCAATATGTATTATATCTAAATATTTCACCCTATCGTGACTTTTTAATGTGGCATAAACTACTGCTGTGCTACTGCTATATATTATGGCAAGTGTTAAAGTGATTTCATGGAAACTCTAAATAGATATTATAATAATGCCTTCTTTTTGCTTACACAGTACACACTGCTAACTAATATAAATATTATGTCCATAAAAACTATACTTACATAGACTTCTTATATTTAATCCCCTATCCAACCAACATTATCAGATGTCTTTTATATTCAAACAAAACTATCTTTTGTTTTTTACATACTGTTTAGATTAGAATAAGAATATATTACTACTATCTTTTAACATTTTGTTATTACTAGCTAAAGTCCAATAAATCTTTAAATACTACAGTAAAATTAAGATAAGTATCTTTGTACAGAGTATTAAATGTAAATTATGTTTTAATTTACAAATTATGATGATTAATGTAGTTAAAATTTTGGTTATTTACAGATTAAAGAAGAAATTTTAGAGAAAATTATCATAAACTGGAACCTTGACGGGGGAATGAGCCCGAAAATATAGGTAAAAACAGTTTATTATTCTTTACATAATATATTATAATATCTATACTCATACTGATTAAAAGAGTAGTGCTAATTTAAATATTATCCATACTAATATTAGAAATGCGAAAGTGTGTCTGTCTGTTTGTCCGTCCGTCTGTCTGTCTGTCTGTCGGTCTGTTACCTCTTCACGCTCAAACCGCTGAACCGATTTTGCTGAAATTTGGCATGAAGATACTTTGAGTCCTGGGAAAGGACATAGGATACTTTTTATCCTGGAAAAAATGTACGGTTTCCGAGGGATAAACAAGTTTTGGCGCAACGGGCGTCATCTAGTAAGTCAAATTACAGACTTCTTTCATACAAGCTTGTTCCACTGAAATGAGCAGTTTCGATGCAAATCAACAAGAATACAAATCCATACTTCCATACTAATATAATAAATGGGAAAGTGTGTTTGTCTAACTGTTAGCTCTTCAGCCGACGAAATATTTGACGACCTCCGTGGCGCAGTGGTGAGCGCGTTGGTAGCTCAAGCCGGAGGTCGCGGGTTCGAGTCCCGCCGACAGAAGAAAAAGTTTACAAAGTTCCTGGGTCATGGATGTGTATTAAATATGTGTATCATATAATAAAAATCTTAAATATATGTATAGTATAAAAGTATTAAATATATTTCCATTGTCTGGTACCTGTAACACAAGTCCTTCAGGTACTTACCACTGGGCCAGACTGACGTGGTGTGAAGCGTCCATAGATAAATAAATAAATAAATAAACGTTTATTCAACAAAAAATTTAACATTACACACAGTACCTACATTTAAAATAGAAGAAGAAAGATACGACACAATACATAAAGATTTTTAACACAATGTTACAGGATACAAACAAATACTATGATGGTAGGTAAAACAAAAGCACAAAAAAAAAAAAAAAAAAAAAAAAAACAACAAATTGAAAAACAAAAACAGAAAAAGCACAAGGCGCATTTAGAGATAAATTGGTAGGTAGTGTAATGCTCAAACCGTCGAAATGGAATCCGCTCAGGTTCATGACCGTGGGTTTCACAGCCCCTGATATTCTGTGGACCCATTTTTGTCAGCGTTGGACAGACTACTTCGGGCACACTGTGTGAATAATATTATCATAATATTGATAAAAAAATAAAATACATAATAAATAATAATATAGTAAAATATTAGAATATGTAATAATATAATATGATTTATATTTGCATACTTATATATTTTATAATGTGTGTAATTTAAATAAAACAATAATAATATCGACGAAACAAACAAATAAAAATATAAAGTGATAGCTTGTAAATTGGTTTAAGTGATGACTGAATCAATAAGTCAGAACTCGACATTCTTAACTGTTTGTTACATGTTTGTTGCTTTGTTGTTGATATCATTATTATTATTATATTATATTAATTGAAATTCAGTATGGCGACACTTTATAAATACTCGACCTGATGATGATTTACTCGTATTTCGAAAACGGTCGTGTTATTTAAATCTATAATTATATCTTAATAACAAAGTGGTAAAAGTGCACCAAAAATTGTGTTTTGTTACTGCTGTTGCCGAAGAAAATGCTCGCAACACAATGTCGCAACAATAAGAAATCTCACAATTTTTCTTGTCATTCTAAAATTAGGTTTTTCGACATTTGACATAACTAAACAAATCCTCTAAAATATCTATTGTGCCAATTTGTAACAACTGCGAAACTTGTTCTGTTTATTAGTAAACAAGCTATAGAGTTTCACACGACGTGGGGAAGTTGGTGCCAGCCTCAGATGTTTGCTGTTACATCAAATACCACGTTAAGTGTTTCACAAACATCTGGTTTCTAGACTTCAATGTCAGTCTTGTTTCTTGTGGAATACAGGTACAGACTACAGGCACTGTAGAATAAATACTAAAAACAACCTCCTGCTTTTTGGAAGTTGGTTAAAAATACTAGTTGTGGCGGTGGTACCCACAACACGCCTAACATTCCTGCATCGCGCTATCGATGTTTTCTGAGCGCGTCGGTATGACGACGACGATGTAGATACCAGAAAAAAACGAAATCACAAAGAACATAGGGCCTTTACCGAAGAAAGACTAAAAAATGTATTTTAGGTAAAAATACTCAATACTATGTAACGAATAAAATTCATTATTATTAATTTGACTATTAGCAATAAAAATGTAAAAGATTTTCTCTCATTCGAATGAAATTTTCGGTTATATAAAACGAAGTAAAGATTTTTTGCCATATAACTTTTCTGTGACCATAGAAAAGCCAATGATTTTGTCTTAAAAACAAAGAAAATCGGTAAGTTTTTTTTCTATAAAATATTAATTTTCTATAAAATGCTATAAAATAAGCTATAATTCTTTCATTTACTGTCTTCAAAAATCCTGATAGATTTCATAAAATACAAATGTCCCTAGACTTAGTTGATGTGTATTTTTGAAAATCGACCGCTTTAGAAGCTCATAGCATGGTAAGGATTGGAGATAGATACATAGTGTAAGTGACATAGTTGTAGTAATTTTTAATAGCTTTTATTATGTAGAAGACACTTTTTCTTTACGACGTACCGTTTTAAAGATATGAGCCAAAAACTCAAAACCGGGAACTTTAAGTTTTAACCCACTCCGGCTCACCCCCTAGGGGCGGGGACTTTTAGTATGTTTATCTTCTAGGCATCCTAAACACGTTTCTAAAGAAATTGCTTAGGTTGCATCTCACGCACTCTAAACCTGCTTTTTTAAGTGGACTATATACGTATAATACATAATATAAATAAATCCCTATTTACCTTGGCCAGTGGTGGCCGATTCGGATCAAAGTAGGCGCAGATGTAGTGCAGACCTACATGGAAGTAGGCTACTTATTTAGTTTTCTATTATTGGGCAAAAATACAAGGTTTCTGCGTCACGTCAAGAGGTGACAATTATTAGAGAAACTATAATAATTGCTTAAATTTAAACTTTTACCAAGTTTAAGCTAGAAATCGTCCTTCAGTTTAAAGTTGAACTGAATTATCTCCAACAGTAATTATGCCAGGCTTTTACTGAACTGTTATTACTAACTTCTACATTTAACAGCAACAGGTTTTCCTTAAACATCGCGTATAATTTTAGTTGCCATTAGTACTATTTTTAAAGTAAAGCGTTCCCCGTAGACCGGCCGGTCGTGGAGGGAGACCTGTGTTTGTTAGATCCAGGACATCCCTCTGTATACGGTTGAAGGCAAACCGCAGCAGGTTGGTTTTAGTGGGTAAGTCCCAGATACCCCAGGGGTGCTTCAGCTAGTACTATTTTTAACCGTCTTCCAAAAAGAAAGAGTTTCTATCTTCGGCTTATAATTATAATCGTGAGACCAGCGAAATCAAGCAGACAAACTAACTCATCTGCTTTAAATTGAACTTAAACTCTGGTAATATCAAGAAAATCTTAGAAACTTGAAACAAACAGCTAAAAATTACACAAAGCCATGAGTTTGAGCTCGTCCATTTGTTTGCGAAGTTTTCAGACTTAAACGACGGTCACGTTTCTTTCATTAATTTTGTGTGGTCTTTGTTTTTGAGGGATAATGAAATTGGCCAACTTGTTTTTAAAATGGAATTTAAACTTTCATACTAATAATACGTTTCCCATGACATAAAATCCACGTTAAGGTACAATTCCGTGCATCGCGATCGATCGCGGTCGCGCACGACCTACGACTGTCGTCGGACGCTCGCGACCATAGTCAGTGTATGAAAATGTCTGGCACCACTTCCAAGGCCCGCGACAGACGCGCGCGACCGACGACTGTCGTAGGCCGCGCGCGATCGTGTCTTGAAGATATGACAGATGCGCGCGACCGACAACAGTCGTAGGCCCCGCGCGACCGTGTCAAAGTTATATGACACGATCGCGCGCGGCCTACGACAGTCGTTGGTCGCACGCGTCTGTCGCGGGCCTCGGAAGCGGTGCCATACATTTTAATACACTGACTATGGTCGCGAGCGTCCGACAACAGTCGTAGGTCGTGCGCGACCGCGATCGATCGTGATGCACGGAATTGTACCTTTAATTGTCATTTTTTTACAATAACTTTTCGCAACAAAATGCATCCCAGGACCTATAATGTACTCGGCGAAACATGGCGGTAGCGGTCATTGACTCCCTGTCAAAAACTTGTCATTTTCTATACAAAAGCCGCAATTGACAACATCTGACACTCCATTGTCAATCGCGGTTTAAGTCAATGACCACTTTGTATTGTATTTTTCTGCGGTTATCCGTGCCAAAAATCAAAACAATGTATACTACATTTTGCTTGATAATTTGTTTGCAATGTAAAATCTTCTACTGTACAAAAAAAATACGATTTTAACTTTTTTAGAATGTTACTGTTACAATAAAGAAGATATTATGTGAAAACAATAGCAAAGCACAATTATATCGCGAGAATAACCATAAAACTCATGGAATAAAAACCCTCGCACTCGCTTGAACTAGCTTGTGAAGCGGTGATCGTACAGAGTGCCCGTATCCCACGGCTGGAAGGAGGGCATGGGGGGGTTTTAGTGGGTATACCTCTTGTAGGGAGTCCCACATACCCTCGCCCCTTCCCCCGAAGGGGTGGGGGATACGTAACGTATTTCCCCCCCTCAATAAAAAAAAAAAAAAAAGCTTGTGAAGTGTCAGAACTAAAAGAACAGAAATAATATAATTTTAAATGAAACCACAAACAATTATTCATGAGTCGAAAAACTTTCTGCGTGCGACGTAATGCTTATTACATTTTTATTAATCCTCTTTTTTTAATTTTTTTTTTTGTGAAATCTGTTTCAGATAAGCTTTGCTTTATCACGTTAATTTAACTGTGTACTTTACGATGTCAAGCGAAATAATATAAATGTAGTATTTTCACAATAGACATATTTTTAAGGTGAGCGCAGATTTGGCCGCACCGCACGCACCGCAGTCGCCGCATTTCGAATTCTTCATAATATAAGAATGTAGAAGTTGCGAAGACTGCGGCGCGGGTAGGTATGCGAGCTTGCCTATAACTTCATATAAATAATTCGAAATGCGGCGACTGCGGTGCGTGCGGTGCGGCCAAATCTGCGTTCACCTTTAAATTAACAGTATTTTTAAAGTTTTTTTTTTATAAACCAAATAGAGCAAATAGGTCACCTAATGGAAAGTAACTACCGTCGTCCATGGACACTCGCAGCATCAGAAGAGTTGCAGGTGCCTTGGCAGCCATTTTATAGTAGTTAAAATGACAAGTAAACAGTGTATCTTTCACATACATAGAACCTGTATAAGTGTATACCGAAGTAATGGTTAAAACTCACACCCACCAGGACATTATAAATGACGTATAGGTCACAGGAGTAATCCGTATTTCACACTCAAAGTGTTGTGTCATGTTGTGATAGATAAGGTAAGCGCGGAATCATGTTCCTATTGGTTGCTGCTTACCTGGTATCAGGGAAATGGGGTGTCTTCATGTTTATTGATTTACTCTTTATTTAAAATCCATAATCCATATAACTAGCATATATAACTAACTACAATATAACTAGCTAAAAGCCGAGTTTTGTCAGGACTCGCGTCGTCACACCTTGACTAACTGATGATAACACGTCATCTACAATATTATATTTTAAATAAATAAAAATTACTATGTTGAAGCACAAATCAATAGCTGTGTCCACACTATGCGCTTTCATCTTCAATTTTCGTCATCTTCTTTCATTCAACTTTCGTTTAGGCGCATTCAATAATTGAATGCGTCAAAGAACGCAACGCCGTCATTTTTAATACCAAAGCGAAAGTTTTGGACGGTCAGACGAAAACGTGCGTCGCGGGAATGCCTCACGTTCGTTGTTGACTGTGTGTCAACGACATGCCCTTGACGAACAGAAAAAGGCTCAGTGTGGACAAAGCGATTAGGCGTGATAGTTTTCCGTAAAGTGTACCACAAAAAGTAAATAAACAATAAATAAAATATGTTTATTTCAGGCTTTTAGCCCATAAATATTAGTAGATGTGTTAGTAACAATCCATGACTTAACCTATGTTAGTATTGTTAGTACTTAAAGAGTAAGTAGGTACAATATTAAAAGAGTAAAGGTTGTGACTTGTGTGATATAAATGCGAAGATTTTGCTGAAATTTGATATAGAGATACTTTGAGTCCCGGGAAAGGACATAGGATAAATTTTTTATGATGAAAAAAATGTAGTTCACGCACGATTCACGGACGTATCTAGTCTATAATAATCCTTTTTTAACTTAACATTCTATTATTTTATAGCAAGCTTATCTACTGTTTCCCTTTCTACATTTGCGCTGAATGTAATGACAATTATTCATTTCTCGTGAAAAATAATATTTTTTAGAGTTCCGTACCCAAAGGGTGAAAACGGGACCCTATTACTGAGACTTCGATGTCTGTCCGTCTGTCCGTCTGTCTGTCCGTCTGTCTCCAGGCTGTAACTCAAGAACGGTAATAGCTAGAATGTTGAAATTTTCACAGATTATATATTTCTGTTACCGCTGTAACAACGAATACTAAAAACCAAATAAATTAAATATTTAAGGGGGGCTCCCATACAATAAACCTAATTTTTTAAACATTTTTTGCTCGGTATCAACGATGACAACAAGAAGGCACAAACAAATTTTCACAAAAGCCTTAATTATATGTGTACTTTAATAATTAAAAATAATATTTAAATAAAATAATAATTTAAGGGGGGCTCCCATACAAAAAACGCCTATTTTTGCTTTATAACGATACGGAACCCTTCGTGCGCGAGTCCGACTCGCACTTGGCCGATTTTATTGTACATAATATTATGTATTTTATATAAAGAAGATATTATCACATACATTTTCACAAAAGCCTTAATTATATGTGTACTTTAATAATTAAAAATAATATTTAAATAAAATAATAATTTAAGGGGGGCTCCCATACAAAAAACGCCTATTTTTGCTTTATAACGATACGGAACCCTTCGTGCGCGAGTCCGACTCGCACTTGGCCGATTTTATTGTACATCATATTATGTATTTTATATAAAGAAGATATTATTATTGTCATGCGCATTGCCCATACAAGGCACAAACAAAATTTGATCTTTTAGCGCTGCTACTTATACAGTGAACTCAATAGGGACATGTATCTATTCAAATTTTCTTTTCATCGAACTGTACACGAAATTTTATCAAAAAATACATTCTATCAGATTCCAGATCAAAGATTTTCAAAGCAACAACAAACCTTTAAAAACCCTTGATGAAATTTCACAGCTTTGCAATCGTAGGGAAATTTCAAATAAATTCTCACTTCCCTTAAACCTTTGTGAGCCTACCTTTTGTGCCCTTTTGATATCTTTTTAATTAAAGCACCGCAGTTGTCTGCGTTAATTAATTTATCAAGACATTGATGAATTTAGCTCCAATTATAAATTGAAAAATCGTATTGTTCAATTTTGACTGAGAGGTTGAGGAAATTGATCGGCAAAGGGTGGAAAATTGATTAATTGTTGAGTGATGATTACAGCATATCTGTTAGAAATTACAGCAAGTAACATTATTGATTTACTGAACAAAATTCCGACGTATTTTTGGAGCAACAGAGTTGAGGGTGTGGTCTAGTAGAAAAAGGTGAATTTGCTAGTCGAAAGAGATGGCGCGCCACCTCGACTGCAGTGGCAGTATGAGTTAAGCTTTGAGGCCAACCCATACGTACCACAACCACACGACATCGCAACGACAAAATGTCGTCGAGCAGTGGTTACGTGTGAATGGCGTCGCTGCAGCTTTTTGTAGTTGCGTTGTGGTACCGACAAAATACCGATGTGGTTACGTACGAAAGTCAATGAAACAGAGAGGGGGAAGAACGCGGGCGATGTGCGAGCACTGTCGTTGCATCGACGCAACGTTGTGGTTGCGATGTGGTCGATATCTGACAAGTGGTCACCAACGACTGCAAAATGTGGTACGTGTGAATAGTCCAGTTCATTTACAATACGAAATATACGCCCGACCACATGGTGTGGTTGTGGTTGTCGTGTGGTTGTGGTACGTGTGGGTTGGCCACTTCACAGGTCATCAAAACAATATATAGTTGTACTTACTAATAGTGTAATCATTACACTTTTATTTGTACTATTAATTACACCTTTACACCACACGATCTCTAAGTGCTCGTAAGAAAAATATTTACTTTCTCGTTAACAAGGCCATCAACATTATCTTACTGTAATTTCTTCTAACAGCTACTTGTAACCGTTACAGATACCCAAACGACTGTAACACTTAAGGATACCGTAAATGGGTAAAGGCTATTACGGCGATGGTACATGTATGTAACGATCTATTTACCTGAGTCAATTTTTTAGTTTATTTGTGAAGTGCAGGTAAGAACATGTTACATGTGGTAAACTTAATAATAATGATACCGCTACGTATTCTAGCTTTTGATTTGTTTCACTTCCAACAAAACACTTTATAATATTGGCTCTATCCCACATACAGCCATTCTCAGTGGCCTATTCCCAATATCCTGTATAATATTTTCATGGCGGCCGTATGTATTCACACGCCGCGAGCCATTGTCGAGCCCGTGACACATATTGTGTTACCTCCAATACCTCTGATGGGAAATCATCGCTACGCTTTTACACTCAATTTGTTAGTTTTTTTACGTGAGAAAAAAAACTTAGATACTAAATTTTAAGATAATATTTATATATGCAAAGTAACGCATTTTATTAACTATTTTACACAAAACCCTCTTTTTTGGGATAATTGAAGAATTGGTAATAATTGAAGAACACGTGACCTGACCTGATTTGAAATTTGTAAGACGGAAAGAGAGTAGAACGCGCGGCGTAGGAGAGAGAAACGTCCATTTTCCCATTGAAGCCTAAAATTTATTAGCTACACTAGAAGATAAGACATATTTAATCCATAAAACCCCGTACGAGCACCGGTGATCGCGACAACAATAGAATACAATAGATTTTCCAAGAATCTCCGATCAAAGGATTAATTGATTTGCAATATTGGGCTTGCTGTTTCAATTTTGATTGGCTCTTTCAATGCGTCGTTTTGCTTCGATAAGCATAATATAATATATTACATACTCCATGCACTCCTTTATTAATCCTTCGATCGAGGATTCTTAGAAATCTATTATTATTCTATTGTTGTCGCGGTCCCCGGTGTCCTTGGCTTGATAGGTTAAATCAATGTTAAGTAATCATAAATTGACTCAGTTTTACCGTGTTATAAAAGTTGCATTTTCATAAAAATGTTGTCGGCAGTATAATAGGCAAACGTGCCTTACCCGGCGTTTGTTCGGCATTTTATTGTAGGGAATATAGGTTAGCCTCGGCGTTTATTTTAAAATTTCTTTTCATATTCCGCCTAAGATTTTTAGATAAGAGTTTTTGTTAAATGTGGAAATTGAGATTTTTGTATACTCTATTTTTGTATGGACGTGAGGTCAAGAAAAAAACATTAAAAGTAAATCATTTTACTTTGTTATATTACCTTCTTAACAAAATAATTACTGTCTGTGTTTTATCTTAACTTCGCACTGAGCTAGATGTCAAAAATTTGTCTGATATACATTATATTTACCCTATTTCATAACGTACAAGACAATGAAATGTGAAGTATGCAAGGTTTTTTAGCCAGTAAGCTTAAAAATGATTTTTATAATAATTTAGTTTTCTCGATCTATATTTTCATTTTATGCTCACCTTTTTACCAGATGAAAAAAGTATTAGTGCTTCGGTCATGATAAACAAATTGGCATGTTTATGTGCGATTCTATCAAATTCCTGTTGCAAAGATACATCGGTAAACACAAAACAGGAAAAGCCGTGTTTCTCTCATTCGCAAAAACTAAACTTGCACTTTTTTGTGTGTTTTTGATGATGATGATAAAATATACGTAATGTCAAATCACGCATAAATACTACTACTGGCTAGTTAACTTCTGCTTGTGATAATAATATGACATTTTTCTTTCTTTCTTTTTCTTCTTTCTTTCTTTCTTACATACTATAATATCATAACTCAAGTCAGGACACGTCAACTGATCAATTATTCGTAGGATGGAAGAAGAATATAACATGGGCGTGGTTTCTACGGTGCCGAAAAATGTACGCGTTCTCTGGCAGTTTTGTTTTCACATCTGCAGGCGCACCATGGGCACTATAGAAACAGTTTCTTTCTACGGAAGAATACAGTTAGTTAATGGAAATCCGCCATATCTATATAAAAGAAAGTTGTGTTAGTTACGCCACTTATAACTCAAGAACGGATGAACCGATTTGGCTGAAAATTGGTGGAGAGGTAGCTTAGAACCAGGAATAGGACACAGGATACATTTTGTCCCGGAAAAAAATACAGTTACTGCACAATATACTTTTATGATTTGCGCGTAAACTATTCAATCGATTTTGATGAATTTTGGTATTGAGATACTTTGAGTCTCGGGAAAGGACAAGGGATACTTTTGGTCCCGGAAAAATGTACGGTTACTGCACAATATACTTTTATGATTTGCACGTAAACTATTCAATAGGTTTTGATGAAATTTGGTATGGAGATACTTTGAGTCTCGCGAAAGGATAAATGATACTTTTGTCCCGGAAAATGTACGGTTCCCGCACAATAAACTTTAAGGATTTTTCGCCTAAACTATTCAGTCTATTTTTATGAAATTTGGTATGGAGATAGTTTGAGTCTCGGAAAAGGACTAGGGACACTTTTCGTCCCGTAAAATGTACGGTTCCCGCACATTAAACTTTAATGATTTTTCGCCTTAACTATTCAGTCTATTTTTATGAAATTTGGTATGGAGATACTTTAAGTCTCGGGATAGGACAAGGCATACTTTTTGTCCCAGAAAATGTACGGTTCCCGCACATTGAACTTTTATGATTTTTGCCTAAACTATTCAATCTATTTTGATGAAATTCGGTATGGATATACTTTGAGTCTCGGGAAAGGACAAGGGATACTTTTTGTCCCGGAAAATGTACGGTTCCCGCATAATCAACCTTTATGATTTTCCACCTAAACAGTAAACTATTCAGTCTATTTTTATAAAATTTGGCATGGAGATAATTTGAGTCTCGGGAAAGGAATAGGGATACTTTTTGTCCCGGAAAATGTACGGTTCCTGCACAATAAATAAATGATTTTCTCTTAAACTATTTAATCTATTTTGATGAAATTTGGCCTAGAGATACTAATTTTAATCTATTGTTTTCTTAATTATACCAATTAGAATTAAATAATCATCGTTAAGACAACGTCTGACGGGTCAGCTAGGTCGCTAAAATATGTCAGTATGTCGAATCTTTCTCATTTCTACTGCTGTTATGCTAGGCATTTCTAGATATTCAGTTTTGCACATTTTGACGTATGTCTCACAGTTTTATCAACATCTAAACCACAATAGACATAACTACAACGTTTGGAAGATAAACCTAACGAGTTAATAAAACTATTAAGGTTTCGAGTCTGAACTACGGATCCCTAAAACATTGAATATGCTCAAGTGGAAAGTACTTGAGTAGTGATTGTTCCGCGAAGGAGCTTATCTGGATAGAACGAGGAGCACTCACATGGCTCGACTTTAAAATCTGTTCCGAGCTCTCACCTGTAAAAATAGAAAATACAACACACGGTGAAGAAAACGCTGAAATACTTACAGCTATTTTCAACCCTATTTTTAACCGACTTCCGAAAAACGAGGAGGTTATATGTTCGGCTGTGGATATTTTTATTTTTTTATTTTTGTATGTTCAACGATTACTCCGCCGTTTGTGAACCGATTTTCGAAATTTTTGTTTTGTTGTATTAGGTTTCACTCCAATTTGGTACCATGTTTACAAAAGTTGTGACCTGATGATGGGATCCATGAGTAATCGAGGAAGCTCCTCGAAATTTATATGGAAACATATGGTGATTTTGGTTTTATGTGAAGTGTACTAAGAATATGCTACCAAAAAGTCAAATATTGGGTCAAGGTATACCATGGTTTCGAAGATGCTGAGAGAACTCCTGACTCCTTATAGATACACGTTTGGGAGTTTCGGCGTTGTTTTAAGAACAGAAAGCATATGCTACTATGCAATTAATATTCATCATCATAATCATAATCATCACCATCGTCATCATCATCATTACCACGTCGTGTTAAGGTCACCAATGTCTCATGGCACAGAATAGATAGTAGTACAAGGCATAGGTATGGATATACTAACTCGTAATAATAATTATGTATTGTTACATAACAACACCTGTTTGTTTAATACACGGCGGTCGGCGCTACAGAGGCGATGGTGTCGCGCGGGCGGCGCGTGGCGGCAGACGACAGATCGAATATTTTACTACTTTATATTATACAGATCGAATACTTTACTAACTACTGTTCACTTCACTGATAATATATTATTTTGTGAGTGTGAGTTGTGACTCTTAATGTAAAGAAAAGACGTCATACGCCTAAAACTGGTCTTATGGTTCTGTAGGGTTACCCTGGGACGTTAATCCCTCTGGCGTAATATCAATTAAGACAACCAGTGAGTGTGAGCGAGAAGAAAAAAATTATTGTAGCGAATTAGTTATATCAAATGCCGTCGAGTAAGCGATACCGCGATGCAGATGCTTCACAACGACATCTGTTGTTGAATTGCGGAACTAAATTTTCTTAGAAAATATAAAGTTTACAAATCTCAACACTTAACAAATTGTAATAAAATACGTAAAATATACGCGAAGGTTTACGTACTAGTGTAACTAAAAAGAGTGAAATTATTATTATTTTTAACAAAAAATTAAAACCGACTTCCAAGGTAAAAACAATAATAACATCAAGATGAACTAAAAAGTATTTAATAATTTTTACTATCTAATAGTGCCTTTTTCCGAATTCGGCTAAACCTTAACTATTGTTACGGATACGGACACGTGGTGCCATCTAGCGTCGGACCAGCGAACTTACCAAGGGAACACAGGCAACGTAAATCCCCTACTCGCTACTAGATGACGCTAGGTGTATGTACCTACGAGTACTTTCTAGAAATATCTCATATTTGTTTACGCATATCGGGTTTATTCTGGGATGTTCCGGAATTTTCTGAGATTCGATCCGGCCCGTATAAATAGTCGCAGACAGTCCGGCCGGCAATTCAGTTTGATCTGAGCTATCTTCGAGGCGACTTCGGAGCGAGAACAAGTGATCAATAGTGAGTGATTGTGATTGTGATAGTGACTCGGCTACGACCTAGGACAGTGATAGTGCTCAGTGATTTGGATCTAGTGCTTAGTGTTTGGACTCAGTGATTAGTGTGAGCTAGTGTTTGTGAATAAAGTCTTCAAGAGAGTCACCAGGTCTTTTTCTCCGAATCCAAAGAACCCTAGCACGTAACAACTGGTGTCGGAAGTGAGATTTGGAGATGCCATTGACTCCAAGAGAGGACTTCAAGGGGAGTGTCAGGACAAGGGCGCAGCGAGCTGCTGCCATCGACTCCGAGAGAGGAGTTGGAGGTGGAGCTGCGGAGGCCACACCCACTAGGGACCAAGCTCCGCCCACTGCGGGGCAGGCCCCACCCGTTGGCCCCGCCCACCAGGCTCCGCCTACTGACCACGCCCCCCAGGCTCCACCCACTTCGGGTGAAGCCACGCCCACTGGCTCCGCCCACCGGGACCCGCCCACTGACCACGCCCCTCAGGCCCCGCCCACTCTGGCCATGGCCACGCCCACTGGCTCCGCCCACCAGGCCACGCCCACTAAGGCCACGCCCACTGGCCCCGCCCTCTGGGCCCCGACTGCTCAGGCCCCGTCGACTAGCTACATCCACCCTGCCACGCCCGTAGGTTCTACGGCCGCTCAAATGGCTCCTCAATTGGAAAGCATAATTGAGTTAATTCAGGCTTTGCAAGATGCCCAAGACCGCAAGCTCGGCGCTTTGCAAGAATCACAAGACCGCAAGCTCGGCGCTTTGCAAGAATCACAAGACCGCAAGCTCGGCGCTTTGCAAGAATCACAAGACTGCAAGCTCGGCGCTTTGCAGGAATTTCAGAAGGCGGAAATCAGAGCGATTCGGGAATCACAAGAGCAACAAAAAGACCTCCAAGAGAAAGCACTTGGAGCTATAAAGGATGTAAGTGACACGGTGGTTAAGCTCCGAAAAGATGTCGACATAATGGACGAACGAGTTACGGGGTTAGGATTGGATGTGGAAAATGTGAAAACCGGCCTCACTGAACTTCAGAAGAAAGTAGTGCGCCTGGAAACCACAGGAGTGGCGGTGTCTAGTGGATCTACCGGAGTGGTGCAAGTGATACAAGGACCAAGAGTTAAAGTGCCACCATATGACGGTACTACTTCTTGGAACGCTTATCGTCAGCAATTCCAGACGGTTGCTTCTGCCAACGGATGGACTGACGAACAATGCCTGACCGCTCTCACTGTTGCGCTCAGAGGGCAAGCTTTGTCGGTCCTAGAAGCACATACAGGAAAGGGGTTCCAAGACCTGATGGAAGCCCTTGAATCCAGATACGGGGAGCGACACCTGGAGCACGTGTTCCGTGCCCAACTTCGTGACAGAGTCCAACGCTCTGGAGAAGGACTACAACAATGGGCGTTGGAAATTGAAAAACTGGTTAAGAAGGCACATCCAGGAGCAGACTCCAAGATGGTTGACTCGAACACTATTCAAGCCTTTGTCGACGGAATCAGGGATCTGGAGGTCAGAGCTGCAGTAAGGCTACGTCACCACACCTCGCTCAAGGAAGCGTTGGCGCATGCTCTAGAGGTCGAGGCTGTCCGGCGTGACATACGGCAGACCTATAAGATCCGCGAGGTCTCGGAGGAAGTCAAGGAGGTCAAGGCTCCTACGAAGAGAAGTTTTGGAGCCATGTGCTACAAGTGCGGCGAGAGGGGCCATCTTCAGCTCAACTGCCCCCAGAAGGAGACTCAGATGGCAAGAATGAAAAGACTCGAGGAACGCATTGAACAAATAGAGGAGCTGAAGAAGCAAGGGACTTCGTCCCATGCCCACGATCAGGGAAACGAATAAAAGCCAGGACTAAGGGGCGAGTACTGGCTGACGCGGAGGAAGCCCCGATAACTGTTATCTCCCAAGCATGCAGCGGGAATAGTCTTGTGATTCAGGGGACTGTTAACAGGACGGATTGCAAAATTACTCTAGACACAGGAGCCTCTAGAACGATAGTGAACCCAAATCTGGTAAAAGCCGCAAGGAGACAGAAGAGGAGAATTAACTGTCGGCTTCTTACTGCCTCCGGTCAGCCAATACCCGTCCTGGGAGAAATGTCAGTTACGATTACTGTAGGGGGGTCCTCATACCCTCACGACGTTATCGTGGCTGAGATTATGGATGATTGCATCTTGGGTTTGGATTTCATGAAGAAGCATTACTGCAGGATTAATGTCGCTGACGGAGTTTTCAAGTGCGGTGAAGAGGAAATTTTCATCCTTGGAGGCGCCTGCGGGAAAGTTGAATGTGTAAAGAAAGTCATTATACCTGGACGTACGGAAGCTCGGGTGCTGGTTAAACTACCGCCAGCTGGAAAGAAAAAGTCAAACAGATGCGTGTTGATCGAAGACACGGCTACCAAGACATCTGCGCAAAAACTGATGACGGCGAGAACCCTTGTTAGTGGAAACAGTAACGCTGTGGTCAGGGTTTTGAATCTTGGCGATCGCGAGATCTGCTTGAACAAAGGTGACGTCATTGGAAAGTGCGAGGAAGTTGTCTGGATGAGAAAGTGTAGTTCGATCACAGGCTCAGACTCAGCAAACAGCAGCAACTATGGAATAGTGACTGAGCTACTCGATGACTGCAAGAGTAATCTGACTTATTCGCAGAGCATGAAAGCTAAGAAGTTTTTACAACGCCACGCGAATATCTTCTCCAGTCAGGAAGGCGACCTTGGAAGAACGTCGATGGTTCAGCACAGGATAGATACCGGAAGCGAGAACCCAATTCGTCAACGAGCAAGACGGATACCCATTGCAAAGGAAAAAGAAGTTGAAGGCCTTTTGGAGGACATGAGAAGGCATAAGATAATTGAACCGTCTGCAAGTCCGTGGTGCTCACCTGTTGTGTTAGTGAAGAAGAAAGATGGCAGCACAAGATTTTGTGTGGACTACAGGCGTCTCAATGATGTCACTAAGAAGGACAGCTATCCATTACCTCGAATCGACGACACTCTGGATACCTTGAGTGGCATGAAATGGTTCTCGACCCTGGACCTGAAATCTGGATACTGGCAGGTGGAAATTCATCCAAAAGACAAGGAGAAGACAGCTTTCTCCACCGGTAAAGGTTTATGGCAGTTTAACGTCATGCCCTTTGGATTGTGTAACGCACCTGCCACATTTGAGCGACTCATGGAGTGTGTACTGGCAGGCTTAGTTGGAGAGGCTTGCTTAGTCTACTTGGATGACGTCATCATTGTTGGCCGCGACTTCGAGGACCATTTGCGAAACTTAGAACGAGTTTTCGCCAAAATAGAGGGGGCCAAGTTAAAGTTGAATCCGAAAAAGTGTCGTTTGTTCAGGAGTAAGGTCAATTATCTCGGCCATATTATCTCCAGTGATGGAATCCAGACGGACCCGGAGAAACTGGAAGCAGTTCAAAATTGGCCAACCCCTAAAAACAAAACCGAAGTGCGGGCATTTCTCGGCCTATGCTCCTACTACAGGCGTTTTGTTAAGGGATTCTCAGAGATAGCCAAGCCATTACATCAGCTGACAGAAGATAAACGACAGTTTATTTGGGACAAGACTTCTGAAGATTCTTTTCAGAAACTGAAGAAACATCTGTGTGAAACACCAATCTTGGGGTATCCACAACCTGAAGGTCAGTTTATAGTCGACACGGACGCAAGCAACACGGCCATTGGAGGGGTGTTATCTCAAAAACAGGGTGAAAGAGAAGTTGTAATTGCATATTTCAGCAAATCTTTATCTAAGCCAGAGAGAAACTACTGTGTGACAAGAAGAGAACTCTTGGCTGTCGTAAAGACGCTACAACATTTCAGCAAATATCTCATCGGGAGACAGTTTTTATTGCGAACTGATCACGCAGCCTTGAAGTGGTTACTACAATTCAAGAACCCAGAAGGCCAAGTAGCTCGATGGATTGAACAACTCCAGGAGTATGACTTCAAGACGGAACACCGCAGCGGAAAGGCGCATGGGAATGCCGACGCACTTTCACGAAGGCCGTGTTCAGAAGACTGCAAACATTGTGTTAAGCAGGAATCTAATGAAATTACATTAAAGTTAACGAAAACAAGTCCTTTGGGTCCATGGGAGAATGATGCTATGAGGGAGGCTCAAGAAAGAGATGACGACCTTCGGCACATCATCACATGGAAGAAACGGGGTGACGTAAAACCGATCTGGAGTGAGGTTGCACCCACTGGCGCTGCCACTAAGGCGTACTGGGCGCAATGGGACAGTCTGATACTTCAAAATGGAATACTTTACCGGAAATGGGAGAAGACTAACGGCAGAGAGTTCCATCTTCAGATAGTTGTCCCAAGGACGAGAGTACCAGATGTCCTCCGCGAAATACACGATGGCGTATCAGGAGGTCATCTAGGTGTCAAGAGGACGTTAACAAAAGTGCGAGAACGATTCTACTGGTTGCATTGTCGAGATGATGTGCAGGATTGGTGCCGCAAATGTACTACTTGCGCTGCAGTGAAGGGCCCACAGACAAGGAGCCGTGGGAACCTGCGCTTGTATAACGTTGGCGCACCGTGGGAACGGATTGCAGTTGACGTAGCTGGGCCATTTCCTGTAACGGAATCGGGAAACAAGTATTTTATGGTGGTCATGGATTACTTCACAAAATGGCCCGAAGTGTTCGCCATACCAAATCAGGAAGCTACAACGGTTGCTTCTAAGCTAGTCGAAGAAGTGATATCTCGCTTTGGTGTGCCTCTAGAAATCCATTCCGATCAGGGCAGGAATTTCGAATCGCAGGTCTTCCAGGAAGTATGCAGAATTTTGGGAATGCATAAGACGAGGACCACCGCGTACCATCCACAGTCTGATGGAATGGTTGAGAGATTTAACCAGACCCTTGAGAGGCATTTGGCGAAATTGGTAGATGACAAACAAAAGGATTGGGATAAGTATATACCGCTCTTCCTTCTGTCGTACCGTACCGCCGAGCATGAGGGAATAAAAGCTACCCCGGCGTATGTCAATTACGGTAGAGAACTACGAGTACCAGTAGACCTCTTGACAGGAGGGTCACCGGAGGAACCAAAGACCTTACCAGACTATGTCTGCGATTTAAGGGAAAAGATGCGCTATATACACGCCACGGTTCGGGAAAATGGGTTACAGTCAAGTGAGAAGATGAAGACCAGATACGACCGGAAAGCGAACACGAGCGGCTTCGAAGAAGGGTCACTGGTGTGGCTGCATAACCCAACTCGCCGAAAAGGGAAATCTCCAAAGTTGCAGACCAAGTGGGACGGCCCATACAAAGTGGTTACCCGATTGAATGACGTGACTTACAGGATCCAAAAGCAACCAAGAGGGACATTCAAAGTGGTACATATAGACCGTCTGGCGCGTTACCATGGCAGTAACAACGATGCTCGGGACGAGCATCTCTAAGAGGGGAGTAGTGTTACGGATACGGACACGTGGTGCCATCTAGCGTCGGACCAGCGAACTTACCAAGGGAACACAGGCAACGTAAATCCCCTACTCGCTACTAGATGACGCTAGGTGTATGTACCTACGAGTACTTTCTAGAAATATCTCATATTTGTTTACGCATATCGGGTTTATTCTGGGATGTTCCGGAATTTTCTGAGATTCGATCCGGCCCGTATAAATAGTCGCAGACAGTCCGGCCGGCAATTCAGTTTGATCTGAGCTATCTTCGAGGCGACTTCGGAGCGAGAACAAGTGATCAATAGTGAGTGATTGTGATTGTGATAGTGACTCGGCTACGACCTAGGACAGTGATAGTGCTCAGTGATTTGGATCTAGTGCTTAGTGTTTGGACTCAGTGATTAGTGTGAGCTAGTGTTTGTGAATAAAGTCTTCAAGAGAGTCACCAGGTCTTTTTCTCCGAATCCAAAGAACCCTAGCACGTAACACTATTTCTGTACTCAATCTTCATAATTTTGAAGTCGGTGCCAGTTCCAAAAATTTTAAATATTCTGTCAGAGGACTGAAGATTCAGCTATCTGGTACCGACTTCAAAATAATGAAGATTGAGTACAGAAATAGTTGAGGTTTAGCCGAATTCGGAAAAAGGCACTATTAGATAGTAAAAATTATTTAATACTTTTTAGTTCATATTGATGTTATTATTGTTTTTACCTTGGAAGTCGGTTTTAATTTTTTGTTAAAAATAATAATTAACTTCTGACAAAAACGTGTATTATATATAATACTAACTGTCCCGGCAAACGTTGCTTTGCCATAATATAAAATATTTCGCCCATATTATTTTATTCAAGTGACTAAATAAGTATGTCGCCATGGCAACGTCGATCACTATCCCGTCGGACAAACAATGGTCGCCGTCAGTCTCAGGTTTTAATAATTTACTATTATTTATTCAACAAATGCACTTATCATTATATAAAGTACCCAGTAGCCGATTCTCAGACCTACTGAATATGCATATAAAATTTGTTAAAAATCAGTAAAGCCATTTCGGAGGACTTCGTGGACTAACATTGTGACACGAGAATTTTATATATAAGATAAAAATAAGTTTAAAGTGTTTGTCTTTCAGTGTGTAGCATCCAAACACGTCAATCGATTTTAATCTATTATTTTTTGTTTAGATTAAGCTGACATAATTGAGAGTAAACTAAGCAAAAGTTCATCATCATCTAACTTCAACAAAATATCTCGGAGGCTTTTATAAATTCCTTAATTATACATGCTTTTTTATTTTGTTTTTATAAAGATGTCAGGTAAAATTAACAATTTGATAATCATTTTTTCGGCATAAATGGCTTTCGGACCAGGGCAATGATTTAAAAACAAATAAAATGTGGATTTTATGTAATAGCCTGAATATGTAAGCCAGATCATGAAGCAGATGAGTTACAAGTTTTATTCAAAATATAAGGAAAAAATTAGTAACTGCCTAGTAATAAAATGTTACTTGCCTACTTCTTCCACTTATGTTTTTTTAGCACGAAAGATCTGGTTTGATTCTTTAAAATCAGTACTTTTTTTGTAGGTCCAAGTTTATTTTTCGTCAAAACTACCTAAAGATCAATTTAGAAAATCGGATAAAAGATCATCTTATGCTCAAGATAAGGCGAAATCCGGGTTAATAGAGGATCGAATTATCCAATTTCCTGAACTCATTTCAGGCTGAAATGTAAATGAGCCAGAAATGGCGATCACGCGCTTTACACAACTAAATGAAAAATAATACAAAAAATGAAATTAGATGACTCAATGAACTTCGTATCACTTAACCCCTAATTGAAACCTTCCATGGACATCTTCTAATACTTCAATACTAAAATTAGCCAAAAAGGTTTAGCCATTCGAGTTTTAGTGGGACTAACAATAATTTTATAAAATATATTATTTTTATTAACATAAATTCGGCAAACAGTTATGTATTAATAAAAAAACGTCGATTTGTTAAAAATGAAAGCGTTAAAACACCAATATTTTATTTTCATCTAAAAGTGTCTGTCATATTTAGTTATGTTTTGTAAAGAAATTGAGCGAACAAAAACAACAATTTTAATTGTAAAAGACGAATTCTGAGTGAGAATTTATTTAATAACTAGAGGATGCCCGCATGCGCCAATGTTATCACGCCGGAACTGTACATTTTTCCGGGATGAAAGCAATTGTATGCTTTCATCCTTCATTCAAAGGACATAATTTCCCGGGACTCAAGGTGTCTCCATGTCAAAAGGCAACATCAGTTCAGCAGCTTAAGCGTGAAGAGGTAACAAACATATAGACATACACACTTTCCCATTCATAATATAATAAGTAAGTAAAGTATAGCCCGGTCACATTAACTTGACGCATGGCTAGGATGCAAAATGCATTCCAGCGATGCGTCAAGTTGATGTGACCGTGTTATAATATCTTATTACAATTTGTTATGAGACACACTAACAAATATCAGGTAGATCATTTTGTTATTTAACATACCGGCTCCATAATAACGTCATGAATGATCAAACCATGCGTCGAGTTAATTTGACCGCGTTTTAATGTACGTAGTCTCAAATATAAAATCACAATTATTATTAAGTTACAAACTACAATCGCAAAGTCTTCGTGTTTTCAAATTGGTCAACAACGCTATACTAAAACTTAAAATTTAATAATATGTGGATACTGGGTACAAAGCGGCAAAGACTAATTAACATTAACCACTCACTTAAACTTTATCATTATAATCGATTTAAATACTTAATTAAAACCTGAAACATAAGGCTTACGCTGACGTAAGTAAGATATTATTTTATAGCTAATTTTGCCAAGGTATCCCTAAAATGCAAATAACCTCTTCAACACCGACGGAATTTCGTTCCCAAGAAACGTGATGTCAACATAATAAGATTTGCTGTGTCTAAAGTTCGCTGTCAATTTCTACACTAAAATTGACTCTGAAAATTGATAAAGATGTATTTTTCAACGCCAGCAGAACGAGAAAGTCGCGTTAATCTGTACAGTACATTATTCAATAAATAAACAAAATATATTATGTATCCTATGTCCTTTCCCGGGCCTCGTGGTATCTCCATACCAAATTTCAGCAAATTCGGTTCAGCGGTTTGGGCGTAAAGAGGTGACAGATATACAGACGGACAGACAGACAGACACACTTTCGCATTTATATATGGATTGATTGAAATACGAAATTACGTCTAATGTCATACATAATACATAGCACTGTTTATAATACACCGTTCTGTTTATTTTTTGCACAAAATAAACGATCGACAAAAGAATTTCTGCCCAATCGGAATGCAGAAAAAAAATGGTATGATGTAATAGTACACACACTTTTTGGAGGAAATCATTAGAAAAGTTAATAAATATATTTGTCGGATGAGTCAATAGTACGGAAGTTATTTGACGAAACGCAAACGTCACAATATGGCGTTTCGACGGAGTCTAGTCTGAAGTTCGTGCAATCGACGTGGTGGGGTGGTGGAAAGGGAGCAGCTTGGCGTCTGACGACGAGCGACCACTTCTCTACCAGTCGTTGTGCGGAACACAAGTCTAGAAACTGTCTAACGTTTCGTTAAAAGCAGTGACTCTAATTAGTGATACTTTATGGTGAAAGTGATTCCAATATAGTGAAAGGTGATCTTTGATTTTTCTAATAAACGTTTGAATCAGTTGTTCGTTATAAATTATTCTCCTTGCTTGTCATACCATCGCCCAAAGCAATGTCGGCCAACGATTCCGGTCCATCTAATTCTTCTGATCCGATAATCGATATATCAAACATGTTGATGTTATATTTTATTTATCAATATGTTTGTATTAGCATGATGATCTTTTGTTTATTGTATTATGAATAATCATAATATTGTAATACTAATAGCTTCAGGCTAATATTATATTCAGTTCTTAGTCGATTACCATACAATATAATATCGGTATCACGTTATTGTAATAACAATCTTGTTCCAGTAACATGGGCATGAACAATGAATTGTATAATAATAATTAATAACATAGGTCGACAAAAATGACTTTTTTCTTGTGCCTGTTACTTAATGGCTATTATCCGATCCGGTTTCTGGTTAATTTTCAATGCAAACAGCATTGAAAATTAACCAGAAACACAAATTTCAAAAATGAAAGTTTGCTTTTATAGTCCAGGCGATGACCAATAAGAATATAAGATTTTTACTAAATTCTTAGAGACTAACTCTCGCCGTAACTAATAAAAAGGGGTTTCGGTTGATATTAGAGTTGAACCCTTTCGAAAGTATGTCACTTGCACTCACTGTGCGTATTCAATTTTTAGAGAAATTTTGTGTTTTGTGTACTTTAAAGCGTAAAAATATCTGAAAAATTGTGTAAAATGGACGTGGAAAGTTTTTGCTACATAACTAATAAAAAGGGGTTTCAGTTGATATAAGAGTTGAAAGGGGAAGTATGTCACTTGCACTCACTATGCGTATTCAATTTTTAGAGAAATTTTGTGTTTTGTGTACTTTAAAGCGTAAAAATATCTGAAAAATTGTGTTAAATGGATGTGGAAAGTTTTTGCTACCTTTTCGGATAATTTATTGAAGTAAAAGCATAATGTAATTATTTAATTATGTCATAATGTAATTATGTCATGTATTTGTAATTATATAATAATTAATATCTATACTTATAAAATTACATGTCCTGACTGACTGACTGATTCATCATCGCTGAGCAAAAACTGTTAAAGCTACAGCCACTAAATTTGGTGAGTAGGGTTGTTTTATTGAGTAGACACCCACTAAGGAAGGAATTTTGAAAATTCTACCCCGAAGGAGGTGAAATAGGGGTTGAAAATTTGAATGAAAGTCCTTCATTTTCACGGCCATTTCTTGAGTTTGAAACATGAAACTTTATTTTTGGGTTACTGATTAAAAATGAATGGATGCGTGTTTAAGCGTTTTTGGAAATTCTATCCCCAAGGGGGTGAAATAGGGGTTGAAAGATTGAATGAAAGTCCTTCATTTCCACGGTCATTTCTTGAGTTAGAAACATGAAACTATATTTTTGGGTTACTGATTAAAAATGAATGGATGCGTGTTTAAGCGTTTTTGGAAATTCTACCCCCAAGGGGGTGAAATAGGGGTTGAAAGTTTAAATGAAAGTCCGTCATTTCTTAAGTTAGAAACATAAAAGTTTATTTTTGGTCTGCTGATTAAAAATGAATGGATAGGTATTTAAGCGTTTCTGGTAATTCTACCCCTAAGGGGGTGAAATTGGGGTTGAAAGTTTCAATGAAAGTCCGTAATTTTTTGAGTTAGAAACATAAAAGCTTATGGACGTTTGCGTTTGACGTTTGTTTAAATAGGGTCCCGTTTTTACTCTTTGTATAAGGAACCACAAAAAGGGGAAAACTATCCATCTTTGTTATTATACTATGTTAACGCGGAGAAAGTCGCGGGCAACAGCTTGTATTATTATAATGTTAGTAGTATGTGTATTATTATTTATTATGTAGGTTTCTATAATTGTTACAGTCGGTGGCCAAATTAATATACTCAGTGTGAGATTTTTACATAGATTCGTATTGGTTGATTGTTTAGCCATTTTGTATTGTTAGTTTTAGTTTTTCCTTTTATTTTTTTGTTACTTTAGGCTGTCTTCTACATTTTGTGAGTCAGTAACATTTATTATTCAATAATTATCTTGTAATAATAACACCATTTAGTACGACAGTCACTTATGCCATATTTTCCTGTGTTATAAGTGCGTGCAATAGGGAGTTAGACACAGGCGCTAAAAATGTTTTTGCGTGAAACGTGTTATAAAAAGCAATACTTAAGTCTTATCTATTTTATTATAATGTATGAATAATAGGTATTAACACATTATTCTAGTGTTTCTTGGTTATTTTTTGTGATAATGTAATTTGAAGTTAAAATAATGAAATATGTACAGCCATGGGAAATAATTCAGACATTTCAGCTAGAAATTAATCTAAAATTTAGACACCTTCGACTCAAAAAAATCATACTGGAGAGAAATTGCGAGATTAGTAGGCGTTTCCCAGTCTACACTCTGAAATATAAAAAAGTGATGAATCTAAAAAAATCTTTGTCCCCATAGCGAGTTGATAAATGTGGTAGAAAACGTATTTCGACTGCTTGAACAGGAGAGGAAACAAGGCGTTTAAGAGTTGAGAACAGAAGAAAACCCCTGAATGTCATAAAAGTTTTGTTAGATGATGCTGGCGTAACTTTATCTAACAGAATGCTAAGGCGAAACTGAAGAAACTGAATTTCAGTTGTTTCCGTCCTTCGAAACCTAAGTTTACCCCAGATGCATGCATGCTAAGCGATTGGCGTTTGCTTCAATGTAAAAACACTGGTCTGAGGAATACTGGAAGGAGGAAAACAAGTTATTTTAATTTCATTTTTTTTAATAACGAAGATAAAGGCGTGACCTTAATATGACCCAATTGATTCAGATCCTCCAGGACAATCCCTAGTTTCTTCACCGAAGGCGACATGAAATTTTTTATAAAAGCTGTGTTATTGAACGAGCGAAACCTCCTTCGTCGGTTACGACATGGGGCGAGATTAGCTCAAACGGGAATGGTCGACTACACGTGGGTAAAGGAACCATGCGTATCTGCTAGTTTTACAAAGTTATTTCCATCCCCAGATGGCTGAATAGCAGCCAGACGGGACCTGCATATTTGTATGCAGGACTCTGCACCTTACCATAAGGCTAAGAAAATTATTAACTTTTTTAAAGATAAAAATTTTTCCTTGTGAGGCACAAAAACGTATTGTTTTTCAAGTGAGTATAATTATTTGGCCACCGACGGTATTTATCTGTTCACGCCCTATCTGATATTTCCCATCACATTTCTCTCCGTAGGACTGCTGGAAGAAATTTCTGTTAGAGATAAGCAGTACCTGTTGTGTCGTCTTTCTTCTGTGTATATATCGTGTACAAAACAACATTTGTATGTGCAATAAATAGTAAATAAAAAAATAAATAAGAGCAAAAAAGTTACTCGCATCAACAAATAGTAGTATTAATCAAGGCTTCAAAATATATTATTTTAAACTTCCTATTAAAAGCCAAAAAAATATGGGCCCCACATATTATCTCACGTACTTACTAAAGATGCACGCTACAAGCTATGTTTGGAGTGTGCCACCTAAATACAAAAAATATCGATTTTTAAACCTAATTTCTATAATATTTCCTTCTTAGTGAATGTCAATTATGATATTGTTACGTGCTAGGGTTCTTTGGATTCGGAGAAAAAGACCTGGTGACTCTCTTGAAGACTTTATTCACAAACACTAGCTCACACTAATCACTGAGTCCAAACACTAAGCACTAGATCCAAATCACTGAGCACTATCACTGTCCTAGGTCGTAGCCGAGTCACTATCACAATCACAATCACTCACTATTGATCACTTGTTTTCGCTCCGAAGTCGCCTCGAAGATAGCTCAGATCAAACTGAATTGCCGGCTCGACTGTCTGCGACTATTTATACGGGCCGGATCGAATCTCAGAAGATTCCGGAACATCCCAGAATAAACCCGATATACGTAAACAAGTATCAGATATTTCTAGAAAGTACTCGTAGGTACATACACCTAGCGTCATCTAGTAGCGAGTAGGGGATTTACGTTGCCTGTGTTCCCTTGGTAGGTTCGCTGGCCTGACGCTAGATGGCACCACGTGTCCGTATACGTAACACTACTCCCCTCTTAGAGATGCTCGTCCCGAGCATCATTGTTACTGCCGCGCCACGCTGTCCTGGTATGCGGCCCCTTCACGTCAGCGCAAGAAGTACATTCGTGGCACCAATTCTGCACATCATCTCGCCAATGCAACCAGAAGAATCGTTCTCGCACTTTCCTCAGCATCCTCTTGACACCTAGATGACTCCCTGATACACCCTCATGTATCTCGCAGAGAACATCTGGTACTCTCGCCCTTGGGACAATTATCTGGAAATAGAACTCTCTACCGTTAGCCCATTTCCGGTAGAGTATTCCGTTTTGAAGTATCAGACTGTCCCATTGCTCCCAGTACGCCTTAGTGACAGCGCCAGTGGGTGCAACCTCACTCCAGTTTGGTTTTACGTCACCGCGTTTCTTCCATGTGATGATGTGCCGAAGGTCGTCATCTCTTTCCTGAGCCTTCCTCATAGCATCATTTTCCAAGAGACCCAAAGTATTTGTCTTTGTTCTTCCGCTCCGTGCCTGGGAAGTAACAGTTATTGGGGCTCTCTCCACATTGTCCAATACTCGCCACCTAGTCCTGGATTCTATTCGTTTCCCCTTATCCCGGGCAGGGGACGAAACTGCTTGCTTCCTCAGCTCCTCTATCTGTTCCTCGATCCTTTCCATCCTTGCCATCTGGGTCTTCTGCGGGCAATTGAGCTGAAGATGGCCCCTCTCACCACACTTATAGCACATGGCTTCAAATCTTTTCCTCGTAGAAGCCTTGATTTCCTCGGAGACCTCGCGGATCTTATAGGTCTGCCGTATGTCACGCCGAACAGCCTCGACCTCTAAAGCATGCGCCAATGCTTCCTTTAGCGAGGTATGGTGACCAAGTCTTACTGCAGCTCTGACCTCCAGGTCTTTGATTCCGTCGACAAATCCTTGAACAATATTTCTGTCGACCATCTTGGTGTCAGCTCCTGGGTATGCCTTCCTGACGAGTTTTTCAATTTCCAACGCCCATTGTTGAAGCCCTTCTTCTGAGCGTTGGACTCTGTCACGCAGTTGGGCACGGAACACGTGCTCTAGGTGTCGCTCCCCGTATCTGGATTCCAGTGCCTCCATCAGGTCTTGGAACCCATTTCCCGTATGTGGCAGTGCCTCCAGGACCGATAAAGCTTGCCCTCTGAGTGCCACAATGAGAGCGGTCAGGCATTGCTCTTCCGTCCATCCGTTTACGGTAGCAACAGTCTGAAATTGCCGACGATAAGCATTCCAAGAAGTAGTGCCATCGTACGGCGGTACCTTTACTCTTGGCCCTTGCATCACTCCAGTGGCTCCACTAGACACTGTAACTCCCGTAGTTTCAAGGCGCACTACTCTCTTCTGCAGTTCAGTGAATCCGGTTTTCAAATTTTCCACAACCGACTCTAACCCGGTAACTCGTTCTTTCATTACGTCGACATCTTTACGTAGCTTAGTCACCGCGTCACTGACATCCTTTATGGCCAGAAGCGCTTTCTCTTGGAGGTCCTTTTGTAGCTCTTGAGACTCCATCATTGCCCTTTGAGAATCTTGCAAAGCCTGACTATCAGCTCTTTGCAGCTCCATTAATTTAATTAAACTTTCCAATTGAAGAGCCATTTGAGGGGCCGTAGAAACTACGGGCGTGGCAGGATGGATGGAGCTAGTCGACGGGTGAGCAGGCGGGGCCCAGTGGGCGGGGCCAGTGGGCGTGGCCTGAGTGGGCGTGGCCTGGTGGGCGGAGCCAGTGGGCGTGGCCACGCCCAAAGTGGGCGGCTCCTGAGGGGCGTGGTCAGTGGGCGGAGCCTGGTGGGCGGGGCCAGTGGGTGGGGCCTGCCCCACAGTGGGCGGAGCTTGGTCCCCAGTGGCTGTGGCCGCCGCAGCTCGCTGCGCCCTTGTTCTGACACTCCTCTTGAAGTCTTCTCTCGAAGTCAATGGCATCTCCAAATCTCACTTCTGACACCAGTTGTTACGTGCTAGGGTTCTTTGGATTCGGAGAAAAAGACCTGGTGACTCTCTTGAAGACTTTATTCACAAACACTAGCTCACACTAATCACTGAGTCCAAACACTAAGCACTAGATCCAAATCACTGAGCACTATCACTGTCCTAGGTCGTAGCCGAGTCACTATCACAATCACAATCACTCACTATTGATCACTTGTTTTCGCTCCGAAGTCGCCTCGAAGATAGCTCAGATCAAACTGAATTGCCGGCTCGACTGTCTGCGACTATTTATACGGGCCGGATCGAATCTCAGAAGATTCCGGAACATCCCAGAATAAACCCGATATACGTAAACAAGTATCAGATATTTCTAGAAAGTACTCGTAGGTACATACACCTAGCGTCATCTAGTAGCGAGTAGGGGATTTACGTTGCCTGTGTTCCCTTGGTAGGTTCGCTGGCCTGACGCTAGATGGCACCACGTGTCCGTATACGTAACAATATATATGTAATAAATAAAAATGTTTGGTTCTATAAATACCAAAGTAAGAGCTAAATAAAATACAAGCGGCACCTGCCTATTCAACAAAATATAGTAGAAAAGTTTTTGCTACATTTGCAAAGAATTTATTGAAATGAGAGTTAAAAAGATAGTTGTATCAACAAAATAAAGACTTTGTCAAGCCTATGAAATAATTTTAAAGTTCCTATTTAATACTAGAAAATAAATAGGAGTGCCACCTACGAATAATAAAAAACTAATCTATACCGGAGCACACAGCAAGCTGCGTTTAGGGTATGCTCACCTAGATACAAAAAATATTAATTTTTAAATGTAAATTACGTATTTTTTCCATTTTAATTCTATTTTTGGAATATAAACAACGATATAAATAAGAAAATTAATCATATATTTTATTATTTTAATACATAACTGAAAGAAGAAAATTCAGATTTTCTTCAAAATTTGAAATTTCAAAAGCTCTCTATTTCTATAAAAGCAAACTTTTTGAGTTAAAGTCACTGATTCTATAATTAATTAGGTGTAATACATCCAAACAGGGTGCACAGAACTCAGGCTCAAAAATCGTGTCGACTAGTTTAATCAATGAATTCGGCGGGATTGTAAGAGGCCTATGTCCAGCAGTGGACGAATATAGGCTGATATGTTGATGATGATGAATCATTGAATTATTACAGAATTCAATCCATTACAACAAATCATTTATGATAATAGCTTAATACATCTAGCTATATAAATAAAAATGTATTTTAAATTTTCTTAGTCCTGCTAAAACTCGGTAATGGCTAAAGCCTCATAATATTAGTCTTCAAATATTTGTTGATGTCCAGGGAAGGTTTAAGGTACAATTCCGTGCATTGCAGCGCGATCGATCGCGGTCGCGCACGACGTACGACTGTCGTCGGCCGCTCGCGACCATAGTCAGCGTATGAAAATGTATGGCACCGCTTCCGAGGCCCGCGACTGACGCGCGCGGCCTACGACTGTCGTAAGCCGCGCGCGACCGTGCCATATAACTTTGACACGGTCGCGCGGGGCCTACGACAGACGCGCGCGACCGACGACAGTCGTAGGCCCCGCGCGACCGTGTCAAAGTTATATGGCACGGTCGCGCGCGGCTTACAACAGACGTAGTCCGCGCGCGTCAGTCGTGGGCCTCGGAAGCGGTGCCATATATTTTCATACGCTGTCTATGGTCGCGAGCGGCCGACGACAGTCGTAGGTCGTGCGCGACCGCGATCGATCGCGATGCACGGAATTGTACCTTTATAATATTTAGAGGGAAGTGATACGAAGTTTAAAGATTTAGTATTACATAACTAATCTAGTATGTAATACTAAATGATATAAAAAAGATTTAGTATTTTAAAACTATTGTCTTAATTTGACAAATTTAAGTAACATAAATTCTATTTTTACTAAGTCTCAGTTTATGTGTGTTCCTAATAATAATTCTATTTATAGAACAGATAAGGCATACATAATATTATATGTAGATTGTGTATAAAGACTTGCAGTCCCAACACATTGTACGTTTATTGACTCGCGGTCGCAGTACAAGCCGGCTAGTATTGAAAATAATTGGCTCGTCTAGGCCTTGGTAGTGCCTGTCCTTTATTTAAGTATTTAATAGTACTTACATATTGTATTTTCTTGTTAAACGATAAAATAAAACTGACTTTACGAGTAGTTACTTACAACACTGACTCAATCATCTTAATAATAATAACCAGCTGCGCTTTGGCATGGTTACTAGGTATACGTGTTCGCGTTGCCCCGCGTTAAGGCCGTCCCCCGAGCAAACGACCTTGGCCATACATTTGCCGCGTTGCCGAGATCGCGCCAAAACCCTATTATTTTTACTTATTTGTCAAAATTGTCCTAAAAAAATTTAAAACGGCAAATATGTAGTTTATGATACTGTCGATCTATTGGCGTGAGTTTCAAATAAAAGTAATTTGTAAATCCTAAGGAGATGCTGTATGTATGCTTGAATTTTAACAAATTGGTATTACTTTGGAAGCTGATATCATGAGTATAAGAAACAAAAATAGAAAATTTAAAACGACAAAAGGAATATTGATATACTGAAGATTATTGCTGTATTTTTATTATAACTTTGTAGCTTTCAGATTATGAGTATATAAGGTTTTAAATACGGTCAATTACGGAATCTCCGCACGGAACGCCCTTAACAAAAAATGAAACACGCCGGAACGTCGAGAGAGCGAGCGCGGAGCGAGTAATTTTTAAAATACCCACATACGTCTTTAAAAAAAACGTGATTGCCTAGCAGATAAGCAAAGGTACTACTTGGTTAATTATATATCGAAGAATGAAGCGAAGAAATATAATTGTAATATAGAAGAAGGAATGTTCTATAAAGATTCAACTTTACAATTCAACTTAACCAGGTGTCGCGAGGGTTCCTCACAATTAGCGGAGGCAGGAATTATGATAATTATGGAAATAGGCAGTTGTTTCTCGCCGCCTACAAACTCCCAACTTCCAGAGCCGTAACAATCTCCGATGAATTATGTTCAAACTTAGAAAAATAAAAAATCACTGAGTTTTTTTCTTCTTGTTTGAACTTTGTTAAGAGTTTTAATGAAGAGGGGCAATGGGTTTGAATTTATTGTGCGGTGTTTTATATTCTTTTGTGTTTATTATTACGTGCTTAGTTGAAATTATTTTTTATACTTCAGTCAAAACTTCCACAAGTCTATTATGGCGTCGTATCTTCTACTTATAAAACAAACTTAATAATTCAATATCAAACCAATTAAGAATAAACGTTTACATAGATCTTGTGACACTTAGAGTGACAATATTGTCCTGGAGGTGTCTTTGTTAGTTGTTGCCCGTGGGTTCATGGGAGAAAATATCATACCCAAGTAGCCCACAATGCAATATAATATTTACCGTTTGAACCGTACATTTTTTCAGGAAAAAAAGTAGCCTATGTCCTTTCCCGAGACTCAAACTATCTCCATGCCAAATTTCAGCAAAATCGGTTCAGCGGTTTGGGCGTGAAGAGGGAACAGACAGACTGACAGACAGACAGACACACTTTCGCATTTATAATATTAGTATGGATTGGCTCTAGTGACGCCTAGATATTACTAAGCCATCTATCTATGTTACTAAGTTATAAGAATATGGCGTCTCAGAGTGGCGAAATCAGTGTTGCAGTGGCTGTAATTCTTAAATCGTGTTAAAAATCTATATCTAATAATATTACGAATTTGTGAATGTGACTCTGTCTCGTGTGTCTGTTTGTCTGTTACCTCTTTACACCCAAACACTAAACCGATCTTTCTAAAACTTGGTATGGATATACTTTTTGTCACGGAAACGGATTTATTTCAGTCATCTTGTTCAAAATATTTTTGCATCACGCATCACTGAACATTAATATAGCCGGTATTAACCGGTTTAAACTGGTCTCAGCCAGTTTTAGTCGATCTTAACTGGTCTTAACTCGGTCAACGGACGGAAGGACATTCATTATAATTAGCGGAAGGAAAATTAAGAAACGACCTCACAGATTTTCTCATTTCCAAGAGTTAGATGACAACTTTCATAGGCCTTAATGAATTTTATTACTTTTTCTCCCTCTTTTCATAATGAATAGGCATCGTTGTACGATGGTAGGCATAACTAAAGAATTACCTAATATTCAAAAAGACTATATTTCCATCGAAAAAATGTATGAATAGGCAAATGACGAAATGACGAAAAATTGATGGAATTGTCGGGTTTGATATAACGCGACTAAATTACGCTGGTCTGCCATATGCCTATGAATTCACTTCTCTGAAAATAACGCACTGATTTTGAAGCATTATCCCAAGAAACTAAGTCAAAATAAAAATGTTTTTATTCATGAAACAATATTGATGATTTTCATGTTGGTTGATGTACGCTTTAGAATATTACATGAACAAATTACAATACACTGTAGAGAGCTTCTATTAACGAAACATTTTCAATAAAAACTTTTGCGCTTTTGGCTCAACAATAACAAAAGCTATTGAGAACTTGTCGTGAGATTGGTAACGGAATTTCAAAAGAAATAAACCATAGACTTTGTATACGTAAATTACTTTCCTGAGTTTATATTATGACTAGCTGTTGCCTGCGACTTCATCCGCGTGGACTTCAGCTTATAGCGCACGATATCAACAAAATTGGTGTCAAATTAAGCTTTTATAAAAAACACCCTAGTACCTATTAAATCAAAACACCCAAAAACAGCTGTGCAGTTTGCACATAACTTATTTCATTTTTTAAAATTAACCTTTATTTATGCCAAATAAAGTATATTTAGCCCTCTACGAATAATAAAAACTAAGGAAGAGTAACTCCGTCAAAATACATGCTCCAAAATACTTGTCAAAAAGTGTACCTTAGGTTAACTTTTCATACATTTGCAATATTTAGGTGACCTTGAGCGGTATAAAGGCTTACGTTACATGACAGTTCGAATGGAACCAAATTTAAAACTGTATTAGTATGGGAGTTACGTTTCCTTAGGTTTTATTATTCGTAGTTAGCCCCCCAATTACACAACTTTACCCATAAACTATTTATCATTGATAGATTTAAGGTTACATCACTGCACAGATAAAGTACTGAGTTATTTAATAACGTATCATAAAAATAACAATCGAAAAAATCGAAAATCTAGTGTAACATGATACCACCTCTTATAGAAAGACATTTGAGCAAGCGTCATCGCGATGTAGGAGACGCACGGCGCCATCTATGGATTATGAATTTTTGGAACTAACTTAATTTGAACAAATTTACGCATTTTCACCCCCTTACAACTAATATTTCCAGTTAAAAAGTAGCCTATGTCCTTTCTCAGGCTTTAGACTATCTGTGTACAAAATTTCATTATAATCGGTTTGGTAGTTTTGGCGTGAAAGCGAGACAGACAGACAGACAGAGATACTTTCGCATTTTTAAAACTAGTATAGTTTTCAATATTACTACTTTTATATTCAACTAGATGACGCCCGCAACTCCGTCGCGCCAAAACTCGTTTACGGAACCGTACTCTTTTTCGGGATAAAAGTGTCATATTATGTCTTTTCCCAAGACTCAAAGTATCTCCAATCTCCATACTAGATTTTAACAAAATCGTTTCAACAGTTTAGGCGTGAAGAGGTTACAGAGAGACAGAAAGACAGACACACTTTCGCATTTATAATCAATAATATATAATAGTCCGGTTCCGGTTCCGGTCCCGGTTAGCTTCGTGTCACTTTGAAACCTTCCCTGGACTTCTACACATATTTTAAGACTACAATCAGCCCAATCCGTTTAGCCGTTTTCGAGGTTTAGCGCGACCAATACATTTGAAAATCCATTTTTATAATATACCAGCTGTCCCGGTGAACTTCGTGTCACAGGCCACTTTTAAACCTTCCCTGAACTTCTACGAATATTTTAAGACTAAAATCAGCCCAGTCCGTTCAGCCGTTTTCGAGTTTTAGAGCGACTAACACATTAGAAAATCCATTTTTTTATATAAGAAGAAGACTAGCTGTCCCGGTGAACTTCGTGTCACAGGTCACTTTAAAACCTTCCCTGGACTTCTACGAATATTTTAAGACTACGATCAGCCCAATCCGTTCAGCCGATTTCGAGTTTTAGCGCGACCAACACATATGAATATCCATTTTTATATATAAGACTAGCTGTCCCGGTGAACTTTGTGTCACTTTAAAACCTTCCCTGGACTTCTACAAATATTTTAAGACTAAAATCAGCCCAATCCGTTCAGACGTTTTCGAGTTTTATCGCAACCACCACATTTGAAAATCCATTTTTATATATTACTAGCTGTCCCGGCAAACGTTGCTTTGCCATAACATAAAGTTAAAAGTATTTCGCCCATATAATTTTATTGAAGTGACTAAATAAGTATGTCGCCATGGCAACGTCGATCGCTATCCCTTCGCATAAACAATGGTCGCTGTCAGTCTCAGGTTGTAATAATTTACTATTATTCAACAAATGCACTTATCAATATATAAAGTACCCAGTAGCCGATTCTCAGACCTACTGAATGTATACTATCTACACTAATATTATAAATGCGAAAGTGTCTCTGTCTGTCTGTCTGTCTGTCCGTCTGTCTGTCTAGCTTTCACGTCAAAAGTACTGAACTGATTTTAATGAAATTTGTACACAGATAGTCTAAAGCCTGAGAAAGGACAAAGGCTACTTTTTAACCGAAAAAGCGGGTTGTAAGGGGGTGAAAATGCGTAAATTTGTTCAAATTAAGTTAGTTCCAAAAAATCATAATAGGTGGCGCCGTGCGTCCCCTATATCGCGATATCGCTTGCTCATGCATCTTTCCATAAGAGGTGGTACTAAGTTGATTAGCGTTTTTCGATTCTTGCGATTGTTATGCAAAAAAAAAAGTCAAATAAGCTTTAGGTTTAATATAAAAAAATTAAATATTATGATTTATGTGCGCACTGCACAGCTATTTTTTGGGTATTTTGATTTAAGGGGTACCAGGGTTTTAAAAAGCTTTTAAATTTGACACCAATTTTGTTGACACCGCGCGCTACAAACTGAAGTCCACGCGAACGAAGTCGCGGGCAACAGCTAGTATGCATATAAAATTTAGTAAGAATCAGTTAAGCCGTTTCGGAGGAGTTCGCGGACTAACATTGTGACACGAGAATTTTATATCCTACTAATATTATAAAGGCGAAAGTATGTGGGTTTGTGAGTTTGTATGTTTGTTACTTCTTCACGCTTAAACGGCTGGAGCGATTTCGACTAAATTTTACAAGGAGGTAGCTGACATCCTGGATTAACACATAGACTACATTTTTAACCGACTTTCAAAATACAGGAGGTGTTATGTTCATTTTTGTAATAACCTATGTTCAACGATGACTCAGCTGTTTGTGAACCGATTTTCAAAATTTTTCTTTCTTCTACTTGGGGGGGCTGCGCCCCTACCACTTTTCCTGAAAGTGTTGCTTTAACAAAACAGTGTCGCGTAGTTAGTGTTGAGTTTTAATTCTCCTTTTTAGGAACATCCCACTAATAATATAATATTATAAAGGCGAAAGTATGTGAGTTTGTGGGTTTGTGAGTTTGTATGTTTGTTACTTCTTCACGCTTAAACGGCTGGAGCGATTTCGACTAAATTTTACAAGGAGGTATCTGACATCCTGGATTAACACATATGCTACATTTTTAACCGATTTTCAAAATGGAGGCGGTGTTATGTTTGTGGCGGTACCAACAATTCGCCTAACATTCCTGCATCGCGCTATCGAAGTTTTCTGAGCGCGGCGGTATATATACGACAGCTGAAATGTATCACGTGGGCTTCGGCCTGACCGGGCATACCACCTTGCTCGGTCGGAAAATCTTCTTTTGGCCTCCACGCCTTATTCCCACATTGGTGACCCTCGACAGAACACGCCTCCTGAATCATCATCACTCCCCGTCCCTCCGCACCGCGCCAGCCAGCATCGCCTCATCGGGTACATCGTCCACTAGCCGCAGTGTACCGCGGCCTGGGCGACTCCGCATCGGCATCATTGGGCTTTCTCACTACACCGACCGGTCAGCAAGCAGAGCACATCTCTCCTGGTCAGCACGTAGCATCGGCCCCGCACGGCAGCTTATCCGACTCACTGGATCCCGTGCAGCAGCTTACAGTTCCGACTCACTGGGACTCACTGCAACAGTTCCGACTCACTGGAACTCACTGGCACCGGCAACTCAAGCGACAAGACTTCAAGATTCGACCTCCGGTCTTCGGGGGGGAGTGATGTGGCGGTACCAACAATTCGCCTAACATTCCTGCATCGCGCTATCGAAGTTTTCTGAGCGCGGCGGTATATATACGACAGCTGAAATGTATCACGTGGGCTTCGGCCTGACCGGGCATACCACCTTGCTCGGTCGGAAGATCTTCCTTTGGCCTCCACGCCTTATTCCCACATGTTCATTTTTAAAATTACTTATTGTCAACGATGACTCCGCTGTTTGTGAACCGATTTTAAAATTTTGCCTTATTCTACTTCTCCCCCAAATCCCCCCACCACTTTTCCTGAAAGTGTTGCTTTTAACGAAATTTATCAATTATACTTATTATTCTTTTTTCTCTCAGACATCAAAATTGAAGTTTCCGATGATCAAACTCATTTTTTTTTGTCTCTGATACTATTTACCTATTACAACACAATTTAGTTTACCTTGTTACACCTAATAAATCGCGGGTAACACCGCGGGGTACAGCTAGTATAAGATATAGAAGACTAGCTGTCCCGGTGAATGTTAATGGGTTAATTAGCTGATATAACTGTGAACAAAGATATACAATAATTCATCAATTTGTCATTTTTCAATTACATTCAGATAAAAAAAAATCGGTTCAGCCGTTAGGATGCTTATACGCAAAGGATACACAGGCACAGGAAGACACACAAATACGTCAAACTGACAACCTTAATTACTTATTTTCGTCGCGGGTTAATATACTGAAACAGACTATAACTAAATCTATTGAAATCCAGCTGCACTCGCAGAATCGCAATCCATTTTTTTAAATCGATTAAGTTAATAGATGAACGCGGGTTGTTGATGATGAATAATGCAATTTAGATTGAGTAAATGCCTCGCAATAAAATAGAAATGTAAAACCGCCTTTTAAATAGTAGCAATAAAGTTTATAGTGATGTGCCAACTTTAGCACTTCGCGGTCCTGGGAGGACCAAGACTGTTGAGACCTATTGAGTATTTTATGCGGTTTTGGTTGCGGACTCGAACTCGACCCGAACTCGACTCGAACTCGACTCGAACTCGACTCGAACTCGACTCGAACTCGACTCGAACTCGACTCGAACTCGACTCGAACTCGACTCGAACTCGACTCGAACTCGACTCGAACTCGACTCGAACTCGACTCGAACTCGACTCGAACTCGACTCGAACTCCACTCGAACTCGACTCGAACTCGACTCGAACTCGACTCGAACTCGACTCGAACTCGACTCGAACTCGACTCGAACTCGACTCGAACTCGACTCGAACTCGACTCGAACTCGACTCGAACTCGACTCGAACTCGACTCGAACTCGACTCGAACTCGACTCGAACTCGACTCGAACTCGACTCGAACTCGACTCGAACTCGACTAGAACTCGACTAGAACTCGACTCGAACTCGACTCGAACTCGACTCGAACTCGACTCGAACTCGACTCGAACTCGACTCGAACTCGACTCGAACTCGACTCGAACTCGACTCGAACTCGACTCGAACTCGACTCGAACTCGACTCGAACTCGACTCGAACTCGACTCGAACTCGACTCGAACTCGACTCGAACTCGACTCGAACTCGACTCGAACTCGACTCGAACTCGACTCGAACTCGACTCGAACTCGACTCTAACTCGACTCGAACTCGACTCGAACTAGACTCGAACTCGGTTGTCTGTAAAGTCGGTTTACTGACGATAATTGAACGTGACAACGTCATAGCCTAAAGCCGGGTCCAGACGAGTGTAACGTGTAATGTAATTCACCGTGTAATGTAACACGAATTCATTCATTACATGTAACGCTCGGGGTTTTTCGCGCGAGCACAAAGGATCGTTTGGACAATTCGCTTAGTTCGTGTGCCATCCACACTGTTGACGCTAAATTACACGTAATCTTAGATGACACGTCACACTCGTCTGGACCCGGCTTTAAGGGCCCTCTTTCCCTAAATTAGCAGGTCGATTGTCTGTCAGTGCGAATATCGACGTAAATGACATTAAAATAACATTCATAACAGCACGCCTTGTACGGTGGCGGTTACGACGCTCGCCGCGTCCATGATAGGGCGAAATAGGAGAAAAAAAATTTTTAAGGCTTAATATAATACATATTTCAAAAAAGTAAAAAACAAAATTATTAACTTATGTATTGCAAAGCAGTAGATATTTTTTATATATTCTTTTGATAAATAATGAAGGAGTAAAATGGTTTCATTCAACGATTTGGACGTGATTTGGTTTTTCATTTCTTTATTATGGTCATAATATAGAAATGATATAGATACCGATAGAAAAAATATGTCAAAACCAAATTACGTATCATACCATGTAGATTACTAATTATTTTTTTCAGATATAATTTCTCTGTTAATGCCGATGAAAAGTTGTTTCATCTGCACGCTTTTTTCGAAAAAGCAGCCTTAAATGGAACGACTCAGAGCGAGGTAACGCCGCATATTGCGTCATGTTTTTTCATGCGCGCAGCCCATATCGAATTATAAGTCGTTGTCACGTCAAAACCTACTTGGTTTGAGTGCGCTATAAGATTGTGCAACATAATAGGTACCCACGCGATTTTACTTAGGTAAATATTAAATAGTAATAATAATATCAGTCTTTCGATCATATCTACGATTTTTTATTTAGACCACATATTTCACAAGAATTAATATTTTTTTATATTTTGTTTTGAAACGCGACCACTTACATAAGGGACTTTTTATGCCTTTTATTGAGGTTTTACTAAACAAGACGGCGCGGTCATACTGTAGTATAGATATTTAAATTTAATAAAACTCTATTCATTTAAATTGACTCAAATATTACTTGTCGGTCGTAATTCCGTGGTCCTACCTGGTCCTCCATGAACTTTCTTCATTTGCCGTGGTCCTACCTATGGTCATCCCTATTTATTAGCTATAAAGCCGCCATTCCCGGTGCACAAGATGTCCTCCGGTCGACCGGCTCAACTTCTTCCGACTTCAATTAGCGTTTTATAACTTTATTTAGACTCTCATTATTGATGCCTGGTTTACAGACAAAAAACCTTTTGTGGTCCATGAATAGTAAAATTTATTAATGCTCTTCTTAACCAAAAATTATTTATTAATTAGTTTTAACCTATTTTTTTTTTTGCTTTTTCATTCTGGCTTCAGCTTTATATAAATTTTTGCTCACTTAATTTTTACCTATGTAGGTACCATCGAGGAAATTGATTCCTATGCAGTTGATAGACCAACGTTATTTGGTCGAATATGTCAATTCAATATTAATGAGGAATTTTCTTAGCTTTTTAATTTGATTGTCAAACAGCTTCCATTTTAGTAACTAGATGGCGTATGGGTAGACTACCGGTAATACCAGGGAATACCATCAATAATTGCCACATAACTGGGCAAAAGCATGTAAAACTTGATACATTTCAATTTGAAAAAGACACAATAATATTCCAATGAATAGGATTATAAAGTTATAATAACGATGTTTTAGTTAAAACTCGCGGAAGAAATAGCCCTATTTACCGTTGTTCACACCAAATGTCACAGGAATAATACATTTTGGTTTTGACAACATCTTACCTGCACTTGTGCAAGATAACAGATATTTAGTGGCTAATATTTTACCAATAATGAACATCAAAGACCCAAATAACACAATTGGGGAAAAATAATAAAAACCACACCGACAATAAAAAGTAGAAGTAGAAAACTCTTTCAGTTATCATGTTTTCAGTTTGATAAGTGCAAGCGTGTTCCTAAGCTGTTACCAGTATACTGGCCTAATTGCTTAGGCCAATAATCGCTTAGGAGTACGATATTTTGATTGATATTACACTTGACAGTACACTGATATTTTTTAGAAACACGACCAACATGTCAGTAATGCCAACCTGCAGATAATTTCAAATCGGTGGGGAACCAATAGAAAATTAGTGAGTGTCTACCGTCGCGCCGTCTGGTGGAGATGATAAAAAGAAAACAACCCATTGTGATCTGTCGGCTGGGTTTGACGTAACGCAACCAAACTACTTAGGTCCCCGATCAGCATAGGAATCAACTTCTCTGATAGTACATACCTAGATAAAAATATAATAATATTGCAAAAGTTTTCACAAATACATATTTGTGGAAACTTTTTCTTGGCTAACAGTTACTATCTAGGTCTAGAGCTCAAGGTCTAGATAGTAGTCGCGAGCTAAGACTAGGCTCGGAGCCACTTACATAAGTTATGTCTTTTTTAAAGAACCTATTCTGTCCTATTGCTGGGCAAAGGCCTCTCCTAAGATCCTTCAACCCTCCCACTCTTACCGCTAACCAGAGGTCGTACCATGAAATCGTTTTGAGACTCAAAGTACAATCGTACGAGAATGGCGCGTTCTACTCTAAACGAGAAATTACGTTATTAGAGTAGGATGCGGCATTCTCATCCTTGAGTCTCAAAATGGTTTCGTAGTAAGCCTCTAGAGTTGTATGTATCCAGCTCCTCTTGTCATATTTTAGCCGACTTCAAAAAAGGAGTAGGTTTTTCAATTCGACCATAAGTTTTTATTTATGTTTGTTCGCAGATAACTTCGCCGTTTGTGAACCTATTGTGATAAATGATAATTATTTTACTGTTGGAAAGAAGATACTTTACAGGTAGTCCTATGGTATAGAAATACCGTTTGTAGTCAGATTGGTTTTGTTAAAATTATTCAAAGACAGTTACAGTGGTATCGTCCATAAACTAGGACCTAGGCTATTGTTATTTTAACAACTTAATGTTGCATTATATTTTATTTCAATTGCAATTTACTTTCCTCTACTATTCAAAACAACCCAAAGAACTTGATAGCTTATTTAACGTAACTATAAACAGGAGTAAGTATAACTAATAGCAATAGAACCCTTTGAAACATTGGCTCAAATGGCTCAGCTCTCCCGAAGAGCCACGCTCCGTTACGTTGTCTATGGGACGTAAACCATTACGCCGACTTTGTAACACTTGGAGCTAGTTTACGTACTATAAAATATATAGTAGAACATCTTCCTGGCCAAACTGTACATATTATGTTTGTGTGATTTTGGATACATTTGACTATATTATGTAGCTATAGTAGAATATATTTATGTTAGACGCGGCTGAGTATCGAAATACACTATGCCGAATTTCCACGGCGGAAGTTCGGCATGATTACGTCAGCAATGTCAAACGCGTACATTACGAGTATAATACGACGGAATTTCGGCATTGCATGTCAACGGTTATCCTACTAATATTATAAAGGCGAAAGTATGTGAGTTTGTGGGTTTGTATGTTAGTTACTTCTTCACGCTTAAACGGCTGGAGCGATTTCGACAAAATTTTACAAGGAGGTAGCTGACATCGTGGATTAACACATATGCTACATTTTTAACCGACTTTCAAAATGGAGGATGTGTTATGTTCATTTTTAAAATTACTTATTGTCAACGATGACTCCGATGTTTGTGAACCGATTTTAAAAATTTTGCCTTATTCTACTTCTCCCTCAAACCCCCCCACCACTTTTCCTGAAAGTGTTGCTTTTAACGAAATTTATCTATTATACTTATTATTCTTTTTTCTCTCAGTCATCAAAATTGAAGTTTCCGATGATCAAACTCATTTTTTTTGTCTCTAATATTATTTACCTATTACAACACAATTTAGTTTACCTTATTACGACTAATAAATCGCGGATAACACCGGGGGGTACAGCTAGTTTATAATACATTGCAGGCGGAATCATGCCAAACTTCCGCCGCGGAAATTCGGAGTAGTGTGTTTAGACCACAGATTTCTATCTAGTTAGATAGGCCATGTGTATGTACTTCGCGTGCCATCGCGTTCCCAAAAGAGTATAAACTATATTCTTTCGAAAGTCTGTTCTTTAGTCTGCGCTCCACCGTTATCGGAATTGGACGTCAATCGGAATTCTAAAAATGCCTAATTGTGCCGTATTGGGCTGTGGAAATTCGAATAGAAACGTTGGTATAAATAGTGGACACGTTTCTTATCATCGGTAAGTAATTTTATTATTAAATCATGTGTCCTTTATTTTAAAAACAATTATTTAATGTAAATCGTGTGTGGCTGTAGTTTTTACCATGAAATCTACGTAACTGCGTGTGTACCGCATGATTCATAATACATTGCCGCTTTAGTTAGAAAATTATAGAGCCCGTTCTGTTTGTCCGCTATTGAGCGCGCAATGGAAATAAAACAATCGATAATTTCACTCATCGCTTAGTTTTGAGGTACAGTCTATATTCTCATTTTTCTGTCAAATGAAGCAAATAGTGTTGTACATATTCTCGATTCTAATTAATCGATTTTCGAAACAGACATGAAATAGAGGAATGATAATGTTCGCTTTGGGATATTTTGTGACTCGGTGATTATATTTTTATACATTTTCTATAAGTACATCTATATATATAAAAGAAAGTTGTGTTAGTTACGCCACTTATAACTCAAGAACGGATGAACTGATTTAGATGAAAATTGCTGGAGAGGGAGCTTAAAACCAGGAATAGGACATAGGATACATTTTGTCCCGGAAAAATGTACGGTTACTGTACAATATACTTTTATGATTTGCGCGTAAACTATTCAATCGACTTTGATGAATTTTGGTATGGAGATACTTTGAGTCTCGGGTAAGGACAAAGGATACTTTTGGTCCCAGAAAATGTACGGTTCCCGTACAATAAACTTTTATGATTTTCACCTAAACTATTCAGTCTATTTTTATGAAATTCGGTATGGAGATACTTTGAGTCTCGGGAAAGGACAAGGGATACTTTTTGTCCCGACTGAACATCTGCCGGGCTAGCATACGGACCAATAGAAATACGAAAGTATGGACAATCTGTGGAGATAAACTTAAGATGCAGTTCCGATCTTTTTTCGTTCCGAAAAATTCAATACTATAGTCCTAAAAATTGAAAATAATATCCTACATTATGACATAGACTAATAAATCTGTCATAAAGTGGCATTTTAATTGAATTTTTGTCGGTCGCGATTAGCCGCGGTTAAGATTGGAACAGCACCCTAAGTTTATGTCCACAGTTTGTTCATACTTTCGCATTTCTAGGAGTGGCCGTGCTAGCCCGGCTGGTGTATAAAATTTTTCCCCCCACCCCTCTTAGGTGACAAAAGAGAGGGTAAGTTTTTGTATCAACTGATGAAGTACAAATACTTTAAATGGCAAAACAACGTTTGCCAGGACAGCTAGTTATGTAATATGTATTTATGTTCCTGTTTAGTGATTTAATTTAGAATAATATATTACTAGCTGTCCTGGCAAGCACGTATCTTAAGACTTATCATTCCTCTGTCTATGAACTCGAATAATAATCGATAAAAAAATCGATATACCTATTAAAATGGCAAAAGAGGCGATTCCTTTGAATCGATTCCGCGCGTACGGGTATTCCCATCACTAAAGCGCTCTTGTGACGTCACAGTAGGTATGAAAAAAGTGACACGCTCGTGTTCATACAAATGGAGCGACATAGCGCTTCTATCTAGATCTTATTTCTGTGGTTTAGACACTAACTAGACGGCTTTCCACGCCGCCGCGCGCTCCCGCCTCGCTGTACGCTGATTTCGAGACTGAAGAACTGAGCCTACACGCCGCGACGACGCTGTGCTGTCGCGCCGTGTGCGCTGCGCAGTCACGTCGCTTTCAAATCGCTCGCTAATCGCCAGTGTGATAAGGCCCTTAGGCTTAGTTAACAATTTTCGATGATTAATTACGTCACAAAATAAAGAGAAAACGCTCTTTTGCAAGACTTGAATAATGAATATCATGTTTTGACTACTATTTAATAATTTTACCGACTACACCAGTAGAGTTGCGTTTTCACACTTTGTTAATAATAATCTTTGGCACATTCTTGAGCCATAATAGCTATACGCATTACGCAAAGACCCCTATCTACGGGAAGACTGATCGAATCCGATCGTCCGGTCAGGTTGGCCAGCTATAATGAGTCCATATTACAGGCCAACCTTATTGGACTCAAGCGCACACACGACAATTTCCGAAGCATAATAATATTATAGACTAGACCTTAAGCAATGTTCATCATTACTTAGCATTATAATAATAGCTCCCACACCGGTTTCGGTGACGGTGGCCGGTTTCACTGAAACCAGGCCAGCTACGCAGGAGTAATTTTAAAATGTACAAGTGTGTGCGCAGTGCAGCACTCTCTATTCCTATACTCTCATAACCCAGTGGGACGGCAGACCGACACGACCGGCGAGAGACCGACGTTTTACATGCCCATCAGACGCATGGATCATCTTACCTACTTGTCAGACAATAAGGTGATCAGCCTGCATTGTCCTAACCAAACTTGAAAATATCATGTTTCCAACGCGGGAATCGAACCCACGACCCGAGTCAAGAGCCGCGCTCTATTCCACTAGACCACGGAGGCGCCGCTTACTTATATTATTTAGCATTATTATCTTATTAATACCATATCCCTTTGAGTTATTCGAGATACTTGGAAGCGAAATACTTCCAGAATATTTGAGGGCAGCCCTATATCTTAAGACAAGATAATCTTCAGGTTTACAACCACAATTTCCTAACGAGTATGAGATCTGCTTAAATTGATGACTACATCACATACCTCCGCTATTGTCCCTGACTTAATAACTACCACTACCGTCAAGGTATGTGCTTCTACAATAGTACTGCCGTACTCCATGTAAGGTAGCGGATTGAGACTAGATTTTATTATACAGATTTTCCGTTTAAAAATGTCACCCAAAACAAGATAGAAGCAATAAAAAAAATCTGCAATAACTTTGTCCACACTGTGCCTTTTTTTGTTCATCAAGGGCATGCGTTATCAACAGCGCACGCGAGGAATGCCCGTGACGCATGCGCTCTTTACGTATCCAAAACTTTCGCTTTGTTCTTTAATGACAATGTTGGCGTTGCGTTCGTTGACGCATTCAACAATTATTATTAGCATGCAAACACTGGAAGTTACAATACTACTATTAGGCATTGCCACGTTGTGCTTAGTTTCATTTTGTCTTGGTGTAATGGTAATCCTCATGGATTTCAGTGAAAATCGTCCTGAAGCATTTTAATGCAAGAGTTTGCGTAAATAGATTTCCTGTGTATCTTTAATTCTCTACCATGTATCTTGCCTATCTCGATGGAATTTGTTGTTGTCGTTCGTTTCTGCTCTTCAAAATTCTACTCATCCCAAAAGCATGCGACGATTTTGGGATTTGCGGTAGGTTCAGCAAAATATTGATAATATATGAATGCCGCTTTCCGCTTCCGCTCCCGCTCCGCTCATCTCAGCGCGCTGCCTGCGGATTCTCGCGGTATTTGCGGAGTAATTACGCGAGGAGCGAGCGCATGACACACAATTAATTATACCTAAAGAATTCTGTTACGTTTGAGGCTGTGTCGGCATATAATAGCTATGCTGTGTAGGCAGTATAAGGCTGAGGCTATATACCTACGCCTTAATCCGGAAAGCCGGAGGCTCAGAGCACAAAAAATATAGATAAGCTGAAAATTTACAGAGAGACAGAGAGGACCTTAGAGAGGTCCAGCACAACTCGCACAGACCTATTGAGTAGGAGTAGATACTGGGTACTGGGTAGGTAATAGGTATGTTGGTAGGTAAGGAAAGCTCTAGACCACTCGGCTTATAATAGAAAATAAGACGCTCGTGTAAAATTGTTTGTCCAAAAGTAAAATGCCTTTTTCATTAATTTATTGCAGCAATAGTTGCTAGGACGACTATATTTATGTTCTATGCACTCAAACTGGCATATTAATATTATACTCGGCGCGGCGAACCTTGGTCCCTATGACACTGACAGTTAATAACATTGTAGTGGCGTCACCATTAAATTAGGATCATATTGGAGTGGTCTAAAAATGCTATTTATAAATTTGACGCAGCTTTATTCAATTACAATGATATTCAGTTGGAATTTTTAACGATTCTTAACATTTACAAGAAATTATCTCAAACTGATTTTACGTTTACGTTCTGCAAAACTTACGTCGTCGTTAACTGTCAGTGTCATAGGGACCAAGATTCGCCGCGCCGAGTATAGTATGTAAAACTGAGCGTCAAAGATAATAATATTATCAGCCGCTGTATTTTCCGTGCCTTGTATTTCGTCCGGTGTTATTTTTTAAAGCTCTTTTGCTCCGGCTTTCCACATTCCGGCTGGGCTAAAATGGTCGCATAGCAATTCCTCCCAATCAATTCACAAAATGAAATGTCAAAACTGTCAAACTCACGAATGTCAAATTTAGACCAATTCAATTGGTCTAAATTCGTACTAATTTGACATTCGTGAATTTGACCAATTCAATTGGTCCAAATTCGTACTAATTTGAGATTCGTGACTTTGACAGTTTTGACAATTTATTTTGTGAATTGATTGAGAGGAATTGCTATGCGACCATTTTAGCCCCGCGGATCGTGTACTCCCAGCTTTATAGTCATACCGACGTGACTCGACGATTTATAGCCAGTATTAATCTGAAACTGAAGATAATGTGTTTATAATTTACACTTGAATAATTGTATTCATGTTACATGTTAGATACGTTCGCGCTAGTGGAATTATTATTGAAATCCAACAACTATGTATAAGGCTTCATTTACATGTGTCCAGGCGTAGGAGCGGCTTAGGGTGGGTTGCACAAACTTACTTTAACTATAACTACAACGCAAAATGTCAAATCTTTGGTTAAAGTCAATAATGGACGCCATATATTTTAACCATAACCATAGAGCTCGACAAGGCTTTAAATGAACGTGGCGAAAAAAGGATCTAACGCTGTCATACAAAAACGCCATTTTTGACAGTTCTCCTTTACCAGCAGCGCCGTCGCCCACGTTTAGTCGGACTGGCAACAGACATCTGTCAAATTCTGTGGTCAAAATTAGGTTTAAAGTTAATTTAGGCTTAACTTTTATCATAACTTTAACTTTAACCACGCCTCTGGTGCAACCCACCCTTAGTATTGTATGTAATGATTTATTTAAATAGCGGCACAGTCGCGCTATTTACATAAAATTGCTTGTGATCTCGCTGTGTAGCGGCCAAATGCATATCCATACTAATAATATAAATGCCTCTTCACGCCCAAACCCCTAAACTGATTTCGCTGATATTTGGCATGGAGATACTTTGAGTCCCTTTTGAGTTGAGAAAGGACATAGGATACTTTTTGTCCCTGAAAAATGTACGGTTCCCACGCGTTATACGAGTTTTGGCGCAACGCAGTTACGGGCGTCATCTGGTATAAGTATAAATCCATCCTTATAAAGAGGTTGTTCATAAATTACGTGAATGTTTGATGATTTAAAAAATATCACACAGTATAGAACAAAGTCGGTTCCCGCTCTGTACCTTTGTATGATCTTTAGAAGTACACAACCGTTTTTCTATGTAGTTATTTTAATAGTAATTAAATGACAGCGTAATATTATGTGTATAACATGCACACCGTAAATAGAAAAACAATGTTTGTTTAATCAGCCATTTTATACATAAAATAACAATACAATATTCACTCTCATTTACCATCATTCTACTTTACAAACAAAACCCCAGTCTTATACCTATTACTTTGTCAAATTCAAAAGCAAGCCTTTACCTTACAAAGTTTTGATCAAATTACAGAAGAGTTTCGTCGCAGAGACAACCAGTAACTACATTACTGAACAAAGAGGGTTGATGCTTCTGACAAGTTTATTTTCTATAACTTCGCCTCGATAGATATTTGTGATGAAAATCCGTGGGAATGATACATTTTGGTGAAAAAATAATATACGGAAGCTTTTATTATAAGCCTTCTACTTATAATAAAAGCTTCATCAGAAGCTTTTGCGAGAAAGAAGAAAGAAAGAAGCTTCATCAGAAGCGAGACCAGAGAAGCCTTCTACTTATCAAAGTAGAAGGCTTCTCTGGTCTCGCTAGTCTACACACGGCGACTATCGCTTACCATCAGGAGATCCGTAAGCACGCTGCCTGGTTCTAGACAACCTCGCAAACACTTGAGTGCGAGGTTGTCTAGAGGTGAGACTAGGTTTACATTTACCTCAATAAATTCAAGTCCTTAATATATTTACACATCTAAAATGCCGGAAAATATGAAGATAAGCAGAATATATTTTGTGCACATCCTCAATTCTACTTTGTGAGGGGTTTAGTTCATTTTTCTTTACTTACCCATATCACTCACCTTGTAGGGTAAATAGGATTAGCACATAGAGCGAAAAAGGGAATAGATTTGGTCAGAATATTTGAGGGAATAGTACATTACTGCCCATGGTGCGTATATTATTTTTCTCGTCGACGGAAGCGGAAAACGGCAACATCGGTAAGCGCAGTGGGAAGAAAGTTGACGTTTTCCGCTCGTAGGTGAGAAAATAATGTGATTTGAGACATTCCTTATTTTCCTGCCCTAGGTGCGTAATGTACTATTATTTTATAGTGAGACCGTACTGCGCGACACTTCACGTGCGTTTTTCGCGTAACTTTCTGCCGCGCACGGTAAAACTCTGGAACGACCAGTCACCTGTAGTATTTCCTGACCAACCGTCCGATGTCCGTTTGTCTGTCTGTTACCTCTTCACGCCCAAGCTACTGAACCGATGTTACTAAAATTTGGTAAAGAGATACTTTGAGTTCCAAGAAAGGATAAAGGAAACATTTTAACCCGGGAAATAGTACCGTTCTTGGATATACAAAACTTGAAATGTAAAAATTAAATATTTCAATGGTATATCTCATGCTTCTAAGTTCTATGTTGAAAATAAACTTCATAAATGATTTAAATAACATATCGTGGGTACTATCTACAATATGAAATATTATGAATAATAAATTAATAACAGGATACTTACCCTTACTTTCATAAGGTGAGAATAACTGTATTTTAAAAAGATAAAACCGACTTCAAAATTGTATGTAATTGAGAATTAAAAGTCCCTATCTCCAAAACTACTAAACCGATTTTGATGAAACTTGCAGTGTTCCCTAAGTTAAATAATACCTAGTACAACAAAAAAAGAATTATTAAAATCGGAATGGTGGCTCCAGAGATATGCGAACACAAACATAAAAACATACATACATACACTTTTTAAATTTGGCACATTTGTTCAGACGCTGATGTAGTCTAACATATTCGAAAATTGGACAGTTATGGGAATATTAAATACACACGCGTCGAATTGATAACCTCCTTTTTTGAAGTCGGTTAAAAAAAGATAAGACTTGTCAAGAAATCAGAATCAGAATCAGAATCAGAATTTACACTTATATCTTCAGAATCAACACTTATATCTTTAGTAGATGACTCCGTTGCGCTAAAATTAGCTTATCGCGCGGTAACCACACAGTTTTCCGGGATAAAAAGTATCTTAAGTCCTTTCTCGAGACTCAGAGAGGCATATTGAATTTCAGCTAAATCGGTTCAGAGGTTTGGGCGTTAAGAGGTAACAGACAGAGAGTGTCTAAATACACCAGGCCTAAGTTACGCTGGCGTGAATCCCGTCTGATTACGCCCGCAATTCCGTCGCGTTCCGTCCGTATTTTGTATGCGATTGACATTGCGGACGTAATTTACGCCGCGTAACTTCGGCCTAGTGTGTTTAGACACAGATACACACTTATTATATTGATTATAATATCAACTCAATGCTATCTGTGATCTGTCGGCTGGGTTTGACAACGCGCCCAAATTAGGTAGGTGATAGGTCCGCCATGTGCTTATGAATCAACTTCTCTTATAGTAGATATTAGTTAGTAGATATGTAGTAGTTAGTATTGGAGAATAATCATTCCACAAATACATATAAAGCAGCTTCGAACGTAAAACAGCGATTTCAATTCAGTTACAACCACTAATGATATGTAGCAGTCAAAGTTTGATATTACGTCAATAAAATATTAACCTAGAAGGGTTATACTCGTAGAAAGTGTAAAAATGTAAAGCAAAGTTTGTAGAAATTGTTTTGATAACTCATAGAATTATTTATATTGGTAATCTCGCATAATATTATTGTGACTGCAGAATATGAAGAATGATCATTTGCATGATTATTTGCATAAGAAAGAGTCAAAGTAGTAACTATAATACTATTTTCGGAACTAGTGCGTGATTTATTCCTTTAGTTATTATAAATTTATAGCGTGAGTAAAAACTTGTGTGCATTTTGATGGCTTTGTGAAGGATGAACCATAAAATGTTTATACGTGAAATAAAATCTATGCACATTCAGGATGTTATGAACGTCACAGCCAGCTAGTTGAATTAGCAATTTGACGCCTAGGGTGTTCGTTTAATTCATACAAAATAAATATGTTAAAGGAAACTTCTAAAAATAATATTTAAGATGGTGTAACGTATACAAAGTGTGAAACAATTAAGAAACACAATATAGACTAGCATCTAAGTTTTAAAATGAATTAAGTAAACGGGAATAATCGCCAAGTTGGATGGTCAATTCTATTAGATGGCTGCATGTACATATTTTTGTCATAATAAAATACAGTAGCATTGAAGTTATTGATATTATCATAATTACGATTAAATTATTATACATTTATATGATACAAAATCCTGACACTTTTCTTAAATGACGTCACTATCTTCGTATCGGATTTTTTTCTTTATCGGTTATTTTCACATTGACTGCCGCATATGAAATAGAATTAACATTCGAGTCGCACTCATCACATGAATATTGTAGAACAAGGAATGTCCCAGATTCATTTAAATATTAACGGCAACTGAATCTTTTGTCTTCCGTTCGGTTTTGCAGTAGCTAAAATTTTGTTAAAATTTTCCGTGAATCGCAAAGTACAAAGATTATATATTTTTAAACATGTAATATCTAATTTATGAATTAAAAAAAAGTCCCGATAAGAGTTTTTTTAGATATTACTCTGGAGACTGTACTTTTTGTTTTTTTTTTGCAATTTTTTAGATATGAGCAGAATAGGCTCGGCTATGATGATGAACTATTTACTAAGAACACTCTCGATCATGGCGGCTTTCAAACATAAAGATTATATTATCACAATTGTTAACCCGTTTGAATGCTACGATACCACGGACAAACACACAGACAGACATATCTAACTAAATATAACTCTCTGTTTTTATCGGGGGTTAAATATAGATAAGCTTAGCTATATCAGACTAATAACAATTTTAAGCCTTTATAAGCTTTTCATAAAGCAAAATACGTCTGTATTGAGAAAGGTTCGCATAGAATTCCATACATTCCGACAATTAATAAAATTAGCGTTGGCACGACTTCTGTGTAGGATTTAGCGATAATTTATGTTGTACACAATCGTAAGATTTTTATTTTTGTTTGCACTGTTTTGATATTACACATTTGAATATTGTCAGACATAGATTAAAAGTGTTATCAGAGAAATTGATTCTTAAGCGGACGATGCATCTTCATTATTTGATCGGATTATCGGACCGACAAAATCACACCTCAACTAACTTGAGATAGCTCGACTAAATTATGTCCACCATGCTAATGCTAATGAGTCATTTTTTGTACGAACACAAATTCAAACAAAGAGTTTTAAATGACACATTAGGATTTTAACAAAACTTTAAGAAGAACATAATATTTGTAAAAAATGTTTTTGTTGACATCACCTGATTCAGAATATTTGTGACTGTGTGTCTGTCTGAAAATAACTGGAAACCTTCACCTCGGCGTAACGCCAAAATCTGATTTTATGAGTCTTTTATCTTTCGATAATATAAATAAACCAATGAATAAATGTTTTGAATGTTTTGCCGTGGTTTGTACGTCAGGTTAAATTGTGATCTTTTCGAGAAATTTCTAATATTGAAAGTGGATTTTTTTAAGTGCTTAATGTAATTGTATCTTTTTACGAAAACAACTGAAGGGAATAGCATCCTGAAAGTGCTCAGAATTAAGCTGGACAGCCAAGGGGGCTTCTGGGCACTGGATCCATACACGTCATGTGCATGTGCCCGGAGCGCCAGATGGTGGCAAATACTTAAACTAATTTATTTTTTGTAAAGTTATTACTAACATAGTTTTTAGGTTTATTGCTTACTAACAAAATATGGGTTAAACAGACTGAAATAAACGTATTTTATTTTTATTTATTTGATATGTCATGGTAGAACTTAGGCTCTGTTAACAGTATAATAATGTCTATGGACGCTTCACACCACGTCAGTCTGGCCCCGTGGTAAGTAACTGAAGGACTTGTGTTACGGGTACCAGACAACGGAAATATATTTAATACTTTTATACTATACATATATTTAAGATTTTTATTATATATGATACACATATTTAATACACATCCATGACCCAGGAACATAGAAAACTTTTTTGTTTCGTCGGCGGAATTCGAACCCGCGACCCCCGGCTTGAGCTACCGCCAGCTCACCAGCTGAGCCACAGAGGTCATCAGTATGCATTCTAAACTTCAAGATACCAGTATAATATCTTAATTTATATAAAAAATATATTATATTTTATATTTATATCAATCTAATTTATTTATATTAATTATTATAACACTAGCATTTTAAGCAATTCCTACAGATTACTAAATATTTACTACTTAAGTATTACCCCGAGTTCAGGTTTTCTATGTTTTAACTATTTAACTATTTTCCTTATAACTCCTAACCTACCAATGCTTTATTCAGGGTTTGTAGAAAATGTGGTTTACCACGGACACCTAAGACATACAATGTTTAATAATCTACTTAAGGCTTTAAACGTGTACTTTAGACGCTATAGTGTGTTGTGGTCTAAGGTTTCAAGACTCGAGGGCTACGCAACCACATCTCGAGCCTGTCCATTCTGTGGTCATGTAATGAGTTTACCCACAAGAAGATACTAGTAGCGTACCTATAGAGGCTTTAGGGCCGGAAAAATTATTTTAAATTGTTGATTGAGAGAAAATAAGTGGGTAGGTAACCTTAAAACCTGCAATAGGAAATATTATTATAGGATATTTTTGTCGTTTCCGTGGGATCTGACGCAAAACATTTTAATTTTTACAGCATCAGCATTCGTACTATTAATTATTATAAATGCGAAAGTTAGTATATTCTTAGTTAGTCTGTTATCTTTTCATGCCTAAAATGCTAAACTGATTTAGCTAAATTTTGGTATAGATATACTTTTTATCGCGGAAAAATATACGGTCCCCGCGCGATAAACGAATTTTGGTGCAACGGCAAACAGTTCCCTTTTATATGTATAGGTATTGTATACAATACCTACCTATACATATCGATATCACACGTAAAATTATTATCAAGGAAATGTAAACGAAAGGTCACCCCACACAGAAACAGGAGTCACCATAATAACTGGCTTCTATTGCCAACGGTCCGGCATTTTATCGTCTGACTAATATTTGTTTGGTTTTATAGCTTCGACTCACAAACACTGAAAAACTTGGTGTATGTCACGTAGGAATGCCAAATATTAGCAGGCGCCTAGACGATCAATTTTATCGTGCAATATCACCTACTTTACAATATTATTAGCCGTCTAGGGCTAGTATTGAACCCGCCCTTTTTTTCAATCTTTGTCAAATAAGTTGTTCAATAAAAATATAGTGTTCAATATTATTGTAGGTCTATGTTAAACACCGCGGTATGAAACAGCGAACGACCTAAATTTCCATACTTAATTAATAATATATCATGTTCCTAAAATATCTGTAGTTGAAATTTATCAAATCATGCCATTTACCTGAAGCTTACAATTACTAAGTTTCGACTTTCAAGCATGTCCTGCAAATTAATTGAGTATAAGTAAATCTTATAGGCAGGAAACAGAGTTTAATAACACATAAAACAAGTAAATTTAACAGTCCTGTTCTGACTGATTTATTCATCTAGATACACATCTGCTATTCACTGTTCCTTTGTTTTGTTTATTACTTTTTCGTCCACATACAACGATTAATCAACTTTTACTACGTGTTTTGCTTAAAAAAACACGAGCAAAAAAAACTTCTAAGTCGTGTGTAAATTAAATGAGAAATACCTTTTTTCGATTTACGTTTACTAAAAAGGTTTTAATTTTACACCTTTACATAATTTTGACTGGTAACCTACCGACCGTACCTTTTAAATATTTACCCTAAAACTTTTCTACTTAACGCACAGTGCCTTACGCACTAATAATGTTTTAAAGCCTATAATATAAGAAAATACTTTAGTAATAAATAGGTATCTCTTTTAGCAATGACACCACAAACGATACAAATCAAAAGCTCGGAAGAATTTGCGACCCACTTTTCCTTTGTAAATCTCAGCTCTCTCACCTTCCTAAAAAAACCCTGCTTTATGAAATCATAACAAAAGTTTTTTCCTTTGTCGTAGTATAAATTATAATAAATTCGTTTAATCTTTGTTTTAATCCTTCGATCGGGGATTCTTCTAAATTCTATTGTATTCTATTGTTGTCGTGGTCACCGATGTTACCGGGCTTGATGGGCTAATTAATCGACTTCTAATCTGAAAGGACTACGTTTATTTCTGAGAATGGAAAGACGTGATATATTGATCGCAGATTAACATTGGAACTTACGCTAATGTATTTTAAACTTTTAATTGTGTTTATTGTTTTATGTCGCTTACATAGTCCAGTGGCTTGTTTATCTTGACTCGTAGACTGCAGGTTCGATTCCCGCGTTCTAGAAATATTCTTTCTAAGTTTCATCAGAACAATGTAGGCTCTAATATAACGAGGATTACTACTAAAAGCATATTTGAATATTTTTTACTATACTAAGATTTTAGCTAGAACCGGCTATAGCTAGTCAGGGTTTGTACTACATTATTAATTTACATTCTTATCTCAGGCTTGGTGTGGTTTAAATGTACCATAAAATATAATAGACAGTAAATCATAGTTTAACTACCACTTAACGACGATTAAACCGCCAGTATAAATGTCGACCAAACAGCAAACAACGGAATCTGCGTCGTACCACAACATGCGACCGCCGCAAAATATATTTTGTCTGCAGCCGAGGATTTAACGCATGTTTATTATAAGCACTTTATAGCATTTGCTGCAATAATCAAAAAGACAAGATCGTTCATTAGCTATGTCCACACTATACGCTTTCGTCTTCAATTTTCGTCATCTTCTTTCATTCAACTTTTGTATTGGCGTATTCAATAATAATTGAATGCGTCAACGAACGCAACGCCAACATTGACAGCGAAAGTTTTCGATACGGTCAGAGGGCATGCGTCGCGGGCATGTCTCACGTTAGCTGTTGACTGCGCATGCCCTTGATGGACAAAAAAAGGCACAGTGTGGACAAAGCTTTACGATGTTGGTATTTTATGTTAAGTTTTGTGCCTCGATCCACTGTTTGCATTTTAGATGCTACCCCGCAACTTTGGTCCTGCAAAAATTCATTTATTCCATAGGAACCGTATAAACACAAAACGTGAGTTCTTTTTCGGGTCATAAAGTATCTCTTTGCTCAATTTCACTTAAATCGGTTCGGCAGCTTAAATAAAGTCTGGAAATACGACATACACAATTTCGCGTTTATATAATTAGTTTGGTTACAAAAATATGTCTTTAATACTAGCTGTGTAATAGAAGAGAAGACAGAATATTCTATTTGAGTATTCTGTCACAATTAATCACAGAAAATTACTTCTTCCCCGTGTAAGAATTTCTGCATGAATTAAGTTGCGAATAACATCCTTTAAATAAAAATTAATACCAACTAAAATTATTACGCTGCTTTATACCTATTATTTATAGAACTATATAAATCCAGAACGAACTGTCACCAGCAGTATATACAGCTGTGACCAACACGACCTGCAAACCTTCAAGAGGAGAGCTTATTCCCTCATGAAAGGCCGGGAACGCAGCTGCAGCTCTTCTGATATTGCGAGTGTCCATAGGCAAAGGTAGTTGCTTTCCATCAGGTGACTCGTTTGCTGGTTTGCCCCTTTATTTTGTATACAAAAAACCTTTATAAAAATCCATGTCGGTCGTTGATGCTTATTGTGCGACTCCATTGGTGCAAATTAAGTGCATATTTTTCGCTGTAAATCCTGCACTTGTTTACGAGAATCGCGGCGTGTTGCAGCAAATTAGCACACTCGGAATATTAAATCGTGCCTAGATGTCCAGCTTCACAATTAGCCGGCAATTCGCAAAATGCCCAGTCACATAATTTGCAATTTAGTGCCCAGATTCATGATATTCTGTTTAGCATTTCAGCCGTATCATAGCTTTAGTGCAGACGATGTACATGCTGATTTTAACCTATTTAAGATATTTCTGGTTTAAGTGTTATCTGGATATTACAGGGACTGATATATATTATTTTGAGTGTTTCGCTTTCTTACAAAACTATAATCTATCAAACATATTGCTAATTTACCCAAATAAAAAAAAGTATTTACAAAATAGATAGAATATGATTACTGTCCTCTTCTGTTGAGAAAGAAACGACACCTAACATGAACAACAGTTTCCATTTTTACTTTGCATTCAGTAGTATATCTATCGACTATCAATAATAATATTTATAAGATATAGCATTCTTGAAATCACTAATTTTATTATTCTATAATTTATAACACATCAAGTGCAGGAACTGAAAAGGTGCCAAGGTTAGAAGCGTTAAATATTTAGAGGCTCGCTTCAGGGAGAATTCCTGAATCTGATTTACTTCGTTTGCATCTTCGGTTGCGATTCTCCATGCTCGGTTGTGTTCGTTTAATTCTTTTAAACTTTAGAAAGGGGAGATCATATAAAGATTAACTGGTAAAATATTGTTTACAATTGTGGGTTTACACGGAAGAAAGCTGTAAAACAACTACCGCCTTCAAATACGAATTACTGAACTATATACAAATGATTTTGACATAAGCCCAATACAATATCTGGCAACTTTATTTTACTGCAGTTAACTAAATAGTGTAATAACTAAGAAAAAAATATTTATCAGATACTATCATAGTAGCTTAGCAATAGTTTTGTAGCTTTTGTTTCGAGCTGAACATGATAATAATATAATAAAGTCATATTATTTTATTCTGTTGTCGGCCAGACCTACAAGAGACCGGCTTAGCATAATAATAAAACGTGAATACCTCTTTATGACACTGGGTCTTTCAATAAAGCAATATTATGCCAAGCTATTTCCCTCTATATGAGGACAGCAACATTTTATAGACTAAGATTTAGTACACTACTATTATGTAACCTACAATCTATATAATCCAAAAAAGTTTCTGGGTTTACAATTTTACCAAATACTAGCTGTAGCAAATGTGTTTATATTTTATTTCCCCCGTAAACGAAAGCCGTATGTAAATCAGCTTCTAGATCCGCCATTTTGGATCGCGGCCATCTTGAATTGACGCCATTTTGTTGTGCGATAAATCAATTTAATGTGTTTACGGGATTTCATTTTATTATTTCTCGGTTTGAGGACATTCGGGCAAATTGTTTCCGCTTGTTCGTGGAAATTTTCGTTTACGGGAGATAAGGCGTTTAATATAATATTGCATATTTTTTCTTTAATTTGCATGTTTTTGCGTCTAGATACAAATCTTTATTTTGCCCTTTAATATAGTTTATGTTCACATACTATGAACTAAATACAGGTTTCCCAGGTATGAATACCTAGTTAGATATTTTTTGTCTCAAAATGTGTTACAAGAATGGAAACAATGTACAAATTGATTCATAGGCAGAAATGAACCTACGTTATTTGGTCAGTAACTCAATGCTTGTCATGATTATATTGTATCAGCTGGATTTGGATAGCCTGACCGATTAACGTAGATCCGCCTTCTCCATAAGATGGATAAGATAATATTATGCCGAAGGCGATAAAAAATTAATTAAAGTTGAAATGACTGATGGAAGAAATTTCTGTTAGAGATAAGCAGTACCTGTTGTGTCGTTCTTCTTCTGTGTATTTCATGTATGTGTGCAATAAGTAAATAAATAAATATAAATAAAGTTACTAGGGAACGGACAAACATCCATACCCACATACATACATACATACATACATACATACATACATACATACATACGTATAAGGTAGACTGGGTACGTTTGTGCCAAGGCACGGTTGTGACAGTCGTCATAACAGCGAAACTATGCGGAATATGGGGATGGGTGCTAAGAGAAAAAGACGCGTCTTGCAAGTCTGAATGCTTCTCCTAGCATTGCTTTTGCCAGCACTTGACGATAACGTTATCAGGTGCCTACATTGCTTTTTAACAGTCAAAAGTAGGTTTTCTCGCTTGGTTTATTTTTATGTTTACTATTTTTTGTATACAAATAACCTATGTCGCTTATTTTCTTGTGATAAGTTGATCATTAGTAGTTAACTACGAGTGATTATTTGTTACGTAAATCGTTTAGCCGATTCGTGGCGATTGTTTAATAATTGAAATTCTGTGTTGGGTACGGTTGTGACAAATCTTATGGGTACGGTTGTGACATACATTTATCCTATCTTTTTTCTTAGATGTCCTAAAAACGCTTACAGAAGGCCAAACGAGCGCAGAATATTATCAGTCAATATGAAAATACTTACGAAAAGTCAAATGTAGGACTTATTTACAGAGAACGGCGAAATTCATCAAATTAATCGGATGTCGTTGTTTTTGGTCGATAAATATGTTTCAAAGTAGAATATGTTTTGATACGCTAGATGAATTTGCTTAGAATAATATTTATGGTGTTTTATGGTACAATTTTATTGAAAAAAATATTATATCAACAATTTTTTGTAGATGTCACTACTGACCCCAACCACTGTCACAACTGACCTTGGGTTGTGGACAGTTGTGACAATTTCCCTCTTTCTTTAAAATTTAATTCTATGAAGTATACATCGTATTTTGGCATGATATAATGGTATTTTTATGTAGCCAAATAAATAAACTATGGTTTGTGACAAAATTTTCCAAGCTAGTTGTAAAACTAACAAAATTATTGGCCTCAAAACCAAAATTGTCACATCCGTACCCAGTCTACCCTACATACACACAGGCAAAAATCATAACCCTCCTTTTTGCTTCGCCGTAGTCGGGTAATAAATCATAACATTATGATTTAATCGATTTTTCTGATAGTTCTAGGGATTTTAAGGTACACTAGACCAGATATAAAATATACATATTACAATATAACATTTTGATTTCGTAGTAAGCTTTGGTTGTCGTACCCATGGGCGTATATAAGGGGGGGGGGTCCTGGGGGTCCGGACCCCCCCCATGACTATCTATCTCACTTGTCCAATCGACAATATAATATTATGTACCGCATCGATTTTAATCGGCGAGGTACATGTATTTTTTTTTTCTATTCACAGTATAATACTGTGGAGTGTGTCCGTAGGCCGAGTAGGTACCTACCGCGATGCGTTCGTAGTTCGTCGCGCCGCGCGGGTAAATGAATATTATATTCAACAGTAGACGTTCCGCGCGGCTTCGCCCGCGTAAATTAGATATTTTACAGACAAATTAGTCCACAAAAAATAGCCTATCATCCTTTACGTGGTCAACTTCTTATCTGTGCCAAATAACAGAAAAATTGCTCCAGTAGTTCGTGAGATAAGCCCTTTCAAATAATTTCCCCCGTTTTTTCCACATTTTCCTCTATTTTTTCGCTTATTAGTTATAGTGTGATAAATATAGCCTATAGCCTTTCTTGATAAATGGACTATCTAAGACTGACAGAATTTTTCAAATCGGACCAGTTATTGACGACGACCAAGACGGACCAGTTCCTGAGATTAGCGCGTTCAAATAAGCCCTTTCATATCATTTCCTCCCGTTTTTTTCCACATTTTCCTCTATTTCTTTGCTTCTGTTAGTTGTAGCGTGATAAAATATAGCCTGTAGCCTTTCTCGATAAATGGACTAACATTGAAAAAAAAATTCAAATTGGACCAGTAGTTCTTGAGATTAGTGCGTTCAAATAAGCCCTTTCAAATATATTTCCTCCCGTTTTTTCCACATTTTCCTCTATTTCTTAGCTCCTATTAGTCTTAAGCGCAACACACACTGAGCCCGCCGGGCCGCCGACATATGTCGGCAACTTTTTGTCGGCGGCCTAGTTGGCGGCTTCACTTATTACAAGTCGAAAAATTTTGTCGGCGGCATGTCGGCGGCTTGAGATGAGAAATTTAATTGGCAGTCAGTGATTGGTCAGTGATTGCCGCGTGTCTATAAGGTTGTGTCGCCGGGCAACTGAGCGCTGGCGACCCAAGCCGCCAACATGTCGGCGGGTAACACGCGCGGGCGCATGTTGCCGACATCATTCTTTTCATACAGGCCGCCGGGTTGTGTCGCCGACAAATGTCGGCGGCCCGGCGGACTCAGTGTGTATTGCGCTTGAGCGTGGTAAAATATAGCCTATAGCCTTTCTCAATAAATGGGCTATCTAACACTGAAAGATTTTTTAAATTGGACCAGTAGTTCCTGAGATTAGCGCGTCCAAACAAACAAACTATTCCGCTTTATAATATTATATTACTAGATGTTCCGCGCGGCTTCGCCCGCGTAATTTAGGAATGTCACGGAAACCGTACATTTTTCGGCAAAAAAAGAAACCTATGTCCTTTTACGTGGTCTATTCTTGATGTGTGCCAAATAACATAGAAATTGATAAATCGGACCAGTAGTTCCTGAGATAAGCGCGTTCAAATAAGCCCTTTCAAATAATTTCCCACGTAAAATATAGCCTATAGCCTTCCTCGATAAATGGGCTATCTGACACTGAAAGAATTTTTCAAATCGGACCAGTAGTTCCTGAGATTAGCGCGTTCAAACAAACAAACAAACAAACTCTTCAGAATTATAATATTATATAAGTATAGATATAGATAAGTATAGCGGACAGCGGAACCTTTCATGGGCGAGTCCAACTCGCACTTGGCCGCTTTTTTACGTTAGGGACCCCCCCCTTAACAAAGCTATATATACGCCCGTGGTCGTACCAGATAAATATACGACTCTGCTCTTTAAAACAGTTTTCTTTCTTAGTAAACCAAAAGTATTTGTAACACGAAATCACGTGCAAGCACAGCACAAAGGAAAAGATATCATACAAATCTAAAATGAAATGTTGTATAAAATATATTCACAAGTTAAATTTTACAAACATTCAAATAGGAAGGCTTCGGAAAATGTAACAGAATTGAATTTTATATGAAATTGAGATGCATTGTAAAGGATACCGAGCCGTATTGTATTGTATACGCTACACACCTACACAAAATCAGTGAGAATCGAAGCGAAGCATCCATTGTCTGTGATATACTAAAAAACTACGGGTTACGTTTCGAGAGTGTCGGTGAAAGCTAAAACGAAACAGCAAACGCTGCCTGCGTTTGCTGTTTCGTTTCATTCTTTCACAGAGGAAGATATTCCTGCTTGTAAACTCGCTTTATCTTGCGAATTTTCAATCAGATCACTAGTCCTGACTCTAATTTTGTATTTTAGAGAAGATACCGTTATCGTGCACTCTTAGGTATGGCTGTACTAAAGAGTGCACAATGCCGCTCTTTTCTATTGATTGTTCAAGCAAGTATAACAATAGTGATGAAAGCTGGTAGAGTTTGCACATAAATAACCCCAATATACAATTTGCAAGGGCTAAAGGATCATGGGCAATTTGGTATATTGCTCAACAGAGATAAAATATATACCATTAGATAGCTTTTAGTGAGTAGGTAAAAAAGTTATATTTCGCCCAGCCCCTAGCAACTGTACTTTTTGAAATAATGTACAGTCAACGTACAAGGCCGGCGTTACCGACGTAGTTTTTGTCGTCTATGTGGTAAAACTTATTTGCGCTTAGAAAGGTTACGGATGTCTTGTCTTAGACAGTACACCTTAGATTTACGCTCACAGCTGTAGTAGGTAGTTTAACCCCTCCCTCATACTGCTCACCCTTGGACGGCGGAGCAGGGAACGATGACACAACAGAAAATATAAATAGAATATAAGTGTAGACATATTATATAAGACTGTTTAGGTGTATAAAATATAGTATTAAGAACATAAATCCCTCAACTTAAAATCAGGGACAGGAGCATTATAAAAAAAAAACCGGATAGATGAACAGACGAACAGACCGAAACTATAATATCCTTGTTGACTGCGGAACCCTAAAAACAATCATGATATAATGTAACGTGATGTTATCAGCATGAAATGTATGAGCGCTGATGTCACTTTTAACATGGCTTTACTCAAAAAGTAGGTACAACGCATCTTGACAAGCGCCCTATTGGTCATTAATGTACATGGGTATACCTGCCTAAAAATATACAATCCATTCCTGTTGAGCACTATTATACCAGAGCCCATACATTTTTGCCCCTCATCATTTATTTGCATCCGCGCGAACGAGCAGTTTGGCCGCTACGCCGCTATATCACAAGTAATTAATTTAAATATACGTAATAACGCCTCCGTGGTCTACTGGTATAGAGCGCAGCTCTTGATTACGATTACTACGCAGGAGTAATTTTATAGTGCCCAAGTGTGTGCGCAGTACACAAGAGTACTCTCTATTCTTTTACTCTCATAACCCAGTGGGACGGCAGACCGACACGACCGGCGAGAGATCAGACTCAGGACCCACGTTTTACATGCCCATCCGACGCATGGATCATCTTACTTGTCAGACAATCAGGTGATCAGCCTGCATTGTCCTAACCAAACTTGGAAATGACATGTTTCCAACGCGGGAATCGAACCCACGACCTCCGAGTCAATAGCGACGCTCTAGACCACTGGACCACGGAGGCGTTACTTGGCATACCGCTCGTTCGCGTGGATGTATATAAATCAAGTCTTACCCCACCTTCCTCTACAGGTGTGATGCACTAATGAACATGTTTACAATAACTTCTGGTGGGAATGGCACGTGCCCTCATAACTTCAAAGCGTGCCAATCCGCTTCTGCGTCGTCACTATTTGTGTGCAAGACATTTATCGAAAAGGACAGTAGGGTGAGTATTTATAGTCACAAGAACGTCACGATCCAAAACGCGCATAAAGTGCACATGTGTGTGTATTTTCACCCGAATTAATTTGTGTTGATGTGGGTACATTTGACAAGGTGTATAATTTATTTTTTCATGTTTGGGGGGCTTACAGCTAAACCCTAAATTGTAGAAAACGAAAAGCCAATTACAAGCCTCCACAGGTTGCTCGTTAATGTAAGTTAATAACAAATAAAAATCAATGTTAGTTAATACTTAAATTATAATATGTGATATTAATTGTGGTTGAGGTTAGTAATAATATTATACTAAATTATGTATAATTATTGTACTAAAAATCGGTTCACAAACGGCGAAGTAATCGTTGAACATACAAAAAGAATATACACCCACAGCTGAACATAATATAACCTCCTCCTTTTTGGAAGTCGGTTAAAAAGAATAATCGATGACTATGCATAACGATATACATTATTTAGTCAGGTCTATCTCGACCAAATTATATTGGTCCACCTGCCCATAAATCATTTTCATATTATTGTACTTTTCTTGATGTTTTGATGCTAATAAACCTTTTCTCTCTAAGTTACATTATTCTCTACTAGATCTCCCGCAACTCCATTGCGCCATAACACGTTTATCGCGCGGGAACGTACATTTTTCCAAAAAAAAAGTATCCTATGTCCTTTCCCGGGACTCAAAGTATCTCCATACCAAATTTCAGCAAAATCGGTTCAGCGGTTTGAGCGTAACAGGCAGACAGATAAAAAGACAAAAATATCCACTTTTCACTGTAACTACAATAGATATCGTATTTTAATTGATTCTCACAAGAAAATCCACTTGTAAAGTAATTCGTCTCACAAAAGCAAACTTTTAACTGTTCCCCCTGAACACCTCCCGGTCTAAAGTACCCCTAAGACGTATTAGGGTCAAATTGGAATTAAATTATACATCGCCATTATTAACCCTAAACTACTGCCGGGCCCGTCGCACCCCTATTACTAGAATTCGATATTATGTTGCCGTAACTTAGGTAAGGTGCTGTCAGTAATAATTGTAATTGTTGATAACTTGAAATTGGATGGAAGTTTGTATTGAATACATAAAATATGTACATAATTATTATATTAATTAAGATAATATTGACGCAGCGTATAATTCGCGGTGTAAATATAATTTTTATGACATTATTGTTATTAGTATTATTATAAATATGAAAGTCTGTCTTCTGTTTCTTCACGCTAAACTAGCTAGCGTAACTCTTTTAGCACTGGTACTTTTATAGTAAACTCTACACAAGGGACACATTCACACCCCAAAGTATTATCACATTATTCTGTCACGCCCCGTATACAAAAATATATTTTCAACTGGCATAATTTTGTCGGTTTATTTTTATACATTCCCGAAATTGGGTGATACCTAATTTTAAGCGTCGTTTTATTGAAGTGCCTAATACGGATTCATTTTAACAAAAGTCCTCAATTTCTTTGTTGTTGGAGTTAATTTGGGATGTGTTACGCTTTTGTCCTTTCATCAAGCCTATATTATGTTCGCAGGGGTCTTTGTGACCGAATCGACCTCGCCTTAGGGTTAGGTATATTTGGAGAGAAATAGTCAGGGAACTTAATGAAAAACATATTAGGATACCTACGTACGCCCTAACAAGTATTTTTTTGACTTCTGAAATGAAACTCCACTCAAAAACTTAAACAGACAGTGCCTTCAGTACACAATGTGAAAAAGACAGCAATTTAAGCCCAACAATATGTTTGCGACTTATGAAGGTTTTCTTATACTATTTTTCATCACAATCGGTTCAACGGTTTTAACGTGGAAAAGTAGTACTAAGTCAAATATAAACTTTTTCGTATTAATAACATTAAAGTAGATTTAATGGCCTCTAATATATCTATCGTCGTATATTTTACGTTACGTAGAATATACGACGCACTCAGAATCGGGAAATATACGTAGACCAACTAAAGTGGTGACGTGACGCGGCGTCGCACGTCAACGCACAAATCATGCACAATTCACAAATTATAATTTAGTACATTACGCACCTAGGGCAGAAAAATAAGAAATGTCTCAGATCACATATTGTAATTGTTGGCCGAGGCAAAACCGAGGTCAACAAACATGACTGTGATCTGAGGCTTTCTTAATAATTTTCTCACCTCCGGGCGGAAAGCGTCAACTTTCTTCCCACTGCGCTTACCGATGTTGCCGTTTTCCGCCTCCGTCGATGAGAAAAATAGTATACACACCACGGGCAGTAAATAAAAAAGCCTCAGATCACATGTTTCTTGACCTCGGCTTCGCCTCGGCCAACAATTACATGTGATCTGAGACATTTCTTATTTTCCTGCCCTAGGTGCGTAATGTACTATTCCGTACATATAACATTGGTCTATCCTAAATATCTATGGTAAAAATGGGAAGACAGTCTACGTCCCAAAAGTAGGGGACGGACGTAGGCCGTAGAAAAGAAAGTTCTTAACTTGCTCAACATGATTAAGGGATTATGAGGAAAGCTGCTCCTCGCTACTTGGTAAACTTTATATTTAGACAACCCCGATACTGATATTTTAGTCCTTAGTACAGCTTTGATACAGTCTAAACTTACTTAACTACAAAATGATATGCTTGTATTTCTCTGAATTATTGTAGTCAACTTGATCTATTACTATTAAGCATATGTTTAAAAGAAAATAAAACAACATTCAAGAAAAAGTAACGATAATAATTTTAAAATGGTCCCAAAGAATCCAAAACTAGGGTCACTTATTTGACCACGCTTCTCTACCCTTCTCACTCGACATGCTTAGCTTTTCTATCTAAGTCTAGGTTTGGACCTTTTATTTTTTAAAAGTTTTTTCATACGCTCCTTGGTTTTGGTACAAATATATTAATATTCTTCATGTTTGCGGTCAGACAAGCCCTTCAGACTTACGAATAATACGAAAATATGTTATTAAAATAGTTGTAAAAGTTGTTATGATGAAAGTTGGAGAGTGTGTAAATATTTGTAAATACTTTATATTATATTAATAAAGAGCTATAAAATAGAAGTTTCTGTTTCGTTTATTATTGTCGTCAAAGTCACTTTTTGGAAAAGTATTTGAAATTGGAATTTCTGACAGACAAAGAGACCAAAGAGAACGTGTAACAATGTACAGTTAATTCTTTCTATCCGTTACGTTATTCAGAAATAAGCAGAAAGTATAATACTGATCGTCTCAGATATTTTACACATTTAAGGATGTTAAAACCATAGACGGCGTAGGGTTAAAGACCATGCGCGGCTTAGAGCGAAAATCTATGGGCGGCTTAGGGCGGAAAACTATGGACGACGTAGGACTGAAAACCATGGGTAGCGTAGGGCTTCTGCCTCTGACGGCGAAGGGCAGAAAAACCATAGATGGAACATAGCAGAAAGCCAATATGCGGCATAGGGCGGAACACATCGTAAAGTGCGCAAGCGACATTGAAATCGAATTATCAAAAACAAAACTCGTGTCCAATGACCTTTTCCAAAAGTAACGTGCGCGCGCAGCTCCCGAAATACACTCCCGCGCATCGGTGTCGTGTTCCCACCAGTCCGCTCGGTAGAGCCGCGCTAGCCACACGCCTGTGATATACCTAGTCCTACCAGACGGCAGAATGACAAGTAAATAGTGTTACCCTACCCCCGCTTGCTTGGATTTGTGTGTTTATGCGACGCTGTAAGTACTGCTTCGGTGCCTTAGGGTTTGTGAAGATTAACCACTGTACTTACGAAGAGACAGTCTAGGTTATGTTAGTCTTTGGTTAAATATCTTCGTTCGTTTGTTGGAGAATGGGAGAATAAAATGCAAGAATAAGATTTAACTAAATACCAAAAGAGAAAGAAATAAAGCAGTGAAAAGTTATGTTCGAAGTGTATCAATTCATTGTGAATAGTTTCAGACAAAATCGATCGTATTGACCGGTACTTAAGTTCAAATTAGCAAACTCTACGCAACTCAACTAAATAGTAGAGTCTACTATAAAGTCTACAACTATTAAAATACGTCAAAAGAACATTTAGAAGTAAGATCCTAGACTCTCTTATATTAACCATTATAATATTTTGTTTTTCGATAGTTAAATCTTAGGTTTTATTTCAAATCTTCAAGGGAGAGTTTCTCGTATTTAATTCTAGTACCTAATTTAAAAAATATCTTTTTTACTATAACTTTGATTTTTCCCATTATATCCATAAATTACATAACAAAATTTTAGAATTATAAAAAAAAAGAAAAATCTGTAAGTAATCTACATAGTTTCGTGAAAATTCACCGCATCTATTTTCTTCACTTTTCGCTCTTCACATCTTTAAATACTCTTTGACAGATACATCTTTCTCATTTCCTCATATCAAACGATTCATAGGTGTGAGAGAGATGTCGAATCATTGTTGCACGTTGCGATACCTAATTTGTCGTGCTATATTAGTGCTGCAAATCTTTTGAGGTTAGGTATGTTGTGTTGTTAGAAATAGTTTTCAAAAATTGTGTGAATTTTTCTTTGCAAAAGTAAAATTGTACAGGCTTCCGCTTGCAAATATTTTTCTACACAATTTTATAAGTTTTTGCTTCTTTTGTGTTTAGCAAATTATGTAAAATATTGTATTAGGAAAACTGACAAAATTCTTTAAAACTTGTTCACTTTACATGCAAAGTCCTTAAGCGGTACTTAGTTTTCTTAATTGACAGGATATTGGTATAAATACTATAATACTTATCCAAACATAAAAAAAGAATGATTCTAATATTTCAAAAAATTAAACGAACTGAGTCAAACACTAACTTTTCAAAGCATCCGTTACTTCACTTATTAACGACTTTCCTTTGTTTACAATTCTCTGAAAGATCTATTTTAGTGTTCGCATCCTTTTGTAATATACTTAAATACACCTGGCGTCCTTCGGGATGACGCGCCAGTCTTTTGTTTCTGTTCCCGTGACGTCAGAAGATGGCGTCTCACACGCGTAGCTGAAGATTTATTAACATGACATCAATAAGGGCGGAAGGGGTTCAAATGTGTCTGCTTAAACGGCAATTTTTGGGTAATTAAGGGATTAAGCGGAAATTCGAAGGGTATTTTCATTAGCTCATGTTTTACGAACGAAAATTTCATCACGTGTTTCAAGGACGTTTTAAAATATATTAGATGGCATAAATTATTTTATAAGATATTTACATATTCCGATGAAATAAACAGACAAGGAAGTAAAATAATTGCAAAAAGTAATGACTAGTACAATCGCTTATTTGAGATACAACATACAACATACAGTTGATGATTTCATTAAATATTTCATATATATGAAATCTCTTTTTAATAATACGCACATAATTACATTTACAAAAATAATTTCTTTACTAGCAAGTAATTTTAGAAACACTTCATTTAATTTTGAAATGTGTAAAACTGATTGAGTGTGATATGAACACATTATATATAATATTATAATCAAGGTTTTTCTTTAATATAATTTCAATAATAACAATAAAGTAAAAAGCCGATTATTAGGTTTTAGCCGACTAGTCACCGACTACAAAAGTGGCCGGATAGTCGGCTTTACCGACTAGTCGGCACATCTCTAAATAAAATACAAAAGCATTTCTTAGAATCCCCGATCGAAGAATTAATAATGATGATAAGCAAATAATACTATGAAGTATTAGAAAAATGAGATATATCTATATTATGTATGACCGTACTATGTACGTCGTTGTCATAAAAGTTGAGAGCTGAGTAAGAAAAAACTTATTTCAGAAATAAATAAACCCCATCTCTTGGAACTCGCAATCAAAAACACTTCATTTTACAAAGTTCATTTTCATACCGTTCATTTTCATAAACCGGACTACTATACCGTTCATTTTCATAAAGTGGAAAATAAGGAGTAATGAACTACAGCATTCGCTTTTTAACAAGTTTTAAATTTAAACAAAAAGGACAATTTTAAGTGCGACCAAACAATATTAACATAGGTATTATCAGAGGAGTGGAGTCCTAGGCAGATACGTAGTTAGTCGTGTTACGTGTAACGTGTTACGTCAAACTCAGCTGACAATAATTAACAATAAATTGACATGATCCGAATAAAATATAAGGTTGATCTGTCAACTGCCTAGGAATCAATTTCGATGGTACTAATACAGTAGATATTATACCTACGAATAATAAAAACTAAGGAAGAGTAACTCCGTCAAAAAACATGCTCCAAAATACTCGTCAAAAAAGTGAACCTTAGGTACACATTTCAATACATTTGCAATATTTAGGTGGCCTTGAGCGGTATAAAGGCTGACGTTACATGACAGTTCGAAAGGAACCAAATTTTAAACGGTAATAGTATAAGAGTTACGTTTCCTTAGTTTTTATTATTCGTAGACATATACCAATGATATTCTATGTTACTAATGGACATATTCATTTTTTTCTTCCACGATAGTTAAGTGACACTTAGATATACTAACGAAACACTATAATTTGCTGTAGAATTTGTATGTTGTTACATTCCATTTAAATATAAGTAGACAGTTGTAAGTAGTTGTAAAGACACTCTTTGATAGCCCTGGCGTAAATAACCTATCAGAGGTAAAAAAAAACCTTCGAACGGAATAAATTGAATCCTGGACTCTTAATGTAAATTGAAATACACCCGCATGCCTCTGATGCTGTTAATCTCCGCCAACTTACAGAAAACTTCATTAAAACTTCTACTTATAGTTCAGCAGCTGACTTTATCCGTATTTAAAGTCCTACCGTGCAAATTTGTCCGGCAACTCTATTATAGATGACGAGTTTGTTTTGCTACAGCAGGGGTTCCCAAACCTTACCTAAGCGTTCCCTTACCTTTGGTGGAAGTCCGGTCCCTTTGAGGTAGACCGGCCAGTCGTGGAGGGAGTCCCGTGTTTGTTAGATCCGGGACATCCCTCCTTTATACGGCTGAAGGTGAACCGCAGGTGGTTTTAGTGAGTAGGAGTCTCACATACCCCCGGGATGCTTCAGCTAACTGAGGCGCATACCCATATACCCATCTTGGGGAACCCATGATGGGTTTCCCTTGCGCATAAAAAAAAGGGGTTCCCAAACCTATTTCGTCTACTGCCCACTTTGAGAACAAATTATGTTTTAGCGCCCCCCATTATTTTAATTTAAAATGCATCGAATTGAAACTACAAATCCAAGCCTCTACACAACGGTCCCTTTTTTTTCTAGTTCCCACACCGTCCTTTAGATCTTCAGCGCCCACAAGGGGACGTTATAGCCCATTTTGGGAAAGGCTGTGCTAAAGCGAAGCCACATTGCTTGAAGTTTTGCTTAGTCACAAGCCTAACGCACCGGAGTTACGGTGCGTCCACATTTGTATCATTTGCGCGATCAGATCTCCGTCGCGATCATCGCGCCGTATCAAGTATGCCTATCATAGTGTGGACGCCTATTAGATCATTCTGCTGATCATGCGAGTATTTGATACGGCATGTATTAGATACGCGGTTAATAGCGATCGGAGCGTATCATGATACGCGTATCATTTTGACACGCTTCGATGATACAAATCAAATCAAATCATCTTTATTTCGGGCATCGGAGACCCATATAACAAATACCTTAAATCTAACATACATATTAATAATATAATAAATACCTTTTAAACTAACATACATATTTTATATTCTCTTATAAACTAACACTGTCACTAATTTTTGCCGGCGACGTGACTCGACGCTTCGTTCCGGAGTCTCCCCCGGAACCTCCGGTAGACTACATCCATCGGCCAGAACTCCGGCGCCTCGAAAGTCGACAGAAGATTCGGCGGTAATCTCACCACAAAGGAGCTAAAGTTAACTTTGTGGCGAGACTGCAGACGCTCGACCCTCAGGCGCAGTGTCGTCTTCTTCTGGATGTAGTCCACGACGTCCTCGACCTCCATGGACCAGTGCAGGCGAGATATGTACAGGGGCGTAGCGGGGACCTCGCTCCGCAGACGCAGCTCAGGTACATAGGGCGCGGTGCCGCGATGGTTGCGGGCGGCGGGATTCTTCTGATACGCGACGGAGATCTGATCGGAGATCTGATCGCGTAAATGATACAAATGTGGACGCACCGCATGATTGAAACCATTCAATCTTAAACATATCGTTTATTCATTATTAATAGATGCGTTAAAGCTATACATAATTTTATTAACATCACATATTTGCACTCGTAGAGCATTATTTTTCTCACAATGGGGCAAAAGACAATGATTCTATAGGCAGGATACCAAAAACATTTTCTAAACTAAATTAAAATCACAGTTTAAAATTGTTGCTAATTATTATAATAAGTAACTGTTAAGGAATGAATTCCGAACTACGCCTCACAAAACTTCCATTTAGAAACAAAGCCAATAAATGAAGAAAGCCTAATCTGCTAAGCACAAAATCGTAAGGAAATATATTTTCTCCTTTTCCGCCTTATTCTGATAAATACTTAATAGGCCTTAAAAGGTTTTAATGATTACAATCTATGGTAAAGGAAATGTAATATTTAAATCTCCTTCGCATTAAGATTTTGTTTGCGGTGGGGTGAAATTTTACTATCTGCTCTTAAAAATTGCCCACAAATTAATGCTATTTTAAATGTAATAAAGTATACTTTATAAAATTTGTAAAGAAACAATATGTTACCTCGGATACTTACCCATTAGATACCATTTTTATACGTATATTATTTTTTTCCTAAACATCTCTATATTTTAAGCGTCAACAAAATATGTACAATCAATATTTTTATGTTTATTTTAGCACTTACCTACAGCAACAATATTTTGTGTCTATTATAGACAAGGCGATTCTTTTACAACTTATAATTTGTCACTGTTATATGAATAACAGGATATTATCAGTACCAAACTGAAATACTAGCAGTAACCAAATCACTATAGTAAAGTGGTCTTGCTGACAACAGAGTAAAAACAGACGCAGAATATCAACGCACATGAAAGCTGCCAAAGCCATTTTTTGCAAACCAATTTGGCAGGAACTGCACTGAGTCAGGCAGGTGTGCTGGTAAAAATAAGCTTTCTTACACCTGATGCAGTTGCTGAGGGTTATTATTAGCTGCATCTATCAATTCTATATTATTGTTATTTGGTTGTCGTAGGCATAGATTAATTCTCAGCAATGGATTACATTATTATAATTTTAATTTAATTGCTTAATTACTGGTGTCTGAAAGCTAGAGTTAGAAATTTGAAACAAGTTATTCCTTTTCTGATGTATTTAGTTACTATAACCAAAGTGCTCGGCGAAAATGCATAGTCTCAGAGTGGAAAATTAATAACTTAAATGTAAATTTTGACTTAAGGTGAACGCAGATTTGGCCGCACCGCACGCACCGCAGTCGCCGCATTTCGAATTCTTCATATAAAGAATGTAGAAATTGCGAAGACTGCGGCGCAGGTAGGTATGCGAGCTTGCCTATAACTTCATATAAAGAATTCGAAATACGGTGACTGCGGTGCGTGCGGTGCGGCCAAATCTGCGTTCACCTTTATATAATATGCGGCCAAATATGCGGTATGCCCCATACATTACCTGTCAAATTCTTCATTAATCCTTCAAGCCCCGTAATTAAGAGCACCGGTGATCGCTACAACAATAGAATACAATAGCATTTCAAAGAATGCGCGATCGAAGGTTAAATTGAACTTTAATCATAATTAAATTATTCTGAGTACGGTGGTTAGTGAAATAGCACGTTTATTGTTTAAACGCGCTAAAAGCGTGGGAATATAATGTTAGAAACGCATTCGTAAAATTAGTTTCTGAATACCACTTTAACCATGTCATTTTCTTTTTCCTTGTTTTTATACTATCTGCGCATTAGTAAACCTCTTAGTTTTATTAAAAAATATCTTACAAATATAGTAAAATTTAGATATTCGTCATATTCGCCAAAATTCCGCCAAAATATTCTATCGCCGACGAGAATGTTGCCAAGAACGTCAGACGCGTCCTGAAATAATTTTATGATTTACTGATAATGAGAAACATGTGTATCAACGGACTGTGCAATGCAATAAATATTGGTTGTAATTATAATATCTAGAAAGACATTCCTACAATAATTAGGAAAATATATCACCTTAAATTGTGGCAACTAGCCTCACCTAGTCAGGCCAAAGCTTTAGTGACTTCATTTCGGACGTTATTATAATATTATTAAATATATCTTGTTGTCAAAACTATCCTCAACCACTTTACGCACTTGAATTATTGGTTGAATGGTTTAAGCACAGATTATCGCATTCATAAAATTATAAGTTATTAGTATTGATTCAAATAAAATAGATTTGAATCTTTACATTTTTCAAAGATAAAACAGTTTAAGCTGTATAGCCCTTAATTAATATTATCAACAGATATCTATAATATCAGAAGGCTTGATGCTTAACCTTCATAATAGAGGAACTATATAATCCCACAAGAACTGAGGAAAATGAAGCAAAGTTCCTGTCAACTTAGCCTCCTAATGGGCATTGTACTGAAATAGATAGCGATATTATAAAACTTGGCGCTCGGTTGGCCTGTGGTACTCAATCTTTTTTTATTTTAGCTACTAACATATTTCGGTCTTACTGTCTTAATGTTAAGGGTTAAAAAATTACGTCCTAAAATAATCGCCTTAATAGGCGACGCCTTGACAATTTGGCTGTAGCGATATCGATTTTTCTCAGCAATGACTAAAGCTTAGAAATTAAAGTTCATTATCAGTATTCATCATGTCTTTGTCTTTGAATTACCCATAGCATAACACGATTGGTCAACTTTTATAACACAGAATAATCAACCAAAAAGACCTCTGTAAAAAAGAGATTCCTATTTTGCCAACAGAGGAGAGTGATTTAAGCATATATTTGTACATAAATAATTGGTTCAAGCATATACTTTAATTTGCCCATACCTTATACGAAATGTATTTTAAATAGTTTTTAAATTACGCGACAAAAAACATTTTGTCGCTTACGCCCTTTCCATTTATTGCTGTTCCATTGCTTGCTTTCTATGAGAGGCTGGGCCGCCCTCTAATAGAAAAAAAAATCGGTTGTCTGTAAAGTCGGTTTACTGACGATAGTTGAACGTGACAACGTTATAGCCTTAACCCCTCAATTCCGAAAAATTTAAAAATATTTATAATGAGTAAAATAAACTATTCGCAATACAAAACGCTACATAAATTCGTGAAATCTAGTAAAATCTTCAAACAAATCCCAAGTCAAACCTTGACACGTAGGAAATAGAGCACAATTTTGAATAGCCGAAATTATACTAACAGCTCACATATTGTTTATTCATTTTTCATTCAGAGTGTGGTCAATGTATCAAAGGTCATAACCAAACTTCTTCATACAAAAGTATTCTCTAAGTCATCGAAATACGTAATATAATCGAAACAGAGCGCGGCCCAGGTGAGCCTTACTGAGAGCTGTCAGCGAGGTAACGCCGCATGAACTGTCATGTTTTTCGGGCGCGCACCCCATATCGAATTATAAGACGTTATCACGTCATTAAGCAATCTAAAACATATCCAACACGGTTTTTACGTTAACGCGGCGTCACCTTAACGATTTAATTGTGGTAAATTTCACAAGACTTTCACGATGAGTTTGCATTGTTTTGACGGTGGGCGTGAATTTCAAAATGTTCTAACATCTAGCGGGCCACTGATAAGTCTCGGCAGGCCGCAGGTTGGGTACAGCTGTTCTAAGCGGTCTGTTGCGGTACACATCCGATGAAACTTTTAAACTATTAATGATAGAGGTTGTGGTTTCATTATGTTAATGAGCAAATCTATTTATAACATTTTATGAGAAAGCAGATTTCAGAAGTTTGTTTGTTTAGGCACGCCAATCTTACCAATTAATAGACCGATTTGCATGCAGCTTAGCTTAGAAATAGAGTAGATAACGGGGCAAGATATAAGGTACTTGTTATTTGAAAAATGGTTCGGTTCTCACAGAATTGCTTATTTACGCGGGCAGATCCGCGATAATTTTATAAATGCAATATTGTAGAATCTCCCGCCTTCCTTGGAGAGGGAAACTTGAACACTTCTGAACCTACGATACAATTACACAAATAACATGAAGTAGATTTATTTCCAAATATAATATTTTACACCAATAAAAACATTTTAATATTTTATCAGAAAACCTTTTGTGTACTTTCGTGTAATGTAAAATTAATATGCGTTGTGTGTATTAGCGCATACTTGTAGTGGTAATTGGTTTAGCAGGAAAATATTATGAATTTAAGTTGCTAGCGTCACGACCCGGCTTTTGCCGAACCAAAATAAATGCGGGTAGACGCAAATTGAGACAGCGCCATCTATTGGTAAATAAAGAGCGATTTTTAATGTGATTTGTTGCTTCTGTTCTACCCCATTACTAATAAAAATATTTTTTTGTTTCTTTAATAATTACTTCTGTATTGTATATTCGATATATTTTTATGTTGCAATCGATGCTAGCGGTTTTCTTGCGGTTTCTAGGCACAGTCTTACATAACTTACGTAACATTATCTGTTCAATAATTGCAGATTATAAAAGTATGAAATATATTTTGTACATAGACTTTTTTAGTCTATGTACAAAATATTTATCTTTCGATTTTGATAATAATTATATACAGTATGTAATCATCTATGTTTTAAATAACAAAACGAGCAAAATTTTCGCCCACAGTTCCTCACACACGCGCCAAATACGCGCGGTGTGAACAGGCAAAACCTGAAAATAGCTGTGACGTTGTGCGATGCTTCAGTTTCGCTGGATCGAAAAGATCATCATGATATCTGTACTTACTCGTATTCTGTAACTTGTGGAGTAAATGACGTGATACGACTTCATGCGACGAAAAATAATTGCCTAAAGGTGCCCGTTGGCAGCGGGCGATATGAAGCTACTAGTTTCTATGTATTTAAATATGAAATACCATCCGCAGCTAGCGACACGAAGATAGAGACACTTCATAGAAATACATAGAAACCAGTAGTGTCGCGACGACACGTCGTCTGCTGCCGCTTCTTGAAGCGGACTTCCAGCATGTACCTTTAAATAATCCGACCAAAATCCGATATGTCATATCAGACATACAATGACAAACGTCGAACAAAACAGTTCGTTTACTGTCTGGGCTGAGGATGCCGCTCGCGCTAGCATGGAAACATTGTAGTAACTTCTTATGTATTAGTTTTATGCTTCATCACCTCGCGTTTCGTTTCCTTTTTGCTGTAAGCCGACCCTAACTATAGATTCTAAAAAGTATGTTGTTTGAGTCTTGACCAATTTCTCACGTTCATCCTCTATTTTTTCATTCCACATTAGAGAAATATTACCTTCAAATATTTCCAACACAACAGATATAAAACGGATCTAATTAACGATTCAAATTCGAACTCACCACCGTCCATAGTTCCTCAAAGTTTACCTCATTAAAATTCCAATTTTATTTCAACCATTTCGAGGTAAAATCCGGAGTTCTCGTAAAAAGTTAGATCTGCGTGCTCCCGAACACCTGTGTTATTTATTCACTTTCCTTCAATAAATTCGAATGTATTAAACTTGTTGATGAGATTTCCATTCTCTAATTCCTCTGAACGTGTCGACTCGGATTATGAAAAACACGTGCAAAGTTTTCTAAGCCCGGATTAATAGAATGTCGTTTGGTCGAATATAATTATTTTATTCAAATAGCTTGCAATCTCGTGGCGGCTCTCGCCAAACCGCGCGTACGGGCTGCCGGCTGACGCATAATATAAATCGAGACTAATACTTTCCTTATGGCTTATCTAGTATGGATAGATCTTGAATGAAAAGCATGAAAATTTATCATAGTCAAAAGAAGTATAATAATGTTGTTTATGTTAGTCATTAATAGACATCGGATTATATGCATTTGCATACTTGCATATGCAAATGCATATAATGGCAGTTTTTAGGCGATAGTGCATATTTTGGCAATTTTTCGTTGATAGTGCATATTTCGGTAGTTTTATGCCTTTGTAGTCTCCAAACTAGCACACCGAGACCACAAAACAGAGGTACGATAGATCAAATCACTTCAAATATGTGGCTCCATCCCCATTTAAAGAATGTAATACATCCAATAGGTACATTATCTTTCTAGAAACAAATTTTTCATTATAGTTGGCAACATTAGCAAAAAATTTGAATAAAGTAGTTAACGATTTAATAAACTTCCATGGGCATTACGAATTAAGATTACAATCGGAAAATTCTCATTGGTGCTGTATGAGAAATTAAAAATCCTGGATTTGATGAAACTGTAAAAATTGGCGCTTTTATTAACGGCACCACCGGAAAACTCTTCAAAAAAGTAATAAATTTTAACCCGTCAAGCCCCAAGCGATCGAATTCGATCGCACTAACAATAGAATAACAATAGATTTTCAAGAATCCACGATCGAGAGATATTAAGTGATTTTATACGTGCATATTTTTTGCATATTTAGGCCAGTTTTTCGTGCATATTTGCATGCATATTTCAGCACTTTGATCGTGCATATAATCCGATGTCTAGTCATTAATATGTAGCGCTTAACGCCAACTAAACCAGTCACTTGGAATAAAATATCTGTTATCATTTTTCATTTGTATTACTACTTACTTTTCATTCACTATCTGATTTGAATTAATATTACTATTAATTCCATAATCCGATTTAACATTTTACTTGTGTCACTATTCTGATTTGTCATTTTCATTAATTATGTTACTATTCATTCGCTTAATCCAATTCGTCATTTTATTTGCGTTACTTTTCATTAGCTTAATCTGATTTGTCATTTCATTTATGTTGCTTTCCATCCACTTAATCCAAATAGTCTAGGCAGTGTTCAAACCATCTTCTTATGAACATTTTCTCGTTGGGCACAAAAATGGCACGTAGCCACGTCAAATTCGTCACGGTAGTAAAATAGTATCCGAATATAGCACGTGACGGGAATCTATCACACTTTTATTTTCAAATGTGTAATATGACTCACCTGAGTAATGAGGGGAATGGGCCAAATGACGTCCACGAAAATTACTACACCATAAATTACGAATACGACGTTGAGTAATTGTCTTATGACAATATGTCTACTTTTTGTCATAGTCTGTAGGAGCATATTCGTGTTTGCTGTTTGATCCAATAAACATTTTTTTTTAAGAAAGAGGCTGATTCCTAATTAAAATAATTATACTCTACTCGGCAAAACATGGCGGTAGCGGTCATTGACTTCCCTTTCAAAAACTTGTCATTTTCTATACAAAGCCGTGATCAATCACGCGATTGACAATGAAGTGTCAGTATAGTTACTCGGAAGTTTGCAGGAGTATAATATTATTATTATATACTGGCTGTCCCGGCAAATGTTGCTTTGCCATAATATAAAATAACTATTTCGCCCACATTATTTTTTTTGCAGTGACAAAATAAGTAATAAGTATGTTACCATAGCAACGTCTATCGCTATCCCGTCGCACAAACAATGGTCGCCCTCAGTCTCGAGTTGTAATAATTTACTATTATTTATTCAACAAATGCACTTATCAATATATAAAGTACCCAGTAGCCGATTCTCAGAATATGCATATAAAATTTGGTAAAAATCAGTAAAGCCGTTTCGGAGGAGTTCGTGGACTAACATTGTGACACGAGAATTTTATATATAAGATTATACGCTTGTATATTCTATAAGCAACAGAAATGAGCAATTCGCGTCTGTACGAGATAAGCAGCTGAAATCATCACTACTGCGAATATTAACGCAAATAACTGACGTAACCAAGAGAAAGAATGCTAAAAGCATTTTTTAGGTACAACAATTTTATCAATGAGTAAGAGCTCCTCTATTAATAAAGTTAACCGTCACAGTTTTACGTACTGTTTATAAGATGGCCGCCAAATTTTCCACCATATGGATCCGCCTCCAGCATCTAAATATAAATCCAGCACTTTTCATATTTATTGTGCAAACTCTAAATATATCCTGACTTTCTTTTCTGTCATTTAACCAGACTGATCTATATTTGGATACACCGCGTTGATCCTCATAAGTGGGACGTTGAAAATAAACAGATCACTAGGTGTGTTGTGGATCTATTTTCAGCTGAATTCCTTACAAAAAATCTATAATTATAATACCAAAACATATTCAGAGATATAGGGATTCGCTGTCATTGATAAAATAAAATTCTGTGAATAAAAACGAGAATGTAAACAATACCTCAAAAAATGATATTACAACATTTATATTAAAAGCGGCCACATGTGGCCGCGAGAAGAATCGATTTCCAAGAATCCGCGATCGAAGAATTAAGATAATTAAATAAACATTTAGTCTTACGACCGTGTTAATTAATTTAACTAATTTGTCAATTAATAGTTTTATTTAGGAATAACAATAAATGTTACCTACAAAAATTCCATATTCCATGAGCATGCTATATTCATAATGATCACAAATATTGTGACAAATACCTAATATTATGTTTGTTTGTTTTCAGATACGTAGAGAAATAGAAGAAAATGGAGCAGTTTGAATCGCTGCTAACATGCTGTGTCTGTCTGGACCGGTACAGGAATCCAAAACTGCTACCATGCCAGCACAGCTTCTGCATGGAACCATGCATGGATGGACTTGTTGACTATGTTAGACGACAAGTATGTTACTTTCAATAGTTTCTTATAACATTTATTAAGTCATTTTTGTACTTTTCTGAAAAACAAGGAAAAATTACATATATTTCAAAACTGATGGTGATATTATTGTGATTAAATTGACGATTCTACTTAAATTTCAGGTCAAATGTCCAGAATGTCGTGCAGAACATCGAATACCCTACCAGGGTGTTCAAGGGTTTCCTACAAATGTTACCCTTCAACGTTTCCTGGAGCTCCACGCCCAAATCGCTGGGGAACTACCAGACCCTACGGCAGGGCAGGTTATGGAAAGATGTAATGTTTGCTCAGAAAAGGCATACTGTGCCCCTTGCGCTCATTGTGATAAAAAAGTATGTGAAGACTGCAAATCTGCACATATGGAAGTATTGCGAAGGGAAATAGCTAGAATTAACAATCAAATTCGTCGTGGTGTTAATAGACTCCAAGATATATTAGGTGTAGTTGAACGAAATACAGCAAACTTACAAACCAATTGCGGAGCAGTTGCTGGGGAAATTGATGAAATACACAAACGGCTATCTAAAGCTTTAAAGGATAGAACTGATTTTCTAAGAAATGAAGTTGATAGGTACTTAGCTACGGAACTTAGAAACTTAACACATCTTAAAGATAATTTAGAACTAGAATTAAGTAATATACAGAGTAATTGCGACCTCGCAGATAAATACATGAATGATGATGTTGAATGGGAAGATACTGAGCTAGTTGATACCAAAGAAATTTTCTTAAAAACCGTAGAATTTCTCAGAAACTTCGATTATGAAGCCGGAGATTATAACCGCAGAATACGGTTTATCATGACACATGATCCTAATCAACTTGTAATGCATGTGGCTACATACGGAGAACTTAATATTGCTCATCCTAATGTATACACTGGAAGTCTCCAGCCATCTACAGGGTTAACAAGATCTAAAAGCGACCACCGCTTAGCTACGCAATTCCGTCAACAAGAAGAAGCTAAAGGGTACACTGAAAACGATGAACCAATTTTGGGAGGTCGAAAATTTGGCGAGCGACGACCACCGCCACCAGAAAAACATACAAGAGACTACGGAGTTACGGATGACTATAGTGGATATGAATCAGAACACCATAGGCCATCTCGAAGATTCCGTTCTCGCTTTGTTAAAAGTCATCAACAAGATGATTCAGACACAGAGCAATCTACACGTGCAGTGAAAGCAGAACAAAAAGAAAAGGAGAAGGAAAAAGTTGTTGACACTGAAGATGCAACGCGAGGGCCTCTAAGTGGAATTTTCAGGTTGAGTGACTGTCCTCGAGTCATGCAGAGGATATTAGATGTGGACAGTGGTAAAAAAAAGGAAAAGAAAGAACCTCCACCACCTCCAAAACCTGTTCAACCTACACCTCAACCTCAGCGCCGAGCACCTCCAGCAAGACAACAAAGTGAAGACGACGAAATTACGAGGTTAAAAAGGCAAAATAAAGGCGCCGCTTCTTCCCAAGAACCCGACCGTGCTCCTCAACGTGCCGCAGAAGAAGAAAGACCTTCTGTGACCCGTAAACCACCTACACCTGCTCGTGAGGTGAGTTGGGAAGAAGAAAGGGAATAAAGAAAAACAGAAGTGCACTTAGAAATTTAATCATAAATACTAACAAGGGAAACGCGACAACTAATTAGGACATTCCATCAGTACACTCCACGTTTACTCATTTGTACATAACACAACACAACAAAATACGAATCTTTGGTGACAATACCGAATTTCAATATATTCCTCAGGCATCCAGCGATGGTGAATCCGATGATGAGTCTGTTGCGTCTTTGCAACGCAACCAACGCAAAAATACGGCACCAGCACCAAAGCCAACAATAAATAGACGACCATCCGCCTCGGACACTTCTAGCATCCATCGCCCGGCGGCCCGTGCTGCGAGCACTGAATCTAGTGCTTCAACAGAAAGTTCCGGCTCGGCGGTGAAACATACAGGTGCAATACTTACTATTGCAGAATTGAAAGCGAAATACAGTGTTGATGGACTTCCACCAAAACCGACTCCTCGTTTTTTGTCCGCAGGCAGTGAAAGACCTACCCCGGTGACGACGAACGGAACAGTCGGCGGCGCACAAAGGGTTCAAAGTCGGTTTGTTGGATCACAGCGGCCGACACCCGCACCGGCGCCCGCCGAGCCGGCCCACGACGACTCCGATACGAGCTCTGAAGAGGAGACTGACTCCTCCGAGGAGAGCGAAGATGAGCCAACACAGAGGAAGACCGAGAGTCAGGCGATGGCCCGAAGTGATATTGGACCACTATTAGCGCGCAGTAACAACGCACGGAATGATGCTCACGACTCCAAAAACAAAGACACACCAAATACACCTAGAACACGAACTCGTCAACAGTCTCAAACCGAAGAAGAGCCATCATCACGCTATGGCGCTTCTGGGGGCAGCGCGTACAACAATCGTTACGGTAGCAAGCCAAAGGAAGTAGAAACTCAATCCTCGTTAGACGACGATTCGAAGTATCCAACAGCGCGGTCTAGGTACTTGGCCATGAAAGAACGTCGTAATCGCCTTGCACGAAGCAAAAGTAGCCACACGGGCTTCGGTGCTGGCGACGATGACGACTTAGATGATCCCGTATCTCCAACGACGGCGTCACCATCCGCATACCTAGCGGCTCGATACGGCTCCGGCACAGGAGGTTCGGAGTTGTCTCGTAGCCGATCTTCTCACGCACTTAAATCAAGAGAAAGCTCGCCCGAACGTCCAGTGTCTGGAGAGAAGGACGGAGCTGCATTGAGTTCGTGGGCCAGATACTTGAAAAACAAGTATGGCTCCCGTGGAAAAGAGCGTGATTCTGGTGGTACAACTTCGAGTACATCGCGTCGCCTGTCTCTCGGGCTACCTTTGCGCTCAGCTAATGAGCTTGCCAGTTCTGATGACGATTCAAAAAACGCGGCAGGCTCCCCCATCTCCCCTACGGCGGCTACAGCAGCGGTAGCAGGTTAGAGAAATGAGTGGCGTGTACATAGGTTTGGTGCTTCTGAAACATGGTTGAAATTGAATCTTTACAAGCGTATTTAACCCTTATCTTTGTCATAGGTTTCGCAGCAGCAGGTTCCTCCCCTAGGAGCCAGTATCTGCAGAAACGCCGTTTACAATTCAGCGTGGGGAGTCGGGGGAGCGAACCCGGTTATTTTACATGGCCTCGTGGCATCGCTGTAGGACCTGACAACACAATGGTCGTGGCCGATTCATCTAATCATCGAGTCCAGGTACTAGCTTACTACGAGCTTACAATTCCACAAAATTCTTTCCCAAGCACTTTGGTATATAACTAAAGCATACTCTTTGACCCAGGTGTTCGACTCAAACGGTATCTTCGTGAAGGAGTTCGGACAGTACGGCAGCGGGGAGGGAGAGTTCGATTGCCTCGCCGGCGTTGCTGTCAACCGCATCGGACAGTATATCATCGCCGACAGATACAACCATCGCATACAGGTGAGTGTTGAACTGTTTTACTCCTGTGGCCTGTTTAAACCGGCATTTAAAAATTAATACCGATCGGCTGTGGATGTGTGGATTTCTCTTTGTGCGACGAAAGTCGTTTGAATGAAGACGCTTAATCATAGAAATAAAGCCCTCTTTGTGCTTATGGACAGTTTGAAAAATCTTTAGCACAATAAAGCATAAAACACAGATATTCATCGAATAGGGTACTATAAGCTATTAAAATACGGGATTTTTGGGGGGAAAAGTAATTATAAGCCATACTACAGGTGCAGTTAAAATACACGTTTAGATATTTATGTATACAAACCAGTAGGCCTACTACGAAACTGTTTTGAGACTCAAACAATCGGACAAGAATGCCGCGTCCTGCTCTAACAACGTCATTTCACGTTTGTTAGAGTAGGTGGCGGCATTCTCGTCCGATTGTTTGAGTCTCAAAATAGTTTCATGGTACCAGCCCTGTTACGATGATTATTCAATTGAAACAAACAGACATGAGATATCCCAAAATATAAATCTTCCGTAACAAAGATTTTCGGGTTTGAAAATTGGGGATACTCGTAGGGGCGTTTATTGCGTAGAAATAAAGGAACGTATGGGAAAAGTGCTATTTGTCACCAAGGGTGTCTATACCAAAGGGTCCATTATTCCTAATTATATAAATCCTGTAGCTGCAAAAACCATGCTTTTTGCTACAGATAAAGACAATTATTTAAAGTTATATCCATAATATTATAATAGAAATATTTATAGTGCGAATAATTGTATACAAGGTCCGTCCGCTTATAGCTGGCGTATTGGAAAACTTAGGGGTTGTTTCACCACTTACTGATAAGTGCCGCATAGGCTATCACAGACAGATGTTTACACTATGTTTTTCGGCTCTTAAACGAAATCGATCTGTCTAGACAGTAATTAAAGCTAACATTTTCGTGCGCATTTACGTATCATATTTAATAACAAGTTAACGAGTTCAAAGGCCTATCAAATGAAAAAGTAATGACAAAAACAATAATTAAATTTCATAATAGCTCGAACCTCATTACTAATTAGAATAATATTATAGCACAGGTCTTCCCAGGTCTTCCGATAATATAATAAAAAAATATCATAAGACCTTTAAAGAGGAAAGATTAAGTGTTTGTGCCAATTGAATATGAAATATTGAGCCCATTTTGACGATTTTCAGTCGGATATAGTGATTAGTGGTCATCACAATATAATCGTACCATCATAGATATATTAGCTTTTACTGTGGAAAATAAGCGGTACTCACAAAATTGCATTTTTTATGAAGAGTCGCCGGAAACAATTTGCTAGTACAACTGTTAGCAAGAAAAGTTGGCACTTTAAACGAACTTTATCTTTCGTTTTTAGGGTTCCGTACCCAAAGGGTGAAAACGGGACCCTATTCATGAGACTTCGATGTCTGTCTCTCCGTCTGTCTGTCCGTCTGTCTGTCCGTCTGTTTGTCCGTCTGTCTGTCCGTCTGTTTGTCTCCAGGCTGTATCTCAAGAACCGCTATAGCTATAGTTCTGAAATTTTCACAGATTGTGTATATCTGTTGCCGCTATAACAACAAATACTAAAAACAAAATAAAATTAATATTTAAAGGGGGCTCCCATACAACAAACGTGATTTTTTTGGACTTTTTTGCTCGATATCAATAATGCAACAGGTAGGCACTTGATATTTTCACAAAGGCCTTATAATAAATAATATCTACTTCAATATTTATGAATACTTAATATTAAAATAAAATAAAATTATGGGTGTCTCCGATACAAAAACACAATAATTTTTGGTCTATGTTTGCTTTATAACAGTACGGTACCCTTCGTGTCCGACTCGCACTTGGCCGATTTTTTTTTTCATCTTGGCTTCTTTCAATTATTTTTTTTAAACTTCAACAAACTCATTACTTAGCGAGATCCGTGTTCGTACCGGATGTTCAGCATTAGAGCCCGTGTAGCGTTCTACTCGCGCAACTGTCAAACTCGTTACCCCAACTGTCAAAACTTGCGCCGCCGCCAATTTCATACGCAAACTTTGGATATTTTTGTAACAAAAACATGAATACTTATAGTATACGAATGAAAAATTGGTTTTATCTGTATATTTAGAAAAACTTCAAGAGTTAAGTGAACCTAATTAATTATTATAACTAAGACCTGCATTTTATACATTACAACGGCTCTAATTGCGTACAAACACGATTAAAAAGCAACTACCATACTCGTATTTAAAAATCTATCGTGTTTTATTTCGGCTAAAAAGCTAAATTAGGCTAAATTAGAGACACAATAAACTAAATCAGAGACATTCCCGTTCCAAAAACTGAATCCCGATTTTTTTAACGTAAAAAACAATCTTTGGGCTTAAAATGTATGTAGCTCTTAATATCTAAATAATATTCTGCAGATGATAGTCTGAAACTTACCTGCCGTATTTATATTGTAGTAACTAGTAGCCAAACATATTATGTACATTTCAGAACTAACATATTCTAAATTCCAACACCGAACAGAACTAAAATTAACATTGCCAAAGTTATGAATAAATTGTATAATATCTTCAGATAGAATTTTGGCTTGGCGAACGTGTTGAATATTTCAAGGCAAAAATAAACAGAAATTAGAGATTTTCCTGAAAATAGGATGATCTTCTCAAAATGTGTATTATTAGATTTCATTTTAATCCTAATTGATATTTTGTTATATAAATAAAAAGTAAATAAAATTTAAGCTTATATATTTTAATTTTCTCAACAAAAGTTATAGTCGAAACCACGAGGCGAGTCACAAAAATGACAGAAACGTTGCCAAACGTCCAACAAAAATTATTTACGTTTACTGTCTGTGCTCGTGCTGCCATCTAGCGTAAAAATATTACAGTAATATGAAATCTCTATAATATACAGTTTATGTAGATAATAATAAAGTTATGACATAAAATATTCTTCATCCTTGTCAAACCCTTTAATCAAGAAAGTTATATAGTGCGAAAGACAGGCGTTATAAATAGGGTTACCACTTACTAGTTACCAGTTTTAAGTTTATCAGTTGAAAACTATACTTGAAGTTTCAAGGAACAACAAAACTACAACACAAAATATAGTGCGATAGCTATTAATAAAATTCATTTACATCCAAATTGTTACAAGTTTAGACGGACGGACGTTAGCAAGGACATTTTTGAAATGAAAACTTCTTTAGCGGCGTTGAACATTTTTAATTTTCTTGCTCTTGTAACGTTTCATTTCCAATTCGATCGGCACTCCCGTAGTGCAATATTTTTGGGACATACATTGTAAATTATTTAAAAAGTCAATCCCACAGACATAGATCAACATAGATACCGCATGTCACTAAATTTGTATAAAAACGAGCGTGTCACTTTTTCCTACTCACTGTGACGTACCGATGATAAGAAACCTGTCCATTATCTAGGCCAACGTTTCTATTTGAATTTATACAGCTTAATAGGGCACTTTTAGGCATTTAGGCATTTTTAAAATTCTAATTGACTACCGATTCCGATAGCAGACTAAAGAATTGACTTTCGAAAGACGAGCATTGCTCATCATTTGGGAACGCGATATGGCACGTGAAGTACATACACATGTGGTATCTATCTTGATCTATGTCTGTGGTCAATCATTTAAGGTTTTAACATAACGTCTTCATTATAATGCTACTTAAGTAATCATTAAACGGTTCTGATTGCATCCATTACCTAATCATTTTACTAAAATCGCCGATAACTTAATATTGTTTTCGAGAGCTGCCAACCCTAGGACTAGACTTAATAGTGGCAAGAGTTTCGCAGCTAGTTAGGTGAGTTTGATGGGGATTTCACCATGTGGAATTGAGCAGACCGACTACTGAAGTCAAAATTAATAGTGAATAAATAAGAAATGTGCGTAAGGTCGAATTGATGTCGCGAATTCCAAACTTGTACTACATTATTAACTTTCTATATTGTGGTGTTACATTATTATTACATAGTTTATTTAGCTATATTATAGTTCTTGTACGTTCTCTTATACAAAAAAGAGCCATGAAGTGGCGTCACAAATGAAGACGTGAGTTGAGGAACGCGATAATTAGTAACATTTTGTAACATACGGACATATTTTAGCAATTTTTGTCCCTTAAAATTTGAACAAACCTTGTAAATTATTTTCTTTGTCATCGAGCTCACTCTATTTTTATGATCGAGCTAATAGTATCTGGCTACGCATAAAATGCTCAGTTTTTTTTTTAATAATTTCTCCGGTTCAAAGTTTTCAATTTATGCAAAATAACATCAATTTTTTACTGTTACTTATCGTTTTCTTTCACTGACTTCTTCAAATATGGGACTATAATATGATTTATTTTATATGTGTTGCCCTCTATGAAAAATCCTGCGTATTGCTGATAGTATGAAAGTAAGTAAGTAAGTAAGTAAGTAAGTCTTTATTTCCAAGAAATTGGTTACAATGTTCTTGTTATTATTATTTTTATAGTTCACAATTTCTGCCTCTAGGGCGTGGAAATATTTTTAAATATAAAAAATCATGCTTTAATCACTATAGTGTTTAACCATAACAAACTTATGATCTAAATAGAATCTAAATTAAATTTCCTCAAAAAATTATGTAAATACGAATACTCAGTCAAAACCATAAAGTTAATATACCTATCGGAATAGAGAAACAAAGGCCTGAGCAAGCGAGATGTCACTATCAGTAACACTGCGTGGTAGAAAGAGAAGCGTGATTTGAGGTTGCATAGCTTTTTTTTCATCTGTTTGACAGTCTGTCTGCCCCTGGGCCGATCGTTGTCAATTTGGGCTCTCAGAAAAATTGTTATTTTAAGTTAAATAATGAATAGTTTTTAGAAATACTGCTCTAGAAACATAGTTAATTGTTTGTGGAATGATTCTGGATCCACACATTGAAAATACCCGGACAAATATTCATTTCACAGGTGAATTATTCTACATCGACAGGGCCTAGTTTTAAGTTTATTTTTGCCAATTCCCTACGAGTTATTGGTATTTTTACGTCCGTGTTCACTTCTGTATATGTTTAATTATATGGAAAACATAACTTGACTAGCCATGGTGCACAATTTAAGTATATTTTGTGTAAACAATTTTCATCTATTTTACACTAGGGCTGCATCAAGTTATCGATAAGTTGTGTCGATATGAAAATATTTTTTAGTTAAGTATACTAATTATCTAGGAATGTTGAAATGATAATATACTCATCCGTAGTTTATAATTAGTTTAAGTATATTAATATACTATCATACATAATTTATCGTTTTTAGGATAAAAATTAAGTCCTAGTAGTGGGGTCCCGCAGCCCGCTCTACTACTAAGACTTCGTTGCCTGTCCGTCTGTCCATCCGTCCGTCCGTCTGTCTGTCTTCAGGCTGTATAACAAGAACCACTATAGTAATAGACTTCTGAAATTTCCACAGATGTAATGTCATTCTACATCCAATACGGCTGCTCATCCAAGATAGGGAAATAGTTGAAAGCACTTCTGAAAGATAGGCATCAAATAAAAGGGCTCAGTAGGCTCATTGAGAGTGAATTGAAAATTAATAGGGTCTAGTGAAGTCGTGTCGTGTCGTGTAGGTACTGATGTCACGTGACGTAACCTGTCGTGTCGAATCGTGTCATGACATGTCATGTCGTATCGTACCGGGTTTTAGAAAATGCCCGGTTGAAACCGGTCACCCTTCATGCGCGAGTGTGACTTACACTTGGCCAATTTTTCAGATTTCCTGCTGACCTGGATACCAGAAATTCATGGCTTAAAATAATAAACCGTCCAAACTGGACTCCGAAGAAAAATTCATGCATACTTAATTATGCAGCAAGCATTTTGAAGAAAAGTCACAGTTTACTTCAAAATTTTATTATATTATATCTATGCAGTTTTATTTTATCCCATTTTATAATGCCCGCTGTACACTCTCGCCGAGAGCTCTCGGGCGAGAGTCCCGTGCGAGAGCCCCTTGCCCGAGTGCGATCATGTACATTCTCGCTTAGTTCAATCGCAGATAAGAACTCAGAGAAGATGGACGAAAACGACCATTCACCATTCACCACGCATCGAAAGATATCATTGTAATCCGAAGATTTATAATCATATTTAATTTTATTTCTCATAGATTATGACTGATAATGACGTTTATTAATGTTATTTTTCTGTTCTACACTGCCCAACGGCGGGACTAGTACTGAAAGACGCGAGAGTGTACAGTAGTGCGCTCGTTTTCCTCGCGAGACCCTTGTCTCGGGCGCAAAATACCGACAACGGACCGAGAGGGTCCGAGGCAGGCGAGACGAGGCGAGCGCACCCATTTACACTCTCGCACTCGGGCCGCCTCGCTGTGTCTCGGCGAGAATGTACAGCCGGCATTATGTTTACAATCTTACAATTATTATTCCATGATCGATATTTTGTCGAATTACAAGATGTTTGTACATCACTGACACGCACACGTAAACATAATTGTATACACAGATGTAAATCAAATTTTGGTTAAGCTTGACAGCTCGGGATTGTTTCTCTATTCCGATAGGTATATTACCTTTATGGTCAAAACATCCTCCAACCATAAAAAAACAATCAATTAATGGTCAAAGATACAATGAAGTAAATTAAATGTCAATCAATTCACATTAAAATCAGTTAAATTCATTTCAATTCCTTAAAAAAAATACAGTCAATCAAATAATGGTTAGTAAAATTCATTTCAATTCCTTAAAATAAAATAAAATACAATCAATTAAATACTCATTATTATACAATATAATATAATCATGACAATGATATGAGAGGGGACATAAAAAATGTGCCTACAAAAATCTACGAACTTTGGTAGTTCGTGCATTGACACGATATACATATTGCGCCAAAACAAAGTACATATTCCTATAAAACAATTTATTTGAAAACACAATATAATATTATCGTGTTTAGTTTTTTGACTTCACGTAAAATTAATTCAAAATAAATCTTTATTGTCATAAGCACAAGGGCAGTTGATGTGGCTCGAGATGATATTATGTGTTCTAAGAGTTAATACTTTGTAGAATATAATGAGGTACTCGTATATTATATTTCGTTAATAAATAACATTAATTTCTATGTGTCATTACTCATTACTGATTATAAAGTTTTTATTAAAGTTAAAACACCTTAATCGGTGCTGCACAAATTTTTGCTAAAAAATAGCTCGCTTAGTGCTGATCTAAAATTTGTAAGATCCCTTCGTATCAAGACCGCAGGCCTCGCATAATACCTTACCTCCCTTTACATAATAGCCACTCGGTAGTTGGTTATGCTTTATATTCTTATATAACCAAACCTTTTTCCAAAATATTAAAATATTCTTATATAAAAAACCAAAAAAAAAAATTCAGTTAAAAAGCTTAACGGGTGAACTTAATATTAAATAAATAAATAAATCAATCCTAATCAAATTACCTTTCAATCAAAAAATCAATTCATCTTTTATCACACCAAAACTAGAAGTTTCATGGTAAAAACCTAAAAATCAAACTCTTGAATACTGCAGTGCATTTTCCGAGCGGCGGCAAACTTAGTTTACATAATATCGTCGGAGATTCGGTTATGCATAAAATATACGATAGGAGCTTAATCGGTACATGATTAAGCAATTTCTAAGCTTTTAAGCTGTTTGAATGGCAGCCACTATAACCAGGGTAACTGAATTATGTGGGAGTTTCCCGATTGGTATTCGAACGGTTCTTAAGTGTTTATGAACTGCTTAAAATACCTAGGCACAGTGCCTAGGCATAACATCTGTTATGCTGTTAAGCTGCTAAAAACTACAGAAACTTTACATTATTATATCTATAATAATGTAAAGTTTCTGTAGTTTTTAGCAGCTTTGTGGCCTTCATTTGGCTACTGCGTACCGCGTAAAACGTAGCCACTCAACAACGATTGCTCAATTTGAGCAATAGTAATTGTGCAATATCGATAAAATTTAACGCAAAGTAAAGTTTTAAGTTTCAAAATTGGTTCAACACTAATATCCTCATAATATGATCGTTTTTATTATACGTAGTCATATTATGACCTCAAAATGATACAATGGGTTGCGACAGTAGATTGCATAGTGCACTCCCCTAATGCAACGTTACCGTGCCACAAGGTTTCTGTAGGTACTCCTCCTACTATATTTTTGGCAGCATTGTCAGCAATAAACGAAGTTTATTCTTATTCTTTACATAATAATCAAGAACAAAGAAAGACAAAAGTCGGAACAGCGCACGCAAATTCTAACTTTAAAGCTGCACAATTCAGCACAGTTTCGATTGAGCATTCAAACAGGATAGATTTAATCAATGTATCCTATTTTAAGTGGTATATTCGGGAATATAAAAAGGAATTCTCTTTCAAATTCGTCTTATCAGCGCTCGCCAGGGCTCGTAAACACAGTAATGGAGAATAAAACGCAGAATTGATTTATTTTATTTATAAAACAACCGCTTGCGATAACTTTACTTGCGCACACACGTATTGCATAAATATTTCGGTACATTTCATACATCCATACTAATATTATAAATGCGAAAGTGTGTCTGTCTGTCTGTCTGTCTGTTACCTCATCACGCCTAAACCGCTGAACCGATTTTGCTGAAATTTGGTATGGGGATACATAGAGTGCCGGGAAAGGACATAGGATACTTTTTATCCCGGAAAAATGTACGGTTTAGGCGGAGTTGCGGGCATCATCTAGTTTAAGTATAATCTTTCATGTATACCTATGTGGGGAAGAAAGAAGGTACGATGAGGTGTAGGAAAGACAAACGAAAATGAACCACGCAGATGAAACCGCCGAAAACAGCTAGTTTTTTAATAATTTAGCCACATCACTACAACCTTAACATTACAAATATTATAAAAATATTAAAATGCTGTTATAAATGTACATAAATCATCGTTTTCTTATGACTTTCACAGAAACACCACGAAAACCAAAAGCAAAAGAAGTAAAGAAGGAACGTATAATATCTAACGTTGTTCATATAAAACAGTCAATAGAAAGTCGCGCTAATTAGTTAAACTATACTAATATAAAAATAAATAAAAATGTCGTAGAATTTAGACCATTATCCTTTATGTAGAGTCAAGTCTAGCAAATGCTACACTACATAAAATAAATGAATTAAACCAGTAAAACCGGGATGCCTCATGCCATAAATGAAACCATTTTCCGAAGCTTTCCACACATTTTATCGCGCTGAAAACCTTACGACAAGTTTTACAACTAATTTTGTCTAGCCATAAATCAAATCCAAGATGGCGTCAGACGTAAAAGTTGAATGCGCCCGCATTAGAGCATGTGCCAGATTAGGGACACAGCAAACATATCTCGAAAAAGGATCGCCACCGTTTCGCCTACCCTTAAACTAGGCCCCGTCAAATTATACATTTGCCTGTTTTGCTAGCTTGACTTAACTTTACTTTGACATCTGTCAAAAATTTTTGACATCTGTCAAATTTTTTTGACATCTGTCAAATTTTTTTGACATCTGTCAAATTTTTTTGACATCTGTCAAATTTTTTTGACATCTGTCAAAATGTATGCGATCTAGTCACTTAGCAATGCGATATTGTGTTTTTCATACATTTTTGTCATCTATCTAAATTGATATCGCTATCGAAAGTAGCCAATGCATATTGACTAAGCACTCAAGTATCAACTCGGCTACGGCTATGGTTAGGCGCTCATGACTCGCCGACAGCTGGTTTAAGTTTGTAACCTTTTAATCTTGGGGCAGGGGTAGACGACGATCCAAAAGCGCAGGTACGATGTGCCTGCAAAGGCCCCCACCCGTTGGCATGGAGACGCCGAGCCGTAAGCGCGGGAACGCAGAGCCATAAGCTCTATTCGAGCCTATTCCAAGCCAAGGAGATTACGTAACGTTACGTTGCGTTGCAATAGGAAGTTTCCTGCAAAGAATACCGGATAACCCACGGCAAGAATCCGTTTCCGACTTGTAGTGTGCTGTGAGCCTTACTTGTGTCGACGTAAAGTGGTGAAGTGTCGGTAAAATCGATCTATGTCTTTGATATCGGTGACATGCATCAGTTATAGAAATCCTTATCCTGAAACCTTTGGTATTACAAATATTTATCATGAAATCTAAAAGCGATCAGCACTTATATTAAATTGGTGGTGATTAACTTTCCTTGTAAATAAGACACTCTAGCTTGTGAAATGCAATTTATTATTTTAATATCACATATTTTGTAATATTTCATTTTTATAAACATTTTTATAAACTGTACACCATAGTCTACACTCTACACTGTGCACAATGAATATCAATAAAATATCCCATACACTGATCTATTATATTGTAAGCCTCGAAGCAAAAAGAGGGGTGACATAAGTTTAACTTAATTTAAATACTTTTTAGAGACTTTTGTTGGAGGTATTTAAATTTCTCAATTTAATTTCATTTTATTTTCTACCCTCAAACTCTAACCGTACCGTCTTTGCCTCCCACCACTAAAGAAAAACACTAAAACGGACATTCTAGCCCAGCGTAGCTAGCATACCGTCGTAGACAAACGAAAGAAACTAAATTTTGACAGTTGTACCGGAAAAACATTGGAGAAAAAGTTTTTTTCGTCTCTCGATTTCTTCCGCTTTTGAAAATCTATATGTCAAGCATCACAACCATTTTTATCCGCTTTTGACATTTAGTTTCTTGATTCTTTTTGTTTTTTAATATTACTCGTAGTTTGTAGATCAAAACTATAATTCCGGCTATAGACAGGGTTGCTATACATCGATATTTTGAATTTGCCGCCATTTACACGACACTGGCCATGGTTTTATAGCCGAAGTGCCATATTTAAAAAAAAAGAGTCAAGAAACTAACTGTCAAAATAGTCGTTGCTATAATGGTTGCTATGGAAAAGTGTCTTGTCTTTGTCCATTGAAACTCAAGTCGACGGTTGGCGCCATGCTCGGGAAAAAGATATGTAGACATGGGAAAGAAACTGCCATTACTTTCTTCCGAAGAATCGACTGGGGAAGGCCGTGCTAGCTATGCTGGTGTATATTTATTCATCTACCGTCAAACTCGTACGTCTTTGCCTCCCACCACAAAAAAAAACTAACACGTTAAATTGTCATTCGTTCTCAGGTGTTCGACCCGGCCGGTCGCTTCCTGCGCTCGTTCGGCAGCCAGGGCACCGGCGACGGCAAGTTCAACTACCCCTGGGGCATCACCACCGACGCCCTCGGATTCATCTACGTCTGCGACAAGGAGAACCATAGAGTACAGGTAATTGTTGATCTGATATCTATAAAATTCTCGTGTCACAGTGTTTGGTGCCGAACTCCTCAAAACGGCTCAGCCGATTATAATGTTTTGTGTACATTCGTCAGGCCAGAGAATAGGTTGTTATGTAAGTACTTTACATATTATAATTAATATATTTTTTATTTTAATAATTTTGGTCGTCTATGGGCTTTTCGCCCACATATTTTTATGCTGCTTTTATAATTATTCCTACACTACTACTTATATTGATGCTAGAATTAATTTATATGGCATAACAACATTTGCCGGGTCAGCTAGTATTAAATACAATCTGGTCAAGACTGCAGTTATGTTGTAGATGGAGTTAGGTCCTAGGCTTATCTTATTCTGATATCAGCTTAGTATTATACAATCTGGTCAAGACTGCAGTTATGTTGTAGATGGAGTTAGGTCCTAGGCTTATCTTATTCTGATATCAGCTTAGTATTATACAATCTGGTCAAGACTGCAGTTATGTTGTAGATGGAGTTAGGTCCTAGGCTTATCTAATTCTGATACCAGCTATAACTACACAATATTTTAACATAATATAAAAAATTGCGCAATGTGCATTTCGTGTATTAATTAATATTGTTCACTTTTATAAGATATTTGTCAAAATGCACGTACACATAGAGAATTCTTAACAACTTGGCGTTTATCAAAAGGATTGCACTCAGAGCTAACAAGCGGATATTTTGAGTTATGTACAATTTCTACAATATATCAGCATCGAACCGGCGATCGGTACTCCCGTCACGGCTCTAATATTTTCCACAAACACTTCTCAACTTTTAACGACGCGATCCGCAGTAATGGGACTCGAAAATTCTTGCTCTTTCCGATAAAATCTTTTTAAACTCTTATCTATGCTGAAATATTGTGTCCAACTTTCGAATCTAGACTGTTTTACGTTTAATTGCTTTAAAATATCGCTTTTTATCGGTCTCTTTGTTCCAATTCTGTTATCTTTATTTTATTAGAGGTAGCTGTCAGCGGATTTGTGGCAAAAAGTTTCTGGGTATCTTATTCTAGAATCACAGTTATTTTGTTTTAATCAAAATTTTCTTTTTTAAGTTTTAAGAAAAATACCTGACGATATCTTATATATTATATAAATCTCCTGTCACGATGTTTGTCCGCGATGGATTCCTAAACTACATAACCGATTTTAATGTTTTTATTTTTTAAATGTGTGCTTTTTTCCAACTTAAGAGATAGGATAGCTTAGATCTTTAATTATTGTCGCAATTTTATTTTATTGCAAATTATTTGTCTATAAAGAGCGACCATTGTTTATGCGATGCGGGTCACGGGATAGCGATGGACGTTGCCATGGTGACATACTTATTTAGTCACTAATTCAATAAAATAATACGGGTGATATACTTTATATAATATGGCAAAGAAACGTTTGCCGGGACAGCTAGTTTCTTTATAAATCTTTATGTAGTTGTGCATAAAATAAACAATTATTCTTATCTAGAAACTATCCCTAAAACTCATAAATATAGATGCAGTAATGAAAGTACGACGTATGACGTAGTTTATGTAGCGCTATTAATGAAGTAACGTTGTTCTAACTGCTATAGTATAAAATATACTGAGAATATAATTGGGCATACCATATTTGATTACATTTTACATACCATTTTGAGTCCTAATTAATTAATGAATCTGGAATCAACAGTTCAGACTCTTGATTAATGAATGCCAATGCCAACGTCATCTTTATAATTTTTTCCCTAATATTCGTGAACGGCTATCCAAACAGTGGATGGATATTGATCACTGCGTTTCTCAATTCCTGACCGGTCATGGAAATTTTAAGGCCAAACTTTACGGATTTAAACTAGTGCCTTCACCCATGTGCGAGTGCTCGACCGAAGGCAACATGTTTGAACAAACCGCTCATCATATTCTCTGGGAGTGCAGTCTCTGGCAGGACGAAAGAACTACTATGCTAAACAACCTATTCTGTACATCTGGAGTCGCATACTACGGTGATCTCGTGGACAGCGCTAGGAACTTCCGTGCCTTCAAGCGTTTTTGTCACAATTATTATATTGGCAACAGTCAAACACAATAAACTCCAATATTAACTTAGCTTAGCTTAGGAGTCACAATTATTAACCTTATTTCCGTGGTGCTCCCCCTTAAGTTCTTTGACTTTCGGTCATTGCAACTTTGTGCTGTCTCCCGCTTTTATGGGGAGGGAAATTGGAATCTTCCTACTCCTCCTATTTTCTTCTGATTAATTTCGTTGCGGGTCCCAAGACAGTTTTAGCATGTCCCTCGGGCTCCCTGAGATCATATCAAAGGGTTTTCGTGGTTGGATACCGCTGTCGATCCTGGCGACACAGGAGATACAGTGGTGGGAATGTGTGGTGGGCCAAAGCCCGTTTAAAAATAATGAATGCCAATGAGATGTTTCCCACTCCAGGTGTACTTATAAAATTCTTTCCTCTCCAGATATTAGAACGAAGTTCCTTATCGCGGGTTGGGAAAGGGGGCTAGACGGAAAAAGTTGTAACATTGACACATTTTGGCCGACACTTTTTGCTACAGACATAGATCAAGATAGATACTGCATATGTACTTCGCGGGACATGTGTTATCTATCTTGATCTATGTCTGTGATTTTTTCTAAATTTGTAAGCCGTGCGTGCCCGTGTTTCTCTGTATATCTCTCTCTCTCTGTCTCTTTCATAGAAAGCAATCCAGTTATGAATTATTATAACTTCGTTCCATCCGGGTGTCCCTTGACACCTCTCAAGTTTTTCATTATTTTCTTCTCTCCAGGTGTTCCAATCAGACGGCACGTTCGTGGGCAAGTTCGGCTCGTTCGGCTCGAAGCTCGGGCAGCTGGAGCACCCGCACTACATCGCGGTGTCCAGCACTAACCGCGTCATCGTCTCCGACTCCAACAACCACAGGGTCCAGGTGTTCGATGTCAATGGACGGGTGCTGTCTAGCTTCGGCGAGGAGGGCTCGGAGGATGGACAGTTTAAGTTCCCGAGGTGAGTAGCAAAAGCCATAAGAGAGCCACAAGCCTTATTAGAGTTTATCTCTATACATATTATAAAACAAAGTCGCTTTTTTCCCTCATGTCCCTTTGTTCCCTTTAATCTTTAAAACTACGAACGGATTTTGATGATTCTTTCAGTGTTAGATAGCCCATTTATCGAGATAGGCTATATTTTATCACGCTAAGACTAATAGGAGAATGTGGAAAAAACGGGGGAAATTATTTGAAAGGGCTTATCTCGCAAACTACAGGAGCAATTTTTATGTTATTTGGCACAGATAAGAAGTAGACCACGTGAAGGATCATCTAAGGCTATCGATTTTAATCATTTTTTCAGTGGCTATATATTTCATACCCGTGCGACGCCGGAGCGGGTCGCTAGTAGTGACTAAATTAATATACACACGACGTGGTGATGCATATTGCATTGTATTGATACTAAATTAGAATTTTGTATTTGAGGTTTTAGTGTGAAATTAATCTTAAACATAATAGCTAAAACTAATCAAATGGAAGCTTAGAATATAATGAGTGTAAATTATTATTATTGGTATTTATATTTCAGTTTATTTGTTTTCACCGTGATTGCAACACATCTAATTTTAGGAAAGAAAAAGGGCTTACTTTCACATAACAAAATCTTCAATAACAATAAGCGATTAGTGTTTAATCTATTATATATAAATCTCCTGTCACGATGTTTGTCCGCGATGGATTCCTAAACTACTTAACCGATTTTAATGTTTCTTTTTTTTAAATGTGTGCTTTTTTCCAACTTGAGAGATAGGATAGCTTAGATCTTTAATTATAGTCGCAATTTTATTTTATTGCAAATTATTTGTCTATAAAGAGCGACCATTGTTTATGCGACGCGGGTCACGGGATAGCGATGGACGTTGCCATGGTGACATAACTACTTATTTAGTCACTAATTCAATAAAATAATACGGGCGATATACTTTACTAGATAACGCCCGCAACTCCGTTGCGCCAAAACTCGTTTATCGCGCGGAAACCGTACATTTTCCCGGGACAAAAAGTATCCTATGTCGTTTCCTGGGAGCCAAAGTATCTCCATGCCAAATTTCAGCAAAATCGGTTCAGCGGTTTGGGCGTGAAGAGGTAACAGACAGACAGATAGACGGACACACTTTCGCATTTATAATATTAGTATGGATATAATATGGCAAAGAAACGTTTGCCGGGACAGCTAGTATTTTAATAAAATTCTATATGCACATTATATTAAAAACCTTACAGCTACCCCTTTATACTCATAACTTTAAAATAGCCATGAATTTCTTGACGACTTTTATTTTAATAACATTAACACACTTTCATAGCATCGTAAAACTTTGTAAAAGTATTCTAATAGTTACGCTTTACGATGCTCTAACAACTGCTCAATATCAATCTTCGACGATAAAAACTTTCGTCTAATAAAAGTTGAAGAAAACCTTGACCGGTTTCTTCGAAAATAATACTTCGAACAATAACATACGTGTCTACAGTTTAAGAGAGTTTTCCGACAAGAATTAGTGTCGACAGAAATGGGAAATGAAAATGAAACTGAATTAACATTGATTGTAAATTGGTTTTGGGAAGTAAGACAAAACTTGAATAACGTAGTGACAAAATCCGACAATGCTTTTTGCAACTACATGTTATGAGAGTTTTTGAAAAACATAGTATAATAATCCTAAAATGTTTTGGTAACTGCGTGTTAAGAGAGTTTTCGGATGACAATTAGTCCCGACAGAACTGATATTGTGGTCGCGCTGAAAACTAGCCATAAATAAGATTTTGGTTTTTAAGAAACACAGTTTTAAAATCTAACTCTGTATTGGTTCTGTATAATATAATGTGAATCCATATTTCCATACTAATCCACACTAATATTACAAATTCGAAACTTTGTCTGTCTGTCTGTTATCTCTTGACGCCCAACCCGCTGAACCGATTTTGGTAAAATTTGATATGGAAATATTTTGAGTCCCGGAAAATTTTACGTTGAAAAAATGTACACAATAAATAAAATTTGTTGTAACGAAGTTATTATATATGGAGGAGTAGAAAACGTTTACCATCAATTAAACTTATCGAACGTTTGCCTTTTTTTACTTTTAATAAGTATAACCCGATTATGCAAATTATGTAGCGTTTGTTATCTGGATAGTTATACTTAATTAGGAACCTGTTGATATAACACTCTCTAAAAATTGCATCAGACATTTTTTAAGTGCTACGTTTAAACGGGCATACCAAAAAAAACACCTTTTTAGTACAATCGGATAATAAAACAAACAAGTCTGTGCTGAAAAAAAGGTAACGTAACTGAATTTATGTTGAATACTTTATTCCGGGTTGGAAAAACTCAAGTTTTTAATGTTAAAATGAATTTTTAAAACGCTCTCATAACGTTTTGTTGGAGTTTCTACAGATAGTTCTGAAGAGAGATTAAATTCATTACAGTTTTTTGAAGTTCTCATATTTTTATTACTCTTACTTATTTTTATAATGAGAAGAGCATTGAAGTCTAATTTAAAAGCTTCTATTAAAGTTTGATTACTTTATACAACAATACCCTTTTCTCGAATAAAGTAAATATTATTGCTGCTACGAAGTACTGCTACGAATAGCTTTTAAATCGTCAACACTTGCTAAGACTTATTTAAGTTTTTCTTTTTGAATAGAATAGTAAAATGATACCTGGTGAACTTTCCTCATAATATAAACCTTGTATAACTTTCCTCATAATATAAACCTTCTCTTTATTTTCAAGAATATATTTAAAGACCAAAATAAGCCAAACCGGATCAGCTGTTTTTTTTTCGTAACTTTCTTTATTCTACCGTTTTTTTTAATGCGAACAACATTAATAAATATTATACGTGTTCTTTTTACTGTTATTATTACTGAAAACTGGAGTATTTTTGACAATATTTTTGTCCACAGGGGTGTAGCCGTAGACGACCAGGGATACATCGTGGTCGCAGACTCCGGCAACAACAGGATCCAGATCTTCCACCCGGATGGATCCTTCCTCCGCGCCTTCGGGTCCTGGGGCTCCGGAGACGGGGAGTTCAAGGGGTTGGAGGGCATCGCTGTCATGTCGGGAGGGAACATCATCGTCTGCGACCGGGAAAACCACCGGGTCCAGGTGTTTTGATGGTGAGTATCAAATGAGGACACGTGATCTAGGTATTATTAGAGAAATTGTTTAATACGCATTTTGCTGGCTTCTCATGGCCCGTAATATTATCACGAGCCGCGCCGCGCCGAGCCGATTTATAATGAGCAAGCACGAGGCAACAGGCAAACCCACGCTACCGTTCTCATGGCGCGTAATGTCACGAGTCGCTCGAGCCAGCCCGCGCCATCTCGAGCCAGGTCCCTTCACACGGCGTGTGGCTCGAGCTGGAGCGGTGCGGCTCGTGATATTCCGCGCCGTGAGAATCCAAAATTTGACAAACCTACTCTGTTGGGTTGCGTCAAATCAACGTTAGTAATTTGTGGGCTAGGGTTATTATAATTCGATGAAATAATGTAGGTATACCATCTGCCCTTCAATTAATGTATACTATAATATCTAAAAGAATGAGTTCATAGAAGAGTATTGATAAATCAAAGATGCACAGTTTTCCTGAGTAAAAGACTGAGGTATCTAGATTTTTATCCCCCAAAACCTTCCGCAAGGGCGCAGTTTTATGTGATTAAAAATAACCTGAAGTTACTAAATAACCTGCAATTAAAATCTCTTCATGAAATTATTAGAACTTCAAAGATTATGTGAATATTTGCAGAATTCATAACGATCTAACTTCGATAAGGCCTCGAGCCAAAAACCTGTTACATAAATGAAAAATTATAAACCTTAAAGTAAAATTAGGCTAAGGAAAATGTGTTTAATATTTTTAAGAAGTCTTGAAACTGCAAACTAATCACGACTCTTAATGAACGCCGTCGCCACCTGCTTGGCACACAACCAACATTTCATCTAAACGTGCCCTTTACATCTTATTTACAGAGATATAAATCGTTAGATACGTCCTGGTTTGACGCATTCCAATTTATTTACGCCTCTGTGAACTATTACGGTAGCGTATAAGAATTATGTGTCGATCCTAAAACTACTGAAACACAGTATTCATTATTATTTAGACTAAATATAATCCTAAGCCTTGTTCTAACATAAAGTTGTACCGATAACTAAACGTTGACTGCTCAAAGATAAAAAATTAAAAGTTTAAAATATATGAAATAAACTCTCTCACTGTCTGAAAATAGTAACAAAACTATCAAGGCCCTCTCTTTGTGGTTGAGAGGGAGCTCAATAATATTTCACGCGATTTATGGGTTCTATAACTGATAAAGTATAAAAGTCATAAAGTAAAGTAATAAAGATCAAAGTATAAGAACAGAAAATAAAACGAAAATGGCTTATCTAACGATTAAAATCTATGTTTGCAGTAACTTTATTCAGTATGATTTTCTTTGTTTCAGATTTGTACGGCAGTCACACACACGCTCAGTATGCATAAAGTGAAGCCGAATTCCGCAAAGGAAATGCAATTTTTGTTGTTATGTCACTTTTCATTACGTTTATATTTTAGTTATTTACTTACGCATTTATGTTTGTCATTGCTCATGATCATTAGAATGTCGCTGATCTTGCTATATACATATTTATTTGAACAGTATATCTACAATCCCATGGCAGGACAGAGAGAGTGCCATTTGACAAAACGTCTTTTGTCCCTTTTACTCGCACACAAATATATTAGCACTTCCATGCATACGATTATGTAATGCCCGCTGTACACTCTCGCCGAGAGCTCTCGGGCGAGAGTCTCGTGCGAGAGCCCCTTGCCCGAGTGCGATCATGTACATTCTCGCTTAGTTCAATGGCAGTTAAGAACTCAGACAAGATGGACGAAAACAACCATTGACCGTTCACCATGCATCGAATGATATCATTGTAATCCAAAGATTTATAATCATATTTAATTTTATTTCTCACAGATAATGACTGATAATGTCGTTTAATAATGTTATTTTTCTGTTCTACACTGTCCAAAGGCGGGACTAGTACTGAAAGACGCGAGAGTGTACAGTAGTGCGCTCGTTTTCCTCGCGAGACCCTTTGTCTCGGGCGCAAAATACCGACAACGGACCGAGAGGGTCCGAGACAGGCGAGACGAGGCGAGCGCGCCCATTTACACTCTCGCACTCGGGCCGCCTCGCTGTGTCTCGGCGAGAGTGTACAGCCGGCTTAAGCCGTATACGTATACGTATGCGTGTGAAAGAGACTCGACGTAGATATTAGGCTATGGACACTCTCTCCATCCGGCAACCGGCGCGGTCCTATCAAACTTAGTAAAAGATCTCAGTTAATTGTTGTTTAACTGCATACCAAAGGATCACTGGTACAAATATAGGTTGCCCTAGGACTAGGTTAAATAATTTGTCTCTCTCGCACTCGTATGAAATAAGTAACCCGATATTTAACACTGGGTTATCTTTAATTTGAACAAATATAGCTGTTTTAATTGAGCATTTAAACTACTGCTTGAATTGCATTATAAATAACAGGTATATAACCATACATACAAAAACAGTAAGTTACTAAAGGTAAATAAGCCTTAACAATTTTGTACGTTCTAGTCATTTATTTATCTTTAATTTTAAGTGTTTGAATATTCATATTGAGTTTCGATGAGGAGAATTTGAACATCGAATAAACTTTTTAATAACATGCAGGTTCTGACACGGTGGCCTAATAAAAAAAGAAATATTAAAAAAAATTAAAAAACAAAATAATTACAAAAGTTGAAAAAAAAAAAGAAAAAATAAAACCGAATACCTTATACATCAATCACATCAATAAAATCATTTTATAGATAAAAAAATATAATATTATATTTTTTTAATCAATATATAATGATTTTATTTTGAGACGTAGAATACCGTAGAGTTCAAATCTAAGTTTCGATAAAGATTGAAGGAGAAAAATACATTTTCTGTCTCTTTTTCTATGGATTATCTAGCTTCTACTGATGATTATATTCACAAGCAGATATTATTATTTCGCAGTAAGAATAAGTATGTTACATTTTTATATCAATTGTGAAAGTCTAAATAAAGATTTGTTATTAATAATGGTGTTTTATTTTCTCCTGAAATAAGCATACAAAAGGATATATATAACTGCAATGTTTTAGTGTTTGAGGCAGCACTAGCATAAACAGTAAGCAGAAAGTTTTGTTCGACGTTTGACAACGTTTCTGTCTATATTCTGACATGACGTGTGCGAAATGTTTACCAGCAGTAGGTATCTGCTCCAACTTCTGCGTTATGTTCCCTATAATTGTTATGAGAAAAAATTTATTAACTGAAGCTTGCCAGGATGCGGCTTAAAAACGGTTCCATAGATATTGGATTAAAAAAAAAAACAGCTCATACTGTTTTTTTTTTATTATTTCTGCCTTCATTCCTATAATGCAAGTTGCAACCGTTGTTTCAAGAATCAAGATCATTTATCCACCTACGAGAATAAACTTTCAAGGCTATTTTGGTACGTGGTCGAAATTAAAACTTCCCCATCTTATCTTCGTTTAGTGTCATTTGAGAACTCTTTCACACCCACAACTTCATGTCAACATTATTTTCATCATTTTGGATGTGGCTGACATTGTCACCGGTGTCATCTACGTCATCATCGGCATCAACGCCCTCAAAATGTGAGCGACGCGTCAACACATCTCATTCAAAGTCTATAGCTAAAAACAGCAGACCTAAAAACGTCACAATGTGCAATTCCTCTCAAATCAATTCAGAAAATGAATTGTCAAAACTTTCAAACTGATAAATAGTAAATTAGTATGAATTGAATGCGAAATACTAGACATATACGAATTGCACGCAAAGTGACCATTTTGCGATTTAAAAAAAAAATCAATCAAAATATTAATCCTTCGATCGCGGACTCTTGGAAATTTATTGTTATTGTATAACTGTCGCGGTCACCGTTGTCCTTAAGGGGTTTGATGGGTTATCATTTTAATAATATGATTTTCCAAAGAGGACATTTTAGATCCGCTGATGTTGGTAATATATTAATATGCCACTACAAGAGTCTGCAAATTTTTTATCCTTTTAGTCATATCATGCTTTTTTCCCAACTATGGCAAAGTGAAAAAGAAGGGTAATAAATTGGACGTATACGACGTATAAACGACTATGTGTTCTCGTATGCTCATTTTGGGTAACTTTGAATTGCGGTATAACTTTGAACAATACAAAAATATTATATAAAAATGTATTGTTCAAAGTTAAACCGCAATTCAAAGTTACCCAAAATGACTGTAGCTAAACTCTGCTCAAATTTTAAGAAATGTAATGTTAAGGCTATCCCCTGAGTAAACGACTCTTAGATAAAAATTTACCTAAAAAAATTCTAACGCCGAATATATTGTAAATAATGAAATTGTCGATCTATTGGCGTGTTTTTCAATTAATAATCATAATTTGTAATTTATACTTGGGAGATATTGAATGTATGCTTGAATTTAAATAAATTGTTATTACTTTGGAAGCTGATATCATGAGTATACTTAATAAAAAAAAATAGGAAATTAATAACAGAGATTATTGCTGTATTTTTAATATAATTTTGTAGCTTTCAAATTATGAGTTGATAAGACTCTAAAAAAGGTAAATTACGGCATCACCGTAAGAGGAAGTAGTAATATTTGTGCGGTGTACTTTGAACGTATTTTGCTTATAATTTTTAAAAATTGTATTAATACTTGTTAATTATTAAAATTTCAGATAACGTTTAGTTTATGATTAAATTATTACTTTATTTATTGAAAATTATATTATTTTAAAGTTAGTATTAAAACAGCATTAACTTGAACGTATTGCGAGCACACAGAGGGGAATACCTTGAGGCTGTCTCTATTTTAGCAGAACTTCGCAACTTCATTACGGAAGTTTTTCCAGTTTTTCTCGCCCAACTTTATTGGTATTCTAAACTATGTGGTACAGCATCGTTACAGTTACTGATATGTTTTAGCTTTAAGGTGGCGATTAACCCTGAATTGTCGATTTTATAATTCATTTTCATACTTGTAAATAAGCCCCGAATTGTTTCATTTTCTAAACATAGATACTACAGTATATTTCCGAGGATCCGACCTAGCGGAAACACAATATCTTAAAATTTTCTCGATAGAAGAAAATCACAAAGATGCATCTAATTTTCACGAATTATTCAGATATTGCCATAACCGTGCATTAAACTAAGTTAATATATTAACACATTGTATAAAATTCTATCATTGAGAATCTGACCTGGCAGATTTTTGAAATGGTGTATACATATTTATCGAGTTATTGAGAAAAAACTAATTTGGCGATGAATCCACGTCGTCCTTTTTCACCTGGCATATATTATGAAAGACGGGCGTGAGTGTGAAGAGAGAAGAACGATGTTTGATTTTTTGCGCTAGTCGCCATCTTAATAATATTATAAAGTTACTAGCTGTCCCGGCAAACGTTGCTTTGCCATAATATTTATGCCATATTATTTTATTGAAGTGACTAAATAAGTATGTCACCATGGCAACGTCGATCGCTATCTTGTCGCACAAACAATGGTCGCCGTCAATCTCAGGTTGCAATAATTTACTATTATTTATTCAACAAATGCATTTATCAATATATAAAGTACCGAGTAGCAGATTCTCAGACCTACTGAATATGCATATAAAATTTGGTAAAAATCAATAAAGCCGTTTCGGAGGAGTTCGTGGACTAACATTTTGACACGAGAATTTTATATATAAGATATTACGTTACCTTATATGACTCTAATGCGAAAAATTCTTGCATAATTCCTCTTAAAACACTGGAAAGGATGTCTTGATAACTTACCTGAAAAAAAAACATTTTAAATAATTATTATTATAATAATATAATATTATTATAATCATATAATATTATTAATATTATGTAAAGCTGTCATAAGCTGTTATAAGGGCTGGTCAAAACTTCACAATAAAATTTTCGTGCTTCGTGCATACATCCGGCCGGCCATTTATATGGCATTACGTTAGGAGTCTTTTAAATAGTCTTTCCGTCAATGCACTCCATTATACTGAATTATAATATCCCTTTTACTCGAAATTCAATCTTTCATGGAACAAGGAGTAATAAATTAGCAGTAATAATTATAGATTTCAATAATGGATACCATAAAATTATTACTCAATATTAATTACATTACTGGCCTATCAGGCAATTAGGGGTGATAAGGGGTTAGGCCGGTTGACAATTACATATTATAACCCTCAGGTAACGACGTACGTGCTCGGTCGTGGAGGCCCCATGATATGGGTCGCTATTGTGCGTGTAATGGTTATGAAGTGTTGCTTAATTTAGGGTTATTTTGATGTACTGTAGCAAGATAAGCTAGAAATTTAACCCTTAACCACCTACCACATATAATTATCACACAACCACCTGCCATACGTCTGTGGGACCCCGGCTATAAAACATACGATAACTATAAATAAAAAGGGGTAGGCAAATATTAATTTAAAAAATTATATTTAGGCACTATAAACTCTTTATTAAAAAAATAAAAACTTGAATGTCAATAACATTTTTCAAATAATACAGCATATTTGGTACAATCTCGTGTTTTCGGCTTACCCACTAACACTTTCAGAAAATCATTTCTAAAAAAAATTATTAAATTGATAGGAAATTATTCTTATTAAAATTAAAATTATTATATTAAATTAACAAGTAACTTTTAAAAAAATTATAATACTCATTAAAATTACTAATTCTACAAAATTGCTGGCTCCAAACTTAGAGCTTTTTAAGGCCGTGAAGACAGATCTTTTTTGCCCCGAACGCTCAGATTCGGGGCAAATAGGAGCTTAGCAGTCAAAACACATGTGTTTCCATGTTCTTTTAAGTTATTTTAAGGAAATGTTCTCAAGGAATCAGTTTTCCGTTTATCTATGTGATAAACTGATTGAATATAGAAAATATATCACCCGAAAAAAAAAGTTTACGACAGCTTGCAAATGACAGTCGCTTTCAGGAGGCCAGGGTTATAAAAGGTGTGATTGTAAAACAAAATGTGCTACAAAGAAGTGTTCATGCAAAGCTGCAGAAAACTTGTCACAGCAGTTTATCTTGCCCAAATAAATAATTTCAATTTTAATTCCAACAACCGCTAATAAGTTTTATTAGCGGTTGTTAAACCTAGGTGAGTATGGGTGAACCCCGAATTAAAATTTATTTTTCTTATTATTCAGACTTTACCCAAAAGACTTGGGTAATACTAAGTCAACCCGGGTAAACCTAGTTTTACTCCACCTTCAAGCATTATCCGTAACATATATAATAGATTATTATTGGTCCCGTTTTCATCCTTTGGGAACAAATCTATTTATCCATTTATCCTCTATCTATATATATTAAAATGGTTTTTAAAATGTGTTAGTCGCGCTAAAACTCGAAAACGGTTGAACTGATTGGGCTGATTTTAGTATTAAAATATTCGTAGAAGTCCAGGGAAGGTTTTAAAGTGACACGAAGTTCACCGGGGCAGCTAGTATAAATATAAAATGGATTTTTAATTGTGTTAATTCTGTTATAACTTGAGTACGGCTGAATCGGTTTCTTCAATTTTAGTATTAAAATGATCCTGGAAGTCCAGGGAAGGTTTAAATTAGGTGGAAAGTAATACGTAGTTTACCAGGTCATCTAGTTAATAACAAAAAACTACGTGGAGAAACCATAACAAGGCTATGATTTCCATCACAATTTATCAACATTAAAATGTAATAAATTAATTTGTAATCACGTCAATGAAAGTCGAACTCAACTGAGACCCGTAATTTATCAAAAAATACTAGAAACGGAATAATAATAAGGGGTGCCGATTTATCATTTTTGTGAATCCCACCGCTAAGATCTTTTATAATTTGCTAAGTGTAAATCGAGTTTGTCAGGACGCTGGATGGACAGATTTTGCGATGGGTGTCTCTGAAAAATATAATATAACGAGCTTTTGCCCGCGGCTTCGCTCGCGATAAGAAGTATTATTATATCGACGACGGAAAACAGAAAGGGCGTAACTCGGTCTACCGCAACTTTACACCAGAGCCAAAAAACAAAAAAATATTGGGAAATTAAATCATAACTTTTTAACGGTAAATCGTGGGAACATAATTTTAACACCTTTACTTTAAAATAAAAACCTGCATAAAGTGGCAAAGTCAATAACATCCTATTGCTAGAAATAAAGTTATTCAAGTTACTCCCATTGTATACAAAAATTGCAGACCTCAAAAAGGTCGTATATTGACACGACGTTTGTACTAAATCATAAAACTATAAGAAATTTACTGACCTCAAAAAGGTCGTAGCTAATGTTCGTTTTAATTTTCTCTTAGGAACGAGGTGAAAACACATTCATAATGCATTATAATGGTTAGAAAATTGGTTGTAAGTCAAACGTCTAGACACCCAATGAAGAAATAAGACGTCGTAAGCTTTTATAAACGTAAATTGATTGCACTTTTAAAAAGTTACCAAAAACACAAAGCAAAAAATATAATATTATACAATGTCAACTTAATAACTAATTAAGTAAATAATATATTATGTCAATAAAATAACAACAAAACACATAATATAAGGTTATCAAGTATCCATAATAGTAACTTTACGTACCTAAGTAAGTATACTTTTCATTAAAGAATTATTTAACAATAAATAACTAATAATATTCAGAATTTAAGTGGAATATAATATTATTATGTCATTATTCCCTTCATAATATTATTTTTCCCTACTAATGTTATTTATGGAGTAAATAAAAAAATAGTCAAAGATAAGTCTTGTACATAATATTATTATTATTATCTCAATGAATACCACCTACGAATGTCCTCTTGGATTTGGCCGTCAATATGAGTCCAAACATGAAACCTCAACTTTGGGTTCATAACAATATTATGAAGCTCGGCTCCTATAGAATCCTGGCGATGCTGCAGCAGCATGCAAATGTTGACTTTTATCTACGTCTTACTAATTGTCGCAATTAAAATGAGCCCAAACACGAAACCTCTGCTCTAAGTTGGTGAGGAGTTGGGTATCCTATTGATTACCAGGTTATGCTGCAGCAGCAGGTCAACTTTCCATTAATGTGTATTTATTCACAAATGTCACGAACTAGAATGCAAAATATTATAAAACCCACCAAATGACTGCAAGTTACTGATCGGCCCTTCACAAACCAGATGAACCGCAATTTTCCAGCACTGAGCAGGCTGATGATGATGAACTATGGCTAAGAACACTCTCAATCATGTCAGCTTTCACACAAACAAAAAACTAGATCAAAATCGGTCCACCCGTTTGGATGCTACGATGCCACAGACAGACAGACCGACTGACAGACCGACAGACATGCAGACAGACACGTCAAACTTATAACACCCCTCTTTTTTGTCGGGGGTTAAAAATGTGTCATGTTAGTAGTTACCATGCCCATAAATACGTAGGTATGCTTAGATTTAAATTAGTTTTGTTACCTAATTAACACATCAAGCCCCGTACGAGCACCGGTGATTGCGACAACAATAGAATACAATAGCAATTCTTGGAACCTTAGATCGAAGGATTAAGAAAAACGTTACTATGGGAAAATTGAATTTCACGAACACCTACTTACAAAAACGGAAACTTCATACTTTAACCTCTAATAGTAGTAAAAAAACCTAAAATCTTACAACGCATAGGTACCACGCAAAATTTGATTTCGATTTGTTTACATTCTTTTTGAGTTTAGCTCAAGAATACATTATGTATCCTGGAACTTCATCATCATCATCATATCAGCCTATATTCGTCCACTGCTGGACATAGGCCTCTCTCAATGAACGCCAAGATGACCGATCTCCTGCTACTCGCATCCAACATGGACCCGCGACTAAACGGAGATCGTCGTCCCACCTAGTTGGAGGTCGACCTACACCCCGATTTCCCAGCCTTGGTCTCCATTCCAGAGTAAGTTTCCTGGAACTTATTACTAGGTAATTTAATTTTTAGAATTTATAACACACCTTGTATAGAGAAATTAAACACTCCAAGGTTTTTGCAACACGATTTTACTACAGCGAAACTGACACAACCTTTCAACACGACGCCCGCGCAGCGACTAAGGTAACTTACCTGGGGCGTATGTAAGAAATTCCGGAATGTTCAACAAATTGCGGGACCTCTGACCCGTATTAACTACGATTGAGTTCATTTCTACCACCCATGAAATTGTAGTATCTAAGAAGTCATTATTTGTCTTTAGAAAAATCTGGACCGTTAAAATGTCGTAACATAGCAAGCATAAAAATTGCTTCCCGCATAAAGGTCGTACTCGTAACATCTGGTACGTATCGAAACAGGAACAGCTTAAATATTATGTTTTAATTAAAAACACAAACTTCTTCAAATCGTATCTCACAAAAGTATAAATACGCAGTTTTGTGGGCAGTTACACCAAAAAAAATTATCACACTTTTTAAAATACTCACTTTTTTTTAAATTTCATGTCATCGTACAGCAACCAGACCCAGACCAATCGACGCAGAAAAAAAAACTGATAATGACCTTATACGTAGTCTAGTTACGACCTTTTAACGGGATACGCCCTTTCTGTTTTCCGTCGTCGATATACAAACTTTCATCCCCTATTTTTGGTTGTAGCGTAGGATCCCTTCATAGAAGGACCTTCACCGAGCTGTTTACTGGATGAAAAGTATTTTATATTCAATTACGTATGTCAACAAATTAATTGCAAGTGGGTTGCCTAAAAAATTTCTGTCCAGAATAAAAAAATAAAAAAAAAAAACAAAAAAAAGTTTTTTTTTTTACATTTTTCTGGTTTGGTTAATAGACAAATTCCATACCAATCGAAAGTGTGAAGCCCATAGAATATGCATCATGCATTAACCAGATCGGTACCGATTAGTAGTAGTATCGATTTACCTGCCTACCCAAGAGTTGTGACAGGAAAAAAATAGACAACCTAACGTTTTCATACTCTACGGGCTCCATACTTTCGATTGGTATAGAATTTATCTATTAACCAAACCAGCAAAATGTTAAAAAAAGTTTTTTTTTCTATTTTTTTTTATTCTGGACTGAAATTTTTTAGGCAACCCACCTGCAATTAATTTGTTGACATACGAAATTAAATATAAAATACTTTTCATCCAGTAAACAGCTCGGTGAAGGTCCTTCTATGAATAGTACGGGAGCCCTAGAACTAATTTTTTGTGACTACTAACAAGCTAATTTTTTGTGAGTAGCTACATTTCGTTAAGACGAACAACATTTTTATTTTCGAAAAATCTCGAAAGTGGTAGCTAACAGAGATAGAAAGGATATCATACTTTGACTTGATGGTCCTAAAATATGGATTGTTTTATTTGTCGGACAATGTCACTCTTAAATTATATGACTATTATATGGGTTCCGTTTTAGGGTTCTGTAACCAACAAAACTTGGTTGACTACTGTACCCTAAAACGGAACCCTAACCAGCTGATTTTTTGTATATTTGTAGGTTAATAGTTATATAATTTAAGAGTACCCTTGTCCTACAAATAAAACAATCCATATTTAAGAACCGTCGAGTCAAAGTATGAAATCCTTTCTATCTCTGTTAGCTACCACTTTCGAGATTATTCTAAAATAAAAATGTTGTTCGTCTTAACGAAATGTAGCTACTCACAAAAAATTGGCTTGTTAGTAGGCACAAAAATTAGTTCTAGGGCTCCCGTACTAGAGGGATATTGGAATTGATCAACATCCCTTCTTAGCGGATGACTACGTCATAACATCTACCTGCATGCCAAATTTCGGCCTCCAGTGGTTTGGGCTGTACGTTGATAGATCACCATGTCAGTCAGTCACCTTTGAGTTTTATGTATTATATAAAATATAGATATCATATTATAGGCTAGATAACCCGGTGAACTTCGTGTCTCTTACCTTTTAATATAAATCTTCCGTAGACTATTACGAATATTTCAAGACTAAAATTAGTCAAAACGGTTCAACTGTTCTCAAGTTTTAGCGAGAGAAACAAAATTGAAAATTCGTTTTATATAGTATAATATAATAATATATCTTATATTATCTCTAAAAGAGCAATTTTTGTATACGAGTAAGTATATGTATATATTATATCATTGGAATCTCGGTATCGGCTCCAACGCTTTTCATGAAATTTAGTATATAGGGGGTTTCGGGGCGATAAATCGATCTAGCTAGGAATCATTTTTAGAAAATTTAACTTTATTCGTGTTTTATCGAATACCGAGCAAAGCTCGGTCAAATAGCTAGAACATACATTTTACGAAATGCGAGTCCTATGTTTTTGAAGTAAGTGTGTCTACAAAAATCATCTTAAATAGAAACAAATTATGGGACGGTATAAAAGTTAGTTTGGATTTTCCCAAATCTCACGTCTAAAGGGATTAAAATATTATAGGGACTCAAAATTTGTAATCCAGGAATACAATTTAACGGAAGCGAAGCCGTTGCGAAAATCCATTATACCAATGCGGGTGTTTCTTTGTTTTGTCGTCGAATTGGTTCGAGATCGATACAATAAGGATTTGCGGCTTGGGAGTATCGAGTCGATCACGAGTCAGTGAGCAGCACTTAGAGCCTATTAGCCGCCTTATCAATATAGTTCGGGAGCCCGCGTCGAGCCTTTGGCCAAATTAAATCAAGCGAAAATAAGTACGATATATGCTCTCAGGCTCTGACGCCACAGTATAATACAGTAGAACTCAGCCGTGTCTTTAAACTGACACAACGAAATAAGTTTTATGCTAAATTCATATTGGAATGCGATGCGATACATTTTTGGGTAATACACAAGAAACATCAACATGACTTTTGTTTACTGCACAATAAATTTAATTGACAGACCCAAATACGCTGTCGGGATGCCTGTTCTAATTTTACATTTAAAAATACAGTGTATCGCATCATCACGTTATTATAATAAGAAATGTTGACCCTTGTCTGAAGTAATACTGTACAGATTTGCTATTTCAAGCAAATGTAAAATCACACAAATGTGTACGTTCGCCTGATTTGGGTGTATCTTATCTAGTATGAAGATGGTGTATTTATATTGTGTCTTTACTGTGTGTGTACTGTGTATAATTGTTTGTATGCTATTATTGGAAACAGACTTGTTATGGTTTACAGTTTGGTATGATCGGGAAATGGTAAGGTTCGCTGGAAAATAGGTTATTTTTTGATGAAACCAATCATCATATTTTATTCTGAAGGCATCTTATAACCTAAAATAGTACAGTTTACAATGTTTCCATGGCATATTAAATTCAAAGTTATTATGGGATAAAATACCTTAAAGCGCCTCACACACGGTGAAGATAATATAATATTTTATCTTAAGATGCCCAAATATAAAATATTATAGTATATTAAGCTATCACACATGGCTAAGATACGATAATATTAAAAATATGTTCATTTCCTTACGAGTCTGCGTTGGTGCCACACGTATTCCTTGTTAGAGTTCTATATACAGGGTGATTGACTATAAGTGATAACTAATAACTGATACTGCCTTACTTCTTGATTTGTTAGACAGCTCCTCAGACGATGATTCTGATATAGAATGTGAAATGCAGATTGCAGTAGCACATTCCAAATGGAGGAACATTTGGATAGAGCCTCACATAAAAAAGAGAAAAGCCTGCGGCGAATTTAACCTTTAGGGTCTACATAGACGGACTGCATTTCAACTGCAATCCAACTTTTGTATGCAGTTAGTTCTATTGCAGTCGCATTGCAGTCGTGTCAACTGCATTCAAACTGCACTTGAACTGCAATTTACAGTCGGATTGCAGTTGAAATGCAGTCCGTCTGTGTAGATCCTTATCAATATCTGTCAACGAAGAAGTTTCAGGAGTATTTTAGAAATTCAAGAGAAACATTCATTTCGATTCATGAGCTTTTTAAGCAATTATAATAATAAAGCAATAAATTATAAGTCAATTTTATTTAAAATTATCCGAAATGTTACTTTTTTCCTCAAAATGTTACTTTTCGAATGAGAGTAGGTATGTAACTTTCTAACATACAGCACTGGCAACACTGCATCCACTAGTGCGTCCGATCACCGATGAGCCCGCTGCTCGACACAAAAACACCCTGTACCTATTCATAAAGATATATTTCGCATCTTAAGGTAACATATTAAGATACGAAATATATATTTCGTATCTTAAGATAAAATATTAAGGTACGAAATATATATTTCCATATCTCTCGGTATCTTAAGATACATAATATAAAATATAAATTAACTTCGTCGTGTGTGATGGTTCATAGGATTTGTATGGTGAGCGATATTCTAAAATATGATCTAAGATAATATATATTTTATATTATCTTCACCGTCTGTGATGCACTTAACCCTTAACCACCTACCACATATAATTGTCACACAACCACCTGCCATACGTCTGTGAGACCCCGGGTAAAAAACTTACGATAACTATATAAACAAAAGGGGCCAGACAAATATTAATTAAAAAAATTGTATTAAGGCACTATTAAACTCTTTAATTTAAAAATAAAATCATGAATTCCAACAATATTATTCAAATTATACAGCATATTTGGTACAATCTCGTGTTTTTGGCTTACCCACTAATACTTTCAGAAAATAATTTCTAAAAAAAATTTACATTGACGATAAATTAGTCTTACGTTTTTTATATAATTAAATTAACAAGAAACTTTAAAAAAATACTAATACTCATTATATTTACTAATTTTACAAAATTGCAGTGTGGGAATATGCGTGGAGGCCAACTTAGAGCTTTTTAAGGCCGTGAAGACAGATCTTGTCTGAGCATTCGAGGTAAATAGGAGCTTTGCATTCACAACACATGTGTTGTGTTTTATGTTTTTTTTTTAATATTTGTAAGTGGAATAGTTTTTACAAACTGCCAATCACTATTCATCAGTGCTGCAGTATGGAGTATTTGTGCTGGAGGATCAAGTTTATCTGAAGGATTCTTCATATCAGGTTACAGTTTCACATTACTTTCACAACGTGTCCTAAGTGATCTCGTAAACTGTTCAGCCAGTTTCTTCATAAACATGTAACTGCTCTCAACCTTTTGTCTATGTAACTGCACAGATAGGTTCACTAGAGCGCAAATTCAGGCAGGGCAGATGACCAACTAAAGTGATTTTTGCCAAAATAATTATTCTTCCTAGATCTAGACCTAATTTCCGCTAATGGTACATTATCCTCAAATGAAAGTTAGTCTTGGTCACTTTCCGAAGGAATATCACTTTGTGATGGAAAGCTTCTTTGCACTACAGTTGACTCTTTGTATTCGGAATCAGACACTCCACTATGAACTATCTTCCAATACAATATTATTAATTTTGACCGGCTCCACATCGCTACATTCGTCGTTCAGTATGTTTTTATCATCTGTCGGGCCATGGTTCAACCAACGCTCAATAAGAACTCAATTTAGAGCCATTATTTCCAAAAAAAAAATTACAACCGAAAAAACTTACATAACCACATGACAGGGGTCTCTCAGACCCCCGCATGTCTTTATAAGATAAATGCATGCACACCTAACTTCGCCGAGCCGTTGAGCGATAGCTAGTTGTAGTAGATAGATAGTTGATAGGGATGCAGGAAAAAGGTACAAAAGCCAACAAGTCGATACATCACTCCGGCGCAAAAATATTAACAAAAATAATATCAGCGGGGTCTGTGAGACGTATGGCTGGTGGTTAAGGGTTAATATACCTATTACCTATCTACTAGCGCAACCTAGGCCACGAAACGATAGTCACACTATTTTATAAAGAAATCTAATTGTATTTTGATACGGAGTTTACACGTCTCATACATTAAACCAAAAGCTTTTATATATTTTATCTACTTATTTCACGAAAAAGTAGATACTGTATTTAGAGTGTCTGTCTGTTGCCTCTTCAGGCCCAAACCACTGAACCGATTTTGCTGAAATTCAGTATAGCGATACTTTGAGTCACGGGAAAGAACATAAGATATTTTTTACCAAGAAAAATGTACGATAAGTGAATTTTGGCGCAACGAAGTTGCGGGCGTCATCTAGTTATCACGTAAGACGAAAAGCATTACGATATGGCTCCACAGAATAAATTAAACACTACCACAGATTATCTTCAAAGCCCGTTTCCCCACTGTCAACTAACCCCCATTATTTCGCAATTCAGACTCCTCTCAATGGAAGCCGCGCAAGACTTTAAGTCAGATAAGACGCCCATTTATTAAAACATGGGATTAGCTAAGTATATAAATTCACTTACGTATGGTTCCTTGTGAAATATTCGTAGCTTATGCGAGGTTTACGCTAATGCTTAGTTTTTGAGGTTTTTTGATACGAGATTATTTTCGATAGCGTTGTTGTTAAAAGCGCATGAATTCATATAAAACTCATAATATATCAACCAGAGAAAGAGGCTTATGAAAGCCACGCGGATTTTGCCAAAAGATGTTGACGGTGTAAAAAGCAAGTCGTCGAGGTTACAATAATTACTAACTATACGTTTTACGGCTGCATTCAGAGACATTTAACGACGATTAAACTTAATGAAGAGTTTGATAGTTGATAATGTAAGGGAATTTTCAAAATATTTATTTAATTAAAGTGAAGTATTTTACATTCGTCTCTGAGTGCAAAAGTTAGGTTTTATGACACCATGATTCATTTTAACCGAGTTTAGGCTTAATACTTCAACTACACTCAAAATGGAGGGTGAGATGATAAGAGAATCCATGTTTAAGAACCCCATGTATTCGTTCATTACTAAGCTCGGCTTATATGCTATCGCCCGAACGCGCGGCTTGGCGGCTACACCGCGAGATCACAAGCAATGGGGTTTGTCCATTATTTTTTTTTAATTTTGCTCATTACAAAAACATTTTGAAGAATAAGGTCAATGATCGTTTTTCTGTATATAAACGAAAAAAATACCCATTAGTTACTGATATTTTTGAACAAATATGTTTAACCTTAGTTTGATCTTCAATGGCGTTAAATCTATACATCTATACATAATCTATACATAATATAATAAAACTGTACAAATGAGAATTCTGTACATTAAAGATATTCAAAAAATAATAAGCGGGGGGTGTTACTACATCGCTATAGCCAGCCATTATAAATAAGATTGAAAGGAAATTAAAAACATACACAGAGGTCAATAATTGGCCGCCGATGATTACGTCAAAGCGAAACTTTAAAAATTTATTGAGAAAAAACTAGCCAATGAATTTCAAAATTATTTAATTTATATTCTTAAAATACCCTATTTTAACGAAAAAAAAATATAAAAAGTACATGTGATTTTTTTTGGACAATGCCCATTGTATGTAAATAACAGCGGGACCGCGCCGCTATTTAAATGAATCATTACATACTGATTGTGATCGCGAGCAAACCGCTCGTAGATTAATCAAGCCGTGTCTAAACTTCGGCCTATTGTAGGCTGAAGTTACGCGGCGTAAATTCCGCATTCAGATTACGTCTGAATCTCAAACGCATACAAAATACGGACGGAACGCGACGGAATAGTGTGTCATCGGTAATTTAAAATACCGCGTAACTTCGGCCTAGTGTGCTTAGACACTAAGTCGTAATTTCAGATAGAAGTCACACGCTAAAGCTAGTCTTATAAATACAACTGAAGATGATTTTTAGAATACACCTGAAGATGATTTATATCGAAACCGGTCGTGTAATAATTTCTTAGTGGATAAAGTGCACGAAAATTTGTGTTTTATTAGTGTTAAACATGGATTTCCACCAAGAACCAAAAGTACAGTCAATCACATAATATAGTCTTTTTTTTTTTTTTTTTTTATGCAATAAGGGGGCAAACGAGCAAACGGGTCACCTGATGGAAAGCAACTTCCGTCGCCCATGGACACTCGCAGCATCAGAAGAGCTGCAGGTGCGTTGCCGGCCTTTTAAGGGGTAATAGGGGAGGGTAGGGAAGGAAATATGGAAAGGTAGGGAAGGGAAAAGGGTAGGGGATTGGGCCTCCGGTAAACTCACTCACTCGGCGAAACACAGTGCAAGCGCTGTTTCACGCCGGTTTTCTGTGAGGACGTGGTATTTCTCCGGTCGAGCCGGCCCATTCGTGCCGAAGCATGGCTCTCCCACGTATAAAGCCAATGTTTAAATAAACAAAAATATACCGCTAAGTAAGGTTCTTATTGGTTATGATAAAACACGGAGAGGTTTTGGTTATACCCTTCTGAATATATTCAAAGCCTTAAGCTATATTGCTGACATGAAATTGGTGTATATTATTTGTGCCAACAAAAATGTGAATGTTTTACGAAAATTTTGCCCCTCATTTAATCATGAGCATCAATCAATTTTACTAACTAGATTTTAACTGCGGCTTCACCCATGCTAAATATATCCTACGCGAACTTATTATAACTTTCCGCAATACAAAGTCTCTTCTTTTCCAATCAACTGTATAATACGAGTATTGTAGCGAATGCGAAACGTCATTAAAATCGGTCCAAAGATTTTGGAGCCTATTCAATGCAAACTCAATATTTGTAGGTCTCTGTAAGTTAAATATTAATAATAATAATAATAATATAATAATAATATCTATGGACGCTTCACACCACGTCAGTCTGGCCCCGTGCTAAGTACCTAAAGGACTTGTGTTACAGGTACCAGACAACGGAAATATATTTAATACTTTTATACTATACATATATTTAAAATTTTTATTATATCATACACATATTTAATACACATCCAAACCCGGGAACATTGAAAACTTTTTGTTCCGTCGGCGGGATTCGAACCCGCAACCCCCGGCTTGAGCGTCCAACGCGCTTACCACTGAGCCACAGAGGTCGTCGTCGTAATATTTCAGTTATAGATTAAAGCCTAAAGGAATTTTAAAAAAGCTGAAAAGCCATATCAAGCCAAATTTAAGTTAATTTTAAATGGTATTAGTGGTTTATATTTTTGTTTACAATAAGATCGAATTGGAAGTTTTTCACAGCGGTCTTAACACTTTGTTCTCAATAATTTTAAAAAGATTCCATTTATTAAAAACTGAATTTTCAACTGTCAGGAGCATTCGTTTAACGACTCATTATGAAAAATTTTTCGGTCGTCAGAACGTACCTTTTAAATTCGAGTTGTACAATCGAAAGATTCGAAAGGGTTTTGCTTTAAAAATACTTCCAGCTTTTGGCAAATCGTAGGCAACAGCTTAATGTATTTTTAATTTTTATTATTTCTTGAAGTATTTATGTCTATATGAAAAAATATTATGTACTATCGTAATAATATTTTGTCGAAAGGCAAAGGGTGGAGCAGCAGAATATCTAAGAAAATCGGAAAATGTCGGATCTACTGGCCGTCACACTGGGACCACATCGCGTCGTTCAAAACACTAACATTATTATTATGTAACTAAAATTAATAATATTATTTCGATTGTCCTTGGCGCGAAAAATCTATATATAAAAATTATATGGGCGAACAGTCCATAGATGACCCCAAATTTTTTAAATTAAAAAAAAATGTGCTATAAGGTACCCCTACTAGATCCAACTTCCAAGTTATATATATAACAACTAGCTGTCCCGGCAAACGTTTCTTTGCCATATTATATGAAGTATATCGCCCGTATTATTTTATTGAATTAGTGACTAAATAAGTATAAAAAAAAAATTATAGCTTACCACGGCGCCGGACTGACGTGGTGTGAAGCGTCCATAGATATTTAAAAAAAGTATGTCACCATGGCAACGTCTATCGCTATCCCGTGAGGCCGTGACCCGCGTCGCATAAACAACATGGTTGCTCTTTATAGACAAATAATTTGCAATAAAATAAAATTGCGACTATAATTAAAGATCTAAGCTATCCTATCTCTCAAGTTGGAAAAAAGCACACATTTAAAAAAAAGAAACATTAAAATCGGTTAAGTAGTTTAGGAATCCATCGCGGACAAACATCGTGACAGGAGATTTATATACAATAGATATAATAATAATATATCGATACTTTTCAAGGAGGTTGCGACTTTTTGACTAAAATATTGTTCCTTTTTGTGCGATATAATAGCAACAAAATGTACGATGCCTTCTATATATAATAGTACTCGATATAACGGAAAACATCTAGTATTCAACATGACTACATAATATTCAGTAGTTCCCAACAAAATATCAACAAAGAATCTTTAAAAGAAACTATTTTGCTCCACCGTAAAGTTGGGAACATTTTACTTCGGTAATAGAATTTTATATCAAGTTTAAAAGCTATGATAGTAACTTTTATTTACTAAAATAAAATGTTGCTTCTTTAATATATTTTCTAAATCTCTTTTCGTCTGTTATATTAAAACCACAAATACTCGCTCTCTCAAAGCCGGTGGATATTAATTTGGTTATTAAAAATTATAATATTCATGTTATATTTTTCTCACGCGAGTTTATTCAATGTTCATAAATTATTATGGAGAGTATAGGTACGTAATATTTGAGTTTAACCTACTGCGCTAGGAGAAAGATTGTGTTTTTCTACTAAATTATCTTCAGTTTTTTTAAACAAGTTAGTGGGATATTGTGCCACCATAACTTTATCACGGGGACTTCCTTTTTGGCACCCTTTAAAAAGACACTGCATAAGTTCCTAAAATCACTGTATAAATTGTCAGTATTTCTCTATAAGTATCACTTTTATTGTCGACTTAACAACAAAAGTTACAACATCCAAACAACTTTCCGCAATCTAGATAATATTATTATATTTTGTTTAATTTATTCAAAGCACAACTAAAGTGTAATTTTAATGTTACGACATACTTAAATAAGACTACAACTTTAAACTTCACGTTACAACATCACTTTTATGTTTAACTAGATGTCCCGGTGAAATTCGTGCCACTTTTATACCTTACCTGAGCTTCCACGATCATATTTTCAAGACTAAAATTAGCCAAATCGGTCCAGCCGTTATCTCTTACTAACACAATTGAACATCCATTTTTATAAACATAGATTATAATTATAAGTTCTAGCACTCAAACATTAATTTCAAGGTTTTTACTTTTTATTACAAAGTTCCCCAAAAACAATTGGAAGCATAAATCTTCGGAACGCCGAATTCCGAGCACCTTGTAAATCAATCACCAACTTTTAAAATGTAAAATATTCACGGTGCCCATTTATAAAATATTAAAATGTATTTCATTTGTAGAATTATTGAGGGCCGGAAAACTGAATATGAATTTTCGAATTTCGTACGAGCGTGTTTTTTCAGAACCGTATTTTTATTCGTTTACATTTTTCGTCTATTGCGATAAGGCATCAATTTCTCTTGTTTTATTATATTTCGTATATAAAACGAAGGAGAAATTGATACCCAATGTCACAGATTTTTAGTTTATTAATATATTTAGTATCTCAAAAAATATAAATTAAGTACGACATTTCTCTGAGTGGGAATATGCGTGGCGGCCACAAAGGAAGATCTTCCGACCGAGCGAGGTGTGCTCGGTCAGGCCGGAGCCCACGTGATACATTTCAGCTGTCGTATGTATGTCGCAGTCAAGTGGTTAAATCTGCGATTCGATTGAATGACTGGCGCATTCATTGAATGACACCATTAAAAATAAAAATAAAAATTGTTTTATTTCCGAATAGATTTTCAACAAATACTTTCAGAACGTTGATACTACTGGTGCCTACCACCGGTTCGGGAACCATCCTGGCGAGAAGAACCGGCGTAAGAAACTCGCACGGGTGGGACCCCAAAAAAGTGAGAAAAAAATTAATCTTTTTAAAATAAAATTTACAATTGTAACTTAAAATTATACACTGTCAACATTCATACATAATTATTGTAACTCACATAATAATGTAGAAGTAGTCTTGCAAGCAGCCATCCTACTCCCAAGATGTGCCATCGCTTATGAAATCATTGACCTTTGTCACACAAACGTTCCTTGACTACTTTTTTAAATTTATTAATCGAAAGATTTTTAAACGTTCATTCAATTGAATGACTCGGCCGAACGTCGATTGAACCAGATTAAACCAGATGACTGCGCCATATAATATACCGACGCGCTCAGAAAACTTCGATAGCGCGATGCAGGAATGTTAGGCGAATTGTGGGTACCGCCACGCCACAACATAAACGTCATGATTTGATTAATTATTATTATGATTTTAGATCAATAGAATAATATACTACCGCAAAGTTTTCACGCTACGGACAGTACCAGTATACTCAACTCAACTGTCAACATGTCGGATTTTGGTCGTATTATTTACTGTATGTGTTAGTAACCGTCTGCTCCAACCTTTGCATAATATTCCCTGTTTGTATAAAACAACAACTCATCAAAATTTCTTCAACCAGGCTGTAACAGGTTGTCTGATAAGGGTAAGTAGGGTAACACAATATGAACACAAAATATCTAGACAAAAATATCAAATATATTTCATAATATGTAACCTTTTGTACTACTAGAATAATAGTATAATAATTATTATTATACTTAGTTTATTATTATTACCAAGATCTTGGAGACTTTTTATAAGGAATGTTGCCTTTATTTATAATATTCTTACTTCGAAGCGAAAAGGCTAAGGTTTTTTAAAAATTTAGACATAACTGGCTGATCCGACAAACATTGTTTGGCCATATAAATTATTTCTAGTATCAATATAAAAACTAGTTAAAAATCTATTCTCAGGCCTAACGAATGTACAATTGTACATACAAAATTTCATTAAAATCGGTTGAGCCGTTATGGAGGAGTTCGTGCACAGACACTGTGACGCGAGAATTTTATATTATATTAGAAGAAAGATACTATAATTATGGCCTTATAAAAAAAAAGATGTAAGGCATTATAAACCACTAGATGACGCCCGCAACTCCGTTCGCGTTATCACGCAGGAACCGTACATTTTTCCGGAATAAAAAGTACCCTATGTCTTTCATAGGGATTCAGGCCTGACCTACATACCAAATTTAAAAAAAAATGGTTCAGCGGCTGAGGCGTGAAGAAGTACCAGACAGACACACTTTTATTTATGATATTGGTATGAATATAACATCATTTGATAAAAACATTAAGGGCCTGTTTCACCACTTCCTGATAAGTGCCGAACAGGTTATCCACCACTTAACTTGACAGATGAAGTATGGAGAATCTGTCAAAAAATCAGTGAATTATTCAGCAATTTATCAGAAAGTGCTGAAACAGGCCCTTAATATTATTATTATGTTTGACTTAAAATTTCTAACAGTTCTGTATATTTTGCAAAGGTCACGATATCTAGCCCCGGTCGAAAATCTAAACCTCGTTTTGGGCTAGACCCTACAGTTTACAAACTAATATTAAACAGGAGTATTGTTTCATATAGAAATAACAACTACAACGTATTTTAGGGTCCTAATATTATTACATTTAAAATGTTGTAATGGTAACCTTTTGTTTGAAGGTGAGACAGCAATAGGCGACACTACGCGGCAGCGACGCAGCGTAACACCTCGCGTTCCATAGAACTAACGTTTTACAAACGTGAATCTGACGTTTAACAAACATTAGTTCTACCATAGTACCAGAGTGGAGTAGGTACTTGAAGTTGAGGTCAACTTCAAACAAATGGGCGAATAAGAGCGCCTTCACATTACGTCGCAAGCAGTGCGGCAGCAGCGCTGCAGCCGCGCTGCAGCCGCGCGACTTCATACAAAAGAGAGTCGCGCGGTTGCCGCGCGGCTGCCGCACCACTGGCGACGTAATGTGAAGGCAGCCTTATATAATGAATAAACGTGAGTTGGGCGCGAGTGTCACTTTCAACGTGTTTTGCGGGCGCTACGGGATATTGCGGGATGCTACGTACCGTGAACACGATGCGAAGCCACGAAACCCTCCACACTCGCGGTTCGCGGCCTTCGCGGGCTTTCGCGCCGCGGCGCGCGCTGGCCAATATGGCATACTACGTCAAACGTAGATCTCTTCTTAGAACCAGATCCCACTGACTGATCCCCAGTGACTCGCAGATGTACATAAGGCACTACAAAGAACCTATGGTTTCATCCATGAGAGAGGTTGAATATCTTCTGGGATCTGGGTCTATCTTAGTCGGCCTACCCGTTAGTACTGTTTATTCTGGTTCTACGGAAGTGAAATGTCGCGTCGTGTCGTGTCGCCAGTGCGGTTTCGCAACTTGATGGTTTGGTTTGGATGGAAAACAACCAGCAAATACCATATTTAATTATAAGAGATATTGCCAATGAAATGTTTATCTTTAATAAGACAATTGATTAAACGAATGATGGCCGCCAGTCAAATATTGGCAGACGTTAATCACCTCGTTTCGGTATATTGATACAGATAGTCATATTAATATTATATCCAGTATGATATTGCTAGTATAAATACTAGCAATATCATACTGGATTTTCCCATCATTCAGAACTGAAATCCTACAACACGGGAAATTTTTCAGCAATAAACAGTGGCCTATGTTCTTCTGTGCACACTTTAATTGAAATCAATGCTTAACCCTTATAATATTAAAGTACCTAAGCATTTCATTATATGCGCAAAATAAGCTTTAGTTTATAACAATTTACAATGTTTATTTTGTGCTAAGAAACTACAATAAAGTTAGGAGACAAGATTTACACAAAATGAATTTGAAATTAATGCCTGCATATAAAATGGCCGTCTAATTGACAAATTAATTATTGATACATAAAATATTTAATTTCCATTAAACCTAAATATTATATTATTAATAACGATTCTTTTACTATTTTATCTGTTTAGAAACAGCACTGAGAACAATGGTAAAATAACTTGCATTATGCCTTTACCAGAATTACCAACTGAAACATCTAATTTTCTCTCTCAACAAAAATCTGCAATTTCCCAGCACTTTTAAATCTCCGTAGAACCCTCCAGAACATATTTGCGGAAAAGTTTAATGAAGAAATAGTTCAGTGATCCAAATATAATAGCCAGTAGTCGGCGGAGCTAGGGAAACTTCGGATTTTTTTTCACAGACTTTGTAATTTGATATTCGTATTGTTAAATACAGATGGAATGTTCTCCTAATTTTCACCTTTTCAAAGATTCAGTATCTAGAATAAATAAATACTAAGCGCCAGCTATTTCAGCTTGATAAGTGCCGGATATCCACCACTTAACTTGACAGATGGAGTATGGAGAATCATCAAAAAAATTGTGGATAGCATATCCGGCACTTTATCAAGAAGTGGCGAAACAGGATCTAAGTTATAAAAAAAATATTGTTAAAGAGGTAGATGGGATATGTGTGGATCTTTGTAATTTTTTCTAAAGAATAGATTTTATTAGGATATTTTGTTGAATTAAAGTTATACATAATATAGGAATAAAACATGCCACCCCACGGGAACACACTACGTACTACTGCACCTTAAATCAAAATTTGTTTAGTAGTTGCTTGTTACACAAAACAAATTTCGCTTAAATAATCTTCATAACTACACTATAGAAGAACCAATGATTAAAATCACGAGGCGAGCCATAAAACCCAAATACATTGGCATAATATATTATTATATTGTGACGGTATCTTTTAGAACTTAGATATTACTTACTTTAAAGCAAGATCATAGAACCCAGTACAATGATCAATGTTATTTTAAGGTTTCAAATCCAGGTATTGTTAAAATCTAAGGTAGATTAAAGTCTAGCTTGTGACTAGTTGACTAGTTGGCAGACGCGTAGTAATCACAGTTAAAAATTATGACTCAAACTATTTCATCTATTATATATAAATCTCCTGTCACGATGTTTGTCCGTGATGGATTCCTAAACTACTTAACCGATTTTAATGTTTCTTTTTTTTAAATGTGAGAGTGCTTTTTTTCCAACTTGAGAGATAGGATAGCTTAGATCTTTAATAGTCGCAATTTTATTTTATTGCAAATTATTTGTGTATAAAGAGCGACCATTGTTATTATTATTATTGTTTATGCGACGCGAGTCACGGGATAGCGATGGACGTTGCCATGGTGACATACTTATTTAGTCACTAATTCAATAAAATAATACGGGTGATATATTTTATATTATGGCAAAGAAACGTTTGCCGGGACAGCTAGTAATTAATAATCATTAACTATACAAATAATGTGAAAAACTAAATATATATTATGTTTTAGGTGTGAAGGAGCTGATAATGTTGAATTATGCCTAAAAGTACATTTGATCCTATTGTAAGCTTTCAGTCGAAAAAACTAGACTGTCAAACTGATAACATATTTCCATTTTCGTCAAAGGTTACAAATTACTTAACATCCTTACATGACACACACACACATACACATACACACACACACACACACACACACACACACACACACATACACATACACACACACACACACACACACACACACACACACACACAGTGTAAAGTGTATTGATAAAACGAGCCCCTGACCATCGGCTTAAGGGCAGAATTCATTACCTAGCCTTGAATAATACATCTTGGTGAGTCCTTGCTACATAAACATGGGCCGAGAGAATATCCCACCATCACTCCTTTTTCATTCAATCATCAAGCATTTTTTGGTTATTTTACGAAATGTATAGAATATCACACATACAAATATTATGCATCTGCGTAAAACGGTATGATGGACCGCTATGGTACGGTAGGATGGTAATGGAATACGAATTTTAATTCCCCCTCAAATCCCTTTTAAAGGGTACAATTTTGAACACTATTCCTTTGGTACCCCTAGAGAATAAGATTGATTTCTAATGATTTCTAAATATACATTATTAGTACACAGGTCTATAATATCCATTTTTCCATCCATACTAATATTATAAATCCGAAAGTGTGTCTGTCCGTCCGTCTGTCTGTCTGTCTGTTACCTCTTCACGCCCAAACCGCTGAACCAATTTTGCTGAAATTTGGCATGGAGATACTTTTAGACCCGGGAAAGAACATAGGATATTTTTTATTTCCCTTGCGATACGTGAACGGAGTTGAAGATAACATCGAGTAAGAGTGTATATTTTTACTAGATGTTACCTTACGTATTTATTACGTACCAGTACAGTACAGTTCACAGTCAGACGGATAGATAGACAGAACCTCAACATTTTGTGGTACATTTTAAGGAAACACTATCACGCCTTTATTTGTGCTTTAACATAGTAATTTTTATTTATGTGTAGATGTGTTATTATCAGTCAGTCAAGGTGTGACGCAAGCCCTCACAAAGCTCGGCTTTTAGCTAGTCTATCTTCTATCTTCTTCTTATATATAAAAATGGATTTTCAAATGTGTTAATCGCGCTAAGACTCGAAAACGGCTGAACGGATTGGGCTGATTGTAGTCTTAAAATATTCGTAGAAGTCCAGGGAAGGTTTTAAAGTGACACGAAGTTCACCGGGACAGCTAGTCTTATATATAAAAATAGATTTTCAAATGGGTTAGTCACGCTAAAACTCGAAAACGCCTGAACAGATTGGGGTGATTTTAGTCTCAAAATATTCTTAGAAGTCCAGGGAAGCTTTTAAAGTGACACGAAGTTCACCGAGACAGCTAGTCTTCTTATATATAAAAATGGATTTTCAAATGTGTTAGTCGCGCTAAGACTCGAAAACGGCTGAACTGATTGGGCTGATTGTAGTCTTAAAATATTCGTAGAAGTCCAGGGAAGGTTTTAAAGTGACACGAAGTTCACCGGGACAGCTAGTCTTATATATAAAAATAGATTTTCAAATGGGTTAGTCACGCTAAAACTCGAAAACGCCTGAACAGATTGGGGTGATTTTAGTCTCAAAATATTCTTAGAAGTCCAGGGAAGCTTTTAAAGTGACACGAAGTTCACCGAGACAGCTAGTCTTCTTATATATAAAAATGGATTTTCAAATGTGTTAGTCGCGCTAAGACTCGAAAACGGCTGAACTGATTGGGCTGATTGTAGTCTTAAAATATTCGTAGAAGTCCAGGGAAGGTTTTAAAGTGACACGAAGTTCACCGGGACAGCTAGTCTTATATATAAAAATAGATTTTCAAATGGGTTAGTCACGCTAAAACTCGAAAACGCCTGAACAGATTGGGGTGATTTTAGTCTCAAAATATTCTTAGAAGTCCAGGGAAGCTTTTAAAGTGACACGAAGTTCACCGAGACAGCTAGTCTTCTTATATATAAAAATGGATTTTCAAATGTGTTAGTCGCGCTAAAACTCGAAAACGGATGAAATGATTGGGCTGGTTTTGGTCTTAAAATATTCGTAGAAGTCCAGGTGAAGGTTTCAAACTTTAAAGTGACACGAAGTTCACCGGGACAGCTAGTATATCTGATCTCCAATTGTGTTAGTCGCGCTAAAACTCGAAAACGGCTGAACGGATTGGGCTGATTTTAGTCTTAAAATATTTGTAGGAGTCCAGGGAAGGTTTTAAAGTGACACGAAGTTCACCGGGACAGCTAATAAAGTATAGATATGGATATTGCATGTATTCTGCGATTAGATAACGCTTATATTGGCGTAGGGCGGCGAGCGGGCGGCAAGGGCGGGCGGAATTCGCGGTAATATCCCCTATATCATTACACAGGAATGCCTGTGACCGAACGCGGGAAAATATCTCATTTGAGCATCAGTATTCAATATTATACACCTTTAGTTACACACACACACACGCAGCTTAAGTTATACAAATATACATACACCTTTTAATTTATTGAATCGTAAAAACATGAGGCTGGCCGCATACACAAACGTATTCGATTTCCAAATTCCATGCATTCGGAAATCTGAATGCATGGAATCGGTAGAAAATACGTGTACATTAACTGGCGCATACGTTCGCTTTTTTCCGAACGGAATGAATTCCGCACGTACGTTTCAAGTGCAAGCCGGCGCGTTCGCGCGTGAAAGAAACGAACGTTTGCGCTAGTCTCATAGAATTCCAAATCGTAATTATTCTAAACTAGCTTTTACCCGCCGCTGCACTCGCGTTAAGAAGTATTATTACATATAATCTTTCATCCCCTATTCCAACCTTAAGGATGGAATGTATCAAAATCGTTTCTTATAGAATGCCTACGTCATAGTAGCTTTATGCATGCAAAGTTTCAGCTCGATCGGTTTAAAATTGACAAAGTTTCATACAAACTATCATCCTCCATTTTATCCCATTGTACGACGTCTCACGCAATAATTGAAGTCTGTCAAATCCATACTTTAGAAATGCATCTAAGCGTCTTGTTGCGATCAGAATTTAACCTTTGCCGTTGCAATTAGGACTTTCGATACTTCACTTGCCTCCAAGAAGACTTACGTAGCTGCAGGTCTTTCGTGACATAAAATTTATGACAACTCTTTAACACGATAAATTATTATTCATACGAAAGACACTCCTCCTATAATGGCTACATAGCTCTACCTCGTAGCAAATGTAATATCGAAAAACCATGTTATGTTTTTCTCAGAAAAAAAAAACCTTTTACAATCGCTCTTACTGCTTAAAAAATAAGTAATTTCCTAGCAATATAGCTAAAAATCAATGAAATATTGCGTCAGTAAATAAAACACGAGTTATTCGAAAAATACGTTATCATTCAAAAACAAAATACAGGTAGATAGAAAACAATAGGTTTATTCAGATTGAAAAATTCTCAAATCGTGAGCACATTTCAATAGTTTTGATTTTAATTTAAAAATATTTTACAAAACAGAAATAGAAATGTTTTTTATTTATTGCTAATTACGTCTAAGGGTCAGTTCGCAATATAACTTATCAAGGTGATGACGTAATATACGATACATTCTTAGGCCCGTTTAAACAGTCAGTACTCAAGATGCATCTCGGTCATAAGACACGGTTCAGGCTCTGTGATTGGTTGGCTGTCAAAATTTGGACCAATCACAGAGCCGAACCGCGTCTTGAGACCGGGTCGCATCTTAAGGGTTATCCCTGCGGAGATTCCGTAATTTGGAGATTTCGTGAATTTGCTATAAACTCATAATTTGAAAGCTACAAAGTTATAATAACTGTATGTAACAATTAATATACTGTTATTGGAAACACACGCCAATAGATCGACAATTCATAAACTACATATACCACGTTTTAAATAGAATTTAATAATATTATTACTGAATAAATTTTCACGCTAGAAGCAGCACCAGTATAGACCATAAACACAAAATTTTGTTCGACGTTTGACAATGTTTCTGTTTTTAATATTCTGTTACGAAGTATGCAAAATGTCGGATTTAAGTCGAATTATTTGCTGTATGTGCTAGTAGTGCCCTCTGCTCTGTAATATTCTCTATAGCTATGGCAATCCGTTAAAATTTTGACGATAGCCAATCAAATGCACTAGTGTAGGGGTTCCCAAACGGTGCGCCGCGGAGTGCGCCGTGGAAAGGCAAGAGGGGCGCCGTGAGTCGATCCTCCATCATAACCACAAATATTATAAAATAAAATAATAATAATATGAATTATACAAAGCAGGCAGTTGATTAAATATTTGCTTATTATTATTCACCCGCTTAACCTAACTATGATCATTCAAGGCATTTATGTACTTATATTTTTGTAATAGCTAGGTAGATTAAGGCGCCGCCGTGACAAAATATTGACTTGTAAGTACACCACAGACTTAAAAAGATTGGTAACGCCTGCACTAGTGCTTTGCAACCGGGCTTCACTTAAATGGACAAATAAACTAACATAATACGCCATAATATAAGAAATGGAAACAACAGAATGAAAAATAATCCGGATCGTAAGTCTGCAGAAAAGTCCGCCATTTTGCAAACAATATGGCGCCTTAAGTGTGACAGTGCACATTGGCCACAGTGTAGTTTACACCAGAGACCACTGCAATCCAGATAAAAGCCAGGCCACATTAGACTGCCATTGTAGAACAAGAGCCTGCGACGCGAAAATTGTAGCTTCTTGAAAATCACACGATTGCTGTGTCTACAGAGTATGAGAAAACTAAATTCAAATTCAAAATTATTTATTTGCACAAAACATGGTGAAATTAACATTACAAACATTACTATTGCTACTAGAGATGCGTTTTATTACATTCTGTATATTATCTATAATAATATTAATTTTAAATATTAAAAATTAAAGAATTAAAGATATTATATTAATTTAAAGAGGAATTTGCCTCGGATAAGTTTTAAAGTACTGGATATTATATATTTTGGAAAGCAAAGATACAAAGTCCACGGAACAGGACCTCTAGCCTATTATAATATGTTAACGACTTCGTTATTTATAACTCTTAGTCAAGACGTTAAACGTTACAGTCAACGTCTTGACGAGTTGTCCTTTAGTCATTCAATTGAATGGTGTCATTCAATGAACGCGCTGGTCATTCGATCGAATCGCAGATTAAACCAGATGACTGCGTCATATAAAATATTATATGCCACGTTTTATCAAATTTCAAGACTTTAGATTACATAATATATATATTATTAATTCTTGTGCTTTAAATAGTTTTTATCATACATTTAGTAGCTTTTAACTGACCAAACTTAGTATGTCTAATTTATGCGACCCGCTCAAACTAAAATAACGAGAAAAAGTTCTGCCTCAGACTCCTTGACTACTAAAGCCACACTTCACGACCATCTTATTATCTTTATTTCAAGTTTAAATGTAAGTGTATGTGGGATTTAAACTGTAAATGGGTTGGATATTCAGTCAAATAAACTATTAGTTATAGTGCTTCTACTGTTTTACTCAAATTTAAACTTAATTTAAGGTAGGTAATAGGTATACTTTGATACCATACTCAGATCTAAATCTCTTACTCGATGCTTATAAGTATTGAAGACTAGATTACATCTGCAACTCCGTTGAGCAGAAATACGTTTATCGCGCTGGGACCGCACATTTTCCGCAGAAACAGTCCTATGTCGTTTTCCGGGGCTCAAAGTATCTACATACAAAATGTTATCAAAATCGGTTCACCGGTTTGGGTGTGAAGAGGTAAGAGATAGATAGACGGATACGTGTATGTTAATATGAATCCATACTAATATTACAAAAGCAAAAATGTGTCTGTCTGTCTGTTACCTCTTCACGCCCAAACCACTGTACCAATTTTGCTGAAATTTGGTATGGAGATACTTTGAGTCCCGGGAAAGGACATAGGATAGTTCTTATCCCGGAAAAATGTACGGTTACCGCGCGATAAACGTTCTGACGCAACAGAGTTGCGGGTGTCATCTATTTTAAAATATAATATAATAGCGGACTCTAATTATATTTTGCATCATTTATCACATACTCATGAAGAGTATAAAATAACTAGTTAGTTAGACTTATGTATTCGGTGGTCACATTAAGAAAGAATGTTAGCATGAAACTTAGTACAATAGTTCAGGAGAAATAAACAACGTAATATACAGACATTTAGTGTAAAGTTTAGATATTATAAGGGACCAGGGCTGCCATTATTACACATTGAAGTTAGTAAATAATTGTCAGAGTAGGGTCTCTTAGATGTAATGAATTTAGTATATTGTTTAAGTTCTAACATAATTGATACAAATGCTGAATGGCGCAACCATACATATATGGTAAGATAATTATAATAGCCTAAATTGTAGCTTTACTAATATTATAATACGAAGGTTTGTCCGTCTCTTACGCCTAACGAGGACAATATATTGACTACTGAACCCGCAAACGGAACCATAACCAGCTGATTTTTTGTATATTGATAGGTTAATAGTTATACAGGTTGCAATTAAATCTTCCTGCCAAATTTTGATACATTGATCATTGTTAAAAATAAAAATACACATAATGTATTTTGTTTTATAAACACTCAGTACCGAAATGTTGAGAAATAGCTTCCGAAATTTATCCTAAAAATCACTACAATTGAAGGCTCCATTCCACCGCAGCGCACGATGTGCACGGCCACGCACACGCGTGGACGTGCATGGATTTATTTCTTTGACTTGACACAATTCGTGCGTAGCGTGTCCGTGGGTTGCAGTGGACACAGTCACATATATTTTCTTACAAAGCGAAGCTTGACGCACGTGCGTAGTCTCTCCGTGCGCCGCGGTGGAATGGAGCCCTAATGGACACGACGCGTCGCCCGCGCCTGACGTGCCCCGTGGGTCATTCCCCCACGCCGTGAGAGACCGTTCTGCAACGATTTTAAATGGGATAAAATATGTAATAAAAAATAAAACACCCTTTTTTGTTATATGGATTCTCCTAATGATACCTAAGCCCTGGAAAAAAATTGGCAGGGAGGTTTAATTGCACCCTGTATAATTTAACAGTAACATTGTCCTACAAATAGAACAATCCATGGTTTAGGGCCATCAAATCGAAATATTTAATACTTTCTATCTCTGTTAGCTACCAATTCCGAAAATTTTCGCAGAGAAAATTATTGTTCGTCTTATCAAAATGTACTCTGTAGCTACTCACGAAAAATTTGCTTGATAGCAATCAACTCAAAAAATGTCGGAACCTGTACTAATGTCATAGTGTTGTGATCATTATAGAATTCAGTGAGCTGCATAGCGTTAATTCATAAACGCTAGTGAATGGTGAATATGAAATTGGATTCAAACAATCAAGTCCATTGAGTATTAGTTAAAATATAATATATTCAAATCATTCAATAGCAATATACTCTAATAATAATCGTCGCTACAATAATGGTTAAGGGCAAATTCGCATCGCATCGCAAAAATTTGCAACAAAACTCATAATATTGCGATGCGATGCGAATACGCAGTTTTATGTGGGAGCCCTAAGTAATTAAAAATAATATATTATCCCGAATCGCGCCAATTTTCTGAGATTTAAATCGTGACATAATATAATACAACGTCAGAAAAAATAATAACTTCTCGGTCCGAAGATATTTCCTCCAGGCTCTTTCATTGTTCTACAATTTGTTTTAAAAAGTACCTTGAACACTATCCAACATATCATAACTGAACATAGAACCTCCTTTTAAGTCAAATTAAAACTGCAAGAGCTTTTTGCGAATTTATGGGCCAAAATTCCTAATCGAAGGACAAGATATCACCAAAGAACCCCTAATAAAACCTTATCTTCTCGTTATAAAATACTTAAAATACCTCCGAATTTGTAAGTTAAAAGTAATGGCCGCCCATCAATTGTCCAATCTCCAATCAGGTCGACCGCAGTAAGATAAGACGCCGTGGGCAGGATAATTTGAATATGGTTCAGCCATTGATTTATTTTATTAAACACCTCCGTGGTCCAACGGTTTAGAGCGTGGCTCTTGACTCGAAGGTCGTGGGTTCGATTCGCGCGTTGAAAACATGTAATTACAAGTTTGTTTAGGACACTGCTTGCTGGTCACCTTTATTGACAAGTAAGATGATCCATGCGTCGGATGGGCTTATGTAAAAAGTCGGGCCTCCGCCTGATCTCTCAAGTCGTGTCTGTCGTTCGTCCCATTGGGTTATGAGAGTAAAGGAATATAGAGTGCTCTTGTGTACTGTACACATACTTGGGCACTATAAAATTACTCCAGCGCATCTGGCCCGGATTTAATGAAACCGGCCACAGTCACCGAAACCAGTGTGGGAGGTAATAGTCATTGGTTTATTTTATCGCCAAATCCTTGAGGAAAACAATTGCTTTTTAGCCGACTGCGCGAAGTAAATGTGTTGTTATCGGAGCAATAAGGAAAACAAGAATTTTATTTGCAGTATGTTGCCAGACGTTTTATTATTTTTTACTATCGAATGAAATGAGTCACAATCGAATAATATTATATTATGTTAGTTCAGTACAATCTGCTGTACGTCTTTATTTGTTCTTAGATAATATTGTGTATCTACTATATTATTGTTTGCTAAAACACTGAAGATGAGTTGCAATGCATTTTAAAATTACATTGTTGTTCTAAAGAGCTGTCTGTTCCCATTTTAAAAGCCCATTTTTAAAATGAACCGTCACTTCATGGTGCAATGTACATTGACCTAAGTGACCAATATAAAAAGTACTTTATTTCCTTTCCCTTTGACCTTTTAAAGTCTCGTGACGTCACGTTGAAATTACATTCCAAGCAAACAGGGATTAACACTTAGAAAATTAAGAGAAAACACGACACAGCTTCTCACTTAGAAACTGCCCGGGGGTAGAACGTCTCGGAAAAATAGGAAAAATATTGAAATTGTTTAAACCTAATTTTGTTTTTGAAGTGGGTATTCCATCAGCGCCAGGTTTTATCTACTTAAATACTACTGCAAAACCTTTGCAAAAAAAATCAAATTTGTTTTTTTTTTCTACGTTTGTACACCTATAGTAAATGTTTGTATTATTTTACGCGCTAGCTTGAAGGAATCGGGAAATCAGGAGCGGGTGCAGATCTCTAGACAAATCTACTTGAAACGACCTCTGTGGCTCTTTGGTTGGCTGTTGGAAGCTCAAGCCGGGGGGGGGGGGGGGGGGGGGGTCACGGGTTCGAATCCCACCGACGCAACGAATAACAAAACTACCGACGGAACAAAAAGTATTCAAAGTTCCTGGGTCATGGATGTGTATTAAATATGTGTATAATATAATAAAAATCTTAAATATATTATTTACAGTATAAAAGTATTAAATATATTTCCGTTGTCTGATACCCGTAACACAAGTCCTTCGGGTACTTAGCACGGGGCCAGATTCTACTCTACAATATCTTTACCGTGCTGGTGAAAATATTTTCACCATGTTACAATTGTGCATATACGTGAAATTTGTCGTTAAACTCGGCAGCCGGCCGCATAGCAATTGAAAATCTATTGTGTTTGCGATACCCACGATGGAGGTGTTAAAATGAAACCACCAAATTTTCCAACCATGTTCATTCACGTTCAAAATGATACTTCGTTCGGTTTCAAAAACTTTTTCATCTCTCAATAACATCATTTGTTCAAACAACTACACTTCATCCTTGTGGTGCTGTATGACAAAATAGTGAACAGGAAATGCACAAATCTACCTAGTGCAAAGCTTTATTTAAATGGTGGTGTTACCAGTAAAGCTTAGTTCTGACCGCAAGTCTGACGGTCCTTTAAATCGGTCTGACCGCAAAGCGACTGCTATAGTCAGGGATGAAAATGAAAATGAAAAAAAATGAAAATAGTTTATTGTCTCTCTCAGTACATACAAAAAATAAAATGAAACAAAACAAAAGATAGACACAGGATAATACAAATTCAGGTGCGCAACCCCTACACTAAGAATCTTGTGCTGTAGGGGTTGACTAAAATCAGTGTACTTAACTAAATGGATATTATAAGATGACAGAGAGAGGGCTTATGGTAAGTATTTACTATTTACTTTTATTATTTGTACTTATTTTGTTTTTTATTATTGTGCATGTGTGTGTGCGTATGTGTGTGTTTGTGTGTGTGTGTGTGTGTGTGTGTGTGTGTGTGTGTGTGTGTAAGTGAGTGAGTATGAAAGTGGATCTTATTTTATTATTTGTACCATTTTTTCAGTATCCTGAGATAGGTTTAGATTAAGCATTAGATAAACAAGAAAATCTGGTATTTGATAATTAACTATTACGAATATTATTACTTACTGCTGTACTCAGAGACGAATATTAGTTATTTTAAAATAAAATAGCCTTTATTACTGCTTTTTTTTTTTTTATATCTATGGACGCTTCACACCACGTCAGTCTGGCCCTGTGGTAAGTGCCTGAAGGACTTGTGTTACAGGTACCAGACAACGGAAATATATTTAATACTTTTATACTATACATATATTTAAGATTTTTATTATATGATACACATATTTAATAAACATCCATGACCCAGGAACTTTATAAACTTTTTGTTCCGTCGGCGGGACTCGAACCCTCCGGCTTGAGCTACCAACGCGCTCACCACTGCGCCACGGAGTTCGTCGGAGGTTTTGTACAAATTAGTTATTTAACTACAATTAAATGAAGATTTTGACATAAGCCACGTAAATTATAATTTACTAGCGGCCCGCCCCGGCGTCGCACGGGTATAAAATATTATATTGCCACAGAAAAAAAGAAAAAAATTGATAGCAGCTATGATCCTTCGTGTGGTCTACTTCTTATCTGTGCCAAATAACATAAAAATTGCTCCAGTAGTTCGCGAGATAAGTCCTTTCAAACAATTTCCCAAATTTTAATTTTAGCGTGATAAAATATAGCCTATAGCCTTCCTCAATAAATGGGCTATCTAACACTAAAATAATTTTTCAAATCGGACCAGTAGTTCCTGAGATTAGCGCGTTCAATTTAGCCCTTTAAAATAATTTCACCTTTTTTTCCACGTTTTCCTCTATTTCTTCGCTCCTTTTAGTCTTAGCATGATAAAATAAAATAAGCCCCATCTATACTTATTATAAAACAAAGTCGCTTTTTCCCCTCATGTCCCTTTGTTCCCTTTAATCTTTAAAACTACGCAACGAATTTTAATGATTCTTTCAGGGTTAGATAGCCCAATTATCTAGGAAGCCCAATTACCTTCCTATATATATATAGGATATATATATAGATAGCCCAATTATCTAGGAAGGTTATAACCTTCCTAGATAATTGGGCTATCTTACCCTGAAAGAATCATTAAAATTCGTTGCGTAGTTTTAAAGATTAAAGGGAACAAAGGGACATGAGGGGAAAAAGCGACTTTGTTTTATAATTAGTATAGATGGGGCTTATTTCTATAATCATTTATCAAACTCCCCATTAAATTGAAGTTTTATTATCAGTAAGTATAACATAATATTATATCTTTGAAAGTGGCCGTTAGACATAAAAAGTGACGACTCGGTGTTAATTATAAGTTAGGAATTTCAGTGTAAATACAAGCCAATTATAAAAATACCGTGTAAATATGTATGCTCCTTTAGACTCGTCAATTTCCGTTCAAAATCGTTTACAGAAGGAGGAAATTGAATCCCGAATTTTGTTGGTAACATATGGGATGAAAAATGTCTAAAATGTGGGCTTGATCAATATGAAATTTCTTTTTAATTAAATGAGATTATAATTAAAACACGTGGTTGTTTAAAATTGGACTTGTCTACGTGATTAAATTATGTATACATAGTATAATTTTTAAATAGTAATAATATTATCTTGACTCTTATGACGATCTTTGTGGCTCAGTGGTGAGCGCGTTGGTAGCTCAAGCCGGGGGTCACGGGTTCGAATCCCGCTGACGGAACAAAAAGTTTTCAATGTTCCTGGGTCTGGATGTGTTGTAATTAAATAAGTGTATGATCTAACAAATATCTTTATATAATTTTTAAATAGTAATAATATTATCTTGACTCTTATGACGACCTTTATGGCTCAGTGGTGAGCGCGTTGGTAGCTCAAGCCGGGGGTCACGGGTTCGAATCCCGCTGACGGAACAAAAAGTTTTCAATGTTCCTGGGTCTGGATGTGTTGTGATTAAATAAGTGTATGATATAACAAATATCTTAAATATATTATGTTTAGTATAAAAATATTAAATATACTTGTCTGGTACCCGTAAGACAAGTCCTTTAGGTACTTAGCACGGGGCCAGACTGACGACCACGTCAGTCTGGCCATTTCTGGTCAATCTGTTCATTTAAGATAATAATATTAAGTATCTTAAATGCGATAGTGTGTACATCTGTAATCTCTTCAGACGATTGCCGTTGCACCGATTAAGATGAAAATTATTGTCGATAATATATTCGTAAATGTGCATTTGCAAAAGAAATTAGAGTGCACTTTAATGAGGTAGAAAAAACTATTTTACTGTCTAATCGTGCGCTTACACGGGCAACTAAAATTGCTCAACTCCAGTCAATTCTCGTCAACTTTGACGTCACGACTACATCAAGTAATTTGCGGCAACAAGCAGAAATATTGCGCAATAGAATATTGAGTGATGTAGCCAAGGAATACTTAAGCGATATGAAATAAATTGCTTCACATTGCTCCACTAATTGCTCCAGATCGCTCAATTATTATTGCCGTAATTATTGCCCGTGTAATTCTTCAAAGGTTTCTTTCAATTATACTCGTAGTTTGTGGCGGCACAACTGCATCAATCCTGCATGCATCACGCTATCGCAATTTCTGAGATCGGCAAGTTATACAACGTCTGAAATGACGGCAGTGGGCTGCTGCCTGATCGAGCACGCTATCTCGCTCGCTCGGAAAAGATCTTCCTATGAGGCATCTACGCATATTCCATAAATTTTAATACCAAAAGAAAACGAAAGTAGAAAAAAGTGAAACCTCAATATATATTATGATTTAAATTGTTATGGGGTTCACGATAGTAGAATTAACTTTTAATTCTACTATTACTTCCATTTATTATCCTTTCTCCATGAACAAAGAGTTGACAATTATTTGTAATACCAAGAACAACCGCCCAAACCTTTCTCAAACTTATTATTGTATTTTTAAAACTTCTAAATATAGAATTACTTTTGTTTTTACCGAAATGTTTTCCGACAGTCCCGGACTTTGTCCGGAAAAATAATTAATTGAGGAATTTCCACGCCATCGTGAAAACATTTGAAAAATTTTCATTAACAAATTCCAGATGAAGACAAAAAAAGTCAACAATAAGACATTGAAAAAATTTAAAAGTGAACAATAAGACATTTTTAGATAATATCTACGAATGTAACAAAATATCAATGTTCGCCATAGTAAGTTAATATATCATTTATAGGTTATTTAACATCCATACTAATTTTATAAATGTGGAAGTATGTCTGTCTGTCTGTCTGTTACCTCTTTACGTTCAAACCACTCATCCGATTTCGCTGAAAGTTCACTTAAGTCGTTCCAGCGGGTGAATCATGAATAGGTAACAGATAGACAAAATATGATGATATTTTAAAATTATGATGACGCCCGAAACCCCGTTACGCCAAAATTTGTTCATCGAACCGTACATTTTTCCAGGGACAAACAATCTCCTTCGTACTTTCCCGAAACTCAAAGTATCTCCATACCCAGAAAAATCGGTTCAGTGGTTTGGGCGTGAAGAAGTAGCAGACAGACAGACAGGCACTTTTTCGCGTTTATAATAATACTGGATGATTTTCGCAACTCCGTTGCAACAAAACTCGTTTATCGCGTGGTAACCATACATTTTCCTAGACATAAAGTATGTCCAGGAAAATGTATGGTTCATAAGGAAAATGTTGTATAATATTCGCTCAACTTTTTCAGCGGACAGACTTCCTTCCTCACTTGCTTCTTGTTTTCATACTTTGATCACCTACAACCTAAAAAATGTCGCATTTCGTGAAACCCATCTAGCTTACTTCAATGTTTTTTTTCGCTTTACGTTAATAATCTTTCGATCGCGGATTCTTTGAAATCTATTGTTATTCTATTGTTGTCGCGGTCACCGGTGTCCTTATGGGGCTTCATAGGTTAATATCGGACACGAAGAATAATTTTGAAACTGAAGCGTCCTATTTCAATGAAAATGCTTTAGAGTTTAGATTATAATAATATGCGAGTTTCTTACGCCGGTTCTTCTCGCCGGGTTAGTTCCCGCACCGGTGGTAGTAACGACGTTCTGAAAGTATATTTTCTTTCAAATCTATTCTGAAATAACTCAAATTTTATTTATTTATGTATATATTAATACGCAATGCGAAAAATATTGGATCCCTTTTGACGAAAGATACGGGAACGTAGGTGAATGAAATTTTGCACAGTTATAGTTTATATGATGAAGGAGTGCATCAAGCTAATAATATTATTTTGAAACTATGCTTTTATCGTGTTTTATCATATATTTTTAGCAAATAAAATGTGACACACACTACACCACACACACTAGGATCAGCCTATACGCACGAATTGTACTCTTTTTTTATGGTTGAAGTATGTTGTCAAATTAAAAATAGATTTGTTTTTAGGGTTCCGTACCTCAAATGGAAAAAACGGAACCCTTATAGGATCACTTTGTTGTCCGTCTGTCCGTCCGTCTGTCAAGACCCTTTTTCTCAGGAACGCGTGGAGGTATGAAGCTGAAATTTATATCAATTACTCAGGTCTACTGTCCCTTGAAGCTGTGAAAAAATCAAACTTCTAAGCCAACGCAATCAAAAGATACAGCCGTTTATGCCGCAAATTTTCGACACTTGCAAGGGAATCAAAACCTACAGGGTGCTTCCCGTGAACTCAGAATCTTGAAATTTGGTACGAAGCAACGTCTTATAGCATAGATAAAGGAAAAATTACGAAAACCATAAATTTTTAGTTACATCACATAATATATATTTTTTTTATAATTTTAAACTTACTACCCATTTCCTCATAAACGCGTAGAGGTATTAAATTGAAATTCATAACAAATACTCAGGTCTATAATACCTTTAAGCTGTAACAAAATCAAACTTCTATGTCAACGCAATCAAAAGAAACAGCAATTTAAGCTGCATATTTTGAAACTCGCAAGTACTCGCAAGGGAATCAAAACCTAAAGGGTACTTCCAGTCGACCTAGAATCTTGAAATTTGGCATGAAGTAACGTTTTATAGCACACATAAAGGAAAAATTCCGAAAACCTTAAATTTTTAGTTACATTACAAAATATATATTTTTTAATAAATATAAACTTATTACTTTTTTCCTCATGAACGCGTAGAGCTATCAAGTTGAAATTCATATCAAACGAACTTTGTAAACCTTGCAGGTTTGTACGGAACCCTCGGTGCGCGAGTCCGACTCGCACTTGGCCGGTTTTTTTTATTGAATCTTAAATACTGTTAGACAATAATTAGTATATGGCCAGTCTGTCATAATTCATTTGACTTTATTAATCTGAGACTGTCGCAGGAATTATGTCAAAAAAATAATAGTTAATGCGTTGAAATTTGAAACTTATAAATTATTTTTTTATTTGAGGTCGAATTTTAACTATTGGGCAATCTCTAGTAGGTAGCAATAATTACGTATTTAAATCGAATGACTTAATAGCCGAATGCTAAACGATTTGTAGTTGTGCTGCTAATGAGCTTTGAAATCACGTAAAAACGTAGAGCATTTGCACACTTTGCATAATATGTGGTAATATTATCTATCTCGCTTGATGGATTTTTGTAAATGAAAACTTCTTATAGCCGTGGTGGAGCGTTGTATTTTTGTGATTTAAAGCGAAAAACATTAAACTCGCGTCAGAACACATGATCGAAAATTCGTAAGACGGCGGGAAAGTAGAAAGGAAGTTATAGTACCCTCGCGGGGAAAACGCTGCTGCTGCTCTTTCGTTTCAACCTTTTCCAGTACTCCGGCGGGATGACTTCATAACTTGCAAAATATTATCATTTGTACAATTACAACACAGATACTGTTTTTTTTACCCTACCAAAGATGATAGATGATAGAATTAGATATACCTACTCAAACAAATAAAAATAAACATTATAGTATTATAATAATACGCGCGAACTCCTTCAAAATGGCTCAACCGATTTTAATGAAATTTTATATGGTTGTTAGGTCTGAGAATAGGTTTTTATCTACTTTTATATTGATACTGGACATAATTTATATAGCAAAACTATTTAAATTAATTATAATTTATATAGCAAAACAACACTTGCCGGGTCAGCTAGTATATTAAGATATACTAGCTGACCCGGCAAGTGTTGTTTTGCTATAAAAATTATTTCCAGTATCAATATAAAAGTAGATAAAAACCTATTCTCAGAACTAACGACCATACAAAATTTCATTAAAATCGGTTGAGCCATTTTGAAGGAGTTCGCGCGTAAACCCTGTGACACGAGAATTATATAAAGAGCTATACTATGATTAACAAACTGATGTATCAAATAACCAAGAAAATCTAATATATATAAATCTCCTGTCACGATGTTTGTCCGCGATGGATTCCTAAACTACTTAACCGATTTTAATGTTATTTTTTTAAATGTGAGCTTTTTCCCAACTTGAGAGATAGGATAGCTTAGATCTTTAATTATTTATATTATATTATATTATAGTCGCAATTTTATTTTATTGCAAATTATTTGTCTATAAAGAGCGCCCATTGTATATGCGACGCGGGTCACGGGATAGCGATGGACGTTGCCATGGTGACATACTTATTTAGTCACTAATTCAATAAAATAATACGGGCGATATACTTTATATTATAATAGGGCAAAGAAACGTTGGCCGGGACAGCTAGTATTATTATAAAAATTTCTGTTAGAGATAAGCAGTACCTGTTGTGTCGTCTTTCTTCTGTGTATATTTCGTGTAAAACATATTTTGTATGTGCAATAAATAAAAATAAAATTGTATAGTGGCGGTAAAATTCCACGAAGGCGCAGAAAATCCGGGCAATTCCACCACTCCGTGTCCCAAGGCGGTGCTGAGACAAAATTGTGTCCGCTTAATATTTTAAACCTAATCATCTTCACTTTGTATTGCAAACATTTTATTTGCTTTATATTTTACATTACATTTCAGATTTCATAATATTATTCCGTTTTATTTAGTTGCAAGACTGACGCTGTTCGCAACGTTACGTAAAGTTGGAAAAATATTCGGTTCCTACGCTATTAGGACTCAATCAGTCAGGGTGCAGCATGATAAAGAGACACTTTCGTATTAATAATATTAATCCTTCGATCGCGGATTCTTGGAATTACTATTGTAGGTAAGTATTTTATTTTTTGGAATTATTATTCATATTATTTTCTATTGTATTCTCTTCTTACTTTTATAATTAATTATTCTTGGAATTACTATAATTGTTCTCGCGATCACCGGTGCTCTTATGGGGCTTGAAGGATTAAATAAATAAATATAAGTTTTTTCCCATTTCTAAAACATTACACAAACAAAATAAACCTTATTTACACCGTAATAAGCTACTGACTCAAATCCGAAAAAATATTCTCCGATAGCTTTGTCTTGAGAAGAAAAACATAACCCTTATTTACAGTTAGTTTAAAATAGCAACACAGTCCTATAAATAAAGAAGTTATTTCTGTAAGTCTATAGTTTCATCGCAAAGTGAGCTCTCCAATTACATTTCTTTTTAAACTGTTTTAATTCAAAACTAGTAGGTACAACCTTAACTGCGTTGTACTGAGAATCGTGTGTCGCACGGAAATTGTTCATTTTTCCGTGGTAAAAATTATCGACTATAAGGGCCAACCCACACGTGCCACAACCACACGACAACCACAACCACACCACGTGGTCTATTGTACATATTGTGTATGGTATATTTCTTATTGTAAACGAACTGGACTATTCACACGTACCACATTTTGCAGTCGTTGTCGAGTGTCGACCACTAGTGTGATACCGACCACATCGCAACCACGGCCGACCACATCGCAAACACAAAGTTGCGTCGATGCTATGACAGTGCGCGCACACGTTCACACCGCAGCTGTGCTCTTTCCACCCTCCGTTTTATTGACTTTCATACGTAGCCACATCGATACAACTGGCGGCAACACCACGTCGGCATTGTGTCGGTACCACAACGCAACTACAAAAAGCTGCAGCGACACCATTCACACGTAACCACTGCTCGACGATATTTTGTCGTTGCGCAGTCGTGTGGTTGTGGTACGTATGGGTTGGCCCTAATAGACATGATATTATATCCGATCATTATGAACTAGTCATAGAAGTAACAAAACTGTAATCCGAATATAATAATCAATACGTAGATCAATACCGTATTTTTTACGCATGACGTCATAATATTATTAGGACACCTATCATCTGACCACATTTATTAAAATCAGGCCAATAGCTTAGCTTCTACGAGGGCTTATAGATAAATAATTAAATATATGAACTGATAAAATCACAACCCTTATTTATTCGCTGTATTCGAGTAAAAAACACATAATATTATATTGCTAATAATATTTTATTTATTATACTATAAATTATTACTGACTCACCAGTGATGCGTTATCGGTATAGTTATTTCAATCTAAGAGTGCGCGTCGCCTTTATTTGTAGTTGGAAATGTGAATAGACATTTTCGTTAATGTGCGTACCCGACGGAGCAGTCAGTAGCGAGCGAGCCTTGTACGCGTGTATAGATATTATGGTCACTCACACAACTAAGGGCGACGCGCACTCTTAGATTGCAAGAACTATAACTGGTTTATTGAAATCAGTTATTTATTATTAATAAATAAATTATTAATAAAACGAATCATTAACGATAAATCAAGTTCCTGTAAACCGAGTATTGTTATAATTAATGCCCAAATAGCGGTTACACCGAATTCCGTTAATTAACCGAAATGACAGCATAATTTACTGTTCGGTTCGGAAATAAAGATGGCTAAATGACAAGGTAACGAGTCTGAGCGCTCTGTCAATATTTGTGTAGCAACTAGCGCCAGGATTCTGGATAGCCATAACGAAGTTTTTTAAGTGCGTCGATATTTTGTGTACCATCCAACAAAAAAAGTAAAGAGTTAAGAATGCAGTCATGTTCTTTAGATCGTTTAGAAAAAGACTGCATTTATAATTCAACAGATATACAATAAATATTTCAAGTTGGCCGACTATCGTACAACTAAATTACGTAGTTTCACAATTTAATTGGACAACTTTTTAACTGGAACTTTTTAACTTTAATCGGAAGGGAATTACCAAAAATTACCCAATTCTTGGTGATTCCCTTCCGATTAGCCACATTTTAAAAGTTGTCCAATTAAATTGTGAAACTACGTAATTTAGTTGTACGATAGTCGGCCAACTTGAAATTGTATATCTGCGGTGACCCTTAGCTGGCCAACTTGAAATTGTAAGTCTGCGGTCTCTCTGTATCAAAGCCAGGAATACTTTTCACGCGGCCGCGGGTAAATAGTAGTAATAATTAAAGAAGGAAGCATTATTTCTATATTGAATAGGATCGCATTAAAACAAGTTTCATGAAATTTCAATAACTTCAAAACAATTTTTATTGAATACATAATTTGTATAGATGCATTAAAATACCAAAATCCGAGAGCCAAATTCTATTTGATCTAACAATAATACAGATTCGATCTAGTTCAGATTCAGTAAAACACCAATAATAAGGAATATTACGCTAAGGTCGGAGTAAAGGACGCTACTAGCTTATGTAACACTCATATCAGAATATTGTCAAACGTCGAACATAACTTTTGTTTACTGGCTGTGCTGATGCTGCCCTATAGCGTGAAAATGCATACTGCATTTTCACGCCTTTTCCCTATCCTGTGTAAAACTTTTTTTTTTTGACCAAACAGAAGGCACCAGTAACCAATAAATCTTGGTCAAAGCTTCTTAAAGCTTTCATATAATTTATTCGAGATTAAAATTATTAACAAAAGCATATTATAGAAATTTGAATCCGCAGCTAGCAATTAAACTTTATAAAGATTTCCTCGAAAGCTTTATTGAGAGCTTACATAAATAATAAGATACGAAATGTATCTATCTCTATCACGAACCGAAATATTCTAAAGTTTCTTTAAATAAAATATGTCTTGCGATATACTTTAATTAATCGATAATTTCGGTGCGTTGTTCGATCAAAAGTTAATAAAATAATTACTTTTATGTAAAACCTACTAAATGTACTATCAGAGAAATTGGTTCAAATTTCATAGACAGAAAGTTGACCTACGTTATTTTATCATATTCAATCTAGATCTGTAGGCTAGGCTTAATATTACACGACTAAATAACATATAGGTTTGCCATCTTCCTATCAATTAATTTTCTTATTAACATTTCAAGCCCCATAAGATCACCGGTGATCGCGACAACAATAGAATAACAATAGATTTCCAAGAATCGGCGATCGAATGATTAATAATACTCACAATTGACTCACATATTATTAAATCTTAAAAAATATTAACAATTCTTTTATATTTCATATTTTCCTAGCTAAGAAGACATGGCATCAAAAACATAATGTCGTTTAAGTTCTAACACCACGTTCTAACACATTTTGGCTATTTTTGATTCCGTTCACCAGAAAATCGGAGGACGTATTTATTAGAACACGTATTGAACAAATACTTACTACTTTAGTTTGGTATCTATACAAAATGATGCAATTGTTTTATCTCTCCTGGAAAGTTACTATTTTTTTACTTACTCGGTGTTAGAACTTAAACAACGATAACCTCTCAGTTCTCAGCGCAGTCGGTATCAAGGAATTCCAATAATAACGTCACATTATAAACATCAACCCTCAGGCATATTGTATGACACTTCAAACCAGAGTGTGTGACAAAAAGGCCCTTCCAGGGGCGATTAAATTTCTCGCCTGCTAATGGGGCCGATTCGACCCCGTATTGATGAAGGGTCAAGAGGCCACAGTTCGCCTTCAACATCTGTTAATTTTGAGTTATGCTTAGAGATAAATTTTTGGGTTAATGGTCAGAAGAAATGGAAAACTAAAATGATTCAATCGTTAATAATTTAGTTCAGGAGATATCAATATTTATAGGGGATATCGATTATGATACAATTTAAGTGAAAATTGTATCATAATCCTGTACATTTTTTTTAAATAAATAAAAAGCATAAGACGTAATAGCACAGGGGATAAAATATATTTTGTAAAACTACACAGTAAACCGTTTTTCTAAATAACAGCTGCTTTTGCTACATTTGCTGCAATTAATAGATTTGTAAAAAAAATCGAAGCATTTTTGACTCTTCTATAGAATAGTAGCACCTCCATTGTGGGTATCACAGATACAATAGATTTTTAAATTGCTATGCGGTACCCGGCTGCCGCTTGGGGATCGACGGGTTAATTATATTCGTAGGCTGAAGTGAGGGTATACTTATTTGTATAGCAATTCACATAAATAATCGAATAGAGGAAAATACGAGCGGTGCGGCTAAATAGTCTTTGTGTTCATAATGCAGTGCAGTTATTGAAAACAGAAGGCTATCCCTGGCTCATGGATGCGCCATTTGCAGAATTAACTGGGATATTAGTTAGATTTTAGAGCTGGACTGGAATGTTGATCATTTCGGGAATCCAATTTGACAATTTCATTATGGTGGCATAGATATTTAGGGGCGTAGCACACGGAATTTTTTTGTAGCAATGCGATCGCGCGTTTGTTGTTCCGTAAACGCGCATCTGTAGCGATACAAACGCGAATTATCAATGACAAAAAAATACTAAGAAGGGACAGCGGGGTAAATCAATCCCTCTGATTTATCCCCGCTGTCGCACACCTCCGATTCGATCACACATTTGCATCGAGACGCACGTTTGTATCGCTACAGTCGCGGGTACGCATCATTACAGACGCGCGATTGCATGGCTACTAACACTTGTTCGTCGCTTTTGCAACGATCAAAGCAGCGTAAGATCGGTTACGTCATATCACTTAGATAATCCCATTGTTTTGGCAAGAATAAGCGGCATGAAACACCAGTCTCACAGAAAACCGGCATAAAACAACGCTTGACGCTAAGTACTCATATACGGTTTTGCTCGATAGTTTTACTCCAAATCGAGCAATAACCACCGTGTGGGCCGCAAAACTGACAGCTTGAAGGCTCGCTTCGAGCCGGCTCGATGGAATTAAATAATATGTTAAATGTATCATTTCCTTCGATTCGGAGTAAAACTATCGAGCAAAACCGTATGTGAGTACCTACTTAGCATTATATGCTGTACACCGAGTAAACGCTGCATTCGGGTAAATTCACGTTACAAGCAACGTTACAACGCAATGCGATGCATTTTCAAACGAGCCATTCAAAACTGAACTCTAAAACGAAACTTATAATGGTGCCTTCAAGCAATAGACAACCATACTGGAGCGTGATTCTCTTTCAATCTAGAGTTCGTAAACTTATTTATATATTTAAAACGCTCCGACACGTAGCCAACCCACATATCATTAAGAGGGTTTATCATGCTCTTTGTCAATCCATCTTAACCTATTGTATTTCCTCTTGGGGTGGAGCACCTAAATCTCAACTTCTAAAACTCGAACGCGCGCAAAGAGCAATACTGAAGGTTGGCACGTTTAGAAATTACACCTTTCCTACGACGGAATTATACCAATGTTGCAGAGTGCTAACAGTCAGACAACATTTTATAATGAGCACAATCCTAACACAACATGCCGCAACTGCTTTTAAGAAAATAAACAAACGCCGTAGTGATAAAATCTGTCAAATTAAAAACCATTATTTTGTTAAATCGATGAGATATAATTACTTTTTAGCTCCTTATTTATATAATAAAATAAATAAATACTTACCAATTTATGAATTGAACATTAGAAATTGTAAAGCTACGCTCAATGATTGGCTCATTGGCTTGACATACGATGATACTGAAAATTTGTTGACCATAACGCTGTAGGCTTATGCCTCTTTCACACTCTATCACACTGCTCAACCATACGCACAAAGTACACACGTTTACAATATACACTTAAATACACACCTTTATAATATTATGTAGGATATTCTTTATGTACCGACAATATTTGATTGTATTAATGTAATAATATGATAATTAATATATACCTATTATAATTAATTGGAATTCTTATACTATATTTTATAATTATTTATTGTATCAAGTTTGATTAGTTTTAAACTTTGATTTAATTTTTAATCTAAAATAATTGCCTAATAACTATGTAAACTCAGCAACTATGCCTTCAGTGGTTGGGAAAGGGTCCGGTGGCTTTAACACAGGTTATACTGTAACCTAGCAAAGCCGCCGGTTGCAATCTTAACATAACTATGTTATGGTTATAATGGTCCTTGAGATTAAATATTCAACTTCTAAATCCTATGTTAATATGTTTTTACCGTACGTTTATGGATATATTGTTATGAATTTGTATAATTTTTAGAAATAAAGTATTATTATTATTGGCATAATATTGTTGATTCTATAATAACTAAGCTATGCTGACGCCATCATATTTACAAAATCAAATCAAAAGTATCTTTTTCCTTTTACCCTCATTTACGTTAAGTGAGGAAGGTCGATGTTCTAGCGATTTTCAGCCTCATTAATTGTACTGTAAAATTCTACGCCCCGCGACTAAACCTGGTAGAATAGGCGTTTGAACATGATAAGATAGCTAAACATTAAGATTTCTTGTTAAGAATTTAGGTTTTATTTTAAGTTTTAAAACTTTGTTAGCTTTTTTGCTAGAAAAGATCTAGTTAGTAGAGTGTAGCACCCATAAGAACAGAATGTTGCTGTCAAGTGTTAGCACATCTTAGGATGGTTTGTACCAACTTACTTTAACTATAACTATAACATTAACTATAACTTTGACTTTAAATACAATGCAAAATGACATCATTACAACAGTCATCTGTCAAATTCTGTGGTCAAAGTTAAGGTTAGAGTTAAGTTAGCTTTAACTATAACCATAACTTTGACCATAACTGTAACTATAACCACGCCTCTGGTGTAACCCACCCTTAGAAGATAGAAACTTGAATTTTTCTGTTAACATACAAAATATTATAAACATACTTCCGTCCCTAAAAACACGCAGTCATCTTGCCTCATCGGCTATAGAAAAAAAAGTTGTTAGATACTAGTTCTAGAGTCAAAATTAGACTCAGAAGCGTGAAAAATATTTCACCAACAAAAGTCTTCACAAAATATTTTTCATTTTCATACTAACCAGGATGTGACGGGAAAAATATTGCAGAGTGGGCATAATCAGGAATATGTCGAAAATGCTTTACATTTTAATAAAGCGTCACGTGACACAGTTAGCGCCTGTTACGCGCGTTTTCACGGCAAGTCGACTAGCATGAGAAATTCTATTATTTTTGGTGTAAAAAGTTTTTGCATGAGTATGTAACGTTGTAACAAGAACGGGATATAACGGGATAATCTATACTTATAAAATTACATGTCCTGACTGACTGACTGATTCATCATCGCTGAGCAAAAACTGTTAAAGTTACAGCCACGAAATTTGGTGAGTAGGGTGGTTTTATTAAGTAGACACCCACTAAGGAAGGAATTTTGAAAATTTTACCCCGAAGGGGGTGAAATAGGGGTTGAAAGTTTGAATGAAAGTTGGTCATTTCTTGAGTTAGAAACATGAAACTTTATTTTTTGGTTACTGATTAAAAATGAATGCATACGTATTTAAGCGTTTTTGGAAATTCTACCCCCAAGGGGGTGAAATAGGGGTTGAAAGTTTGAATGAAAGTTCTTCATTTCCACGGTCATTTTGCAGATAATTTTATAAACAATACATTTAAAAAAATCTAAGTGAACACGTGTGACGTGCTAATGTAGCCGGTCACCGGACTAGTTTCAATAGGGTTCTCGCTCAACTTGTCGCACACGCGGCACGCCTCGCACTGTATAGTACGGTACCCGGCAGACGACAGTTATTATACTATGAACGCTAAACGCAATGCAAAAGGTTGAAATTAGGTTGTTTTACAGAATATCTCGGCGAAGTGAGACAGAATGTTACATAATCGAAGCAAATGTAATTTCTCAGAAGTAATATCAAAGTGCCTTATGCTCTGGAGATAAGGTTGAATTTGGTGACATTGGTGACCCTGACTTGGTAATGATGATGATGATGATGAATGCAATTTGCATAGTATGCTTTCAGTTCTTAAAACAGCGCCTAAACTCCCAAACTTGTATCTATAAGGAATCCGGAGTTCTCTTAGTATCTTCGGAACCATAGTATACCACCACTTTTGTGAACATGGTACCAAATTGGAGTGAAACCTAATACAACAAAACAAAAATTTCGAAAATCGGTTCACAAACGGCGGAGTAATCGTTGAACATACAAAAAAAAACCACAGCCGAACATATAACCTCCTCGTTTTTTGGAAGTCGGTTAATAATGGCTTACAGCAATCTAAGAAATGGGCTCCGCAGGCAGAACGAATACATTTTTTTTGTGTTCGAAAAGCGCGATCAAAGTCGGTAGAATTACACACACAGTATGTCTTAAATTTCTTAGGACGTATACAAATTTCTCTAATTTAAGACATACTTTGTCAATGCGATCTCTCCAAGTCAAGTGACGATCAACAGTTATACCTAGGAATGGAGTAGAACTTACTTCCTCTTTCCGTCTTACACAGGTACTCACCGGACACGGTTGTTTCGGTGCGTACCTGTGTAAGATCGCCAGGAGAGAGCCAACGCCAGTATGCCACGAATGTGGCGCTGCGGAGGACACGGCCCAGCATACCCTCGAGGTGTGCGAATTGGTTGGCGAATTTGTCATGTCGCAGAAAGAGGCCACGGAGCGGGACAGAGAGAATGACCCTACCTCTCTGCCGCTCCGCCGGCGTAGGACGGGAGTGCGGAGGCGTCGCTACGCGAACCTCCAATCTCTCGTCTAACGGGGCTCCGGGTCAGGATGGGAACCTGCCCGGTTTTGTCAGTCCCGGCGCCGAGGGGAACGCTTTAGTTCGCCTAAGCGTTCCCTTACTTTGGTGGAAGTCCGGTCCGAGATAGACCGGCCAGTCGTGGAGGGGGTCCTGTGTTAGACAGATCCGGGATTTCCCTCCGTTATACGGCTGAAGGCGAACCGCAGGTGGTTTTAGTGAGTAAGAGTCTCACATACCCCCGGGGTACCCAACCCGGGGCACCCATGATGGGTTTCCCCTGCGATATAAAAAAAAAAAAAGAACTTACTTCCTCTATATTTTTATTATCCAGTGAAATATTTATATTATTGTTTTTGTTGTTGTGAGATTGAAATTGAATTATTTTTGTTTTTTCAAGGTTAAGTGTTAGGTTTCTTGAATTTAGCCAGTTCTTTTAAATGTTTTAATTATTTCAGCTTCATGTGTGTCTTTATCTTTATTTTGTATCAATATTGTAGTATCGTCTGCGAAGAGATAGATTTATATATTATTATAAAAGGGAAATTATTTATATACCATAGGAATAATAGGGGTCCTAGAATTGAGCCTTGAGGCACGCCATAAGAATTAAGGATATAAAAGGACTTGTAAGTGACTCTATGTTTACCTTTGATTATACTCAGTTGAACACATTGATACCTTTTGGTAAGATAGCTTTTGAACCAGTCGTTAGCTAAGCCTCTGATTCCTTGCTTATGTAAAATGTCTAATAATATATCATGTGAGACAACAGTTAGAGAATGTTTATCATTAAGGCTTTCTGTGATGTATTTTACTAAGTTAAAACACGCTAAAGTTTTGGAACTGTTTTTTTTGAAAACCAAATTGTTCCGGTTTAAGAATTTTATTTGAGTTGAGGAAGCTATAAACCTTTTGATACATTACTTGCTCAAAATTTTTTGATAATACTGGGATTAGTGTTATTGGTCGATAATTAGTTAATGGAATCAGGCGTTACTTTGCGGAAATCCATAGCTTAAAATTTAGTTTGTTATTATTTTTAGCAATATTCCGCGAAATAAACTTCCACCTTTAAGTAAATGAGTGAGTGCACGCATAGGCATGCGTACAGCACCTCCCTCCTCCCACACTGCCTATGCGTACACTCGCATGCAAAAACTTGCAAACACCACCACCACACAAGCAATAATGTTGGCAAATCCGTGCAAGGCCCCTCACCACCATGCAGGTTGAAAACCTCGACGCGCGTTTCGCTCCAACACCGGAGCATCCTCAGGATGTGGACTCTACGAACAACGTCCGTCAAGTGCCGCCGCCGGCCAAAACACCGCCTTTTATATCCTATCAAGCCCCGCTACTATCCCCACTACCCCCACTACCCTCACCAGTACCCCCGAACATATTAATAAGCGGTGACGTAGTCAAGCAAGTTTGGTCATTCAACAATGCAAATCTGTTATTTTTCTTTTCTTTTATGATCTCTAATTGTTCCAACACGCTCAGCCGAAAGCCTTTATCGCATTTATGTAAAACTTTATAGGAATGACCATCGGGCACGGTATGATTACTATCTAAAAGATGTTTAGCAAAATGTGACTTATCAGGATGACCATTCCTATAAGCCGCGATATGTTCTTTATACCGAGTCTCAAATCTGCGTCCAGTTTGACCCACATATACACTATCGCATTCAGGACAATCGATCTTATAGACACCGGACTGATATTTTTCATCAATCCGGTCTTTGTTATGACACAATGCCAATGAGGCAGAAATTTTGATACCTTACATAAAATATATTAAGAACCATTGTGAAACAAATTTCCTGGAAATAAAGACTATTCTATTCTATTCTATTCTATTCAAATGATGTTTTAAAGTATTATTTGTCCTGAATGCGACATGCATATCGTTGTTTTTCATTATTTTGGATAAGCGTGCAGATACCTCTCCCATGTAGGTCAAACTGGACTTATATCTAACTATCTCCTTATCAATAGGACCTGCGTACAAAAACTTAACCAGTTCTTTCTTGTTTTTATTTTTCAAAATATTACTAATAATTTTTGGACATATACTAATACTACTATTCATGCTTCGTGTCATCCTTGGCAACACAAACTCGCGGCCTTTCATAGTTACATTCATAGATTATTATCGATCCCTCTTAGTAAAGATAATTATCAAAAGGAGCTTAATATCATTTTCCAAATTGCGATATCCAACGGATATAGTCCAAAAATTATTAGTAATATTTTGAAAAATAAAAACAAGAAAGAACTGGTTAAGTTTTTGTACGCAGGTCCTATTGATAAGGAGATAGTTAGATATAAGTCCAGTTTCACCTACATGGGAGAGGTATCTGCACGCTTATCCAAAATAATGAAAAACAACGATATGCATGTCGCATTCAGGACAAATAATACTTTAAAACATCATTTGTGTCATAACAAAGACCGGATTGATGAAAAATATCAGTCCGGTGTCTATAAGATCGATTGTCCTGAATGCGATAGTGTATATGTGGGTCAAACTGGACGCAGATTTGAGACTCGGTATAAAGAACATATCGCGGCTTATAGGAATGGTCATCCTGATAAGTCACATTTTGCTAAACATCTTTTAGATAGTAATCATACCGTGCCCGATGGTCATTCCTATAAAGTTTTACATAAATGCGATAAAGGCTTTCGGCTGAGCGTGTTGGAACAATTAGAGATCATAAAAGAAAAGAAAAATAACAGATTTGCATTGTTGAATGACCAAACTTGCTTGACTACGTCACCGCTTATTAATATGTTCGGGGGTACTGGTGAGGGTAGTGGGGGTAGTGGGGATAGTAGCGGGGCTTGATAGGATATAAAAGGCGGTGTTTTGGCCGGCGGCGGCACTTGACGGACGTTGTTCGTAGAGTCCACATCCTGAGGATGCTCCGGTGTTGGAGCGAAACGCGCGTCGAGGTTTTCAACCTGCATGGTGGTGAGGGGCCTTGCACGGATTTGCCAACATTATTGCTTGTGTGGTGGTGGTGTTTGCAAGTTTTTGCATGCGAGTGTACGCATAGGCAGTGTGGGAGGAGGGAGGTGCTGTACGCATGCCTATGCGTGCACTCACTCATTTACTTAAAGGTGGAAGTTTATTTCGCGGAATATTGCTAAAAATAATAACAAACTAAATTTTTTTTTTTTTGGTCGATAATTGTTCATGTCTGTTTTGTTCCCTTTTTTATAGACTGGCTTAACAATTGAAAACTTTAGTCTCGTCGGAAATACGCCTTCACTTATTGAGAGGTTTATGATATGACTCAAGGGAATAGCGAGACTTTTATTACATTTTTTTAATATGCTAGTTTGGATTCCATCATATTCTACTGAGTTGGTGTTTTTAAGGCTTAATATGGTTTTTGTATTTCGGTGCTAGTAACCGGAGTTAAATAAATTTATTTATTATTAATATTACTTTTAAAGCCTTTGTTATTCTTGTTATTTCTGTTGTTTTTATTTGTCATGTTTATAAAATGAAAATTGAAATTTTCAGCTATTTCTTTGGGGTTACATACCTCTATATCTCCTACTTGTATTTTTGTTATGTTATCATTCGTAACAGTGTTACTATTATTTTTGATGACATTCCAAGATGCTTTACATGTATTTTGTGAATTCTTAATATAGTTTATGTTGTTGAGTCTCTGAGAATCATTTATACATCTTTTTAATATTCTTGTGTATGTCCTATATCTCTGTTTGTTTAATGTTTTATTGGATTTAGAGAAACGGTATTTTAAGTATAGGATCCTTTTGTTTACGCAACATCGTTTTAAAATTTTTTTACCTGAGGATATATTATTTTCTTGTGAGAGGTTACTACAAATGAGGTTGATACATGACTATTTACGAGTTGGCTGTGAAATATGATTTTTTAAATAGTATTTGGCCAATAGTGCAAGTAAGTCTTTAGATTGTGGTGTATTTTTTAGCATATCTATATTCCAATCGCCAGTAAGTATAGTACGAGTATATTTTGATTTAAGCATAGTCATATCATTTAAAAGGTTATTTAATTTATTAAGAAAGATTTTCGCATTTGAGTTTGGGGCACGGTATATACAGACTATATTTATATTTATACTAGGTATACAGGTGGCACAGTATTCAAATTCATTTTGTAGAGGTGGGATTTTTAAATTAAGCTTACAGTGTTCAAGATCTTTATGTAATAAGATACAGGAGCCACCTCGTTTCTGATGAGTGCGTGAGTAATGCGAAACAAGTTTGTAATTCTGTAAGTTCAGATTTGATTCACATCCGGATTTTATAAAGGTTTCAGTTAAGCAGATTACCTGAATTTCTCCTATTTCGTTACTTAAGTCCTGTAAGGAAGCTTCCAGAGTATGTGTTTTATTTAAGATACCAGCAATGTTTTGATGTAGAATCCTTATACGTTGATGATTAATGCTTGCGAAAAAGCTGGTTGTTTTGGCTAGACTTTTTTGTAAAGTAATATGGTAAAGTACCTTTTTGGGACTTATATTGTGAGGACTATTATAGCTGTTGTTCGAAGTATGCTCATAATTGTTGTCTTTAGTTTTAGTTAATTTGGGAAAAAACGACAAGATAGTTTTTTGTTTGAGATATTTAAGGTTACTTCTTTTAGTATCAGTGACTAACATCGTGAGTATTTTTATTGTGAGAGTTATTAGTTTTATATTTTATGTTTTTGATAAATACATTGTGATAGGCTAGGCTATCAATTTCTATATTTAGTTTTATCAATAATATATATAATTAGTATAATCATACCTAATGGCTATAATTATACTAACTATAACAATATGTACCTTCAAGCCCTTTGTCTAAACATAGGGCTTGAAGGTACATATTATTATAATTAGTATAATTATAGCTATTAGGTATCTCAATTAATTTACAGTTAGAATACTTACTACACAATAGTTTTATTTGATAATTTAAGAAACTTATATTTAGATTCAAATTGTTTCTTATGCTAACTACAAAATGTATTTTATTATGTCGGAATTGAAACAATGTATTACATAAATTAGTAAAAAAGTGTAAAGGGGTTGCTGTTATTCATTCCTAAACCTAATATAATTATATCCTTTTGGTCAATATTTTCTTGTGAGTTCGTTAGGCTGCGTAGTATATGAGAAGATGAGGCACCCGGTTTGATAATTGATGTCACACAATAGTTGTTATTCCATTCATATTTTCTTGTTTTGTATATAATAGAATACCAGCTACGAATTTGTTGATCACCAAATATTCTAATTTTATGTGAGGTTGTTTCAGCGCCATCTATGTTTTGAGTAAGTAGACTGTGATCCTCGGTAAATTGATTTGTTGGCTTTTTTGGACTCGGGATATTTGTGACTGTAGTTGGTGAGCTGTTGAATGGATTTACGGTAGGTATAGTAACAGTAAGGTAAGTAATATGAAAAAACTTCGCTTTTTTTGCTTAAGGCCCAGTAGTCCCGAAAATTAGCAGGTCGATGTCTGTCGAAGTACGAATATCGGCGTAAAGGACATTATAATAACATTCATATCAGCGCGCCTTGTACAGTGGCGGTTACGCGCTCGCCGCGTGCCTTGATAATAGGAAATAGGAGAAAAAACCTTTTGTTTTTAGTATTACACAAATCAAATATATCAAATCGTTTAGGTTAGGTTATGACAAATGTACTACAATTTTTGTTTTTTCTAGAAAGTGTGTAATTTAGCCATAAAATGATTTAATTATGAAAAACAGCGTTATAATAGTCATCTTTGAGATATTTTTCTATCGAGCAGAATTTTTCAAATTGTGTACTGATATACCTTTGCGTATAGGAAATTTTCTCAATTTTAAAAGGGTACTTTTTTATACTTAAATAATGACATTTACTTTACAAAAAACGTTATTTAAAAAACCCATTTTACGTAGTTGCAACAACCACTGCACCTTAAATAGAGCGTTTAAGGCCGGAAAATTTATTTGAAATCGAAAAACTATGGATTATATGTGTAGCCAGATACATTAGCTAGGTTATGAAGTAGATAAGTTACAAGTTTGATTAAAATAATTAGGGAAAAAATTATTTATTGTCCGAATGTTACGAAATGTTACTTGTTCGATTCTTCCACTCAGGTCTTCAATTGTGAGTCAAAAATTGCAATTAAAATATACACCAAACATAATAAAACGCTCAACATCATTATTTAAAACATAATTCAGTTTCTCATTGTTCGTTAATAATTGAAATCAAGGTAATTAATTACCTCACAAAAAACGACTACAACATTACCAAATCGTTATTAAACAGAAAAATAATCGAAAAAATTACTTAGCGCGACTAATTTATGAATTATTCATTTTGATATTTTCCCCACAAAAATGAGGTTATCTTGAATCTTATTACAATTTCATGCGAAAATATACTCTATATTATCTTAATTAAAGTTGTCTTTACATTGGCGGTTTTGTTATTTTTTCTCCAGATTTTAAAGGTAGCGCAAATTTTTGCATTTTTTCTATACACTACGCTTAAAATAACACTTGGCTCTCCCGTATTCGTTGTGAATATAAAAGCAGAGACAGAAGGTTTCGTCACATTTGTGAAAAAGCTGTTAGCATTCCTATAGTGAAAAGAAGCATTTGATAATGATGATATCTAAGTCTTTTATGTAAACAATGCTAGTGTAACCTAGTTATTGTGGTACCAATACCGTGAGACGAAATACAAAATTGCAATATTTCGTCACTTGTATGGAACGCCAAACGTCATGGATTTTACCGTACAAAAGTAACAAAAAACAGCACTACTACTTTCACAGTTAATACCTATATAAGGGAACACATACATACCCTTAAGTATCATCAATTAGTTTTGTTACACCCTTTATAATATACAGTGTGTTAGTGTAAACACCGTTATCCTTGAAACCATCAAATGAGCACATCAAAATGAACAACTTTTTCTATGAGAACTACTAAAAAAATTGCCGTCTTCATATATAGTACGAAGGTATGAAGACGATTTTTTTGAAGTGAAAACTTCTTTAGCGGCGTTGAGCACTTTTGTGGGATGGGTAAAAATTGTGAAACTCGCGTCAGATTCTCGTGCTGATCGAAAACCCTTGGAAAAAACGTAAGACGGTTGGAGAGTAGTGCTTTGTGTCGATCTCGAACTCGAATTGATTTTTTTTTCTATGGACGCTTCACACCACGTCAGTCTGGCCCCGTGCTAAGTACCTGAAGGACTTGTGTTACGGGTACCAGACAAGGGAAATATATTTAATGCTTTTATACTATACATATATTTAAGATTTTTATTATATCATACACATATTTAATACACATCCATGACCCAGGAACATTGAAAAACTTTTTGTTCCGTCGGCGGGATTCGAACCCGCGACCCCGCTCACCACTGAGCCACAGAGGTCGTCAAATTTATTGTAAGGGTTTCGATTTTTAAAAAATCGATTTTTATAAAAAACTGGTTAAAAACTTAATCGATTGTAAAGGTTTCGATTAATTAATAAAAAATCGATTTTTAATAATCGATTTTCATAAAAAATGGGTTAAAAAATGCACAACGTTAATAATCAAGTTTTCACTCCTGCCGGCACTCCCGGAGTGCAACCCATTTTTTTTTTTATTCCCAGCATTGTTCTCATAGAAAAAGTTGTTCATTTTGACGGGCTCATTTGATGGTTTCAGAGATGGGCAAAAAGTAATTAGATTAGCAATTACAGAATTACAAATACCGATAATAGTAAAAACATAATAGTTGCCGAGTTACAAGCACTCAAACTTTGACATTCACAGTTTGGCAACTGTCAAACGTCGAACAAAAGCGGCCATAACTCCGCTCCCAATAGGCCTAGAGGAACGGGGCTTCTTCTAACATCAAAGGCAACACCTCGGCTACCCCCTCCCCGAATTTGAACTAAATCGGAGACATCAAATTTTTTTTCTCAATTCTGAGGCAAGGATCGAATAGAGGAGAAAAATCCAGGAAGAACAAGCCGAAGAACTACAAATCCAGGACAAATAGTTGCCGAGTTACAAGCATTTAAACTTTGACATTGACAGCTCGACAACTGTCAAACGTCTTATAAAAGTAGCCATAACTCCGCTCCCAATAGGCCTAGACGAACGGGATTTTTTCCAACATCAAAGGCGTATTGCCTCAGCTACCCCCTCCCCGAATCTGGACTAAATCGGAGACATCAAATTTTTGAAACCAGAGTGCTCTTTTGTATTGCTCACACACTTAGCCACTATGAAATTACTTCTGCTCAACTGGCCTGGTTTCATTAAAACCAGGGTGCTCTTGTGTATTGCGCACACACTTGGGCACTATAAAATTACTCCTGCTTAATTGGCATGGTTTCATTGAAACCAGAGTGCTTTTGTGTATTGCGCACACACTTGGGCACTATAAAATTACTCCTGCGTAATTGGCCTGGCTTCATTGAAACCCAGAGTGCTCTTGTGTATTGCGCACACACTTGGGCACTATGACATTACTCCTGCTTAACTGGCCTAGTTTCAATGAAACCAGGCCAGTTACGCAATGTCCTTTTCCGGGACTCAAAGTATCTACCTATCTCTATACCAAAATTCAGCATAATCGGTTCTGTGGTTTAGGCGTGAAGAGTTAACAAAGAGACAGATAGATAAAAGACAGACAGACACACTTTCGAAATTGAAATTTCGTAAGTAGGTATGGATAATTCATAATAATCATTAATAAGTGATGCTACTAGTATGGAGTCGCCATTGCTTTTGTCCGACGATACATTTTATCAATTTATGTGTTTTTAACTCCTGACACTGTAAAAAAAAATATACATGAGTCGAAAGTCGAAACTCGAAACTAATTGCAAAAGTAATTGTACAAAAATTAATTAGATTTATTTGAAATTGGAATACTTACGAATCGATTGCTTTGTGTAACCTCTATAACCACAACTATGAAGTAATTCAACTACAATGTAATCAGATTGAAATGTATTCTAATTAATACACCGGCAAAATTAGCGGAATATAACAATTTTTTTTTTTTGAAAATTATTCGCTGTTTTTAATATATTTATTTATTAATTTAATAATTTATGATTAAAAAATAAAACTTATATAAATTTAGGGTATAAAAACGTGTAAAATAGAAAAAATCTGCAAAAACGCAAAAATTAAGAAAAATCTTTAAAATTTCAGTAGTGTTCGAGACTGTATTCATCCATAGGTTTTTTCGCCGCTGGCTCGGATCGGACTCGAAGACCAAGGCTACACCGGTAATCTTGCAGAGCGGGGGCGTAAATAATACACACGAGAGTCGAGGAGAACATTGCTCCCGAAACGCGCCTCGCTTACCTGGCTCGGGAGAATGCCGTATAGAGAGCCGCTCCGATTCGCATATTTTCTGTTTCATTTTTGCTTTCGGAGACGGCTATTTTTCTCCTATTTTCCCCATTTTCCATGAGCCAGGTAATTAAAACGCATTTCGTAAGATTCTTTATTCATTTTTCCACAATGTTTAGCTTAATCTAAGTATCACAACTTATATTTTACGAAATTATAGCAAAGTAAATCTAAAAGTTAACACAACTTACATACATTTTCACACAACTTTTCTTTATATTTTCCAAACTATTTAGGCTACACTACTAATTTTTCCTGCATCTATTAGACAATTTATTAATCCATTAAACCAATCACATTTTACCTCTTAGGGAGCCACAGATTTATCGTAATTCACTTTTTAAAGTCTATTCGTAAAAAAACTAATTTGCACTGAGTCTATTTCTCACATATCACTTTAATTAGTTTATATGCACTCACTATACGCTTTTAGGGAGCGAGGCCGCTGTCCTCAACAAGTAGTAAGTTTTTAAGTTAAATTCTTCATTTTTACTAAAGAAATGCCATGTTAACAGCGTGTAATGCCTTCTATGGATCTGAAGAGAGTCTGGATACGCCATTACATGCTTGCATTTTGATTGTCAATCATTTCCTGTGGGATATTCTTCTATTCCTCCAGTAGCGCCAACTCGAGCTCCTGAACACATTTTGGAGCTGGGATTTTAACTCGTACCGTTCACCCATTGATGTGCCACACGTTCTCAATCGGATCCACATCCGTAGACCGTGCTGACCTCTCCACCTGGGCTACGCCAGCATCATTTAGGTCATAATGCCCGATTTTTTTACTCTATAGACGCGCATAAAATTGAAGTTACTGCCTAAAACTGTGTAAAAGGCACAACATGCAGTTCTAGGATGTCTGTGCTATAGCTCTGTACTGTCAAAGTACCATATCATTAACAATCATCAGCTCTGTGCGGGCTCCAAATCATATGCAACCCCAAACCATTACGAAGCCTGCATGATACGCCACTGTTTCCGTTAAGTTTGATGGTCTATAGCGTTACTTACGATTTATCCACATTCTTTATCGCCTGTCAACAAAATTTACACAGAATTTGCTCCCATCACTGTACAGCACACGATTTCACTCACTTGCCAAATTTTGATGTTCACGCGCAAATCTTAACCTGGCCCTTTGGGGCCTTGTCTCTAGTTTTGGTGCCCTTGCTGGCACCTTTGAGTTTAATTTAACTTCTTTGAGTCTTCTTCTTACTGTACACGTACATCTTGGACCTGTTCCGATAGGTTTCGTCTCTGCAAAGCAATTTGAGGTCGATTTCTTAAGGCTTGTACCCTTACAAAACGGTTATCCTGAACCTTTGCCACCCGATTTCTGCCTTGTTCTCGTCTTCGAACATAAGATCCAGTCTCTCTGTAGCATTGAAATTTACGATGGACCACGAAAGCCGACACATCTAAGGCCTGACTGACCGAACGATAGGTGTGACCTTTCTCTATCGTGGTTACAGCTCTAGCTGTCGTAGATGCTAGAGAATCACTAATTTTGTATTTAAGCAAAGTGTTCTTCCAAAAACCAAACAATCAAATGAGCTGGCATACCTTGCACCCCGCTAAAAACGCCATTCTTATCAGAAACACTTACAACGTCAATCATCGAAAAACACTAAGTTGGGCATAATTGCAATAAAAATCTGTCAACTTGCCAGTTTTGTTCAATGTTTTATTTCTTAGATGAGCTTAGAAACTATAAAAAAGGATTTCACACAGCCCGACCCACTTGAATTTAAGTTGTGACCCTTTTACCTATGTTCCGCTAATTTTGCCAGTGTGTGTAGTTTGCAATTAAATTAGTAATTAGATTAACGAGTATTTCAATTATGCCCAACTCTGGATGGTTTCCAGGACAACGGTGTTTACACAAACATCTTGCATATCTCACCAGTATGAAGATTGACTATAATATATTCAAGTTATTGTGTTTGAATGACATTCTAAGAAATTCCTTCACAACGTAACTGTTTTTCCGCATTTCAAACAGGATGTTTCATACTAAAGATACAATAAATTTTCCTTTGATGAACAATACATTGAAATTCTCAGAGCAAGCTTGTCTACACATTTACGAATTGAAACAAACAGTTCTCTCTCTTATTTAATTATGTTTCCGGGTTGCCGACGATATTTTAAACCACCAGTTTAATTTTAAAACTTTGATTATCATTATATTATACTAGCGACCCGCTCCGGCGTCCACGTGTATAAAATATATAGCCACTGAAAAATGATTAAAATCGATAGCCTATGATCCTTCACGTGGTCTACTTCTTATCTGTGCCAAATAACATAAAAATTGCTCTAGTAGTTCGCGAGAAGAGCCCTTTCAAATCATTTCTACCGTTTTTTCCACATTCTCCTAGTAGTCTTAGCGTGATAAAATATAGCCTATAGCCTTCCTCAATAAATGCGCTATCTAACATTCAAATAATTTTTCAAATCGGACCAGTAGTTCCTAAGATTAGCGCGTTCAAGTTAGCCCTTTCAAATAATTTTTCCAGTTTTTTCCACATTTTCCTCTATTTCTTCGCTCCTATTAGTCTTAGCGTGATAAAATATAGCCTATAGCCTTCCTCGATAAATGGGCTATCTAACACTGAAAGAATCATCAAAATCCGTTGCGAAGTTTTAACGATTAAAGGGAACAAAGGGACATGAGGGAAAAAAAGCGACTTTGTTTTATAATATACTAGCGACCCGCCCTGGCGTCGCACGGGTATAAAATATATAGCCACAAAAAATGATTAAAATCGATAGCCTATCACGATTCTTAATGTGGTCTACTTCTTAGCTTTGCCAAATGACATAAAAATTGCTCCAGTAGTTCGCGAGATAAACCCTTTCAAATAATTTCCCCTGTTTTTTTTTCACATTTTCCTTTATTTTTTCCCTTCTATTAATCTTAGCGTGATAAAATATAGCAGCTATAACCTTCCTCAATAAATAGGCTATCTAACACTGAAAAAATCATCAAAATCCGTTGCGTAGTTTTAAAGATTAAAGGGAACAAAGGGATATGAGGGAAAAAAAGTGACTTTGTTTTATAATAAGTATAGAATAGATATAGATTGTATAGATTCTGTCTTGTTAAAGACATACGAATACGATACAAATCTTTGTTATTTAAAAAGAAAATTCATAATAGCATATTATAATATGCGACAGTGCGTCTGTCGGTCTGTCCATATGACATTTTAAAGTCTCAGAAACTGAGCATATGTATAGTCAAAAAATTTACTGTTTATCTGCTAATGTCATAATCACATTTTGTTGTTCTAACTAGACGGCTGCTAGGTGATGATGAAAACGAAACACTTAAGGGTACTCCCTTTCCATTTGGCGACTAATTTGTAAAGTTAATATTCGGGGTCAATGTCTATAAAACGAGGACTCGACGAAATTTAATTAAAATGTTTGTAAATTTTAAAAAATCACCCGACGATACGACGCGAGCTCGGGAATAAGTTGAGATGAATGATAAGAATTTGGCTTGATTTTGTGGAAACGAGCATGCGGATTTCCTGATAGGTAGTGACTGTTCATTGTCGAAATATGGTTAACTCAAATGAATATTTTAATTCGTAGTGAAAAAAAAAGTTCACAGATTAAGTTTTTTACTATTTCTTGCCAGTGCATCGCAACGGCTACCCCAGTTATAACACTTATGCATATTCTATATGCATCTTAATAAAAATAGCACTGGACAACAAATTTATAATTTTTCTTACCACGCGAGCTTTGTGATGTTCAATCCCCATCAACAATCCATATCCATACTAATATTATAAATGCGAAAGTGTGTCTGTCTGTCTGTCTGTTACCTCTTCACGCCCGAACCGCTGAACCGATTTGGCTGAAATTTGGTATGGAGATACTTTGAGTCCCGGGAAAGGACAGGATAGTTTTTATCTCGTAAAAATGTACGGTCCCCACGCGATAAACGAGTTTTGGCTCAACGGACTAGCGGACGTCATCTGGTTTATAATAATTATTTTGTGTCAATCACCCCCAGTTTTTTGTGACAGTATTGGTGCGGCAAAAACAGTGTTCGCCAGTGTAAATTGCAAAGTCGGATAATTCTTTTATTTTAATGTAAATAAATACAGTGATGTCTAAAACATAAAAACTATAAACATAACGCCTCCGTGGTCTAGTGGTAAAGAGCGCGGCTCTTGACTCGGAGGTCGTGGGTTCGATTCCCGCGTTGGAAACATGTTATTTCCAAGTTTGGTTAGGACAATGCAGGCTGATCACCTGATTGTCTGATAAGTAAGATGATCCATGCGTCGGATGGGCATGTAAAAAGTCGGTCCTGCGCCTGATCTCTCGCCAGTCGTGTCGGTCTGCCGTCCCACTGGGTTATGAGAGTAAAGGAATAGAGAGTGCTCTTGTGTACTGCGCACACACTTGGGCACTATAAAATTACTCCTGCGTAGCTGGCCTGGTTTCAATGAAACCGGCCACCGTCACCGAAACCGGTGTGGGAGCTATTATTATAAAAACTATCATAGCTGTTTTATCGAAATACCTATATTGTAGCTGTAGATGTTTCGGGCAATTCTGGAAAACCACTTTTATTTACAGTTGTCCTCTAGTTTCACTATTTACGAGTGGTGTGAACGGTGAACAAAAATACTGATACATTTTGTATGTATCAACCCATAGGATGTGTTTCGGACAATAAAATACTATTGTTTCTAAATATTTCTAATAATTTCGTTCCAAAAAATACCGTTATAAAAATGAACAATAAAATAATTTTAAAATACGTAGTTTATTGTACACTATTTAAATGAAAATTTTATTACTGGAAAACGTCTGACTGTGTAGCTCAGTGGCTTATAGCGAGAGGCTTGACTCGGAAGTCGTGAGTTCGATTCCCAGATGATTATTCGACTAGGTAACAAGAAACATGATGGGCTTGCTATTCGATCTTCATATTGCAATATAAACTGACTTTAATATTATTTAAGATTTTTATGATGGATACCTAATACCCTAGATTCTAGAATCTAGATGATTACTGCCATGATTACTTCGCCTTCGACCTACATAATATTTTGGTCGCATAGTGCCAAATCCAGTCGATAGATTACGACCATTGATTTGATATAACTCGACTAAATGACGCGGGTCCATCATTGTCGTTGTTTGTCAATTCAATGTTAGCCCGAGTTTTACATAACGCAACCAAATTACGAAGGTCTACTTTCTGCCTATCATCGAACTTCTTCGACGAGAATGAGCAATTAAAAATCAATAAACACGTTCCTAATCGCCCGTATTTGTTATGGCGAACGTGAAGAGGGTGCATTAAGCTCAAACGTCTTCAGCTATTAAGTAAAGTGCAATAAAAATATCGCGTGTAAGCTTAGAGGCACAAATGGAGTCCACACTCGCCGTGAGTATTTGTGTACTAAAAGCGTCTGTGTACTCAAACGATGACATAATATTACATGTGTACTAAAATTTTATGTTAGTAAATAAGTGAGGGTTTACGATTTAAAATATTATAAGTGTTTAAATAGCTATAGACTATAGAACCGACTAGGGTATGAAATAGAATAGGGTATGAATTGGCCTTTCCTGTAGTTCCAAAAATATTTCAAGACCAAAATTAGCCAAATTGATTCAACCGTTCTCAAAATTCAAAATCATTTTTATTTGTTTAGGTAAACAAAATTTTCTCAATCAAATAGTATTTACAATTAGTAAATTGACGATATCCGTAATTGATTCTAAAAAAACCTATCAGTTGATGACATCGGCGTGCTGAATAAAATTGATTAAAGCTTTATTAAAACGGTTGGTTTTAGGCAAAAAAGAAACAAAAGTATAAAAACTGAAATATAAACATAATAATATGCCCAGTTTCTTATTAGAAATTTATATATTGTGTAGTAGCGTCATTAAATTAATCCTTCAAGCCCCATAAGAGCACCGGTAATAGTGACAACAATAGAATACAATAGCATTTCCGAGAATCCGCGATCGAAGGATTAAATACAATAGTTTAAATTATTACCTATGAAAAAGCAAATACATAAAATTTTGTTAAAAACCTCAAAAACAGCCTGTTAGTTTTTTTGGAATTCTCTTTAAACATAGTATTCGACTTCTAAATATATCCATACTAATATTATAAATGTGAAAGTGTGTCTGTCTGTTACCTGACTGGCCTCTTTACTCCCAAACCTCTGTGGCTCAGTGGTGAGCAGGTCGGTAGCTCAAGCCGGGGGTCGCGGGTTCGAATACCGCCGACGGAACAAAAAGTTTTCAAAGTTCCTGGGTCATGGATGTCTATTAAATATGTGTATCATATAATAAAAATCTTAAATTTATGTATAGAATAAAAGTATTAAATATATTTCCGTTGTCTGGTACCCGTAACACAAGTCCTTCAGGTACTTACCACGGGGCCAAACTGACGTGGTGTGAAGCGTATATAGATAAAAAAAAAAAAAAACAAAAAAACCGCTAAACCGATTTTTCAAAAATTTGGTATGGAGGTAATTTGAGTCCTGGCAATACTACAAAGGATACTTTTTATCCCGGAAAAATATACAGTTCCCGCGCTAACGAATTTTGGCGCAACGGAGTTGCGGGCGACATTTAGCTACTAAGTGTCACCGCACACGGGCCGGGCCACACGCGACAGCCACAAACGCCGCCACAAATCACAAGAAGTAAGACCATTGGACGATTGTAGCGTGTGGGGCGTCAACCATGTGTGGCGAGTCCATATAAAATGTAATGTATGAAAACTACAGGAAATATGCTAGTGGCGGCGTTTTGTGGTTGTGGCCGGTGGCCCATGTGCGGGAGCCCTAACATTCTCCAAAGTCGTGTAGTGACAATACTGCACGTATTTGTCTCATACATGAAGCAGTACTTGGCCGGCTATTGTAGCGAGTCGTACAATACACATTGTCTGTAACTATTCCATATTTATCAGTTTACAGAAACATACAATATTGTGTGGTCCATTTCAGATGAAAATGAAGTTCATAACGTGTCGACTTTTGTTGTTCCTTTATATTTTGTTTTATTTTGTGTTTTTTTTTATTTGTTATTTTTGTTTGTGTTCTTTGTGATACGAGTATGATGATGGATATTGTACTTTTTGGCGGAAAATAATCGAAGATGATTCTTATTGGTACTCTTATTACAAAGTAGGCTTTTTCAACAGGCAACGTAGTGTAACTTCTTAGTTGAGTGCACCGTACCGCTATGCGCGCCGTAGGACAATGGCACAGCAAATCTACGCGATAGGATAAGGGTCTACACAGACGGACTGCATTTCAACTGCAATCCAACTGCAAATTGCAGTTGGGTTGCAGTTTGAATGCAGTTGACACGACTGCAATACGACTGCAATACGACTGCAATAGAACTGCAAACCAAACAGTTCACACGACTGCACGCCGACTGCAACTGAACTGCAATCCGACTGCGCGATTGGCTTGCATTTCTATTGCAGTTTTGTCAACTGCATTCAAACTTCAATCCAACTGCGATTTGCAGTTGGATTGCAGTTGAAATGCAGTCCGTTTGTCTAGACCCTAGGTGCGCCGTCGTCGTCGTGCTACGTCGCGTCGTAGCACAGTAGCACTATAGCGTTACACTATGATTGCACAATTATTATATCACCATAGCACTACGCCGTAGCACAGAACAATAGCACCATAGCATTAGGCCGCCGGCCGTAGCTTAGTAGCGCCGCGCTATAGCAAAGTGGCACCGTAGCTACACCGTAGCATAGTAGCGCCGTTGCTCTACGCCATAGGGTCTATTCAGAACGCAACGCGACGCGTAGATGCATTTCTAAATTTATATAGATTTGACAGATTCGCAAGATGTGTCACGCAATAATTGAAATCTGTCAAATCCATACATGTCACGCTCACCTCGCCTCGTCGCGTTGTGGTCTGAATTGACCTATAGTTACCGCTACGCTGTATCATGTTAGCACCGGAGTGCTACGTCGCGTCGTAACAATGTGGCACTGCACTGTAGCGCCTAGCTTAGTAGTACTCAAAGCGCTTTTAGATGTAATCATGACATATTTATCGACGTTTCTAACAAACACCGCAACAAGAGAATTTTATATATTAGACAGACATTCATGTTAGTGACTTGGGCCGCGAACGTGCTGCGGTGTCACCTATTGTGAGGTGCAGTCGACGCCAGACCGATAGTAATTATAGCTGCCGGCCTTTGTCGACTACATACTAATTGTGCCTTCGCCTCTCATTATTTAGCTTGTGTACAGGATTTACAATAATAGGAATTGAATACTTCGCCTGATTCGTATTTGACATTATTATACTGCCGATCAGGTAAAAGTTTTTTTGCGGTAAACGTTGTGGGGAACATAAATGAGCGCACTTTTCTCATTTCAGACGTTTTATAGTGTATAATGTATATGTTACTCGTACACTGATTTTATAATTTGATAGGCGCGATTTAGTTTTTTCGAGAGCGGACAGTAGTTGTTGGCTGATTCTCAGACCTACTCGATAAACACACAAAAATTCAAGAAAATTGATCCAGACCAATTTTGATGAATTTTTGTATTCTTATCAAACTACAACAATTTTTATAATATAAAGGATTACTTATGATTTATGAACATGAATTGATTTGTTTCTAAAGTGGATTTTTTACGGCAAAAACATTACGGCCTGTCAAAACTCCAAACCACAATATTTAAACACTGCAGCTGTCTTGAAATATTAGTCACGTTTTGAATTAATGCAGTTCGTCTCTGGGGGCCGAAGTTTTAACAACCGTGATATATTCTTGATGTTACATCGAGTTGGGTCCGCATGGACCGGATTATTATGACTCGAATTTAGAATTGCTAAAATATAAAGTTGGGAAGAGTTGAGCCCTGCGGGAGTGGCAAATGGCAACCGTTCAAGAGTTCGAATGGAGTTGGAGTACCCAAAATAATGTCAAGGTTTTATCACTGTCATTTTCCACTATAATTCATAGATGCTCTTTTTATTGACATTGTCACTAACATCACTAAATTAATTAAATACATTAATCATTTTTAATTATGAATAAATACAAATGCAAACATAATAATACTAATAATTAATGATACTAATTAATGATACTAATAATAATACTAATAATTAGCAATGTAACTATAGAATATAGTAATTACAGTTTAGTTAGGTCTAGCGCAGAGAAAGACCTCTAGTAAGCGCGTCTTCGCGCCGACTAACTTGTATTTCATTATTATTGTCATATTTTATAGTCTATCTTGAATAATTGCCGACCGTGGAAAAATTTGCCGCCCTTATCTATTAATTGTCCATTGTCCAGTGTCTATGTATGTATGTGTGTGTTGTAACGTTTATAGTAGTTAACTTTGTAAGAGTGCCGGTTGTGGGATCGCAGACTGTCAGGGGGCCACGGAAGATCAGGCGCCACGGCTTGCCGCGGTCAATGCCTGAGTGGCTTTCCCTTTAAACATGCGGTGTGTGCATTGCACAGCCATAACCAATCACCCATTAGTTTTTAAGTACTTCAATGTTATATGTTACAGTGCGTCATGTCAAATTGTTGTTATTCTTTTGTGTTATAAACTCTGGCTGTGCTCTGTCCTTGTATGTTTAATAAAGATATTTTTATTTTTATTTTTTTATTTAATGCGTAATTACTTTTAATATTAAAGAAAAGTAGTTATAATTATGACAAAACAAGGAATATTTTTTGAATAAAAGTGAGAGCAATGTTTGTGTTAACAAAGCTGTACTTAATATAAATGTCTTACTAAAACTTGCGAATGTTTAAATATTTAGTTCAAATCGATAATCATAATAATTATCAGTTCAGGAAAAGTTTAGAAATACAAAAAACTAAATAAAAATAAAATTTTTTATTATAAACCTACTATGTTACTGCTAGTTTTATACAAAATACGAGTTTTATTAGACTAGAGGGAGCTAATATGGCTCCTTTTAATCAGATCTTAACACTCTCTAACCACGTTCTCCAAATTATGTTATCGTACTACTATAATATTTTTAACAAAGCATCAACTTTAACCTACTGGCCGAGTTTGGACAACGATTATTTTTAATATGCGGTGATAACGCAGTAATGAGCTCGTTACTTAGCTATATGAGGGTACGTCGTTATTGTACTTCGTCTAGCTTAAGCCACTTTATTTTTGCCCGCGGCTTGGCTTGCTTGCTTGCTTGGAGTATTATTATTTATGTTACGGCTAATAGCCGAAGTGCGGCTACACCTAGTTTTACCCGGCTACAACTAGGTGCAGCCCGCCACATGCGGTTAAACTTAGGTATATGATATATCCTACCTATATTCGGTTACAACTAGGTTTAGCCTTCATTATAGCGGCTAGAACTAGATACAGCCGCACACTGGTGGTTAAACTTAGGTGCATCCTATTTATTATCGGATAAAACTAGGTTTTCAGTTCAGTTATGGATTTTGGTTTTATTTTGAGATCTTGCGTTTCCTGATTGATTCGATTTTGTATCATCATCCCGGTAGATATCTTATCCTAGACAAGCCATGGCAGGGTTTACATGCCAGTCCCAAACAAGATTTATACTCGTAATTGTGTTGAATTATATTATGAACTGAAATGAAGTAGAAATATTAATTAAATAAAAGTTATACTTGAATTTAAAGCCTTTTTATTTGCGACACAGTTTACACCACATATTCAGTTTTTCTGTGGAAAATATACTCTATAGCCTTTTGACGTTTCTCCATACCCAACCATAATGCCCTTTTCACATTTAAATTCATTGAATTTAAAGCCTTTTTATTTGCGACACAGTTTACAAATGAAATTTCGTCTTTTAATGTGAAGAGTCCCTCTGTAGTAAAAACTACAGTAAGTAGGCACTAAAGAGTTCGTCAAGTTGGCAGCGCGGTATAGACGCGGGGAAGGCGTTGGCGTCGCGTAAAAAGAAGATTTATAATATTTTGTGTTTTAATTGCTTACAATAACGCCTTTTTTTGTTAAAAGATATTTGCCTGTCAAATAATAAATAATAAATGTCATTTAAACATCGCTGTCTTTTATTTATTCCATGTAATCGAATCAATCGGGAAACACAAAATTGACTGTAAACCTAGATTGAACTGAAAACCTAGTTCTAGCCGATGATAAATAGGATAAACCTAAGTTTATAAACGGCTAAAACTAGGTGCAGCCACCGGTGTAGTTTTAGCCGCTATAATAATGGCTAAATCTAGTTGTAACCGAATATAGGTAGGATATATCATATACCTAAGTTTAACCGCATGTGGCGGGCTGCACCTAGTTGTAGCCGGGTAAAACTAGGTGTAGCCGCACTTCGGCTATTAGCCGTAGCATATACAAACTTTCATCCCCTATTTTTACCCCTCAGGGTTAGAATTTATCAAAATCCTTTCTAGATGTTAAGACGTAGGCATCCTACGTCTTAACATCTACCTAGATCACCATGTCAGTCAGTCACCTTTGAGTTTTATATAATTATAATGTGTGTAACAAAAATAAGTGATAATACTTTAGACACACCCTAAAGTTTTTTGTTACACTCTGTATAGATTTTGTATAGATGGTACAAGCACTAAGTACTGGACAAATAGTACTAAAGTCATGATACTAATTCCCGCACCGGTTTCAGTGACAGTGGCCGGTTTCATTGAAAGCAGGACAGTTACCCAGGAGTAATTTTATAAGTGTGTGCAGGACACAAGATCACTATTTCTTAATACTCATAAGTCATAACCCAGTGGGACGGACGACCGACACGACTGGCGAGATATCGGGCGCAGGACAGCCCTTTTACTTGCCCATCCGACATGAAGTTAGACCCGTAAACTACTTTTTTTACGTTTTACTTTCATGCACATTTTAACTTTCAAAAAAAGAAAGTGGTTAAATATCGTTCCATTGTTATATTTTCCAGTTGTTGTTTATGCTTTTATGCACTTGAACAAAATCGCAAGCCGTAGAATGTAATATAAAAGTGCCACGTCATACGTCTCGTATATTGGAACGTCCGCCGATCCGTTTTGGATTCTCGCGGCAGACATATTGGCGTTTCGAATGTAACGGAATATTGCATTTTTACATTCCTCGTACATTTTGATTTAATATTTCCTGAGATTTTAAACTATGACGCGGTATTCGAAATTATTGTTGATGATGATGATTGATTGATGCAATCAAAGTACAGCTGTTTCATATTTTCATTGGCCAAAAAACCAATTTACTACAAAAAAACAAGTTGAATTTTATGTTTGCTGAAGAGGTATCAAATCGATGTTGCGATTAAAAACTATATATTTATCTAACGGACTCTCAATAGAACGATATACAGTATCCGGCGTAACGTTAATCGATGAGACCGGCTGCTCTCGAAACAAAACAAACTGCCACAAAGACTGAAATAAGGGAACTTGTACAATGATTTATTCAGGAATAGATTCAAACCTGAAAATACTTTAGGTTGCATTAGGGTAATAATCCTAAAAACCTTGAAAATAAACAAAGTGGTAGAAATTCTACTATTGCACTAGTATTACTAATGCAAATTATGGTTTGTGATGACTGATGAGTGTATAATGTACTATCAGAGAAGTTGATTCCTACGCAAATCGGGGAACTAAGTAGTTTGGTTGCGTTACGTCAAACCCAGCCGACAGATTACAATTACCATTGAATTGACATATTCGACCAAATAAGGTTGGTCTGTCAAATGCGTAGGAATCAACTTCCTCGATGGTATATTATGTTTTGTACATCTTTTCTCAAAAACAGGTTATGATAAGCATGGTACTAGTCTTATATTCTGTACTAGCTGTCCCCGCAAACGTTGTTTTGCCCATATTATTTTATTGAAGTGACTAAAACATAAGTATGGTGCCATAGTCGTCCGACCTGGCTCTCTTAGGAATTTTCAAATATTTAAGAAAATAATTGAATGCGCCAATACGACAGTTGAATGAAAGAAGATGACTTAAATTGAAGATGAAAGTGCACAATGTGGACATAGCTATAGATCTAAACTCCCCTCTCGCACGGGCACCCCCGCCTTGATGACGCCCACTTCGTAACGGGCCGTGCAGTGGAAATCGTAATATTTTAATTTCGCCATAATTTCAAAACCAAACGTCCAATTTTGGTCATTCAAAGACCAAATATTATCTACATAAACTGTACTTAGTGATGAAATAACTTATTTTGAACAGGAATAACAGCATGAGTAAAATAAACGCGTTTAAATGTAGTCCAAAAAAATTTAAGACTTTTCAAATAAAAAAATGGTTGTTGTGCCTCACTCGACATAGATAGGTATAGTGTGTTGCGGACTTTTTGTAGATATTTATAACATCTACAACTAATTAGATTATTTTATGGTTCTATATTTTATAGTTTAGGCAGCGTACGCAAAATAAGTAACTTTTTTGGTTGATTTTTTACACCTTATGTCGGAAAACCCCAAATATCTTACAAAAACATTTTTTTTATACACCAGATTTTGTGTTGGAAGAAGACAAATATAATATCTGCAAATCGGTTCAGAGTTTTCGTGTTAAAGCAAAAGTCTTATACAAAATCTGACCCCCTCTTTCGACCTTTTAGAGGGGTGGGGGAATTTTTTTTATAGACCAGATGTTAAGTTGGAAGAAGTCAAATATATCTGTGAAAACCGCATTCAAATCGGATCAGTAGTTTTCGTGTGATAGTGGAACAAACATACAGAAAGACAGACAGACAAAAAAACTAACCACATTTTTGGCTTCTATAGCGATGTAGTAACACCCCCCGCTTATTATTTTTTGAATATCTTTAATGTACAGAATTTTCATTTCTACAGTTTTATTATATTATTTTATTATATATATGTATAGATTAATACATAGACGACTTTTTACTCTGAAACCAACACAATTTTCTCAAGAGTACTTACTGCAAAACATGTACACTACTAACTTAAAAACTTTTGTACGTACTGCAAAGTGTAAGTGTGTTTCTGTAAAAAGATAAAAAATAAATCTTAAATAAAGACGATTATTGTGTGATTCATTTAAATCATGCCTTAAAATTTAAGTTTTCATGTTACATTCACTAATAAATACGATATCTAGTCAAGCATAAAATAATTCTGTAAGATTCTGCGGCTGAACATAAATCATTTCAACGGGCGACATATTAAAATTTAGTGGCCGAGTAGTAACTCTATATTCTTATGCGCGGCTTGAATATTATCTCAAAGTATGAATTTTATACCACTATTTTTAAACAAAGTTGAAACTTTGTTAGTTTTTTTATTAGATCTTAAGCGTCTCACCGTTAAGAAAGCAACAAAATTAATTTTATTTTCAATGAAACTGTTTAAGTTTTATGGTCACTTCGTGGAGATAGAGATTGGCTTAGTAAAACATTAACATACAATACAATACTATCTCAATAATTGGAATTACGTTCATTGAGAGAGGCCTATGTCCAGCAGTGGACGAATATAGGCTAATAATATGATGATGATGACGAATTGGAATTATGTATATTAATTATTACTGCAGCAACTTATTGAACGCATGTTAATGATTTAATTTTATTCTAGTTCTTATTCTATTATTACTAACAAAGATAATATATAAACAAAATTGGTTAAATAATATTTTTTCATCTCCTTCTCGTGAGGTCTTTTCATCGCCTCTCGCTAGTGTGAAAACCTCCCAACAATTCCAACATATCATTCGTTATCTCAACAAATGTTAAGGAAGCGGGAATCAGGGACAATTGCTGGAGCCGTGGACAATCGGGGACACAATCGGGGACATTAGGGGACACGGGGACAGTCCAAAGGCGTTCATTACCGGGGACAATGGAGTAACAAGATATTTTATTGTGCCCGGCAAATGGAAACGAAATGGCGGATGCGTTACTCAATTTAATTAAAAACATCAGTTTTTAGGGTTCCGTACGCAAAGATTAAAAACGGAAGTCCCGTTTTACTAAGACTTCGCTGTCTGACCGTTTGTCTGTTTGTCTCCAGTCTTAAAATTTAATTTGTTATTATTTTTAGCAATTTTCCGCGAAATAAACTTCCACCTTTTTTTATTTATTATTACCTTTAAGTAAATGAGTGAGTGCAACAACGTTCGTCTTAACGGACGTTGTTCGTAGAGTCCACATCCTGAGGATGCCCCGGTGTTGGGGCGAAACGCGCGTCGAGGTTTTCAACCTGCATGGTGGTGAGGGGCCTAGCACGGATTTTCCAACATTAGCGCTTGTGTGGTGGTGGTGTTTGCAAGCTCTTGCATGCAAGTGTACACAAAGGCAGTGTGGGAGGAGGGAGATGCTGTACGCATGCCTATGCGTGCACTCACTCATTTACTTAAAGGTAGAAGTGTATTTCGCAGAATATTGCTAAAAATAATTACAAATTAAATTTTAAGCTATGGATTTTCGCAAAGTAACGCCTGATTCCATTAACTGTCTCCAGTCTGTATCTCAAGAACTTTTGAAATTTTTCAGATTGTGTATATTTGTCGCCGCTACAACAACAAATACTAAATACAAATTTAGTTATCAATATTAAGGGGGCTCCAATACAAAAAACACATTTTTTTCCTATTTTGGCTCTATACGGAACCCTTTGTGCATGAATCCAACTCGCACTTGGCCGAGTTTTTGCTTTTCTTGAGGCATGTAAAAAGTTAATTTATTAGCGTTTCTTAAATTTGCGCGGGATAGTTTAAAAAATAGTGTTTAGAGTTTAAAATATTTGAGTCTTTATTGAATGAAAAACGTCAAGTCACTAATTAGTAATTAGGCTAGGTAGTCATAAGAAAGCATGTAATTTACGGTATATTTAACTACTTATTAATAACAGTAAGTAAATAAATTTGCCATAAAACTATGTATGTTTACTCATAGATTTAAAATAATTTATTTTCTTACTGCTACCGATAAGTAGTAGTATCGGTAAATGAATGAATAAAATAAAAAAAAACAGTGAACGCACGTTGAAGCCACAAACAATATTAAGTTACGAGCTTTTGCCCGCGGCTTCGCTCGCGTTAAAAAGTATTATTAATATTATTATATATAAACTTTGATCCCGTAATAAGTTTAAACACTTACGGATTTTCTCGCGGAGCACTTTTATTAATCCCGACGTTTCGGCTACTTTACAGCGGCCGTGGTCACGGGCGGACTGAGGTGACAGGTGTCCAATTTCTTGAAGTTATCCAACTACCCGACGTTTTGTTTGCGTTCCGATCTACGCAGAACGAACTCACAGTGTCTTGAAGCCGAGGTGTCATAGATTTGTGCTTTAGTTTGTTTATCACTGGATCCCAACTAGATGGCTTCAAGACACTGTGAGTTTGCATACCAAGTTTCTGCAAAATCAGTTCTAAATTCCAAATTTCTGCAAAATTTTCCATTTTTGAAGTATGATGAATTATGAAAGTTGTTGTGTATGCGCATCGAAAGTGTTACAATAATTGTCAATTACAATAAATTAGTTCACGCTCAACTCCCATCTTTCATTGACGTGTCCCGAGATATAACAGAAGTATGGACAAGAGATAGCATAAGTAATTTTGTTTAAAGTATTTATGTTATCTCTATAGAGATCATAATATTTGAAGCTTAATTTACCCAGTCCTTAAGCCCTTTTACCTAGCGGGTAATGTTTTGAGAAGGTCTCAACCTTGACACAAAGGGGCTCGTGCATCTGTTCTCGCATGAAAGTTCGCGTGTCCCTTACCAACTACAAACAAACTAAAAGGGCGGATAAATTATGCCATTTCATTGCTAAATATAATGATGTTTTATTAAAACTAGACAAACTAATGTTATTATTAATAATTTCAAATTCTAAAATTAATTCTATATAAGATTTATAAGTATATCTTAAGTAGCGTTAAATACAAAAACTATATAATACCAGCTATTGTTATTGATTAACTATGAACAAGGAACAAAATAATATAATTGTACTAAATAATTAACTGATAGAATATAACATTTAAAACTTAAAATATTCAAAACAATTTATAAATCTACTGTATTACGGAATACCTAATACAATAGATTAATACAACAGTAAAGTTTTAACTCGACCATTTTCATAACGTTCCTCATTGGTTATGGTAACTACTTTTAAATAGAAATGAAATAATGAATAAATTATCCAATTGCCTACAATCCTGCAAAGCATACTGAACTATTGTAGCAAATAAAAAGGTAAATTTAATCAACAAGTTTTATGAAAATTTGAAAACTTGTTAGTTAAAATTAATCTAGATCATAATACGTCTATCATGTAACTAGCACCGATTTATAGTTTTATGATGTAATCGTTTGATATCCGTTAATAATAATTTGACTGTACAAACCTTGAGGTAACCTTGCCAAAATGGGTTGCTTATCTAGCTGATTCCTAATCTTTAGGTATTGCGAAAAGTACCTAAATATTCGTATTTAATAACTTTTGGACTGTAGAATAATATTATTATTTATTTAGCATTTTTTATACTTTTTTCACAGTGAGATACAATTTTTTTTCCATAATTAATTGTCTCTGAGCAATATATTTGTTTTCAAGATAACAAATTTATAATAAAATTATATATATTAAGTGTTAAGGTGCAAATATTATTAAGAAGTAGTTACATTCCTGGCATATTATAGTTTAAGAAATAAGTTGATGTAGCTATCAAACGGAAAATTTGTATTGTGTCACTTGAAAATATATTGTGGTTGTGAGAAGTCTTACTTGTTTTTATTTCAGTATAATTATTAGTATCCGAATATTAAGAAATATACTCGCAATAATATTATCGACTAGATGATGTCTGCAACCCCGCTGCGCCAAAATTTGTTTATCGTGCGGCAATCGTACATTTTTTTTTGGGATAAAAATAAGAATAAGAAAATTTTATTTTCACAATCACACAACACAATATTAAATTATTACAAAAATACACAAAAAAAAATAAAGAACACAAAATTACAATAATATTAAATTGTGTGACATCAAAACTGGACCCAGCTCAGCATTAACAGCGACTTCCAGTCTGCTGCACTGGTTTTCTGCTGGGACCAAAGGTGTGACATCACAATATTTAAAGCTATCATTTAAACTACAAAAAATTTTGAATAATATACTTTGCCTAAATGTGATATTAACAGAAAAACAGAAATATATATATATATATATGTCGGAGAATCATTGTCCTGGTCATATTATCTGCCGCTAGCGTCAGGAATTCTAGTGGGCGTCATTTTGGGTAAATGCGGGCACAAAACACAATAATTGTCACGTCTTGTATTCACAAGTTTATTGTAAATAATTACACAACACTATTATAGCACTTTCACACAATTACTTTATTCTAGAATCATTACACCAATTCCGAAACGAGCAGTGAGTTCGGGGCACCGATCTTACTTTAGTTAGCACAACACTAAAACTAGCCACGATCCAACTCGATCGACTGCTCAGACTCGAATGTGTTCCTCAGACTGTCAACCCCTCTTAAGTAAAGATGGCGCCTCGACCCCACTCAAGGCGCACACGCCCTCTGCTCTGATTGGTCCTTAATCAAATAATTACAATTTAATTCAAACCAAGATATTTAGAGCTAGTAAAAAAATATGACAAAGTAAATTAAATTTAGTTAAGAATTTTACAATGATCACTGAATTTTACAATCATTTTTAAAGGATTATAATCGTAAAGAATCAACACTTCAAACAATCAGAAAACAACTAAACTCATGATTACTCATGACTTCCTCTAACATTTAGGAATCATAAAAATAACTACACTCATGACTATTCATGACTTCCTCTAAAATTCAGCAACCAGAAAAAAAACCAGACTCATGACTTCCTCCGACATATATATATATATATATATATATATATATATATATATATATATATATATATATATATATATATATATATATATATATATTTCTGTTTTTCTGTTCTTGAGGTCTTTCTAATATATGTGTGTATATGTGTATATAATGTGATATAAACAGAAAAACAGAAATATATATATATATATATATATATATATATATATATTTCTGTTTTTCTGTTTATATCACATTATATACACATATATATTAGAAAGACCTCAAAAACAAAAACAACAGATTTTAGTCTATGATACTTGACACTTTTGACACTTCAAAATTCTAGGTAAATTGACACGTGGTCAGATCGCAATATAAGATAAAAAGTATCCTATGTCCTTTCATCAAAGTATCTCCATACCTCGGAAAAATCTGTTTAGCAGTTAAAGCATGCAGAGGTAACAGACAGACAGATAGACGTCAGTCACACTTTCGCATTTATAATATAAATGTATATTATACTATGATATCAGCTATAGCAATTTCCAGATGTCAATTTTATATTTTTTCAATAAATATCTTTACTTTCACGACATCTCATTTTTAAAAGCCCCCATAAGCCTGCGCGAATTGTCTCAGACGGAACTATTTTTTCATCTATGAGACATCAATTCTTCAGATCCGTGACACCGGACTTAGGGAAGGACTCATATAATAACCATCCGTCAATCGAAGTATTAATACTTGGATGTAAGCTGTGAAACATTCAGATACACCTGTAGTAATATTGTGAAAGTATATTTTATTTGCAGATAGCTTAGCAGATCCGAGAAAAAATAATAATTTTGATGTATTAAATAATTATAGTTCTGAGTTGTGGTGTAATTTACGTATTAGCGAAAATAAAAATATGATTTCAATTTCGTAGCACTTTCGTAGCGCCCGTAGCGGTGTGCGGACATTCGCAGCACACCGCTACGAACATTCGTAGCTCACCGCTACAATTTTACGTTCGGAATATTTGGCTTAAATAACATTATGTAACTTAAGTGCCAAACGCTAACTAATCAAAATAATATGCCACTGAATTCACGACTTTAGACTCTAGCGGACCAAATATATTAAATCCTGAATCGGGCTATCGAAGTTTCTGAGATCGGCAAGTCATATATGACTTAAATGACGACAGACTCCGGCTTATACAACCTTGCTCGGTAAGAGTGAACAAAAATAATAAAATAATATCTTAATATTCAAACTAGGTATTTTAAATACACTTTTTGAACGTTTTAACTATCGTATTTTTACGTAAAAAAATTGTATCTAACCATACGTAACCTACTACCCCATATTAGTCAAGAGATAAAAACTAATTCCAATGCCATATCTACCCCACCTAACCCTCTATCGGTTCCCAATAAATTATGTCATCGGAAACAGTAACAACTGGGCTCAGAGCCCCACGGCCGACCGTCGTCACATACTACTTACAGTGGGCTGAACATGTTATTGGGCGATTTGCGATCTGACACACCCTTAACCCTGGACTTAGTACAAAATGATTGTTTTAATAATAAACTTGATTGTACTATTTTATTCGACACTAACTTTATAGCATACCCTTGGAGGTGTAATTTTAAAAATAATTTCTTAATAGTGGCTCATATATTTTCTTTTTTTTTATTATGTGTTTTATCGAAGCAAATGTAGCTTAAGGCGCTATGAAGGTGGATGGACCGACGATTTGAAAAAAGTGGCTAACAGCGGACGGTTGAGTTCTACCCTTTTTTTTTTTTGGTATCGCAGGGGAAACCCATCATGGGTGCCCCGGGTTGGATGCCCCGGGGGTATGTGAGACTCCTACTCACTAAAACCACCTGCGGTTCGCCTTCAGCCGTATAACGGAGGGAACCGGATCTGTCTAACACAGTCCCTCCACGACTGGCCGGTCTATCTCGGACCGGACTTCCACCAAAGTAAGGGAACGCTTAGGCGAACTAAAGCGTTCCCCTCGGCGCCGGGACTGACAAAGCCGGGCAGGTTCCCATCCTGACCCGGAGCCCCGTTGAGTTCTACCCTAGACCAATCTAGGGTAGACCTCAACAAAAAATTAGGGCAGATCTCCAAAGGTAGTTGGCACAAGTTGGGGGAAGTCTACCAGCAGTGACCGTCGATAGGCTGCAGATGATGACGAGTCATGGAATACACCAACATAATAGCATCACTTGAGCTGTGCTAAAAACGTGTTTTCATATATTATATAGGGTACCTATTACAAAAAGAGCTTACAAATATGTCCAAAATTTCTTGGCACATGTTAGTATTGTTGTAGCCTTAAGCCTGCTACGAACGTTACGATAAAACTGCACAGTTCGGTCACTAGACAAAAAAATGTTAAATAAATACAAGGTGTATCAAAACTAAGTTATAATACTTTAGGGTGTGGTCCTTGTAGAGAGTTCACTGTAAAAGTAACAGCGCTGGAAGACCTTTTTTATATTTTTTATATTGTCAAGTGCCCCAGCGTCACGAGTTTCAAGTGAAAAAAAATTGGTCTTTCAGCGCTGCTACTTCCACAGTGAACTCTCTACAAAGAACACATACACACCCTAAAGTATTATTACTTAGTTTTGTTACACCTTTTATATCGTAAGTATAATAGGTATAACAAAAGATACATGTATCACTATGCTCGTACGAGTATAATATACGTACATACCTATATACGAGCGTACGTAAGTAGCGTAAGATGTACGCTACTTAGTTTTTATACTATTGTATATTATTATTGTATGCTTAATAAAGAATAAAGAATCTAGCTTAAACTGTTCACGAGATATGAACCTGGTGACAGACAGCTATATCTATACTAATATTATAAATGCAAAAGTATCTCTGTCTGTCTGTCTGTCTGTCTGTCTCGCTTTCACGCCAAAACTACCGAACCGATTGTAATGAAATTTTGTACACATATAGTCTCAAGCCTGAGAAAGGACATGGGCTACTTTTTAACTGGAAAAAATAGTTGTAAGAGGTTGAAAATGCGTAAATTTGTTCAAATTGAGTTAGTTCTAAAAATTCATAATAGATGGCACCGTACCGTCACCTAGATCGCGATGACGCTTGCTCAAATGTCTTTCTATAAGAGGCGGTGTCATCTTACATTATGTTTACGATTTTTTCGATTGTTATTTCTTTGTTACGTTATTAAATAACTCAGTACTTTATCTATGCAGTGACGTAGCCTTAAATCTATCAATGATAAATAGTTTATGGGTAAAGTTGTGTAATTGGGGGCTAAATATACTTTATTTGGCATAAATAAAGTTTAATATTAAAAAATGAAATAAGTTATGTGCACACTGCACAGTTGTTTTTGGGTGTTTTGATTTAACGGGTACAAGGGTTTTTTTTATAAAAGCTTAATTTGACACCAATTTTGTTGACATCGCGCGCTATAAACTGAAGTCCACGCGGACGAAGTCGCGGGCAACAGCTAGTAATATAATATAATATTAGCCTACTGCGATCGAACTATGCGGTTATGTCATTGCCATCTGTAGCCGGCTTAACCCTATACTTGGCAAGGAAAAATATTTTTAAAAAATTAAAAAATATCGTATTCAATATGTTTATACGTGGCTATAGAAGGGTTAAAAAATAATTTAAAAAATTTAATATGAGTAAATTATTATTTATTGAGCGTATCATATTAGATACACTGCCAAGTCCTTAACAATTAACACTACAAAATCTATGTATCTAATTTGCTACAATGCCAACTTTTCAGTGAAGCAAATTATATAAATATTTATAACTAAATAATTATAAATATTTATAAGCTGTTACTTTTTAGTATGAAATTCTATAAAACAATTGCGTTCCGTTAATAAAAATAATCTCTATCTGCATTTTTGACAAAAAAATTTAATCACCCCTTTTGTGCACTTGCTCTACTGGTTATTAAAGTTGGATATTTTGGATAATGAGCAACTTGATCATACTACTACAGCATCTGGTGGTCTTTCAGCTACCTAGGTACTGGCTTTTGAATAGTCATAGATTTCGTGAAAGGCCTATTGATCATAATATTATCAGTTCTTTCAAACCTCCGCAGGCGTTCAAAAATTTCAATTTAGGAATTAGGGGTTTTAGTTTCTTGGCATCCATCCTGGCTTTTTCATCACACCGATATAGAAACCAGGAATTATTTATACTAATATCGAGCATTTGTGAAAATATTGGAAAATGCCAACGATGGCCCCGGAATGGTGTGAATGGTGTACGATATAGAGCGATCAGCATGTCATAGGGACGTTACGACGTCTCTCCACGTTACGACGTCGTCAATGAGGCACAGTACGTTGACGTGATGCGAAAATTTACGTTAACGTAACGTAAAAATGCACATCACGATGTATCTACATTGTACGTCTTTTTCGATCGTTTTTTCACAACGCAACGCAACAAGGGTGCAGCTAGTACAGATGGTGACGAGGGTAATGGTACCGAACACCAAGTCCCGGTCTCAGTTGCTGATGGATTAGGCGATAAAATTGATGGGGAACAAAGGTTAATCAATGGTGACTGAATGGAATGCTGACTGCATATACTGTATGCTTGTACCAAAGACTTTGAAGCGACCATTTGATTGACCTCAATATCGTCATCTGAAAGAAGGTTTAGGTTTTCTATTGAAGATGGCAATGATGGAGGTAGTGAACTGCTATCAGAGTACGGAAGGCGGGAGAAATGTTGAACTTCGTCCTCAGAAGTATCACTTTCGTCAAAATCTGATTTTGCTCCCAGTTTTGGAACACGAGCTACGAGCTACCGAGCTCTTCGATGTTGTTGTGTTGTTGTGTGAGAAAATTAACCGTGGATGAAAAAAGTATATAATTTAAGTACATAATTACTACATTTTGACTCCTTAGATATAACCAGTTTGGAAAGAAACAAAGGAATAGTATATCTATACAAATCTAGCAATGTCACATATTTGATACACAGTTAAAAATATCTAGAATGTTCGCTATCCAGCAGTGTATCACATTTGCTACACTCGAAAAACAATAAAGATTACATGCACTAATAATATATTTAGCTATTGGAAAATAATATTAGTGGTTAGAATATACAATAAGCTTTTGAAATTTTATTACTTTTGAAAACAATTTCAACAAAACATAATAAATAATCAATAATCTTACTTTGCGATGCGAAGACGAATTCGATCGGTCCGCTATATTGCGCTTTACTGCCCATTTTATTGTTGCAAACACTTAAAAAGGTTTTTTATTTTGAGCATAAATATATTTTCTACCATATTAAATAATAAAAGTTTAAAAAAAATATGAGCTAAATTCCCGGGATTTTTTTAAAGTTGTATGTATCACATTGTACACAGTACCAAGAATAGGGTTAATATTTTCCGTGCGTGTCAAATAACCGTTCAGTTCATTCTTATTCTCGAGAAATAACGCTCTCACACGAAAATATAACGTTGAATTTTATAAGTCTTCTTGGTGCTTGTCTGGTATTATTTTAATTGTTTGGTAGGTAGGTAGGTTATTATGTTGATTTGTTATCATAGAAACAATATTCTGCTAAAGTCAGATTGAAAAAGAAATTGGTTGGTGTTGCTATGACGATAAAATGAGTTTTTCTTCAGGCTGGTTCTAGTATTACGGACGCGCACCGTCGATGTTTGCAAAGGAAGAGTTTTTTTTTTCAAATAGGGGGCAAGTGAGCAAAAGGGGCACCCACTACCGTCACCTATGGATACTTGCAACATCAGAAGAGTTGCAGGTGCGTTGCCGAACTTTGAAGAGGAAAAAAAAGTACAGTTAATTGTGTTAGTTCTTGTTCGCGGTTCACGGATCGTATGCAGGTGAGAGTTCGTTCCAGAGCTTTACAGTGTGCAGCAAAGAGTTACGCAAAAAACACACGGTGGAAGACTGCCACTTAAGCCGGTTTTCAATAACTCGTAGCAATAAGCGCTGATACTTTGTGCATTCCAGTGTCGGCGCCGACGATAGTCAGGCTTAGACGTGACATAAAAATGTCTTAGCGACAATAAAATAGCAATTTGAGGTATAATAATATGATAATGTGAATGAAATAGAGATGGAATATGGAGATACTCTCTAGCAAAGTTTCAGTTTATAGGCAGCATACAGTTGAGACTCTCATTTAAATCTCGGAAAAAGACAAGATAGTTTTTACTCCGGAAAAATACAGCTTATAATAATCTAATATCGGTTATAAAGTATAATATTTTAAAGTCTTTCCCGAATTCTCTGTATTTCCCAAATCGTATCCGAGTAACAAATGTAAATTTCCCGTCGAAATAAAACTACCTGCACAAACAGAGCTTTCCTTTGGCAGAAACTGGAAAGTAACTTTTCGCCTAGCGACAAAAACAAACTTCGAGCCCTCTAATAATTCCGCACTCGCTCATAAAATAGTTCAAATAGCCTGAGTGGAATATACAATTTTTCACGTAAAAACCGTATTCCCTGTGTACACCATTAGCGCGCCTCAACTGTCAAAATACGTAATATAAACACGTAAAAAGCGGTACTGAGTCTGTGAGAAATCAACAGTTTTGCGCGCGCCAGTACCCACACCAGTCTCGCCCCGTCCACCGAGAGGTACACTCGTGCGGACGAGCGTGTAGAACGGAGGCAAATTTGAATTTTGAACTTTTTTTTCGCAAACTTTTCTGACGATAGAATTTGCGGTGTGCCCGTATGATGTGGAGTGTAGATGTAGGTTAGTGGATGCGATGACACACAGGTTTTGAACGTATAACTGCCAGGTAATATATCTATTTGTTATTTTATATCTATTGCAACATAAAATTTTATGTTTACAGTAGTGTTTGGTAAAGATTTTAAGGCGTATTTTTAAATATTTTATGAAAAAATATACGAGCAAAGTTGTAACTAATCTCGCGCTTCACGTCGCCACGTTACTTTCAGAATTATTTTTTTCATATTTTATAACATTAAATATTTCATAACACAAAGCTAAGCTGATCTAAAATTATACTCATAGATGTATCTTTTTATTTTTAATTTCATTATTTTAATTATTTCATTAATTTGTACTACCCACCTCGAGAGCTGACTAGAGTAAAAATATTCAAAGAACTAACAACACAGTATTATCATTTTGACCTCCGTTTTAACTATGTGAAGAGTGAATTTTAAAAATCTTTTTTCAATAGATGCTTAGATCATTATAAGAACACGTGTGTGATAATTTAATTTTTAGTCTGAGGGTTTGGCCTGTGCGTCGTTATGTCAGTCAATTATCTTTCCATTTGTAAAATTGAATAATTGGTTTAATTATAGATTTAAACCTAGGAACAATGGATAAAGAATTATGTAATCACTAATCACTTTAATTATTAACAGTCACTTAAATATTATTGCCAAAAGTCATTTAAAACAGCACTGTCGTATTTTTAACTAAATTTCTTAATTAGATTCTTAAAAATACAAACGAATAGTCTTAATAATAAATTTAAATCAAAGAAAAGAGTAAATAACAAAAAAAATATTTTTTTTATAATAATAACATAATAACTTTATAGTAACTATATTATTATAAGAAGAAGAATAATTTAGACGTATTCAGCTAGTTTTAAAACAATTGAGTCAAAATTTCAGACGCGTTTACAATTCTTTCCTTTCAAACGTATATTATGCAAGAACCAGACGTTTGTCCAAGAAGGTGAGGCCTTTGTTTGTGAGAAAATCTAACTTTTGTGTGCCTTTGAGTAATATTACTCAAAGGCATAAAAGTCGTAGGTAGTTTACAAGGAGTTAAAAACTCATTATATCCAAGTAAATAGCTGGACCCCTTTAAAAATACGTACACTGAATTTTTTTTACAATGTTTGTCCTTTCCTATCAAACTTTTATAGCGTATCAGCCCCCCTAGACAAGCGGCAAGCGGTTATCGTAAACGCTAACAAAATGTATGCGATTTGACATAAATCATCGCTTGGCTAGCGAATACTTATCCCATACATTTTGTGGCGTTAGCGATTATGGTAAACCCATAATCGCTTGCCGCTTGTCTAGGGGGGCTGGTAATTATTATCAGTTTTAGTGCAGCTCGTTTCTATTACTTTCCTGGTTTAGGTTATTATTATTATTTTATTAGTTTTATTGTAAGAAGTACATGTTTATATAATATTACATTCATGATTGTACACGTCCTATCTGCTATCCTTTTCTGCTGGAAGAGATTTTTATTAGAAATAAGCAGACCCTTTGTGTCGTCTTACCGTGTAAATTATTGTTTTGTTAATATTTCTTGTGCACAATAAATCATTAAATTAGGTTCGATTTATATGCGTTTAGTTTGGCGATTTTGACTACACTGCGATGCAGCCTGACCACGCTGCTATTTAAATAATCGTTACAGACATTTGCTTGTAACCTCGCAGTGTAGCGCCTAACCGCGCCTTCGGGTGGATATGTTACGCTCAAAGACCGAAAACGCTCAGTGAGCAGAAAAATAGCTCACAATGCGTTATGGTCACCGTGGAACGGCCACGACGCGAAATTCGCGTTGTAGCACTAAAGAAAATGGCCACGACGCGTTTTGGCAATCACAAAAAGACCATAACGCGAAATTCGTGTTGTGGCTGTAAAAGAAAAAATATTTTGTAATACGCGTGGTAATTCAAATATAATCTTCCGTAGCTATGGATTATTATTCAATTAGAAACAATTTAAAAACGACGATTATTCAATCAAAAACAATTTAAGAAAAACGAATAGCATATCAGGCACGACACGAATTTCACGTTATGGCCTTTTTGTGATCGGGCGTCGTGACCGTTTTCATTAGAACCACAACGCGAATTTCGCGTCATGGCTGTTTCACTGTGACCCATCACAGTACCGAATTACGGAGCAACTAATTTCTAGATCTCCGCATAGTAAAGTTCCGGGATCGATAATCACTTATCTATAATCCTGTATGTTACGGATCCTATAGCATACAGAATATACAGGGTGTAACAAAACTAAGTGATATTACTTTAGGGTGTGTATGTGACTCTTATATTATATGGAATTCAATGTGAAAGAAGCAGCGCTTAGTCCTTCGATCATGGATTCTTGTAAATGCTATTTATAGTATTTTATTGTTGTTGCGATCGCCGGTGCTCTTATGGGGCTTGAAGGATTAAAGAGCAAATTTTATTTTGTGATTTGTATGGGCAAACCCCTTAGCTTCATAAATTTGCACAAAGTAAATTTAAAAAAATACTCTTTCAACGCTGCACTTTCACAGCAAACTCTTTATGATAACCCTTTCACACTCTAAAGTATTATTATTTCGTTTTGTTACACCCTGTATATCGTGTATGTCATGGATCCTGATACACACAGGATAATATTATAAGTGACATCGATTAACAAGTAATCTTGGGTGACCGATTATACGTATCAAACTTTACAATAATAATAATATAACCAGGGCATGACATGAAAAGTTCATCTATACTTCCATACTAATATTATAAATGCGAAAGTGTGTCTGTCTGTCTGTCTGTTACCTCTCCATGCCCAAACCGCTAAACCGATTTTGCTGAAATTTGTCATGCGATACTTTGAGTCCCGGGAAAGGACATAGGATACTTTTTGTTCCAAAAAAATGAACGGTCCCCGCACGATAAACAAGTTTTGACGCAACGGAGTTCGCATGATGACTATTTTTTTTTCTTATTGGTAATTGAAAGATAATTGAAAACTAGAAACATTGGTGAAAGAATGACTCTGATAGCTTAAAAATTCATCAAGATATGACAATTCAAACATCTCATAAAATAAACCTGCCCGAAACGCTCCATACAAAATGCAACTCAATTATGACGTCACCTTAGAGCTGTTTGTAGGCATCGCGGGAGATTTTTATTCGGTATCTATATTAATTATTGCGTTTATGAAAGTGGTTTCATAACAAAAGTTGTTTTAAATTACATATGTTATCGAACGGTATACAAATATCAAGCAATTTAATTGAAAAAAAAATCGACTTGAATATCTAACTTTGAAGGCGCATAACAAAAAAAAAATACAAAAGTTATCAAGCTGAAATTTTGGAAACACCTATTTTTTTACCGTTATTTCTTTATTTTAATAACAAAATTCGCTAATCTTGGACCTTGTCATCATCCCAGTTGTGGATATAATTTAGTTTCACAATATTTTTTGGGCCCAGTATTTTTATTTCCTCCCCAATGCCAGCATGTACGATTTCAAGTTACAGCTCACCTCTTAATCAAATTCTACCAGATGTTTAGGCATTATAATGTATTAAATTATTAACGTACATTCCACAAACATAGCTCTCTCAAAGTCGGGTAGACGTTGCATTGTCTTCAGACTTCACCGTCTGTGATACACCGATTGGGCTTGACTAACTATTGTACTGTAGCGACAGTCTGTGCACAATATAAACATACACACTAGCATAACTTTGCCATGTTCTCGAAATCAGAATTTGTGCACCACAAACAGTTTTACACAGACGCAACGTTTCAATAAACTCTGCTGTCGAAAATTAAGATAATTTTCCAGCATAATACCGATAGTGCAGTTAGAAATAAAAAAAATGAAATAAAATAAATATAAAATATTAATAACACTAAGTGAAACCCGAACTTATGTGTGTGTAAGAGTTAAGCCAAAGTAAACTACACCTGATGATGATTTGATCGAAACCGGTCGTGTATTATATAACATTTTGTAACAAATCTATTAAAATAATAGTGGAATAAGTGCAAGAAAAGTTATAATTATTTAATTAAACCAAAGTAAGATGGCGCTTGCAATTTATTATGAAATTTCTTTATAATATTTTTTTATCGAATTTTACTAAAAGCGCAAAAATCACGCTTATAATATTATAATATGCATATATATAAATATATAATATGCATAAAAAATACGCATATATTATTATAATATGCACCCAACTCGCATCTAATATTATGAGGATAATAATATCATACTATGACCCGCGTGATAGCTGGGACAAGATAGTGACAATGTTGAAGTTAGCTGGTGATACGTGTTAACATAACAGTTATGTTGTTCCAAATGCGAATTTGAATATGTTTTCTCTTGTAAGCTGCTGATTTAAATTATAATAACTAAGGACAAATAAACAAATAATTACAATTTAAATATTAATCGTAAAAAATATTATCATTCTTTGTAACATTAGTGTTAATTACGAGTATAATATTTTCTTGATACACACAATAATTTTAAATTGAGTATGGTAGGTCAAAATAAAAAATTAAAATATTCGGAGAAAAGTACTTCATATTGACAGCAGTTACAAAATCGATTTTGTTAAAAACTGATGAAAATTTGTTACAAACTTATGATTCTTCTACTCCCGGCCCGCAGTCTACTCTCTCTCCATCTTACGTATTTTATGTGACTCTAATTTTCTTCCAACCCAAAAAAGTGGAAAATACAACCCCTCAAACACAAAAAAAAACTTTGATATATTATAATATAGTCCTTATCGATTTCAATAACGGTGACCCCAGAAATTAAGGATTGTTTCTATTATGAGCCCTAATATGACTTGCTAGACCGAACTTTGTTTTGAATGTCCTATCACACCAAAACATTAAATCTATATCAAAAAAAACCTTTTACTTTCTATCTATAACCGCAATTTAACGATATAATAATAATTTTGTTCAACACTCTTCACTCTCACACCACAAACTGAGTTTAGTTTCTATCAGCAATTGAACTTAGAAAAATAAACCTTCCGAGTCATTTTGACGTTCGGCAAATGTTTGTATTAGATTTACTGGGTGACTCTCCGCTTTACGTTCATGAGTTTACATCGACAACATTAGCGTTGTAAGGAATTCACTTTTTAAAACAACTAAGTCAAAGGAAACCTTTTGGATTTACCAGTGATTGTGATTCTGAAAGTTTATATTATGGATGTATGCACATATAATTCAAACTTTGAAAAAATTCAACTTAACCTTAGAGATCCCTACATTAGTGTCTAGACTAGTAATTACATTTTGTCATAATTTTGCCGAAATTTCAGGAACCGTAAATATTACCGCGGTATAACTACCTATAAGTATAATATTATGTAATTATACTAAAACTGAAGCAACAATTTAATTCCTAACGGTGCGTCCACATTTGTATCATTTGCGCGATCAGATCTCCGATCAGATCTCCGTCGCGATCATCGTGCCGTATCAAGTATGACTATCATAGTGTGGACGCCTATTAGATCATTCTGCTGATCATGCGAGTATTTGATACTTCACGTATCTGATACGCGGTTAACCCTTAATTCACTTCCTGAGTCCCAGGGACTCACATCAAAATTTGAAATGGCCGTTATTCAAAAGTTTTAGCAGCTAGTTCCCTCCACGTCTCAGTACCTTCATCATTCGCGGTCGACATGGTGCCGAGATGATGAGTGCGTACATTCCATATTTGGTGAGTTATTACACCGAGTGAGTCCCAGGGACTCATACTAGTGAATTACGTTACGATTATTTTTATATATTAAAGTTTTGAAATGTTCATTTTTCACCGTTATTTTAATTTAAATTATGTATGTTTTATTTTTATATTGTACAATAATTGTAGAATGGCTCTAAAAACATGACTTAATCAGTCTAAGAAAACACGGAGCAGATTCCATACTGGAAGCCTGGCTTCAAGAAGATTTGGACAAAAAAATGACATTCCTGAAGCCCTGAGCCACCCTGAAACAAGTTAGCTAGGATGGAAAGTATCACTATTTATGCCACTACAAAAAGAACAAAAACTGCTCATCTGTGCACAAAATGTCTGAAGCCATTATGTTTTACTTGCTCAAAAAAGATATGCCGACGTAGCTTTTAGATAGTGGTAGAAACCCACTGCACGTTTTTTTTTTCTTTGTATAGAAGCATACATTAATGTTTATTTTATTTTATTTTGTGTACCTTTATTGATTTAAAAACGTTAAGTTATTTTTAATTTTTAGAATATTTGTTAGTTTAGAGAAACTTTAAAAGTATCATGGTTTTAAAAGACTGATAAGTGCATTTTCTTTAATTTTCAAGAGGATCTTAGAAGTTTCATGGGTTTTGTTATTTATTCTTATAATTTACTAAGTACTTAAGAAGATTTTTAAACAAAATGTTGATGAAATTTGTTTTATTTCATAAAAACATACATTTAAAATATGTGAGTCCCAGGGACTCATAGAAGTTAATTACGTTAGTAAATTTCACCTAGTGAATTGAGGGTTAATAGCGATCGGGGCGTATCATGATACGCGTATCATTTTGACACGCTTCGATAATACGCGACGGAGATCTGATCGGGGATCTGATCGCACAAATGATACAAATGTGGACGCACCCTAAAAGCGGTGACAGGTAATTATAGAAAGAAATTAATATTTTCACTTTAAATAAGTAAGTATAAATTGTGGAAGACCGAGAAATAGTTTTAACCGAGAAATACTCAAGTCATGGTGCTTGTTACCAAAATCGAAAGGATTGGAGGAATTCTGATAAAGATAGCTTATCAGGCATACCAAAGGCATATCATGTTTGAGAAGGCCAACAAATTCATACCCAAAATTATAAAATAAATGGAAAACGTTTGTCGTATCAGCTACAATATACAATTGGAATCTTCTTACTGCTCCTATTTTCTTCTGGTTTATTTCGTTGCGGGTCCCAAGACAGTTTTAGCATGTCCCTCGGGCTCCCTGAGATCATATCAAAGGTTTTTCGTGGTTGGATACCGCCGTCGATCCTGGCGACAAAAGAGATACAGTGGTAGGAATGTGTGGTGGGCCAAAGCCCGTATTTAAAGCTACAATATAGATAGTTTATTTTCAAGTTTCCTGAAAAATGGAGCTTTACAATTTAATGTGTACAGTGAACACGAAGCATGAGGCGAATAATGGTCTTCAAAGTTGACTCCGGCCTACTCGGATACATTCTCTTTCGCTTGAGACTCAAACGGAATACTTGATGAGGGAGAAAGAGACAGCATGATCGTTGTATCCTTCTCAAATGCGAAATAAACGTGAAGAAAAGTGATTTTTGTTTACTAAAACTATTGAAGGCTCTTAGCATAATGAAAAGGATAGGAGTATTTTTGAATTAGCGTTAAAATCAAATGAAAATAATTTATTCATATAGAATATAGATCAAGGAGTACCAGAATAATATGACGCCCGCAAGTTCGTCGCGCCAACATTCGTTTATCACGCGGGAACTGTGCAGATTTCTGGAATAAAAAGTAGCCAATTACCTTTAACAATTATTTCCATACCAAACAGCAAAATTGGTTCAATAGTTTGGGAGGATGAGGTAATAGTACGAGATACGACTGCAGAACTGTGCAGGTATCGAGTACACGCTTAAAACCACATTTTTACACATATTTATGATAAGGAGAACCTATTTCTACTGGGGTGCCAGTCCAAATGTGGCCGCAACTATTTTTAAATATTTTTAAAAAAATTGAGTTTGCGGGATAAAATGTTTTCATCGGGTATTGAAAGCAAACATGGTTCATTTCACGGCAATGAGTATAGAGATTTAGAAAAATCCGGTGTGCCGTTAGGCACCCGGCCGCAACTCTGTCGTAACCAGGTGTGAACAGGTACCATTCCGAAACGTTTTTGCATCCATAACGTATATTGATATTTTATATATCAAATGGAAGCTTATTTTCCTCTTATTATTATAATAAAGGTGTGCCTAATTAAATCTGGCCGCAAATAAGAAGTAATAGATGGCAAAGTATCGAAGGTTGAGGGAAAGGGAGCTAGCGCGAAACATTACGGAATAGTGATAGTACATCATGTTAGTGTACTCAAACATCGGTTCAAACAATAGTAATAATCGGCCAAGTGCGAGTCGGACTCGTGCACGAAGGGTTCCGTACTATTTTTGTGTAGTGTAGTGAGCAAAATTAGGCCAACATTTGTGTTTTTTGTATGGGAGCCGCCCTAATATTTTAATTTGCCTTTAATTTTTTTATTAGTAGGTAGTTAAATTGCACATATTTTACTTGAAGATTTCGTGAAATTTTAAGGTGCCCATCTGTTGCCATTATCGACATAGAGCGAAAAAGGCCAAAAAATCACGTTTATTGTATTCAAATTCAAATGTCTTTATTGCCAGAATGTTATAGTTATTGAATATAGTAATTAATGTAAATTTGAACATACTTAAATTTTATTTTGTTTTTAGTATATTTTGTTGTTATAGCGGCAACATATTACATAATCTGTGAAAATGTCAACTCTCTAGCTATTACCATTCTTTAGTTACAGCATTGAGCCTGGAGACATACAGACAGACGGACAGACAATGAAGTCTTATAAGTAATAGGGTCCCGTTTTTGGCCTTTGGGTACGGAATCCTGAAAACATTTTATCCCGCAAACTCAATTTTTTTAAAAATATTTAATAAATAGTTGCGGCTACATTTGGACTGGCACCCCAGTAGAAATAGGTTCTCCTTATCATAAATATTTGTAAAAATGTGGTTTAAGCGTGTACTCGATACCTGCACAGTTTTGCAGTGGGATCTTAGACTATAACAGATACATAGACGCACTTTCGCATTTATAATAATAGTATGGATTGAATGCTGTAACGTTCGGTTCCAGAGGTTTGGACAGGAGTTTTAAACGACTTTGACGACCTCTATAGCTAAGTTGATGGCGCGTTGGTAACGCAAGCCGGGGTCACTGGTTTGAATCCCGGCGACGGAACAAAAAGTTTTCAATGTTCCAGGGTCTTGGATGTGTGTTAAATATATGTATGATATAATAAAAATCTTAAATAATTATATATATATATATATATATATATATATATATATATATATATATATATATATATATTGTATGATATAAAAATATTAAATATATATTTCCTTTGTCTGGTACCCGTAACACAAGTCCTTCAGGTACTTAGCATGGGGCCAGACTGACGTGGTGTGAGGCGTCCATAGAATATATTATTATATTGTTCAAAGTATCTAAAACATTACATAGGATTTCTATCGACGCTTGAAAATAGCTTTAGAGATGCGTTAAAGCTTTTTCAGATAAGAAGGCTCTTTGACACGACTTTACCGGAGTTCCCGCTTTCTAAGGGTCAGGTCATACATGAACGTGACGTAATGGGATGTGAAGTGACGATGCAGAATAGCGATATATACATATACAATTGAAATGTCTAAGGGTTCTTTGAAGGTGCAACGATCATTGGCGACGATGCACGATAACGATACATAATATTGTCAAAGGGTATCATGGTATTTGACATTACAATTTACTATTTCTTTCGACATGTTTGGATGGACAAATAAAAATGACTACATGGAATATCATGGGGATCGTGGAATAAATGTAGGTCATGGAATATTTGTGTAATGAGGGGTTTTAAGCTCGTGACATAATATGACAATTGTTTAGCATGAAAATTGACACGTAATACCTATTTCTACATAGCTCTACCTGTTGGCGGGTAGTAGATTGAAAAGTTTCGACAAATTCTTATTAACAGCTTTTGAAAATGTGTCCAGAAGTTGGTGTATAGTGCCAGTCGGTTCTGCCACTTTGTCGCAAATTAAATAATCAAAAACCTTTTTGTCCATGATTAACAATTTACTGTAGACAAACTACGTAATCATCATCACGAGACGTGACTTCATGACGCATACATTTCTATGGGAATTTATTTATTTATTTAACACTTTTTGCTCAATGCAAAATGGCGGACTTAATGCCATAGGGCATTTTCTACCAGTCAACTATTGGGTGGTAACAGAGACAAAACTAAAAACACAGGTGCTTTCTGTGTAGAAAAAAGAACACACACACAGGGAATTTGTGCATCGTAAACTCGCATCTCGTTTCCCACGAGTTTGGCCTGACCCTAAAACTCGGAAAAGCAGCCTCTTTGACACGGCTTCAAAGTTCCCATTCTATAACTTTCATTTTAATTACTTTTGTCACCACTTAAAAGTTGAAGGCTTTTTTGCACTCTGAACACCTGTCTTAATCAGAACTTCGCTGCAATTTGTTATTCCTGCAGTTACTTTTAGTTTCATAATCGAGAAATTCTTGTGCTCAAGATAAAATCGTTTATGGACAATTCAGCGTTTATCTTGGCGTTGCAATTTTAGAGCTATGGTTTATAAAAGATTATTTTAGAACGTTTTTATTTAAACCAGTGTGCTTTTGCGCGCGTCGATAAATTATATTTGGCTTCTCATTTTACGTAACTCTAAAGTTTTAAACGAATATATAAGATTTTATTTATAAGATTTAACATACGTTAAAGTTAAATACATTATAAATTGAATATTATTACGTAATCTAACAAATTATTATATATTTCCCTTTCTGCAAATTAAACTTCTCTAGTAGTAGGTATATTTAGATTATATAGCGTAATGTACTATCGGATAATTTGATTTATAGGCAGATCACGGGCCTACGTAATTTGTTCGCGTTGTGTCATACTCAGCCGACTAAGGGTCAATTCAGACCGCAACGCGACGCGTAGGTGCGTTTCTTTTGTACTGAATTGACATATCTCGATTGCGTGAGACGTTTTTCAAATCTGTCAAATTCATAAAAATTAAGAAATGCATCTTACGCGTCGCGTTGCGGTCTGAATTGACCCTACCATTGAATTGATATAGGATGAATAATTATAATTATTTCCTGGATGGTACATTTAGCTTATAAAGTAATGTAAAAGCAATAATCATAGTCAAAACGATACATAATCGAATCATTACCTAATCGGATTATCACACTTCGCGCTACGTTCGGAAATGCTCCATTTATTAGAAATTGCCCAGCTATTACGTCAGGTCGAACAAAGAAAAAAGATCCGGATAAAAAAAGAAAAAAAAGCAGAATATCGAATCACCGTGCCACCGTGATTGCATATTATCATGGACTTGGATTTTTTTGCGAAATGTTGGAAAATTGATTGCTAGCGCGGACGGGTTTGTTTTGTGAGATATTAGAAAAGTGGTTGACCTCTTTTTTTTTGTGTACATTCCCCTAACATTATCAGGACTCGTTAATTCACAATAAATAATTTAAAAGAGCCAATAATTTTACAAAATTCAAAATAATAATTATAAATACAGTCTAAAATGTCCCGCCCGCCTCTGCAATGCAGCTTTTCGGAGAGCTGCCCTTGATTGCACAGCTAGGGGATGAAGAGAACTAAGGGTGACCGCCTGAAGAGCCGATCTGGAGTCGCTCAGGATACCAACCTTCACCTCTGCACTCTTGCAGGCTATAGTTACAGCTCTGTGGAGCGCTAGAAGTTCGGCCTGGTAGACGGTGCAATACGGCGACAAAGCAAGCTTAACGGTCTTTGTCTCGGCCTCACCCTTACATGCGGAAAGTGCGGCCCCAACTCGGCCCTCAATCCTGCTGCCGTCCGTATAGTAGATTGGCAGTCTACGACAGAAACGCGTCACCACTTTGAAGATGCCTGCAGGCATATCTGCCATACATAATGACATAATAACATTATGAAGTGACATTGTCTTTTGGGCTATCAAGTGGTTACGCATTTTTTGCATCAGTTTGTAAGACATTGCCACTCTAGTATTTTAGAAACTCATTGGTATAGATCCTATGGACGTGACTGTTTACCACGTCAACATACGAGTCCTCGTCTACCATCCTGAACCCCAGCTCTACCTGCTCTGCCGGATGTGGGTCCTCAATCGCAAGAGCCATTCGTTCCACCTCCCTGTCCCTCAATGCCGGGTACGACACTCCCTTCTTAATCTCGTAAAGTCTCGATGCTTCGAGTACTCTGAGATCAATAGGGAGTATCCCAGCCAATAGCAGTGCAGAGTTCAGGGAGACGGTCCGATATGCTTTGCAGATCTTTAGGGCAAAACTCCGTTGAACAGAGTTAATCCTTTTTTGGACCCCCATCTTAAGATATCTTTCCCAGCCTCGCAAGTGATTGCTGGTATTATGTATCTGCTTCGGCTCTCTTCTTGAAGATTTCCAGGTCGTATAGGTCTTATGAATATTCGAAATAACCAAACATAGGAAAATCACCATGGCACCACCCTCTAATTTAAGATATCTTTGGGGATATTGTTTCAAGTCTGCAGATCTCATCTAAAAAGTCCAGGTAATTCCGGCATCTCTGGTCTGGTCGTAAATTGGGAACCAATTAAAGGAGACCCCTCATCCTAGCACATAGGGTCATTAATTGAAGTAATTAAAGATCAGCACACGATAGACGGTGCTATTACGAGAGGACATCGATATACCATATTCGGAGACATCGCTTTTTTAATATCATTTAAAGACAGAAAAAAAATGTGTTATTCAGATAACTCAGATCCATACGATTGTCAGTAAAAAAATATTGCTATGTTATTATTATAAAACGACATTTAGTCCTATTTATCATAAATTCGATCAGAGGATCATCCCCGCTTGACTATCTCTCAGGACACTGTGGCTGCTGCCCTTGCCAATAGCGATATTTTTGCGGAGTACAGTTTCAAAACTATCTACATCTGCAAGATCAAAAATTCCTGAGGCACTACAGAACGAAGAAACATTAAATTGTTTTGTGAAAGTTGTCTTTCACTTGGATAAAATATAACTCAGTAAAGTATGTACTTTTATGTTTAAAGATTAAAACATAAAACGACACGATGCCAAAAAATCCTGACAACTTTTTAAAGCTTTGTAAGGGCTCTATGTTCCTTAAATGGTACATCGATGCGAGGGCAATTTAAAGGGAGCCATTTTTAACGTCACGCTAAAATAACCATGGACGGACATTTTTAATTCAGAGGTCACTTGTCCGTGTCAGCTCGTAATTAAACTTTTGTTTATTAGCTGACATTAAGGGCCACCGCACATTGGAGACACGACAGTTTTTAGACAATCTTGTTTCACATAGACGAGTCAGCTTTACGATTAAAGAGAAACAGTTGTGTGTACCACGCGGCGCATACCAAGACGAAACTGTTTTGTCTACGACGCGACGACACAACGCATACATAAGACTAGGTACACCGCTAGACAGTTTTGTCGTTGATGTGCGCGCTCGCATACACTTCAAAGGGAAGCCGACAGTCGTTTGTCAGGCTAGTCGCAGTGCAGTTCTTGTACGCATTAGACAAACTTTTTTTTTTATTCGGCCCCTCGCTTGTGACCTCTTGTTCCCCCTTCAGTAAGAAGGGACAATTAGTTACATACATTATATTTTTACATTTTACATTGTTTTTAATTTTATTTGCCGACATTTAATTCAGTCTATTCTATTACATTTTTTGTTTCCATTCTTGTACAAATATCTTTTCCATTAATTTGAATTCATCTTATCTTTTTACTTTGTACATTAAGTATTTTACATATTCTATTTTTTTTTTGTTTACTAATTTTTACATTATTTTTCCTTTCACTATCATACATTAATATTTGTATTTCTATTATTTTCTGTTGAGTTTTTTACTTTTTGCTTATTTCTTTATATTCCATCACCAATTAGACAAACTTTGTCTATGAGACGTTTTGTTTCAAGTGTGCGCGTCCAGTACTTTTAATTATGCGATAATCTGTCTATAGTCTGGCGGTAGTACTAATGGTTTACATTTAAAACGGTTTTTGCCACCTCGGAGGCTATTTTTAATGGTGAAAATTGGTAAAGTTGGATTGCAGTCTTGATATTATATCAATCAGATAAATGAGAATAATGATTTTTGGTAAGGCCTTACCAACACAAACAGAACAATAGTTTGTTATAATTTTCGCTGAACTACCTCTAATTTTAACAAAGTTCAAGAAATGTTTAGGTGTGTCTTGTCTTGAGTGAAGTGTGTGCATGGAACTAATAAATGTTGAAAAAACAACAATAATTATTAACGTACCCGTAAGGTGTCACTTCAAATGTTTTATGTCAAAATATGTTATCGAGCTAACTTAGGTCTACTTAAAACTCAAATGTGCTTATTACTTGAGCTAAATTCTACAGTGTTTACTTGTATATTTCGCATTATATATTTTCTCATTATTAAAATCACTAACTCCGTTACAATATTATGCTTTTAACAATATAAATAATAATATTATAATCGTAAATAATATTGTAAGTAATAATATTATATACGATTACAATATTGAATTAATCCGCTTGATATCAAATATACTTATGAGTTGAAATTCCAAAACACAAAGCATTTTGATGATATCAAATACTATCCCATTTTCTGTTAATATTATAATCTACGAATATTTCAAGCGTCTTCTTATGATATTAACGGTTATTATGTATATAAATTGAATTATTAATAAATTACTCGTGGATCCGACAGACGTTGTCCTGAACACACGATTTAAATTGCAACCTTTCGAAATAGGGTGTTACAATCTCGACTATTCTATTAAAAAAAATAGTAGTCCTTGTGTCCTAAATTGCTTTTATGTTTCAATAATTTTGAACCATTTGCAATAATCCCTTTGCAGTAAAAGGTAGTGTTTAAAATTGTTACACCATTTTGTTAATATATTTTCGTTAAACGTTCATTTATATACAATGTATGTGGCACAGTTTATTAACCCAAAGAGATGGGCGTTTAAGCGATTTAAGGGTAATCTCGTGTGATATTAAAGTGCTGGCATATACCAACAATATTATGATTTTCCTTGATGGTTTTCCTTACTTGATAATGTATCTCTACTTTTTTTTTACGCAGAGGAAACCCATCATGGGTGCCCTGGGTTGGGTACCCCGGGGGTATGTGAGACTCTACTCACTAAAACCACCTTTGGTCCGCCTTCAGCCGTATACGGAGGTATATCCCGGATCTAACAAACACAGGACTCCCTCCGCGACTGGCCGGTCTACCTCGGACCGGACTTAGGCGAACTAAAGCGTTCCCCTTGGCGCCGGGACTGACAAAGCCGGGCAGGTTCCCATCCTGACCCGGAGCCCCGTTAGAATGTATCTCTACTTACCTTACTTAAGGTTAGCCTGTTTCCTTATCCATACTTATATTATAAATGCGAAAGTGCATCTGTCTATCTGTCTGTATTTTTACCTTTTTACACTTGAGTGGCTGTACCGGTTTTGCTGAAATTTGGAATTAGAGCTTGTGTTCCGGGAAAGGACATGAGATAATTTTTATCTCGAAAAAATGGCTAGTTCCCGATCAACTAGTTTTAAAGCAACGAAGCTGCCAGCGTCATCTAGTAATCTATTTAAGAGTTATTCAGATGAAAGTTATTTTAGTGATTATTTATTAAACAGCTATCTAAAATATTAATTGACCGTTTAGTTAATGTTAAGTTATGAGTGCGAAGTTTTTAAGGGAATACTAAAGAATTGGCAAAGATTGAGTTTAAACAACAAAGTACGCATGAAACAAGTGAAAGAAGTTTCTGATGTTTGTGTATCAGAAAACTCCCATGTGATATCGCATCGTATAACCTTTAAAACCGACACCCGATCAGATCAGATAGAGTAAAGATCCCCAGATCGCTGGATAAGCTGCTATTGGTACAGTTCTTTTGTTCTTTCGTTTGTTTTGCGGTTAAATAAATGGATTAAGCGTAAGCAAACATTTCCAATTTACTGTGGAGAACGTTTAAATTATACGTCGAAATTGAGTGGGGCACTTTGAGGAAGTAATTGTATTCACTCAGTTCGGCTTTTCACGTGGGCGGTTTCATTACTAAGCCTGATATGTAAAACACTGAAAATTCTCGTGTCACGATGTTATGGATGTAAGGGTCGATTCAGACCCAACGCGACGCGTAGATACGCATTTCTAAAATACGGATTTGTCAGATTTGCGAGACGTCTCACGCACTTGAAATCTAGCCCACCACACATACATGCTAACCACTGTGTCTCCTGTGTCGCCAGGATTGACAGCGGTATTCAACTACGAAAACCCTTTCATATGATCTCAGGGAGACCGAGGGACATGCAAAAACTGTCTTGGGACCCGCAGTTAAATTAATCAGAAGAAAATAGGAATAGGAAGACGATCGTTAGCCCAAAATCTGGATTGACCCTAAGGCTCGATTTATATGCATCTGCTGAAACGCGCGGTTCGGCGGTTAAGCCGCAAAATCACAAGCAAATTGTATGTAAATAACAGCGCGGCCGCGTTGCTGTTTAAATAAATCGTTACATATTTGTGATCTCGCGTTGTAGCGGCCAAACCGCTTGATCCGTTGACGGGATCCGAAGCCCCGGCTTGAGCTGCCACACTCTCAACCATTGAACCACAGAGGTCATGTTATATATAAGAAGTCATATTATATATAAGATATGACAATGTAATACAATCCGAGTGTGGGTTGTAAGCGTCATGTTATGACTCGTATTATGTTAATTAAACGACATTACATATCACTGATATAATTAGATTTTTATGTAGGCGTAGAATGATAATAATCTTGCAGACAAAATATGTAATTTGTAGGCTCAAGGAGAAGGAAAACAACAGCTGTTGTTATGACTATTTATAGTAATTACCTATATTATGTTGTTAGGTACTTATGTTGCTAGTTGTAAGTAAAAAACTTTCACGCCATTCCCGCCGACTGAACAGAAAGTTTTCAATATGTCTGGGTCATGCCTGTGTATTATATGTGTATGATATAATAAAATCTTAAATATAATATTATGTAAAGTTTAAAAGTATTAAATATGTTTCCGTTGTCTGATACCTGTTACACAAGTCCTTCAGGTACTTAGCACGTAGTCAGACTGACGTGGTGTGAAGCGTCCAGAGATATATTATTATATTATTAAAATAGAACCAATGAATCTCAATCTTAAGATCTAAATTCTGCAAGAATCCCTCGTCCCGTATCTACTTTAAATTAAACTTCAAAATCAAGAAGTCATGATGCCATGACCAAGGAAGAACGGATTCATGTTTATGTATTTGAATAATATAACAATTATTTATCACATCAAGCATTACAATGTTTGAAGGTTTAGCTACAATTCTATCATGCCCATCCTACATAATATAATCCTGATTAAAATCTCGTCCCTGGAGGCTGCTCGCGACACAATGCAAATCTTCATGCACCCGTGCATGTGTGAGGTACGACCCGCTTTACTCAGTATAAAAAAGCATAGTACAGTAACTGCATTGCTTGACGTCTTGGATAACATTTTATCAGCTCAGGATGAGGGTATGGGGACTATTCTCGTTTTACTCGACTACTCGAGGGCATTCGAGACAATTAATATTCCACTTCTAATTAGTAAACTCAAATATTATGGTTTTGAGCCTGCCGCCATCCAGTGGTTTTCAAGCTATCTAAAGCATAGATATCAGAAGGTTGAAACCACAACTCGCAATGGCAAAAAATCATATTCGTCAAGTGCTAGATTAGATCAAGGGGTGCCTCAGGGATCGATTCTTGGCCCTCTACTGTATATACTTTTTAGTGCGGACATCTGTCAAAAAATAGTCTACAGCAATTACCACATGTATGCTGATGATACACAGATCTACCTGAGTTTTTGTCCTAAAGACACCACCGAGGCTGTTAAGAAAATAAATGAAGACCTGCATCACATAGCTGAGTGGTCTTCCTCATGCGGTCTAGTCTTAAACGCCAGCAAAACTAAATTTATTGTATTGGGCTCAAGAAAGCAGGTAGCTGATATTTTGGATAAAAAACCTAGAATCTTGATTTCGGGACAAGCAATTGAACATGTCAATATAGTGCGTAATTTGGGGGTTTTGTTTGATTCAAGCTTGAAGTTTGAACAGCACTTGCTAGAGGTAGTTAGGGGCTGTTTTTATAGACTAAAAGTCCTATACAATTACCGTGCCTACCTTAGTGAGGATATAAGAATAAGACTATGTGAGACTCTTATTCTATCTAAATTGAACTATGCCGATACAGTTATAGGTCATGCTTTGCTCGCCAGAACGGAGAGGCTTGTACAGAGGGTCCAGAATGCCTGTATGCGTTTCTGTTTCACTATCCCCCCTCGAGCTCATGTTACACCATTTATCAACAAGGCCAATTTACTTAAAATGAAGGAACGCAGTAAGCTCCACTTCGCATCACTTTTGTTTGACATAATCCTTACACAATGTCCATCCTACTTATATGAGAAATTGACTTGGCTAAGTGATATCAACACCCGTACTCGAGCCTCCCAATACCGGATCCTGACACCACGTCACAGGACAGCAGCGTTTCGTGGATCATTTAGGTACGCTGCTTCCCGATGCTGGAACAACCTTCCGCCGCCCCTTAGGGTGCTGAAAACAAAAAAAACATTTTGTAGTCATTACAGAACTCATTTACTCCACATCCAACATCTCTCAGCGTAATACCTCATGAGTGTATGCACCTCTGGCAGTGGTGTAGGGTTGTTCGGTGCCGGGACTATTAGGCGCAATTCCTTCCCGTCGATTTAAGCTCCGTCCGCCTGCACCTGTTCTGCGACTTCATTATTCCACACCCTGCCATTTAGCATTGTTTTGTCCATTACATTTTACTTTTTAACTTCGAACACATGGCAGACATAATAAGTGCGGGCCTGGTGCCACGTCAAATCACGTGTCAATTAACCTAGTATTTTGAAGTGTCAAAAGTGTCAAGTGTCATAGACTAAAATCTGTTGTTTTTGTTTTTGAGGTTTTTCTAACTTATTTATATATTTTTTTTTCTGTTTATTTCACATTTAGGCAAAGTATATTATTCTAAATTTTTTGTAGTTTTATATTTTATTCTTTTTGTTGATTTTGTTTATTGCTAGCTTTAAATATTGTGATGTCACACCTTTGGTCCCAGCAGAAAACCAGTGCAGCAGACTGGAAGTCGCTGTTAATGCTGAGCTGGGTCCAGTTTTGATGTCACACAATTTAATATTATTGTAATTTTGTGTTCTTTATTTTTTATTTTTTTGTGTATTTTTGTAATAATTTAATATTGTGTTGTGTGATTGTCAAAATAAAATTTTCTTATTATTATTATTATTATTATTATTATTATAGATGAATATAAATGACTATTATTTCAATAATAGTCATAAATAAAATGATGTATAATGCTAACAATGGTTTTGTCTTATTGTTTTGTTATTTAACTTGAAATTCTTATGAGAAGTACATATTTCAATAATTCATGTGAGTTGAACTAATTATTATTAATAATTAATTCATGATATTTGGACAACAAATATAATGTTATAAAATTATTTTTGAACACGTCAATTAATCTTTAAACAGACAATAATTATTGTTGTTTCCGGTTATGATAGTACTTTTGTTACAAAAGATATTACAGTTAATAAATTAATATAATTTAAGTGTTATAATTAAATACTTAATTTATAATGATTTTCAGGATGATTGTAACTATGAATTATTGTATTTATGATATTAGATACAAATTCTGGTAGTCAGAGGCGGGGCAGACTGACGGAAGTGGGGTTGTTTTTAATATAACGGTATATAAGGTGGGTTATCTGATGGAATAGCTCTCTTGGTCTCCCTCCGGTTGAAGCGTTGTCGTAAGCCCTGTCTGCCTCCTGTCAATGTGAATTGGCTCTGAGTACTTTGAACAAAGATCGTTATAAGATAAGTGTTTATTTGGTTAAAACACTTCACGGCCTTTTGACTAAGATCTAAGTATATAATCTGTTCTTTTCAGCTTAATAATTATTGGAAATTAAGAAAAGCTAAGTGAATAATTGTATTACGTATTTACAATACTTATAAACTACGTTTTATTTATTAGTGTTTATGATTTATACAATACTTTTATTTTGCAAGCCTAAGCTATTTCTGATACATGCATGTGAAACGGCCATGTTAATTTTACATGAAGTTTAAGTACGTGTAGATACGCTAACCCGTGTGGAAAAGGTACAAATGCGAAAGTAAAAGGTTTAAGTGCGAATATGTCTTTTACTTCTTAACACCCAAACCGCTGAACTGATTAGCTTTGTCCACATTGTGCCTTTTTCTGTTCAAGGGCATGCCTTATAGCGCTGTCAACGTCAAACGTGAGGCATGCCCGTAACGCGCGTTGAAATCGTAGCGCGCGCTATGACACTTTTCTTTCAACGCGGGTGGATTTTGACGCGCGTCACGGGCGTGCCACACGTTCACTGTTGACAGTGCTCTGCTATAAGGCATGCCGTTGTTGAACAGAAAAAATGCACAATGTGGACAAAGCTACAGTGCTTTAATTTGTTAATGAGATAGTTATGGAGTCGAAGGAAAAGTCAGGATACTTTTTTAACCCGGAAAGATGTACGGTTTCAGTGCGATAAACGAATTTCGGTGCAACGGAGTTACGGGCGTCGTCTGTAGTATATTATACAATTCTTAAATGATAATTTGTTTTATACTTAGGCATGACTGTATTTCGCACAAGGGTGAAGCCAAACGAGCGTAATTTGTGAGTTGTGAGTCGCAGAATTTCGGCTGGCAGAAACTCTGCTGCATTCAGTTTCATACAAAAGTCCTATTTGATTCACACGAGCGTTATTTTGTGAGTCATGATTTGTATGAAAAGATAATACGCGACGGAAATTCTGCGATTCACAACTCACAAATTACGCTAGTTTGGCTTCATCCTAAGTGTATTTAAGAATTCAGCACACAGTATGAAAATGTAGTGGTTTTTCGTACAGGTTTAAAAGCGTTTTTGTGGCTATTTTCTTTGCCTTTTTTACTTTCAATACTGGCCATGTTTGTTCTGTGTATTTTTCTGACCTGGGCTCACTGGACAAAATAGAAAACACGATGTCGCACACATTACAACAGTGCGCAAGAATGTGTTCTATCTATCTTCTATAATCTATATAAATGAAAATGAATTTTAAATTTTGTTAGTGTCGCTAAAACTCGACAACGGCTAAACTGATTTGACTTATTTTTGTCTTAAATATGGAAGTCCAAGGAAAGCTTATAATTAGGAAGGATACGATACTATATGTGATACGAAGTTCGTCGGGTCATGAAGAACACAATAAGTAATAAGCAGGAGTAGACGGACTATTAAAACAGCTTTTATTCGGCCTCAAAGAAAATATGCGTGGAAAAACTCTCTAAGGCTGCGCGTCCACTGGATTGGAATCGGAGCGTACGGAGCGGACGGAGCGTCGACATTTACGAAATACCGATGGGGTGCGTCCACTGCATTCAGATTCAACATCGGCAATTTAGTTATTTTTAGTCCGTCATAGCCTGTTAACGTGCGTTTGCCTTATGGAGGATAGCGACTAGGATATTGTTGTAATTAGCTGTATTTTATCAGAACCACTTTCATTCATTATTTGCACAATTTCATCCCAAATATTGTCTCTCCTCAGTTGGTTATTTATCGTAAAATATTCACAGTCACAAACACGTCAGAACTTGAAACCTTCGAAATCCGAATGACGCGTTCACTGCGGATGACATTATCGGCATAACTACCGGTCTCAGGCGCAGTAAATGCCGATCCAGCGGACTCAGTACCATAGAAATCAATACAAACTACAAAGCAACACATCCGTACGCTGCGTACACTCCGGTTCCAATCCAGTGGACGCGCAGCTTTAAACTCACATTACAAATTGATAAAATACACAACACGAGAAGTACGTATCCCAAAAGGGCAAAGTTTAGTAACTCGAGTTTACAATATTATTCCATTAGACATCAAAGACGGAATTGTAGAAAATATTTCCATTTCCAAAGATTATCCGAGCGAATAATAATTAATTTAACTGGCCGGCATGATAGGTTCGTCCCCGATGACATAGATACTAGCCTAAGAGCCAGCGACACCCTGACTTTTGTCAGTTCATAAAAACTGAAAGGGATGAGGCAAGATCTTTTCTTTAGCGCTTCTTTATAGAATCGCCGACAAAATTTATAGAATTGACATAAGACAAGTCGAAAGTCAACGTCATATCAATGAACGCTTAATAAAATGTCAATTTCATACATTTTGGTTGGAGATTCTATATAACGAAGCGATAACTGCTTATGACCCGTATAGCAGTAAGAATGACCAGCTATAGAGTTTCGTTTGCGATTACTTTAGAAGGTATCTAGTTCTGAAGGTCTACCTGACCATCGATAAAGAGTTAAGTGCAATTTTTTACTTATTTGCCTCGGCGTGACTCCTAGTCCTCCTCTACTACTTTTGACGACCTCTGTGGCTCAGTGGGACTGTCGGTAGCTCAAGCCGGGGGTCGCGGGTTCAAATCCCGCCTACGGAACTAAAAGTTTTCAATGTTCCTGGGTCATGGGTGTGTATTAAATATGTGTATCATATTATAATAAAAATCTTAAATATAATATGTATAGTATAAAAGTATTAAATATATTTCCACTTACCACGAGGCCAGACTGACGTGGTGTGATATTATTATATACATAGATATTATAAGTCTCGTCTTTTATGACAGTTGCTATCCATTGCCACCTCAAAGTCTAATAACTTAAGGAACTTTAAGGGTGTCTGACTGTAGCTGGCTCTTGGGCTATACCGTGCGACAGGAGGGCCTTATTTATAGCGGTCTTACAAATGGGTGAATTGCATGACGCTCGTGGATTTATGGATGGCTTGTGATTGAAAAATGTTGAGTTACATACCTTTTGTCTGCGACGGAAGTGCGTTCTGTCGGATTCGAACTTGACTTTAATATATTTGACTTTGTTAGCACGTCTCCGTAGATATGTGATCGTGTATCTTTTTTTATTAGTTGTATTGTTATAACTTGGTTTATCAATATATTAGATTTAAATTAGGTTTTAAAAAATTTTTACAAAAATATATGGATGCTATTTTACATTGGAAAATCTTATTATATTATCTCTAAAATTCTCAAACTTTCTATTTATGTATTACATAGTGCATATAAACATTTGCAAATATCACCCTATATTGCATATTAAATGCATAACGCTACCGCTAAAGTGCATTTCACAAAAACCTACTTTACATAAGGCGAATAGCAATTTCATAACAAAGCAGTTTTAGCATTGTAATAGAGTTTCATACTTGAAAAGCATCGGTTTTTGTAAACAAATATGATTTTGTGTTTACAAATGACAAAGAAAAGCGTGCTAAGAATTTTTCGCACAAGTTTTCGGGCAGATTATAATAATAGGATGTGAACATAAAATATGATCAACGATAATACCCGCTGTTTTTGTTTCAAGACCGAATTATGAGCATTATTAGGATTAATGTGCCATAAATTCTAATCTTTGCCACCGAGTGTGTAAATTCGGTTACATTTTCCCCGCACGCGTGCTAACTTTCAATATTACCATAATATCTTTTGATTGCGAAACGAAAAGAAAATTTTCATGGTAGTTTTATTCAATTCATAACCAAGGTCATGGTATAATATAATCCCACCAAAAACATGAAACGCAAAAGGTCGAGCTAAGCAAAATATTGCAGGATATTCAATACTTCTGTCGTAAAAGCTTTCAGATCACATTCAAGCCAAGCCAAGCTTAAGCCTTCAACTTATTTTGTAATTAAAATCAACATTCAGTAAAAGTATCAATAGATTTCTTATTTCATAATTATTAAAGTGGCTTGAAGGAAACAAAATATATAAAACTGCATATTTGGAGGAGTTCATACTTACACAGACAGCAAGCGTAGTGTTTTAGTATGTAACGACGCATATGGCCGATAATATCCAATTAGTCGCTGATTATTTCTCTAGTGCTCATTGCCAAGTCACTTTAATAATTATAAAATAAGAAATCTATTGATACTTTTACTTAATGTTGTTTTAAATTACAAAATAAGTTGAAGGCTTGGCTTGAATGTGATCTGAAAACTTTTACGACAGAAGTATTGAATATCCTGCAATATTTTGCTTGGCTCGACCTTTTACGTTTCATGTTTTTGGTGGGATTTCATTTCTTTTTTGAAGGTTTTTCTTCAGGTCTTTTTAGGTCACGTTATAACTTTTCTGTACTTAGCTTAGCACCCATTCTTCATCTCCTTCATATTTTTTCTTTTCAGAGGCTTCGTCAGTAGTTGTATAGGTGGACAACGTAACGTAAATACTTCTGAGTTCTGAGTCCATTATTATATTCGTATATTATATATAATATATATTATATAATTATATAATAATATATATAAAACTCAAAGGTGACTGACATGGTGATCTATCAACGCACAGCCCAAGCCACTGGACGGATCGGGCTCAAATTTTGCATGCAGGTAGATGTTATGACATAGGCATCCGTTAAGAAAGGATTTTGATCAATTCTACCTCCAAAGGTTTAAAAAAGGGGATCAAAGTTTGTACATAATAATACTTATTAACGCGAGCGAAGCCGCGGGCAAAAGTTCCTTATATAATATAATTGACTCTTAAGCTTCAACACTTAAAGGTAGTCATTTTAGCATTACCGTTGAATACATAGCAGCACTGATATAAGCGTGCTGCTCATACTGTCTTGCAAAGTTACAAACATAAAAATATTTTATTGTAATACTTAAAGTATTTATTATTATATAATTTTTCAGTTTTTAGGTTTCCCTGCCCAAAGGATGAAAACGGGACTCTATTATTAATAAGTCTTCGCTGTCTGTCCGTCGACGATCCGTATGTCACCACTCACCAGGCTGGATCTCGAGAACTGCAATAGCTAGATAGTTGCAATTTTAACAAATTATGTATTTCTGGTGTCGTTACAAAAGCTCAAAGTCCAATTAAAATAAAATAAATTATTAATTATTTTATTTTAATTGGACAACTCATTCAACAAACACGACTTTTTTTCCTTTTTTGCTCTATGGTAACAGTAAGGTTTTTGAAATTTCAGAAAATACTGAATTGTATTTTAACTTTAATAATTAATAATAAAAATTAAATAAACTTATTATTTAAGGGGGACTCCCATACAAATTTACGGTACAGAACCCCATGTAGGTCAGTCCGACTCGCACTTGGCCGGTTTCATAATTTTACCTTTCATTGTGAATAAAGACCTATCCGGGTACCAAATTTGAAGGTTCTAAGTCTGCATTTTTAATAGTATAAAGTTTAAGAATATCACAAATAAACGTAACTTTTTATTACAATATCGATAGATAAATAAAAATCTCGAAACATACAGCAATCGGACACAAATTTTAAAATAAAAACAAAACCAGAAAAGGAACTTTGTCAAGTCTTTTTTTATCTTTATTTTTAAAGGGGTTTGATCACTTAGTGATTAAGTCACCCTCGTAATCAAAATCACTTTACAATAATGAACTTAATAATAAAATAGTAGGTACTTATTTAATTAAAATAAATATAGCTAAAGCCTATTGTCATAACAAATTTTAACCATTTTGTACACCATTCTGGCTTTATCCGACGAAGATGAAGCCAGAATGCTATAAAAAATTCCAATATTATAATAATTATCCAAACTATTATTAAAAGATAAAAATTGTGTCCTTTCGACCTCGTTCCGGGCACACTCCGATAACACATCACGTGTTGTACTATCAGAGAAGTTGATTCCTATGCAGATCGGGGACCTACGTAGTTTGGTTGCGTTACGTCAAACCCAGCCCACAGATCACAACTAACATTGAATTGACAAATTCGACCAAAATATAACGTTGGTTTATCAACTGCATAGAAATCAATTTCCTCGATGGTACATCTTTCACTTTGTCACATAAACAACAATTCAGTGACTCCACTTTACCCATAAGGAACGCAAAACTGTATGACGGGATGTGCCCCGAACGAAGGGCCATTACAATCTTTCTCAAGTCTCGAAAAGTAAACAAAGTTCTCTTTTTGGTTCCGTTAAATGAGGAAAAATGTTGAGAAAACTTTCAATATACATTTGTGAATTGTAATATCCTGTTACCTATCCTGTAACGATTGATATGTAGATTTCACTTTCATCAGCTTAAAATAGAGAATAGTCACGTACAACTTAAGCCGCGCTTACACTGAGACAGTACAACAAGCTTCATTAATATAGAGGCTTAATAAATAAGTACCCAATTTAGAGTATAGATTTTTATTATTATTACCGATTTAAATACGACATCGAAGGTATTATGAGACAGGACTTGTACTTTTTTTAGCATATTTGAGGCTTCTCAAAGCCTCAAATTGTACTCAGGAGTACAATTTAATAAAGTTAAGTTTCATCGAGTGTTTGAGATTTTTTGTTTGCAGGTAACATTAAAATATTATGAAGTCGAAAGATTGCATATTTGTTACTACCTCAAAAAGCACACAATCTTGTGCCAGCCATAAAAACTATCTATGCAATAAACATTAACACAAAAGTACTTGTGACTAGAATTTATTTATTTCCATTCTTTCCTGGACTTCCAGGAATGTCTAAGGACTAAATTTAGCCAAACTAATGTTTAAGCGAGCGAGCTAATACATTTTCAAATTTATTTTAATTTATATAAAAGTTAGATCTCACCACTATCTTAATGTAACAAACGCTTAATATATTCACGTATAAGTTTGTTCTGCGCCAAGGCCAAGTAAAGCCCTTCTGATTACAGTGCCGGTAATGCCTGTTTAACATGCCCTATGTAGATGAGGCTTAATTGATTCAATAACTTTAATCGGTAACATCGAATAATTCACAGTCAATTTACTCGATAAATTAACATCGGATAAATATATCAATAACGAAATTGTGCAATATCCAGAGGTAGGTTTATTTTAAGGTTTATTTTAAAATGTCATGAGTATTTGATATTTATTGGATATTTATACTTCTTGTAAAGCTGGTAATAAAAAGTATTAAAAGAAGTTCATAGATGAGTATTTTCTTGGTATAAAATATATATCACAATACGAACTAACATTTGTTTTACAATAACAACTGTCACTATAAAGCGAAACTTGGACTTTTTTTAATAAGATGGCAAACGAGCAAATGTGTCACCTGATGGAAAGCAACTACCGTCGCCCATGGACACTCGCAGCATCAGAAGAGCTGCAGGTGCCTAACCGGCCTTAGAAGGAATCGAATTGTTTAACCCCTATAACACCTCCATAAGAGTCGGATTACGAATAAATCCTTTCTTATCGGATGCTTATATTAAGATACTCGTACCATACATACTGATTATAATCAGTGGCTTAGGCTGTGCGTTATGTATGGTTTGTCATTCAGGACAAAGAACTTATAACAAAATATAGGTATTAGATGACGCCTGCAAATCCATTGGACAATAATTCATTTATCTCCCGGGAACCGTACGTTTTTTTATAATAAAAAGTATCCTTTATCTTTTTTGGAGACTTTAAATATCTCTATACCAAATTTCAGCAAAATCGGTTCAGCGGTTTGGGCGTGAAGAGGTAACAGACATTCACACTTTCGTATTTATAATATTAATCCTTCGATCGCGGACTCTTGGAAATGCTATTGTATTCTATTGTCGCGATCACCGATGCTCTTATGGGGCTTGAAGGACTTTAGTATGGAGATAGCGATAGCTAAGTTTCAGTTTGTAGAAACACAACGGCATACAAAACCTCGATTTCTAAACTATGCCATCATCACGTCCTTTCACTAAACACCTAACCCCTATTATCTGTTATCTGGCATAGCCCTGGGCGTTTGTGCCAGTAATTAATCAAGGATACTCCGAAGATTGATTTGGGCCGTTAAGATAAACTCGTCTTCGCTTAATTGTTATTACTTGGACGTTTCGTGTACGAGAATGGCGTTCAAATTGTAAAATGTTATGATTAATGGATAAATGAAGACATAAATGGATGGAGTGGGTAATATTTTAAAATATAAGAGCAACAATTACTAATTTTTCCCTTTTGGAACGAAGTTCCTTATTGCGCGTTGCAAAAAGGGGCTAGACGGAAAAAGTTGTAACGACACTTTTTGACTGACACTTTTTTTAGTACCTGCCAAGAGGGCGTTGATGTGGAAATGACGTCAACTGGCAGGAAATTTAAAATTCTACCTTTGTTCTATGGTGGTAAATTTGTTTTTTTTTTTTTATCAGGGTAGGGTGGCAGTACTCTTTATTTTTTAAATAACTTCGTTCCCTCCGGGTGTCCTCACACAACACTTCTCAAGTTTTAATTTGAACAGACCATGTAACTTACATAATTTATCATATAGAAGCTAGTTAATAATATAGCTATACATAGAATCCACATTATTTTGATTTCAAATCATTTTCCCGATCTTAAAGCTCATATATGCAACAAAAAACTCCAGTTTATAAAATGTAAGTTACCCAGTTCTTCGACGTATATTTTCATTAATTTTATTAGATTTGAGTTGTTTTTTGAGGTGTAGGTCTGATCTCCGGTGGGGTATTGTAAACAACCTATTTCCAGAGATTTAAATAATTTCCTTTCCGAATTTAACTAAAAATAAATAAAAATGAATTTTCAATTTTGTAACAATCGCTAAAACTCAAACGGCTGAACCGATTTTGCTAATTTTGGACTAAAAATACTCGTGTACGTCCAGGAAAGGTATTATATTAGGAGTAAGATACAAGGTTCGCCAGGTCATCCAGTATAAAATATTAATTTTATAATATAAATTGCATTTTGTAATAGTTCGTACGATATTTTTTTTAGCAAAGTAACTCTATTTATTGTAATTATCCAGGAGGCTACTGTAAACAATAATAAAGCAAATTAGAAAGTCATAACATATTATATTGTTAGCTGTAACAGAGCATTGGCTTTGGAATTATCAAAGCATTGTAGTCCTGTCTTCCTGTTGTTCCCGCCTCTTTGTCGAGCCAGCCAACTGTGAAGCTTTTTGTTAACTTTGACATGGATTATTTTAAACTTAAATTGTTTATTTGGGTAGCAGATGTATTTTACTACAATGTTATTTCTACTAGCTATTTGACCGAGCATTGCTCGGTATTCGATAAAACACGAATAAAATGACATTTTCTAAAAATGATTCCTAGCTAGATCGATTTATATACCGAAACCGCTTATATACTAAATTTCATGAAAATCATTGGAGCCGATTCCGACATTCCATATATTATATATATAATTGGAATAATTTTTATCGCGGGCTTTGAGTGCGGTGACCGAATCAAGAAATTCCGTAACGAAAAAACCTAACACTCCCCCCTCCGACCGGCAAAACGGTGCTAGTGCAGCGTTGCCGTGCATCGTTTAACGTGTTTGTATTCGTTCGTATGCGAATTATAATTGCATAAGTTGATAAAAATGCTATGCAATATAAGTAGCTTTACCGCGGCAATCCTCGATTACCACATGTATTAAAAACCGAATAAGCATTAGGCTATCGGAAAGTTTAGCATAAAAACGGCCAAGTTTGGCTCGAGCCGGCCGAAGTTTAGGGTTCGGTATTAAAATAGATCCACCGGCAGTCTGCCAAACTCCGACATAAGGCCGCATATATTAAATATTTGGCAGAGGTTTTATTTGGATTATAGTTGGACTTAAAGTTTTGAGACTTATAGGCCGTGGGCTCTAAATGGCTTGGCAGATATGAATACAAATTGGTGTGACATTGTTTTTAGTAACAAAAATATTATATAAATAAACTAGCTGTCCCGGCAAACGTTTTTTTGCCATATTATATAAAGTATATCGCCCGTATTATTTTATTAAATTAGTCAATAAGTATGTCACCATGGCAACGTCCATCGCTATCCCGTGACCCGCGTCGCATAAACAATGGTCGCTCTTTATACACAAATAATTTGCAATAAAATAAAATTGCGACTATAATAATTACAGATCTAAGCTATCTTATCTCTCAAGTTGGAAAAAAGCACACATTTAAAAAAAAACAACATTAAAATCGGTTCAGTAGTTTAGGAATCCATCGCGGACAAACATCGTGACAGGAGATTTATATATATATATTAGACTAGCTGTCCCGGCAAACGTTGTATTGCCTTATAAAGTATTTCGATTTTCGCCCATATTATTTTATTGAAATGACTAAATAAGTATGTCACCATGGCAACGTCGATCGCTATCCCGTCGCTCAAACAATGGTCGCCGCCAGTCTCGAGTTGTAATAATTAACTATTATTTATTCAACAAATACACTTATCAATATATAAAGTACCCAGTAGCCGATTCTCAGACCTACTGAACATGCATATAAAATTTGGTAAAAATCAGTAAAGCTGTTTCGGCGGAGTTCGCTGACTAACATTGTGACACTAGAATTTTATATATAAGATAGTAGCTGTCCCAGCAAATGTTGTTTTGCCATAATATAAAGTATTTCGCTTACATTATTTTATTGAAGTGACTAAATAAGTATGTCGCCATGGCAACGTCGATCGCTATCCCGTCGCACAAACAATGGTCGCCGTCAGTTTCAGGTTGTAATAATTTACTATTGTTTATTCAACAAATGCACTTATCAATATATAAAGTACCCAGCAGGGCAATCGCGTTATTTTTAAACGTTTCAATTCAGGTTCACATTTGCTTTGGTTGTGGTTCAGTTACGGTTCGGTTCCGCTGCGTCTGAGCAAATTTCAGTATCGTGCTATTGTTCCAACCGTAACTCAACCTTAGATGGAACTCGAACGAAGCGCAACGTTTGACGCAACGCAGACAATGCAGCGGACCAATCAGCGCCCTTCTGATTTAATTTTGATTGGCTTAAATATGAACAACTTTTTTCCGATGCTTTAATTGGTCAATACTCAATTGACAAATTGTTTATTTAATAGGGATGAATATGACACGAGTGAAGTTGTTTTGGTACTTGGTAGTTATGATGATCAACGGTGTGAATGATTATTACTTGGAGTTTTTAATTTACGTAGTTGAATTGATAATATTGTTTTACTATATTTTACAAACGCCATATAAGTGTTGAATAGTGACTTGTGAGTTGTGACTTGTGACAAAAGTTTTTTGTGGCGCAGAAAACATTTACGTAAAGAAGTAATGTCAAAATTCAATTCACTTTTTAACAAACTCAATTATCAAAAGTCCGTAGTGTTATTTTACAGCTTTGATGTAAAACATAAGCTTATACTTAGTATAATTTAATTATAGCCTATGTTATATTTTTCCATCGATTTTTGTCAATTTAACACACCAAAATAAGAAACGTTTCAGAAACGTGCGAGTAGAAGTTGCTTTATATCAACTTTTTGTTTTGACAGCGTTTGCGCTTGGGCTGAGGTTTAGTAACGTCTCAACTAGCTGTCAAAACGTTAGCGCGATACCGAATCGTTCCAAAAGTCGATTAACGTCCGAGTTTCACTTGCGGTTCAGTTGAATAAATTTAGCGCGATTGCCCTGCAGTAGCCGATTCTCAGACCTACTGAATATGCATATAAAATTTGGTAAAAATCAGTAAAGCCGTTTCGGAGGAGTTCGCGGACTAACATTGTGACACGAGAATTTTATATATAAGAAGATAATATGTTGTTGTTACAAAAAACAAAACATATTTAAAAAGAGAAGCGATTGACGCTGTTTGCTAATTGTATAATATCTGTAGTCAGAACCATGAGGGGAGGCACAAAACTTGTTTGGAGACATATTTACATAAATATTTAAGTTACTTTGAGAACTAAAAGTAGATTTGGGCTTTTTATCATACATAAAAGATCAGCATACAAAATTTAAACAAAATCCGATCAGTTGTTTCTGAGGAGTTGGACAACAAACATCGCGACACGACAAATTTATATTATGGCCACACCCCGTCTCCTTTCAGCGTGAACTGATATCAAACGCCTCATGACGTCAAACTCATAAAGGCTCGTCCACATTTGTATCATTTGCGAGATCAGATCTCCGTCGCGATCATCGCGCCGTATCAAGTATGCGTATTATAGTGTGGGCGCCTATAAGGTCATTCTGCCGATAATGCGCGTATTTGATACGACACGTATCAGATACGCGGTTAATAGCGATCGGGGCGTATCATGATACGCGTATCATTTTGATACGCTTCGATGATACGCGACGGAGATCTGATCGCGCAAATGATACAAATGTGGACGAAGCCTTAGATATCATTTTTGTCATACAACCTTGATCCGAAATATGATATTCCGAATAGAATGGAATCCTTAAGGTTACCTTTAAATAAATCAAATATCGAATCCCGGAGGCCTCAAACGGTTTGACTTGCACATGTTGCGAGGGTCGGAGGTCTCACTTCATACATAATTCAGCAAATGAGATCCCCCGCTCTAATATATTGAGATATATTAACGTTGGATGTTGAGATAAAGAGAAAATTAAAGTATGTAATGAAATATATTTCTTGCCGCAACATGTTTTTTTTTCGCAAAACAAGAGATCGGTATATTACCTGTGAACTTCTTAACACTTTATTCTTGATATTAACGTTACCTAGACTTCCACCGTCTTCAGGAATTAAAAATATTCACAAAGATTAACTAAATTATTTTACAATAATATTAATAATAGTTGCATTGTCGGTTTCTACATGTTGGCCTAGCAAGTCTACGCGTGATAGAGATTGCTACGACGTAGACCTCGTAGACGTGCTACGCCGTAGCGAGACTGCTTCAGCGTAGCACTTCTACGAAGCCGTCTTTGCCGTATTCATTGCGGTATTACAAATGCTAAGTACTTACATACGGTTTTGCTCGATAGTTTTACTCCAAATCGAGCAATAACCACCGTGTGGCCCGCCAAAACTGACAGCTCGAAGGCTCGCTTCGAGCCGGCTCGATGGAATTAAAAATGTCAAATATATTGTCATTTCCTTCGATTTGGAGTAAAACTATCGAGCAAAACCGTATGTCAGTACATAGCAAAAGACTAGCTTGATGGGCGCGCTATGCCGTAGCAATAGTGCTACGAAGCCAATCTACAATATAGCCATGCATAACCGGAACGATAGTTACTTTTGTAAGCGTAGGGGCTTTATTTTATTAGAAAAAAAAATCTCTCGGATATTTTGTATAACCAGTATCAATAGCAGATTTTAAACTATACACAAATATAACCAAAATATGAAACAAAAAACCAAAACGCTTACGATTGCACAATTTACAGTTATAATAATTGGTATAAGTCCTTGGTATTACAAGGCAAAGCAAGCAAAGTTAATGTCTAGATAATTATCTAGATATAAATTTCGCTTTTTGCGTAATCTATCACTTTAGAAATATTTCTTGCAAATAATAATCTTTGAGCATTGTTACATCAGTGATAGGGGCAAACGCTTACGGCATCTTTGTATCGCCCCTCAAAGCCAAAGAAGGCTCTATGATGCCTTGTTATGCCGTTAGCTGTCACGCGTTTAATATACACTTCAAAGCAACCTTTTGATGTATATTAATGCTGAAAATATTTCTGACTTATATATTTTCTATTTGATAATATTTTTGATGAATTAAAAAGGGATTTTAAGTCTCTTTGTAGTGAATGCGCGTTTCGCGAGCGTTTGATAGCATTTCTACAAACGCCCGTTAGTTTCAATAATTGCAACGCGAATAAATCAATGTCATCGCGCTACTAACGCGCTATAACACCGATGTAAACGCGCGAAAGCATCGCTATACTCAATTGCTGCAAGTCACTGTGTGTCACAGAATATTGTGACAAAAAACAAAGAACCCTAAATAGGTGATTTTTTGTATATTGGTAGGTTAATAGTTATAGTTATAATTTAAGAGTAACATTGTCCTACAAATAGAACAATCCATATTTTAGAACCATCAAATCAAAGTATGAAATCCTTTCTATCTCTGTTAGCTACCACTTTCAAAATTTATCGCAAATAAAAATGTTGTTTGTCTTATCAAAATGAAGCTACTCACAAAAAAATTGCTATATATTTATTAAAAAAAAATTTTAGGGCTCCCTGACTACATAGTATTGTTATACTGTATAGTATTGGTATAACATAGTTAAAAATAGAATATATAAAAACGTGTCTCGAGTTTAAACAATTTTACACTCAAAGAAAACTTTTTTAGGCAAATAGAACAGTGTTACTTTGAGCTGAGATATTTTGAAAAAATAAGAAGCGTGAAAGCAAAAATCTTCAACATTCCTTTGTTCTGAGTGAAGGTACTTAAAAATTTCTTTTCCGACTCAAACGTCTAAGTGGCGCGGTGGAGCGAAATGAAAAAAATAGTTTCAAGCCGCGGACGAGATGCGGACATGTTTTTATTTCATTACAATACAATTGACAGTTTGTACATAAGAAAGAGGAAGAAGTTAGATCGTTTCTTTTTAATCCTTCGATCGCGGACCCTTGGAAATGCTATTGTATTCTATTGATGTCGCGATCACCGGTGCTCTTATGGGGCTTGAAGGATTAATAGTGATTAAATCCATACTAATAATGTTTTCAAAGTGTGTCTGCCTGTCTGTATGTTACTTCTTCACGCTCACACCACTAAGCCGATTTTGTTAAAATTAGCCGTGGAGATACTTCGAGTCCCGGTAAAGGACATAGGGTACTTTTCATCCCGAAAAAATGTACGGTTCCCGTACGATAAACGAATCATAGCGCAACGTAGTTGCGGATGTTATCTAATACCACTTAATCTATGGAGCTTGAGAAATGTTTTTATTTTTTTTTAATCGTATGTTTTCTCAAAATTGATCGGTTTTAGATGTTACGAAAGAACAAAGATGTTGAAATTATTATTTTCGCTTCGTCCTTATGGACGGAAAATTACTTTTATGATTTATCATCAACACTACACAAAGAACACACATGAAAAAGATGTAACAGACAGACAGAAAGACGGATAGACTGGTAGATACACTTTCGCATTTATAATATTGGTATGGAAGTATGGATTTTAAGTTTTAACTGACTTGACACACCTAATACAGTTGATAATTATCAACTGTATTAGGTGTGTCAAGTCAGTTAAAACTTCATTCTGTATTATCTGCGAGGTGAAACAGGTAATATATTCATTAAGGTAATCAAACGTACGTCTAATCAATTGACTCCTAATTAATTTGCATATTTCACAATAAACCAATTATAATTTACTAAGATCTGTAGATGTTAAGAACTTGATAATGCAATAAGGGTTTTCGATGTTGTATTTGCCTCTAGGAGATAGACTCGACTCACACACCTGGTGGGCTCGTGTTTTCAGAAACTGTATATTCAAATGTAATTCAAATGTTAAATATTTTGAAAAAGAAGAAGCATGAAGGTATAAATGGTATAACCTGCCGATAGACAGAGCTGGGTAGCAATAGGGTATATTCTTGTCAATTTTTATTGATTGTCATTAGCTATGTCCACACTATGCAGTTTCATCTTTAATAATTTTCGTCATCTTTTTTGTGTTCGACTTTCGTTTGGGGCTTTCAATAATTGAATGCGTAAACTAACGCACGCCAACATTATCTTTTTTGTTCAGCTGCAGTGTCTGTCAGCTTGTTGCGACGAGAACATTTTACTGGGTGGAATATGTGTGGCTTATTTGGTCATAAGAAATTCCAGAAAAAATAGAACTAAGCGAGAGTTTTGGATACGGTCAGAGTGCATGCGTCGCGGGCATGCCTCACGTGCGCTGTTGACTGTGCTATGACGCATACCCTTGATGAACAAAAAAAGGTACAGTGTGGACAAAGCTATTGATTGTTATACATTCTCTCGACTTAAGATGATAGCACATATTTTGTCAGCAACGTACGCGCTGAATTTTGCTCACAAATGCGTGATCAGTAGAGTGTATTGTTCATTTGAATAAATAAAATTATCTTTTATAAAAATATGACATAATTTTGTCATTTATTTTATTATTGCTCGGTAAATCTAATATATTAAAAATTAATCTTTATTTACCCTGGTCACGTCATCACGCATGAATGGCTAAACCGATTTCAATTAAATTTGGCGCTGATATTATAGAGTACAATCACTAAGATGGAGAACACACGTTTTGTGACATATGATTTTACGAAGGCGCGGGGAAAATCTTGTAAATACATATTTTTATTAATTTTTCTGCTTATATTGTAGAGCTCTATTTACCCTTTGAGCACATTAAATCAAAGTCCAATGACCTCAGCAGCTGCTCACCAAACCTGCCTACCACTGAATCTGCTGTGTTGCCGTTGCAACTTGCAGTTAGGTTTGACAACGATATGCAATCATAATATACAATAAATAAACTTTATTAACACTAGATGATGCCCGCAAATTCGTTGCATCGAAATGAGTTTATCGCGCGGTAACCGTACATTTTTGCGGGATATAATCATATGTCCTTCCCCGGAACTCGAAAGTATCGCCATACCAAATTTCAGAAAAATTGGAACAGTGGTTAGAGTGTGAAGAGGTAACAGAAAGACAAACACACTTTAGCGTTTATAATATAAGTATAGTAAGTATGATCTCAGGAAGCCCGCGGAGCAAAGAAAGACATCTGAAGAAAATACGAAGAAGAGGTACTCAAATTTTAATTTTAACTGAATATTCGCCACGCCTGTTTTACAACAAAATTATGAACTTACTATGTTAAGTGGTGTTAAAATTTAACGTGGGTGTATCCGGTTTCTTGTTTTTTACTATCGCAATAAGTATATTCGCCAAAATAAAACGGACCGTAAATATTTATTAGCCTTGTTAACTCGGTGCCGTGGTGCGATCGTAAAAATTTGTTACGAGGAAGTATCCGAAACGAAGTAAGTATATTATAGTAATACTAGCGACCCGCCCCGGCGTCGCACGGGTATAAAATATATAGCCACTAAAAAAATTTAAGCATATAGCCTTCCTCAATAAATGGGCTATCTGACACTGAAAGAATTTTTCAAATTGGACCAGTAGTTCCTGTGATTAGCGCATTCAAGTTAACCCTTTCAAATAATTTCCCCCGTTTTTTCCACATTTTCCTCTATTTCTTCGCTCCTATTAGTCTTAGCGTGATAAAATATAGCCTATAACCTTCCTCGATAAATGGGCTATCTAACACTGAAAGAATCATCAAAATCCGTTGTGCAGTTTTAAAGATTAAAGGGAACAAAGGGACATGAGGGAAAAAAAGCGACTTTGTTTTATAATAAGTATAGATATAGATACAATATACAATAAAATATATTATTGAAACTAAGTTCCTAATGCTGCGGGAGCTAGACGAAAAAGTTGTAACGACACTTTTTTTTAGTACCTACATAGTTAAGTAGGGGCAGAGAGCGTTGGTAGTTTAGTTTTTTTTTATGTTGAATCAATACTGTTAGACAATTATTACATGGCCAGTCTGTCATCATTTGACATAATTAATCTGAGACTGTCGCTGGAATAATGGCAAAAAAAATTGACAATAAAAAAAATCAATAGAAAAGCGTTGTTATAATTGAATATTTTATTTGAGGTCGAATTTCGACTATTAGGTGATCTCTAGTATTGAGAAATAGACTCCTATAATTATAATTCCTATTTATAACTTCGTTCCATCCTGGTGTCCCTTGACACCTCTCAAGTTTGTCATAGTTAAATATTATTTTGTTCTTTGACAGGATAACTGCTAAAGGTGAACGCAGATTTGGCCGCACCGCACGCACCGCAGGCGCCGCATTTGGAATTCTTCATATAAAGAATGTAGAAGTTGCGAAGCCTGCGGCGCGGGTAGGTATGCGAGCTTGCCTATAACTTCACATAAAGAATTCGAAATGCGGCGACTGCGGTGCGTTGCGTGAACGCAGATTTGGCCGCACCGCCCAAATAGTCACTACAATGTGAACAGCCGCCGCACTCAGATAAATTTAATGATGATTAAATTTCAATTTAATGAATAGTTTGACAATAGATAGTTTTCACAGAGCCAATATTGGCTGCCAGTCTTATTCGCAGCCAGTACTGGCTCTGTGAAAACTTTCCTTAATGCATGGAACGTATGTCAGAGTCTTTATTTATGTACAGTATAAGTAATAATTAATTATTATCGTCTCTCGGTGAGCGAGTCTCTGAATGACTTAAGAATTAATTTAATTAAAACTTTTACAATAGATTATGTATAGTTATTAATTGGTTATTTGTTCGCCGATAACCTCCTGTCAAACACATAAGATTAATCTATATCTATACAAATATTATAAATGCGAAAGTGTGTTTGTCTGTCTGTCCGTCTATCACGCCCAAGCTGGTGAACTGATTTTGATGAACATTAGTATCGAGATACATTTTATCCCGGAAAAAATACGGTTCTCGCGCGATAAACGAATGTAGGCGCGCAACGGATTTACGGGCGTTCTTCTATTATTTATATAAAAGAAAAGAGAATAAGTACTTAATCATAAAAGCTTATAGCCACTAAGTAATCCATACTAATATTATAAATGCGAAAGTGTGTCTGTCTGTCTGTCTGTCTGCTGATCTGTCGACAGACAGATCAGCAGACAGATAGACATATCTGTTATATCTTCACGCCCAAACCACTAAACCGATTTTGCTAAAATTTGGTATGGAGATACTTTGAGTCCCGGGAAAGGACATAGCATACTTTTTATTCCGGAAAAATGTACGGTTCCCGCGCGATAAACGAATTTTGGTGCAACGGAGTTGCGGGCGCCATCTAGTTGCATATATTGTAATCATTAACATAATACTATATAGCTCTTTTATAACCATCTGTTTATGGATCAAGCGTGAATACCAACTATAAGATCAGTTGTATCTGAGGTCACTGAAGCTATAAATGTCAACACAGAGGTCGGCCGTGGTCAGCCGTGTGTGAGCCCTTTAACCGCTGGCATAAACAATTTAAATTTAGAACATCGGTTTTTGTCGGACGAAAATATGGTCATAAAAATCGGTGACGTCTGTTTTTGACAGGGGTACTTTTTAATTTTAGTTATATTTAAAAGACATAACATTTTATAAATATTTTTAAGGTGCGAAGTTATTTTGGTCTGCTACATAGCTAGCATGGAGCCTCTTGAGTCTTAAGGTGGATCTAACTATAGATTAATCTAAGAAGGCTATTATTGTGATACCTCCTGACACATTTGATTAAAAAAAGTTGCTAACGACATGTAGCAGTTGTTAATCATGTAACAATAAACAACATACACGGATCTACAAATACAGCTTTACCCGTACACAATATAATGCACAATATAATAAGTAAGTAAGTCTGCCAGTCCGATCGCAACGATCGGCCTTCCCGTATGGCCTTTAGATAATGTCCAAGATGATGATGCTAGCGGTAATAAATGACATTAAATGGTGCCATTACAAAATTTTATCAAGTTGAGAGCTCATTAAGTTCGTGATCAACGACTTCTTAAGCGCAATTTATGACGATATGGGAATATAGGTTAAAGGCCGCCCCTTAATTACTTTATATTTTTGTCTCTTATGATAATTGGGAATGATCGAAAATTGATATTTTATTAGACATTTAATTGAGGATTAGATTTCAAATATAGAATAGTAGAAATAAACTTTTTTTTACTTTTTTATAATGCTTCCACTAATGGTCACTAATTTGTGATTGATCGTTTTTATTCTATTTTGCACTTTGATCATTTTTTTTACTATAAAAATATTGTTTCGTCACAACTTAAAAGAAAATTATAGTAAAAAAATTATTGTAGCTTCAATATAGCCTTCAATGCACTGTTAAAGCGACATATTCTCCTCAAAATCACTCATGCCTTAAACACAAGTTTAAGCATGAGTGATTTAGAGGAGAATATGCCAGAGTTACTCTACTATACATAATAATTTATATACATGTAATTTACATAATAACTAGCTGTCCCGGCAACGTTATTTTGCTATTTAAAGTATTTCGCCCATATTATTTTATTGAAGTGACTAAATAAGTATGGCACCATGGCAACGTCCATCGCTATCCCATTCCCGTTGCACACACAATGGTCACCGTCAGTCTCGAGTTTTTATTTATTCAACAAATGCAATTATCAATATAAAAAGTAGCCAGTAACCGATTCTCAGACCCACTGAATAGGCATATAAAATTTAATAAAAATCAGTAAAGCCGTTACGGAGGAGTACGGTAACTAACATTGTGACACGAGAATTTTATAAATGAGATTTGTATCGTACCTACTTGGGATTCCACGCATATTCGTTCCCATCAACCTGTCTGTCTGATTGTCTTTCCAAAATATATGAGTATTGTTATGAAAATAGCTAGCTGGAGCGTACTAAACATTTTGTCTGAGTTTTTCCGACGTTTCATGTTACCTGTCACATTATTGGCCCGAAATATTCTCTCGCTATCTTGATATATCAAGTACATTCGAAATATTGAGAATATTAAATAAACTAGACGACGCCCGCCAAAAACTGTTTCTCTCACATAAACAGTCAATTTTAAGTTTTTGTTTGCTAAAGTATTTTTGGAACGGAAATGTCTTTGGGTTTCCTTCTGATTTTAAGTAGAACATAATTTAGTGCTCTGCCTATTTTCTCATACTACAAGTGTAACCATTTACCCTGGAAGGTCAAATGTTATTTCAATTTCACCTCTAAGGTTAGAAATATTCTTAAACTACTTAAAACAAACAAAAGCTTAAAAATGATTCATTTCTTTTATCATAACATAATATCATGTAAACAATTTATTCATTACAAAAATGTTTTTTGTCTGTCTGTTATGTTGCTGACGGCTTAACCAAATTTGATAAAGTTTGTTGTAACAGCGTAAAATCTCGTTTTAAATTATCCCGGCACTTCCGGAGGCCAACCCTTTGCTTTTTTACCAAAGTAAATTTACAATCCAACTACAAAATGTTGTTAGTAAAAATGTAAAATAGAAATAATTTTCAATGTCAATTTCAATTATTATAGTAGGGCCAGTATAAGAGCGACCCTCGTAGCAAGCTTTTAGTATGCTACGCGGGTCGCGCTTAAACTGGCCTTTATAAAATATCTATTATACTAAAACTACTGATTGTGCGGTTATTGTGGTCTAAAACGCTGAATGCTAATTACTGGATTTGCGTTTTAAATTAGATGTAATACGTGTTGTAATCAATATCATTAAACCATATTAATAATTGATACTAAGGCTGCCTTCACACTAGCGTTTGTCCAGCGTAGGCGTTCGATGAACGTATGCGCAGCGCAGACGCCTCGACAACGCAGCGCGTACAGAGATAGAAAGGATTTCATACTTTGACTTGATGGTCTTAATATGGATTGTTTTATTTGTAGGACAAGGTTACTCTTAAATTATATAACTACTAGCTGTCCCGGCAAACGTTGCTTTGCCGTCTATATCTATACTTATTATAAAATGAAGTCATTTTTTTCCCTCATGTCCCTTTGTTCCCTTCAATCTTTAAAACTACGCAACGGATTTCGATGATTTTTTTAATGTAAATTTTTTGCCATAATTCCAGCGACAGTCTCAGATTAATTAAGTCAAATGATGACAGACTGGCCGTGTAATAATTATTGTCTAACAGTATTGATTCAATATTAAAAAAAAAAAAAAAAAACTAAACTATCAACGCTCTCTGCCCCTACTTAACTATGTAGGTACTAAAAAAAAGTGTCGTTACAACTTTTTCGTCTAGCTCCCGCAAGGCACAACGCGCGATAAGGAACTTAGTTTCAATAATATATTTTATTGTATATTGTATCTATATCTATACATATTATAAAACAAAGTCGCTTTTTTTTCCCTCATGTCCCTTTGTTCCCTTTAATCTTTAAAACTACGCAACGGATTTTGATGATTCTTTCAGTGTTAGATAGTCCATTTATCGAGGAAGGTTATAGGTTATATTTTATCACGCTAAGATTAATAGAAGCGAAGAAATAGAGGAAAATGTGGAAAAAACGGGGGAAATTATTTGAAAGGGTTAACTTGAATGCGCTAATCTCAGGAACTACTGGTCCGATTTGAAAAATTCTTTAAGTGTTAGATAGCCCATTTATTGAGAAAGGCTATAAGCTATATTTTATCATGCTAAGATTAATAGGAGAATGTAGAATATTATTTGAAAGGGTTTAATCTCGAGAACTACTGGAGCATTTTTATGTTATTTAGAGATAAGAAGTAGACCACATGAAGGATCGTGATGGGCTATCGATTCTAATCATTTTTTCAGTGGCCATATATTTTATTCCCGTGCGAAGCCGGGGCGGGTCGCTAGTTTAAATATAAAGTGTTTCGCCCATATTTTATTGAAGTGACTAAATAAGTATGTCGCCATGGCAACGTCGATCGCTATCCCGTCGCACAAACTGGTCGCCGTCAGTCTCAGGTTGTAATAATTTACTATTATTTATACAACAAAATATGCACTTATCAATATATAAAGTACCCAGTAGCCGATTCTCAGACCTACTGAATATGCATACAAAATTTGGTAAAAATCAGTAAAGCCGTTTCGGGGGTGTACGGGGACTAACATTGTGACACGAGAATTTTATATATAAGACTAGCTGTCCCGGCAAACGTTGCTTTGCCATAATAATATAAAGTACCCATTTTGCCCATATTATTTTTTGAAGTGAACAAATAAGTATGTTACCATAGCAACATCTATCGCTATCCCGTTGCACAAACAATGGTCGCCCTCAGTCTCGAGTTGTAATAATTTACTATTATTTATTCAACAAATGCACTTTTAAATGTATAAAGTACCCAGTAGCCGATTCTCAGACCTACTGAATATGCATATAAAATTTGGTAAAAAATATCAGTAAAGCCGTTTCGGAGGAGTTCGTGGACTAACATTGTGACACGAGAATTTTATATATAAGATTAACCTACCAATATACAAAAAATCAGCTAGTTAGGGTTCCGTTTTGGGGTTCTGCAATCAACAAAACTTGGTTGACTACTGTACCCTAAAACGGAACCCTAATCAGCTGATTTTCTGTATATTTGTAGCCTTACCTACAAACATAACAATCCATGTTTTAGGACCATCCAGTCAAAGTATGAAATCCTTTCTATTTCTGTTAGCTACCTACCACTTTCGAGATTTTTCGAAAATAGAAATGTTGTTCGTCTAGTCAAAATGAAGCTACTCACAAAATATTAGCTTGTTAGTAGTCACAAAAAATAATTGTTCTAGGGCTCCGGTACTAGTATCAATCAAGGTAAGTTTTCATTCTCCCATCAGGTCAACTATTTGCTCGTTTGTTCCTTATTCTGTGAATAAGCGACGTGGACTAAAATAGATTATACGACGTGAGCTTTCGCAGAAGCTGCTTCAACAGCGCTCGACTTCGACGAGAAAAGCTGTAACGCTTTTCAAATAAGCTCTAAAAAGCACAATTCCAACACGTTTTCCTAAGCTTTAAGCGCCTATTGCTAAATGGAAGCTAAGTGGATACTTCAGTCTAGATTGCTAAGTCTAAGGAATGAAAAAATATTGTGGAAAGATGCCGGGAGCTTTACCGTACCCGTACCGATAGGGTTGTGAAGTGCGAGTTTTACCAAAAACGTTTAAGCTATTTTAGTGAGAATAGACAGACAGACAAACTTACACAATATTAGCTACGAAAGAGTTGTACCAAACGATAACAGAAACATTTAAAATAAAGATATTTTCTTCTTTATTGATTTTCTTAATAGAAATAGTCTACATTTACGTTAGCAAAAATGGTTTCTTAATGTTTCTATTTTTCGAAATAATATTTAAGATTCCAACAAAGGGTATTCAGTTCAAAAATAGTGATTGATTGTTAGGATTTTCAGAAACACGTAAACAATATTTCCTAGTATCGAAAAATTTGAACAGTTTGCGTTAAGACGAATTTTTATTTTAAACAAAGGAATTTACAGAGTTTTTCTCGGAACCTGTATTTTTACACAAAGGCATATTTTAGGAGCTATGATTTTGTCTCGTAAAATCGCTCTTAAAGATACCACTCGCCTCACAAAGGTTAAAGGAGTATTTATTAAAACCTCTATTATTATGTCCGTGTTTTTCCAAGAAAACGAAGTAAATATTGTACCTTTTGTGAAGTTAATTAATATAAGATGTAAGTATAATTAATGTTTACAGGGCTTTGAGTCTAGGCTTAAGGGGTTTGGTCTACCTTCGAAGCCTCTAAGGGCTCATACTTGGATCATGATTAGTATTTGTAAATATTCTTGGGTGTTGTGTTAAGGTAATAACGAATAAGTTATCAAGAATTTGTTTGAATACACTAATCTGACGAACTATAGGACGAACCATCTTCAAAAAAAGGAGGTTATCAATTCGAAGCGTATGTATGTAATATCTCCTAAATATCTTCCAAAACTGCCCAGTTTTTGTATAATATTATGTTAATCTATTCTGAACAAATGTGCCAAATTTCAATAGTGCACAAACAAATCATACATATATGCATATGTATGTTTTTATGTTTGTGCACGCATATCTCCGAAACCACATGTTCGATTTTAGTGATTCTTTTTTTATTGTACTAGGTATTGTTCAACTTAGGAAATACTGCGAGTTTCATTAAAATCGGTTTGGTAATTTTTGAGATAGGAAATTTTAATTCTTAATAGGCTACTTGACCTAATTTTTGTCTTCATGCTAATCGCTTCATAATCATTCATTTTTACAAAAAAAACTTATATGTTAATATTTTACACAGTAGAAACCCATAAAAATGTTTATTGAAAAATATGCCTCTTAAATGGCGCCGAAAACACTGTCCGCCATAGTGTGACGTCATACGCTTTGTATTTTAAACTCTCTTTATTGAAATTTTTTTAATGTGCTAAATGTACGAGTCTTAAAGTGCCCAAAAATTATAAAATAATTATATTAGAAATTAGAAATCATTTGTAATGTTGAAAACTTTTGGAGAAAAGTTTTGGCCATTTCATTTCCCGTCTACAATAAATGGAGATAATATATAAAAAAAAATGATGTTTTATTTGAATTATTGAAGAAAATATATAACAGGCTTATTCTTATTATTTATGTACAAAAAAACTTACATATAGCGAGCGCGATAAATAAAAGATATTAAATTAGTATGAGGATGACGTCACATCCAAATCGGAAGTACCGCAAAAGCGTTTTCTTCAGTACAATTCCTATTTTCATAAAATCATATTTTCAAATCAACTTTATTTATCAATCATAAGCTTTTATTTGATAATAAGGGTGAAATACGGTTTCCTAGGCCAAGTTCTACAAGAAATATGCATTTGTTCAATGAAATTGAATATAGGTCAAGTAGCCTATTACGTACAAAAATTTGATCTCGGTTTTATCTTTTTAAAATACTATTTTATATAGTAACTAGATGACGTCCGCAACATTGTGGAATTATTTTTCGATAATCACGCAAGAACCGTATATTTTTCCGGGATAAAATGTATTCCATGCCCTTTCCCGGGACTCAATGTATCTCAGTACCAAATTTCAGCAAAATTGGTTCAGCGTTTGAGCGTGTAGAAGTAACAGACAGACAGAAACAAAGAAGTATGGATTTGGCACGGACTGTGATATTATAGATTATTGGTAAAATGTAAGGTAAGCATATTCTCCACAATAAAGATAATTTTACACTTTATACAAAGTATAATGTTCCTACTGTGGCCTTAAGTACCTACATAAGGCACTTTCGCGACACATTCCTTTTTAAACCTTTTCGATACACCCATGAATGGAATGATTAATACCCGATATTAACCTTAGGACCTTCAGCGACCTTTGTCCTTTGACATCTGACCTTTGGTATTAAGTCATATTAAGACTGCGGTTATGAATTGGGCCCCAATAATCTTTAACCGAATTGGGAATTACGCGCTCAGAAAATGTTAGTCGTAAATGTCACGCTTAGCTTCCTTATGAGATCGGGATTTTAATAAAAATGATTATACTCAAAAGAATTATTTCTCCGAGCGTCCGTGGCCTTATGGATAGACCTTTGGTTCGCACTCCTAGAGGGTGCAGGTTCAATCCCGGGTGGAGGCGTGTACCAATGAGACATTTTCTGATCTCAAGCACATAATACGGACGCTCGTACGGTAAAGGAAAACATCGTAAGGAAACCCGCACATAGCAGCTGGTTCCAGATGTATGGACTATTTCGTGGACTAGTTCTTTTCTCTGGACTAGGCTGACTATGTTGCGAGAATGCCGTATGTGCTTGAGCAACATTTAAATTGTCATTTATAAATCTTGTCCCAGGCACTACAGTAGTAGAGAGGAGTGGTTACCTCGCTCTGAAAATACTGTATAAATTATCCACAACGGATGCAAAGGCCTAGTTTTTATTTGTCCTCACAATAAAAGTTCAAATAGTAGGTAATATTAACAGAGATTTTAACAGGCAGGTAAAATTGTAAGGAGCTGATGGTGTCCATTATAGGTACCCCAAGTAACATTTTAATTATTTAGGTTAGATTCTGATTTACAATCATGTTACAGCATTATGAGAAGATACAATAATGATTATACAAATATATCTGTTTAAAAAAAATATCGCTCAAATCGAGAAAAAATTATCGAAATTATTTTTAACATAATACTTATTCTTAATCTAAAAAGAATCAAATAATTGTTATTCCTTATTATAGTGGCGTCTTCAGACTTTGCCTAAACCTCAACTATTTCTGTACTCAATCTTCGTACTTTTGAAGTCGGTACCAGCACGGAAAAGTTCTGAGATCCTTGACATAGCAATTACGCTAAGGTAAGCTGGTACCGACTTCAAAAGCATGAAGATTGAGTACAGAAATAGTTGAGGTTTAGGCGAAGTCTGAAGACGCCACTATAATAAGGAATAAGAATTTATGGGTAGGCGGGTAACAGTGAGAACGCAGGGTGAATAACAGAACACGATTCACTAATACTTTAGTTTATTGGTTATTCACAGTTATTATGCGTATACTTAAACACTTAACCGCACACCATGTGTTATTAAGAAGGAGAAAAATATAAGGATTAAAGTCCATCGATTATTAACTAACGCGGACCAAAAATACAATGATCGCGTAACAAATAAATGTCGCGGTGAGGCAGCAAGCGACACGGGTTCAACGTACGAAGGTGAATTTCCGACTGGCGTGACAAGGTGACCGTACGCGGCGGCCTGCGCTCGCACATCTAGCGATAAGAACTTGCTAGGTACTTAAGGGTGCGCGCAGTACGGTGACGTAACGTATTTACTATGTAAAATTTAAGTAATAGTTTATTTTAGTTAATGTGTATGTGGGAATAATGCGTAGTGGCCGCAAAGGAAGATCTTCGGACCGAGCGAGGTGGTATGCTCGGTCAGGCCGAAGCCCACGTGATACATTTCAGCTGTCGTATATATACCGACGCGCTCAGAAAACTTCGATAGCGCGATGCAGGAATGTTAGGCGAATTGTGGGTACCGCCACAAATTATTTGATTCTTTTTAGATTAAGAATAAGTATTACTTTTGTTTTTACCTTGGAAGTCGGTTTTAATTTTTTGTTAGAAAATAATAATTTTACCCTTTTTTATTACATAATAATATATGAGACGACAAGGCTATAATATTATAGCTTGTTGTCGAGTTGTACATATTACTAGCGGTCGCCTGCGGCTCTGCCCGCGAGGATGTCGGTTACGGCTGCAAAAAGCCTACCCAGGAAAGACTCTGCCAGCAAAATTATTCCCAGGTCCATTCACAGACTCCGACACTGACATCGACGACGCCGGGGACGCAGTTATTATCCGAAGGGTGTAGACTGCACAGTGCACACTGCACAGATTGTCTTCCTCCCGCAAGTTGTTAAACTAATATGTATTCTGTGCCGCAAGCGCATCCCGCTTGGTGACGCCCACTATCGTAATATTTTAATTTCGCCATAATTTCAAAACCAAACGTCCAATTTTAATCATTCATAGACCAAATTTTATCTACATAAACTGTACTTAGTGATGAAATAATTAATTTTGATAAGGATTAATGGCATGAGTAAAATAAATGCGTTTAAATGTTGTCCAAAAAAAATTCAAGATTTTTAAATAAAAAAATGGCTATTGTGCCTCACTCGACATAGATAAGTATAGTGTGTCGCGGACTTTTTTGTAGATATTTATAAGATCTACAATACTTATAACATTTTATGGTTCTATCGTTTATAGTTTCGGCAACATAATTTTTATTTTTAAATTACGCAAAATAAGTTACTTTTCTGGTTGATTTTTTCACCTGGCGTCCGAAAAACCCAAATATCTTACGAAACCCTATTTTTTCCAAAATTTAATTTTGCCTATGTTCAGCACAAATAATGTAGGATTTGCTTAGAGTAGTTTAAATAAAGCCAAAATCCTCAAACTTGTATCTATAAGGATTCAAAAGATCTGTTGGGTACCTTCAGAACCAGGGAATATCCTGGTGCAAAATCTTACTTTTTGGTAGTATATGCCTGGAATACTTTAGAAAAAATTGAAATCACCACATGTTCCCATATAAATTTCAAGGAGTCCCCTCGATTCCACATGGATCTCATCATCAGATCACCACTTTTATGAACATGGTACCAACCTCGGATTCAACCCTGTACAACAACAAAAGAATCATGAAAATCGGTCCATAAACGGCGAAGTTATGGTTGAACATACAAAAAAAATATAAACAGACGAACGTATAACCTCCTCCTTTTTGGAAGTCTGTTAAAAAAATTAAAACCGACTTCCAAGGTAAAAACATTAAGTAATAATATGAACTAAAAAGTATTAAATAATTCTTACTCTTTAATAGTGCCTCTTTCAGAATTCGTCTAAATCTCAACTATTTCTGTACATACTATATTCTTCTTTATTTGAAGTCGGTACCAGCTAATTTAATCGCTAATTTAATCAATCAATGGGCGTTTTCACACTGCGACGGTAACGACACGACACGATACCACAGAATAGATAAGGGCCACCGCACAAATAATACAAATTCCATTTGGCCGACTATCGTACAAACTAAATTGCGTAGTGTCACAATTTAATTGGACAACTTCATCGTGTACGCCGCCAACCGCAGACTTTTAGATTTAGTTGGTAACGGTGTTGCTAGCTTAGCGACGTGCGTGTTAAAATGCGTAAAAAGCACGCTTTTATTGTGGCACTAATAAAACGAAGGCGAAAAGAAAGGAGAATATTTTGGGTGCATTCAATATTAAGTGACAGAATATTAGAATTAGTACGATAGTCACTTTGTACGATAGTCGGCCAACTTGAAATTGTATAATATGTGCGGTGGCCCTCTATTCTGTGGTATCGTGTCGTGTCATTATCGTGCAGTGTGCAAAAGCCCATTGTCAGAATATAATATTATAGAACTTTTGGAACTGGTACCGACTTCAAAGTAATGAAGACTATAGTATGTACAGAAATAGTTGAGATTTAGACGAATTCTGAAAGAGGCACTATTAAAGAGTAAGAATTATTTAATATTTTTTAGTTCATATTATTACTTAATGTTTTTACCTTGGAAGTCGGTTTTAATTTTTTGTTAAAAATAATAATTTCACTCTTTTTAGTTATTTACCGGTAAACATATAAGCTGTCAGTTGTAGAGGATTTATGTATGTAACTATCACAACTACTATACTCAGGCAGTTTTCAAAAAAGTTTTTCCTACGTACCTCATAGATCCCATGATTAAATTGCCAACTTAGTAACCGCAACACCAAGTTTAAATCATTTACTTTGTAACAACATTAATATAATTTTCAAAATCACTCGACAAACCCGAGTCTCGATCGAAAAGACTATGATGAGTTGAAGCGGAATTCGGAAAAAGGCACTATTAGATAGGAATAATTATTTAATACTTTTTAGTTCATATTATAAGGATGTTATTATTGTTTTTACCTTGGAAGTCGGTTTTAATTTTTTATTAAAAATAATAATTTCACTCTTTTTAGTTACCAGAGTAAACCATCGCGTACTATAAGTAGAATAATACACCTGTATAATATTATTCTGCGTATATTATTACAGTCACACTTACAAAATATTATGAGATCAGCTGCAGCCTGCAAGTAATTTTAAACAATACATTTAAAAAAAATCGCAGTGAACACGTGACGTGACGTGCTAAGGAGCCGATCACCGGACTATTTTCAACTTTCAATAGGCTGGCACTCGCTCGACTTGTCGCACACGCAGGTACCTACCCGGCCCGCGCCGCCGCGCCGCGCCGCTCGCTTGACAGCCCTGGCAGATTGCAGTGAGACTGCAGAGAGTGTTAGTGTACTATGCAAAAGGTTGAAATTAGGTTGTTTTCTAGAATATCTCGGCGAAGTGAGACAGAATGTTACATTATCGAAGCAACTATAACTCTCACTCAGAAGTAATTGCCTCTCTGGAGATAAGGTTGAATTTGGTGACATTGGTGACCCTGACGTGGTAATGATGATGGCGATGATTATACATTAACGATATACCTATTTTTACGGTCCAGGAGAGTATATTGTTTGCAGATGACACAACGCTGATAATTAAATGTAAAAATAAAAATATGTTAAAAACTATTGCAATTAAAGAGTTAAACGAAATAATTAAATGGTTGTATAATAATAATAGAGGAATAGCTTTAAATTGGATAGAAAGTTACCTTGATAATTGCAAACAAAGGGTCGAAATAACTGTCATAGAAAATAACTCCAAGAAAACCTATACCTCTAAATTCCTTACTAATACGTATTGCGTTCCACAAGGATTGGGGCCTTTGTTATTCCTTTTATACATTAACGATATACCTATTTTTACGGTCCAGGAGAGTATATTGTTTGCAGATGACACAACGCTGATAATTAAATGTAAAAATAAAAATATGTTAAAAACTATTGCAATTAAAGAGTTTAACAAAATAATTAAATGGTTGTATAATAATAATTTAAATATTAACATAGAAAAAACAAAATTTATAAAATTTCAATCTATAAATAAAAAAGAATAAAAAAATTGACATCACTTGTAATATCAACAACAAAACTAATTCGATAGAGGAGGTTAATACGACAAAATTTTTAGGAATAACTATTGACAAGTACCTTAACTGGAAAGCTCACGTTGACACAATTGTAAAAAATTGGACCGGTTTGTTTACGCTCTCAATAGATTAAGACAAATTGCTTCGAAACAAGCTGCCTTGACTGCTTATCGCGGATATGTGTCCTCAACTCTACGGTATGGACTTATAATATGGGGCAATTCAACCGATATTACCAGAGCATTTAAAGTCCAAAAAAAATGTGTAAGATCTGTTTGTGGTGCAGAGTATTTGGACAGTTGCAAGCCGCTGTTTAAAAAGTTGAATGTACTGCATTTGCCTTCTCTTTACATTTACGAAACGGCTATATTTGTTTATAAACATACATACTTATTCGCTAAAAACAAGGACTGTTATAAATATAGAGGTAGGAAACGAGAAAATTTGTGCATTCCTGATCAGAAATTAGCTTTATTTTCTAAAAGTTCATACGGTATGGCTATTCCTATATATAACAAATTACCTTACGATTTAAAACAAATGACATTTAACAAATTTAAAAATAGATTATTTGACTTACTGTTAACCAAAATGTATTATACTATCGAGGATTTTATTAATGATGAAAGCATACTATTATAATAATTACTTATTTAATGTATGTTTTTTTACAATGTTTAATATGTTTTTACCAAATTGTATGACATTTGAGTAATTCACTACTATTATTTTTACTATCAAATATCAATATTGTAATTGAACTTAATATTGTATTGTAGAGAACCAACAAAATTAAATTTAAGTTTTATTAAAATATTTGCACGTCGAGATGTCTCCGACAAAACATGAGCACTATCTTACATTGTACTATCTTATTGTCAATACCATGTTTTTGCAAATAAACGTTCTTATTCTTATTCTTACAGTTATAAAAAGATACGCCGAAGCTCACGAAAAGAGACTTCACCATCACGTGAATGTTGAGGCCATCCAGCTCCTCGACAACACGGACCTAGTTAGAAGACTGAAAAGAACGAAACCTTTTGAGTTAGTGTATTAAGTGTAAATCAGTATAAAAGACCTAATGTGACTGTGATGAACACAAACAATAGTGTGTATTCTCCTTTATAGAGACTTTAAGAAAGTGTTGATGGACACAATCTTAGTTAACTCTACTTAGCAGATTAAGTTAACGTAAAATTACTTATTAGTCTTAGTTAGGCTAGATTGTAATAATTATAAAATACTTATACAGATATTTTATGTATAAAAAAAATATATAATAAAAATCTTAAATATATGTATATTGTATAGTATAAAAGCATTAAATATATTTTAGTTGTCTGGTACATGTAACACAAGTCCTTCAGGTACTTATCACGTCCATAGATAGTATTATTATAGCTTTGATAATGATGATAGTAACGGGAACAATGCTCATTCAAAACGTAACGTTTAATTTAAATCCTGTGTGATGTATCCTTTGTTGATATGTCGACTGACGTATGCGGGCCCGTTTGAAAGTCCTGTCATTATGCGTTTGTGTATCTGTGAGAGAATTAATTGTTTGAAGCATTTTAATTCGCAATCATAATAATAAATAAAAAAAGACGGTTGGAGAGTAATGTTTTGTGTCGAACTCGAACTCGACTCGAATTCGACTCGAACTCGGTTGTCTGTAAAGTCGGTTTACTGACGATAGTTGAACGTGACAACGTCATAGCCATAAATGGAACGCCTCAGAGCGAGGTAACGCCGCATATTGCGTCATGTTTTTTCGTGCGCGCAGCCCATATCGAATTATAAGACGTTGTCACGCCAAAAATTTAAAAGTAAGTTTGTTACGATTTCACGCGAAAACTACTTATTACCTTAATCGATCACCTAGAAGTTCACAATATAATTTAAATTTTAAGGTACCTTTTAGGAAGAAGATACTTTTAATTGACAAAAAAATGCGAAGCAAAAAGTTTGTCAAATAATGTCAAAATATGAAAGCGATTAAACTGTCCGTTACATCTTAAGGCTCAAAGCGCTGAACCAATTTTGCTGAAATTTGATATGTAGATAATTCGAGTCCCGGAAAAGCACATAGGATACTTTTTACGCCGGAAAAATGTACAGTTCTCGCGCAATAAACTAATTTTGGCGCAACGGAGTTGCGATCATCATAATATGATATTAACTATATAATACCACAGATAAACAAATAGTTACTACGTAACTAATACTCTGAAAAGCTGTAAGGCTTATTATGAACCCGCTAATTTTACCCAATCTCTTTATTTGCTGTACCAGAAGAATCTCAAGTATATTTTCTTGAAGGTAACGCAATTAATTGTGAAGGTTTTATGGCTGTTAATTATAACGTTATTAGTATTTTGTAATTAAGCCATTACGTTCGCGTTTGAATAGGCCCGGGTTAAATTGTAAGGAACATTAGCCAACTTTGCGCTCTGATTACAGAGGGGTGAATTAGAATTATTTTGTTTTTTTAGTTTCTTACCTACGTTTAAGTCAAAAAGAAAATTAAATATAGCTTTGTCCACACTGTGCTTTTTAGGGTTCCGTAGTCAACAAGGAACCCTTATAGTTTCGGTCTGTCCGTCCGTCTGTCTGTCTGTCCGCAGTTTTTCTCAGAGACTATAGGACCCACAAAGCTGTAATTTGGCATGAATGCACATATAAATGATGCCGACAAAATGGTACATGAAATCTTCAAAAAATATTTTTTTTATGGTACCTTCCCTACACATCAAGAGGGGATGAATTATTTTTTCGGGTCCACCCCATCGTGTGGGGTGTCGTTGGATAGGTTTCTTAAAAATATTATGAGTATTCATAGATCATTTTCCGATTTAGGGATCCCTTTGTGAAATATTAAGTTTTAAAGTGGAAAAAATCGTTAGAGTCCAGTGTCCCCCCCTTCTACCAGCTAAACGGTAGCTTCTGGAAATGTGAAAAAATTCACGGAAGCAGAAAGTATGGTGAATTTAAAAGGAAAACTATCACAGCTAAGAAGACTTCATAAGTTATTGAGTAATAGTCGATCAACTAAAAAAAATGTTTTCAGCGAAGTATAAAGGAACTTTTCGTTCAAATTCCTTTGAAAGCACCTGAGATGATATTTACAGTGCGCGCCAGAAAGTTACGCGAAAAACGCTCTGTGGAAGACTGCCCCTCATCAAAGTAATGAGGATGGTATGTTTTTCGCGTGGGACGATGGCGAAAAGTTGCAGGTGGTATGATTCCGAACAATTCCTCAGAGCACTCCCCGTGATACAATCGATAGAGGATGCAGAGTTAAGCCACATCTCGGCGCAATTCCAAGGCGTCCAAGCGTTTTTGAAACACTATGGCAGTCAACAATTCGAGCGGCCCTTCGTTGGATACGATCCAGAGGGAGCAGTTGGTATTTTGGCGCCCCTGCCCAGAGATGAGAACAATATTCCATATGAGGCCGAACCTGCGCCTTGTAGAGTTGTAGGCGTTGATCCGGACTGAAGTACTGTCTCGCTCTGTTAAGAACACCAAGCTTCTTCGAGGCTAATTTGGCCTTACCCTCTAGATGATATCGGAACTGGACTTCGCTCAATATGTTGACACCAAGTATCTCAATGCTAGGGGAGATGGTTAAAGATGTGCCCTCGAAACGAGGATATACGACCATTGGTGATTTTTTAATGGTGAACACGCAGACTTGTGTCTTGGCGGGGTTGCAAATTGGACCAACCCCACCTTACCAAAAGCAGTCATTCTCAATACATGCTGCATCGTTCATATTCCTATCAATTAATGATTAAACCGTCCCATCACCTGAAGTTGCTTGGCCACAAGCCCGCAACTTTAGTAGACCCCGCAAGGGAGAAAATAAATTTTAAGAAGACATAATAATATCTATGGACGCTTCACACCACGTCAGACTTGTGTTACAAGTACCAGACAGCGGAAATATATTGAATACTTTTATACCATACATATATTATTAAATTTTTTTATTATATCATACACATATTTAATAAACATCCAGACCCGGGAACATTGAAAAACTTTTTCTTCCGTCGGCGGGATTCGAACCCGCGACCTCCGGCTTGAGCTACCAACGCGCTCACCACTGAGCCACAGAGGTCGTTTCATGTTTATATGTTTGTATTACTGGCAATGGAGATTAAGCTTATCTCTATTTTTCATTAAAGTATACCACGGCTAGGAAATAAAAGTTTGGTTATAAAAGCACTGACAAAATTCCACACAACCATTTTCAGATATTTCCAATTTCGCTACTGTGCCTAAACAAATATATAACACCCGAACTTAATCCGCAAGCACTTGTGCATACAAATTAAATTGGCAAACAGTGAATATTCGCCCTTATCCCTATAACTACAAGAATTAGGGCCTGTTTCACCGCTTCCTGATAAGGCTATCCACCACTTAATTTGACAGATGGAGTATGGAAAATCTGTCAAATAACCGTATCGGGCACCTTATCAGGAAGCGGTGAAACAGGCCATTAGTGTGCCAATCCTATTAATATCAAACTATATCTTTCCTCATCATGGCATCTCTTTTTACATGTGTTACAATTCAGCTTTTTGTATAAACCTCGTCATAGTATTGAAATTTTTTGTATTACGATGCTCATTTTAAGGCCGTCCCCCGAGCAAACGACCTTGGCCATACATTTGCCGCGATGCCAAAATCGCGCCCAAAACCCTATTATTTTTACTTATCTTAGTTCAAAATTGTCCTAAAAAAAATTAAAACGGGGAATACGTATGTAGTTTATGATATTGTCGATCTATTGGCGTGTTTCAAATAAAAGTAATTTGTAAATCCTGAGGAGATGCTGAATGTATGCTTGAATTTTAATAAATTAGTTTTAATTTGGAAGCTGATATCATGAGTATAATAAACAAAAATAGAAAATTTAAAATGTGGAAAGGAATGTTGATAATATGCTGAAGATTATTGGTATAATATTATAACTTTGTAGCTTTCAAATTATGAGTTCACAAGGCTTGAAATACGGTAAATTATGGAATCTCCGGAAGGAACGCCCTTAACGATCCGTTCAAAATTGGAATACACAACCTTAAACAAGCGACAAAAATTCTGTCAATTCAATGTGTATCATAAAACAAATTTATTCATAGGTATACGGTAAACACCTATGAATCGATTTTTTATTATATAATTTAATATTAATTATATTTATGAGGGTTTAAGTAAAGGCACTGGTAAGAAATTTCATGAGGTCTATCAACAGATTCCATACACATAATAATTGACTGCTTACATAAAGACTTTTAGGCAGAAAAATATTTTCGTAATAAAGGAAAAGTCTCATCTAATGAGATGTTTGACCTCATGAAATTTTTATCAGCTGCCTTTACATCATACTTTACCAGTCATAGTCATAATAATTATGTATAACTATGACTCAACGCAAGCTCGCCCATCTAAATCTTTTATGACTGTGTCTTTATCCAAGCTAAAGCGTTCGTGGCCCAGTGGCTAGACCTTTTCGCACTCAAGAGGGTACAGATTCGATCCCTGGTGGAAGCATATACCAATAGCTATGTTCACATTATGCAATTTCATCTTCAATTTTAGTTATCTACTTTTTATTCAACTTTCGTTTGGCATATTCAACAATTCAATGCGTCAAAATCCACCCGCGTTGAATGAAAAGTGTCATAGCGAGCGCTACGATTCAACGCGCGTCACGGGCGTGCCTCACGTTCGCTGTTGACTGCGCTATAACGCATGCCCCTGATGAACAAAAAAAGGCCCAGTGTGGACAAAGCTATAGAGACATTTTCAGATCTCAAGTACACAAAATATCAGTATGTGTCTTTTTATGCAATCAGGGGGCAAACGAGCAAACGGGTCACCTGATGGAAAGCAACTTCCGTCGCCCATGGACACTCTCAGCATCAGAAGAGCTGCAGGTGCGTTGCCGGCCTTTTAAGAGGGAATAGGGTAATAGGGGAGGGTAGGGATGGGAAAGGAAGGGAATAGGGGAGGTTAGGAAAGGGAATAGGGTAGGATATTGGGCCTCCGGTAAACTCACTCACTCGACGAAACACAGCGCAAGCGCTGTTTCACGCCGGTTTTCTGTGGGAACGTGGTATTTCTCCGGTCGAGCCGGCCCATTCGTGCCGAAACATGGCTCTCCCACGTATAAATATATTATATGGATGAAACTTGTATAAAATACCTTTTATACAAGTTTCATCCATAAAATGGGATTGAATCAAAGTAGGTTTTGCAATAGAGATAGAAATGGCACTAATGATTGCAATTAAACGGCTAGTGCGGCTTTCTGGGTCACATCATAATAACCTTTTGTCTCCCACAACCTTTGTCTCTCGTCAAATGAACTTAGAAATTTCCATTAAAAGTATGTGAATATATAAGGTGTAATGTAATATAAAGCAATGACTCGAAAAAAGAGGGACTCCTAAGGCTATTTTTTTTTTGTTATGTTTAACGACTTCTTCGCCGTTTGTTAAGTGATTTTATTAATCTAAAAACGTTTTCTGTGATAGACCATGTTGAAGCGAAAAACCTAATTAATGAAAATGTTATCCATACACTATGCAGTCCATTTTGCTAGCCCTTTAGCCCCAAATTTCACCAGCCTCTGTTTGTGTTAACAGCTTGTTAAAATGTCATAATATCTTCTCTTTCATTCATAAGGAAAACGAAAGAGGAAACGTGATACTAATTCGAACGTTAACATTAAGTTTTACCATGCCAAAGTTCCGCGGTGGAAGTTTGGCACGATTACATCAGCAATGTCAAACGCTCCATGCGTTTGACATTGCTGATGTAATCGTGCCAAACTTTACATAACGCGACGGAATTTCGGCATGGTGTGTCATCGATAATTTTAAATTAATGGCAGGCGGAATCATGCCGAACTTCCGCCGCGGAACTTCGACATGGTGTGTTCAGACACTAACAGTCGTTGTTGAAATTGGGGCTTAGCCCCTGATAATAATTTAATAATTATTATAATATTATAATATGCTGTATTAATGAAGAGATAATAACATAAAATTATAATGAAAAAAATGCTACCCGTCAAAATCATAATTAAAATACAAAATAAACATTGTTCCTTCACACTAACCCTTGTTTAAATATGTCAAGACTATAGAGAGCCTTAGATCTTGTTTGATTATAGTCCCTTGGTGCTGATTTGCTGAAGTTGAACAAGTTTCTTAACGCCATTGGTCCCCAATCTCCAAAGTCTTGTAGTCGATAAAATTTAGGTTCGTGTGTGTGTACGAGTACAATTCGTACTTTTGATATATTTTTCGTGTTGCGATGTGGCAGGGCTTGAGTGATTTTGATTTTGTGAAATTATCAAAATCAAATCAATCATCGTGAAATTATTCGCTCTTAAAGCAATATGGGCACTTTTATAGCAATAAGCTACTATTTCATACTTTTTGTAGGACAGATGATCTGGAATAATGGCAATTTCATAATATTATTGTTTCTAACCGTCATTTTATAATATTATGACATATTTTGTGTTGCACTATTGCAAACAGTATATTCTATATTTTGTCTCTAAGATACAGATCCTAAATGTAATATCTATGGAATTTATTCTGCAGATGAGGGACCATCGTCATTTTGTCTAGCTATTTCAATTTAATAATAGGTGTGACCTGTTGATTGGGTTTCACATAAAGCGACCAAAGTATATAGGCCCGCATATCAATCAAATTTTCTGATAGTACATTGTATCGTGTAAATGTGTAGATGTGTTATTAAGCCCCGAATTTCACCAACAACAGCTGTTAAAGTTAACGCTCGAATTAGTATCACGTTACCTCATGATATTATAAGTTTAAACACTTACGGATTTTGTCGCGGAGCACTTTTATTAATCGTCGGGTAGTTGGATAACTTCAAGAAATTGGACACCTGTCACCTCAGTCCGCCCGTGACCACGGCCGCTGCAAAGTAGCCGAAACGTCGGGATTAATAAAAGTGCTCCGCGACAAAATCCGTAAGTGTTTAAACTTATAATATCATGAGTGATATTCGCGAAAACTTAAGAAATCATTATCACGTTACCTCTTTCGTTTTTCATATGAATGAAAGAGAAGACATGACATTTTAACAAGCTGTTAACACTAAAAGACGTTGGTGAAATTGGGGCTTACCCTAGTAAATTACTAGAAACATAACATCAAAAAATCAACATGATGATCAACAATTCGACTGTACAATTCCGAGGTCGCGCACAATACAAGTGACACTTACAATAAACCCACGTCCCTCAAATTCAATTTCCATATCGAAACGTGCGAACATTTGTATCCTTTTGTTTTAGCTAAACAATTGTATTTTTGTAGGCAATTCTTTGTAAAGATACTTTTGTATTCTAGTCGCGTAGAAATTTGAAACATGATAACTGTTTTTTTTTTATCATCGCAGATAGTTTTTAGGATCCTTTGAATTCATAGTAATAATATAAATACAAAAGTATGTTAGTCTGTTTGTGTATTACCTCTTCAAATTTAGTATGAGGATACTTTGAGTCCCGGGAAAGGCCATAGGATACTTTTTATCCCGGAAAATTTACGTTTCCCGTGCGATAAACAAACTTTGACGCAACAGAGTTGCAGGCGTCATCTACTGAAATACAAAGGCCTAAATGGACTTTTTTGTGCATCCCCGTGTATGTGTATGTTTCCACTTCAGCCTGTGATCAGTCCAACCCGATCGATCAGCCTTCTCGTATATGAAGGCTAAAACCAAACACAAAATAAACATCTTAGATATATCTGGATTTTTATCTAGCTAATCACAACGATCTCTGTGGCTCAGTGGTGAGCGCGTTGGTAGCTCAAGCCGGGGGTCGCGGGTTCGAATCCCGCCGACGGAACAAAAAGTTTTCAAATTTTCTGGGTTTGGATGTGTATTAAATATGTGTATGATATAGTAAAAATCTTAAATATAAATATTTTGTATAGTAGAAAAGTATTAAATATATTTCCATTGTCTGGTACCTGTAACACAAGTCCTTCAGGTACTTAGCACGGGGCCAGAATGACGTAGTGTGAAGCGTCCATAGATTTAAAAAAAACAACGATGATTTGGCTTGATTATGTCAAACCCAGATAACGACTAACATTGTCTCGACCCGTCCAAATAAAACCATCCACCATTTGCCTATGAATAAATTTCTGAAGTACTGTATAACACTTATCAATTCGTTGCAATTACACAAGGGACTGTATTATCTGACAATCAATGAAACACAGTCCCCTGCGGCGCTTGTGATTTTTCAATTTCCGAACAATTATCGTGAGTGCTCCGTCTTAGGTGAATAAGCGTCAGTCCTCTGCCTCGAGGGAGGAGGGGGGACTGGCAATCCCATCACGTGTCTTCTACTTCGCTGCGTATACTTTACGATACGAATAAGAAATTCGGGATCGAGAATCGCACATGACAGACTGATTTATTTATGTATAGGTACCATTATAATAAAATGTTGCGAAACTTTTGGAAATGCAAATGATACAAATTACAATATATTTTCATAATATAATATATGCAGAATATTATGCTGGTATATAAATAAACAAATATTTTTTTAAACTTTAACATTAACTATGCTACGCTTTTTACGATTCAAATGCGTTCTTTGAAAAAACATTGTTATTATTTTTTGAATAGGTATTGAAAATTTAAATTACATGCTAAACCTAGCACATAAAAGTGGCATTGGTAAGCACTTATTAGTAGTTAGTTTTTATTATTCATGGGTCGCTAGATCAATTTCAGTAGAAAATGAAACCTATAGCCTAAGTCATAAAGGGGCATTTTAGCTGATCGCTCATTCGGCGATCTCTGTGGCTCAATGGTTAAGAGTGTGTGGCAGCTCAAGCCGGGGGTCGCGGGTTCGAATCCCGCCGACGGAACAAAAATTTTTCAAAGTTCCTGGGTCATGGATGTGTATTAAATATGTGTATAATATACTAAAAATCTTAAATATATGTATAATATAAAGCATTAAATATATTTTTCCGTTGTCTGGTATCCGTAACACAAGTCCTTCAGGTACTTAGCACGGGACTAGGCTGACGTGGTATGAAGCGTCCATAAATATATTATTAATTATTATTATATTTTGTCAGCACCGTACGCGCCGTACGCGTCGAATGCACCCTATAGCACACGCACGGTGCGGACGAATGTGCGAGGTTTCACATCATTTCATACAGCGTTCGGCGCGTGCGTTTTTGTAAATATTATATGCGACGCATATGTATGTAATATTTCCAGAACTGCCCAGTTTTTTATATGTTAATCTATAACAGCTTCTGAACAAATGTGCCTTTTAAAAGTGTATGTATGTATGTATATTTTTATGTTTGTGCACGCATATCTCCGTAACCACAAGTCCGATTTTAGTGATTCTTTTTTTATTGTACTAGGTATTATTCAACTTAGGGAACAGTGCAAGTTTCATCAAAATCGGTTCAGTAGTTTTTGAAATAGGGAATTTTAATTCTTAATTACGTACAAAAATTTGAAATCGGTTTTATCTTTTTATTATAACTGTTTTTTAAAAAATTAAAACCGACTTCAAAATTGTACATAATTGAGAATCAAAACTCCCTATCTCTAAAACTACTGAACCGATTTTGATGAAACTTGCACTGTTCCCTAAGTTGAACAATACTTAGTACAACAAAAAAAGAATTACTGAAATCTTACTTCTAGTTCCGGAGATATGCGAACACAAACATAAAAACATACATACATACTTACATACATACATACACTTTTGAAATTTGGCAGATTTGTTCAGAGGCTGATATAGACTAACATATACAAAAACTGGGTAGTTCTGGAAATATTACATACATACGCGTCGAATTGATAACCTCCTCTTTTTGAAGTCGGTTAAAAATAAAAAAAATTGTCGGTGACGTCCCGTTGACGGTGGCCCTGGACAAACGTCCTTGGTAATAATTATCGCGATATCTCGCTCGTTAGTCCACGCTTTCGGGGATTCGGTTTCGTTTACAGACGCGGACGGGACAAAACGATTTATAGATGTTATTTATACGTTATTGGATCAATGATTAATAAGTATGATTGTTATTATTATGGAAGATATTAATAAACATCTGAATAATGAGAAAACATTTGGTTGCTCTTCAGCTTTGTCCACATTGTGCCTTTTTCTGTTCATCAAGGGCATGCCTTACAGCGCTGTCAACGTCAAACGTGAGGCATGCCCGTGACGCGCGTCAAAATCCACCCACGTTGAAAGAAAAGTGTCATAGCGCGCGCTACGATTTACGGGCATGCCTCACGTTTGACGTTGACAGCGCTATAAGGCATGCCCTTGATGAACAGAAAAAGGCACAATGTGGACAAAGCTCAGGGCCGTCTCTATCCCGTGTGGCGCCCGTGTGCAAATATTACCCTAGCGCCCAGTAGCAAGCGCGTGGTCAAAAAAATCCAAGTGCGAGTCGGACTCACGCACGAAGGGCACCCTACGATTATAAAGCAAAGATAGGCAAAAAATTATGTTCATGAGCTCCTTAAATATTCATTTAAGTACAAAATATACAATAAGTTATTTTGTGCATAGGTATTTCAAGAGCCTACGACTTGTAGCCGTTAGGCCGTGTTCACACCAAACCGACTGTGAGCCGCCGAATGTGAGCGAACGTTAACTACGCACTACGCATTTTATTGTATTTCCATACATTTTCACTTTTTCGCTCACACCTAACCGACAATACGCTATTACGCTAGGCGTCGCGTAGGTGCGGACATTCGATACCGTATATTTTCACGTTCACACTGGGGCTCACAGTGAGCCTGCTCACATTCGGCGGCTCACAGACGGTTTGGTGTAAACACGGCCTTATTGATATACTTAAAGGTAAAAAATCACATTTCTTGTATGGGATTGTATCCTTAAATATTTAATTTATTTTGTTTTGTTTTTAGTATTTTTTATTAAAGAGGCAACAGATTCACATAATCTGTTATCTGAGAATTTCAACTCTCTATCATAGAGAATATAATTAATGCCATCTATGACCTGCAGTCTATAACCAGAATAAATATGATGTGAGCCGTAAGACTTTGAGGTGGTATGATCTGCAGGTAGGGGTCTGTTCTTGGCCTTCTTCTGTGGAACATCGGCTACCATTGCATCCAGCGAACGGCCCATCTCCGTAGGCTACGTTTGGTCTGCTATCCAGACGACACATACATGCCGACCCACGGAGACATGTTTGAGGAGACAATACGAATGGCGAGAGTGGGTGGGTCTTACGTTGTGGCGCTTATAGAAGCATTGTGGTTGCAAGTCTCAGTCAAAATGACGTAGGCCACTTTTTTCTATGGGCTCCGGAAGAACCGCCCCCGCGGAAGCATCACTGCGCATCGCAGAGATGTGAATGTGCCGATCGGTGCTGAAATGCAGTGCTTGGTTTTGGTCCTTGATTCTGAATGGATCTTTAGTACCCCTCAATTTCGTTGATTGGCACTAAAACTGAAGAAGATGGCCACTGCCCTGAATTGCCTTCTGCAAAAATCTGTGGTCCAGGGCCCACCTGCCTGTCCTGCAGTCATGTTTGGGCGGAACACATCACACCTGAGAAAGGCGATTGAACGCTCTGCTTGGGCTGAGCAACGGGCTGGGTTTTGCACCGTCCTTGGATTGGACCTTACAAGCAGTAAGGGAGGCATTAGCTTATACCCTTTGCGAAACTGTTATGTTGCAAACGGAGGCTGTATAACGAGAGCGGGAAATAAATTAATACGCAGATCCCATGAGAAGGAGGCATGGAGGGCGTAGGCTGCACAGCGCCCGGTGTCTCTGCATGGGCGCCGTCAAGAGTATATTTGCTTGTGATCTTGTGGCTTAGCGGCGAAAACGCATATAAATCCAGCCTGACGTAAGTCGCGCGGCTCTCAATTTGGCGCCCATCTTGACGACAAATATAATCTTCATTTATGTGTTTTAAGGTTCATTTCACGTTGAAAAATAAAGTTTATATTGTACAAGCCGAGGCGCTCATGGCGCGCCTTGCTTTGCTGTAATTCGACAAAATATATGTATAAGAAGAACTCCAGATGCTTCACAAAATGTATGCAAACTGGAGTTTTTTTTTTTACGTTGGTCAATGTGCCAACGTGGGCGCGCGCCGATTTGCGAGCGGCGCTCGGCGCCCCTAGGACCGCAGCGCCCGTGTGCAATGCACACCCTGCACCTAATGGAAAGACGCCCCTGACAAAACTTTTGGGAATGCCGACAGAAGTGAACGAAATAAAATGGCAGGCACACATTTCCTCTTATTACGTCTTACGAATTTTTGATCATCAATTCACCTCACCGCGGGGCTAAAATGGTCACATTTAGCAATTCCTCTGAATCAATTCAGCAAATAAATTGTCAAAACCGTCAAACTGACAAATGTCAAATTAGTACGAATTCCAAAGCGACCATTATAGCTCCGCAGATGCATGATTAAAAAATTTTACCCAACTCAAAAGAGTGCCTCTAAAAAGTTTTTACTGTGATAATTATTGTAAATTAAATTGTGTTTTTATAATTATTTTTATTTACGTCATAAATACTAATTAATCTCTACTTAAGGGCGTTCCGTCCGGAGATTCCGTAATTGACCGTATTTAAAACCTTATAAACTCATAATCTGAAAGCTACAAAGTTATAATAAAAATACAGCAATAATCTTCAGTATATCAACGTTCCTTTCGTCGTTTTAAATTTTCTATTTTTGTTTATTATACTCATGATATCAGCTTCCAAAGTAATACCAATTTGTTAAAATTCGAGCATACATTCAGCATCTCCTTAGCATTTACAAATTACTTTTATTTGAAACTCACGCCAATAGATCGACAATATCATAAACTACGTATTTGTCGTTTTAAATTTTTTTTAGGACAATTTTAAACTAAGATAAGTAAAAATAATAGGGTTTTAGCGCGATCTCGGCAACACGGCAAATGTATGGCCAAGGTCGTTTGCTCGGGGGACGGCCTTAAAGCGGGCGAATAAAGCAAAAATTAAAACATCGTCCTTCTCTCTTCACTCCTACGCCCTTCATACATATGCCAGGACGACGCGGAATTTGCGCAAATGTAGATTTTTTGTAATATAACTCGATAAATAGGTATACATTTTTTTTTAAATCCGCTCATTTACATACTCGGTAATAGAATTATAATAATTGCAAAATGTGAAAATTAGATGCATCTTTGCGATTTTTTCTATCGAGAAAATTTTACACTATCGTGTTTTCGCTAGTACAGTCCCTTGCAAATATAATAATTATTATAAGACTCACACACTGGTTCGGTGACGGTGGCCGGTTTCATTGAAATCGGGCCCAGTTACGCAGGAGTAATATTATAATGCCCAAGTGTGTGCGCAGTACACAAGAGCACCTCTATTCCTGTTACTCTCATAAACCAGTGGCCAGTGGGACGGGATACTGACACGACTGGCGAGAGACAGCCTATCCGACGCATGGATCATCTTACTTGTCAGACAATCAGGTGATCAGCCTGCAGGCTGCATTGTCCTAACTAAACTTGGAAATAACATGTTTCCAATGCGGGAATCGAACCCACGACCTCCGAAGTCAAGAGCTACGCTCCTAACCACTAGACTACGGAGGCGTTCGCAAATATTATAGTGCATAGTATTTATGTTCAAAAAATGTAACAAATCGCGGCTTACTAACAACTTTAAAATCCAAGTATATTATATTAGAAAGCGGAAGAGTTTGTTTGTTTGAACGCGCTAATCTCAGGTACTACTGGACCGATTTGAAAAAAAAAAATCAGTGTTACAGGTCTTATCGAGAAAGGCTATATAATATGCTATATTTTATCACGCTAAGACTTATAGGAGCGAAGAAATAGAGGAAAATCTGGAAAAAACGGGAAAATTATATGAAATTGCTTATTATCTTAAGAACTACTGGAGGATTTTTTTATGCTTTTTGGCACACATGAAAAATAGACCACGTGAAGGGATATAGGCTATTTTTTTGCGTAAAAATGTACGGTTTCCGTGAAGTTCTTAATTTACGCGGGCGAAGCCGCGAGGAACATCTAGTGAATTATAAAATCGCAAATTATGCTTTCTATGCCCTCTTAATACTAAAGAATCACATTATGCTTCCCCAATGGCACAAAGTATTTTTTAAGAAAAGCATACATTTTTATTACTCCTGAAATACGGTATTCCAATATGGATTTACTTTCGTTTTCGGATATATATTTCAAGATGGATTCCCAAGGTGTTTTACGCCATCGACTACATTATACCTAAATGGTTTTGTTTTTCACTTCCATTTTCTTTACTTTGTCTGTACACTGGAGAATTTTCGGAAAATGTTCCAAATTTATCCTGACATTATAATTATTACGTTAATGTTGTTTAATTAATATAATAATTTTCTATACATAGAAAGGGTTAGAAATATTGTGTGGATAATAAATAGTAAAAGTTATGACTTATAAAGTTTTGAATACATAACAACATTTAAATTATGTTGGAATATTCCTAAAACAATTTAGAAACAGCCTTAGACGTAGAAATATAATATTTTAAACAATATCTACTTACGGTATAGTTCTTGCAATCTATGAGTGCGCGTCGCCCTTAGTTGTGTGAGTGACCACATCTATACACGCGTACATGGCTCGCTCGCTACTGACTGCTCCGTCGGGTACGCACACTAACGTAAATGTCTATTCACATTTCCAACTACAAATAAAGGCGACGCGCACTCTTAGATTGCAAGAACTATATAAGTTTATGCAAGTTCCCTTTATTTTTAAAGCAGCAACACATATTTTATATTGAAGATAATTTTCATTGGAGAACACATATGAAGTAAATAATACATCACATGTTTCGGATTTTAGAAGCTAGTAGGCAGCACTTTTTTTGTACAGAACTTTATAGTACGTGCAATCCACGAAGACGCGCCCCACCAATTTTTGGGTGAGCATCTTTCCCTTTGACTGTGACGCTTGGTCTATTTACTGTGCTGTGTACTGTGTGCGTGTGCGTGTGCACTCATAGGTAATTAGTTTGTACCGATAACACTCAAACATTGGCGAAAGCTTTGCATACACATATACCTACCACAAAAGATTAGGAGGAATAGTCTTCGTGGATTGCATGGACTTTATATTATTATAATAATTATGTATATTGTTTAAAGAACATGCCGATGGCAGATACTATAGGTTAGCGCAAAAAAAATATAATTAAAAAAAGGAAAAAAAAACACTTAAGTATATATATTTTTTTTCAAAAATGTTAACAAATTATTTAATTATCACTGGCTCTTAAAACGTATGCAAAGTTGTGAATTAATAAGACTACTGGAGACAGGTAAATATCGTGTGCTCAAAGCTTCCGTTATATACTTGTAGGTACATGCATGATGCAGCCCAAGCTAATAAAAGCGTGCTAATAATGAGAACAAGTTTCTTATTGTTTTTGTATTTTTCCAGTCTATTTCACAGCATCCCCTTGCGCGTGTTCCCTACAAAATGGCGTCGAATTAAATTCCTTAAATATACAAAATAAGTCAAGTTAATGATGTATCGCCGGGAGTTTCGGGTTTCGGAATAAATGGCAGCTAATTTAGCTCACAATTTGATAATATATCACAATTGGAGCATCACAATACCTGGCACTCCACACACAGACGCGCGAACCAGATTAATGACCGACCATTACTCCCGGTTCCAATGAAACCTCGCTAACTTATTGCATGGTTTATCGATATATCGCATCACTAGTACTGGCTTTGAAACGCGTATCGTCAGGGATGTACATTTTACAAACGATTAATGTTGTACTTTTTATCGATATATATTATATCGATAGTATTTAGTGCGACTATTGCAATGATAAATTACTGCACTTTTATCGATAGTGTTTAATGCAACGGTTAATGGTTGTACTTATCGATAAGCGAATCCATTGATGGTGCAACTAATGTTTGACGAATTTCTGTTGAGGTGAAATTGCACTGTGAAAGTAATACACGGGCTTTCATCTATTGAAATTTTAGTCATCTTTTTTAACCATGAAACATTGTTCATTAATTTATCATAAAGTATATAGTGCAGTCGCCAGAGGTTTTAACCTCCGAAAGTTGTAATAGTGAGTGGATTTTTGTTTTTGAGGTGTCATTTTCTTTTTTACACTATAACTTGCAAAGTTTACCAAATTTTTTTTTTGTGCTTTTAGTTTTTTAGTTACTTAATTAAAAATTAATATTTCACCATATAAAACCGGTCCAGAAATTTTTTTTTCTTGTTCCTGTTATTTAATGACTCCTATCCGATTGTTTAGGTTGAAAATTAACCAAATACACTATTTTAAAAAAAGAAAGTTTGCTTTGCTAAGCTAAATACAACTATAAGGTTTTCGCAAAGTTTTTAGAGATTAACGCTCGTCGTAACCAAGATAAAAGGGTTTGGGAGGATTTAAGGGTTGTAACGAAAAGTGTGTTAAACTTGCTTGTTGTGCGTATTTAATTTTTAAGAGAAATAATAACTTTTAAGTACTTAAAAACGTTTAAATATCTCCAAAAATGTGTAAAATAGACTGAATTTTTTTTCTATATTTGTTTAGAATTTATTTAAGTGAGAGCTAAAACATTAAATGCATTGACAAATTAAAGACTTTTTCTAGTCTTTGAAATATATTTAAACTTCCTACTTAAAGCCAGAAAAAAATTGGGTGCTACAAATCTCACGTATATACTAAAGACGTTTGCTGCGACCTATGTTTGGAAAATACTTACCTGAATACAAAAAATATCAGTTCTTAACTTATTTGTATTTTTTTCCTTTAAGTATGTTTTAGCAATTATAATTAATGAAAAAAAATCAATTTTATTCTGTAAAAACCTAACCAAAAGAAATAAAATACAGATTTTCTTCGAAATATCCGTGAAAAGTTTTTGCAACATTTTCAAAAAATTTTATAAAGTAAGAGCTGAAAAGTTATACACATTAAGAAATAGAAGGCTTTGTTAAGCCTAAAAAATAATTTCAAACTTTCTATTTAAAACCAAAGAAAAATAGGAACGCCATTTACCTGGCGAGGCACACAACAAGCACATTTGGAGGTATGCTCATCTACATACAAAAATATCAATTTTAAATCTAAATTATATATTTTTTCAACTCATTTTCTTTTTTTGGAATATTAGCAACGATACAAATCAATAAAATAATAATATATTTTATTTTTTTTAAATATATAGTAAAATAATAAAATAATAATATATTTTATTATTTTACTATATATTTAAAAGAAAGAAATATGCAAATTTTCTTCAAAATTTTACAGTTTATGAGTTTACTTGAAGGAAGAGAATAATTTAAAAATCTAAAGCACAACTTTTCAATAGGTAAACTTTATTATTTATGTTATCAGCTACACATTCCTTTTTTTATTTTCAATTTTCATCCACTATTGCAAAAATCGGAGGTTAGCACGATTTTTACGCTCTGGGAACTCCACTAATAAGTACTAACAAAAAATATTTAGAAATGTTATGCGCCTGATAAATTCGTTTTATTACAACCTAGCATTACTTGTTAATTACTACATATTTGAAGCTTTATTTAGAAACATTATATTGGCAGCAACTTATATGTAACTCACTAGTACTTTGTCTCGCAACAGCTACTTTTACAACTTATCGATACCTGAAAAAATATCTATGCTTTACTGAAATTTTCAATTTTTTTTACAATTTTTATATTTTTGCGTGTGTTTTATTATAAATATGTATACGTTTGTAAATATTTATATGGTATTCTTTGTTAAGCGAAACGGCAAAATTGTCGATAATATAAACCGCGCATACCTAGCATGTTGTCTGTACCGAGAATAATTGCGCAATTTATCGATACCCGCGAATCACTAGCACTTTTTCCAGCAATTCGTTACATTCAATTACACACTTTTATTTATTACTCTCCGAATAGATCTTTATCTTTTTCTATTTGAATATAGTGAGCAATATTTTTCGCGGGGTTCGCTATAATTTACAGTGTACACGCCGGCCTACTAGGGACCAATTATACAAATACGATCTTTAAAGGAGGACATTCGTCTATGATTGCCTATGATATAACAAAACTGAGTACTTTAGGGTGCGACAACGTTTGTATCATTTGCGCGATCAGATACCCGATCAGATCTCCGTCGCGTATCATCGAAGCGTGTCAAAATGATACGCGTATCATGATACGCCCCGATCGCTATTAACCTCGTATCTGATACGTGTCATATAAAATACACGCATGATCGGCAGAATGATCTAATAGGCTTCCACACTATGATACGCATACTTGATACGGCGCGATGATCGCGACGGAGATCTGATCGCGCAAATGATGCAAATGTGGATGCACCCTTAGGTGTGTATACTTGTATAGGTCTTAATATTAGCGCTGAAATAGTAACTTTTTTAAACTTTTGTTTGGGAAAACGGTGTTGGGGCGTTTGCCCATACAAATAAAAAAAATTGCTCTGTCAGCGCTGCTATTTTGAACTATAATATAACGGGCACATATACACACCCTAAAGTATATATACACGTATAGAATATAGATTTAGGTTTTAGATAATAGATTCTGGACTGAAGTAAAACATGTTTGATACCATGCTGAATAACAAAACTTATTAAATCCACTTTACATAGATAAATTGGCTAACTGTATCATTGTAAATTCGCAACACGTTTTAACGATGAAATAATAAATTAATTCTTTACGAACTCCGAAAGCAAATCTTCCCAAATTTATTTCGTCGCAAAACTACTCTGCCAGTAAGTGCCGATACGTCTGGAATATAAAACGACGAATAAACTAAGCTATAAAGTATAAAATGTAGTTTTACTACACTTTAATATTGTGAAGAATCTGTGACAATATTGCACGGGGGAGTTTAGAAAAGATTGTTGGAACTATCGTACAGAATCGCACTACGACATAATGGTATATCATCACAACGTTACTACTACTTACTTAACAGATAAGTAGTTAATAATCATCGCTGAGTAATAATCATTGACATAAAGATAAATTTTTGACATAAAGATCACATTTTTGACATACATTTTTGACATATCATTATCCTGTTAAACTCTTTCTTAAGAAGATTGATCATCATTAAATGTCTCTGAATGCGGTAATTAGGGCAGTAAAAATGGAACTGGCGCCGTCTTGTGGGATGTCACTTGAGACCTAAAGTAATGATAAAATAGAGACCCTGCAAAGGTGATTATTAAAACCTTAGGAATAATGATTTTTGCAACATAACACGTAGGCTTCGTATCGTAACCATAAACGAAAGTTATCCCAGCTTTTCTACTCCCCTCTTGAATGAAAATAACATTCTAAGTACTCAGCAAAGCTAAAAGTGCTATAAATAAAAACTGATTCATTTCACATAATTGATATATTGGCGATTCGGCGAAATTCCGCTTTGAGCTAAAACCGAATCGGCACTTGATATTGACAAGCAATTAATTGTTAGATATTTTAGATCTCAAATGTAACCGTTTTATGTTTAATTGATACAAAAACTGGTTCTAGCTCAATATTGTTTAGTTAATATTATTCTATCATCGAAGTGAATCTGAAGCCGTGTAGTGCAACTTTTTTTTTAAGTTAAACTGGCGTGAGATCCCGTGGCGATCTAAATTTATAAGTTGAATTATTATCAGAAGATACCTTCTTCCTCAGTCTTCCACTGACATTATTTAGAGTGACAGTCGCTAAACATCCATGCCATGACAAAGATTACTAAGCTACCAAAAGTGCATCTAAACTATTAATGGTTGTATATTGCCTCGTATCATAAAGCGCTTGGGGACGAGCAACAAACTTCAAATATTTATGCAATGCACCTAATGTAAATCATTCCACCTGAAATGCACTTCACCGTATCTCTGCGATAAAAGTTTTAATTAAAAACAAGCGGTTCCGCCGCTCAAATGATATTAGTTCTGTAAAAACTTTGCTCTGTGCAAATATTAGACCAAAACATGAAATCCAACCGAATTAAGAGCGAGTAAGTATTACGATCCCGGAAGACGATTGAGACTTATATGAAATTGAGATTTATTTAATCATTGTATATTTATCTAATACTAGCCTAACCGAAAACACAATTCACTTATTTTGACTCGATAGTTTTATTTTTCGAAATTATGAATATTTATAGGCTTTTCAACAAATATCTGTTACACTTATTCTGTTACTATCATTAATTAACTTGCACTACTACAATCACACACTTTATAAAAGAATAGCTAAAGGAAATATTAGTATTGTATTTAGTTTTTAAGTAATCATCAAAAAACAGTTTTGGGCCTTACGACCTTTACTTTCGTGCTATAATGCGGGAAGGAGCGTAACAAGGGTTACGCGATATTGTTCACTATTAGCTGCGGCGCAAACTACAATTCATGCGGGCATGATTCATGGAATCATTATATCACGATTGAAGGATAGCGGGATGTGTAGGCGGGGCTAGCGTGTTTTGATATTTTTGGCAGCCCGGTCTTAAGGGCGTTCCGTCCGGAGATTCCGTAATTGACCGTATTTAAAACCTTATAAACTCATAATCTGAAAGCTACAAAGTTATAATAAAAATACAGCAATAATCTTCAGTATATCAACATTCCTTTTGTCGTTTTAAATTTTCTATTTTTGTTTCTTATACTCATGATATCAGCTTCCAAAGTAATACCAATTTGTTAAAATTCAAGCAAACATTCAGCATCTCCTTAGGATTTACAAATTACTTTTATTTGAAACTCACGCCAATAGATCGACAATATCATAAACTACATATTCGCCGTTTTAAAATTTTTTTAGGACAATTTTGAACTAAGATAAGTAAAAATAATAGGGTTTTGGCGCGATCTCGGCAACGCGGCAAATGTATGGCCAAGGTCGTTTGCTCGGGGGACGGCCTTAACGTGTATTCTATTTTAATTTATACTAGATGATTCCCGCAACTCCGTTGCGCAGTAATTGGTTTATCGTACGGGAACGTAACGTAACTTTCCGGGATAAAAGTATCCTATATCTTTTTCTGGGACTCAAAGTATATTATATCCATACCAAACAGTAAAATCAGTTCAGCGGTTTGGGCGCGAAGAGGTAATAAACAGACATACACACTTTAGCATTTATAATATTAGTATGGAAGTATGGAAGTGCTTATCCCGTCGGTTTAAATGATAATTAATCTATTTATTGTCATCGTTTATTTAGATAATTTCTAACCATTGTATTATCAACCCCTAATTTAACAACAAAATAACATTTGGCAGGTCAACTACTTTTTTTTAAAAGCCTACGTTTATAAAAATGCGATCCCCAGATTTTCCTTAACGTATTTCAAAATAACTTTTATCAATTTTAACATCTTTTCATATTTTCATATTATATCGCTTATTTTCGGTACGTATAATAATACATTTGGCGAAAACTGAGTTTATATGGCACTTAAAATTAAATTTACTTATGTAATGAGATGTAAAATTCAATGAACCCAAACAAATTAAGATAAGCTCTGAATGAAACTCGATAATAATACGAATACATTTGTTAAAAAGTCACTTTTTGAGGACATTTCTTTTTTTCCGCGAATCATATTTGGGGTTTAGGAATTGGGATAAGATCGTAAATATTTTATTGAATTGCTATTTAATTTGACAGTGACCGCTAGTAATTCATAGAACATTATTTTGAGGTCTATGGCTAAAGAAACTTAAGCCTCATTCAGAAAATACTGTAATCCAAAAAAATAGGCAGCGTCTACACCACAGGTAGCAAATCTGTTAATTCAAAGTGTATCTTCGTAGAGTAGTAAATAAAGTTTAGTTTTAATTTACTTCTTAAAAATGCACCCTAAATCCTACGGCCTAACTCAACTAGACTGCTATACTACGTTTTTTACACGACTTCACGCGTCTCTATAAAACTATAGTCTAAAATACTGCGTAGGTAATGTTTAGGATATAACGTAGCGAAAATCTTCATTTTGTATCTGACTCATATATAATTGTTTGTCTGTTTGTTTCAGGAGGACGAGCGACAGGGGCCAACATGAACACATCATACACGACACCATTCTGGAATGACTCGTTCGGTAAGTGTATTTTATGAGGCACACGTAAAACCAACGGATTTGCACTACGTGAGTGCCGTAAGTTAAAAAGAAAAATCGGCCAAGTGCGAGTCGGACTCGCGCACGTTGGGTTCCGTACCATTATAGAGCAAAAAATAGGCCAAAAATTGTGTTTTGTGTATGGGAGCCCCCTTAAAATTTCATTTTGTTTAAATATTATTAACTAGCTGTCCCGGTGAACTTCGTGTCACTTTAAAACCTTCCCTGGACTTCTAAGAATATTTAAAGACTAAAATCAGCCCAATCCGTTCACCCGTTTTCGAGTTTTAGCGCGACTAACACATTTGAAAATCCATTTTTATATATAAGATTACATATTAAAGTTACCTATTAAATTACATATTAAAGTACACACATATTTATGGCCTTTGTGAAAATTTCAAGTGCTTACCTGTTACAATTATCGATATCGAGCAAAAAAGTCCAAAAAAATCACGTTTGTTGTATGGCAGCCCCCTAAAATATAAATATTATTTTGTTTTAGTATTTGTTGTTATAGCGGCAACAGATATACACAATCTGTGAAAATTTCAGAAGTCTCGCTATAGTGGTTCTTGAGATACATCCTGGCTGACAAACAGACGGACAGACGGACAGACAACGAAGTCTTAGTAATATTGCCTCTTTTTTACCCTTTGGATACGGAACCCTAAAAACAACGGGTTGCACTACGTGGGTGCCTTACGAGCAAAAGAAACAACAAATTCAGGCATATGGTGGCTTTCCGAACATTTCCGCAAGAGACCACGACCAATAATTCACATAAAATGTCACTTTATGATCTAGGGCATAGATCATAAAGTGGATAGATCATATACATCATAAAGTTCGGAAAGTCACCACCTAGATTCTAGGCTATAGGTTTCATGTTGCTCTACGTCGCTACAAATCAGTGGTGGCATGAGTCGCTATTACATTTCCGCGTTGATCGGAATCGTAATCATACATTTTTGCCGTTCGGTAGAAAGGGTCTATTTTCCCCGTCTTATTAGTGTCGCCGCACACGGACCACACGTGACAGCCACAAACGCCGGCTTAAGCTAAAGTAAAGTGAGTCGTAGCATGTGGCGGCCACCGGCGTCAAAAATGTATGACTGTAAAACTCTGGAACACACTGTCACCAGCAGTATTTCCGCCTTCTGGGCCTATGCGACCTGCAAACCTCCAAGACAAGAGCGTATTCCCTCTTAAAAGGCCGGCAACGCACCTGCAGCTCTTCTGATGTTGCAAGTGTCCATGGGCGACGGTAGTTGCTTTCCAGCATTTGCTCCCTTATTCATAAAAAAAATAAAAATACAATAAATAAATAAAAATCATTTATTTTCAGACCAGTGATCCATAGTGTTAGTAACAATTAGGCTTAAGAACTATGTTAGTACATTTTATATAATTTACAATTTAAAAATTAACAATAAATTATGTTTATGATCGACAGGCTCATTGAGACTTCATAACATGAAGTTCAATGAACCTGCCCACCAAGACTGAATCTACGCTTTCACTAACCATCCTCAGGACTCTTTTCGAGCTCCCCCGCACTCTGTTTACTAGTGAGGTGACTTTTTTCCTCATTAGTGCATAAAAGTCGTCTACACTGGCATCTGCGAACATACCCGATGCACTACAGTAGCGAGGCAGCCGGAACAAAGCCCTGAAGATGTTATTGTGTCTACACTGGCATCTGCGAACATACCCGATGCACTACAGTAGCGAGGCAGCCGGAACAAAGCCCTGAAGATGTTATTGTGTCTACACTGGCATCTGCGAACATACCCGATGCACTACAGTAGCGAGGCAGCCGGAACAAAGCCCTGAAGATGTTATTGTGTCTACACTGGCATCTGCGAACATACCCGATGCACTACAGTAGCGAGGCAGCCGGAACAAAGCCCTGAAGATGTTATTGTGTCTACACTGGCATCTGCGAACATACCCGATGCACTACAGTAGCGAGGCAGCCGGAACAAAGCCCTGAAGATGTTATTGTGTCTACACTGGCATCTGCGAACATACCCGATGCACTACAGTAGCGAGGCAGCCGGAACAAAGCCCTGAAGATGTTATTGTGTCTACACTGGCATCTGCGAACATACCCGATGCACTACAGTAGCGAGGCAGCCGGAACAAAGCCCTGAAGATGTTATTGTGTCTACACTGGCATCTGCGAACATACCCGATGCACTACAGTAGCGAGGCAGCCGGAACAAAGCCCTGAAGATGTTATTGTGTCTACACTGGCATCTGCGAACATACCCGATGCACTACAGTAGCGAGGCAGCCGGAACAAAGCTCTGAAGATGTTATTGTGTCTACACTGGCATCTGCGAACATACCCGATGCACTACAGTAGCGAGGCAGCCGGAACAAAGCCCTGAAGATGTTATTGTGTCTACACTGGCATCTGCGAACATACCCGATGCACTACAGTAGCGAGGCAGCCGGAACAAAGCCCTGAAGATGTTATTGTGTCTACACTGGCATCTGCGAACATACCCGATGCACTACAGTAGCGAGGCAGCCGGAACAAAGCCCTGAAGATGTTATTGTGTCTACACTGGCATCTGCGAACATACCCGATGCACTACAGTAGCGAGGCAGCCGGAACAAAGCCCTGAAGATGTTATTGTGTCTACACTGGCATCTGCGAACATACCCGATGCACTACAGTAGCGAGGCAGCCGGAACAAAGCCCTGAAGATGTTATTGTGTCTACACTGGCATCTGCGAACATACCCGATGCACTACAGTAGCGAGGCAGCCGGAACAAAGCCCTGAAGATGTTATTGTGTCTACACTGGCATCTGCGAACATACCCGATGCACTACAGTAGCGAGGCAGCCGGAACAAAGCCCTGAAGATGTTATTGTGTCTACACTGGCATCTGCGAACATACCCGATGCACTACAGTAGCGAGGCAGCCGGAACAAAGCCCTGAAGATGTTATTGTGTCTACACTGGCATCTGCGAACATACCCGATGCACTACAGTAGCGAGGCAGCCGGAACAAAGCCCTGAAGATGTTATTGTGTCTACACTGGCATCTGCGAACATACCCGATGCACTACAGTAGCGAGGCAGCCGGAACAAAGCCCTGAAGATGTTATTGTGTCTACACTGGCATCTGCGAACATACCCGATGCACTACAGTAGCGAGGCAGCCGGAACAAAGCCCTGAAGATGTTATTGTGTCTACACTGGCATCTGCGAACATACCCGATGCACTACAGTAGCGAGGCAGCCGGAACAAAGCCCTGAAGATGTTATTGTGTCTACACTGGCATCTGCGAACATACCCGATGCACTACAGTAGCGAGGCAGCCGGAACAAAGCCCTGAAGATGTTATTGTGTCTACACTGGCATCTGCGAACATACCCGATGCACTACAGTAGCGAGGCAGCCGGAACAAAGCCCTGAAGATGTTATTGTGTCTACACTGGCATCTGCGAACATACCCGATGCACTACAGTAGCGAGGCAGCCGGAACAAAGCCCTGAAGATGTTATTGTGTCTACACTGGCATCTGCGAACATACCCGATGCACTACAGTAGCGAGGCAGCCGGAACAAAGCCCTGAAGATGTTATTGTGTCTACACTGGCATCTGCGAACATACCCGATGCACTACAGTAGCGAGGCAGCCGGAACAAAGCCCTGAAGATGTTATTGTGTCTACACTGGCATCTGCGAACATACCCGATGCACTACAGTAGCGAGGCAGCCGGAACAAAGCCCTGAAGATGTTATTGTGTCTACACTGGCATCTGCGAACATACCCGATGCACTACAGTAGCGAGGCAGCCGGAACAAAGCCCTGAAGATGTTATTGTGTCTACACTGGCATCTGCGAACATACCCGATGCACTACAGTAGCGAGGCAGCCGGAACAAAGCCCTGAAGATGTTATTGTGTCTACACTGGCATCTGCGAACATACCCGATGCACTACAGTAGCGAGGCAGCCGGAACAAAGCCCTGAAGATGTTATTGTGTCTACACTGGCATCTGCGAACATACCCGATGCACTACAGTAGCGAGGCAGCCGGAACAAAGCCCTGAAGATGTTATTGTGTCTACACTGGCATCTGCGAACATACCCGATGCACTACAGTAGCGAGGCAGCCGGAACAAAGCCCTGAAGATGTTATTGTGTCTACACTGGCATCTGCGAACATACCCGATGCACTACAGTAGCGAGGCAGCCGGAACAAAGCCCTGAAGATGTTATTGTGTCTACACTGGCATCTGCGAACATACCCGATGCACTACAGTAGCGAGGCAGCCGGAACAAAGCCCTGAAGATGTTATTGTGTCTACACTGGCATCTGCGAACATACCCGATGCACTACAGTAGCGAGGCAGCCGGAACAAAGCCCTGAAGATGTTATTGTGTCTACACTGGCATCTGCGAACATACCCGATGCACTACAGTAGCGAGGCAGCCGGAACAAAGCCCTGAAGATGTTATTGTGTCTACACTGGCATCTGCGAACATACCCGATGCACTACAGTAGCGAGGCAGCCGGAACAAAGCCCTGAAGATGTTATTGTGTCTACACTGGCATCTGCGAACATACCCGATGCACTACAGTAGCGAGGCAGCCGGAACAAAGCCCTGAAGATGTTATTGTGTCTACACTGGCATCTGCGAACATACCCGATGCACTACAGTAGCGAGGCAGCCGGAACAAAGCCCTGAAGATGTTATTGTGTCTACACTGGCATCTGCGAACATACCCGATGCACTACAGTAGCGAGGCAGCCGGAACAAAGCCCTGAAGATGTTATTGTGTCTACACTGGCATCTGCGAACATACCCGATGCACTACAGTAGCGAGGCAGCCGGAACAAAGCCCTGAAGATGTTATTGTGTCTACACTGGCATCTGCGAACATACCCGATGCACTACAGTAGCGAGGCAGCCGGAACAAAGCCCTGAAGATGTTATTGTGTCTACACTGGCATCTGCGAACATACCCGATGCACTACAGTAGCGAGGCAGCCGGAACAAAGCCCTGAAGATGTTATTGTGTCTACACTGGCATCTGCGAACATACCCGATGCACTACAGTAGCGAGGCAGCCGGAACAAAGCCCTGAAGATGTTATTGTGTCTACACTGGCATCTGCGAACATACCCGATGCACTACAGTAGCGAGGCAGCCGGAACAAAGCCCTGAAGATGTTATTGTGTCTACACTGGCATCTGCGAACATACCCGATGCACTACAGTAGCGAGGCAGCCGGAACAAAGCCCTGAAGATGTTATTGTGTCTACACTGGCATCTGCGAACATACCCGATGCACTACAGTAGCGAGGCAGCCGGAACAAAGCCCTGAAGATGTTATTGTGTCTACACTGGCATCTGCGAACATACCCGATGCACTACAGTAGCGAGGCAGCCGGAACAAAGCCCTGAAGATGTTATTGTGTCTACACTGGCATCTGCGAACATACCCGATGCACTACAGTAGCGAGGCAGCCGGAACAAAGCCCTGAAGATGTTATTGTGTCTACACTGGCATCTGCGAACATACCCGATGCACTACAGTAGCGAGGCAGCCGGAACAAAGCCCTGAAGATGTTATTGTGTCTACACTGGCATCTGCGAACATACCCGATGCACTACAGTAGCGAGGCAGCCGGAACAAAGCCCTGAAGATGTTATTGTGTCTACACTGGCATCTGCGAACATACCCGATGCACTACAGTAGCGAGGCAGCCGGAACAAAGCCCTGAAGATGTTATTGTGTCTACACTGGCATCTGCGAACATACCCGATGCACTACAGTAGCGAGGCAGCCGGAACAAAGCCCTGAAGATGTTATTGTGTCTACACTGGCATCTGCGAACATACCCGATGCACTACAGTAGCGAGGCAGCCGGAACAAAGCCCTGAAGATGTTATTGTGTCTACACTGGCATCTGCGAACATACCCGATGCACTACAGTAGCGAGGCAGCCGGAACAAAGCCCTGAAGATGTTATTGTGTCTACACTGGCATCTGCGAACATACCCGATGCACTACAGTAGCGAGGTAGCCGGAACAAAGCCCTGAAGATGTTATTGTGTCTACACTGGCATCTGCGAACATACCCGATGCACTACAGTAGCGAGGCAGCCGGAACAAAGCCCTGAAGATGTTATTGTGTCTACACTGGCATCTGCGAACATACCCGATGCACTACAGTAGCGAGGCAGCCGGAACAAAGCCCTGAAGATGTTATTGTGTCTACACTGGCATCTGCGAACATACCCGATGCACTACAGTAGCGAGGCAGCCGGAACAAAGCCCTGAAGATGTTATTGTGTCTACACTGGCATCTGCGAACATACCCGATGCACTACAGTAGCGAGGCAGCCGGAACAAAGCCCTGAAGATGTTATTGTGTCTACACTGGCATCTGCGAACATACCCGATGCACTACAGTAGCGAGGCAGCCGGAACAAAGCCCTGAAGATGTTATTGTGTCTACACTGGCATCTGCGAACATACCCGATGCACTACAGTAGCGAGGCAGCCGGAACAAAGCCCTGAAGATGTTATTGTGTCTACACTGGCATCTGCGAACATACCCGATGCACTACAGTAGCGAGGTAGCCGGAACAAAGCCCTGAAGATGTTATTGTGTCTACACTGGCATCTGCGAACATACCCGATGCACTACAGTAGCGAGGCAGCCGGAACAAAGCCCTGAAGATGTTATTGTGTCTACACTGGCATCTGCGAACATACCCGATGCACTACAGTAGCGAGGCAGCCGGAACAAAGCCCTGAAGATGTTATTGTGTCTACACTGGCATCTGCGAACATACCCGATGCACTACAGTAGCGAGGCAGCCGGAACAAAGCCCTGAAGATGTTATTGTGTCTACACTGGCATCTGCGAACATACCCGATGCACTACAGTAGCGAGGCAGCCGGAACAAAGCCCTGAAGATGTTATTGTGTCTACACTGGCATCTGCGAACATACCCGATGCACTACAGTAGCGAGGCAGCCGGAACAAAGCCCTGAAGATGTTATTGTGTCTACACTGGCATCTGCGAACATACCCGATGCACTACAGTAGCGAGGCAGCCGGAACAAAGCCCTGAAGATGTTATTGTGTCTACACTGGCATCTGCGAACATACCCGATGCACTACAGTAGCGAGGCAGCCGGAACAAAGCCCTGAAGATGTTATTGTGTCTACACTGGCATCTGCGAACATACCCGATGCACTACAGTAGCGAGGTAGCCGGAACAAAGCCCTGAAGATGTTATTGTGTCTACACTGGCATCTGCGAACATACCCGATGCACTACAGTAGCGAGGCAGCCGGAACAAAGCCCTGAAGATGTTATTGTGTCTACACTGGCATCTGCGAACATACCCGATGCACTACAGTAGCGAGGTAGCCGGAACAAAGCCCTGAAGATGTTATTGTGTCTACACTGGCATCTGCGAACATACCCGATGCACTACAGTAGCGAGGCAGCCGGAACAAAGCCCTGAAGATGTTATTGTGTCTACACTGGCATCTGCGAACATACCCGATGCACTACAGTAGCGAGGTAGCCGGAACAAAGCCCTGAAGATGTTATTGTGTCTACACTGGCATCTGCGAACATACCCGATGCACTACAGTAGCGAGGCAGCCGGAACAAAGCCCTGAAGATGTTATTGTGTCTACACTGGCATCTGCGAACATACCCGATGCACTACAGTAGCGAGGCAGCCGGAACTAAGCCCTGAAGATGTTATTGTACTGGATCCGTAGGGCATTGTAAGACTTCTGTGTATATTTGGCCCACAGACTGCTCGTATAAAATGTCTTACAATATACTTTAAAAAGAGTGATCTTAACTTCAGCTGTGCATCGAGCAAATCTGTGTGCCAACATATTGCCACGGACTGCCAATGCCCTACGTTCCCTCTCCACTTCCAATTCATCGCACAAGTCTTCAGTGTCCCAGGTACTTAAACTGCGTGACACGGTCGAAAGTTTCTGAGTTTATGGTGAGTGGGGGTATTGTGGAAGGCCCTTTATTTCGACCTTTAAATAACATAAAATCACTCTTTTTTGCCTTATACTTTAGACCATGTGACACAGCATAAGACTCGCAGGTCTTCAGAAGTACTCGAAGTCCCCCAATCGAGGGACTCAGCAAAACCATGTCGTCAGCATAACTAAGATTATTTACTAGGGTTGTTGAGGTAGTGATTATGAGGAAGAGGAGGAGGAAGAGGAATCGTTACGCGCAAATTTAGAGGATGCGAATGAGGAAGAGGATATTTTATGAGGAAGAGGATGCGGATGAGGAAGCGGATGAGGAATAGGATGATAGGAAATTATAAATACTAGCAGACCCAACCCAAAAGAATTTGTCTTATCTGTACAACAATACACAAAAAAAGACGGGTTGCACTCCGGGAGTGCCGGCAGAAATAAAACTTGATTATTAACGTTGTGCATTATTTTATTTATGAAAATCGATTTTTAAAACATAGATTTTTTTAATTAATCGAAACCCTTACAATACAGCCCAGTGAGTAATCCCATACAAAATCTTAGTAAACGCCAAACGCGTTCACGATCGAATATTAAACAAAAAACTCACACTCGGCACACAGTTTACATATTATACACAACACACGCACACAAAAAAAAGATGAGCGAATAATACAATTCTCGCGCTTTGGCGTGTGCGTTGCCATGATTGGATTCGATACGCGCAGTGAAATTCCTCATAAATTCCTCTAAAATTTTGAGGAAGCGATAGCGGAAGAGGATTTTTTTATTTTTATTTATGAGGATGCGGTAACGGTTGAGGAACCCGAAATATTGCGGAACTTCCTCATTATGAGGAAGCGGAAGAGGAATCCTCAACAGCCCTATTATTTACACACACATCATCGATAAAGCATCCGACATGTGTTTTACTAAGCTCCTCGATCAGGTCATTCACATATATATTGAACAGACGAGGAGAGGTTAATCCCCCCTGTCTCAAGCCACATCTCATATTATATACTCCTCAGAGTATGAATTTCCCCATCTTACAACATTTTTTTGGTTATTGTACCAGTATGAAAAAAATTTAATAATATCTGGAGACAATCCAGCCATCGCTAGCTTATTCCACAGCTTATCATATAAAACCCTATCAAATGCTTTGGACAAGTCTAGGAAGCAAACATAAACAGGAGTTTTCCTAGCAACATAATAATTAACTGTATGCTTTAGAGCTAATATAGCACTTTCAGTAGAGAGGCCTGGTCTAAAATCAAACTGTGTGTCTTCTAATAATGTTGTAATACTATCCAAATGTGTATTTAGTAAGCCATCCAAAACCTTAGCCATGATTGTGGCCAATGAAATTGGTCTATAGTTCTGTTTATCCGATGTCGATGTGTCACCAGTAGGGATTTTTACAACTGGAACCACTATCGTTTTTTTATAAGATCCTTAGGCAAATAGAAATGACGTAAACAGAGTGTGTACAACATACCTAGTATTCTATTTATATGGGGTACAGTATGTTGCAGGTGCTCGATGCTGAGCCCGTCATGGCCAGGTGACTTACCTCGCTTCATATATTTCAAATCTTTGGCTGAAAAGGAGATAAGTTCCTGGTTACTTCCATTCTCAACAGCTTGCACCGGCAGCATGGCTGGTTGTACTACAAAATTTTCTTTAAAAATATTAGCTATCTCACTTGGGTTACTAATTCTATCCACACTTACTGGGAGCTTTATTTTACTATTCAGTTTTTAGTACCTTTCCAAAACTTGTTAAACTTTTTTGCTGCATGTTGTGAAGCAAGAATATCCATTTTAATTTGTTCCTGATTATTAATACAATACTTTAAACGAGATTTAAACATTCTTCTACTCTCACACATTTTTTTCAAAAATAGGGCCACTATTTGGCTTTCCATACTGAACATAACACAGAAAATCCCCTCTAGCCTGTTTATGTGCTTCCCTAACATGTTTATTCCAGCCATGTATAATTTTAAATTTTATTTGTTTATCTAATCTACTGCAGCTCTCTATTGATGCTTGTGTAAGAACACAAGCAGTGTCGTGATAAAGTTTTCTAATATATGTCTATGTTCTAAATTATTACACATTCTATCAGCGCATTCACTAAGTTCACTGGGAAAATTTAAATGCTTTAATCCACTATTGCATTACTTATAGTATTCATTTATCTCGTCTATTTTCCTACTGCCCCATACAATGTTTTTACAAATGGCATTTTTATTTATTTCAAGTTTAGATTGAATTATACTTAAATGACATGTTATTTCCAATGGCAAATGATCAGACCAATATACATCATAATGGACTTTGACCTCCAACACCAGCTGATATGCAGACTTTGTCACTAAACAATGATCTAGCCAGCTTTTACAATTATTTGCATCACTCATAAATGTGTAAGTATGGCTGAAATACTTAATTTTAAAATATCTGCACACACCCATTCATTATCAGAACAAAAATTTAATAATTCAATGCCAAACTGGGATGATGGATTGGCATTAAGGTCACCTAGGATAAATACCTGTTCCGCATTATTGTCCTGAATAACAGCGCTAATCTCACCTAGAACATGCCCGAATTCCGGGAGATTGGCCTGACAGTCTGTTGGCATATAAACACTAAAGAACAATATCTCACTGTTATCACTTAATCACTTAATATTGCCTTTATAGCCACTATGCGATCACTCGCGCACTTCACAGTCGAGACGCAAGGAAAGACACTTTTGCACCACATAAGTGCAACACCACCGTAGGGCCTCCCTCGATGTATATCCACCGTGGGGTCCATGGATGATTTCGCTGTGTAGCCGAAGTCTTTATTTATGTCACCGAGTGCACATAAGTCATGCGAATGTAGCCAGGTTTCCTGTAATGCCAACACGTCTGATTGTTTACTTAGCTTTCTGACAAATTCTATTCCCTTCTTGACATTTTTACAGTTGAACGATATCAGTCTGGTTTTGTCCATTATAATTGAATATATTTGTACATGATACAGGCTTAGCTAGCCCCTCCTGCGATCCTTTCTGCTTGAAGAAAATAAACTTTCTGAACGATATTCCATCTGGCCAGAAATTGTCATTCAAAAATTGATCAATCTTGTTTTTTGAGACATACATTTTAAAGGAATTGTACAACCTCTCTCTTTTTGTTGCAATTATCTCAGGGCTAACTATTTCTTGTGTTTTCTCCATGATGTACTCACGAATATCATCCTCGGATGTACTTTTGTTCACGTTGGAGATAAATAAGGGTATTTTTATTTCCGCTGCCTTAAAGTTAGACCCAGACTGGCTAATAGCCTTTCCTTTTTTAGCCTCAAATCTATTTCTATGTTTTTTCCTTTGTACAACGGTCCAGTCTTCATTCAGACATTTGTTTTGCAATGTTGCATTTCGATTTATCTTAACTATGTCCGCCATACTTGGCTTTTCAGTGCACTGTTGCATGCTCGCTGTAGGTGCGAGTGAGACGGTGTCAGTGCTGTCACTTTTGCATGCGTCAGAGCAGGATATAAGTTCTCCTGTCATCTTGACGTTGCATCCGTAATCGTTTGTCTTTGTTTTATCACTATGATTCATCGTATCCTCCAACAAAATATCGGCGTTTTGTAAATGACTCATTCTTTTTTTTTCGATCATAATAAGTACCTCTTTTTTTCGTATTTACATATATAGGAGAATCTGAGGACATAAAATTATAAATCTTGATCTCATCTCTCACCTCCTGCAGTTGAGTAACACTTGCATATTCACTCTTAATCTTCTCTAAATCACTTCGTAACAGAACAATATATTTTAGTAACTTTGTTACATCCACATGGTCGAATGACACCGGTGGTAATTTTTGTAGATCTCGAGCCACGAAGATCGGTATCAGCTCCGGGTCTATCTCCTTGAGACATCATTTCTCTAATGATGTCTTCTAAATCTCATTGATTCTTTCCGTCGTTTCTCCTCAATTTTGACCGTTGAGATGTTGTAACCGATCCAAAGAGCAGCATTTTAGCTTCTTGCACCTCTTGTTCCGAATAGGACGACAAACAAATGTGTATTATTGATTCAGTGTCCATAACATCATGCTTATTTTGTATAAAAGCCTTTCTCACTAATTATTATATTGCAACTTGTACACTTTAACTTATTAGGCTCCATTATAAACCCAGAGTGAGTCACGATGCACCAAACGCTCCGTGCATCGTGGCACCAGAGAAGGCGGGCCCAAGCAAGCCCCAAGTGGAGCCTCTGTCGGCCTGCGGGGCGAGAAGCGCCCCCGAATGAGTATGGTCTGACAAAGGTCGGACGGCCACTGACGGAGTTGCGGTGGGTGTGTCGTGCCCGTGGCTTCGTCTTGGTTGGCGAGAGGAGCGTCGCAGAGTTTTAGTGGGTAGGATCGCGGCACTACCATCTTCGCCGCGATGAGCCCCACATATCCGCAGTGGGAGTCCCCATCCCCTGCGTCGAATGCGTAATGCATTTCTCTGCGTGAAAAAAAAAAAAAAAAGGCTCCATTATAAAAACACGTCCGCTCGTCACGGCTCAGTGTTGCCAACTGTGAAAAAAGAAAAGAAAGTACAGGAAATATGCCAGTAGTGGCGTTTTGTGGTTGTGGCCGGTGGCCCGTGTGTCCCGCACACGGGCTACCGGCCCTAACGAATTTTCAATCTTACCTGTTGCGACTTGTATTATTTTTATGCATCCCAAATATGAACAAAACATCTTCAAAGAAGTTTTGATATTGAAAATTAATATCATCCACTGATCACCGACCAAAACAAAGTTATAATACAATTGTGATGGAGAGCTATATTCCCAATTCGGAATCTGCTCTCCAGCGGTTTAAATTCAAATACATGGCGTCGATAAATAAAAGTTTTTGTCGTCGATCCAATTTTTGCATATTAAATCTCGATTCCATTGTTTTAAGTTAAATATAGGTCGCCATATTTGTGCCATATTTTGTACGCAGCTTAAGTGGTTTTGCAGTGCAATCGGCATAAATACTGCTGCCAAAATCTTAGATTTATGAGTTTGTTTCATTCGATGTGAAAATTGTTACCATTAAAGACTTTTGATTTATTACTTCAATTAGTATTTATAATTATATCTACTTATTGTTGTCTGATAATATTCTATCCATACTTATTACTTATATTATAAATGTGAAAGTATGGCCGCCTGTTTAACTATTACCTCACGTCCAAACCGCTCAGCCAATTTTGCTGAAATTTTTTATGAGGATACTTTGAGTCCCGAAAAAGACATAGGTTACTTTTATCCCGGAAAATGCACGGTTCATCACGATTTGCGGGCATCATTTAATGAAAATACAAAATAAAAAAGCCCACCTAAGAACTCTGTTTAAATAGGTGTTTAAAAAGAAAACCGCAACTTTTGTTATTTTATGAGTATACCACTTAATACTCATATAATATGAAAATACCATCAACGACTGTAATTATAATTGGGGTTCTGGTTTATACAAGTCTGTTTATTCAACTTTATTCAAACCATTGAGACTAATAGCCTAAGCGCCATTAAAAATTACATTTAGTAATTCGGGCCACGCCGCGTTGAGTAAAATATCAACCGGTTAATTTTGGCAATTAGCTTTGAGTCTGGGTCTGGAACAAAAACAATATCCAACACGAACTTAATTGTTTTTTAACTCTAGATTGACATTATTAAATACAACTGTTTTTTGTTATTCATAAATTGTCTTAAAACAACTGATGAACAATAATTCTCGTTGTAAACTGATCTAAGTTAAGACAACGTGTCGAAGCGATACAACGAGATGAATTTTAAATGAGCCATTTAAAAGTGAACTTTATATAACACCCAAGAAAAACAAATCTCCGAAAGATTTTTAAGCCGATATAGGCATTAAAAGGCACATTTTCAACGTGCTTTTTAACAGTCGTACTTCAATAAACGCGTTTCGTAGAAACGTGAATAGATGCGAATTTGTTTCGTACTTTTTGTGCCTTTTCGGTTCATTTTCAAACATTTCTCACTGCAGCTCTGATTGGGTATTTCCGTTTTATTTATGCGATTAGATCTTTTATTTATGACTTAACAAAGTCAATTTTATGTATCCATTAGATTTTCTCAGCAATTACTTTAGCGCGCAGGAGCCATTTACCGAAATAGTAAAGATACGGCCTTTTTCGGGGCTTAATGTATCTCCATACCAATTTTTCAACGCTTCCGTGATCTAGTGGTATAGAGCGCGGCTCTTGACTCGGAGGTCGTGGGTTCGATTCACGCGTTAGAAACGTGTTATTTCCAAGTTTGGTTAGGACAATGCAGGCTGATCACCTGATTGTCTGACAAGTAAGATGATCCATGCATCGGATGGGCATGTAAAAAGTCGGCCCTGCGCCTGATCTCTCGCCAGTCGTGTCGGTCTTCCGTCTCACTGGGTTATGTGAGTAAAGGAATAGAGAGTGCTCTTGTGTACAGCGCACACACTTGGGCACTATAAAATTACTCCTGCGTACCAAAACCGGTGTGGGAGCTATTATTATATTTTTTTAATTCTATTAATCGTCTTGAGCTAGAGCAAGTAATATAAAAAAAATACTCTTTTGCATATAATAAAATTAATAGTATAATCTGGATTTAAATTTCAATTTTGTAAAGACGTGTATAAAACACAGACTAAAGTGTAGCCCAAATTTACGATTTTTAGTAAACAATTTCTTTAAGTCTTTTATAAAGATTTAAAGCTTTGGCTTTTCCTCGATAACCGAAATTAATTCATTGAACCGTCGAGCCTTTTCGAGGACTTCTAACACGCTTGAAGCTATAAAGCCGGCATGTCGGTCAAGTTGCCCACTTCATTATCTCGTGGAGTTTCTTAGCTCCGATAGTTCACGCTTTAGCTTTATTACGTGAGTATGTGAACTTTTACGCCGTGTTCACACCAAACCGACTGTGAGCCGCCGAATGTGAGCGAACGTTACGCAGTTTATTGTATTTCCATACATATTCACTTTTTTGTTAACACCTGACAATACGCTATTACGCTAGGCGTAGCGCGGACATTCGATACCGTATAATATTTTCACGTTCACGCTGGGGCTCACAGTGAGCCTGCTCACATTCGGCGGCTCACAGTCGGTTTGGTGTGTACATGGCCTTAGTCCTTACAAAACTTTTGATATAGTGAAATCGATGTAAAGATAATCCATATCCATACTTCCATACTAATATTATAAATGCGAAAGTGTGTCTGTCTGTCTGTCTGTCTGTTACCTCTTCACGCCCAAACCGATTTTGCTGAAATTTGGCGTGGAGATACTTTTTGTCCCGGAAAATGTACGGTTCCCACGCGATAAACGAGTTTTGGCGAAACGGAGTTGCGGGCTTTATCTAGTAATATGAATAAAACTGAGCGTAAAATAATTGATACGAAGTTCACTGGGCCATCTAGATTCTAGTCTATCTTCTATCTACATAAATAAAATAAATTAAAAAAATTTGTTGGTCTCACTGAAACTCGAGAACTATTGAATTAATTTGGCTAATGTTATTTTAGTCTTGAAATATTCGTTGAATACGATTTATATTAAGAAAGCGATACAAAGTTCACCGGGTTATTTAGTATGTTTTATAAATGACTACTCGTAGCTGTCCAAGTGAACTTCGTGTCACTTTAAAACCTTCCCTGGACTTCTACGAATATTTTAAGACTAAAATTAGCCCAATCCGTTCAGCCGTTTTTAAGTTTTAGCGCGACTTACACATTCGAATATCCATTTTTATATATAAGAAGATGTAAACTAACGATTTTTTCGGGTTATCAAACAAAGCATATTATACGTAACATGGTTTGAGTCACATATTATAATGATACAAACAAATATTAATGTCAATTTGTAAACATCGTCAAGCTGCGAACAAATGTTATGACGTAAAAGAAGGTCACATAAACAAAACGTACATTTTTATTTTATTACCGTTAAAGATGAACGCTCTCTCTTTTTGGTGAAGACAAACAACGCATTTACATACCAGACGGTGTTTACGATTTAGGCTCACCTCCTACAATAACATCAAATCAACCTGCTTTGGCTTAGATAAATGTAATCATATTAGTCAAACTAATTTGTTATTTATGATTTTAAAAAATAACGAATTTCGATATACTTACTTTTCGTAGATTAACAAAGTTATAAGGGTGAAAACAAAACGTACCTTTTTATTTTATTACCGTTAAAGATGAACGCTCTCTCTTTTTGGTGAAGACAAACAACGCATTTACATACCAGACGGTGTTTACGATTTAGGCTCACCTCCTACAAAAACATCAAATTAACCTGCTTTGGCTTAGATAAATGTAATCATATTAGTCAAACTAATTTGTTATTTATGATTTTAAAAAATAACTAATTTCGATATACTTACTTTTCGTAGATTAACAAAGTTATAAGGGTGAAAACAAAACGTACCTTTTTATTTTATTACCGTTAAAGATGAACGCTCTCTCTTTTTGGTGAAGACAAACAACGCATAAATATACTCTACGTTATGTCTTGATTTCGTACAGAGTTTACGTTATATCTCTATTTCGACTCTCTACGTTCCGACTCAACTTTGTAAAGCCTCTACTTGACTCGACTTCGTAGAACTTTCGCGTAACTTTCTGCCGCGCTCTGTAAAACTCTGGAACGAACTATATATACCAGACGGTGTTTACGATTTAGGCTCACCTCCTACAAAAACATCAAATTAACCTGCTTTGGCTTAGATAAATGTAATCATATTAGTCAAACTAATTTGTTATTTATGATTTTAAAAAATAACTAATTTCGATATACTTACTTTTCGTAGATTAACAAAGTTATAATGGTGAAAATGGAGCATTGAAATCTAAACTTCCAGCTAAAATTGCGCACATGTATACTTAAAAACACCGAGAACATGATACCGCTACGGTAGAGCCTTTATGTTATGTCTCAATTTTTTGGAACCTCTACGTTCCGACTCAACTTTGTAGAACTTTACTTGACTTCGTAGAACCTCTACGTTATGTCTTGATTTCGTACAGAGTTTACGTTATATCTCTATTTCGACTCTCTACGTTCCGACTCAACTTTGTAAAGCCTCTACTTGACTCGACTTCGTAGAACTTTCGCGTAACTTTCTGCCGCGCTCTGTAAAACTCTGGAACGAACTGTCACCAGCAGTATTTCCGGACCTATACGACCTGCAAACCTTCGAGAAGAGAGCGTATTCCCTCTTAAAAGGCCGGCAACGCACCTGCAGCTCTTCTGATGTTGCGAGTGTCCATGGGCGACGGTAGTTGCTTACCATCAAGTGACCCGTATGCTCGTTTGCCCCCTTATTCAATAAATTTCGTTCTGTCTCGATTTCGTTGAGCTTCTACGTTCTGTCTGAATTTCGTAGTATTTCGTAGTATTTCATAGAAAGTCCACGAACGGTCTCAATTTCGTAGAACGTCTACGAACGGTCTCAATTTCGTAGAGCCTCTACGAGATACCCCTATTTTGTAGAGCATCTACAAGCAGTCGCAATTTCGTAGAGCCTCTACGAGCTGCCCCTATTTCGTAGAGCCTCTACGAGCCCCTATTTCGTAGAGCTTCTACGAGCCCCTATTTCGTAGAGCCTCTACGAGCTGCCCCCATTTCGTAAAGTCTCCACGAGCTGTCTCGATTTCATAGCACAGCGCACATAACTAATTCATCGGTAGGTACTTGAGAGTATAGGTCGACTCGAATTTTGTATATTTGTATCTTCGTGCCTCTATTTAGAATCTTGGACACTAAAATTTAATGTAGCGCCGCACTACACCAAGGAGCACTTTGGAATCGGATGTCGATTTCAGCTATACTTTTGAATTTGTGTCGGTTACAGACTACAGTGCAACCTAGGTATTTAAAGTAATCTAAATATATATCTAACTCAAAGTTGACTGACTGACTGACATAGTGATTTATCAACGCACAGCCCAAGCCACTGGACGGATTAGGCTGGGCATGCAGGTAGATGTTATGGCATAGGCATCCACTAATAAAATTTTGATCAATCAAGGGGTTAAAATAGGAGATGAAAGTTTGTATAAAAATTTGTCAATTTTAAACCGATCGGGCTGAGACTTTGATACCTAATTATTAATAATAATTATTAACGCGAGCGAAGCCGCAGGCAAAATCTAGTTCTGGTAGTGAATTAAAACCGAATATCCGTCAGCAAGATTTGTTAATACCACAAAAATCAAAACACTCCGCTTTTGAAAAACTACATGCATCGTACAGCCATACCCTCCTCATCACCGAACCCACAAGGAATGAGCGTGAGCCGACGCGTCTAGTGTTGCCCGCTCACAATTGATATAATCGTTTTAACATCCTAAACCCCTCTTCTCTCATTTTCCAGGTGATTTATCGACGCCGGAGTGGCTGGGCAACTGCTCGTGGGGCTGCAACGCCACCAACGCTACCGGCGACGTTGCGTCGCTCGTCCTCATGGCCGCCCGCTCCGTCGTCTTGGCACTGCTCATCCTGGCCACCATCGTCGGTGAGTACCAGCAGTTATACAAATACTTTTTAGACATCTTTGGACCTATTTTGGGCCGAGACTATACAAATTTCTGATGGATTTAAGGTGCGTTCGCTCACTGTGTTAAACTATAATTTTACTAATACATCATAGTTTGACGAGTACATTTCGTATCTAAGGCAAATATATTGTCTGATCTGACACATTCATACTTAAAAAAGCAATTGAGTATTTCAACAAAATTTTGTTTTGTAATAAATGGAAAGATAATATGATGTAAGTTTTATAACAAAACAATTTTGTTTTATTGTTTTTTGCAATAATTCAAAAGTTATTTCAAAATAAAAACACCTAAGACACGCCGGCAACTCCCGCACTAAGCCTAGCGCGTGTGACGTCACATTGTTAATGTTCACCACAGAACACTAAAAACAGTAGAACTGACATACCACGTATTTTTTAACAAACGAATGTTTTGATTGGACGCGTACTTCTAAACCCAAATATGCCTTAAATTTGCCTAAAAAACACCGTGCCGAAGTCTGCTGAACTGAAACGACGTTAGAAGATGCATGGCTTTCAACACCGCACCGCTGATCATTACAGAATTTCTAATTTTGTCGCGGCGCTCAAAGGCCGCAATAAAAACTATGCAATAGCTTGAAACTCCACATATTTTAATGAAAACTTGAGAGGTGTCAAGGGACACCCGAATGGAACGAAGATATTTCTTTATGTTCAAAAAACCTGTATATAAATTATATTATACACTCAATTTTTTTCTTTTAAAAAACGCCATCTATTGACGCCCAGGAATACTAACAACGCGTTGCTGTTTTTTTTTAAACGCCATCTAGTTGACGCAGAGGAATACTAACTATCAACGCCATCTGCCCCTAAAATGCAGATACAAATAAAAAAGTGTCGAGGTCAAATCAAGGTCAAATATCGTTCTGTCTAGCCTTCAGATTTACGCCAAAGGCGGGATAAGGAACTTCGTTCCAATAGCAATCGAATTAAACGTGTGTGCCCTATACAACATTTCAACCTAGTTAAGAGACAAACAGCTCTTCAAATACAATGCAAATATTATACAGCGGTTTTCTGTCAGGCCGTGATTCTAAAGCGCAATACACACTGAGCCCGCCGGGCTGCCGACATACGTCGGCAAATTTTTGTCGGCGGTCTAGTTGGCGGCTTCACATAATCCATGTCGGAAAATTTGGTTGGCGGCATGTCGGCGGCTTAAAATGAGAAATTTATTTGGCAGTCAGTGATTGGTCAGTGATGCCGCGTGTCTATAAGGTTGTGTCGCCGGGCAACTGAGTGCAGGCGTACCCAAGCCGCCAGCATGTCGGCGGGTGACACGCGCGGGCGCATAATATTATGTTGCCGACATCATTCTTTTTATACAGGCCGCCGGGTTGTGTCGCCGGGCTTTGTCGGCGGCCCGGCGGGCTCAGTGTGTATTGCGCTTTATGAAACTGAACCGTGATCCTTATTCAATGAATAGTTAAATAATCTATACTTATAAAATTACATGTCCTGACTGACTGACTGATTCATCATCGCTGAGCAAAAACTGTTAAAGTTACAGCCACGAAATTTGGTGAGTAGAATTTTTTTATTAAGTAGACACCCACTAAGGAAGGAATTTCGAAAATTTTACCCCGAAGGGGGTGAAATAGGGGTTGAAAGTTTGAATTAAAGTCCGTCATTTCTTGAGTTAGAAACGTGAAAATTTATTTTTGGGTTACTGATTAAAAACGAATGGATACGTATTTAAGCTTTTTTGGAAATTCTACTCCCAAGGTGGTGAAATAGGGGTTGAAAGTTTCAATGAAAGTCCGTTATTTCTTGAGTTAGAAATATTAAATTTTATGTTTGGGCTACTGATTAAAAATGATTGGATACGTGTTTAAGCGTTTTTGGAAATTCTACCCCCAAGGGGGTGAAATAGGGGTTGAAAGTTTAAATGAAAGTCCATCATTTCTTAAGTTAGAAACATGAAAGTTTATTTTTGGACTGCTGATTTCAAATGAATGGATAGGTATTTAAGCGTTTTTGGAAATTCTACCCGCAAGGTGGTGAAATTGGGGTTGAAAGTTTGAACGAGAGTCAGTCATCAACAAAGAGTAAAATCGGGACTCTATTTAAGCAAACGTCAAACGCTAACGTCAATATACTTTCATGTTTCTAACTCAAGAATTAGAAACATGAAAGTATATTGACGTTAGCGTTTGACGTTTGCTTAAATAGAGTCCCGATTTTACTCTTTGTTTAAGGAACCACAATAAGGGGAAAACTATCCAACTTTGTTATTATACTATGTTAACGCGAACGAAGTCGGGCAGCAGCTAGTTCGGTAATAAAGTTAGCTCTGATACTTCATGATATTCTGAGAAATTGTCTATGACAAAGTAAACCTTTGATGAACCTTGAAGTTTATTTGAAAATCGGGTCTCCATTTCAGGCTTCGGAGTTCCTTTGATGGAGTCCCATTTTGTTCCAATTATAAATATGAAATTCACGACGAAATATAATTTGATATAATTACTTAAGTATGGAGTAGACGCTTTGGAGTTTATCAGATATCTTGCGAGTATGTTGGCGGTGTAAACTTAGTACTACTATTTAACCCAACACGACTATAGATCTATTTCGATTTTTCGTGAAGTAAGATTACTTGGGTTGCATTGTTAGCTTTTTGATTGATTTGACGATCATTGACGACCTCCGTGGCGCAGTGGTGAGCGCGTTGGTAGCTCAAGCCGGAGGTCGCGGGTTCGAGTCCCGCCGACGGAACAAAAAGTTTATAAAGTTCCTGGGTCATGGATGTATATTAAATATGTGTATCATATAATAAAAATCTTAAATATATGTATAGTATAAAAGTATTAAATATATTTCCGTTGTCTGGTACCTGTAACACAAGTCCTTCAGGTACTTACCACGGGGCCAGACTGACGTGGTGTGAAGCGTCCATAGATATTATATTGTTAGCTGGTTTAAAATATATACAGGAAAATAATTGTAGTATTACTTGATGAAGCCCGCAACTACGTTGCACCAAATTTCTTTTGTCGCGCGGGAACCGCACATTTTGCGGGTTTAAAGTATCCTATGTCCTTTCTCGGGACTCAAAGTATATCCATACTAAATTTCAGTATCGTACAAAATAAATAATAATTGGTTCAGCAGTTTGAGCGTGAAGAGGTAAAAGACACACTTTTGAATTTATAATAATAAGTGCGGATTAATATTAATTAAATTATTCGGTCGCGGTCGCGATCGCCTGTCGCCCGTTTGCGAACATTTCGGATACGAAATATCTCGGCAAGTTGAAACATAATTTTGCGTTTCGGAAATCAGATGGGACCGTAGGCCTCATTAATTATCTAGTTCCGAATTGTTGATAGCCCCAATATATTGTCAACATTTTATTAACTTATCGACATTTCGGCTCGTGAATGTTTTATAGATAAACTATCGACGCATTTTATCGATAAAATGTGGCGTTAATTTTGTGGTACGTAACTGTATTTGTTTTCTATTAATTTTGTGTCGACATAATATAAATATACAACAGTGATATATAATGTAATATTAATATAATATGGTTCCATTAATTTCGATATCGGCTTGATAGGTATTTCGTTCGTTGCCATATGAAAAATAGTGTTGCTTACATAATATTATAGATATTTCACACAATCAAATTACAGTTGACACAAGTTATTATATCTATTTGATATATTATACAAATCAAATTACTGTCAACTAAGTGTGATATTAATCACTAATCTCTAATTAGCATAGGTATTGTGTTGAACACTACGTTGAACACAACTAAACGTGTTATACGCTATAGTAACATGAATCTGCATTAACCTGTCAACCCCCATAAGAACACCGGCGACCGCGACAGCAAGAATAACAATAGATTTCCGAGAATCCGCGATCGAAAGATTAATAAATATTAAAAACATATTTTGTTATCACTCTATATGTGATAGTGTAACTGTCCGTCTGTCTGTCTGCTCTTCACGGCCATATCGCTAACCATTATTGCTGAAAGGCGTGGAAATACTTTGAGTTCCAGGAAATGATATAGAATACTTGTTATCCCGGAAAAATGAACGATTCCCGTGCAACAAACGAATTTTAGCGCCACAGATCTCTGTTGCGCTAAAATTCGTTTGTTTTTCCATCAACTCGCTGTGAAGCTTAGTAAGCTGCTAAAACGAGTCTTAAATATAATTCAAGACGTGAGTGGAAGAATAAGGTAAGTAACATGAAAAAACTTCCCGTTTTTTTTTTGCTTAAATGGAGGCTTTAGGGCCGGAAAAATAATTTGAAATAGAAAAACTGTAGATTATATGGGAAGCCAGATATATTAACTAGGTTATGACGTAGGTAAATTATAAAATTTGTGCAAGTAATAAGGGAAAAAATTAGTTATTGTCTGTATGTTACGAAATGTTAGTTGTTCGATTCTTCCACTCACGTCTTCAATTATTACTAGATGACGCCCGCAACTTCGTTGCGCCAAAATTCGTTTATCGCGGCTTGACCGTACATTTTTCCGGGTTAAAAAGTATCCTATGTCCTTTCTCGGGTCTCAAAGTATCCCCATACCAAATTTCAGCAAAATCGGTTCAGCGGTTTGAGCGTGAAGAAGTAACGGACAGACAGACACACTTTCGCATTTATAATATTAGTAAGTAAGGATATATAGATAGCTCGTTTAGGATGAAGTGTATATTATCAAAAGTTTCTCTTTATATCTTCCTAAATATAAAATATATTAAAATAGATCCAGGACTACGTTTAATATCAATTGGAACGGAAAAGCGCCAATTAAAAGTTATCTTTGACACGTCGACGCGAGGCAGCGAAATATTTTACTCAAAGATCTCACTAAAATCTTATCCGTCAGTGAATTTTAATTAGTGCTGTTCTTTTATAGTTAAAAATATCCTATCTTTCCGAAATCGAAACACCGAATATCAAATCCGAAAAAAAACTCCAAAGACCATATCTACCACCCCCCATGAGAAAAAGACAGGTCACAGACAGACAGGTAACACAGTTCATTCTATATAATAACAGTTCTTGAAGGAGATTTTGTTGGTGCGAATAGCCGTCACTGCTAATGAAACCTGCGATAAATCATATTTCGGCGGCCTGGAAGCCGATACGTGGATTACACTGTAACAAAGTCATATTTTGCTATGTCCACAATGTGTCTTTTTTTTTGTTCATCTAGAGCATGCGTCATAGCACTCATAGCGCAGTCAACAGCGCACGTGAGGTATGCCCGCGACCCATGCGCTCTGACCGTATCCAAAACTTTCGCTTAGTTCTTTTTTTCTGGAATTTCTTATGAACAAATAAGGCGCACATATTCCACCCAGTAAAATATTCTCATCGCACATGTTACAATAAGCTGACAGACACTGCAACTGAACAAAAATGACAATGTTGGCATGCGTTCAATAACGCATTCAATTACTGAAAGCGCCAAACGATAGTTGAATAGAAAGAAGATGACGAAAATTGAAGATGAAAGTGCACAGTGCGGACAATAGCTATTTGACAATATGGCGGTGTTAAACAATTTCAGTCACAAAACATCCTTGTCGGATTGTAAAGCATATTAAATCCCTATCGACACACCCCCTCCCTACCTCTCTATAAAATTGGTTCATTTGAACTCGAAATCCTAATCTAATTTATATTAATATCGAATTTGGCAGGCGGTTCTGGCGCGCCGCCAACCGCGGGAGTTCCGTAAACAAGTATTAGAAATTAAGGCTGTATTCATATTTTTAGGCCTATAATTAGAGCTGAGGTTGACAGGGCAATATTGCGAGGGGACCCGACGAAACTTATTAATCTTGAATCTTGGCGACTGTAATCTACATAATATTATGATAATTTTTGAGGCTACTACTAGGACATTATTTCTTGAATATTATAAATAGAGTGTGAATTGCGCGGTCAAAAGTCTATGCTAATATCATAAATGAAGTGAAAGTTTCTGTCTACCTGTCTGTCTAAATTTGAAGAAATCGTGGTATTTAGATAGTTACTTGGAATCCCGTTCAAGAATATAGGAGACTTTTCATTCCAAAATAATGCAAAAAAGCGTGATGATTTTGGAACATCGAAGACTTTCGGGATTTGGCCCACCACACATTCCCACCACTGTATCTCCTGTGTCGCCAGGATCGACAACGGTATCTAACCAGAAAAACCCTTTGATATGATCTCAGTAAGCCCGAGAGACATGCTAAAGCTGTCTTAGGACCCGTAACCAAATTAATCAGAAGAAGATATTATAATTACAACTCCCCCACCGGTTTCGGTGACGGTGGCCGATACAATTGAAATCAGGCAAGTTACGCAGGAGTAATTTTATAGTTCTCAAGTGTGTGCGCAGTACACAAGAGCACTTTATCTTCCCTTTACTCTTATAGCCCAGCAGGACTGAATTTGAATTTGAATTTGAATTTGACGGAAGAGTGACATAACTGGCGAGAGATCAGGCGCAGGACCAACTTTTTACATGCCCATCTGACGCATGGATCATCTTACTTGTCAGACAATCAGATGATCAGCCTGCATTGTTGTCGAACTTGGAAATAACATGTTTCCAACGCGGGAATTGAACTCACGACCTCCGAGTCAAGAGCCACACTCTAAACCGCTGGACCACGGAGGCGTTTGAAGAAGGAGGAGTAGGAAGTATACAGTTTATAGTTTAACGAAGTTACGGGTAACATCTAGCTTGGCATGAACTATTTATTAAACTCTGTGAAGCGCCGCATGCAAACGAACCACTACTAACTCGACAACCTGTTGACATTATTCTTCATTCATTTTATTTGCTGCAACACATCCGTGGGCAAAACTTTATTCAGACCGGACAAACGTTATTTAGCCATATAAGTTATTTTCTACAGGTACTATTATCAAAATCTTCTAAATCTTGCCCGGTTCTTAGTTTTTTTTTAATATAAAGTTTACCTATTCGATGTACATTGCTTTTAATAAACTAACGTCAAAATTGGTAATTCCATTCAAAAACGGTGTTGGATAGATTAACTTATGTCAAAAAATCTTAGAAGCCTTGCATGTATTTAAATACCACATCAAAATTATTTGCGTAAGTATCTTAAAAAGATATTGAGTATGATCTTTAAATAGATCTAAGTATAATTATATTAAAGGCAGAAAGCCGGAAGCGACTTTTTTTTACTTCTTGTAGTGATAAACATAATATTATTTTACTATTCATATTTTTAACATAAACGCAACCGATAGCGACAACTTATGTAGCCCGTCCGCGCAGCCCCAACATTTCAATTAATTAATCCAGAAGTAATTCTCGTTAAGCTAAAGGGTGAGATTTTTGCAATTTAATAAAATTGTTAATTAAGAATTGAATAGGATTAAATTCTTTCCGAGTCGAATTTTCAATAGCTTACGCATCGAACTCCCATCATCATCATCACATTCCAGCTAAAGGAATATGAGCAAAAAATTGTTTAGTGCAAAATACTATCTACCAAACTACTGTTAAAATGTAAAATAGAATTATGCATGAGATCATTTTTATACTAGAACATCCGAAACAGGCGCACGCACACATAAGCGTAGTTTCAGACAACTTGAAGTATAGCAAAACAACATACGTCGTTCGCCAGTCTTGCGGGCGTTACAGTAACCTGCCATCAGACGATTTGTTTACTCGTTTGCCACTTTATGACAGACAAAAAACACAACATTTAAAAAACATCATCTAAAGCCATCCCCATTTGTAATAACTTTAACGAAAATGATAACAAAAATTACCTGCCAAAAGCACAATAGACGTTAGCGAGGTAACTTTGAAAAGTAATTTTCATTAACTACCAACATCGGAACTTATGGATGAAGTGATAATACATTTGATTGGGGATGGAAACTGGAAAAGTACTTACGATACGATCCAATCCGAGCCTCGTGACCTAGTAACTGCAGGGGTCATTATAAGCGTTAGCGATCGGTATCTATCGTGATATTAATTTCTAACTATTAAGTTGATTTGGAACGAGATTATGGGGACCACATATTATTAAGTTTTTTTTTTATATTTTAAAAATAATATATTATTCGTGCTTATTACTAAATTACTACTATTTTTAATCCTTCGATCGTGGAAAAACGAGACACAATAGCCTTTCAGTCGCGGTCAACTTGGGCCTTACGGGAGTTGAAGCGTTAAAATAACAAAAACTGCTGTACAAATGAATAATATTGAGATAATATTGCAAAAATATTGTTATTATTAATAAGGGCAGAAAACAAAAAAAAATCGGGTATTGGCCATTTTTCATATACGTACAAATCATCTATCCCGTTTCTACAAAAACTCTTAGTGTCATAGTGGTACTTGCTAAATGAAGGGGGCACAAAGCGATCGATAGGCAGAATTTTCACGTAATACCCCCCATATCCTCTGGTACCTTAGTTCCGTAGTTTGATTGTTATCAAAACTTGCCCTATCGCTCGATCTACTCACACACACACGCACACACAAAACTATTTTACGAGTGTATTTTTATCACTCTTTTATATCCGCAATAAATACTTCTATTTACTTAGCTCGTATCAACAATACGTGCTGGGTGAAATATGTTTTTGTCTTTCGTTATTAGCTTTTACGTATTGACAATACGAGGACATATTTACATAGTGTTTGTCTGTACATCCATACTCCCATACTAATATTATAAATGTGAAAGTGTGTCCGTCTATCTGTTAGGGCCAACTCATCTCGAATTTCTACGTGAGTTTCTACGGCACGACGTCGTACGACGCCGTACGGCGCCGTGTCGTGGTTTTTTACGACGCGCGTCGTGGATTTCCACGACAAGCGCCGTACGACGTCATACGACGTCGTGCCGTGTTTTTGTGTCCCGGCACTTACATCATCACGCCTAAGCCGCTAAACCGATTTTGCTGAAATTTGGGATGGAAATATGTACTTTGAATCCCGGGATAGGACATAGTATACTTTTTATCCCGAAAAAATGTACGGTTCCCGCGCGATAAACGAATTTTGGCGCAACGGAGTTGCGGGCGTTAACGTCATTTTAATAGGGAAGATAGATTTATTTTCGAAACCAAAAACCACGTAGAAGCTACGAACTATCAACATTGAACGCCTCTGTTGCTAGTTTGTAGCTTATATTGGCTTTAGACTTTGAATTCGTGAGTTCGATTTCTGCGTATTTACTGTCCTAACCAAACTGATCCACAGTTTGATAGATCCAAGATAATCTGACACAAACGGTTAAAGTTTAGGCACCAGACAGACTATTTCCATCAATATTCTATGTTACAAACGTAACTTTTCATGCTCTTCCGACGCATGTGTTAGATGGGAGTATTTATTGGTCTAAAATATTTTGAAACAATTAGATGTTACTATGATAATACTAAAATTATGCTCTAGCAGTAGCAAGGTATCTGTGGTTAAATGAAAAATAAACTGTAATACAATAAAGACATTTATTAAAACAACCTTAACAAGTATGGGTCGGTAGATATAATTATTTTCAAACTGTATATTGTATAACCTACGTAATTTACATAATCTAGGTAAGGTACTTTCAGTATATCATATTAATAAGATACAACTCAGGAATAATACCGAACTTATACCTTTATATTGTAAAACAACATAATATCAAGCAATTCATATTATAGATCATCTAGCAAAAATAAACCATAGGCTTGTACAAAATGCAAAATCTTCTTTATATAAATTACAATAAATTACCAAGTTAAGTTTATTACTAAAATCTTTATAACAAATAGGTACACCACCTTAAACACTGTTGGCCAGAATGAGCCGTACTAGCTTCGCTAGCTATTTTATACTGCACTGGGTAGAATGGATATTCTACCCACGCTGAATAATAATTCTAGTACCCACATTTTCCAAAGATTGGTACTAGAATTATTATTACTTAAATATTTTTTTTTTTTTTTACATTTATTGCACACAAAACACTGTTTACATAAAAATTGACATAGAAAGACGACACAAAGGACTGCTTATTTCTAAAGAAATTTCTTACAGCAGCCCTACGGAGAGAGATGTGATATAAGACATCAGATAGAGCGTGCACAATAACAAAATTAAACTTTAAATCTACATTATACACAAAACTAATAATAACAATAATAATAATGAAACATACATGTATTAAGTTAACCAAAATAAATAATAGTACAATATTAATAACAAATTATAAATACTATACAATATGTCTATAATACATAAATACTATATGTATATTTAATAACGTTATTTATATGGATTGAGATTCTTGAAGATAATGCTCTTTCAAGCGTTTCTTGAACACACCGATGGTAGAGCTATCACGAACAGTGTGGGGAAGCGAGTTCCACAATCTGACTGCATGAACGGTAAAGGAGTAGGAGTAAAAATTGGAGCGATGGGATGGGAGTGAAAGATTCATTCTTATATTGGACCTGCATGGATTATGGAGTGGTCGGGAAAAATTGAAACGTTCAACAAGGTAGGAGGGGGAAAAGGGGTTATACAGGATATTATACAATAGACAAAGGATATGGGAATTGCGACGGAGGCGGATAGGAAGCCACTTATGTTTTGACCTATGAGCTGATATGTGGTCAAACTTTTTTAAGCCAAAAATAAAGCGTATGCAAAGGTTTTGCAAACGCTCTAATTTTGTTAAAAGCTCTTCGGTCAGGTCTAAGTAGCAGGAATCGGCATAATCAAGGATGGGAAAAATGAGAGTTTGGACAAGGAAAATTTTGGTTTGGGTAGGTAAAAAGTTTTGGAGGTTCCTCATCATGTGCAGCGAGTGGTGTACTTTTCTGCTAACTTCGTTGACCTGAGGCTTCCAACAGAGGTTGCTGTCCAAAATTAATCCTAAATTTTTTGCCGTTTCTGTATACTCAATAACGATACCATCATATATGATATTCGGCACATGGCGTAATCGCTGGGTCATATATCGGCTTCCTGTTATAATGGCCTGTGACTTTTTTGGGTTGACCAATAGACCATAAGATCTAGCCCAGTCCGCTATGCGCTGTAAATCCGAGTTGATTGAAGCAACTGCGGAATCAATGTCGTCTAGATTACAATGACGATAAATTTGAAGGTCGTCTGCATAGAGATGGAAATTAGAAAATATAAGTGAGACTATCATATTAATAAAAATAGAAAATAGGAGAGGAGAGAGTACGCCACCTTGGGGTACACCCGCTTCGATATCACACCACTCTGAGGTGGCCTCATCAGAGCGGACACGTTGCGAGCGTCCCCGAAAATATGTGTCAAACCAGTCTACCACTGAGGGAGATATGTTTAGGGAGCGGAGGATGGAGAGGATAATGTCAAAGTCTACAGAGTTGAAAGCACTGCTAAAATCAAGCAAGACCAGGATCGTAATACATTTATTCTCCAAGGCTAGTCGGAGATCGTCTGTGACTTTCAGCAGTGCTGTGACAGTACTGTGACCAGAACGGAAGCCGGACTGGAAGGGAGAGAGCAAACTGTTGGAGGATAGATATTGAGAAAGCTGCTCGTGGACCAATGTGTTCCAGGACTTTGGAGAGGTAAGGTAATATGGAAATAGGCCTAAATTCAGACACGGATGAGGGGTTAGGGGTTTTGGGAAGT